>CM057455.1:654652500-656120000 GCA_016271365.2 Neoceratodus forsteri | reverse complement strand
TGGCACTGGCCCTGCTGTCATCCTCACCTGATCTGGACACTGCACTGGCCGCTGGCCCCTCCATACTCAAAGTTTGGTCTTTTACAGTCACAGTCAGTGACTTGATGCTGTGGGCATCTGCTGCCATCAGGGCATCCATGAGGTTCTGATTGGTGGCTCTCCCCTCATACAGGACTCCTCTGTCCTGGCAAAACTGCCTCAAGTAGTCTACAGTGTGCCCGCTGTAGTTAGAAGCCATCTTCTTCCCTAACTACTGCTACTCTAACTTGCACTTTAGAAAAAAAAAAACAGGTAGGAACTCGACTGTAATCAGAATGATATAGTTCTGTTTCCTTTTTAAAAATAAATCACTGTCTTATTTTGCAAGTGAGCTGTACAGTATTAAGCTGACACATTGAACAGTTAAAGCTTGTGTTACCAAATTTATCTCACCACTGCCAATCAATCTGTCACAAATGCACTCAGCAGGTCAGGCCCTCTGGTCCCACAGTGCCAACCTCCAAGCACAGTATTGTGAACAGGTAACAGAACAGGGTAACCCTCCTCTCTACTTGTGGGTCTGAATCACCTTTAGTCTCAAGTTCTGAGGGGATTCAAACTGTGAACCTTATGCTAGTGTACCCAAATGTACAGGCTCAGATAATCTGCTCTTAAGGGGGATGCCAGACATCTTTCACCAAAGGGCCCCTAACCAAGTATCCAAAATGAACCCTTAAAACTCTATTAAAGACCTTAGGTATATTCTTACCTTTTCCCAGTTTGATAACACCATCAAGCTTATGAACAGTTTTTGTCAATCTTAACCCTCTATACATCACATACAAAAAGAACTTCAAAGACACAACCAGGCAGTCTTTGGAATAAAAGGTTTACTTAAAATGGATCAAAATATGTAAAATGTAAATACAGAACAATATATCACAAAGCATACAATCATACAAACTCCTACCAAAGTACAGTTAGATCTTTTCTATCTAATGTAATTACCTCTAAGTGCCTTAGGTCTTGTTTCTTAAGAGTCCAAAAAGAAATGTCACTCAGTTGAAACACAGAATACAGTTTAAACTCTGTGTTTCCACCCCTTCTTTGATGTCATCTAGCTCCTCTTTTCAGAATATAAAAATTATACAACAATGATCTTCCAGTCAGGAGATATTTTAAATATTGTGACTTCAGCAAAAACTAATTTCCCAACATGACTCCTTAATTAACATCACCTCTTTGATCTCAAGTAGTTCCTCTTTCCAGGCCACATCAAAGGATTTTATGACTTTTAGCACCATAGTTATATACTGTAACAATGTTTTTTTTTTCTCTAAAACGTCATAAAAGTTTACGATCCCTATATCCTGGCAGCTGGGTCAGTTCTAATTACATTTAATTAAGTTTCTCTAGTCTTTTAATTACCTCCTGGTTTCAGGTCACCTGACTGTAACTGAAACCTGAAGTGGGGCACTCATGGAAGCACTGTGACAATCACACACTATATTTTTACATTACAAATATCATAGAACAATCATAATCAGTTGGCCAAGCGTCACATCCACTATCACAAAAGGAAGGGAAATTCTTTGTGAAAAAACTATATTAATGTAGACATTAGGATTGAAGAAGGTTTTGGATTTCAGGAGTCTTAGCAAAATCTGTGTTGAGGTGTTCCTTGGGGTTGTCAACCCCAATGTCTTCCCCTTAGCAAACAAGGTCTCATGTGATTTTTTTTTTTACACCAGGCCTACACGAGCACTATGACTGATTCTGTTGGCAACATGTAGTAAGCCATACTTTTCTACCTCCAAAGAGTATATCCCTACGAGACACTGGCTTGGAGCTGTACCTTGTGCTTCAAGCAGGAGGCTATGGGCTGAGGGGGGGTGGGCATTAGGGTTGGCAACCCTAAGAAATACCCCAACACCAATTTGCCAAGACTCCTGAGACCCAAAATCCTGATATTTTTCATCTCCCTACTTTGTGCGCATTGTGGTGTTCAACCATAATGTCTGCATTAATGTACATGTTTTGTAATGAGTAATATATATGTATATATATACACACACACACACACACACACACACACACACATATTATACTGGTGTGGCAGTGCCATTTAAACTCAGACACAGCACTGACACATGCAGGTGAATGATGCTTCTTAACTTTACTTAAACAGGTGCAAATGCCGGTAATAAAGTACTATTCCTTTAAACAATGCAAAGCAGTACAGGTAACATTAAATGCAGGTACTTAATTCAGCAAAAGATTAGTCATAAAACTTTCTTCGGTTTTCAAATGCTGTATGGCAAAAACTCACAAAAATTACCGAATAAGAATGCTTCCTTGTGCAGAGACAATGGACTAAATTTACCCAGCGCTTCGTGATCAAACCATCACTTCATCTAGGGTGACATATGAAAGAATGGGTAGTCCTTAAATATCCCAAACTGCTCTAATAATTTGAATTAATTTAATTATTCAAACTCTGATGACAATTATTTAAAGAGACAGTGTTCTATTTAAAATATGATAATGCCCATATTTAATACGCCAACAAACATCACTTTTTGTACAAAATGCAATAAGTTCTGCTGTGAAAAATGTAATACTAACATATCATTTACATTTTGTAAAAAAGAAGTCGGCATATTTTCCAAAAAAGAGTTTTACATATATTTACGCTAAATAGCATTTATACTCAAAAGTCATTCAGGGTGAATATCATCAAATTTCATGAACAATAGTTGATTCCTCATCCATTTCCACCCCACCCCACCCCACATACACACGCACACAATCTTCTTCCCCTTCCCCTCACCATATCCTCCCACTTCAAAACCCCATGAAATTTTCCCCTTTCAGCAAACCAATGACATTTCCCTATGGCGGCTCACGTTTTCTCCATCTATTCTCCATACCTTCCTCATCTACTCAGCACTCTCTCAGCACCCAGCCTCTGTTGTTACCAGTTTCTCTCTCCATAGTAAGCTGCCTTCCATTTTGTTCACCCCTCGCAACATATTTATTGCTTAATGTGACTGAATTTTGTAATTTTACTTACAAAAGAGTTGAACATCATTTCTGTATCCAATGTAATTTTGTAACCAGTGTCTTTATTATTTTGTTGTATTTGTGGTGTTTGCTGTTGACATGGAACCTTTGTAAATGAGCTTATAGCTCGAAGGTATTAATCTGAGAACTGAATAAATAAATACATAAACAAACAAATAAATAATTCAGACTCCTTGGTTCACAAAAAGTCAGTGAAATTGATTTCACTGTTTAGCTCATGTGGTAACAATGTATTTAATATATATATCCAGTGAGCTTCTAACTCTTCTAGCTTTCTCCTACTATTTTCACCTTGTGGTATGGTTACACTCCATCTATTATTGCAAATCTAAAAGAAGATGTACTTGCATTACACATTTCTCCAAAGTGTTGACCCACTTCACTTTCATATTTTGTTTGGTGCACAAATGTTCAAATATTCTTGTTTGAGCCTCCCTATTTTACTTATATATACCTTTTCACAACTGCACCATATAACAAATTATATAGCTACTTTTAGTCATAAAACTGTCTGATGTTTACTATTCTGTTATTTACTGGATGTTTAAATTGCTTGGATCTCACAACATATTTATAGGCTGAACATGAACCACAGCTGTAGAACCCCTTAATTCCCTTACTGCTATCCATACCTGTATTTTTTTAATAGTGACTGTCAAAATATTCTCCAGATTTGCTGCTCTACTATAGGCTATTTCTGGCTTTTCCTCAATAATTGGTTTAAAGCATACTGTCAATTTGTAAACTTTTCAAATTTGAACATACTATTCCAGTGACAACATTTGAAATTCAGTAATATTCTGTTACACTGTTTTATTCTTATTAACTTTACTTTTATTTTGTGTTTTGGTAATACTAGTTCTTCTCCATTTGCATTTTCAGCCTTTTTATATGCTTTTAAAAGTGTCTGCAATTGATAGCCTCTACTATCTATCTGTCTGTCTTCTGTCTATCTCTCTATAGACAGACAGACATATGTCTATACATATTATACTGATGTGATAGTGCCAGTATAGGGCGTTAAATGTTAAACCACAGTTTTTTCACATTAATAACTTTGGAAGTGTTCAACAAAAATGATCCAAATTTGGCATGCAGTGTCTTGGAGGAAAATTCTCAAAATGTGAGAATTTCATGGTGGCAGCTTGTGCAGTTTTTAAGATCCAGAATGTCATTTTTTTGATAAAACCTTGTGTTTTTTTTTTTTTACTATACTTATTACACATTTTTGCTCTCACCTACAGCCTAGACAGCACATAATTTTTCCCCAAAACTTTTAAGGTAGAAGCAACATCTGCCAAGGCAGTGCCTTTTGAAGTTTTCATGAAAAATATTAATCAGTTCTGGAGTTAAAAGTAGAGTTTTAGGATAACCCTCTGACACAAAATATAAATTTACCTTTCCAGAGCATTTACCTTTTGCAAAATTAGTGCATTTCAGGTAGTGAAAAAAAAAAAAAACAGGTCTCGGCAGCTGCCATCCTGTTTTTTAAACTAAAAACATGAACACATAAAAATGATGTGGAACACCCGAACCTAGCAAAATGGGACGCATATACAGTAGCTAGATTTTGGTGTTTGTTTTTAGTTATACCTGAAAATATGTTTTCTGGGCACATTAAAATGTTCATTGCCCAGTTAACTAGATTCTGGTATTTGTTTGTTTGTTTTTAATTACTCTTAGAAATATATTTTCTGGGCACCTCAAAATCCTGTGTGCCCAGTTTTGCAAGAGGACCCATTTTCAAGTAATCAGACAAAAATTTCCCTGTCACACACAAAGTGGTGCAACAGGGGAATTTGTTTTTCAGCTCACACTCAAAAAAAAAACTCACATTTACATGCTCCCTCCCCCTACCAGCCCAGCCAGCCCCCTCATTATTCCCATACTTTGTATGCTTTTTTTACAAACATAATATAAAATGCTCCCTCCTCCTCCTCCTCCCAGCTCAGTCAACCCTCCCTTGCCCTTCCCGCTAAGGTGTGTTGCTGAATAGGACCAGGATGCCCACCCCTTGTACCACTTAATACCATTCCCCTCTGCTCCAGATTGCCCTGCCCCCAATACACTGATGTCAGCCCCAGGATACCCACCCCCAGTGCTGCCAAAGTCTATTCTGATACTTAAGTGCCCAATCCTGTGTAGGCTCTGATCCCCTTGTAAAAAAAAAAATCCATTGTTGATATTATATTTTATATATATATATATATATATATATATATATATATATATATAAATTATAGCTACACAGTAGTGCATATAGTTAGGGTTGCCCAGCCACTTCTATGTTAAACTCCAAATTTTGCACTTTAATAACTTTGGCATCGTATGACAGATTTGCTTGACATTTTGCATGCATGGTGGGGCACCATAGATCTCTGTATCTGTCAAGTTGTATTACAGTCAAATGAGCAGTTGCGGAGCTGCAGAGCACAAAAAAATGCACAAAACCGGGGGTTTCATGCATTTCTTTGCTCGTGGCTACAGGCCACATGATTTGTCTGTTTGGGCTGAAATCTTCGGAGAAGATGCAGTCAAGGTCACTGATGTGTCTTTTGAAGATTTGGTGAAAAAATATTAATCCGTTCAAAAGTAATTCAAAAAACAAGTTTCCCATTATAATCAATGGGAAAAAATATATGTGCCTCACGAAAGCTGCCCCCACTACATTTTACTGTCGCAAGTGGCCCTTTTACTGTCATGTGGTGGCCATCTTGTTTTCAGTTAGTGAGAGAGAGAAAAACGCCTAGTGTTTAAATTTGGGACTCACTAGGTAAACACTGACAGTTGTGTTTACCTAGACAGGCCCTGAGGATCACAGCACTATTGTTTTTGGGGGGAAACTTCCCTCACCCAGAAATGCCATTTCTGCGATCAGACCCCCTGTAGTGTAACAAATTATGGCAGAACGGATGCAACACTTTCGCAAATCATGAAAGTGTCATGCCCATTCTGTCGCAAATTTTTGAAAAACTGTCGCAATTTGCGACAGAACAGCACCCAAAAACAGCAATTCTTTGCCACCCTACTGCAACAAAATGGTTGGGGCTTTTGGGCTGTAATTTGCAGGGTGGCAAGCCCTGGTCCCACAGATATGCCTTTTCATGGTTTGGTCCCAAAACAATCAATGGGCCCATAGTTACAGTGCTCCGAAGTTGAGAAATTTCCCATAGGCTAACATTGCGGCACCCGCAGCGATGTTCGATGCCCATATCTCGGAAATGATTCGAGATATGGATTTTTTCATTCTGTGTGGAGGTTTTGAAGTAATGATTACAAATGCAGTGGAATTTTTTTCATAGTTGCTACAGTTACTGAGATATTGCCAAATTAGTGTTACAAGGGTTCCTTTTCAGTACTATAGGGCTGCTGTATGGCTCTGTACTTTATGTGTAAGTGGGAGTGCAGGGCCCAGAGGGCCCACACTCCCACATACACATATCATTATGCAAAAACTGGGCACTGTGAAGGGAGCGCAGGGCCCGGAGGGCCAGTGCTCCCACAAACACATACCAGTTACCACTTACATTACACTTTCTCAAAAAGAAGGGACATTCATTGCAAAAAACTTTGTTAATGCATCAGTTAGGGTTGATAGCACAGTGACAAAAGTATGGAAATGTGATGTTAGGGTTACCCCACCACCATCACCACCCCCACACTCCACACACCAACAGTCGTTGGGGTGTGCCATGGGGTCATCAGGCCTAACTCTCACCCCATTCTCCTACACTGTAGCATGTCAACCTGTTTACACATGGAATGGGGTGAGAGCTGGGCCTGATGACCCCATGGCACATCTCAACGTCTGTTGGTGTGTGAACTGTGGGGGGTGGTAACCCCAACATCACATTTCCATACTTTAGTCACTGTGCTATCAACCCTAACTGATGCATTAATGAAGTTTTTTGCAGTTTTATATATATATATATATATATATATATATATATATATTTTTTTTTTTAACCTGAAAAGAAGAAAATGGTCTTTCATCAATCTCGGCCTCTAACACACCCCACCCCAACCCCCAAACACTCTCACTTACCTAAAGGTGATCCCACATTGTAGATCCACTCTCCAACTGGAAAGATGTCCTCCTCCTGGAACAACTGTAATATGAGAAAATTAGGTAAGTTTTCTGTTAATATATGTCAATACATTTTGAACTTTTACTCATAACTTGGTCATTTTTAAATATTTTTACACCAAATTTTCAACATGGCCTATTTTGGCATCCCACCTCATGAACAAGGTTGCACAATTTTTCAAAAACACCCAGAAAGGTGATTTTCAGTTGCTTCACAAGGTCACCTTTTGGGCAGGATTTGAATATTTTCACCCACCGGGTCCATGAGTTAAAGTCATAAGATACCTATGTAGAAAATGTGGTGGACAAAATATGGTAAAATTACCAAATCATGAGTGAACATTGAAATATTTTAACATTTACTTATAACTTCACTAATTTCCAGTATTTCCCCACCAAACTTTCAACATGGCCTTTTTGGGATCCTTCTCTGTGAATAAGTTCAGTGAAATATTTCAAATCCAGGCCAAAAGCTGATTTTGCAGTCGCTCTGCAAAATCATCTTTTGGGAGGTATTTGAAAATTTTCACCTACCAGGTTCATGACAAAGGGTCATAAGAACACTATGTTCAAAGTTTGATGTCAAAATATATAAAAAAAAACATTATGAATGTAGGTTAACATTTTTGTCTCAAAATTGTGTATGCTCACCCATAACTTTGGGATTTAGTTTCATTGCTGTATTGGTCCTTGTAAGAACAGATCCAGAAGCAAATGGTTTGATATCTTTTATTGAACCAACATAGATGTTACAAAAAGAACAAAGTGGTTAAGTTTTCAGTTGGTTAGTCCAAAAGCTTAAGCACTTTGTTCTTTTTGTAACATCTATGTTGGTTCGATAAAGGTTATCAAACCATTTGTTTCTGGATCAACCCATAACTTTGATAATTTTCAATATTTTGGCTCACTTTCACTTTTACATTCAACATAGTCATTTTTTTCACACCACCTCATAAATGTGACAGGTGTCATTTTTCAAAACCTGGCTAAAACATGTTTTCACAATGGTGACATGAAATGATGTTTCACCCAGTGTTCTATAGATGCCACATGTCATGTTTATAAGGGGGAGTTATAAAATAACCACGTTGAAGATTTGGTGTCAAAATTTTAAAAAGAAAAATATTAGGAAATGTTGTATGCAGTGCCAGCCTTCAGTCCATTGAGAAATGGTTTGTGATCTTGTATTGCTGAGCTGAGTTTGGGGGTGAGCTGAATGTACTGAGGCTGGGGACGGTGCTGTTTTGTGGCTCCACCTCCCCAGCCAGGGGAAGGAATGTGCAGGGCTGCCTGCATGGGCCCAAGTATCATATGATGAGAACTCTTCTCTTGGCATAGAGCCAGGCAACTCAGTGCCCATGGCTGCTAGAGGGCCCTGCAGTTCAGCTGACTGATGGACTCTTTGCCCTGTGTGTCTGCATCTGTAGCTTCCACAGCCTAGTCAGACAGACCCACACATTCTTGACCTCTATTGCCACCTGGAACTGTAGGGCCCAGAGGGCCCTGCACTTCCACAAGCAGACCGATTCTTCCCTTTGCAAAGAGCCTAGAGGGCCCTGTGGTTTGCATCTGTTCATGCAGGACCCAAAGGGACCTGCATGAATTACGATACCATTACACTATCTCAGAAAGAAAGGTAATTAATTGCAAAAAAAACTGTGTTAATGCACCACTTAGGGTTCTACTTGCTGCCACAAAAGTAAGGAAATGTAGCATTAGGTTTTCCAACCCTAACTCCTCCCCAAAGCAACAAAACAAAAAGACAACACAAGAGACCACAGACAGCTATCATCAGGTAAGACAAGCAACATATAACTGTTTCCAGATGATAAAAATGCAGTAGTACTGATGTGCTACCTTTGTGGATTTGAATCTGCAGCTGCAGAAGCACAGGCCCCACAGGGGTCAGTGCTTCTCTAGCCACAGCTGTGTGTGTATGTCTTACAGTGTGCATGAGCACCTGTGGTTGTAGGTAGAGATACTGTTACAATTTGAGTATCATGGATTTCGATCTATAGCTGTGAAACTCCAGGCCCCAGAGAGGCCTGCGCCAGATGTCAGTGTGTATGTCTTACAGCTGCACTTCTTCTGACAGAAGTACTGTTGCAATTTTGGCTTCATGGATTTTGCAGCGCCTGTGCTTCTGTACCCAGAAGTCAGTCTGTATGTCTTACACCTGTAGCCTTTGGGGCCCGCGCTTCTGCAGATAGAACTGTATGTATGTCTTACAGTGTGCATGAGTATTTGTGTTTACAGAAGCACTTTCCCCATAGGGGCCTACACTTTTGCAGACAAAAGAACTCTTGTAATTTGGGTATCATGGATTTGTGTATGTGGCTGCAGAGGCCTGTGCTTCTGCACACAGAAGTAGTGTTGTGATTTGAGTATCGTGGATTTCTATCTGCAGCCAGAAAGGAGTGTGTATCTCCTGCAGTGTGCATACCTCAGATACAAATTCTCTCTGTGTTGATTCTGCTATACTAGTGACATCTCACTCCCAGAATTCCCCTACAGCTCTTAGTCTCAACAACACACAAACTGTAGACCAGAGTCCTAACGTTTGAGACCAGATACGCTACAACTGTATCAAATGATTTTGTCATGTCTTCCAGCTCCCTCATGAAAGAAAATCACCATTTATGTTCTAGGTTGGAGAACCTGGGGAATTTTACTCGAGGAAGAAACCTGACAATATTGAATTTTTTTGAGGGCTCAGAGGAAAACAATCCTGTAAGGTTTGCAGAACATGTCTGTCTGAATAGTTTCAATGAAACAATGAAGACAGCCTTATTCACCTAGAAAAGGCTTAATGAACACATTTTTGGAAAGCCTCTACCCACACTACCCTTTCTAAGACCCTGATAATTGTTTTTGCTATTGCCCATGTTTTGTTCTGGGTGCTCCATGTGGCTTGTGGATGACATGTGGAGGGAGGCTCCTTGGCACTTCTCTACTTTTTCTTTAATTTTAGCTAATCTGCCTGGCAGAACTGGAGGGCCTTCGGTTGGGGGAAGACCAAGAGTTGAATCGGCAAGCTAGATCTGCTAAACTCTTTTTTTCTTTCCAAGCAACTCTGCATCCTTTGTGGTAACAGAATGTACATATTCTACTGACACACATGAAACCAGCCATCTGATCGATAACATATCCAGTGATAAGATACTCTCAGTCAGTTACAGTACTTCAGACTAAGAAGAAATAGGATCACTTTTATTTTACTTTACTGCTGTGTATCTTGAACTAATGGGAATGATGCTAATAAATGTAGGGTTAATGTTTTTTCAGATTCTTTTTTTATATCACTAAAATGTATATGGGGATAGTGATCTAGGGGTCAGCTTTTCAGAGTGAACTTTGTGTAGTGGGGAACATTTGGCTGGCAGTAGATGGCGCTGGACACATGCATGATACCTTAGCCCTGCCAGAGTTTTTTGCATGTTAGGAAGGAGTGAAGTTTCCTCTCATGTTGCTTTGATTGCAAATCTTTGGATTTTTTTGTGATTTCAGCATAGCCTAGGCTGCCACCCATCATTAGTAAAGATTTTTCATACAGGAATAAAAAATCTCTTTTCTCAACATTTCTAAAGATATTGAACCAGAGGTGATATGTCCTGAGTATTCTTATTTAGAACTGGTTGCTTCGGGGATAAAATATAACTTTTTTAGTACTTCAGCTGCTATTGCTGTGCATGCAGGGTACAAAGTTATATGCACCACAGAGTACTCCCACTGGCTTGAGAAAAAAAAAACGAAATTGAAGAAAAATAGAAAATACATGCAGGGCACGTATGCATTTCCATTTCATTGTCCTCACTATTCCAGAACGCTCTTGTTGTGTGGTGCCAAACACAAATTGAAGATGCACATGGTGGAGCCTCTGCAGTGTCTGTATATGTACAGGCAAGTGCACACTAACATCAGCAATCCCCCATGCTGCCGCAGCCAGTACTTTGTATATGCAACGCGTGCACATACTAACTGTACTGCAGTCAATCAAAGGCAGTTTGTCGCTTTTACAGCAGCAACAATAGACTGCCTCACTTCTGAGGTCTGACATTTCTTCACTGCTCTGCCCACTGCCCACCCACCACACTCAAAGTTCTGCCTGCCTAAAAATTCTCCATCACGCTGCCCACATGATGTCACACTTTCACCAGACTCATGCTGAAGTCCATTCTCTACTTAATGTCAAGGGATTCTTCCAGCATCCCATAAGAACACATAATGTCAGAAAACATAACTGAGTCCTTTAGCAAATGGACTGCACCTCCTGCACCTGCCCCCAAATCCTCAGCCCCAACTCAACACAACAACCTGTGCTGTAGTACATGTTAGCTAGGCACATAACTACTTGCACTAGCTTGATCCCACTTGAACAAGGAACAGGCAGTATTAAATTCAGCCTCTGATTTACTTATCACCACCTCTCCTCCTTACCAAATTACATTACGTATTTCCATTTTTGGAAGCGCTTTGGTAAGGACTTTCAATAAAGTTCTCCATAGCTGGTAATATGTGTAAAATAAAACCTTTAGGATTATATAATGCCTACTTCTTGAGGTCAAAGAGTCGCAGAACAATAGATGAGTGACAACAGAGACAGCCTATGAATAAGTACATGGAGTCTGCTCTGATATCCCACATTGAAATTAATCAGCCCTTGCAGAGTTCTCCCATCCCCTGCCTCCCTCTTCCTCCTAATAACTCCCTTGCAGATGCCAGATTGTGTTTATTGATCTCATTGCCAGGTAGACTGTTACACCTGTCAACTACCCACTCTGTGTAAAAAATAATTTCTGAAGTCCTTTTTCGAATTGTCCCCCCCCCCCAGCATGAGTGTCTGCTCCCTGTTGGTTGTATTGTTACTGCAGTTGAACAACTCCATGCAGTCTAAGCTATTATATCCTTGCATGTATTTGTATGTTTCCATCATGTCCCTCTGGTCAGTTGGGCAGTCTGAGAGGTCTGTCACTCGATGGGTGCTTGATGGCTACAAAGATACGTGAACTAAAGGGGAACAGTCAGCACTATGAGCCCCACACCCAAGTGTAGGGCTGATACCAGTTTACTCTTTGTGTGCAACATTTTTATTTTTACTTACTGTTTACAGCAGTATCATAGATTGTATCAGACTGACTCTCCAGACTTCCAAGCTAACATATGCTGTAACCAGAAATTCCAGAACCCTCTGTAGCTAACATTAAATCAGGATTGCAGCAGTAGGAAATTCAATACCCTGAAGTGCATTTTAGAGTTTCTTTTTTTTAACTCAATATGCTTTATTGTTTTTCCTCATATACCAACACAATAAGAACAACAACAAAAGAAAAATTACAATCAAGAAAACAAGACATAAAATACACAGGATTCCAGCATTGTACACTATTAAATAAACAATGATAAAAAATCACATAAAAGAAAAATAACCCTACCCTACCATCCCTTCTATGTTTCCCCTACCTTCCCACCCCCAAAAGTCCCATTCTGCATAATGGTGGGAGAAATAAAGTGAGGAGAAAGATAATGGGGAGTGAAAAAAAAAGAAAAAGGGGGACAGATATAACGATGAGACAACTTGACTTCCAAGTACTAAAGGTTTACAGTGAAATATTGAGAAAACCCTTTATGGTCTCCATAAGGAGAGCAGGGTCATAAGGGGCTCCCAGTTAGTTTGACAATAATGAACTCTCTGCCTTATGGTGGCAATATGCTTTTCCAGCTGAATAGCGAGGAGAACCTCATGGTACCACTCCAACGTCGTAGGAAGTGAGTCCTCTTTCCAATGTCTCAACATAGTTAGCTTAGCAATAGAAGCAATTAGTGTTATATGGGCCTGACGTATCTCTGGTGTTCCCTGAGGGAATACCGACAGTATACAAGATTCAGGGGTAAATAGGGTATCCAGGCCTAAAATGGGATCCAACAGTTGTTGAATAGATTTCCAGAAACTCTGTGTGCGGGGACACTCCCATAGCATATGATAAAGAGAGCCAGGCAGTTTTGCATCTAAACAGTCTGGGAGGCAACCAGTCCTGTCTTATAATTTTAGTGAGTGTAATACATGTTATGCATTATTTGAAATTTAGTAAGATGCAACCTGTCCTGTTTAATATATTTGTAGTTAAGATGCATATATTTTTCCCAGAACTCTACCTCAGCCGGCAGAAGAGCTCCTGCACCCAATAATAACAAATTCCATTTGGAAGGTTATGATCTAAGGCCTGGAGTTGCTTATATATCCTTGAGACTACATGAGTAGTCTCTGTATTTTGAACAATTTGTTGTAACCCCTGAGCTGACTGGTCAGTCCAGTTTTCTTCATTGTTAAAAGCTACTATCGCATTCCTGACTTGCAAATACTTAAAAAAAATCTCTGGGACTTAGCTGAAAGCGGGCCTACCAAATTTGAAAGGAAGCCACGACATTCTCTTGCAGAAGGTTGGCCAGAGTACAATGTTTAAGCTGTGGAAGAAAAGAGGGTGGAATGGGGCGCCGATCAATTAAGATATGCGGGTTTCACATTAGAGGTTGAGCAGGTGACACATGCCAGTTGATCGAAAAGTGCCGCAGTATTTGTTGCAAGGCTTTAAGTGACCAGGCCATAGGGGTAGACTTCAGGGACTTAGCAAGTTTGGAAAACTTTACATACGCAAGAGCAGCCAGGGAACTACTAACACTCTGCGCTGCTTTACTTTCAGTGTTTAACCAACCGGGAAAATACCCACCACTATTAATCAATGAATCTGCCTTACACCAAAGGACTATCTTACCGAGATGTTGGGCCACATAATAGATGAACAGCAAAGGAAGGGCAAGCTCTCCCTTTAATTTAGGGGCTGTTAGTTTGGAAAATGCTCGCCTGACTGGTTTATTCCTCCAAAGAAAGTTATTGAACATTTTCTGTAGTTTCATAAACCATCCCTTGGGAATGTACAGCCCCAACGTACCCAACGGGTACAAAAGCCTCGGCAGAACATTCATTTTCAGAATACTAATACGCCCCCATAAAGTCTTTGGTAATGCACTCCACCTATTTACAGTAGATCTGCCTGCAAAGTTTGTACTAATGCAGTCAAATTATCTCTGCATTTTAGAGTTTCTGTAAGCTCTGATCTTTTATTTGCTGGTCCTGCTGTCCTCCCAGGGCTAAGCACAGTCACAGAGGACTGTACTTATTGCTGGGAGAACAGCAAGACCAGCAACCATTTGATCAGAGCCTATAAAATCTGTAACATACACTGCAGGCTATTGAATCTCTCACTGCTGCAGCCCCGCTCTGATGTCAGCTGCAGATGGGTCTGAGATTTCTGTGTACTGCAGATGTGAGCTTGGAAGTCAGCAGAATCAGCCTAATACAACCTGCTACACTGCAGAAGGCAGTAAGTAAAACAAGAAAAAAAAAGGTTTAGGGACACAAAGTGCAAATTGGGACCAGCCCCACACTTGGGTGTGACGCTACTAATGATGATTGGCCCCCTTTAAATAGTTCCATAACAAGTAGAGGAGCTCTTGTGGCTTTATCCTTAGCCAGCTTTACCTGATTGTTTACCTGATTGGTTAGCCATTTACC
Organism: Neoceratodus forsteri; assembly: GCA_016271365.2. NCBI lineage: Eukaryota > Metazoa > Chordata > Ceratodontiformes > Ceratodontidae > Neoceratodus > Neoceratodus forsteri. Next base: position 656,105,280 of record CM057455.1, on the reverse strand, counting down.
CTCTGACCTCATCTTCATTACAGGGTGGGTCAGAGGTGATGAAAACGACTGCCAAGTTGTACTCCAAAGGCAGTTTACCGCTAAAGTCTTTATTTACACAAACATTGCAATTTGCAGTTAAATCCACACCCCAAAACCAACCCTGCACAGGTGCAAGCTTATGTCTGATTCAGTTGGTGTAACAATTAGGCAACACCAGTCCAATCTCTAACTCTGTAGTTTCTTTCCATTGGCAGCAGCTGAGGTTTTTGATGTGCAAGTGCAAAAGGAATCTAAAAGCTGTAGTAGCCCCATTGGAGTTACACATCAGTCAAATTTGTCATGACCTTCCTCACATAAACCCATGTTGATTCTTATATGTAAGTCTGTTATCCTCCAGGAATTCATCTGTTCTTTTATAATTATCTCTAGAAACATCGAATTTGCCAGCAGTAAAGGACCGCTTGGCCCACCAAGTCTGCTAATTTTTCCTGCCCGTTATATCACCACAGAGCCTACTTGATCTCCAGCCCACTCACCCACCCTCTTCCCTTTCCCTAAGACTCCCTTGTGTCAATACCATGCATTGTTGAACTCAACCACTGTTTTCACCCCCTTCACCTCCACTGGAAGACTATTCCAGGAATCCACCACTCTTTTTGTGAAGCAGTACTTCCTCACATATCTCCTGAATCTATCCCCCCTCCAGCTTCTTATCATGCCCCCTTGTCCTTGAGCACCTTCTGTTCTGAAAAATACTTCCCTCCTGTACCTTATTTACCCTTATGAGGTATTTAAAGGTCTCCATCATATCCACCCTCTCCCTTCTCTCTTCCAAGGTGTACATATTTAGTTCCTTAAATCTCTCCTCGTAGGATTTCTGATGCAGATCCTGCATCATTTTAGTTGCCCTCCTCTGAACTGCCTCCACTCTGTCTATGTCCTTCCAGAGATGTGGTCTCCAGAACTGGACACAGTGCTCTAGGTAGAGTCTTACTAGTGCTCTATACAGAGGCAATACCACTTCCCCCTTTCTTCTGGTGATACCCCTACCTATGCACCCCAGTATCTCTCTAGCCCTTCCAACTGCTTTGTCGCACTGCCTGGTCACCTTTAGGCCATACAGTATGATTACTACCAAGTCACTTTCCTTCTTGGTGATTGCATTGAACTCTGCCCCTGTGCTTCTATGCCCCAAGTGCATTACTTTGTACACTTTACCAGGCATGCCCTTGACCACTCCTCTAGTTTTCTATGGTCTCTGCTCATCCTTTCCACCCCACTGGTGTCCACCCTATTGCAGATTTTGGTGTAGTCTGCAGAGAGACAGACCTTCACTTCCAGCTCCTCTGTAAAATCACTTATAAAGACATTAAAGAGGACTGGTCCAAGCACTTATTTCTGAGGCACCCCACTGATCACCCTCCCTTAGTCAGAGTGAACTCCATTTACCACCACCCTCTGCTGCCTATCCCCTAACCAATTTCTTACCCAGCTTATCACCTTTGGGCCCACCTCTAAGCAACCCAGCTCGCTTACTAGCCTCCTATGTGGAATGGTGTTGAAAGCCTTACTAAAAACTAAGAAGGCTATATCCACCGCTCCACCCTGATCTAATTCCTTGGTCACCCAGTCAAAAAATAATTCATCAGATTCATTTGATATGACCTCCCCCACCCCTATAAATCCATGCTGCCTTGGGTCTTGTAACCCATTTAATTCAAGATATTCCACAATCCTTTCCTTCAGCAGTGACTCCATTAACTTTCCCACCACTGATGTCAGACTGGTTGGCCTATAACTGCAGCCTCTTCCCTACTACTATTTTTGTGAAGTAAGACTACATCTGCCCTCCTACAGTCCTTCATTAGCTCACTGACTATTGATGTAATCTCACTGGCTTGTATTTATCCAGGTTACCCCTACCTCCAAACTTGTGCAGGGGGACCATATTCACCAACCTCTAGTTCAATGACACGCTGCCTTTTGCCAGTGACTTACTGTATAATGCTGCCAAGGGTGTTGACAGAGCCTGTCTTGTCTCACTCAACATCTTTGGGTGCAGCCCTTCTAGCCCTGGGGACTTGTTTATGTTGTGTAGCCCATCAGCACTGTTCCCTTGGGTGTATTCGCTATCTTGAATTTATGGATGACCATACCCTTAAAGAGGCAACTATGTATTATAATAACAAGCTTGAAACACTAGATCTACACCAATTAGGTTTTAACTTTATTGGTTTCTCGTCTTTTTTTTTTCTCTCCCTGCTGTTGGTATACTAAATGTTGTAGATAATGCAGCAATTATTTCACTGAGTCCTTTAAAATGTACAGTATCTGACTCTCCCCTGCTGACCACACAATTGCTGTTTGTGACAACAGTCTGTTGTCATGGTAAGCACTATGATGTCGTCATTAAAGGCACTGCGAGGTTAACAAGGGAAAGACAAATGTTTCCAAATAGTTTCTATACAGACTTTTTAAATGAACTACCAAGATGGGCTTTAAATCTTGAAAAGAAATATTGAAAATGAAAAAAAAAAAAAATGTATTCTCTAGTAAATTGTAGCAGCTGAAGCATCTTATTTATAACTGTGCATGCTGAACTGCAGAGTTGCTCTTCAAGTCTCATTCAGATGTCTGATATTAGTTCTGTAGCCTCCGCCATGAACACAGAATGAACATACTTATTTAATATGTTTACAGTCCCTTTGCCTTTTTCCATGCTTTCTCCATCCTTACTCATCTTTTTATGCTATCCTTCACCTGTAGTTTTTTTCTTTATTTTCTTTATGTACCTGAAGAATGTTTTATCATTCTTCTTGACCCCCCAACTCTCATTAGTTCTGTATCCACTTTCACCCTCGTAATGATTTCCTTGCATTTCTCTAGTTTTCCTTTGTGCACTACCCTCTTGTCCTTATTCTACTCCCCTTTGCATATTGTAACAACTCTCTTCTTGTCCCAGATTGCATCCCCCCACCTGCAGGTCTAGAAGAGAGATTTATTTTACTTCTTTGCCTTACAAACACATTTTACGCACTCTTGGGTAGTTTCTATTACAGCCACTTTTACTGTTTCTTACCTTTTTCCACCCTCCTCTATTTTGTGTATGTCATTCAGCTAATCTTCAATTAAGCCTATCATTTTACCAAAGTCAGGGACAACTGTGCTAGATTTCAAATGCTGAGGACCATGCATAGTGTTGAATTTAATGGTGTTGTGGTCATTCTGTCATATTAGATCCTCAGTTGACTTACCCTAATAATGTCCTCACAGGACATTACCAGGTCCAACATAGCTTCCCTCCAACTGTTTCTCCCACACCCACTGGCTGAGACAACAGTCCTGTGTTACCTCTATAAACATCTTTCTTTTTTTGTTCATTGCTACTGCAGTGTCCTAGCCTATATCTGGAAGATGAAAGACTCCCATGAGAATAGTTCTTTCCAAACATGCTGCCTTCCTAATTTCCCTTCCTGGATCCTCATATTTCTCTGCCTTTGGGCTCGGTAGCCTATAGCTTGCAGCTATTGTATATCGTTTCCACCATTATCTGCCATATGGATCCATGGTGATAAACACCTTCCAGCCATCCAACTCCCACAAGACAGTTTTGTCCTCAAAGACGTTTATGATCTCTTATAAATACACTGCCATGCCTTCTCCCTTGGCATTCGTCCTGTCTTTCCTAAATAAAGGGTAGCCAGGGCATTTACGTCCCAGCTGTTCTGACTAGCCCACGTTTCAGCAATTGCCACTACATCTAAATGTTCTGCTGCTGTAATCACAAGCAGTTTATTTTATTAACTCTAAGCTCCTTGTATTTTTATACATCACTCTCCATGCGCCCTTCCTTCCTCCTCCTAATCTCCTATGGCTGCTGGTTTTTGGAAGTCCACTGTTGCTACATTGTCCCCTGCCTGCTTTCCCTTTTTCCATATGCCCTTTGTGTACTAAGGAAAGCCAACTTGGCTCCCTTGATGTGCGCTGAGCTCTATCACTACCTTCCCCATACCTAGTTTAAAAACTTGTGAACTGTTACATATAGCTTTTGCCCTAATGGACCAATCCATCCCCTGCACAGGTACAAGCCATACTTTGCAAACAGCCTGCTATCATCTCAGAAGGCTCCAGCATCCCTCAAAAAATGGAACCCCTCCTCATTTCAAAAACTCTTTAGCCATGTGTTGAATTCTATTATTGTTCTCTTCTACATTGTCTTGCACTTGGCACCAGTGGCACCTCCGAAAAGGCTACTATATATTCAACAGATCTCAATTTAGCAAGCAAGCAAACAATCATTTATTTATAAAAAGTGCAATTCAACATTTACCAAAGTGCTTGCATATACATAATACCAAATAAAATAAACCACATTTAAAACTAGTAATAATAGGCAGCAGAAATATCAAGCTTCAGAAAATGTCAAATTAAATAAATGAGTCTTACGGGAAGATTTAAAAGCCTCAGTGATCAGGCACTCGCTAACCCGATGAGGTAGAGAGTTCCACAAAGTCAGGGCTACAAAAACAAAATATCTAGCTCCCAAGGTCTTCAGGTGAACCCTGGGAACCTCTAGCAATCCCTCATTGGTGGAGCAGAGTGGGCAGTAGGGGCAGAGGAGATCTTGCAGATACCGCAGTCCCTGTCCGAGTAGGGCCTTATAGGTCAGTAATCCGATACCAAAGGTGATCCTCCACTGAACCGGCAGCCAATGCAGGCTGCAGAGCACAGTGTGACATGGCAAGATCTAGGTAAGCCAGTCAACAACCTGGAAGTCACATTCTGCACCAGCTGGAAGTGGCAGAGGTCCACCTCAGTAGCCCTAGGTATAGGAAATTGCAGTAGTCAAGATGAGAGATCACAAAGACGTGGACTAACATTGGAAGATCATCAGGCGGGACCAGGTGTTTTATCAGGGCGATATTCCTCAGATGGTAAAATGAGGTCTTGAAGACGGCTGACATCTGAAACTTAATTGTCAGCCCACCATCAAGCATAACGCCTAGATTTTGCACCCAGTCAGAGGTCGTCAGCTGGCTGCCCCCAGTCAAAGCCCAGATGGCTGCCCAGCAGATAACCCCTCTACTTGATGACCTGGGTCCATAGCCAACACCTCAGTTTTATCATGGTTTAACCTCAGCCAGTTGGCACTCATCCAATCCTCGATCTCATATAGGCAGTTGTTAAACAAATTTACTATTGTACCTAGTTATTTGAGTATTAATTTGATTTCTGTTGATTTGGGGTTGTTATTTTGAGGGTTAGAGGGCAATATTGATATTTATTAGTTAAAGTGCGGGTATTATTATGTTTAAGTTGCCCTCCAGTCTGTGAGAGAGTCTGGCAGGGTTTACTATTATTATTTTGTTTATTTGTTTTTTAGTATTTGTGATTATACTGCTTTGGCTGTGTGCAGATAGTTTTGTGTTTTTAAGAATGTGTAGGGAGGCTCCAAAGATGGTCAGGCAGTATTCCCCCACCAGGCTCAGGGAGTTGCACCCCTCTGATTGCCCTGCTTTACCAACAGAGACATATAAATGTTGTCAATCCCTTGGGATTGCTAGGAGGCATAGGAAGGGGGGGCAGGGCTGGGTCTGGTGGGTTAATGGAAAGGGGGGTACGTATTGGGGTGGTAGGGACCAGGCGACGCCCTGGGGCAAAATGGTGCCAGGACAGAGTGAATCACTGTCTTGTTCCCATACCCAAGGGCCCAGAAATTGATGCTGGACAGCAGTCGAGGTCTTCCCCAGCATCTCATCCAACCCAGGCAGTGTTGTGCAATGCTAGGTCTATCAAAAACAAGACAGCCATTATAGCTGATCTTGTTGAAACGGTGGACCTGGCATGCATCACCGAGACCTGGCTGGATGATAATGCAGGCCCAGTATTGACTTTTGCAGTTCCAGCTGGGTTCTCGGTGATTTACCTCCTAAGGTTGGATCGTAGGGGTGGTGGTGTAGCCATCTTTTTTTAGATCAAACTGGGTCTTGTGGATGTTCCAGTGGGAATCACTAGATCCTTTGAGTGTATCATGGGTGAGGGTGTAGGCTGTAGGATACTCCTCATCTACCGTTCACCAAGTGATGGGGGTTTATTCCTGCAGAAGATTGCAGACTTCGTCGTCGACATGGTGTTGGAGTCCGCCAGATGGATAATTCTGGGGGACTTCAACACCTGGGTCGAAAATGAACTCTCGCAGTTTGGTCAAAATCTCCCCCAGCTAATGATAATGCTGGGCCTTACACAGGTAGTTACCTCCTCTACCCATACAGGAGGTCACTCATTGGATCTACTGTTCCTCCTGGGGATGGAGATCACTGACTTGGGGGTGGAACCAGTCAGTTGGTCTGACTATCACACCATAGGGTTCAGTTTTGGGGCCCCCCCAAATGGACCTCCCTTTGGAGATGGTCCGGTACCGCCCCTTGAGGGGAGTTACCCCAGATGGTCTGTTGGCAGTACTGGAACTATCAGGATTTCTGGGTGAAGGCACAAGTCCAGGGGATCTTGTACTAGCCTATAATAAGGCAGTGGGAGATGCTCTGGACTTAATTGCTCATGTTCGTGTTCGATAACTCACTCTTCGCCCAAGGTCCCACTGGTATGATGGTTCCTTGAAGAAATTGAGGCGGATTGGTTGAAGGCTGGAGAGAGCATGGCGGAAGTCTGGCCTGGATGCTGACAGGTTTAGATTGATGGAACATTATAAGGGCTATCAATCAGAAATCACCCATAAGAAGGCAGAGTTCCTGTCCAGGGAGATTTCTGCTGCGCAGAACTGACCGGCTCAACTCTTTCGAACTGTTGACAGATCGTGCAATCCAATGTGTCTCCAGTCTGAAACAGCTTTTTCACAAATTAAGTGTGATGAGCTAGCTCAGTTTTTCACAGATAAGGTTGCCAGCATCAGGTCCGGAATCAGCCCAGCTCTCTCCATGAGGGGTTGTGGAGATCAACGAGAGGTGATGAGCACCTGGTCTGTCTGGACAGATTTCAGCAGACTGGAATTCATGGACATTGTGAAGATTGTCCAGAACTTGTGCCCAGTCTGCTGTAGTTTGGATCTGGGCCCTATCCCCCCTTTGGTGGGATGTGTAGATGTTATCTGCCCGATCCTAGCTGAAACTGTATGGAGATCTTTGGAGAAGGGAATATTTCTGGACCCCTTAAAGGAGGTAGTCATTTGACCACTATTTAAAAAACCCTCCTTGGATCCCGTCGATCCAGCTAACTACCGACCTGTCTCTAACCTTCCCTTTGTGGGGAAGGTTATTGAGAAGGTGGTTGCGTTGCAACTGGACAATCACCTGATAACTCACAATGTCTATGAAGCCCTCCAGTCCGGTTTCATGAAGAGGCATAGCATGGAGACTGCCCTTGTTTGGGTATTAAATTACCTCCTAATGGTGAGAAATTGAAAGGCCCGTACCATCTTGGTCCTTCTCGATCTCTCAACAGCTTTTGACACTGTAAACCATGAGGTGCTTTTGGAGACCCTGCGGTTCCTTTGTGGACTGTCGGGTATAGTAATCACATGGTTTCGATCTTTCCTTGTAGTCAAGTCTCAGAAGGTGGTCACTGGAATATATTCCTCTGACGCCTTCCCCCTGTCCTGCGGAGTATTGAAGGGCTCCATATTGGCACCCATGTTGTTCGCAGTGTATATGCTGCCATTGGGAGATATCATCAGGCAATATGGCTTGAGTTTTCACTGCTATGCAAGATGGTAATCACCTGTATATGTCCTTTGTGCCCAGACAGGTTGATGCAATCTCTGTGCTAAATAGTTGCCTCTCTGAGATCAAAGACTGGATGAGCTTGAGTTGGTTGAGACTGAATCCAGATAAAACTGAGGTGTTGATTGTGGATCTGGGCTGCCCAGGGGAGGGTTTTGGTGCTGGGCATGGGTTGGGCCTATGGCCTGAGGGTGTCCAGCTCATTACCTCAGATTAGGTGCGTAACCTGGGCATTATATTTGATGACGGTTTGACTCTAAAGTTTCAGGTGTCAGCTGTGGTCAAATCCTCATTTTTTTGTCATTCAATTTTTATTAAGGTTATACAATACAGAGGGAGATTGCAATATTCCACAAATCTGTACATGAAATGTTTTGCAGATCTTTCCCCCCCACCTGCTCCTCCCCCACCCTCCCTAACGCCGAGCACAGAGTACATAGTATTACATCAAGGAATATACACAAAGCTACCTCCTGTCTTTTATGGAATAAAGGGTATAGAAGGGGGCCCAAATCTTGGTAAAGCTGTTTAACTTGTTACGGAGACTGGCTATAGCTTTCTCGGTTCTTAAATTTGCCAGTAATTCTTGGAGCCACTCATTATAAGTAATAACTTTGCTGTCTTTCCAGTGTCTTAGTACCAACTTTTTGACTGACATTGAAAAAAATCCTCATTTTACCATCTGAGGAATATTGCTCGGGTGAAACACCTGATTCCTCCGGGCGACCTTCCAACATTGGTCCACACCTTCATTACTACCTGTCTTGACTACTGCAATGCCCTCTACCTAGGGCTGTCTGGGGTTGATAGCCATCACCTGCAGCTAGTGCAGAATGATGTGGCCAGGCTGTTGACTGGTACCTCTAGGACCTGTCACATTATGCCTGTGCTGCCAATCTGCACTGGCTGCCAGTTCAGTGGCGGATTACCTATAAGGTAGGTTTGCTTACCTTTAAAGCCATACATGAACAGGGACCTGACTACCTCAAAGATCTCCTGACTCCCTACTCCCCCAATCGCCCTCTGATCCACTGACAAGGGATTACTAGAGATTCCCAGGGTTCATCTTAAAACATCTGGAGCTTGTGCATTTTCATTTGCAGCACCAACCCTGTGGAATTCTCTGCCTCATCAGTTAAGAGAATGTCTGACCATCAGCAGTTTTAAATCTATGATGAAAACATATTTATTCTCTTTGGCCTTCCCTGATTAAGTAATGGATTGATTTTAAATAATTGTTATAGTGTCTGTTTTTATATTGCATTTTATATTATGAACAGCACCTTGATTTTGAAAGGCTCTATAAAAATAAAGATTTGCTTGCTTGCTTTGCTAGTTGCCTGAAACTGCCCTTAACCTCTTCTACACACAGCAATTTGCTAGGTTGTTGGTGCCTCTCCACCCCACCCCACCCCACCCCACTCAGCTCCATCTCTTCAACCAAGAAATTACCTTTCTGTGGTCTGCCCTGGAAGATGCAGAATGGATTTTTCCTCCTGGTTAGAGTTATGCACCAGCCTCTCTGCCCCTCTGATTATGGAATCCTTTATTACTATGATGCGTTTATTTTCCCCTTGGCACGGACTGCTCCCTTTCCATCTAGTGCACCCTTTCTGGCTGAAGCCACACCCTCCAGGGTAAAAACTACTTCTTCCTTGCCAGGGCAGTTGTCCTGAACTAATTCTGCCAATGCCAGGAACTGATGCTGGGTTCTCACTCCTGGGGTCCCACCCATGCTATAGTTCTACTTCTTCCCTTCCTCCACCCTGCCCTCCTCATTACAGTCCATTCTCCAGTGCAGATATGTGGTGCCCATTGGAGTAATAAGGTTTTAGCCCCAATCAGTTCCCATGCTGAGCTGCTTCTCAAGAACTACACTTCAAGCCGGCCCGGTGGCACTGAGGGTTGATGCGTTGGACACCACACCTCACACCACGCCATCAACCTGGGTTTGGGAACAGACTTGGGTTGGTGGGGTCAGTGGGGGAGGGGAGGATCAAGCATCTGGAGGACTGCTCTCCTCTCTTGGGGAGGGTTGGGATATGTACCCACCGCACCAGTGGAGACTGGGAGAGCAATAGATGTGGGCACCTAGGAACAGGGATTGTGCAATGGCAGATGTCCTGTGGGGAAGCACGGGAGCATGCTTGCCGCACACTGGACGTCATTGCAAGTCCATGCCAAAGGGACTCAAGACAGGAAAAATCCTACTGATGTCTAGGATGATGCCATCAATGGACAACCACCCCCTTGGTCAAACAGAGCCTGATATAAGTTGGGGCAGGGGCTCAAGAGTGATGTGGTCTCCTCTCCTGGTTCACCCCCTTGCCGTGAGGGGCCCCTCCATGGGAGGGGTAATCCATTGTCCTCCCTGCTTTGCAATCATGGTGGAGGCTGGCTGGGTCAGATGTGAAGTGTCCAAGTACATGGCAGAAATGAGGTAAGTATACCCCTAGCCGTCACAGAGGAGATGAAACAGAATTTATAAAAAAAAAAAAAAACTACACTTCAGCACAGAGAGCCACTAACTTCACAGTGAGGGCCTTGAACTCCTACAAACTGAGTCACTCTACCTTCCCACCCTTAGCCAGTTCCACTTTTATAGGCATTGTATTTGGCTGACAACAGGAACTTCCTGTTTGGGAGCAGGAAGGGACGGATCAATGAGACACAAGACTCACCATCCTTGAAGGAAAACAGAAGCTCTACCTCCCACCCTAGCTGCTGAAGGTCTGACTCTGAGCAAGGAGGAAGGAGACTATTGAGGAATACAAGAACTTCCTGTCCCAGAACATGAAGGATGGGAGCTGTAAGAGCACAAAGGCAGTAGGAAAGTAGAGAGGGAAAAAAACAGAGGGAGGAGAGAGTAATCATACAAAGTGACTGGAGAGGGGCCACAAATAAGACATGATGGGAGTTGTGCAGTGCAGTGGCTGTGGGGAGGCAGTCTTCCAGAAGATGTTCTGGAGGATGCGGCGCTGTCCCATCTGCTGGCACCTCTCTGGGCTGAGGGAGGAGGTTGCTTGTCTGCAGGATGAATTGGCCAGGATTCAGGGAACTTCCTCCTTTGTCCAGAAACCACCAAGTCCACCACTTCTGCCTCAAAGATTGCCTAGGCTGAGGAGTGGCTGGACTACTGTGGGCTCAGGGAGGGTGAGGGCACTGGGGCAGAGCCATATCCCTTCCACAATTCCACTCCACAACTCCTGTGCTGCACTGGCAGGCTGGGACTGTCCCAAGGAGGCACCTGCAGTGGAGACCAAGGAGGATGCGGGATCCCAGGGGGGAGGCAGTGGACCAAGAGGAGGAGGAAGCAACTCCTGGTTGGGGATTCTGTTGTTAGGGGGGTGGACTCTGGGACAGACAGAGTGGGAGAGAGAGGGACATTAAATGCCTACTCAGTGCCATGGCTTGGAGGGATGGAAAGCGCATCCAGAAGGATCACTGGGGCAGCAGGATGGGAGGGAGAGCTAGACATCATTGTCCACCTGGGGAAGAATGATCTGGCTGGTGATGTTAGGGTAGTGCAGGAGGACTTCAAGGAGCTGGGGAGGGGTCTTAGACAAGTGGCACGCACTGTAACCTTTTCATAAGTTTTAGTGATTTTGGTGATTTGGTGATTTTGGAGATGTTGGTGTACTCTACAGAGAGGCAGACCCTCCTGCCAAGCTCCTCTTTAAAGTCACTTATAAAGACATTACGGAGGACTGGTCCAAGCACTGATCTCTGAGGCACCCCGCTCTTCACCCTCCCTTAGCTGAAATGGACTCTGTTTATATCACCCTCTGCTGCCTATCCCCTAACTAATTTCTTACCCAGCTTACCACCTCTGGGCCCACTCCTAAGCTACCCAGCTTGCTTATTAGCCTCCTATGTGAAATGGTGTTGAAAGCCTTATTGAATTCTAAGTAGATCATGCCCACTGCTCCACTCTGAAATAATTCCTTGGTCACCCAGTCAAAACAAATATCAGATTTCTTTGACATGACCCCCATGAATCCATGCTGCCTTGGGTCTTGTAACCCATTTGATTCAAGATATTCCACAATCCTTTCCTTCAGCAGTGACTCCATTAACATTCCCACCACTGATGTCAGCCTGACTGGCCTATAATTGCAGCCTCTTCCCTACTACCACTTTTGTGAAGTGGGACTACATCTGCCCTCCTCCAGTCCTTTATTAGCTCACTGTTGATGTAAGTCTCACCAGCTTGTATTTATCCAGGGTCCCCCTACCTCCATACTTGTGCAGAGGGTCCAAATTCACCACCCTCTAGTCCAATGACACACTGTCTTTTGCCAGTGACTTACTGTATAATGTTGCCAAGGATGCTGCCAGAGCCTGCCTTGTCTCCCTCAACATCTTTGGGTGCAGCCCTTCTAGCCCTGGGGACTTGTTTATGTTGTGTAGCCCATCAGCACTTTTCCCTTAGGTATATTCTCTATCTTGAATTTGTGGTTGACCATACCTTTAAAGAGCAACTATATATTATAATAAAAAGCTTAAAACCACTAGATCTACACCAATTATGTTTTAACTTTATTGGTGTCTCGTTATTTTTGTTTTAACTTTCCCTGCTGTTGGTCTACTAAATATTGTAGATAATGCAGCAATTATTCCACTGAGTCTTTTAAAATGTATCTGACTCTCTCCTGCTAACCACACAATTGCTGTTTGTGGCAACACAGTCTGTTGTCATGGTAAGCATTATGATGTCATAATCAAAGGCACTCTGAGGTTAACAAGGGAGAGACAAATGTTTCCAAATAGTTTCTGTACAGACTTTTTAGATGGACTCCCAAGATGTGCTTTAAATCTTGAAAAGGAATATTGAAAATGAAAACAAATGTATTCTCTAGTAAATTGTAACAGCTGAAGCATCTTATTTACGACTGTGTATGCTGAACTGCAGAGTTGCTCTTTAAGTCTCATTCAGATGTCTAATATTAGTTCTGTAGCCTCCACCATGAACACAGAATGAACATGTAAGCATTACTCCATGACAAAGGAGGGCTCTACTAGGGAATTAATGCCTGGTTGGGGGGTGTGTGGCCTCATGCCTCCAACCGCCAACTAGGGATTAATTCCCTAGTACGGCCTGACTTCGAAGAGGATTAATGAGCTTGTAATATGGCAAGCGCTTACAAAAATTAATAGAAAACCTTGTAATTTTATAAGAATAATACATACAGTTGTGTCCACAGTTTAAACAAGTTAAATGTATTTTTGACCTCATCCACATTTATTAATGTTGTGGTTTTGGGTTTTTTCCATCTTACTACAAGTATTGCCATTTTGACTCTTACTGTCGATTAATGACATAAACTATGTCGAACTTTTTATTAGACCAACAAGTTATTACTTATACTACTCGTAACAATTGCTAAACCACTGTTATGTCATTCTGGGATGCCTCATTTGCATATTGAGGCTGGCAGTAAACAGACCTCACAGAGCCGCAGAAACATGTTTTTAAGGGTAAATTGGGCAAAAACACATTGCAAGGTATATCATTTTATAATTCCCGTAACTGAGCTGCTTTTGTGAGAGTTGGTGCGATTGCTACGAGTACCGCAGGGGCAGTGTGGGCGATCCAACATGTGCAAAGATTCTGTCTCACGTATGAAAGGATATGGTAAGTGCTATTACTACAGAAGCGGAATTACTTAGGAAATTAATGCCCACTTCATTTTGTGTCACAGGTTGCCTTTGCACCAGTGTAATTGCAGGTTTCAAGTATAACATTAATTGCCATGTTACAAACTCATTTAATATGTTTACAGTCCCTTCCCTTCCCTTTGCTTTCCTTCATGCTTTCTCCATCCTTACTCATCTTTTTATGCCATCCTTCACTTGTAGTTTTTTCTTTATTTTTTTCTTTATGTACCTGAAGAATGTTGTATCATTCTTCTTGACCCCCCCACTCTCCTTAGTTCTGTGTCCACTTTCACATTCCTAATGATTTCCTTGCTTTTCTCTGTTTTTTCTTTATACACCGCACTGTTAGTAAACAGTGGTAAATCATTTTTTATTCATAAGTGTAACCCCTAGGTGGCACTATCCCTTGAGCTACTACCCCTGCCTGCTTGGCTACCAACAGGTTAAGGGTCCTAGGTTCAGTGACGGGTGCCTAAACCCAAAGGTCTGGGTTGGTATTAGTCTGAATAACCAGGTCACAGACCTCTGAGACACTGTGACCCCCCCCTTGTCTCCTACTAGTGGCCCACACAATACACAATATGCACGTTCCCAACACCCCAGATATGCTTGGTACATACACTTATATTTAGCACTTACCCCCAGTACTGGTTCCTTCAGCTCAACTCAGGGGACCCCCTGTAAAATAAGGTAATGCAGTACAAATGCAACAATGCAATACCTTCAACGTAAACTGACACCACAATCAATATGAATTGCAGAAATAAACATATCTGATTTATTCAGGGGATTATAACAAGGATGGAGGATAATCAGGTTAAGTGGCTTAAACACACTAACAATCACACTACTGTGCATGCAATCAGTCACACTCAGTCACACTCTCTGGGTACCCAGAATGAAGGGAAAGGCTAGCTAGGACCGTTCCCTGGGGTAGGACGGTGTCGCAACTGATTGGGGCCCTGTGATGGAGAAATAACATGTACACACACAATCTGTAATCCGGAACCGGAGGTCTCAGTTTGTGAAAAGAAAACACAAGATAATCAGATGGCACACTTTGATTTAAGAAAAGTTGCAGGGAGCTACCCTGATTATTACTCATGGTATCCAGGCTGAACACAGGAGGGCTGATGGATGGACAGTCTGGATTGCCAAAGGAAGCAGAGCCCACACAAGTTGTTCTGACGCTGTTCTGGTTCAGGCAAGGAGCAGGAGCTGATCCCCTGGCTGGTCCTTCGTCGATGGATTTTCTCTGTGCAGCAGGGTAGGGAGACAAGGCCCTCATGGCAGAGCCTGTCTGCAGCAGACAACAACAGATTCAGTCTGATTTTAGCTGGAAAACAGTTTCCAGCCACTAGCACACAGTTCACAGAAGAAGGGGAATTAGATCGCGATCCCCATCCAGCACATAGCACATTCATATGTACAAGCCAGCAACACACAGCCAACTAAACCACGATTCTCCTTCAGTACACAGTACATTTATATACCAGAATTCTACCTGTACCAGGCCAAATGCTCCCCAGTCATGATCGCAAGTCTCTGCACACGCTGGGAGCTCAGAAGTAACTGAAATTCCTGACAGGCCAATCGCATTCAGCAAAATCCTTGGTCTTCTACAGGTTAAGCCTGGTCCCAAATCAGCAGCTTGCTTTGTTCTCACAGAATTCGGAATTAGTCCGACAAAAGTACTTTTCTCCCTCTCGGGGCAGAAATAAGGCTAGAAGGCCAGAATACGATGAAGGCTGTTTTCTTATGGTCTTCTGGTGCCATGGGGATCTGATAATACCCACTGCGAAGATCCAACACTGAGAACCACTTGCTACCATTCAGACAGTCTAAAGCATCCTGAATACGAGGCATGGTGTATTGATCGGGGATGGTCCGCCTGTTAAGGGTCCTGTAGTCTACACACATTCTTACTGTCCCATTCTTTTTTCTCACCACCACAATAGGTGAAACATAAGGCCTTCTGGATTCCTGTATCACACCAGCTGCAAGCATCTCCTGCTGATGTCTTCTTGCATCATCTATATCTGCAGGTGCAAGGCACCAGAACCGCTCACGGAATGGCCGTTCATCATGCAGGCATATATGATGCTCAGCTCCTTATACACATCCCACATCCCATTCCTTTAGTGAAAACACCTGATCTCTCTGGGCAAGTCTCTGGCTGATTCTAGTCTTCCATTCTGCTGACAACGGGGAGTCACCGAAGTCGAACAATTTGGGTGTCACTCTGTCAGTCTCCCCCAAGTACTTGTTACTGGGTAGCACTGCAGTATCTGCGCAGTGTACAGCAGCCAGGGTGCAGCCTTTATTCACCTGAATTTCTCAATCTGATACATTGTAAACTTGAACCATCACCCGTCGAGCATAGGCACGAGCCCAAGTGGGTGAGATACTGGGCTTAACCAGCAATCCTTCTGGCAATTTTCCATTGCCTGGAGCATCCAGAATGAGTATCTTGTTCTTGACATCCTTTCGTATGCTGACCTCCCCTTGTAAAGGTACACTGAGCATCGGGGGCCAGGATCATGGACTCAGGATCCTTCTTCCATACAACCCCAACTGGTTCATCCACATCCATCTCATCAGCATTCTTCCGTGACTCATAAGCCTTCTTGATCAAGGCAGGAATCCTCAAAGCTCTACCAGTCCACTGCCCCTGTTTTTCATAGCATAGTTGCGCCAACCTCCCGAATATATTAGCATTCATCCCAATTAGTAAAGGGACCCCATCGTACAACCCAGTAGGGGGACACACTAAGGCCAAGGTCTCCACTTGCACTGCCACTCCAACCACCAAGGTGGGGAAAGACAGCCAAATTTGTATGTATCCAGAATAGGGGTACGCCTTTTCACTCAACCCCCAGACATACAACCCCTCCAAAGGTTGTAGAGGCACATCAGGCAAGTGCTTTTTGTACCAGTCTTGGAACACAATGGTTACTTGAGAGCCACTGTCCAGCACAACTCCAGTAGACACTCCATTTACTTCCACTGTTGTCTCCATGGAGGGACCCACCACTTCGGACCATTCAGGCGGCGCAGATGCTGGTGTCGATCTGGCCTTGGCTTTGGTAGCATAACTTTTCCAAGCAGCTTTCCCTGGTGGCCGATTGTTGCTTCATCGAACCTTAGCCAGTAACCGGGCAGTAACTCTCCTCAAATTCTCGGGCGAGCAACAGGCAAACTGGATGTGTCCATCCTCCCCACAGTGGTAGCAAAACTTAGGTTCTTTAGAGTCTTTGAATGGTGGGGGGTCCTTTCTCTGCTGGGACTTATGTTCCTGAACTTCTGAATCCCCACTATGGTTGGGGGTTTGTGCAGCCTTTTGTAGTTCCCCCATCATGGCTCTCAATTCTCGTAGCTCTGCCAATAGGTTACCCTCAGTCCGGGTCTCAGAAGAAACAACATGCACTCCCACTCCACTTTTGGGCTCTGGGGGTGCCTGATACAGATCAGGTTATCTGGCTGCCTCAGTTAACTCTTTAATCAACTCTCTCAGTTGCTGGGCCTCATCTGGGCCACTCCTCTCTGGAGTCTGGCAGGTGCTCACGACCTCAGCATAGGGTTCCCAGCCCTCTTCATCAGTCTCAGTCTCACAAATTTCTTTCATCAGGTGGCAGTACTTTGGAGAGTTTGCCCTCCTATCTTGTAACTTGAGCTTTAGTATCATTGCACTAGAAAATCTAGCTGACTTCAGAATGTGGTCCAGTCTGACCCGGTTCAGCTCCTGTGTAGGCACGCCCCCTTTCCTGTGGGCCCTCTCGATCCTGGTGACAAAAGCGGACAACTTTTCATTTTTCCACTGCTTAGCTGACTTGAACTTCCATAACAAGTCGTCCCTGATTCAATACTGCTAAACACCCCTTCCAGTGCCGAGACGTATTCAGCTGCAGTAGCCTCTGGACTGATCGCTCGCAAAAACCAGATGGCCTCCAGCGCAGGGCCTCTCAAACTCCATTAATTGCTTTCTTCCCCTGCACACTGCCATTCCTGCACTAAGGGGGTAGCATAGTCCATCCATGTTTCTAGATCATCCTCCCCCGTAGACTCTGGAACGGTGCCTGAGAAAAGTCTGAGTTTTCTGTAGGAGTCCAGCTGTATTGGGGGAATTATGATGGGGGAGGGGGCCACAGGAGAGCTCTTGGGGGAAGCTGGTGACATGTCTGGGGAATGCAGGGGCGTGTGCTCCTCTGAAAGTTCTAGCACCTTTACAAGCTCTTGGGCAGTTCACCCCTCAGATGCTAGCAATTTGAGCAGCTTCTCCTTAAATCCATCTATGCTAGGGGGCCCACCCGGGTGGATGAACCACTATGTAAATGAATGACCCTACACCCCTTCTGAGTACCTTCGGGCAGAATAACAGGGGGTACCTTCTCTGGATCTATTGGAGAACTACATGAGAGTAGTACTATCATAGTTTGTTCAAATAAATCAGCATCTCTCCCCTTTACTTCAACCTTGCCCAAACTCTTAACATGTTCCACAGTGGATACAATATCAGAGTTATTGGTCCCTAAGGGGACATCCAATAACAGGATAGCCTGTCGGGGGTCTAACCCCTCAGCTTTACTCCACCCCATCATTCGGTGCACTAACAGTTTATGGGGGGCAAGTTTTAGCTTGCGCATAGTAAGCTCCTCCATTTTCTCTCTCAAACTGAACATATCGGGGTAATATGCTTACATGGCCACTAGAGGACGTTAATCCCAGCGATGCCTCCAAGATATAACCCCTAGGTGGCGCTATCCCTTGGGCTACTACCCCTGTCTGCTTGGCTACCAACAGGTTAAGGGGCCTAGGTTCAGTGACAGGTGCCTCCACCCAATTGTCTGGGTTGGTATTATTCTGAATAACCAGATCACAGCCCTCTGAGGCGCTGTGACCCCCCTTGATTCCTACTAGTGGCCCACACAGTACACAATATGCACCTCCCCAACACCCCAGATATGCTTGGCACATACACTTATATTTAGCACTTACCCTCAGTACTGGTTCCTTCAGCTTGACTCTGGGGACCCCCTGTAAAATAAGGTGATGCAGTACAAAAGCAACAATACAATACCTTCAACGTAAACTGACACCACAATCAATGTGAATTGCAGAAACAAACAGATCTGATTTATTCAGGGGATTATAACCAGGATGGGGGATAATCAGGTTAATTACCTGATTATCAGCTTAAACACGCTAAGAATCACACTACTGTGCATGCAATCAGAGTCCCATTTAATCGCACTCTCTGGGTACCCAGGATGAAGGGAAAGGCTAGCCAGGACCATTGGACAGGGTAGGCTAGCGTCGCAGCTGGTTGGGGCCCTGTGATGGAGAAATAACATGCACACACACTTTGTAATCTGGAGCCGGAGGGCTCAGTTTGTGAAAAGAAAACACGAGATAATCAGATGGCACACTTTGATTTAAGAAAAGTTGCAGGGAGCTACCCTGATTATTACTCATGGTACCCAGGCTGAACACAGGAAGGCTGATGGATGGACGGTCTGGATTGCCAGAGGAAGCAGGGCCCACATGAGTTGCTCCGATGCTGTTCTGGCTCAGGCAAGGAGCAGGGGCTGATCCCCTGGCTGGTCCCTCGTCGATGGATTTTCTCTGTGCAGCAGGGTAGGGAGACAAGTCCCTTGTGGCAGGGCCTGTCTGCAGCAGGCAACAACAGATTCAGTCCGATTTTAGCTAGGAAACAGCTTCCAACCACTAGCACACAATTCACAGAAGGGGAATTAGATCTCGATCCCCATCCAGCACATAGCACATTTATATGTACAAGCCAGCAACACACAGCCAACTAAACCACGATTCTCCTTTAGTACACAGTACATTTATATACCAGAATTCTGGTATATAATTCTGTACCAGGCCAAATGCTCCCCAGTCATGATCGCAAGTCTCTGCACACGCTGGGAGCTCAGAAGTAACTGAAATTCCTGACAGGCCGATCGCATTCAGCAAAATCCTCGGTCTTCTACAGGTTAAGCCTGGTCCCAAATCAGCAGTTTCCTTTGTTCTCACAGAATTCGGAATTAGTCCGACAAAAGTCCTCTTCTCCCTCTTGGGTCAGAAATCAGGCTAGAAGGCCAGAATTCAGGCCTTCCACAATTCTCCCGCATGAACTACTGCGCAACACAACCGCTTGAACACTCGGAGTTCCTTCTCTCTCAGCTTCCCACACAGATCTGGCTTGCCAGCAGACAGCTCAGGGGCTTTCACTCAGATCCAAAAGGTTTGATTGGTCAGTTCAGATGTCAGTCACAGCAGGGCTCCCTCTATAGGTGCAAAAAAGGCACAAACAGTCCAAAAACTACAATTCCCAGAGTCTCACTCCACACAGCCCCATTTCAGCAGGCTCCATTTGAGAGTCCCAAGTACTGATTGGTCTCATTCGGCAGTCCAGGACCAAAATGGTGGAGCTACACAGAACAGTCCTTGCTGCAAGAAAGGCAGATTAGAACAAACTACATTTTCATCTCTATTCTAAATGATTTCCAGCAATTAGTTACATCTTTCAGCAGGGCTCACTCTGCACATTTAGCGATGGCAGAAACGGAGTGATTAGTCAACAGCCCGGGCGGCACTCAGGCATAGAAACACACAGCTCCCCCATTAAACTGATTAGGACTGCAAGCAGGCAGCACTTAAAGAGACGGTACATGGAGGCTTTCAAAGCACTCACTGGTAACAACATTAAAATTGCTTTAGCGCCGAACACCAACCAGACCGTGAGCAATTAAACAAGTTCTGGGTAGACTTTTGGGAATCCCCATTTGCAGTGGGGTTACATAAGAATAATAGAATACATTCAATTGAGCAAAGCTCATTTTCAATGAAGTTACAAGCCAAATAAGAACATAATATTACACATATACACATGTAACCCCTCGGTGGCACTATCTCAAGGGCTACTACCCCTGCCTGCTCAGCCAATAACAGGTTGAGGGGCCTAGATCCAATGGCAGGAGCCTCCACCCAGAGGTCGGGGTTGGAATAGTCAAATACAACCTGGTCACAGCCCTCTGGGTCACTGCAACCCCCCTTTCTTCCCACTAGTGGCTCACCAGCAATTCCCACACTATCGTTATGACTTACACTTCCCCCCAGGTCGGGATGGCCAACTTGGTGCTGAGGACCCCCTGTAAAATAAGATGCAGTTATACAATAACCCATACACAAAAGGGTAGCACAAACACGCAGTTCAAACGGTATACCTTGCAACAACAAATCTGATTTATTAAGGGGGAAGTAACAAGGACGGGGGAGATCAGGTTGATTAGCTTAACACTTCTACTATATTGGGCACTGTGCACAGGCCAAACCTAGCAGTCACTGTCTTTGGGTACCCAGGCCTTACAAGGCTACAATATTCAGTGCAGCTGGTTGGGGCCCTGTTGAGGAAACAAACATTTGGTACCTAGATTTGATTTGTAAGAGCCTGCAGGCACAATTAATGCAGCCATTGAAACAGCCAGGCAACTCTTTCCCTCAGAAGTAATATCTGACAGGGAGCTACCCTGATTTAGTACTCACGACTCCTGCAGAAAAATTCCTCTCACACCACTGCAGGACTTGGCCTGTGATCCAGACGCTGCTCCACACATTTATATGTAACACAGAGGGGTACCATACCAGGCAGCTGCTCCAAACTCCCGATCACTTTCACTGATCAAATCGGGTGAACAACGCAGCCTTCTTCTCCTGACAGACCGAGCGCACTTCAGCAGATTCTCCAGTCCTCTACAGGGTGAGCCTGGTAGGTGGCTGCATTCACACAGCTTCCTCTGCCTGCACTCCTCACGGATGTTGTCCGCTTGCTCTACTGGCGATGTAGTTGCCCGCCTTCTCGGCCTAACACACGCGCTTCCTGCGCGAAGACTTGCACAACGCAGGAGCCAGAGCTCCTTCTCCCTTCACGATCACCAACAACTCTGCCCCTCCAGGACAGTTGCAGGGCAGTTTCCTCTCACTCCACAGGGCTCCAGTTGGCTGCTTTGTTCTGTCAGTCACCTCATACACCCTCTATTGGTGCAAAAAAGGCACCAGGGTCCAAACTACACTTCCCTGGAGCACCTGCCATGTATTCCCCTTCAGGCAGGCTCCCAGTGGGAGTCCAAGTTCTGGTTGGTTCAAGCGGTCTCCATTTTAAAGTTCCTTCTCTCCAATTGCCCCATCTCAGCAGTCCGGGTCCAAAATGGAGGGGCCAACCACACAGAGTCCCAGCTATAAATAAGGCAGATTAAACAAACAACATTTTCACTGTTACGTTACATATTTCCCATCCAACAGTTACATCCTTCGAATAGGCTCCCTCTGCTCTCTTAGCGACTGCAGAAGCAGGGTGATTTAAACAGCAGCTCGAGTGGGATTCAAGCAGTAAACCCACAGTCCCCCCTTGCAAACTAATAAAGCCTGCAAGCAGGCAGTTCTTAAAGAGGCAGTACCAGAGGCTCTAAAAGCACTCACAACGTCTGCATTTGGCGGCATCACGCCGAACACCAGTTAGGCAAGGAGCACTTAGGCAAGCTCCGGGAAGGCTTTTAGGAACCCCCATTTGTAGGGGGGTTATACACAATAATATGATACGCACTATAATAAAACAATTACATTATAACAACACACAAGCCAAACTCCCCCTGTCCCCCAGCACCCCAGCTTCCTCCTGCGAAAGATTTCCACCCGGGAAGCCAGACCCATCCTAATCAAAGCTCTCAATGGCAACAATCCCGGCAGTGACTCACTGGACCCCAGCATCCTCAGGCTGGTGCTAGATGAAGTCCTAGCACCTCTCACAAGCCTAATTAACCAGTCACCTGCCCTGGGACCATTCCCCACAGCTTGAAAACAGCCATTATCACACCTATTCATAAAGGAGGCGACAGGTCATCGGCCAACAACTACCGGCCAATCTCCATCCTCCCTCCCCTCTCTAAAGCCCTGGAGAAAGTGGTGGCCATTCAAATCACAGATTATCTGGCTAAGCATAACATCTTATGCCCAGAGCAACATGGCTTCCTGCAGGGTCACAGTACCAGCACTGCCCTTATTGAATTCTCCAACTTCCTACACTCCTCCTTGGATACCAGCTCCCTAGCTGGTGCAGTGTTCATTGACCTCTCAAAGGCTTTCGACACTGTCTCCCATCCACTGCTGCTGAATGCACTCTGCCTCACTGGTCTCTCGGCTGGCCCCCTGGCATGGTGTGCTAGCTATCTTGACACTCGATCCCAGTGTGTCAAGATTAATAGCACACTCTCCGATACCTGTCCCATTCTCTCTGGGGTCCCCCAAGGCTCCATCCTGGGCCCCCTTCTTCTCGCTGTATCTGAACACCTGCCCAGTGCATGCTCTGGCAAAATTCTGCTGTATGCAGGCAGCCTGTCCTTTTGCCACCCACCGTAATCCCATCTCCCTACAGGACTCCCTACAGCAGTCTTTCAACAGTGCCGAGGCTTGGTTTAAGGGCGCAGACTCATCATCAATCTTAAGAAAACCAAAACTATGCTCTTTCACACCCCAAAACAAAGCTAGCAACCACCCACTCTATATCCTTCAAGCACCAACCAACCACTAGAACAAGTCTGCTCCTACAAATACCTTAGGGTTACCTTGATTCAGCCTCACATTTCACAACCACATCGACGCCTAACATCCACCACCAACACACGGCTTGGCATCCTATTCCACCATAAAACCTGCCTTCCCCCAAATGCTCTCCGGCTAGCTGTTACATCGTCGTTCTGTCCCTTGTAGACTGCTGGTCTACCAGTACTCTGATGCTACCGACACCACTGCACTCAACAAAATTCACTAACCCTGAATAAAGCGTGCAGATTGATTACTAGTGCCCCAGGCTCACACACCTGTCAGCTATGGCGATGCTAACCTGCTTACCCTGGATGAGCGGCTCCGATACCAGACCTGTCTCCTCACAAAAACCCTACTCGGCTCTCCCCGCCCTGGGTAACGGCATCCATCCACCAGGAGCCCCCACCATTGCAACACGGTTCTCTACAAGACCACTCTAAAGGTCCCCAGAACAAGAACCAGCCGTGGCCAGAGGTCCTTCAGCTATAGAGCCCCAACCTGGTTTAACTCTCTCCCTGCCACCATCACCAATGCCATCACCATCTCCACATTCAAAACCGCACTTCGGAACCACATCTTCAGCACTCGTAACTGCTCCTGTCTCTGAACATAGCCTCCACCACTTTTTCTCTTGACAATGCCCCCCGGGCAGCTCTCCACCCAACCATCCCCTCCACCACTTCCCTGTACACCATGCCTAGGTTTAACCTGGCCAGTGCCAGCTGTTTTCAATGTTTATCTACCAGAATGCTCACTTCATACCGATTTGTGTAATACCTGTTGTCAATTACATGTACCCTGTACCCAATTGTATCTGTCTGACCACAATGTGACGTGGCACCTCTGGTGAATGCCTATTGATTTTTTTTTGCAAATCTTGCTATGTAACCGAAACGCAATGTATGTCTTTATGTGACGAAGTACCTTTGGAAATGAGCCTCTGGCTCAAAGGTTGTAAACTGATTTCTTAAATAAATAAATAAATAAATAAACAAGCAGCAGTATCATCACATTAATTCAGTAGTTAAAGTGCATTGCAAGAGTTACAAGTTATGGTATTGTTGGACCAGGTCGTACACCATCTGATTAATTCTGGATTATTGATTTTAGCCCCATAGCATCTTAAGTTTGAAGGGGATTGATTCCACAATAGGGCTCCCCTAAAGGAAATGGACGATCTCCCAATATTTAAATTACAATTATTCAAAACATATTAAGCCCCCCAATGAAGTCCTCAGGCCCTCCTCTTGTCCTTATTCTACTCCCCTTTGCATATTGTAACAGCTCTCCTCTTGTCCCAGATTGCATTCCCCCACCTGCAGGTCTAGAAAAGAGAATTATTTTGCTTCTTCGCCTTACAAACACATTTTATGCACTCTTGGGTAGCTATTACAGCCACTTTTATTGTTACCTACTTTTTTCCACCTTCCTCTATTTTGTGTATGTCATTCAGCTAATCTTTGATTAGGCCTATCATTTTACCAAAGTCAGGGACAACAGTGCTAGGTTTCAAATGCCGAGGACCATGCACAGTGTTAAATTTAATGGTGTTGTGGTCATTCTGTCCTATTAGATCCTCAGTTGACTTAACCCTAATAATGTCCCCGCAGGACATTACCAGGTCCAACAGAGCTTCCCTCCAACTGCTTCTCCCACACCCACCGGCCGAGACAACAGTCCTGTGTTACCTCTATAAACATCTATCTTTTTTTGTTCATTGTTACTGCAGTGACCCAGCCTTTATCTGAGAGATGAAAGACTTCCATGAGAATAATTTTTTCCAGACATGCTGCCTTCCTAATTTCCCTTTCTGGATCTTTGTATTTGTCTGCCCTTGGGCTTGGTAGCCTATAGATTGCATCTATTCTGTATCTTTTCCACCATTATCTGCCATATGGATCCATAGTGACAAACACCTTCCAGCCACCTAACTCCCACAAGACAGTTTGTCCTCCAAGACTTTTATGATCTCTTATACATACACTGCCATGCCTTCTCCCTTGGCATTCGTCCTGTCTTACCTAAATAAAGGGTAGCCAGGGCATTTATGTCCCAGCTGTTCTGACTAGCCCACGTTTCAGTAATTGCCACTACATCTAAATATTCTGCTGCTGTTATCACATGCAGTTTATCTATTTTATGCTCTAAGCTCCTTGTATTTTTATATATCACTCTCCATGTGCCCTTCTTCACTCCTACAAATGTCCGATAGCTGCTGGCTTTTGAAAGTCCACTGATGCTACATTGTCCACTGCCTGCTTTCCCTTTTTTCCTATGCCCTTTGTGTACTAAGGAAAGCCACCTTGGCTCCCTTGATGTGTACTGAGCTCTGTCACTGCCTTCCCCATGCCTACTTTAAACACCTGTGAATTGTTACATACAGCTTTTGCCCTAATGGACTGATCCCCCCCCTGCTGAGGTACAAGCCATCCTTTGCAAACAGCCTGCTATCATCCTGGAAGGCTCCAACATCCCTCAAAAAGTGGAACCCCTCCTCATTTTAAAAACTCTTTAGCCATGTGTTGAATTCTATTATTGTTCTCTTCTACATTGTCCTGCACATGGCTCCAGAGGTACCGCTGAAAGGGCTACTGTATATTCAACAGACCTCAGTTTACAACTGTACCTAGTTGCTTGAAACTGCCCTTAACCTCTTCTATCCAGCAATTTGCCAGGTTGTTGATACCCCCACCCACCCACTCAGCTCCATCTCTCCAACCAAGAAATTACCCTTTCTGTGGTCTGCCCTGGAAGATGCAGAATGGATTTTTTTCTCCTGGTTAGAGTTCATGTACCAGCCTCTCTGCCCCTCTGATTATGGAATCCTTTATTACTATGAAGTGTTTCTTTTCCCTTTGGCATGGCCTCCTCCATTTCCATCTAGTGCACCCTTTCTGGCTGAAGCCACACCCTGTAGGGTAAAACTACTTCTTCCTTGCTGAGGCAGTTGTCTTGTGCTAATTCTGCCAATACCTGGAACTGATGCTGGGTTTTCACTCCTGGGGTCTCACCCATGCTATATTCCACTTCCTCCACCCGCCCTCCCCATTACAGTCCATTCTCCAGTGCAGACATGTGGTGCCCATTGGGGTAATAAAGTTCTGGCCCCCATCCGTTCCCATGCTGAGTTGCTTCTCAAGAACTATCCTTCAGCCCAGAGGGCCACTAACTTCACAATGAGGGCCATTAACCTCCTACAGTCTGAGCACACACTAGCCTCATCCTCTGTAAGATGGCTGTGCCACAACCCCCATAGCTGGTCAAATGACCACCTCAGCTGCCTGCATGACCATTACATGTGTGGAGTGGAATGTTAGTTCAAATCAGTTTAGGCAGAGTTTTGCCACTGACCCTCTTCTTCTATAGTCTTTTTTTGCCTTAAGACCAGGCACTTAAACCTGTGGCACTTGGATGAGAAGCTTGACTCACTACCACTTGTAACCAAGTTCCTTATATACTTCCCAGATACCACTCACCTGGGAAGTGCCCACTCCCTTCCTGCACTATTCTAACTATAAAAAGCCTCCCCCTCAGACTCTGAGCACTTGATAACAGTCAAGCACTTCCCCTACACTTTGCAAATACAGTACTGTGCTAACCTTTTAATCCAAATGGTACTTATATTACTGCACTGAGTGCCATCTGGACCATTTAGCCCACAATAGGCTGAGAAACTGTAACCAGACAGGTTCCCCACATTGGGCCAAATATTCAGAACTTTGCACTGGGTGCAAACCATTTGCATAGGGTTAGCACCGGGTCAGTGCTGGTCCACTGTATTCAAAAGGTCTAATAGGGCAGACAAACTGCATTAGCGCCGGGCAAAAGTATAATGTATGCAAGGGGCAAACTGAGGGTGTGTGTACATGAATTATAGGCACAATGTCATATTCAGCAAATAGCACTGTGCAAAGTGTTGTTTCGTGACTTAGCGCAACACTTTGCGTAGTGCAAAATACTGCCCAGGAAAAGGTAGTCGTAACTCTGGGCAAACCAGCTTTGCATGACCTTGTGGCTTTGCACAGCTTTACATGACCTTTGCATGACTTTGTGCAACCCTAACCAGTGAATATTAAACATAGAAAGAAACCAATCATAGAAGAAATATGCTGCACAGAGATGGCATCCCTATGATGCCATCATCTGCCATCGGTCCTCACCATGCCAGGCAGTAAGTGGTGACCTAGCTCCCAATGGACACCATGACAGTGTTTCCATACAGCACACACCTGCAGACCACCCTTCAGTGGACAAAAACAGAATCCAGCACACACATGCAGCACTGTGGGTATCGAGGGTGTTGAGGGGAGGGTGTACAGGTGGCCAGGCTGCACCACAGACCGGTTGTGGCCACAAGGCTGGGACAAGCCACACAGTGCAAATGGTCCAGTGTTGGGAATACCCCAACACCAGTGTGCCCATCTAATGGTATGATCCCCCCAGCCACATACCGCATATATGTGACTTATTAGTCAAATGGATCCTCCCTGCTTTTGACTATTTTATTTTATTTTATTTAGTTTTTGTTAACCGGGTAAGTGCACTAGACAAATCCTGCCTATTTTCAGGCACAACCTGGGGGAGGGGGATACAGATGAATGCCAACTGACCTTGAATCAGATTAAGCTGTTGGTGGTATTTTTAGTGAATGAGGGAAATTTGGCCAGGACACCGGGGAAATTCCCCTACTCGTCAGAGGGGAACCTTGGCTGTCGGACTTAAGATGGCCACTTCTGCTCTGCCTTGGAGGAGATGGAGTGTCTGGGACAGGGAGTGGGCCTCCTCCCTGTTCCTGATGCACATGAGGCTGTTAGTTGGTTGCTGAACTCCAGGAAGCTTCCCTGCCTGTGGAGTTTTTTGTCACGTCTGAGTCAGTGAACCCTGAAGTGGTTAAGCCTATGGTACAGTGTAATTCACATACGGACAGGATTCAGGAACTTACTGAAAAGGAGCGTCTTTTGGGTGAAGTGCTTTCTGCTTCTGAGCAATGTACGTGTCATAGGACACAGTTGTTGCACGAAATTGCTGCATTGCATTCTGTTTCTCCTGTTTTGGCACTGCCGGCTTCCTGTACTTCCTGGTCGCAGCATAGTGACGTTGATTTCGGTTCTCCGCTGTGTGTGCCTGCTTCTCTGTCACGGATTAGTTCTGCAAGCTCGTCTGCCCGGAATTTGGATACTAGCAGTCGGCAAGGTGACGTTACCATACCACAAGGTCTTGATAACCCTAAAACACAGCTCTCTACGAAGCGGAGGGGGATGTCTGGTAATGTATTGCAAGGGGAAGTTATGACTACTGTGTCTTCGGTTTCTGCTGGGATGGAGGGTAATTTGCCTATGGGTGCTGCACCTGTTTTTCCTCACAATGTGCCTATATCTCAGATATGCCCCCCTGTGCTGCTTAATTTTTTTTTTTTTTTTAATTTAGTTGTTTAACCAGGTATAGCACACTAAGCTGAAAGCTTTTTTACAGGAGCAACCTGGGAGCACAAGGAGGTTAAGTGACTTGCTCAGGGTCACACAGTATGCAAGTGGAAGCTGTGGGATTCAAACCCAGGTCTGGTCTTCTGGATGTCACCAGATTTGCAGCTCAGAGCCTTAGACCACTGCACTATACTGCTTACTCCCCCTGTTCGGACTTCCACATCCCCTTTACCTCCCCCTACTCGTGATGGTTGGTCACCTGAGAAAGCGATATCTGCTGCTGGGTGGTTACGACATACGGATGGACAATGGGTACCTGATCCTAATGATGATGAGGTGAAACGCTATCACTCTCCTGTTGCTGGCACTGCGGCTTCGTCTGCCTTACACTGTACTGCTTCTGATTCTTTGCCACCTAAAATGCCTATTTCAACTACACCTGTTACTGAGGATTCTATGTCTAATGAACAGTTGCCTATTACACACCTAGCTTCTGAGAAAACTGTTCCTGGTCCAGTAACGTCTGATATGGGTCCCCCCTCCCCCCCCTTTAAACTTTCTGATTTGTTTTCTAATAAGGGTGAGCCTGCTCCCCGTAGGAACGCTGTTCATCTGATTTATAAGGGTGGCTTGGAAGAACAACCTGATAGACTTTAGATTGCAAAAGTTTTGCTTAAAGGCTCTCTGAAATTTCTGTCTGCAGATATATATGTACTAATTCACATTGGTAACTCAAACTATGATATTAGTTTTAAAACCCTTTCCGGTTTGGAACGTTTTTGAACGACTTATCATGCTGTTAAGAACTCTCCTCTCTGGATACCTTTTTTGGCTGTGCCTTTAACTAAACCATCTGTTAAGTTGATTACTGTCATGTTTCGTAATGAGGGGGTTGCGTAGAAGATGTGAAGTGTTAGATAAACCTGTATCGATTCTTGACAGTGAGAACATTTGGAATGGGGGTTGGAAAATACGGGTAAAACTTTTTGCTGCGAATAATGGGCCTCAGCATCTGCCCAATAGCTTTTTTTCTGGGGAAGGATAGGGGTAGTTGATTTTATTTTGGTCAGCCTAAGTCCTGTTTTAAATGTGGTTCTAGGACACATCTTAATACGATCTGTGATACCCCTCGTTGTTCACATTGTTTTGAATTTGGTCACCAGGCCTCTTCGTGCCTTAATTTGTTCAAATGTAATTTGTGTGAACAGACTGGACATGGATATGCTAAATGTCCTTGGGCATCCCATAATAGGGAAAACTGCCCTTCTCATGAAGGCTTAATTGTTGTTGCTCAGCATCTGGATCCAGTCTCTCTACCACCCCCTAGTGATAGTGGTGTACTTCCTAAGTTACCGGTCCCTAGTGAACCCTCTTTAACAGTTTTAGACGCTGGTCTGGGTGAGTCTGCTTCGCTCGAGTTACCAGATTGTGCAGCCCAGCTTCCAGAGGTAATTGTTCTATCAGCCATCCCTCTGTCCTCTGCATCTAACTTAGCTTCCCGTGATAGGTCAGATGATTCTGAGATGCCCCCTCCTCCCTCCCAAGTGTTACCTTTTAAAAAAGTTACTGCCAAGAAGCGTCATAGATCGGGGAAGACTATTCCCCCTCAAAATTTACCTATGGCCTCTCATAGCAGTGATACTTCTGAGTCATGGAAAGTCGGTAACAGTTTTGCTGTTTTGGTTCCTAAGGAAGACTCTGAAGGAGAGGACTCTGACCATTCCTCTAGAGCTTCTGTAGTCACGGATAATTTTTCAGAGGGTAATGATGGTGAAGTGACACAGGTTGAGAGTTTTCCTAGACGCTCTCAGCGTAGACGTGTTTCCAAAGTCACTTGATTTTTGGTTTATTCTTTTTTTCGGTATTTGTTGGTTCTCACCCCCTTTTCTCTGTCTCACCACGATTATGGCTTCCTTAACATTTACATCCATTAATGTTAATAGCATAAAGAGTCACAAGAAGATGGTAACAACTTTGTCCTGTTTACAACAACTGAGCAGTGATGTGATTTGTCTACAGGATACAAGACTAAAAACTATTTGTGAAGTGCAACGTGCTCGTAACCTTTGGTCTTCGGGAGTTTCTTTTTGGTCTAATGGGGAATCTCTTTGTGAGGGTGTTGGGGTGTTGTTTACTAATTCGGCACTGAAGGTTTCAAAAATAGTTGACATTTGTCCTGGTAGAGCTTTACTCCTAGATCTCAATTTTCGGGGAGAAAGATTTCGATTAATTAACATTTAAGCCCCGCAGACCAAGGCACTCCGTGTTGCTCTTTTTCAAAACATTCAACCCTATTTGCATACTTCCCGTTTAATTGTTTGGGCTGGTGATTTTAATTGTGCACTTAGTGTTGGGGATAGGGGTATGAAAACGTCAAAATTATTCTGTGACTCTCATAAGCTATTGCAAATTCTGAACACTGCCCAGCTTCAGGATGCCTACCATAGTGTCCATTCTGTAGGCGGCAATACATTTTTTAAAAATGCACTATCCACTAGGATTGATTTCATTTTTCTTTCTGTTGTGTTACAGGTCACCTCGA
Source organism: Neoceratodus forsteri (assembly GCA_016271365.2). Taxonomy (NCBI): domain Eukaryota; kingdom Metazoa; phylum Chordata; order Ceratodontiformes; family Ceratodontidae; genus Neoceratodus; species Neoceratodus forsteri. The sequence continues at coordinate 656,074,333 of CM057455.1, read as the reverse complement.
TTTACTTACAGGTGTGGGAATTCTCAGATCACAAGTCTCTTACGGTTTGCTTGTCTTGGGCAGGAACTCCTCGATGTAGAAAGAATATGTGGAGGTTGAACTCCTCTCTTTTGACTGAGGAATCTCTTAGAAAAGCTTGGAGGTCAGAATTCAGTGCCCGACTTTCTGTTTTTGAACTTTATGATGACGCTGCTTCTTGGTGGGAGGATACTAAGAAGGACTGGAAGTCCTTTTTTCAAGCTTTTTCTCGTTCTAATACCAATTCACAGTATTTGGAGTACTTACGTCTCAGATCACAGTTGCAGAAGTTAATTTCTTTAACTGAGACTGAGGGGATTGATTATAGTGTTTAAATTAAAAATGTCAAGACCCGTATGTTAGAATATAGATATGATCGAGCCAAGTCTTTGGACCATGAACACAGATTTGGTCTAAAATTACATAAAAGTGCATTGGATCCCTTTCAGGATTGTAAGGATAGGGTTGGTAAATGTTTAATCACTGAATTGGCTACTGAATCAAGTGACTTGGTTACGGCTCCTTTGGCTTTGCTTGATGTTGTTGGGCGTTATTTGGGATTGTTGTATCGGAAGGATGACGATGTTCAGGGTGGTTTGCTTGATTTTGATTCCTTACAGATACCACAGTTGTCTGAAGTTGAAGGTCAACAGTTGCTACAAGATATTTCTGAATCTGAATTACGTGAGGCTATATTTACTATGCATGTTGATTCCTCGCCGGGGACGGATGGTTTGGGTGCTGTTTTTTACCAGACCTTTCAAGAAGATTTGGTTCCCATTTTGACTCTGGTATTCAACCAAATGTTGTCTACTTCTAGGTTAGCCCCCTCAATGTATATGGCATTGGTTGTTTTGCTTTATAAAAAAGGGCTGAAGACTGATTTGTGTAATTGGAGGACGTTGAGTTTACTCAATACAGATTTTAAAATCTTGAGTAAGATTTTATTACGTAGATTGTCTTTCTTTGTAGATAAATTGATAAGTCCCTACCAAACTTGTTCTATACCAGGTAGGACCCAGTATGATAATTTATTGATAGTACGTGAACTTTTTTCTGCCTCACAGTCTGTTTCTCTAAAGGGTTATCTTCTGAGTCTTGATCAGGAAAAGGCCTTTGACCATGTTTCCCATGTGTTTCTGTTTTCAGTGCTACGTGCCTATGGTTTGCCTCCCAGTTTTATTGATTGGATCAAGGTATTATATCACTCAGCTTTTCTTCTACCGAATGTGAATGGTTGGATTGGTACTCCTGTGGCAGTGCAAAGAGGTGTTCGGCAGGGATGCCCTTTGAGCCCGGTTTTGTATGTTTTTTTTATTGATGTTTTCCTTCGTATGATTAGTATTCATACTGGTTTGGCAGGGGTACGTATTGCTGATAGTGTTTCTCCTGTTAAGATTCTTGCCTATGCAGATGACTTGGTTCTTTGTCTTTCGGACGTTACTGAAGGTCCTATAGTGGGTGATGTGTTGACTTTATTTTCTCGTCTTTCTGGTTCTAAGATTATGTGAAGTGTAGAGGTTTTCCTTTTGGTAATTCTTTTATCCCGGATACTGGTACTATTGCTGGTGTTACCATTTCTAAGGATCCGATCACTATATTGGGAATTGAATTTAGTGATGGTGATATGCAGTCGGCAAATTGGTCTCGTAAATTGGGTACTGCTCAGTTGATGGTTGCTAGATGGAAGGGTACGCAAATAGCTAAAAAGAAGTGTGTCTTGCTTATTAAAACCTTGATGGTGCCTATTTTTTTGTATGTTAGTTATGTGTTTCCACCTCCGGTATCTCTCTTTACTGCCCTATATAGTGGTTTTTTTTCAAGCTTTTTGGGGTAGCAGATTGAATCCCATTAAACGGGGATACACTTACAGGAGTATACGATATGGTGGGGTAGGAATGGTCCATCCGGTGCCGTTTTTTATTAGTATTTTTATTTCCTACAATTTAAGTCCTCTACTGCGCCCCGGTAGGAAGGTTTGGTTCCCTTACGTTAGGTTATGGTTTTTGATAGGTTTACCCCTTTGGAAACTGGGCAAGTCGACTTCCTTCGCTTGACTTTCCCTGTTCCCCAAATATGGTATAGAAATTTTTCGTCATTTATTGAAATGGAAGCTCTCTATTTCTCACTTGGAAACTATGCACAGGAAACAATTGTATAGTTACATTGTTTCCTCTGATTTTTCTGACGATTTGCTTTTTACTGATTGTCCTTCTCAGTCCCAAGAGCAAGTTCTTTTGTTGCTCTCCCATAGATGTTTGTCTGACTTTATTTGGGATAGTGCTTGGTTAAGTTCTTATGGTCATTTACCAGTGGGTAACTCACATAAGCACAAACAGCTTAGTGACGGGTACTGTACATGTGTTACGTGTGTATCCGTGTTAGAAACACAAGAACATCTTTTTTTGAAATGTCCCTATATCAAACATTTTTGGGCCACTTTAGCGGTGAAATGGAATGAGCCTTTATTTATGTCTCTTTCTTATAGTACACTAATGTATGGTGCACATGGGGGTGAATGGTCTAAGTATCCTGCAGACACTTTGCTATTAGTTTTTTTTGTTCTTCATTTTTATATATGGCAATCTAGATGTTTTTGGTCTACTCAGCAATGTATTGTTTCATTTGAGGAACTCCTTTCTAATATTACTGTTACTTTACAAAATATTTATGATACAGATTTACGTATCTATGGTCGGGTAAAATGTTCCTTTTTGTGGATTAATTGTGCAACATGGCTGTGCTGCTGATTTTCTCTGTTGTTTTTGTTTATTTTTGTTGCTCAATGTTCTGTTTTTGTGTATATTTGTTTTATGTACCAGTTGACTTACCTGTTTGGAGTCCTCTTTTTCAATAAAAATTCCCCTACTCTTTTTGATAAGTGCCATGGGATCTTTAACATCCACCTGAACTACCACCAATCCAGGCAGATGGGACCTCAGTTTAACGTCTCATCTGAAAGACGGCACCCCAGAAGTGCAGCACCCCTCTCATGCTGCACTACAGTGTCAGTACTATACCAATATAGTTCACAGTGTTGCCCCTGTCACCTCTCTTGCCAAACTAGATGTCCTATTCAGGGGTCAACCTTAACTTTTGTTTGCAACAGCCAGCTGGTGAAGTTGATTAAAAATTGCACTAGCCCACAGATGGTTGCACTAGCCCACAATAATAACGGTAAAGTGTGATCAGTTATACAGAAAAAATATGAGCCAAGAAATACTCTGATTATTGCATATTTATCCTGCTCCCATATTGCTTCCTGCCCCAGCAAAAAAAAAAAGGACTGCAATCCAATCACACGCAGTGTGTACCCCCACTGTTTTTTACCATGTACCCCTTGCTTCCTCTTTCTTCACCCCCTCCCACCAAACCATCATAGCAAATGTTCAGTCAAGCAGTTCTACCTCTGCACACACAATAGCCATCACCATGCACCTCACCACTGTCCCACCCTGACCTGCAGGGCAATGTACAGAGTCAGGCAGAGAAAGACACTCTCATCCCCCACCATGTGATTAACTAGACCTGCACTTCTGGAAGTTTTTTTACACTGTGAAGTGAGCCAGAGGCAGTTCTAGGATTTCTTTGGGTAGAGTTAAACAAACACAGGGGGCTTGGGATGTAAGAAACTTTGACATATCTGTGAATATATATCAGGCACAAAAGTATTGATTTAACATGCTCTGCCCCAACAACAACAGATTTTTTCATAACAGTGTCTTTTCATCAGCTAAAGGGGAAGCAGTATACAGGCATGATGCTATACTACCTCTCTTTCTGTATAGGATGATCTATGCACCCCGGGAAAACCAATTTTAACCTTTCAAATTATATATTTTACTAAGGTTTTGCTTTGTACCATACAGGCTCCAAAATATTGTTTTAGGATGAAATTACATGCTGGGTGGTGTAAGGATGAAACTGCATGGATGGCATTGACTGGTGTGATCCATTAATAGGAGCTATGGACCCCTACACCAGTCAACAATGGCAGCTATGGGTGGCCACTTCAGAGTCTAGTCTGCAGTGGTGTCAAGGGAAAGTATAGAGTTGACATACCACCTGGCTGGGCAGACCGTGTATACATCATAGCATTCTGTCACTGCTGTGTTGGATACAGACACTCAAAAGGTTGGGAAATGAGGCACAATGGTCTTAATATTGTGGGACAAGTTCAGCAAACTGGAAGCTGGTGACTTAACCACTCTAGCCTTGATCACAGCATGCACACTAGCTGAATGTCCTAACAATTGAGTGATAATGACTCACATCAAGTCTTTTGTTGGTTCCCTCTCTTGAACTGCTAGATAATTGCAGCTCCTAATGAGCTATTAATCACACCAGGCCACCTGGAACACTGAGGGAGATTAGCAAAAGGACTACAGCCTCCTAAAGTAGGGTCTTTTTCAACTTCATTAACAGCCATGAAAAACCTGCACTAGTCAAGATGGACAAGTAGAGGGTTAGCTGCACTAGACCTGATCAATTTGCACTAGGTTCAGGGCTAGTAAAACAATGTTACACTCAAACCTTGGTCCTATTCCATGCCTTCTGTCGGTTCGTCACCAACTCTCCTCTGCTTACACACCACTGTGACCTTTACTCCTCCCTCTCCCTCCAGTCAATTGTGCAGAGGCTCTCCTCTCACTGCTCCACCTTTATTGCCAAGTATTGGTTTTGTGCTTTCCCTTCTTACCTTACCTCTCTCTTCTCTCTAGCAACTCCCTCTGCTTATAACTCTAGGTCTAGCTGTGCCCGTACCTTTTCTCTTCTTCACATCCGTACCTCAGCTGGTAAACTCTCCTTCACCTATAAGTTCCCCTCCATCTGGAACAGTCTTCCTCTCCCAATCCATCTTTCACCCTCCTTCCTCCTTATCAAGCACTTACTGAGACCAACCATGGTCACCTTCTGCAGCTGTACCCCATCCTAACACACGACTTCAAAGTGCCCAAATTTCAATCTGCCCTAGGACATTTCTCTGTACAAATGCTGATCCTCTTTGTATTTTAACTGTATAGTTTCTCTAATGTATATATATATCTGTACATAGTTCCTAGTTTCTCATTTATGATTGTACATAGTCTCCTAGTTTTGTATAAATGTACTTTAACTGGACTGTCACTTCTTTTGTCATTTGACTGCTATTGTATTTGTATTTGCTATATATCTGTCACCCTCCTGCTATCCCCTTCCCCATGTCACACCTGGAAAACAAGCCATGGCTCATGGTGCCTTTCCTGGTTATCAACTTTTAAATAAATAAAAATAAATAAATATGTACAGACACCACAGCACACACAGCCAGCCATGTGCATGTCACTGTGAGTACCCCATGCCAGTGGTGCAGTGTCTGTGGGTCACATAACAGTAATGTCCACTGTCAATACACACCTGCAAGTTGGGCCTGTCACTGTGTACAGTGCAGTAGTCATTGATGCCTTATACACCATGACATTGCTGTGTCACTCACACTACTGGCCCCCTTGCTACTGTAGTGTCTGCTGTGCACTGTAGCATGAAATACAGTTTGACAATAGCATGCAACACCACCACCTGTACCTGTGCTGTGTAGTCCCCTGGGGCACAATATTCTATGCAGTTCTGTACAAATGTAGTCTGCAGCTACCACCATGCACTTCCAGACTGACCTACAAGTGGAGCTGTGGGACCCTGCAATAGCGGTGGGCAAACTACATGCAAATCAGGACATAATGAGATGCTAATCTGGATGTTTTCCCACAGACTACCTAAGTAGGCTCATTTGCATATCACTTTTGAATACAACAAATGATTGCCCCGGGCAAATGTGATAGCACCAGGCATACTGCTTAGCTCCGTGCAAAACCTGTGCAAATGTGTTTGCGCTGCACAAACATTTCATAAACATTGTACATTTCTGCAAAATGTAATTTCACATGTGCTGATGCTTGCAGCTTTAATTAGTCCACTCCTTTGCTAGCACACACATTGGCCACATAGTTCACCTCTACCTTCCTTTACGTCGCTGTGAACTGGGATACTGTTGTGGTTTGCACTTCCTTGTTACTATATTCAGAGCTGTCTTATTCCTGGGCTATTTTTGCACTGCACTCCCAGCCCAGTTTGCCCGTCTTCCTTAGCATGCTATATTCAGCAGGTTTAGCACCAGGCAATGCTAATTTAGCCCCAGGGCAAAGTTTTGAATATCTGGTCCTTGGTTGTTTCAGAATTACCTTGAGCCTTGACAAAGCATCAGAGTGACGTGACACGCATTGGTCACGTGATACGTACATGCCACGGTGGTGAAGGTGCTGCTTGCCATGTAGTTGTTACCTTTTGTAATAAAGTATTATTTATATTTGACCAAAATCAGTGATCTTGTTTACCAGCACACTGTTTAGCAGCCCAATTAGCAGCCTGACTTTAGTGCAGATAGTTTGAGAAGTGAATATACGTCTGAGGCTCCAGTGGTGTTTTTTTTATGAGCAGCCTTTTGTTGTTTTTTTGGTCATTTCTGAATTATACAATGGCAAGAAAGAATCTTGGACTGTGAATGGTCTATTTGGGGATGGACCCATGGTGTTATCCCAGCACGATGCCACAGGTCTAGTCTCAGCACTGTGAACCAATGCAGATGATGATATGGAGCAGCATCTTTTTTTTGCATCTCCTCTGAAGAAACAAAAATATTTTTCCACACTAAGAAAAACATTCTTTAAAATTATTTTTTTATTTTATACGAACAACGAGCCATTGTATAATAGGAATAATGCATTCCAGGGCGTGTGTCATTTGGGATAACACCATGCCTGGGGCATTGGACACACTCGGCCTGCGGCCTCGTGCTCAACTCCCCCAGGCGTGGTGTTATCCCAGCATGACACACACCCTGTCATGCATTATTCCTTTACTACATACTGTTGGTGAGTACCATTTTAGAACTGTATGATGTAGTTTATGTCTCTTTCAAACCCAGAGTTCTGTAGAAGAACACAGATGCATTGTGCCAAACTAAGCATCAATTAATATCGACATAAACTACATCATACATTTCTAAAATGGTACACACCATCAGCGTGCTGACTGGAGACACTTAGTGAAGTTACTAAAAGGCCAGTAAAGATGGACAATTACAAAAATGGAACCACAGGAAAAAAAGACTTACAAGTTAAATGCAGTTCTCCTTTTCCTTTTCTCTATAGGCTAGGAGCTTCTCTCTGCTCTCTCACTTCTCCCAGTACAGAGTTGATTACAATATTTTGGGAGGATGGGGTGGGGTGTTCACGTATGGCATACCTGTAGCTACAATATCTTCAATTTTCAGATGTTAGATAACTCATTGCACTAAGTTAGGTTGTGCCCCTTGTGATGATACACAGTGGAAATGATAAATGATATCTGCAATTATATATTGTTTAACATGTTTGACCAAAAAGGCACAGTGAACTGAACAAAAACTCATTCCTATGTGTGTCCTGGTGGAAAAGACGTAGGATACAGCATACAGCAAAAATAAGAGTGATTACATGATTGCATAAATATGATGAGCTACTGTAGTGTCTGCACCGAATACATTGAGACATTCTAACTGTAAAATGAGAAATAACTGTTACTAAGATGATAGACTCACACAGGGCAGGGGCATCGCTGAGGGGATCAGAGGTTGTGGAGGGCATAGAAAGAGAAGACAGAAGGGTGAGAGAATGTAACAGGATGGGATAGAAGGGGGCAACCAGGGGAGAGGGGCAATAAAGAAAGTGAGAGAGGGGTTAGATATAGATGCAGACATGAGTAATGTGATCATGAAGGGGGAGGGAGAGGAGGAGGGGGAGGAACAGTGGTAGGCTAGACCATAAATGAATGAATCTGTTGGAGAAGGTGGTCTGCCCTGCTGAAGTTTTGAGGCAGGAAAGAGGAGTAGGAGTCAGAAGTTCTATGAGAGCAGGAGAAGAGGAGGGAGCAGGTAAGGCAAGAACCTGCGCTTCAATGGGAAGCTGCCAGACTCCACCCCCTGCCCTACATAAGCCCCCCCACACCCCACACACACACACACACACACCTCTCCTGCCTAGTGTTTTTCACATAGAAACATAGAATGTATCAGCAGAAAAGCACCTCCTGGCATGTCTAGTCTGCCTCGAAGTCCCTACGTACTGTGCCACAATAGACCCTACGTGATCTACAGCCTTACCTCTACCCCTACCCAGTTACTAAGGTCCCCCTGTGGTAATCCCATGCATGTTTGAAACCCACTACTGTTTCAGTTCCCACTACCTCTGCTAGTAGTCTATTCCAGGTGTTCACTATCCTTTCCATAAAGAAGCATTTCCTTATATCCCCTTTAAGTCTCCACCCCCTTCAGCTTCACATCATGGCCCTTTTCTTGAACATCTCCTTCTGTACAATATGCCTCCCTCCCTTCCTCCTGTACCTTATTGATACCTTTGAGGTCTATGAATGTTTGTATCATACCTCCCCTTTCTCTCTTCTCCTCCAGCAAGTGCATATTTAATTCCTTGAGTCTCTCCTCGTATGGCCACCAATGCTGGCCACACACCATCTTGGCTGCTCTTCTCTGTATTGCCTCCACCCACCCTTTGTCCTTCTTGAGATGGGGCCTCCAGTACTGGACACAGTACTCCAAGTGGGGTCTCACCATAGAGCTATACAGTTACAAAACCACCTCCCTCCTTCTGCTTCTGATACCCCTCTCTATGCAACCCAGCATCCTATTAGCCTTTCCACTGCCTTATCACACTGCTTTGCTACCTTCAGGTTATCAGATATTATGATATCCAGATCGCTTTCCTGATTTGTGGTCGTTAACACTCCTCCCTCCCCAAACTGATATGATGCCCTTGGGTTTCTGTGACCAATGTGCATAATTTTACACTCTTGGCATTGAATCCATCTTCCAGCCTTTTTAAATCTTACTTTATTTTTTACACACACACACACACACACACACAAACACTTCTCCAGCGCTCTTCCTCTGATGTGACTAATTTAGCTACCAATTTCCTTTGGCCTCAAGAAACTTTTCTTGGTACCACTACCAAGTTTGGAAATCCAGAGGAAATGGTCAAGTCAACGCAAGTCATCAAAGTAACATTGTACAAACATGTATACATGTAACCCCTAGGTGGCGCTATCCCAAGGGCTACTACACCTGCCTACTTGGCTAGTTGCAGGTTAAGGGGCCAGGGTACTGAAATAGGTGCCTCCACCCAGAGGACAGGGTTGTTAGTAACAAGGCTAACCTGGGTACAGCCCTCCGGGACACTGTAACCCCCTTTCCCCTCTAGTGGCCTAGACAATATGCAACAAATACTTTCACAGCAGCCTCTTTTCAGCATACAAATCCCCACACTGTTTGCACTTACCACCAGGGCTGGTTCCACCAGTTCAACCCTGAAGACCCACTGTAAAACAAGATTAGGCACAGTAAATAACAACAGTACAGTGCTTTTGTTACAAACTGGAACCACAGTCAGATTAAATGCAAAAAGAGTAAGGTCTGATTTATTCAGGAGAATTGAACAAGGGAAGGGCATAAACAGGTTGACTGATTCTAAAACTGATCTAGTCAGGCAATTATGCATGCACTTTTAGTCCCTGCACAGTCTCATGCTCTGGGTGCCCAGTCGGAAGTAAGGTGGGCTAGCCTGGAACGTTGCCCGGGGTAGGCCGGCGTCGCAGCTGGTTGGGGCCCTGTGATGAAAAGAAAAGGCATGCACAACCACACACAATTTGTAATCTGGAGCCAGGAGGCTCAGTTTGTCATGATTAGACAAAACAATTAAATCAGATGACACACTTTGATTGAGCTGTTGCAGGGTGCTACCCTGGTGTTTACTCATGCTACCCAGTACAGGACACAGGATGGACGAAATGGAGACTGCAGGATGACTTGCTGGTTTGCCAGGAGAAGCAGGGCCAACACGATTCACTGTGGTGTCATTCCTGTTCATGATGTTGAGCAGGGGGCTGATTCCCAGGCAGGTCCCTCACCGATGGTGTTCTCTGCACCTGAAGTAGCTAGCTGGGCCAGTATAGCAGGGCCCAGGCCAGGTAAGACAGTTTGGATATCAGTCTGGGAAGGCTGTATGTGGCTTCCAGCAAGCGTGGCACAATTAAACAGTGGGGAAACAAATCATGACCCACTAATAGCAAACAGCACATTTATAGTAAAGCAATCACCATACCACAATGCAGATAGCAGTCCTGCAGCAATATTAGTGTCTCTGAGCAAAACTGGGAATTCTGTGGCAACTGTATGTCCTGAAAGGCCGATCGCGTACAGAAAATCTTCAGTCTTCTTCAGGTTTAAATCTGGTCACTCTTCAGTGGCTTTGTCACACTCCAATTTGGATACAGTCCGATTGCTAAACCTTTCAAAGGATTCCTTCTCGAGGGACAGCAGGCAGACAGGCCAAACTCAGCTTTTCCACCAATCTCCCATGCAAACTACGCAGGAGCTGCTGCTTGAATCTCTCGAGCTATTCACTCTCCACACTCTACCTCCAGACTGACTCACCGCTCGTCGTGCCCATTAATCAGGGCACAATGAAATGGCTTGGAGACGTAGTCTGAAATAAAACTTCCCTTTTCTCTCCATGTGGGAGAACCTGAAGGCAGGCAGGCCAGACTCAGCCTTCCTGCCAAGTCCCCATGCTACCCCATGGGGCAGTAGCTCCGTGAGCTGGAGCTGCTCACTCTTACAGCTCCAACTCACTTCTCCCCCACTGCTGCAGGAAGCTTGGGAATTTCTCTTCAGTCCAAAAGGTTTGATTCATTGATTCATCTGTCTGTCAAAGCAAGGGCTCCCCCTCCAGGTGCATTTAGGTGCCGAAGTCTCAAAACTACACTTCCTACAGAAATTCACTCCCACAAGACCCCTGGGGACAGACTCCATTTTAGGGTTCCCAAAGGTCTGATTGGCCCATTCTGGCAGTCCAGGACCAAGATGGTGGTGATAAACAGAACTGTCCATGCTGCAAAGAAGGCAGGTTAGACAAACTACCATACTATTGCTACTAAAGCAGACAAACAGTAAACAGTTACAGATTCCAATAAAGCTCCCTCTGTGCAATTAGTGATGGCAGAATGGAGCAATTATCCAGCAGCCCAGGTGGGATTTGAGCATAGACACACTCAGCCCCCACCCAGATAAATTATACACTGCAATATAGGCAGCTCTTAAAGAGACAGGACACAGAGGATATAAAGGCAATCTCATACAAACACTTTTAAAATGCTAAGACACAGGATACCAGCTTGGCAGTGGGCATTTAGGCACACCCAAGGAAGACTTTTGGGAACCTCCATTTGTAGGGGGGTTACATACAACTGCCAGCCACACACTGAATTATTGTAGCAGGGGAATGAACCAAATCAAGGAATTTCTCCAGGGAGGGAAGGGAAGAGACAGGAAGAAATATAAAGAACAGTGGTCAAAGAGGGGAGGGCAATTAAGAGCAAGGGAGGTAGCCTGGCCAGGGTATATTTGAAAGTGGCACAATAAACTATAAACAATTACATAGCAGTTTCACAGTATGCTGGGTGCGAGATAGTGTCTTTATTAAGATATAGTGCACCAAGTTTTGGGAGCAGTTTTTGTGAACAGAATCTATGTGGCAGGAAAAAAGGTTTGATCACAATCTCCAGAGATTTAAAGGTAGGAACCACCTCCAGAGAAGAGCCAGTCATTGTCCTGAAGACTGGGGTGGACTAGATTTTGTCCAGATGCTGTCTGGTACCAAAGGTCATGGAGATTGTTTTCTTTGCATCAAAGGTGAGTTGGTTTGCACAGAACCAGCACTGGATGATATTTCAGTATATTGCACCAGGTTTTGGGAGGAGTTCTGTCTGAATACCATCTATGTGGGAAGAAAAGTCAGGGTGACAGTACAACCCGATCCCAAGATATTGAATGGTGGAGACTAACATCTAAAGACAGCTATCCAGGGTCTTAAAGATCAAGATGAACTGGAGTTTGGTCTAATGCTTTCTAGTATGAAAAATCATGGAGATTTTTTTTGTGGTGTTGAGGGCGAGTTGATTTGCACAGAGCCAGCATCTGATGTTAATGTCATACTTGAGCTGTGCTGCCAGTTCAGGGGCTAAGGAGCCTCAGGCATAAAGCACAGCATCTTCCACATACATGAGGATGTTTGAGGAGACACAGGTCTTGGGGAGATCATTTAAAGAAGAACTACACTGTATCTATACCTCCTTTTTACAACTGTGGGTGGAGCCTACAGGACTATTGCCTGTACAAAAGGAGTGATGTCATGTTTTCTGTCCGTGGAACTGACTGAAGGTGTAAATAGTCTCCTCCACCTTACCCTCCTCCAAGAAATGTTTTCCGCCTTCAAATAAATATGCTTTCATGTTAGCCAATGGTTGCAGGGTACTACTTTCTTTCTTAAACGGGTGGTACAAGAACTGGAACCTGAGTAGTGGGAGGCAGCATTGTTTTTTTGGGGAAGTAAGATCCACCCCACCTTCACCCAAGAAGCTCCAAAAGGTCCATCCCACCTTTTTTTTTTTATTCATGTGGGAGGGGCAGGAGGTGGATCTATCATACTGAAAGAAGACTCACTAGAGTTTGGGGTGTGGACCAAGGAACAACACATCTGTGGAGTCCCTGCATTTTGTTAAGGACTAAGAGAACAGAAGATACTTAAATTGCCTTCAAACTGACTTAAAAACCCTTGGAGCAAATGATTATCAGAGCCACCTGGTGTCTCAAAAGGAAAAACTAAGAAATGTCTGAAACTACAGCTTAAGGATTCAGCTTCACGGAAAATAGACAACTTTCAGGTATTTCTTAAACATTTATATACTAAAATGGGCACAGTACTCAGTAAACACAGTCTGTGATGAAGTGTATTTTCCTTTTTAAGTTTGAGAAGTGGAGTTGACTTGCATATGTTAAAAATACCAGCTGCAATTAGCAACTACTGTAGTTGTAGAAACAAAATGCTGTTTTTTTGTTTTTTTTCTATTTACATTTTCTCCTGGCTCAGTTTATATCAGTGAAGAGCTGCCATTCAACTGGACAAGCTATTTATCACTCATTTTTCATTTAAAATAACAAATGTGGTTTCACATTTTTATCATGAGGGAAGCAAGACAAACCAACATGATTAACAAATACATTCATTGACACCTCCGAATGAATGGGGTAGTTTTTTTAACATTCCTTTTGCGTTAATTACTACTTGGAACCTGTTATTCCAGTTTTTACAACTGTGCTCCTGGAACTTTCTGCATAACAAGTTCCCTTAGGCACCTCACAGCACCTCATTAAGCCATGTGACACTACTATCTTTGCAGGACATTGCATACTGTAGTAAGAGACCCAATTTGTTTGCCTCTCAGGCAGGCAGTTCTGGGCTAGTGTTAATATTCTACTGAATTTTCTTAACTTGCAGTTTGTGACTATAGGTGTTTATAACTGAATGATAATTACCACATTTGTTTCTCTTGCAAATAGCCAGGCATTTGTGTGTCTAATTTCTGTTTGACTTATTGTAGGTTACACATAGGTTTCATAGGTTTCATAGGTTAATCAGAGCCCAAAAGACAAATGGTCCATATTGCTCGCCATAAATTAATTATAACCCTTGATGGAATTTGAGCTTAAATAAACATCCAGTCGATTTTTGAAAAGATACATGATCTCACTGGCAACCACTTCTAATGGCAGACCATTCCATATCCTAGAAACTCTAACTGAGAACCACAAACTTCTCTGTTTAGTTCTACAACATTCCACCATTAATTGTAATGGATGAGCTCTGGTTTCATATACCACCTCTCTGAGTACCGGACCCAAATTTCCCCATAAACGATCATCATGTAAGGCATGGTACACCATACATAAATCTCCCCTCATTCTACGATACTCCAGAGTATAAAGTCTGAGCTTTTGAGTCTATCATCATACTCTAATCCCCTCACTTCATCTATTTTTTAGTTGCCCTCCTCTGAACTCTCTCAAGGGCATTTATAGAACCCTTATCTCCTGGTGCCCAAAACTGAGCACAGTACTCGAGGTGTGGCCTAACCAGGGAGGAATACAGTGGGATCAAAACCTTACTACTTGTACTTTTAATATGTTTATTTATACAATGGAGTATGCCCCCAGCCTTTTTGATTACTTGTTGACAGTGTAGTCCAAAATTTAGGTCATTTTTTACCCTAACTCACAAATTCCGTTCATCCTCAACAGCTTCAAGTGATCTACCACCCAGTATATAATTTGCTTTTGGATTTCTCTTCCTAAAATGCATCACAGTATATTTATCTACATTAAACATAAGTTTCTTTACATTTGCCCAGCTTTCTAATTCACCCAAGGCATATTGTAAAGTGTTGATGTCTTCAGGATTATTAACTGTAAAACCTATGTGGGTATCATCAGCAAATTTGGTTAACCAAACATCCGTAGATGTAGTCAATGTAGAAATATAGATATTAAAGAGACAGGGGCCCAGAACCAATCCTTGAGGGACCCCACTAGTCACTTGTTCATAATCAGAATAGTAGCCCTTTATGCAAACCCGCTGAGTTCTCCCAGTCAACCAGGATTCTATCCATTTAGTAATATTCCCCTCTAAACCCATTCTTATAGTTGCATCAATTAATTCACCATGGGGGACTTTATCAAAGGCCTTAGAAAAGTCCAGAAGGATAACATCCACAGCTTCTCCTTTATCCAATGCCTCACTAACACTACCATAAAAATGTAACAAATTAGTCATGCATGTTCTCGATTTCACAAAGCCATGCTGTGTAGTATCAATCTGCATACCTTTACCAATATGATTTTTAACTATGCCCTCAAGAATCTTACCCAGAACAGACGTTAAGCTGATTGGTCTGTAATTAGTTACATCCTGCTTAGATCTTTTTTTAAAAATGGGAATCACTGTGGCTTGTCTCCATACTTCAATAACTTGTCCCTCTATAATAGATTTTGTGAAGAGTGCAGCAACGGGGCCCCGAAAAGGGGATTGCTAGTTTTTTCAAAATATGAGGGTGGAGTCCATCAGGGCCAGCTGATTTATTTGGGTCCAGCCCCTGTAGTAGTTTTTCAACTTCCGTTTTTCCCACTATAAATTGTTCATTTATTGGTTGATCACTATGACTTCCATTTGGTCTAGTTTTACTATTAAAAACTGAAGAAAAATATTTGTTACATGCTGTAGCCATTTGGGATTTATCAGCTGGTAAATCATCAGTCTGATTTTTTAATGGTCTATAATAGGTGTACCACCCCTTTTTTTATTTATGTATTTATAAAAAATTTTGTTTAATCTGAAAAATTTATAACATGCTGTATTGTGATTCAATGAACTGATAAATGGGGATTTTGGTTTCTTTTACAAATTCATTTTTCCTGACCATGGATATACTAAAACAAACATTTCTCAACAAAATATTTTTAAATAAATTATCTGGTTTGGGGGGGGGCTGCCACAAGCAGAATGAGATTTCACAGATGAGGGAACTCACAGCAGCAGAAAAAAGAAGCATGTTGCAGGGTTTTAAATAACTGATTAGAAGTTTTTTTCTTGGGACGATACTAACTGTACAGAAAGTATTTATATAGATTTTCTAGAAATGATGTGTTTGTTAAACACAGTGAGACAAGAGCTATTCATTTTCACAAAGTTTTAGCACTTTTATGAGCAAAACACTAATCAATTTTTAGAGTTAAATAAAACCCTTTACCTGATGCCCATTTTTAGGCCTTATATAGTAATATCTTCCTTCAAGAGAACAGTTTGTAATGAAATGTGTCGAATTTACATTTGCATTTGGGCATATGGACTTTTATATTATATGAATTTTGTGTGTGAACTGTATATCAGTCTCTAAAAAAACACATCAAATGTCTTCAAAAACTTGTTTCAACATTGTGTTTATCTTCCACCTTGTCACAACATACAGCTGTCTCAGCAGTGTTTTCAGTTAGGGTACAGTACCTTCATGTATATGATGGCCTGGTTCTGTTGAGTTGATTGCTATAACAGTGCATAGAATAAAATGCAAAACATATAGGTAACTGTAACACAGACGGTGGCATTATTTTTAATTATACAGTGACAAGGAAACATTTAAGAAACTGATTGGCTGCTGACCCATTGAAACAGTGATGTTATTACACAACAACATCACCGTAGCTTTGGATTTGGATCATTCCTTGCATTTTCTCTTAAGAAATATTTTTCCACACTAACAAAAACATCCTTTAAAATGTATTTTTTATTCTGTATATAACAACAAGCCATTGTATAATTGCAATAAGGCACTCCAGGGTGTGTGTTATCTTGTAATAATCTCACTCCTGGGGTGGTAGAAGCACTCAGCTTCGCCTCATGTTTCAACCCACCCCAGGAGTGATATTATTACATGACAACACACACCCTGTTGTGCCTTATTGCTTAAATATGCCCTTTCTCAATGTACTGTACTTTGATTCAGTTAGTGTACATGCAACAGCCTTCATGTGAACACTCTGGGCTTCTTTTTGACTCCTGACGTCTATTTGCTTTAGCTATTGTATATTGTTTGAACTGCTTTTGTCTTCTTGATGTGGTGCCTGTGTGCCTAAACTATGTAATCTATTTATCTACTGCTACCCATGTATCTCCAGTGAATGATTGTTATAACTGTCTGCTCTCTGGGTCATTGTTTTTTGACTTATAGTGTATGGTGGAATACGGTTGTGTATGGAAATCCATACACCGAAAACCATTGTTCTGCTGCAGTAGTGATGTCCTCACTAACGCAGAACGACTTTTCATTCTGCGTTAGTGAGGACGTCATAATACAAGGGGCTACAGCAGATGTCCTGATTCGTCCCTTGATCTGTGAGAGGGGCGCGCGAGTGTGCTGGGCAGCGGCAGTTGTGAATCGACTGCCTCGGCAGAACTGAGCAAAAATATGGAAAAGTGAGTCTCTTTTCATCTTTTTTTCGGGCACCATACACTATAAAGAATAGTTTATGGTTACCCATACACAACAAGGCTATTCTTTCACCTCGTAGATACAATGCCAACTTGGAGACCTCTCAAGCTTCGTTCTCGAGGTCATCAGTTGGCATTGTATCCACTCGGTGGAAGAATAGCCTTGTAGTGTATGGGTAACCATACACTATCCTATATGTTAACTGTGCTGTCTTTGTATTAGTTTCAACGAGGTGCCTTTGTAAATGAGTCTCTGACTCAAAGGTTTGTAAATCTGATATTTTTAAAATAAATAAATAAATAACTGCTTATGTTTAAGCCCATGAAACACCATTATCTAGTTAATGCATTCACAGTCGTAGTGGCTCTGCCAGAGCTTGTTCTCAGTAGAAGGTGTTTTTAAATACTGGTTCCATTTTTGTATTATTTCATCTATTCAGGTCTTTTAGTTATCTCAGTGAATGTTTCTGATTTACATTCTGGTGGTAAGTGCCATTTTAGAACTGTACGATGTAGTTTATATCACTCTCAACCACAGAGTTATATAGTAGGATACGTATGCATTGTGACAATAATGTAAGAGCTTGACAAGGGTATGAACTGCATTGTACAGTTCTAAAATGGTCCTTTCCAGACATGTGAAGATCAGAAACATCTAATGGGATAATTAAAAAGGCTATGTGGGTGGAACAAAATTAGAATTGGAACAATATCAGAATTGGAACCAGTATTTAAAAAAAAACAGTGTATATGGGGAAAAATGAGTTACAGGGTTAATGTAGTACTCCTTGTGAAAATCGAGGAAAAGATCTGCCCCAGAACAGATCATTGAGGAACACCCTGACCTAACTGGAAGTGGTAAGTAAATAAAATGGCCCAGAACGACCACTGAACCACTTGACCATGAGATCAAATATATCAGCCCTAGCAAGCTTGTCTAGTAGGAGGGTGTGGGAAGATTACCAGACCCTGATCCATCCCCTTCAGAATGGTACCTGGGAGCCTGAAAATGAATGAATTGTTTCTAATGTACAGTACTTTTTCTCATTGTAACTGCCTAGGGCATTTTCTTTATGTTTTGTTATAAACTGCAATAAACAGAAAGTTTTAAAAAACTGCAGTATCTTATTTCTTCAACTTTTTGCCAACAGAGTACTGAATTCATTAGAGTTCTACTTGGATGACATACTGTAACACTCTTAAAGAGTTGAGGACACTTCAGGGAGAACGTTATATTTAGGTACAAGTCAACCTATATTCCATATACAGTTAAAGCCACTTATAGCTCTCGCATTAATGATCAGGAATTCTGCCTGTTATACAGGGCGGTCAATTTAACCAAAACTCGTGTTTTAATTTTTCTGACCCACAATCATTTTGCCTTGCACTGATGCTCTCACCTCAGCTGACCACTAGTGGAAGCCAGGGGTCTGACAACTGTCTGGAGCTACTGTATTCAACAACTGGTGCTGTTTATTTTAAAGAAATACAAAAAACTGAACCGCTGTCCTATGTGACCTGGCAGCATGATGCACTGACACTCTCACCTCCACTGTCTGGCTGATCGTGATCACTTTGCCCTGTAATCAGTTCCTTTCAAAACGCTGACACTTGCACAACTAGTGCTGTTAATTTAAAAGAAATAAAAAAAACCGAATGCATTATTTGATCTTCCCGACCCATGATCACTTTGCCCTGCACTGATACTTTCACCTCAGCTGACCTCTGGTGGAAGCCAGGGGTCTGACAACTATCAGAAGCTACTGTATTCGGGAGGCTGACACTTGCACAACTGTTGCTGTTTATTTAAAAGAAATTAAAAAAAACTGAACTGCTGTCTTATGTGACCAGGCAGCATGACGCACTGATGAAATGATATACAGTATCCCACAGTGTCAAAGGCATATTACGGATGAAATAGCAGGTGGGCAATGACTGTAATATGACTTTGTTTTTTAATTGCGGTCTATTGAAATGGCGGTTGGTTGTCAGTTTCTGCCCGGTAAAAACAGTTGTCTGTAGTAAGCACGGATGCTATAAGTGGCGACTACTGTTTTTATGTTGCTTGCATGCATGTGCAAGAAACATAGTGTCATCATCCGAGCTTTCGGAGGTGTGGCACCCTTCTTCCAATTCAGTCAGTGTGCTTGCAGACGCGGCCCCAGTTCCCCAATCACTGCTGCAGCTGTCTATGACAGCATTTGAAAATGCAGTGGTCGTATAGTTGAAAGGGAGGGCTCTGCTTCAGTAAGCAGAGCTCTCCCCCCCACACACACACACATGCAAGCATGCATACTGCGTGCTGATGCTCTCCCTCCGCCCCCATGCACACACTGTATGGCCAATGTGGGTGCCCAATCCCCCGTCGGCTCCACGCCCCACCACAAAAGCTGTCCAGGTGCCACACTGGGAGCCCACCCCAGCGTGGCAAAGCTTGTTATGGCCGACGGGGTGCCCACCCCCATCGGCCCGGCCCCCAAACAGTTTTTCAGCTGCCACGCTTGGGAGCCCACCCCAGCGTGGCAAATGTCCCACGCCGCCTTAATAAAAAAAAAAAAAACCTGTAAACAAAAAATGGTCCCTCGTAGTCTCCCTGCCCCCACAACCCACCCCACCCACTGCGCACTCCTGCCTCCCCACACCCCACCCCATACTTACCTCCGGAGCTAGGCATGACGATCTTCGTGGACGGGAACACGCCTGCACTCTTCAAAGCCGATCATGAACTGAGGAAATGCCGGTAAGCTGTATAATGGAATAAATAGGGTTTTTTCAACTTTGTTGTATATCTCAGGCATTTTTAGGAATTTTGGGACCAAATTTTCAACATGGAGTTTTTAGGATCCCTCCTCATGAATTCTTGCACTGTCATGGCGTTAATTGGGCCCGAAGGGTGATTTCACGGTCACTGCGTGAAATCACCTTTCAGGACCAATTAACGAAATGACATTCCAGTGTTCATAAGGTGGGCTCTCAAAAAGTCTACGTTGAAAATTTGGTGAAAAAAATTCCTAAAAATGACTGTTTTACGAGCGTGCATTGAGCAGTTCCTATGCACGCTCGTAAGTTCACGAATTTTCAATATTTTCACTCCAGATTTTCAACATTACCATTTTACTACACCTCCTTTTGAGCAGTATAGCTGTTATTTTTTACATCTCACCCAAAACGTGTTTCCGCCCATGTAGT
Source organism: Neoceratodus forsteri (assembly GCA_016271365.2). NCBI lineage: Eukaryota > Metazoa > Chordata > Ceratodontiformes > Ceratodontidae > Neoceratodus > Neoceratodus forsteri. The sequence goes on along the minus strand of CM057455.1, from coordinate 656,054,159 downwards.
GCACAACGGCACAGTCGGTGTGCAAAATCAATGTATGGGACACATTAAGAAAATCACAGTGACACTGTTCATGAGCAGAGGACTTAAAATGGCTATGTTGAAAATTTGGTGAAAAAAGTCCTAAAAATGACTGTTTTACGAGCGTGCGTTGCGCAGTCCCTACCCACGCTTGTAAGTTCGCAAATTTTTAATATTTGCACTCCAGATTTTCAACATTGCCATTTTACCACACCTCCTTATGAGCAGTACAGCTGTCATTTTTCACATGTCGCCCAAAATGTGCTTCTGTGCATGTAGCGCACAATGGCGCAGTCAGTATGCGCAATCAATGTTTGGGACAGATTAAGAAAATCACAGTGACACTGTTCATGAGCAGAGGTCTTAAAATGGCTATGTTGAAAATTTGGTGAAAAAATTCCCTTCAGCCATTCTGCAATGTTACTATTGAAGACCCTGCAGCACCCCACTGGTCACCCCCTCTCCCTAGACTGCACCCTATTTACCACCACTCTCTGCCTCCTGTCTGTTAGCCAGTTTCTAACCCAGTTTACCACCCTTTCCCCCATGCCCAGCCTACCCAGCTAGTTTATCAGCCTCTATGTGGGATGGTGTCAAAGGCTTTGCTGAAATCAGAGTGGCGTTGTCCACTGCCCCTGATTCACTTCCTTTGTCATCCAGTCAAAATCAACCAGATTTGTCTGACATGATATCCCACTGTGAATCCATGTTGTCTGTGTTCCTGGGCTCCGATGGCTTCTAGATGCCCCACTGTCCTTTCTTTAAGCAATGCCTCCATGATCTTCCTCACTACTGAGGTGAGGCTGAACGGCCTATTGTTCCCTGCCTCCTCCCTGCTGCTGCATTTGTGTAGAGGGACCACATGTGCCCTCCTCAAATTCACTCATGTTGAATGACTCAGTGAACATGGCTGCCAGAGGTACTGCTATCTCCCTTCGCAGTTCTCTAAATATCCTTGGGCATATGCCATCTGGTTCCATTGCTTTGTCCACCTTCAATTTAGTGAGCTCCTGCAGGACTCTTTTGCCTTTGAATGGACTATTGTCCACCTCTTCACCCCCTTGGCAACTGCTGTACTGCTGTGGCCCTTGCCCCTCCCACTCTTCTGTGAATACTGAGCGGAAAGACACAGCGGATGACTTAGGAGGAAGGCATGGAACTATCACTTCCAAATACCTAAACAGCACATACAAGCAAGCAACATTCGGCATTGACAAATTCTTGTTTATATATATTTCTCCTCCCATTATATATTACTGAGGAAATTTGCATGAATACGTAGGGTGAGATTTTTAAAGCCCCACATTTGTTTTTCAGACATGGTGCTGAAATCTGCTCACAAAATTAAACCAAGGAAAGTTGGCCTAACTTCCCAGACAGATTTCTGCACTTCCATCCAAAACAGGGATGCGAGTCCTGAAGTTGCAGCAAAAATTGCTGTAAAATGTGGAAACTGTTGCAAATTCATCCAGATGTCTGTGAATAGGTTGCAGACATCTAGGCACATCTGCATGGATGCAGCATGCATCCACAATATGGATGCAAATGCTACATCCAGGTGTTTCAAAGTCCCACCCATGATCTTTGCCCATTAGAGTTCATCTGCCTCCAGAACACATTCCCTACTTGAGATCATAAACCTCTGTTGTGATATCACAAACTGTTGCCATGGGGATAACTGTGATGTGGCAAGCAGTGCATTATTACCTCAGGTAGGGAATAAGGAATGATGAAGTCTTCAGGAGCAAAGATCTTGTTTTCATGCAAATAACTATAGCAATAAATTATAAAAAAGAGAAATGCAGAGCTAATCTGAAATACTATAAGCTGAATTGAGTCTAAGTATAATGTTGTATTAAAGCTCTCCTGTAAGCATCAGCTGCTCTTTAATGCTGGCCTATTTCAGAGCTTTCGATGGTTTGGGACCTTGTCTTATGAAATATTTCCCTTTTAATTTGCATTGTACTTAACGAGACCTCTTTTAATATTCAGGAACAAAGTGAACTTCAATAATTGAGAATATCAACTTGTTATTTAATCCCATTAAAAATGCAAATCACAATTCACAAAACCAATGGTATAGTGCTTTAATAACTAATCTTTTATGTCTATTAGTGTTGCAGCTTACTTGATTTATTTGCTTTTCATATTGCTCCATCACGTTAAAAAAGACTCCTCACTCAAACCTGCTGCTTCTAATACACCCCTAATGATGTCACTGAAGTGAAGGAGCTAGAGCCGCATTGCTTTACCCCTACAGAAGTGTTAATATGTATGAACCATTGACCTATTATTGGAGTCTATTATAAAAAATCAAAACATAAATTGTGGAATATAACATGCAAGTATTATACAGTGTAATATGACAGTTAAATATTGATTTTTATGATGAATTTTAATAATGGAACAGATGTACACACATATTATCACAGCAGCTTGGGAATACAGTAATTCAACTTGCACACTCTTGCTCCAGTAATGCTTTGCACACATTTTGTTGTATGTAGTATGAGGTATGATGGTTACTGGCAGCACCTCTGCTAGATTTGTTCAACTGCTCCCTAGAGACTGGATATATTGGAAGGTGGCAGAATTACACACAGGATAGTTTAACCTTAATATTGGAGTAAGTGTTTTGAAACTATCACTAAAGAGTAAATAATGGAGTTTCATTAGGCCATCAGGCTTCAGGACAGCAGACAACATGGTTTTGTGAAAGAAAGGTCATGCCAAATGAACCTCATAGACTTCTTTAACTCAGTGTCTCAAACACTGGATAAAGGCCAGATGGTAGATATCCTGTGTCTGCATTTCATAAAGATCTTTGAGTCAGTGCTTTACAGGAGACTTGTGAAGAAGTTAGGAGACTTGGCGGTAGGGGACAGACTAACCAGGCTGATGGGCAACTAGGTGAAGGGCAGGACCCAAAGAGTCATATTAAATGGTAGGTACTTAGGGTTTAGGGAGGTAAGGAGCAGAGTACCATATGGTTCAGCCCTGGATCTGGTACTCCTTAGTACAGTATGTTCAACTGTGATATTTGAGAAGGGATTCATGGCCTCTTTGTGGATGACACTAAAATCTGTAGCAGAATAGATGGTGAAGAGGAGAGGAGATTAGGGACCTGAAGCAGAACTTGAAAAGATTGGAAGGTTGGTCAAGAATCCAGCAGTTCCAGTTCAGTGCTAAGAATTACAAAGTTATGAAAATATGCAAAAGGAATCCTAAAATGGAGTATTGGGTGGGTGGCATAAAGGTGGATCAAATCATGTGAGAAGGTCAACAGAATGCTGTGGTCCATAGTCAGGTTTTTTTCCAGCAGCAGGGAAGATGTGATTGTGCCCCTATATAGGTCCCTGGTGAGGCTACATCTGGAATAGTGTGCATAGTTCAGGAGTCCACACCTGAAAAAGGATAAGGATTGCATGAAATCAGTCCAGAGGAAGGCAACAAAGATGATACAGGGGAAGCAGAGGAAATCGTTCAAGGAGAGGTTAACACATTGGAGGCCTGTAGGGAGAAGAGAGATACAACAGAAGCATTTGAATTTCTAAAGTGAGATCAACAGGCTGGATTGCCAAGACCTGTTCAAACGATGTGAAGGATCAAGAATAAGGGGGCACAGTTATAAGCTAGTGAGCGGCAGAGTGGTGGAAAAGTGAAACTGCTTCACCACACCGGTGGTCAATGTGGAGACAGTAATAGGATTCAAGAGATGGTGAGACAGATTGAATGGGTTGGTGGGGGCATACATGGGGTAGGAGGGAGCGCGACAGGCAAAGAATGAGGCAAAGTTGCAAATAGGACACTCAGTCAAATTCTGCCCAGTGACAGGCTGGTATAGCTTAGGTAGGGAAAAAGGCAGATGTGATGATCTGCAGGTCTTCTTCTGCCTGTGAATGTTAATGTTCCTACACTGGGTCATGGATGGCTCAAAAAATTGATAGTACACTAAATGAACATTTATAAATATGCCATGGGTGTGGTGGATTCCAGGCCCACAGAAGCAGTCAGTTTCTAGCTGTTCTTTGGTGCATTTTGGGTGTTTTTAGTACAGGTTTATGATAAGTATAAATTTCTAGTCATAGTAACATCAAGTATCTGAAACATCATTTACTTAAGCCCAGTACTCCTCCCTCAGCCCACACCATGTCAATAAGCCCCTACTGTTCTGGGGCACCCCTCTCTCCAACCCATGTCAATAAGCCTCTACTGTTCAGGGGCACACCTCTCTCCAACCCATGTCAATAAGCCTCTACTGTTTGGGGGCACCCCCTCTCCAACCCATGTCAATAAGCCTCTACTGTTCAAGGGGCACCCCTCTCTCCAACCCATGTCAAAAAGCCTCTACTGTTCAGGGGACACCCCTCTCTCCAACCCATGTCAATAAGCCTCTACTGTTTGGGGGCACACCTCTCTCCAACCCATGTCAATAAGCCTCTACTGTTTGGGGGCATCCCTCTCTCCAACCCATGTCAATAAGCCTCTACTGTTTGGGGGCACCCCTCTCTCCAACCCATGTCAATGAGCCTCTACTGTTCAAGGGGCACCCCTCTCTTCAACCCATGTCAATAAGCCTCCACTGTTCAGGGGGCACCCCTCTCTCAACCCATGTCAATAAGCCTCTACTGTTTGGGGACACCTCTCTCCAACCCATGTCAATAAGCCTCTACTGTTGGGGCACCCCCTCTCCAACCCACATCAATAAGCCTCTACTGTTCGGGGGCATCCCTCTCTCCAAACCATGTCAATAAGTCTCTACTGTTCAGGGGGTACCCCTCTCTTCAACCCATGTCAATAAGCCTCTACTGTTCAGGGGGCACCCCTCTCTCCAACCCATGTCAATAAGCCTCTACTGTTTGGGGACACCCCTCTCTCCAACCCATGTCAATAAGCCTCTACTGTTCGGGGGGCACCCCCTCTCCAACCCACATCAATAAGCCTCTACTGTTCGGGGGCATCCCTCTCTCCAACCCATGTCAATAAGCCTCTACTGTTCAGGGGGCACCCCTCTCTTCAACCCATGTCAATAAGCCTCTACTGTTCAGAGGGCACCCCTCTCTTCAACCCATGTCAATAAGTCCCTGTTATAAACAAATAGTGGGACATAACACAAAGAGAAATTGAAAAAAAAAATAGTACCAGTGGAATTCAGTGTTCTTATTCTTAATGATCCCTGTAAATAACATTTAAGCCAGAATGCTCAGACAATTATGACAATAGCAAGTATTACCACTAAAAGGATAATACTAGAAAACTGGAATAATCCCAGTCTCCTAGATTTTAATTCTAAAAAGTGGCATTCTAAATTCACAAAAGCTCTTTCTCTAGAAAATTTGAATAAACTTCTCAAAATCAACAGATAAAGAACATTCCACATGGAAGGAAATAGAATCTTACCACCACCACTTTGAATAAAATTCTTCAATATATTTTTTTAAAAATATTTAATGTCTGTATTAAATTTCTTGCTAACAAGTTTTGATGGGGAAAGATTAAATAAATATAAAGATCCTGTTAACACCACATGTCTATAAACTATAAACTGTATGTCTAATTCTTCATCCAATTGTACCCCCTTCCCCAGGTCACACCAGCAGACGAGCAACTTGTTGTTCAGTGTGCCTTCCTGGTGAAGCATTTCAATAAATAAATAAATAAAATGCTATGTATACAAATGTGGGTATGTGTATCAGGAGTAGAAGCTTTCCTAAACGTTCAAAAAGATAAACATTGTATTTCAAACTGTTTAATATAAACTAATATTTGTCTAGTGAAGTATAATTTGTTTTATTGTATCATACTGTGTTCCTTGTTTATTTATTTATCTAATGGGCTTTGATAACTGGGTGGACTCACTGAGACAAACTGTCCCTTTTTCAGGAGCAACCCAGAATTAATGACAACATCTATATTGGAAGAACACATACAGACAATAATAGCGCACAGTGCATAAGTAAATGACAACATACAGCACAGACAATAAATAAGCATATGGTCAGAGGTTAAATACAGGATACAGATAAGTATTCATAGGCAAGTACAGCAAGTGTGTTACTGCATCAGTGTAACTTGAAAAACTAAAAAAAAAAAAATATATGAAAAAAGAAGTCCATAGCAGCCAGTAGTACCATCCTACCACAACCCAGCCCAGCCAGGTAAGTCCCACCCTCCCTCATTCCTTTCCATGCCAAGTCCCTGGCATGTAGCAGTACCCCCTCCCTCACCCCACCCCATGCTAGTAAGTTCCAGGCACCTAGTGTCACCCTCTCCCTCACTCAGTTTAATGACAGGGAGCAACTAGACACTAGGGACTTATTTGCATGGGTCGGGATAGGGTGAGGGAAGGGGTGCCACTGGAGACCATGGACGTGTTGGCATGGAGAGAGGAAGTGGTATCACTGGACTCGGTGACTTATTGTCACAGTATGATGTGAGGGAAGGGGGTGACTAGACAATGGAAACTTACTGGTATGGTCTGGAGTGAGGAAGTGGAGTACCACTGGACCCAGGGACTGTTTGGTTAACTTAATTAAAACCAGTTCATTCTTCCTATAAACGCCAAACTTGAAGGATCACATTTTGGTTTTTTCCTTAAGCTGACCAACCAATGACAAATATTCACAAAAAAGGAGAGAATTGGAATAAATCGTAATGGGGAAAGAAAAAAATAATATTTTCCTCCTTGAACTCAAGCACTGGCAGCTCTCTTATTTATTGCAAGAACTGGAATGTAAAATCAGGTCGCTGAAATATATGTTTAGTATTATGATTGCTCAGCAGACCAGTTAGTTACCAGCCTGGAGTGTTCCTGCTTCCAGTGAGTTTTAACTTCCCACTGACACTGACTGGATGCAGTATGCTTCAGTTACAAAAATCTTATCGGAGCCAGCCATAGGGGGGTTGCGAACTGTGCATTTGCATAGTGCCCCAAGAGCAGAGGGGCACCCCCCAAAGAAATCAGCTGTCCAGTTAGCCTCCTTCTTCCTGATCCTGTATGCACTAATTTAAGTAAAGTGCAAAAATGGCACAAAACTAGCTAAAAATGAAGCTACAAGGAGGCCATGATAGGGATGAGGATGTTCCTTGGTGGCTTTGTGACTTCTGATATGGAGCCCCAGCGAGGAGACTTGCACAGAGCCCTGGAATAGCTAGGGTCAGTGATGAATCTTAAAGGCATAAAACAGACACACAAAATAAGCATTTGTCAATGCCAAATGTTGTCTTGCTGGCAATGGCATTGGTAGTGCAGGAGTTAGAGAGATGCATAATAGGAATGGCGGTAAAGTATTGAACTGACGTCAACCCCACCCCTACCATGCAGAGTCTGACAGGCATTGGGGTGTGCCTATGGGTCATCAGTCATAACGCTCATGCCATTTCACCTCACCCTACCCTGCAGACACCGACAAATGTCGCTGTCGCAGTGTGCCTTGGGGTCTTCGGGCCTAATGCTCACCCCATTCCATAAGGAAATACACTGAGATGGGTGCAGTATAGGAGAATGGAGTGAACTTTGGGGCCAAAGACTGCAAGGCACACCTCGATGCCTGTTACTAGCTGCAGGGTGGGGGTGGGGGTGGAATGGTGTGAGCATTACAGCCAACAATCCCAAGTCACACCCCTGATGCCTGTCAGTCTCTACAGGGTGGGGCGTTATGGTTGGAAACCTAACACCCCAGGCATTTTTTGGTATTTTCACTCCAAATCTTCAACATGGGCTTTTTGTTATCCCACCTCATGAACAGTGGCCTATCAGTTCATTGCCGAAAGGGGATTTTGCACAGCAACTGCGCCATTTGGCACCACAGGTGTAAAAACACATTTTCGGGCAGGATGTGAAAAATTACAGCTGTACTGTTCATGAGGAGGTGTAAAAAAGTGACAATGTTAAAAATCTGGAGTGAAAATATGAAAAATTGGTGAAGTTATGAGGGTGCGTAGAAACTGTGCAGCACACATTTGTAATGCAAATATTTGGGGAATTTTTTTAACCAAGTTTTCAACATAGGCATTCTGGGACCTCCGCTCATGAACAGTGGCATTATGATTTTGTTAATCTTTCCAGAAAGTTGATTTCCCACAGTGACTGCACCATTGTGTGCCAGATGTGTGAAAGCACATTTCAGGCAGGATGTGAAGAATAACAGCTGTACTGTTCATAAGGAGGTGTCAAAAAATGGCAATGTTGAAAATCTGGAGTGAAAATATTAAAAATTGTTGAAGTTACGAGCATACATGGAAACTGTGCAATGCATGCTCATAACATAGTCATTTTCTGGAATTTTCTCACCAGATTTGTAACATAGGCTTTATGGGACCCCACCTCATGAACAGTAGCACTGTCGTTTTGTTACTCCAGCCCAAAAGATGATTCCACGCAGTCTCCGCAAAATCACCTTTCAGGACCAAATAACAAGATGACAGAGCATGTGTTCATGAGGTGGGGTCTCAAGAACCCCATGTTGAACATTTGGAGCCAAAATTAAAAATAAAATGGCTGAGATATCCACCTAAGTTGCCCCCCCCCCAATTGATGCCATTGTATAGCTTACGGCATTTGTTCATTTCTGGGTTTGGCTTTGAAGAGTCCAGATGCATCCCTCCACAGATGATCTGGACCTCTGGAGAATAAATATCGGTGAGGGGTCTGAGGGAGGCGGGGTGCAAAGAGGGTGGGTGCAGGTTGGGAGGGGCCGGGGACTACGAGGGATCATTTTCTTTTATACAGGGAAAAACACAAAAAAGGACATCGAAGGACAGTTTTCTTTCTTTGTAGGTGAACTAAAAAAAAATGTTGGGTACACTGTGGTGGGCTCCCAGTGTGCCCCATGAGTTTGAGGGGGCTGATGCCGATGGGGTTTGGGTCCCATTGACAAAGAAAGTGTGTGTGTGGGGGGGGGACTGATGTCAACGGGGATTGGGTCCCATCGGAAAAGAAAATGTTTGGGGTGGGGGAACATGCCGACATGGAGGATTGGCCACCCCCAATGTCGGTATAGGGACTGTGTGTGGTGGACAGCAGGAGTTGACATGTTTATTGAAAAGTTTCATCAGGAAAGGCATGTTGGGGAGGCATGTCTTCTGCCGCTGCATGACAAGCTTGTCTCTGATTGCAGCAGCAGATTTTTTTCAACTTGGTGGCACTTTCCATAATTTCTGTATCAGTGCTAGCATGCTTGCTAATTGGGGGATGAGGGACGCACCTACTAATGTTTGCCCTTTATTCGCCGACACTGACACACCTCTCAATGTGGTACTACTGCAAGATGTTGTTTGCGCCTGCATGCAAGACAACATAAAAAACATATGCAGCAAACCCCTTTGATGGCAAATCTGCTGACTGACTGAATTATGCATGAGAGAGGCTGGGATGCATACTGTTGCACGCCACTCAGTTAAGTGCTGCAAGTTGTAACTAACAGTCCAGCCTCTGTCTCCTGATGCCACACTGCTTGTATGATTTTTAACAACTAGAGTCAGGGAACATGCATGCAGCTGAAAAAGCAGGCTGCATCTGAAGGTGCACAAAGACAGCAGAGGCAGAATTAGTGGTGCACATACACCACTAGGCTGCTGACGTTACACCCCTGTTTCTACAGTATGTCAACAGAATCAGACTGGCACACAAGGTTACCTGGACATTTACAGGTGGGCTCCCTCCTCTGCTGAGTTCCTAGCCACTTTCTAAATGTAGAAAATCTTTGCATTTATCATCTTTTTTTTTTTTTTTTTTTTTTTAAAATTAGAGTAATTAGTGTCAGTGGCTCAGTAGGTAGCACACTCACCTCTGAGGCCGGGAGATCAGAGGGCTGTGGGTTCAGTTCCCACATCTGGCACTTAGGTTAAATCCCAATGCTGACACTGTAGTGCAGCATGAGGGGGATGCTGCACTTCTGAGGTGCTGTCTTTCGGATGAGACGTTAAACTGAGGTCCCATCTGCCTGTTCAGGTGGATGTTAAAGATCCCATGGCACCTATCGAAAAGAGTAGTGGAATTTTCCAGGTGTCCTGGCCAAATTTCCCCCATTCACTAAAAAGACCACCAACAGCTTAATCTGGTTCAATTTCAGTTGCTTACCATCTGTATACCCCCTCCCTTTAGTTGCCCCTGAAAAAGGGACTTCTAGGCCTGGTGGGCTTACCGGGTCAACATTATTCAATAATAATAATAATAATTTTGGTACTGCAAGTAAATGTAAGAGGCAAACACAGAGCTAGTGTTTCAAGCTGAAGTGGAATAATACTGACACTGTATGTGTGTCACCCTGGGCCCTCCCCTACTGATTTTCTAGGTGGGCCCCTGTATCTACTTTCCAGATAGACCCCAGTGCCCTAGTCCAACCCTGTATGTCAGCGGTTATTTTTGAGTCATATCAGAACTGGCAAGTTTTGAGCAGATTTGTTTAAAGAGGGACTCCAGCCAAAAGTGCTACTTTGCAAAATTAGAGTAAGCATACCCCCAATCAATCACATACCAAAAATTAGGTTTCTGTGTTACTTCATTTTAAAGTTATGAGCTATTTTATAACCCTGGTTTCACTGCCTGTTCAAAAAAGTCAGTTTCAATGAAGAACTGCTGATGACGTCATCTCCAGAACTCACAGTCTAGTCTTTCCTGTCAGCAAGCTTACCGGACCTGTTTCACCAAAATTTAAAAATCATGTGCAATGGTTTTTACAAGTAAAAGAGGCAGCAACATTCAAAAAACAATTCTATAAAAACTGTTTCATATTTTGGAACAAAGTTGACAAATTCATATTTTTAATGCCTTTTTGATGTGGTCCATTTCTTCAGGGTTGCTGAGCCAGCATGCCTCCAGGCTGCTGATAACATTTGGGGTGCTACTTTACTGTGTCTGTTAGGAAGTTGTGTTGCTACTAGTATTGCATAATGTTGGTAACCTCGCTGCTGTTTGTCAGTGTTTGCTTTATAATAAGTTTTAAAGAGCACCTTTCCCAGTCCTTTTGACTTTCATGCATAAATTACCCCTTCTTGCATTGATTCTGGATTTGTATTTCATTACTGTCCTCTGCAATTTGTTTTTGGATTCTGCAAAATGAATAAAATGCAATTCCAAAATCAGTGCAAGGAGGTGTAATATATGCATGAAAGTCAAAAGGACTGGGAAGGTGCACTTAATCTCAATCTCTATCTCTCAACAACATATTGCTGTTGTTTTATAAGATGTCTTTTCCTAGCAGTTGAAACTCAGCCTCCTGTTCATGTACATTTCATGTCCTGTCTTTCACAAAATGGAGACATTTTTGCATGAAAGTAAAAAGGACTGGGAAAGATGCTGACAGCAACTCTATCTTCTCTCATTCCCCATGCTTTGTTACCAAGGCAGAAGAAAGTCAATTTTACAAAAACAAATATACTGGCAAGGCATTTGGATTTTGGCATAATGCATTGCGAACAGAGTGTATTGGGGAAGGGGGAACATAGTATGTACATTGGGTACTGGTAGTTTTCCCTTGCAAAATTACTGTGACTGCACTGTACTACACAGTGTGAGGCACTCCTCTGCCCTACAGTGATGCCATCGGGAGCCAGCAGCCCAACAGCTGAACAGCAAAGGCAAGTGCAGCAGGGCTAAAGCAGGGCAAAAAAAAATCCAAATTATGGAAGGTAGAGTAAACCTTGGCCAAAAATAACAAATGCATGCAACCTTTCAGGTCTAGTACTGCATATAATGACTACAAGATGTAGCTTTTTGGACCATCATGAAAGGTGCTCTTTAACAGGGGCCTAATATGTGTTAATTCCTGCTAGTGGTGGAAGTGTTAGCCCTGGTACAATTTTTTTTAATGTGGAATACGACATAGATGAGTTTGAATGTAGGTTAAGTAACAGCCTGTCAGGCAGAAAACACTAGGGGCCAGATATTCAAAACTTTGCGTTTGGAGCAAATTGATTGCGCCACGATTGCACCACATTTGCGCCAGTGTGCTATATCAAAAGGTCAAATAGTGCCAATGCAAAGTGATAGTGCCAACGCTATGAGATAATGTATACGCTGTGCAAAATGAGGGGCGGGACATGCATACAGGCGCAACAGTACATTCAAAAGTATAGCGCCACACAATGTGCATTAGTGCAATATGTAGCACAGTGCAAATTACCGCCCATGAAAAGGCAAGGCAAGGCAATTTTATTTATAGGGTGCCCAATCCCGGAGGATCTGGGTGCCGAACATAAATAACAACATATAGGTACAGCAGCAAATTAAAACATATGATGAAACCTAATTAAAACCATATCAAAATTAATATTCAGCAGTATTAAAAGGTTTCCAGAGGTCAGTCTTCAAGGGACTGGCCCAAACTAAGGATGGCATCAGCAGTCAAAGGCCAGGTTGAAGAGGTGGGCCTTCAGCCTCCCCTTAAACACCTCAACCGAGGGAGATCCCCGGACTGCAGGTGGAAGCAAGTTCCACCGGGTTGGCCCAGAGACACTAAAAGCACAATCTCCCAAGGTCTTGAGCCGAACCCTGGGAATGTCCAGGAGGCCCCTCGAGGAAGAGCAGATGGAGCGAGCAGAGGACACCAGTGTCAGGAGCTCAGACAGGTAACCAAGACTCAGCCCATATAGGGCCTTAAAGGTGTGAAGCACCTTGGAAAGGACCCTCCACCTAACCAGCAGCCAGTGCAGGGCATGCAGAACCGGAGTCACATGACTGGACCTTGAAAGGCCCATCAGAAACCGGGCTGCTGTGTTCTGCACCAGTTACAGTCTGCAGAGGGTCCCTCTTGTGACCCCAACAACAGAGCATTACAGTAGTCGAGCCTAGAAGTCACAAAGGCATGCACCAGTGTCGGCAGGTCCTCAGGCAGAATGAGAGGCTTGATCCAGGCAATGTTCCGCAAGTGGTAAAAAACACTGCTGACTACAGATGACACCTGATCTTCAAAGGTCAATCTGCTATCAAGGATCATGCCCAAATTTCACACCCTTGGAGAAACCAACAATGGCTCAAACCCAGAACAAGTCCAAGCTGGTCCCCGGTGGCAACCCATCACGCTCGCAACCAGGTTCAATCACCAGCACCTCAGTCTTAGGTGACAATGGAAAAGGTGGTCTTAATGCCAGGCAAATCAGGGATGGGGGGCATGGACACAGCAGCAACAGGGAACAAGGCTGTATGCATCCAATGAGGTGGTAGTGTGGGTGGACGGCCACCTTCGGCCACTCCATATGCACAGGCACACAAACTGTGGAATGTAGTGCCCCAATAGTGCTCTAAAGTGAACACTCATGTAAATGTTACAACTGAGCTAGAACACCACTTGCAGCAACAAACTATTTGTACAATATTGTAATGTGTACCTAATGTGATATTTGTGTAGTGTGTGTTGTTGTGCATTGTATGTCTTTATTGTACACCGTTGCATCTCAGTCACACAGTTAGTGTCTCTGGGTCATTCCTGGCACTGGGCCTTGGCCCAGTGTGCTTACCTGGTGAACGAGGTGATAAAAAGACAATGAGCAGAACACATACTTGGCAGAGACATGCTGCACACAGATGGCACCACCCATGTCATCGTCATCTGGCACCGGTCCTAACCCTGCCAGGCATTCATGGGTGCCCCAGCACCCAGTGGACACCATGACAGTGCATCCATGTAGCACACACCTCCAGTTCCCTCACTGGGGTACACCAACACAGTCCAGCAGACACATGCTGCACTGGGGAAATGGAGGGTGTTGAGTTGAGGGTGTACAGGTGGCCAAGCTGCACCACATAGCAGGTACTGCCATATGGCTGGGGCCATCCACACAGTGCACATGTTCCACTGACGGGACTGCTCCTGACAGCAGTGCACCAGTATGATAGTATGTGTGCCCCCTCCCCGGGGCACATACCCTACACCTGTCCAGGATCCCAGCACACATGGACAGCCATGTGTATTGTAGTGCAGAGATCCCATGCCACTGGTGCAGCACATGAGAGTCACAGGACAGTATGACTGTGGTGTCCACTGTCAGACCACACCTTCCAGCCGTGCTTGTCACTGTGTGGATAGCACCAGTCACTGTTGCCTGACACACCATAGGCACTGCTGTGTACCTCACAGTCTTGCCTACTATGGTACTGTACCATCTGATAAACACTGTGGCAGGAACAACGATTTGCCTCTGGCATGCAGCACGACCACCCATTCCTGAAGTGTTACTCCCCTGGGCCACATTAGTCTTTCCATCTGTGTCCAAACTAAGACTGCAGCTAATGTTCTTTGAGCACACAATGAATGTGGCAACCAACCCGTAATACCAGTCGGATCTACAGGTGTAGCTGTGAGCATCATGCTGTAGCGACGGGCAATCCACATGCAAAACTGGCAGTAATGAGATGCTAATGTGGTTGTTTGTCCATGGATTGCCTGAGTATGCTTATTTGCATTGCAGTTTTGAATGTAACAAACTTTAGCACCTGGCAAATGGGACTGCGCCGGGCAAATGTGCCAGCGCCGCACAATCGTCATAGCGCCATGCAGTACTGTAATATTTCATTACATGGTTCTGCAGTATTTGGCCTGCACTGTTGTTTGCTGCTGTTGTGCTCCACTGCTGTGCTAGCACACATGTTGCCTGCACTGTTCAGCCTTACCTAACTCCACCTCTGTGTGCACTGGGCTGCTGCTGCAGTTTGCACAGCTCTCGGTTGTTGTATTCAGCCTGTCTTATTTGCTGGGCTAATGTTGCACTGCACTCTCAGCCCTGTTTGCACTCCTTCACTTGCACACTGTATTCAACTCATTTAGCCCCGGGGTTATTCCTTTGAATATGGCGCACAAATGGTTCAGGCTAATTTTGCCTGTCATGCAGCGCTAATTTTGCCCTGGGGCAAAGTTTTGAATATCTGACCCTAGGTTGGCTGGGTTGGCTACTGCATAGAAATTCATAGTAAGGTTTCATAACAGCATTACCTCTCCAACCCCCATTTACAGGGAGGTAGACTACTTATTTTAAAGTGCCATCCTGAGAAATCACCTCAACTGAATGACAGGTGTGAATGATCACAGCCTTCCACCACATCAGAAAATTATTCCATCTGCAAACCTCACCAGTGAAAACAGGAAATTTTGCTCACATGCCTTTCCAGTATCAAAAATAAACTGAAACTGAAACTAAGCCTCACTGCAGTGTGTTATGATTCAGCACTCACCAACCCTGGAGAAAAGGACCATAACATAAAGGCACCAAAATAAATAAATAAAAATATGCATTTGTCAACTTTTTTTTACAAAACCTGAAACACACAGTTTTTATAGCAATGTTTTTTTGAATGTTGCTGCCTGTTTTACTTGTGAAAACTATTACACATGAACTCCAACCTTTGAAGAAACAGGTTTATAAGCTTGCTGATAGGGAAGACTAGACTCTGAGTTCTAGAGATGACATCAGCAGCAGGTCTTCACTGAAACTGGCTTTTTTGAACAGACAGTGAATTCAGGGTAGTAAAATGACTTATAATTTTTAAACAAAGTAACTCAGAGATCTCATTTTTGGCATGAGGCTGATTGGGGCTGTGCTGATCCAAATTCTGAAATGTATTGATGCCAGAAATGTTGACTGTAGTCCTTCACAGTAACATAGTATTGTGATGAAGGAAGTAACTTAGGGTATATGTTTTAGTTATTTATTCATTTCAAACATTTTACCAAGAAAGACATATTGAGCTGATCGTTTTACAGAGAAAGACATACTAAGCTGATAACTACTGATTTCCAGATGCATCCTGGAGGGTAGGGGTAGTGGAATACAGTAAAAGTTGACTAAAATATGCAATAAATAAGAAACATACTTTAGCTGTAGCCAAATTGTCAGAAGTACCGGATTAAATCTGGCCCATACCAGGTGCAAAAACTCAAATAAAATGATTCTGAGACGGGAGATCATAGAGGGTGAGGATGCCAGAGTACTTTTCACCCCTCCTGCTGCACAATGTGACTATACACAATTTGAGTGTGGACCCACATTCAAGTTTAGCAGCCTGAATGTATTTATTTAGTTATTGATTTTTTTTATTTACCATGTACATGCATTAGACAATCAAATGCCTATTTTCAGGCACAACCTGGGAGATTACAAACAGTACACCCTACTCTTGCTGTGTAACCCTCAATGCCATTCTCCCTCAGGAATCCCTCTTGCCCTAGTTTGAAAGCTTGCACATTCCTAGTTTCCACAACCTCACTGGGCAGACCATGCCACATGTCAACCACCCTCTGTGTGAAGTAATGTGTTCTAATGTTTCTCCTAATTCTGGCCTCCTGTCTATTTGAGGGCATGTCCTCCAGTACTGATTGCACCCACCAGCTCAAAATACTCCACCCTGTCCCTACCCTTTAGTATTCAGAAAACCATGAGCATGTCCCTTCTCGGCCATCTCTTTCCCAAGCTAAATAACTGGAGTACAGTATATCCTATGTCTTCGTGTAGCTCTTGCATCCTATTTCAAGCATAACAACATACTCACAAAAGCAAATAAAACAACTAACTAATGTGACTTATTAACTTAACTGGTTGTTTACTACAGTACTATGCCATTAGTTTTGTGAATTTCAATTTTCATTTTTAGGAGGTTTAGGTGCCTTATAAGATATCAAATCTTCTTTCCAGCGTGGCAATGTTTAACAAGTTGCATGGTGAATTAAGCACACTATCAGTGACATAGCAAAGTAGAAGCATAAATGGTTGATTATCAGTGTCTACAGCTTGTCTATCCTTCAGGCTGAAGTGTCAGTGGGAAGGCCATCTTCTGTGACATACACTCCTTGATAAAGCAAGAGCCTCTTAGCTCAAAGGAAGGCTATACAAGCTTATGTAGTTAGAACATAAGTCTCCACTAATGTGCTAATGGTTTCTGAGAGGATTTGGATTTGAACCTTTAATTAACCTGTAGACTAGACTGTGACTACTCTGCACTATGTAAACAAAACCTGTGGAAGGCAGATATGACTGTTGTCTAGCCTAGGGATCTAAAGTTCAAGTAGATGAGACCTCCTCAGTGA
Source organism: Neoceratodus forsteri (assembly GCA_016271365.2). Lineage (NCBI taxonomy): Eukaryota > Metazoa > Chordata > Ceratodontiformes > Ceratodontidae > Neoceratodus > Neoceratodus forsteri. Next base: position 656,037,123 of record CM057455.1, on the reverse strand, counting down.
CGGGCATTCGATGTACCCTGTTTTTCAGATTGGCAGACTCCCTCACATTCATTACAAATGAAAACTATGATTACCCTCTACTGATACCATTAGCACCTCAATTACCCTTAGTAGTTTAAACCGCGGCACGAATAGCAAAGAACAAATCTCTTCTGCATCATCTAAGACGGGTGCAGTTTCTTTGCAGAGGAAATTCAAATGCCAAGCTATCCTATGGCAGCTGATATCTGAAAAGTCTGCACTTCTAGGCATTTGAGTAAGTGCCACAAAAGTTACAGAGCAGTTTTTGCCAGAGACTAACTAATTTGACTTCACTTCTATAAGCATTTACTTTTTTGCAAAGGGTGCTAGCAAAACTACTGTGATGTACTCCAATCAGCACATGGACACACTGGCTGTCTCGTCCTAGTTTCACAAAGTAGAACCATTTAGTCACACAATGATATGGATTTCATTCAGGCAACATAGAAACAGAATTTGATGTCAGGTAAGGACTGCTTGGCCCATTCAGTCTACCCATTTCTCATGATCTCTATTACCACAGACTATGCCGATCTACAGCTTTCTCCTCCCCTGTCTTCCTTTCCACTATGATTCCTTTGTGCTTATCCCATGGATTCTTGAACCCCACCACTGTCTTTGCCCACTTCCACCAACCCACTTCGAGAACGTTGTTGTCGACATCCCCTACAGCAACCGTCAAAATACCGACAGTCAGTATTTCACTTGTCAGGACAACACTGTCTTTTTTGTGGGGGGCTGTGCCCCCTGCACCACCCATGTGGAGGGGGGCTCCCCCCAAAACCTGAGCTTTATATAATATACTCTGAGTTAGAGTTGCTTTGGAAGTGGATCAATCATCGCCAAAACCGGCACCAGTGTACAGTGAGACCTTTACAGCGACAATCAAAATCTGTTTGAAATTGCACTGTAGTAGTCTTTCACTGTAATGGTATTCCCACAGTAATGGGATACCTTTTGGCCCCCCCACCACTTCCACTGAAGACTGCTCCAGGAATCCACCACTCTTTCTGTGAAGAAATACTTTTTCACATCTCTCCTGAATCTACACCCCTCCAGCTTCATAGCATGTCCTCTGGTTCTTGAGCATTTTTTCTTCTGAAAAATATTTCCTTCTTGTACCTTATTTACCCCCTGAGGTATTTAGGCTATGTCACTATTTGTCCCGGTCATTTCACTCCGCAACAACTCATTCTAGACTATTAGCTGCAGTGTCAATTGATTCCCATGTCAATTTGTCCCCAGACAATTCACCCCAGCATAAATATTATAAAATAAACTCCAGATCTGCACAGTTCACCCACCAGATGAGGCAATGTGCTCGAGGGTTATAGAAATGGAAGTCGTGTTGTACTGTTGAGTACAGTACGATATGTAGTGGGAGTGAATTGTCTGGGGATGAATTGACATGGGACCTGACTGACACCGGAACTAAAAGTCCAGGGTTATTGTGTAATGAACTGACCAGGACAAATTGAAATGTTCACAGATATTTATAGGTCTCTATCATATCCCCCCACTCCCTCCTCTGTTCCAGGGTGTATATATTGAGATTCTTTAGTCTCTCCTCAAAGAGCTTTTGATGCAGACATTGTACCATTTTAGTTGCCCTCCGCTGGACTGCCTCCACTCTGTCTATGTCCTTCTAGAGATTTGGTCCCCGGAACTGGACACAGTACTCTAGGTGGGGTCTTACCTGCAATCTATACAGAGGCAATACCACCTCCCACTATCTGCTGGTGATATCCCTTCTTATGCACCCCACCATCCCATTAGCCCTCTCTACTGCCTTGTCACATTGCCTGGCCACCTTTAAGTCATCTGGTTTGTTTACCCCTAGGTCTCTTTTTGGCTTGGTGGTCATCAGTATCACAACATCCATTTTTTGCTCTGCCCCGGGTTTTTGTGCCCTAAGTGCATTATTTTGCACTTTTTCACATTGAAACCCAACTGCCATACCCTTGACCACTCCTCTAGTTTTCTCAGGTCTTTGTTCATCCTTTCCACCACCCCCAAGAGTGTTCACCCTATTGCAGATTTTGGTGTCAACTGCAAGAAGGATATCTTCCCTTACAGTTTCACTTATGAAGACATTAAAGGGAATCAGTATGTTTCCTTATGAAATTATTGTGAAGGTTATTATGAGGACACGGTATGTAAATTGCTAGGTTACATTTAGAAAATGTTTTCAGTAAGACAGAAAAATAAATTTTAAATTGTGATGTGGAGGCATCCATTTTGTGGACTGGAAGGGTGCTGTGATGATGTCACTGCCTCACTAGCTCTAACAGTATGTAATTAAGCAGGTTAAAACAAACTGCTCCTACAGACAGGGATCTTGTGCTATCATGAAGGGAAGCACTGGATTCTTTTCTTGCACTCTGACAAACATAAAATCCTGGGTGTTCCTCAGAATATAATAGAATCCCAGACAGCACAGTCGAATTGTCATAGGCGCCGGGTTGTATAGGTCTGTGGGGCATTGGCACCATCAATATTAATTGAGCTGGGCTGAGCCCCAGCAATAGTTTCCAATGCCACTGCCTGCCTTGACTTTTTTCTCCCGTTAATTGTGGCTCACTTTGCACGTACATGGCATGTGCCTTCTGCTGTTGTGAGTCGGTGACCTGCGCTGTCTGCCAGCATGATTCACCGCCCCCCCCATTTAATTTACTGGTGGCAGGCATGGCACTGGCACATTATTCAAAATTTGCGCCTTTTGCTTGTCAACCCCCTCCCCCCACCCAATCATCATTGTTGTGACATTCTGTCTGCTTCTGGTTGGTTCGCAGCCGGTGTCATTTTTCAATTTGCCAGGATTGCTGCACCGTGATTGGCCAGGAGGAGGACTTATTAGGTGCCATACACATGTGTCTTGGTGTTGTGAGGCGGCGTGTGGCAATATGAGCCGGAGAGAGAGACGAGTAAGACGATGGTCAACGAGTCCACAATGAGCGAAGCAATGGGCAGCTGGCGGTCAGCAAAGCAACAGCAAGCAGCCTTTCAGCTTCTAGTACTAGTGGCCAGATTTGGAGTCAGCTCACGGTGCGTCAGTGAAAGTTGGGAGTCTGGGTCTCCAGGAAGACAGAAGAGCAGACAGCAGTAGCAGACGAGAGGTGAGGTGGTGGTGTCTTGTCTGGTTGGTGTGTGGTGGTCCAGGGGGCAGCTGGTGTGATTATGGTCTGAGAGGGAGAAGGCCTGCTTGAGGTGACTGGCAAGCAAGTAGGCGCAGCTGGCAGCTGCCAGCATCAAGAGCCATGATATGAGCCATGGTGCTGCCTGCAAACTGGGGATTGTAAGCTTATAAAATGGATAGGCTAAATCCAATAATCTAATTGGCCACTTACCCATGCATGGGTAAAAAAAGGAGCTGGCAGTAAAAAGGCAAATATTCATAAGCTATAGAACATTGGCATTTTTACTGTCTGCCATCTTTCTATTTGCTCATCATGAAGAAAACCTACTTGCATGTAGCCCATCCATTTCATAATCCTTTGTTTGTACAACTAGACATATTCATTGCCTGACTTCAAAAATCCTGATGCACGCACCACATTCTCTCAGAGGCGCCTTCATGAAAGCGTCATTAAATGCTGCCCAATGTGTTTACATAAAGCCCCCATTTTCATGGCGCTCCTTTCAAAGTGTAAACTGTCACAACCCCACTCAGCAGGCCAGGCCCTCTGCTCCCACAGTGCCAGCCTCCAAGTGCAGTATTGTGAACAGGAACAGAACAGGGTAACCCTCCTGTCTGTTTTGTGGGTTCAAATCAACTTTTGGTCTCAAGTTCTGGAGGGATTCAAACTGTGAACCTTTTGCTAGCGTACCCAATGTACAGACTCAGATAATTCTGCTCTTCAGGGAAATGCCAGATATTGTTTGCCTACGGGCACACGTGTACAAAATGAACCCTTAAAAACTGTATTAAAGACCTCAGATAAACTCTTACCTTTTTCCCAGTTTGGTAAACCAGTAAGCTTTGCACAGTGTCAACTTTAACCATATATGCTTCACTTGTCAAATAAAGAATTTCAAAGGCACACCAAGTAGTCTCTTAAAATAAGAGGTTTTACTTAAAATAGATAAAAAAATATGTAAAATGTAAATACAGAACAATATATCACAAAACCTACAATCTTTTAAAAGAATAAGGTTTAAAAGTGCAAATTCCTACCACAGTACACTTAGACTTGTCTCTCTAATGTATACCTTTTAACAGTGCATGAAATAGATGTTGTTTTCAAGAGTCCAAACAAGAATGTGTCACTCTAAAGGTCAGTGACAGCATAATTAAAACACTGTCTTGTACCTGCCTTCTCCATGATGTCACCCAGCTCCTCCTCTGTTTATAAAAATCATACAACCAGGATGTCTCATCATTCAGAAGGTGACATCAGCAAAAGCTTGTTTCCCCATGTCCTTTTCATCTACAGTGTCTTCCTGTCCATCGCAGACATCAAAGGACCTTTTACAACCCAGCAGTTTTCTCACCTAGTTATAACATGGTTTTTCCAGCACCAGTTGAAATTAACTTCCCTTCCTGAGGACGTCATAAAATGGATATTTTAGTTCTTAGCTTCAAACAACCCAGATCATAAATAAGGCTATAAAATGTGACTTTTTGCAAGTTAATCACCTTACAGAGATCTGCTGTTAAACATATCCTGTCTTTTGAACTGATACCCGGGGGAGGGGTCATCCCACAAGCTGTCTCAGCATGTCTCATGAGAGATACTCAATAACACATTTTTATATTACAAAAAGCATAGAGTAATCAGAACCAGCTGTCCAAGTGTCATAATCCTCCCCATCTAGACTGAATTTGGGGGCTTTATCCTCTGCATGGGATGAGCTTCCCAAATCAGTTCACTCCTCATAGACACGAGACAACCCATCTGAGTTCTGATTTTTCACTCCAGCCCTATGTAGAATTGTTATGTCAAACCCTTGCAAAGCAAGACTCCATCTTAGCAATCTACCATTGTTTGTTTTTTTCCCATCTGCGACAGCCAAACCAGGGGGCTGTGATCAGTCTGTACCACAAAATGCTGCCCATTTAAGTATGGCTCTGACTTCTTTAGGGACCACACTATAGCATGGCACTCCTTTTCCACAGTGGAGTATGCCTGCTCCCTAGGAAGTAACGTTTTACTCAGATACGCTACCGGGTGATCTTTCCCTTGGCTGGATGTCTGACTCAGTACTGTCCCAATACCCATATCTGAGGCATCAGTCTGAACTATAAAAGGTCTGCTATAGTCAGGATTTGTCAAAACAGGAGCACTGCACAGTGCCTCCTTCAATCTGGTAAAGGCTTCCTCACAGGCTGGGTCCCAGGTAATTTTCTTTGGCATCCTTTTCTTTACCAGGTCAGATAGGGGAGCAGCCAGGGAACTGTAATTGGGTACAAATTTTCTATAGTACCCTGCTGTCCTGAGAAAACTCCTGACCTGCTCCTGTGTTTCTGGTCTGGGCCATGCCTGGATTACCTCTATTTTTATTTGATTAGGACGGAGCTGTCCTCGGCCTACCACATGCCCAAGGTATGCCACTTCTCCCATGGCCACCTGGCACTTTTCTGCTTTAACAGTGAGCCCGGCACTCTGTATCCTGCCCAGCACTTCCCTAAGGTGGGATTGGTGTTCATCCCAGCTGGCACTAAAGATGACAATGTCATCCAGGTATGCCATGTCATACTCCTCAGCACCATTTAACACCTGGTTCAATAACCTTTGAAAAATGGACGGGGCGTTCTTCATTCTGAAAGGCATTACTTTAAATTCAAATAAGCCTATTGGAGTGATGAAGTCTGACCTCTCCCTAGCTCTGTCCATTAATTCCATCTGCCAATACCCTTTGGTCAGATCAATGGTCATAAGGAAGGTCACCCCTCCCAACTTGTCCAGGAGTTCATCCGTCCAGGGCATTGGGTGGGTGTCTGACTTTGTGACTGCATTCAGTCCACGATAGTTCACACAGAAATGAGTAGAGCCATCTGGCTTGGGTACAAGGACTACGGGTGAGGCCCAGGGACTGTGGGATCTCAGGATTACCCCTAAATCCAGCATCTCCTCCACTTCCCTCCTAATGTCCTTTTGGACAGCCTCTTACACCCGATATGCTGTTTGCCGTATGGGCATCTGTGCCCCGGTTTCCACATCATGCGTCTCTAAGAGGGTTAGTCCAGGCTAGGCGCTAAACAATGGGGCAAAGTCTGCTAAAACCTCCCTTACTTCCTGGATCTTGTCTGGGGTCAGCTGGGGAGACAATTTAACTGCCTCCACAGAGGACTCCCACTTACTTTCTTCCAGCAAGTCCAGAAGGGGGTCTCCTTCGTCCATCCTCTCCCCAGTACTACACACTGCAAACACCATGTCAGCCCTATTGGCATATGGCTTCATCATGTTGACATGGTACATCCTTTCTGTCTGTCTTCGGTCAGCTAACTATAATATAGTTCACATAATTTGCCTTCCTAACTACTTTGTACAGTCCTGCCCATTCAGCCTGCAGCTTGTCTTTCCAGACCAGCATAATGACCATGACTTCCTGACCCACCATGTACAAGAGAGCTCTGGCTCTGCAGTCGTACAACACTTTTTGTTTCTGTTGGGCAGCTGCCAGGTTGTTTTGGGCTGTCCCCATAAGCTCTTTCAGCCTTTCCCTAAACTTAAGGACGTAATCCACTATGGGAGTTCTCTGGGTGGCATGCTTGCCTTCCCAGTCCTCCCAGATCAAGTCTAGGGGCCCACGTACCTGATGTCCATATAAGAGTTCAAAAGGGAAAAATCCTGTTGACTCTTGGGGCACCTCCCTGTATGCATACAACAGGTGGGGAAGGTATTTCTCCCAGTCCCTCCCATGCTGTTTAGCAAACACCTGGAGCATAGATTTCAGGGTACCGTTAAATCTTTCCACAAGCCCGTTGGCATGTGGGTGATACGGTGTCGTGCATCTCTGCACCACCCCACACTTCTCCCATAAACATTTCATCAGGTCCAACATGAAGGAACCCCTTCGATCGGTAATAACCTCCTGCAGAAACCCAACACGGGAGAAAATCCCAAGTAAGGCATCTGTGACTTTGTCTGTCCTCAGTGTGGATAGGGCGACTGCCTCTGGGTACCAGGTGGCATAATCCACCACAGCCAGAATGAATCTCTTCCCTGAGGAGCTAGGGGGTATTTAAAGGCCCCACAATATCCATTCCCATCCTCTGGAATGGCTCCTCTACTATAGGCAATGTAATCAGGGTGACTTGGGTTTTCTTGCCCACCTTCCCTATTTCTTGGCACCAGTGACAAGACCTGCAATACTCCCTCACCTGCTGGGTGAAGTTAGGCCAATAGAAATTCTGGGCCAACTGCTGCATAGTGCGCACAATCCCCAGATGGCCAGACAAGGGAATATCATGTGTAATCTTGAGCAACTGCTCACAATATCCATGGGGAATGACAAGCTGCCTGCCTAGCACCCCTCCCTCTGTCTGCACAACCTGAGTATACATCAGTCCATCTTCCCAATAAACCTTATGTCTTCCGTCACCTCCCTGTGCCCCGTCAGAGTTTGCCCATGTCCTCAGCTTCTCTAGACTAGGGTCACTTCTCTGAGCAGCTGCAAACTCCTCACACATTCCCAAGGTATGGGACAGGTCCCCTTCAGTCACTAAACTAGGGTCCCTAGCACTGGTGTCAGGGCACTCAGGATCACTGTCAATCCAGACCCTCTGACCATGGGTCACCCCTCCCTCTTTGGAGTAACCCTCTGTAGCTGTGTGGTTAATTGCTACTGGGGAAATTTCTACCTCCTTTTCAGTAGTCTCCATCTCAGGAGACACAGGCTGGGGAACCAGCCTCCCAGTGGTTTCCACAATGACTTCTGTGGGGTCCAGGAAACAACAATTTTGCCTTGCTACTTGGCTATGGGTAACTGCACATACCATCCCCTGTTGGAGATTGTTGCCAAGGATGATGTCCACTGCTAAGGTTTTGGCTACAGCCACCTGTTGCACAGTTCTGCCTGTTCCAGCCCAGTCTAGAAGAACACTAGTGAGGGGCAATGTTTTTTCCTCACCAGTAAAGTCTTGAGCAGTAACATATTTATTGGGTATAAGCTGACCAGGCTGTACCAGATCCCTTTTTACCAATGTCAGGGATGCCCCTGTGTCCCTTAACCCTTGCGTCTGTACACCATTCACTATGACTGGGTGCATGTGTTCCTTCATGTTCACAGGCATGCTTCCAGGGACACACAAACAACCCACTTCTTTCTTAGCACCATGTTGCATATTGCTTGCCCTTGTGGAACACTGTCTGGCAATATGCCCAGTTTCTTTACACCACCAACATTCACTTCTTTTCTCAGAGAAATCTTTTCTCTGAAACCTGGGGCTAACTGGATTTAGTGGTGGCAGTGAGGGTTTTAGCTGCCCTGAAGGCACGCTTTTCCCTTTCTGTGCTGTCACATCCACCCCATTTGCTCTCAGAGTAGGTCTGCTCTTGGCATAGCGGTCTGAGAGTTTAGCAGCCTCTTGCACTGTTTTGGGATCTCGGTCCTCCAGCCAGGTTTTCAGCTCTGCTGGGCATGCCCAGAAAAACTGTTCTAACAAAATCACATTTTCAATTTTATCAACAGAGTTTGCTTCAATCCCTTCCCACCAACGTTTTAAAAACTGACGTTGTTTCATGGCTAGCTCCTCGTAGCTCATGTCAGGGCTTCTCCTGAGCTTACGGAATTTAGCTCTGTATGATTCAGTGGTTAATACAAATTTCTTTAACAGTGCAGATTTAAGTTTGCTGTAATCATTACTGTCCTCATTGTCCATTTGACCCAATGCATCCCAAGCTTTCCTGGTAAGTAGCGGGGATAGCTGGAAGCTCCATGACTCCCTAGGAATCTTAGCCTGAATACAAACTTTTTCAAAAGAATTTAAAAAGGCATCCATATCCTCCCCCTCTTTAAATTCAGCTATCAATTTGGAATTCAATTTGTAACCCAGTCCTGAAGTCCCAGTTAAACCCAAGCCACTTACCTGCTCTGGTGCTGGTGGTTGGAGTCATAGCTTCTCCAGTTCATGTTTCCTCTGACGCTCACGCTCCTCACAGTCTGCCTCCCGCTGTTCATGGTCTGCCTCTCACCATTCTTGCTCCCTCTTCTCCTCTGCAGCTCACTGTTCTCACTCCCTCTTCTCCTCAGCAGCTAACTGTTCTCACTCTGCCTCTCAGCATTCCCGCTCTGCCTCCCTCTGGAACTCCAGCTCCATTCTGCAAAACTCAATCTGCAGCCTGAGTATTTCTGGCTCCAGAATGCTGGTGACCTTCCCCTGCCTCTGTGGCCCTTTGCTGGCACTGGCCCTGTTGTCCTTCTCATCGGATCTGGACACTGCACTGGCCGCTAGCCCGTCCACACTCAAGGTTCGGTCCATTACAGTCACTGTCTGTGACTCAGTGCTCTGGGTCTCCGCTACCATCAGGGCATCCATGAGGTTCTGTTTGGTGACTTTCACCTCGTACGGGACTCCTCTGTCCCTGCACAACTGCTTTAAGTAGTCTACAGTGTGCCTGCTTTAGTTGGAAGCCATTTTCTTCCCTAACTATGGCTACTCTCACTAGCACTTTAGAAAAAAATAAAATAGGTAGGATCTTGACTGTAAGCCAAGTGTTATAGTTCTGTTTCCTTTTTTAAAAATAAATCACTGCCTTTTCTTTTTTTTTTTGCAAGTGAGCTGACAGTATCAAGCTTACACACTGAACAATAAAAGTGTGCAATACCAAACTTATGCACACCGCTGCCCACCAATCTGTCGCAACTTCACTCAGCAGGTCAGGCCTTCTGCTCCCACAGTGCCAACCTCCAAGCACAGTACTGTGAACAGGAACAGAACAGGGTAACCCTCCTGTCTGTTTTGTGGGTTTGAATCAACCTTTGGTCTCAAGTTCTGGAGGGATTCAAACTGTGAACCTCTTGCTAGCGTACCCAATGTGCAGACTCAGATAATTCTGCTCTTTGGGGAAATGCCAGATATCTTTTGCCTACTGGCATCTAAACACATGTACAAAATTAACCCTTAAAAACTCTATTAAAGACCTCAGATAAACTCTTACCTTTTTCCTAGTTTGGTAAACCAGTAAGCTTTGTACAGTGTCATCTTTAACCATATATGCTTCACTTGTCAAATAAAGAATTTCAAAGAAATACCAAGTAGTCCCTTAAAATAAGAGGTTTTACTTAAAATAGATAAAAAATATGTAAAATGTAAATACAGAACACTGTATCACAAAACATACAATCTTTTAAAAGAATAAGGTTTAAAAGTGCAAATTCCTACCACAGTACACTTAGACTTGTCTCTCTAATGTATACCTTCTAACATTGTGTGAAATAGATGTTGTTTTCAAGAGAGTCCAAACAAGAATGTATCACTCTTAAGGTCAATCACAGCATAATTAAAACACTGTCTTGAACCTGCCTTCTCCATGTTGTCACCCAGTTCCTCCTCTGTTTATAAAAAAAATCATACAACCAGGATGTCTCATCATTCAGAAGGTGACATCAGCAAAAACTCGCTTCTCCATGTCCTTTTGATCTAGAGTGTCTTCCTGTCCTTCACAGACATCAAAGGACCTTTTACAATTTGGTATTTTTCTCACCTAGCTGTAACATAGTTTTTCCAGCACCAGTTGAAATTAACTGCCCTTCCTGAGGACGTCATAAAATGGAAATTTTAGTTCTTAGCTTCAAACAACCCAGATCCTAAATAAGGCTATAAAATGCGAGTTTTTGCAAGTTAATCACTTTACAAAGATCTGCTGTTTAACATATCCTGTCTTTTGAACTGATAGCTGGGGTTGGGGGCACAGTGGTAATCTCGCAGGCTGTCTCAGTATGTTTGTTAGTTTGTTTGTTTAAAAGTTTATTTTTATACAGGTTAGTTTGTTGGAGAATTCAATCCCCATTTACAACAAATTCCTGTAGTGAGGAAACAGCAACTGCCTCTGGGTACCGGGTGGCATAATCCACCACAGCCAGAATGAATCTCTTCCCTGAGGAGCTAGGGGGTATTTAAAGGCCTCACAATATCCATTCCCACCCTATGGAATGGCTCCTCTACTATAAACAATGGAATCAGGGCGACTTGGGTTTTCTTGCCCACCTTCCCTATTTCTTGGCACCAGTGACAAGACCTGCAATATTCCTTCAGCTGCTGGGTGAAGTTAGGCCAATAGAAATTCTGGGCCAACCACTGCATAGTGCGCACAATCCCCAGATGGCCAGACAAGGGAATATCATGTGCAATCTTGAGCAACTGCTCACAATATCCATGGGGAGCAACAAGCTGCATGCCTAGCACCCCTCCCTCTGTCTGCACAACCTGAGTATACATCAGTCCATCTTCCCAATAAACCTTATGTCTTCCGTCACCTCCCTGTGCCCCGTCAGAGTCTGCCCATGTCCTCAGCTTCTCTAGACTAGGGTCACTTCTCTGAGCAGCTGCAAACCCCTCACACATTCCCAAGGCATGGGACAGGTCCCCTTCAGTCGCTAAACTAAGGTCTCTGGCACTGGTGTCAGGGCACTCAGGATCACTGTCAATCCAAACCCTCCGACCATGGGTCACCCCTCCCTCTTTGGAGTAGCCCTCTGTAACTGTGTCCCTCCCTGATTTATGAGACAAGGGGTTAAGCAAAAACTAAATAAAATAAATAAAGAGAGATGTAAATGATGATTTTTATTATCATCATGTTAAGTAGCACTGAAGTGGAAGTGCAGACAGCTATTCCAATCAGAAAGGGGCAAAGGTTTATTTATATATTTTTAGTGAGGTGCTAGAACAAATTTGTGGTTTGGAGGTCTGGGTGACATCGATCCAAAAACTGTAATCCTCGAATATGTGTTTTCTCTTTTTTTGGGGGGGGGTGGAGTGGTGGTAAGCATTAAACCTTCCAGGCATTGGGTCAGAACTAAAATGAACTTTACAAGCAGATCCTCATCCCTCCTACAGTGCTTCAAGGGAGCCGAAGGAATCAACTGTTTGTTGCGGCCAAATCTCATTATCTGATGAAAAGAGAACCTGATAAACATTTATTGACCATGAGAATCAGTCCATAACATGGAGCAACACTTGGAGAACAAGCAGTTTAATAGGACATCTGAAGCTTAGCCTCTGCCCACTTACATCTCCTGATCATCTAATTCAGGAAACCCTTGAAGTATGGGCAGCCAGTGGTCTGTTAGGGGTGAAATGATTTTGCATTTTTTCTGTACAACATGAACATTGTATGATGCATCCCTTTGCCTCCCTTGCTAGACCATAATAGTTTACTCTTTGCCTCTATATCTATGTAGTGCAGACTCATGGTCTTGGACCAAATGTGGTGGCCATTGTCACAACCCCACTCAGCAGGTCAGCCCCTCTACTCCCAAAGTGCCAACCTCTGAGCGTAGTATTGTTAACAGTTAGAACAGGGTAATTCTCCTGTCTGTTTTGTGGGTTCCAATCAAACTTTGGTCTCAAGTTCTGGAGGGATTCAAACTTTGAACCTCTTGGTAGCGTACCCAATGTACAAGGTCAGATAATTCTGTTCTACAGGGAAATGCCAGATATCTTTTGCCATGGGCACCCAACCAGGTATTACAAAATGAACCCTTAAAACTCTATGCAAGACCTTAGAGAAACTCTTACCTGTTTCCCAATTTGGTATCCCAATAAGCTTAACCACAGTGTCAACTTTAACCATCTAAGCTTCACTTACAAAAAAAAAGAAGTTTCAAGGAACACCAGGCAGTTTCTGTTTTAAAATATATATCTTTACTTTAAGATACATAAAAATAGGTAAACAGTAGATACAGAACAAAATTATCCCAACACATACAGTCTTAAAAATAAAACAGGTTTAAAAGTGCAAAATTCCTACCAACCATTAGATTTAATTATCTAAGGTATTTCTTATAATCTTTCAGTGCTCTTAGATGTTCCTTCTCTCAGTCCAAGTACATGAATGTCTCTCAATGGAATTACAGACTACAGTTTAAAAATGCTGTGTTTCAACCCTCTTAGTGATGTCATCATCTAGCTCCTCCCTTTCAGGATACATAAACATACATTGTATATATATATAAATATATATATATATACACACACACACACACACACATACATATACAAAACAGGAAGTCCCATCAACGTATTGAATTCTGTGACTCCAGCATGACCCATTGTCCAAATGATGACACTCTTAATTAAGACTGTAATTTCTCAGTCCCTTTGATCCATGAGCAGTTCCCTTTTTCAAACACATCAAAGGACTTTTTATGACACCAGGTGCAATCAACTGACTTTCCTGAGGACGTCAAAAAATGGATATTCCACTTCCTTATGGCACCAGGTGCAATTAAATGACTTTCCTGAGGACATTATAAAACTGATATATTAGTTCCTGACTTCAAAGCAAACTGACAAGTTCATTGCATTCAGAGATCTGCTGGTTTAACATATATCCTGTCTTTTGAACTGATACCTGGGGGGTGGGCTTTTGTCATCCCAGGAACAGGATTTTTCCTGACAGACAATCCCACTACATTTTTATATTACAAAAATCATAGTTATCAGAACCAGCTGTCTAAGTGTCACAGCCATAACATGCTGGAGCTTGAAAACTTGGAATACATCCATGTTTCTCTGATCATGTCATCTTTAAGATCCGATAATACTCTTATCTTCCAGTGATTTAATGAGCAGAGAGGCCCTACCCAGAAATGACTGTCAAATAAATGTTTTATATTTTGAAATTCTGGTTGCTTCATATGGGTTGGAATAGGTAAAAGAGGTTTTGTTTTTAGAAGGTTATGAGATTGTTACAGCTTTCGTATGCACATTGAGTTCCCAGTTGGGATGTGCATAGGTGTCCTACGGTGTTTACAGAATTAGTGAAGTTCCTTCTTGGTGGAGATGGGGGTGGGGTGGAGAGAAGAGAACAAGTGCCTAGGTACTGCCTGCATTGAAAAGAGGAGAAAATCAGTGTGACCAATTGATTTCTTTATAACTTGTTCATCAGGGGTTCACTTTCAACTGCTGGGGGTGGGGGTCTGGACAAGTGGGGAAAAGGGATAATTTTTATTGTAATGGTTTAAAGAGGTGTGTCTGACCAAACCTTTGATTTTTTTATGGCATGTTCAATTTAGGGGGGGCTTGCTTTCAGCTGCTGGGGGTGGGTGTCTGGATGAGTTAAAAAAAAAAGGTGTATTTAATGGTTAAAGTGGTAAATTGCCTGGAGAGAGAGAGAGCACTGTGAGAGGACAGAATTTGATATTTGACTACAAAGTTCTTGCCCAGTGCTAACAGGATGGTGGAAACTGGGGTTGGGGGTGCACAAACTGATGCAAGCATTGTGAATATTCAGTTAGAAAATGGATGGCAGTGCAGAAGTTGACTTTTGACTAGTAGAATGTGTGGTCTGTTTCTGCTGGCACATTCGTATGTTCATATTCCCTGGGAACCATTTTAGTTACCCACCTTTGGACTGCCTCCATACTGTCTTTTATTGCAGATGTGGGGTCTCCAGAAGTGTTTTATAGTGGTGGTGCCTCTCCCTATGCATTCCAGTATCCCCTAACCCTCCTTACTGCCTTTTCACATTGCTTGGCTACCTTTAGGTCATTAGGGTTACCGCCTTTTAAGAAGCCCAAAGTGGGACATTTCTTACTGAAACATGATTTTTTGCAGGACAGTACGTAACCTCAACCAATGCAACAGACTTGTTTTCTTCATATAATCAGAATTAAGGCTAAGTATTGTAGTTTCTTGGTGGTTTCTATTGTTTCTTATCAATTTAAGGTATTTTAGTTAAGGTATTATAGTTTTTTTGCAACATTTAGTGGAAAGTTAGAAAATATTTTTTCTACTACAATGTCAGGACATGTAGTATTTTTCATGTTTTTTTGCAGGACACAGCTGCCCAAATCAGGACTGTCCTGTGAAAATCAGGACAGGTGGTAACCCTATAGGTCATCTGGTGTGACTACAGGTCTCTTTCCATTTTTGTTGTTCTTGGTACCGCTCCTCCCCCCATCCCCCCATTGTGTACTCTTCACCTGGGTTTTTGTTTCCCAGTGCACAATGTTGCATTTCTTTGCAATGAATCTAGTTTAGAGTTTGTAAAAATGTCATTTTTTAAGCTCTACAGAGATCATCATTCCTGGCTGCCAGAAATTTTGGTCATGGTCCAGCAATCTCTGCAAAGGGAGCTAACAATAAGAATGTAAACTTCTGTTTCTGATTCAAAAATATTGGGCTCTAGAGCTCATCCTGTGTGGCCGCTTCAATCTTTACTCATCCAGACTTCAGTCTGCAGCAAAAGCTAAGGGAAATAAAGATTGAACTCCTTCATTTTGCCAGGCTCCTGTAAATCTGTGTTTGAGGCCCTGTGTGGCTGCCTGCATTTTGCAAAGTGAGTCTCATAGTCCAACTGCAGCTGAGCAAATGTCTGATGTGTTTTTATTTCTGGCCTATTATTGTGTATAGATAATTGTTTTTCTACATTTGTTTTATGGGTCAAAACAGGTGTGTGGATTAGGATGCTGAAGTAATCTTTTGTCCTGTATTATGTGTAGATATTTTCCTGCAACTAAGTCAAAGTACTACAAATCCTTGGCTCCTACAGGTTTTTTTTTTGTGTGTCCAGCCCTGTGATCTAGCTACAGGGGGTCTGTCACTGTTTAAGCAAGATAGGCAATCATGGTTTAAGCACACCAGCTTGTGAACTAGGGATAAAGTTTTCATCCAGAGCCAAATATTGTGTAACATTGGGCAAGTCACAGTAAAATCCTAGTGCTAGTCCACCAAGATACATATTCAGGGTTCATTTCAGACATTTATCTTGATGGAATAATTGAGCCATTGGGTAGAAAAAGTAAGGGTCGAATGAAAAAACTAATGGGCAGAGCTTGTATTAGCATGAGTAAAATGGTGGTCAGTACACTGACCCTGGCTATCCTCAGGTAAGGAATATATTATTAGAAAGTTGTGAGCCATATGGATAGTAACCGTCCTGACAGCCAGGAGTGACAGAGAGATGGCAGATGTCTTCTTGGGCTTTACAGTTAATCACAAAATGAACCACAGTAACCCAGGGTTTCTCTGGGACTAGCCTCCCCCAGACCCCTACTGTCTGGCTGGCTGGTGGCTGCAGGGTAAAATCATGCTTCAGTTCTGTATGTGAGGTTAGCAAAATGCTGACATTAGCCTGTCCTATGTTAAGACAACAGGTGATGGCTGCAATCAATGTTTGTATCAGTTATACTGAATATCAGCATTTTGCTAAACTCACATACAGAATAGTATATATTCACCCTGCAGCCTGATGCATCATCATTTTGGAGCAAGGGGTAGAGTAGAGCTAAGATAAGAGTTATTTAACATCAAAATAAGCCAGGAAATGCACCACAGAGCATCTAGAACCCCTGGGGGCCTAGTGGCCCCAGACCCCCAGCATTTGTAAAGAGTAACAGTCTATTAAAAAAAAAAGGAACACCACTTGAGAAATTCCTGGTTAGGGCCTACCAGCACCCAGATCCCTATTATCTGGCTGGCTACAGGGTGAATAAATACTTCTGTTCTGTACCTGAGGAAGAAAAATGCTAACATTCATTGCCTGGCCTATGTCAAGCCAGCAGGTGACAACTGCAGACAATAAATATATCACTTGTACGACAATATCAGCGTTTGGCTAACCTCATGTAGAGAATACAAGTATGTATTAAACCTGCAGCCAGACAACGCATAAGTTTAGAGCAACGGGTAGAGGAGAGCTAAGATAGGATACGATTTAGCTTCACAATAAGCCAGAAAATGCACCACAGAGCACCTAGAACCCCTGGGCTTCTGGGCTCATGCCCCAGACCCCCAGCTTTTTAAAGAAGTCAGACTCCAAAAAAAGAACCCCCTTGTAAATAATCCTGCCAATGGCCTTGGAGTACATTAAGCAGGGCTCTGATATTTATGCTTGTCTTGGACTGGAGCAAAGATCACTTTCCATGACCTGCCACTGTGGTCTGTACCTATTTCATATTGGTCCCCAGTCACATCTTTCCACCATGAGAACTGGCTAGCCATGGGAGCTAAATCTTAAAGTTTCAGATCTGGGAGTTGAAGATACCCTTGTGGTTTACTGGGAGTCATTTTGCTATATGATCATATGACAGTCATTCCATTACATAAAAAATTCTAAGAGTGGATTACCAGCAGACAGAATACTGTAAGGGTAGTTGCTGCCCATGTCAAATGTTTGCGCTCTTTGTAAATCTAGTCCATGCATTTGTCACCCAGCACTTGCTAGAGACAGTGATTTATTCAAACCTCACTGTCTATAATTCAACCCTGACTGCTAAAGTGTGCTCCACCGTTTGATGCACAGAACAGAATAATTAGACAAGAATGAAGTGACCTTTGGAAACCTTTTTGTATTTCCAGTTCAAAAGCAGACTATGTCTACAGAGCTGCAGCTCTCTTGAATCTGGTTGCCTTGGTTACATCACAACTAGCTACCAAATCAAGTAGGCATTACTACAGGTGTGGTATTCAATGTAGGAATATGTAGGAATATTTCAGGTCTACTGTTGTATCTGGAGATAGGGGCTTAACACGCAGCCCCCCATATTATGATACAAGGTGCTTTGCTCCCATAGATCCCTGTTGGTCGTGGGGTTGATCTCTGACCCCTGGAACCCCAGTGCTTCACCTCTAACCCTGTGCCGGGGTGGGGCTTCACCCCTGACCCCTGGGCCCCACCAAAACGTTTATAAACCCGGCTCCTATGCAAACTGTTCTCACCTGCTACACTGCATACTGTTAACACTGCTGAGGCAGTGACATCATCACAACACCCTTTCTGTCCACAAAATGGATGCCTCCACATCCCTATTTAAAAAGCATTTTTCTGTCTTACTGAAAACATTTTCTAAATATAACCTAGCAGTTTACATACTGGATCCTCATAGTAACCTTTACAGTAATTTCATAAGGAAATGTATGGATTCCCTTTAAAGAGATCTGGTCCTAGCACTAATCCCTGAGGCTTCCTACTGGTGACCCTATCTTCCTTGGAGTGAACTCCATTTACCACCATCCTCTGTCGCCTATCCCCTAACCAATTTCTTATCCAGTGTAACACCTTTGGACCCATTCCTAAGCTATCCAGCTTGCTTGCTAGTCTCCTATGTGGAATGGTATCAAAAGTCTTACTGAAAATCTAGATAGGTGATTTACACCGCTCCACCTTGATCTAGTTCCTTGGTTACCGAGTCAAAGAAATCTACTAGATTCATTTGACATTACCTCCCCTCTGTGAAACCATGCTGCCTTGGGTTTTCTAACCCACTGGATTCAACATATTCCACAATTCTTTCCTTCAGCAGTAATTCCATTAACTTTCCCACCACCAGTGTCAGGCTGACTAGCCTATAATTGCCAGCATCCTCCCTGCTACCACTTTTGTGTATTGGGACTACATCCACCCCCCCTCCAGTCCTCCAGAGTTACTGCTGTTTCCAGTGAGCTGTTAAACAGAAGTAAGTAAACAAGTAGGATTTTATTTTTTGAGCAACCAATCCCAGAGGCTCTGGGCGCTTCACAAAGAGGTGTAAGAAAATTAAAAATGCAGTTGACCACAATTAAAATCAGAGTCAGATAACTAATACAAAATACATAAATAATAAAACTGTAAACCCTTAAAATCAGTGGATATCAAATGTTTGAATAGATGTGCCTTAAGACCTCGCTTAAGAAACTCCACCGAAGGAGCCTCCCTTAACAACCGTGGGAATGAGTTCCAAAGGTCTGACCCTGCACCTCAAAGGCACGGTCGCCTGATGTTTTAAGTCTTGCTCTTGGAACTATCAGGAGGCCCTCCATGGAGGGGCTGAGTGAGCAGACAGAACAGACAGGGATCTGGAGATCAGTCAGATAGCCTGGACCCAAGCTGTATAGGGCCCTATAGGTGAGCAAGCCCACCTTGAAGGTGATCCTCCATCTGACAAGCAGCCAGTGCAGTTCACACAGGAACAGGGTTATATGAGCAGACCTCGAAAGGCCCATCAGCAACCTGGCCACCGTGTTCTGCACCAGTTACAGCTGATGGAGGTTACCTCCACTGACCCTGAAGTAGAGAGTGTTACAGTAATCGAGCCTTGATGTGACAAAGGCATGCACCAATAAGGGCAGGTCACCAGGCGGGATTGAAGGTTTAATCCAGGCAACATTCCTTAAGTGGTAAAAACCACTCCTGATGACAGAAGACACCTGAGCATCAAATGTCAAACCGTCGTCAAGGATGACACCCAGATTTCTCACCTTAGTGGCAGCCACATGTGAGGTGGCACCCAGGAACAACTCTGTTCCCGATCCATTGGTGACCACATCCTGCCGGCGACCAGGCTAAGACACCAGTACCTCCATCCTATCAGGGTTTAGTCTCAGCCAGTTAAAGGACATACAGTCCTGGATCTCAGATAGACATCTATGTAGCACCTCCAAAGCGTCAAATGTCCCAAGGGCAAAGGACATATACAGCTGGGTATCATCTGCATAGCAGTGAAAACCCAGACTGTAGCACCTAGAGATGTCACCCAGGGGCAGCATGTACATTGCAAACAACACAGGTGACAGGATCGAACCCTGTGGAACTCCACAGGTCAGGAGCTTTGGGCAGGAGGAGACATTCCCCATCACTACCTGTTGCATCCTGCCTGTCAGAGGTGTAGTCAGTACTTGCCTGAGCTCCATCAATACCCTTGGATGCACCCCATATGACCCCATTGCTTTGTCCACCTTTGGATTAGCAAGTCTCTTCAGAACTTTTGCCTCAAAAAAAGTACTACTGTCCACCTCCTTCCCTGAACAGCTTCTGTTACTTTGTGGCCCTTCCCCTTTTCTTTCCTCTGTGAACACTGAACAAAAGTATTTGTTCAAAATGTTTTCCTTTTCCTGGTCCCCCTCTGCAGAGTCTCCCCTTCCCTTTTTAACCTTACAATTCCACCCCTGGTCTTCCACTTTTCACTTACATGTCAAAAAAATGTATTGCCCCCTTTCTTTACCTACTGGGCTATTCTCTCTTCAGTTTGTGCCTTTGCACTCCTTACTGATTTCCCTTCTTCCCTCTGTTTCCCCGATAGACTTCCCTAGCCTCTTCCCTGTGTCTCCTTATACCTTCTGAATGCTACCTTTTGTCCTTTACCTTTTCTGCCACTTCTTTCTAGAACCCTAGTGGTCTCTTTTTCCTCTTGCTTTTGCTCACTTGTTTAACACAGAGGTTTGTTGCTTTTACTATGCTCCCTTTTATCTTTGCCCACTGTTCCTCCGCCACATCTAGCCCATCACCATCCCCCTCATCAAGTGATCCTTCAGGCATTCATCCATCTTTATAAAATCTGCCCTCCTGAAGTCCAGGACTTTCACCCTTGTGTGGTTCAGTTCCTCAGATGTCCTTATATTGAACCATACTGTACTGTAATCACTGGCCCCCAAGTGGCCTCCCACTTTAACATCAGCAACACTGTCCCTGTTAGTGTGTATCAGGCCCAGTATTGCCCCATCATGAGTGGGTTCACTGACCCTGAGGAACACCCCTTGCAGAGAGTCCAAGTTGTCCCTGCTTCTAGCTGAAGCAGCTGCTGTGAGGCTCCAATCCACATCTGGCGGGTTAAAGTCACCCACCAGCAGCACCTCCCCTTTTTCTGCCAACTTGCCAATGTCTTCCACCGGTACCTTATCTAATTCTGTATCCTGATCGAACCTACAGTCATAGCACTTCGACACCCTAAAATGGCTATTTACCCATTTTTTCCCTTTACCCCATCCCACTTTTTGTATTAGTCCCATCCCGCTCTCCACTCATGCTACCTCCCCCACTACTCTATGCTTTCCTACTAACTACATCCTTTCTCCTTCCACCCACTCCCCTTGACAAAGTAAATTTGCCCAGCCAGTTTCCTGCACTGACTATTCTAATCCCTCCTTTCTCTGAGTTTAGTCAGTCCACTTGAAAGCTCTTGCTTTTACTATCCATATTTGTATATTCATTAATGCGTTACTATCTGTACCAAACTTCTATGCTGTATTTACAATAATGTTTTTGCCTGGGGACATCCCATGATCTCTGTATGTTATCACCTGTTACTGTTTTCAAATTATTCTGTTAATGACATGGAACCTCTGTAAATGAGCTTTTAGCTCAAAGGTTGTAATCCAAGAATTCAATAGATAAATAAATAAATAAATTCCTTCCCCTGTGCTGGAGGTCTGTAGATCACTTCAGTGCAAATAGTGGCTCCATTCCCGATCTCCAGGGTGACCCACAGTACCTCTGCCTCCCCGTTTTCCCTGTATCTCTGTCATTTTTATGTTTTCCCTCACATCAAGTACTACACCTCCTCCTTTCCTTCCTACACAGTCCTTCCTGAACAGAGTATAGCCTGGTATGTCCACATCCCAGTCATGGTTTTCAGATCACCATGACTCAGTAATGGTCACAATATCCAGGTTGGCCTCTGCCATGATGGCCTCTAGGTCCAGAATCTTAATTCCTAGACTTCTAGCATTCCTACATATGGCTTTCCAGATTTTAGTTTCACTCTGCTAGTTGCTCCCTTTTTTTCTTTTTCCCTCCCCCCTCTCTTTTTAATGCTCTTGTTCCTTTCCTCTTTTATCGCTACCACTCTGCTTCCTTTATTAATATGTACCCTGGGGGATTCCTCTCCCCTCAGATTCTCCTCATTCTCTACTTCAGCCCATGGGGGAAGTTTCTGACTCCCAAATTTCTTTCCATACCCCCTCAGCTAGTTTAAATGTTCATCAAAGTAACATTTAAACTGTCCACTGAGGACACCGGTTCCCCTCCTGGATGGATGCAGGCCATCACCCTTGTACAGGACGTTAATCCTTCCAGGTGGGTCCCCAGTCCCCATAGGTTTCTCGTTGGGGGTACTTTGTTTCCCCTCTTTTCTTTGGTGGAGTTGGACATTCCTTTTGTCACAGTCTACAGTCTCTGCTACCGGAACCTATGAAGCATCATAGCATGCCTCCATGTGCCCCCAGGAATGCAGTATTGTCTGAAGGGATGCAGGGAATCCTCCCTCCCCTCGGTGTGAAAGCCAGACTTCACATCAATGACAGTAATGGTTTCTGGACCACATAATCCTGGTTGCAAGGCACTCCTTTGGCCCCCAGGGGATTGCAGTAGCAAGAGCCCCCCCTCCCCATTCCTAAGAGAGACAACAGCAGACTGTGATGCAGTTTCTTCTCACAGCAGTTTTGAGGGGGAAATCCAAAACCCAGGCCTCCTACCTGCGCTTTCTTAAATACTTATATTTTACTGCATTTAAAAACAGATCATATACAATTTGTTTTATATAACCCATACAATTAGTTAACATCCAAAAATAATTCCAGCAGGATATATGTTTCTGAACTCCAAAAAAGTTAGGGTGTGTAATGCCTGATAACAAATGAACTCTAAACTTCAAGCAGGTGCAGGAAACACACTGTATAAAGAGAAGGTAAAACTGAGTTTCCTTTTACAAAGTGTTGCTTCCTTCGCTGGACATAAGAAGATGCACTTCTATTTAGGAGGGAAACAACAAGCAAATCATATGTACAAGAATGGAATACCTTACGTGTTGCGGAAGCAGTAAGACGTTTTCTTTACTGGCCAATGGCCAGAGGAATGTGTTCTCTCTTGTAATTTGTTATAACTGCAGTTCAGGGTTCATCACTTGGTGGTTGTGATGGTTGAGATCATAATAAAGTCTGTTGCACAAAATCTTATGCTGCCACCAAGGGGCAATTTAACCAAGGAAACAGCATAACAAGCCTTCCTCTCTGGCTCAGTGCCTATATACCAGTTCATGCGTGCATCTCCAGTGGTATGGCCCTCCTCCAGTAAGGTTGCCCAACACTGTTCCTGAACTTCTCTCCTCTGTATATTTTTTATTGTTTGTTTGATTGATTGATTGATTGATTGACATTGCTGAGCAGATCAGTCTGCCAAGCAGCATGACAGACCCTTTTTACACTGTAAGAGGCACCCAGTACTAGACTCACATACATATTGTATGGAAATGAAATGTTCATAATATGTACATATACAGTTTTTAAAAGGAAGTTGTTGTTTTTTTTTATTTTATGCTGCTTCCTCCCTGTGTCTTTGTTTTATCTGTCAACACTGGTCATAGTGTGGGCATGCATTCCATTCTGGTTCAGCACAGTGGTGTGGTGGCTGTAGGATGTTTAAAAAAAGAAAAGTCTTTTTTCGGGGGGAGCTCCATATGAAGCTGCTGACTGTGTTTTCAGTGTAGTGGCGCAGAGGCTGTCGTGCATCACAAAAAAGAAAAGGTAATCCATCTTGTGTGCCCTCTGAAGCAGACTGTGAAAATGGGACTGAGCTCATCAAACACACAGTGTGAAGAGACAGCTGTACATAGTGTAAGAGGCACAGTTGTTCTCCTCATTAGCCATGTTTACATGGTTGACCTCGCTCCCATGGTGGACCATTGCAGAGCTGCCCCGACCCAAAAGACGCTTGTCTTGCATGTCTACACAGCCCCCCTCAGCATCAATGTAAGACGTGCTAGAGAGGGGCTGGGAATTGGAGCAGTCAGCTAGTGGAAGCAACCACAAGATCTTTCATGTGGTAGCGAGCGGTGCAGCCTGTCCACACAGCCGTTTAAACCACTCACTCCTGAACACATCCCCAGACTTTCTGGGACTATGTAGCAGAGGAGGAGGAGCAGCTTACTATGATTCAGTAAGTGTCCACATGGCGGAATTTGCACCACAGCAACCCAAAAGCTCAGGTTGCTGTGGTGTAAATGCCACCATGTAAATACGGCTATTGATTGGTTTTGAAATTCCATTGCCATATAATGAATGTAGCAGCAAGTTGTTCCTTTCGTTAGCAGTATTACTGCCAAGAGTATGGAATTCAGCCCACACACACAAAATATTGGAGGAAAATTATATTTATTGATTCTTTACAAAGGTCGGTTCCACCTTTACAAAAGAAATTGATCTGCACTGACAAGATTAACAGCACAGGGCCCTGAATCTTAGCTAACAGATTTCTTAGAGTTTCTGAGCATTGGACTCCCTCTCTGACCCTCTGTCTGGGCAGTCTAGGGGTGGGATGCACAGTGATAAAGTGAGTATAAAACTGGTTAATGGACGGGCAACAGAGGGTGTTGGTAAATGACACTGCCTCTAATGAGGGAAGAGTAACCAGCAGGGTGCTGGGCAGTGGGACTGGTCCTCTTCAATGTCTGCATAAATGACACTGCAGAAGAACTGGAAGGGAAGGTACGCCTTTTTGCAGATGACATCACAATCTGTAATAGGGTGCATATCGAGGAGCGGTGGAGAGGATGCGTAGGGACCTTGGAAGCTCAACGAGTAGTCGAGGGCATGCCAGCTGGGGATCTATGCCATACAGTGCAAAATCATGCATCTAGGGCAAAGAAACATATGAACTGAGTATAAAATGGGGGGGCTACAGATGGTCACTTAGCAGGAAAGAGACCTTCGGGTTATCATATCCGAGTAAGGACAGGGATGGGGCAGAAAGAAATAAAGCCATAAAAAAATGGACGGTAATGAGTACCAATGCCCATAGTCTAGGTAAAAAGCTCCCCAAAATGGTGGCCTTGATGGAAGAGGGATGCCTGGATATTGTGTCAGTCACAGAAACATGGTACACAGAGAACCATGACTGGGATGTCAACATACCAGGGTACACAATCTACAGGAGGGATAGGGAGGGAAGAAGAGGAGGAGGAGTTGCTCTCTATGTAAGGGAAGAGATCAAAGCAACAGAACTATAGGGTAAACAGGGAGGAGAGGAGGCACTGTAGGTAACCCTGGAGACTGGAAATGGCACCACAATCCACACAGGGGTTGTATACAGACCCCCATCTCAGGGGGAGGAAATGGACAAGGAAATGATAGAAAGCACCTTAGGATGGCAAAGAAAGGGGAGATATTGCTGATGGG
Organism: Neoceratodus forsteri; assembly: GCA_016271365.2. NCBI lineage: Eukaryota > Metazoa > Chordata > Ceratodontiformes > Ceratodontidae > Neoceratodus > Neoceratodus forsteri. The sequence goes on along the minus strand of CM057455.1, from coordinate 656,012,069 downwards.
GGACCTGAATATGCCAGATGTTAACTGGAGCACCTTTGCTGCAGCCACATCCATGAGAAGGTCCATTCTCAATGCCCTACAGGGGGCATGCCTCAGACAGCTAGTTTTGGAACCCTCTAGGGAGGGAGCAATCTTAGACCTCGTACTCTCGAATGGGGATGGAGAGAGCATCTCCAATCTTGAAGTGGGTAGTCATCTGGGAACAAACGACCACCAAACAGTGTGGTTCACGATAAACTTAGCTGTAGAGTCAAGCCATACAAAAGTGAAGGTACTGGACTTCAGGAGAGTTGATTTTGTCAAAATAGGAAAGTGCCTCAGAAAAGCACTAGCAAACAGGCAAGAAGGTGGGGTGGAGCAACAATGGGGGAAACATCAAAACCAGCATCACAGAGGCAAAAAGCCTTTGTGTGAAGCAAATAAACAAATCAAAATGAAAGAAAAAACACTATGGTTCTCAAAAGAAGTGGTGGGGAAGGTTTGGGAGAAAAAGCTAGCATTCAGGAAGTATAAGGAAACACAGAAGGAGCCGGACAGAGAACTGTACCAGTTAAAGCAGAAGGAAGTGGGGAAGGCAGTCAGAATAGCAAAGGCCCAAACTGAGGAAAAGATAGCCAACTCGATTAAGAAGGGGGATAAAACCTTTTATAGGTACATTAGGGAGCAAAGAAAGACTAAGGCAGGGATACTGAGGCTGAATAAAGAGGAAGGTGGATGGGCAGAGAGCGACAGCGAAAAAGCAGGGATACAGAACAAATACTTCTGCTCAGTATTCACAATGGAAAAGCAGGGAAAGATGCCTAATCCAGTCAATAGAAGCACTCTGGATAGGGAGGTTGATATTAGTCCTTTCACAGAAGAAAGGGTTCTGAAAGAACTCTTAAAACTGAAGGTGGATAAAGCAATGGGGCTCGATGGGATTCACTGCAGAATTCTAAAAGAACTAAGGGAAGAACTAGTAACACCACTGACTACCCTTTTGAATAAATCATGGGAGGATGGTGTGGTATCTGAGGACTGAAAGAGGGCAGATGTGATTCCCTTTCATAAAAGTGGGAGCAAGACCGAGGCAGGAAACTACAGACCTATCAGTTTGAGCTCAGTGGTAGGGAAAATGATGGAATCACTTCTGAAGGAAAGAATTGTTGAGTACCTAGAGGCCAATGGGGCTCAGGACCCAAGGCAGCATGGAAGGAGAAGGTCATGCCAGACAAATCTAATTTATTTCTTTGACTGGGTGACCAAAGTAGTAGACCAGAGAGGGGCTGTGGACATGGCCTACCTAGACTTTAGCAAAGCATTTGACACAGTCCTGCACAAAAGATTAATAAACAAATTAGCCAGCCTAGGAGTGAGTCCCAGAGTGGTAGCCTGGGTAAAACACTGGCTGGGTAACAGGACACAGAGGGTAATAGTAAATGGAGTCCACAGTGAAGAAAGAGGGGTTACTAGTGGGGTACTGCAGGGTTCAGTACTGGAGCCAGTTCTTTTAATGTCTTTATAAGTGACATTGCAGAGGGACTGGAAGGAAAAGTTTGCCTCTTTGCAGATGACACAAAGATCTGCAACAGGGTTGATAGGCAAGGTGGGGTGCAAGGATGAAAAGGGACTCAGCAAGGTTGGAGGAATGGTCAAATGTATGGCAGCTTAGATTCAACGCAAAGAAGAGCAAAGTGATGCACCTGGGAAACATAAACCCAGAGGAAGTGTACACAATGGAGGGTGAGATACTGACAACAAAAATGGAAAGGGACCTGGGGGTAGTCATATCAGATGACCTAAAGGTGGGCCAGCAATGTGAGAAGGCAGTAAGGAGGGTTGGGGGGATACTGGGATGCATAAGTAGTGGCATCACCAGTAGAAAACAGGAAGTTGTTGGCCCTCTGTACAGACAGTTGGTAAGACCACATCTGGAGTACTGCGTACAGTTCTGAAGACCCCATCTCTGCAAAGACGTAGACAAGGTGGAGGCTGTCCAGAGAAGGGCAACCAAAATGGTACAGGGTCTGCACCAGAAGACATATGAAGAAAGATTAAAGAAGGTTAAGATGTATAGCCTCGAGGAAAGGCGGGAGGGGGGGACATGATAGAAACTTTCAAATACCTCAAGGGAATCAACAAAGTCCAAGAGGGTAGCATCTTTCAGAAAAAGAGATGTGCAAGAACAAGGGAGAAACTCTGAATAGGGGGGGCGATACCAGTCCATTCACAGAAGAAAAGGTTTTGAAAGAACTCTTGAATCTGGGGGTGGACAAAGCAATGGGGCCTGATTGGATTCACCCAAGAATACTAAAAGAACTAAGGGTAGAACTAGTAACACCACTGACTACTCTCTTTAACAAATCATGGGAGGATGGAGTGGCATCTGAGGACTGGAGGAGGGCAAATGTGATTCCACTTCACAAAAGTGGGAGCAGGGCAGCGGCAGGAAACTACAGACCAGTTAGTTTGACTTCAGTGGTAGGGAAAATGATGGAATCACTTCTGAAGGAAAGAACTGTTGAGTACCTAGAGGCCAGTGGGCCACAGGACCCAAGGCAGCATGGTTTCACAGCAGGAAGGTCATGTCAGACAAACCTAATAGATTTCTTTGACTGTGTGACCAAAGTACAGTAGTAGACCAGGGAGGGGCTGTGGATATGGCCTACCTAGATTTTAGCAAGGCATTCGACACAGTCTCACACAAAAGATTAATATACAAATTAGCCAGCTTTGGAGTGGGTCCCAAGGTGGTAGTCTGGATAAAAAAACTGGCTGGACAACAGGACACAAAAGGTAATAGTAAACGGAGTCCACAGTGAAGAAAGGAGGGTAACTAGCGGGGTACCGCAGGGTTCGGTACTGGGACCGGTCCTCTTTAATATCTTTATAAGTGACATTGGAGAGCACCTGGAAGGAAAGGTATGCCTCTTTGCAGATGACACAAAGATCTGCAACAGAGTTGATACACAAGGTGGGGTGGAAAGAATGAAAAGGGACTTGGCAAGGTTGCAGGAATGGTCAACTACGTGGCAGCTCAGATTCAGTGCAAGGTAATGCATCTGGGAAACAAAAACCCAGGGGAAGAGTACACAATGGGGGGTGAGTTAATAACAAAAACAAAAATCGAAATAGACCTAGGAGTAATTATATCAGATGACCTAAAGGTGGGCAAGCAATGTGAGAAGGCAGTAAGGAGGGCTGGGGAGATACTGGGATGTATAGGGAGAGGCATCAACAGTAGAAAACAGGAAGTTGTTATCCCTCTCTACAGACAGTTAGTGAGACCCATCTGGAGCACTGCGTGCAATTCTGGAGACCCCATCTCCGCAAAGACATAGACAGAGTGGAGGCTGTTCAAAGGAGGACAACCAAAATGGTACAAGGTCCGCACCAGAAGACATATGAGGAGAGACTAAAGCAGCTTAATATGTATACCCTTGAGGAAAGGGGGGGGCATGATAGAAACTTTTAAGTATCTCAAGGGAATTAACAAGGTACAAGAGGGTAGTATCTTTCAGAAGAAGAGATGTGCAAGAACAAGGGGGCACCATTTGAAGATAGAGGGGGGACGGCTCAGAGGTAATGTTAGAAAGTTTTTTTTCACAGAGAGTGTTCTGGATGCATGGAACAGCCTTCCTGAGGAGGTTGTGGAGTCAGAAACAGTGGGAGAATTCAAGAATGCATGGGACAGGCATAAGGCAATTCTAGTGGGGGGCAGGAGGAAGTAAGCTGTTGATTAACTAGAATCTGCAGCTTATCCATCAAGTAGGGAAACAGGCAGACTGGGTGGGCCAAGCGGTCCTTATCTGCCATCAAATTCTACGTTTCTATGTTTCTAAGAGGGCACAATTTGAAGATAGAGGGGGGACGGCTCAGAGGTAATGTGAGGAAGTATTTCTTCATAGAGAGATGCATGGAACAGCCTTCCTGAGGAAGTCATAGAGTCAAAAACAGTGGGGGAATTCAAGAATGCATGGGACAGACAAGACAATTCTAGTGGGGGGTAGGAGGAAGTAGGCTGTTGGTTAACTAGGATCTGCAGCTTATCCATTAGGTAAAGAAATGGGCAGACTAGGTGGGACAAGCGGTCCTTATCTGCCATCAAATTCTATGTTTCTATGTTATGTTTCTACCTCAAAGTGGCATGGCATTGTGACAAAGCACTGGGCAGGGCCAGTAAGATGATGGGATGCATAGGGAGAGGTATCAATAGCAGGAGGAGGGAAGTAGTGTTATCATTATGTTGGTCATTGGTCGAGCTTGTTGGTCGAGTCCCCACCTGGAGTACTGTGTCCAGTTCTGAAGGCAGCATCTCAGAAAGGACATAGACAAGGTGGAGGTAGTCTAGTCTAGTGGAGGGCAACTTAAATGGTACACGGGTTACATCAAAAGCCTTATGAAGAGAGACTGAGGGGACTCAACATGTACACCTACAGGAGAAGAGGGGGGACATAATAGAGACCTACAACTATCTCCCGGGTATGAGCAGGATACAGAAGGGGAGTCCAATTCAAGTGAGTAAGCGCACATAGATCAGAGGGCATGCAATGAAGCTGGAAGGGGGAAGTTTAACTCATTCTATCCTATTGTCACTTAGAATGTTCAGGTGCCCTCTGCCTGCTGCTAGAACACCTGTGTGCCTGAAGGGGTTTTAGATCTGCAGCATTCATACAAACACACTGTGCTTAAACCTACATATCTTAAAAACCATACATCCAATTTTAAAACTGTAAAAAGAAAAGTTTTTCAGGACAAAAAGTTTTTGAAAATGATTGCGGTTTGGTAATGTCTATTTAACTGGATTTAATGTTGTGTAAGGTTGTTTTCATATTTTAATAAATTCTGATGATTTTATCTAAATATAATTATGCTCTGTTTACTTAGTCATGCAAAAATATTACATTTCTGTAAAATTATTGATTAAAATTGTTAAAAGTATACAGTAAACATCTGTCATTGTCTAAATATAAATTTTGCAAGTTTGTTTACCATTTTTTTAGTCAGAAATCAATATCTGAATCTCTTGTTATTACAGTTTGAGTTTTTTGTTCCACTCCACTGGTTGGAATTTTTGCAGTGTTCAATTCTTCCTACCCACTGATTTTAGTTTATGAATCTGATTATCAGTTTTTTTTGTTTTTCCCCAAGTTTAGTAAGAACATATTTACACATTACCTTAGAAGGACATATCAGGAAGTGATGCAGGAAGGAAGTGCTTTGTGAGGTCAAGTGATGTAAACAGGAAGAACACTTCCAGTGTAGGTCAGTGAGCTGACACAGGAAATTGAGACATTTGTTAGTGCTGGAGGGCTCTCTATGATTAATTGCATATGTGCTGTAGTTAAAATGTGTAATTTCATTGAAATAAACTATTTTATTTAATTTTTGCAATAAAATCCCATGATAAGTATAGGAAACTGTATTGTATTTGTGCTTTTTGCTTTATCATACTGTAAATGAAGCATGATGTTGTTCATGTAAAGGTTCACAGTCGTTCAGTAAACATCATGTTACATAAATCTGTATATTATTTAATTTCCTGGCATAGTTTATTTTTTGGGGTTGTACTATGGGATGGTTTAAGGTGAGGGAATGACTGTATGAGGAAGCACTGTGTGTTAGTGGTTGGGGGGGGGTCCTGCATTCATAATACAGGCTCAGATGCACTTCATATGTTCTGGGGAAATGAGAGGGGCTGTATGCATCTAATAATGGTGCTAACAGACACTGTAGATACATTATGGGTATCGTATAGGATGATGAAATTGCTGAAAAGGCACTGGTAATTTGGGGTATACTCAGTCATGGGGAAGGGGGTGGCCTGTACCAAGGAATGATGCTCATAGGCACTGCAGTCATTTTGTGTCATGAATTGGCACCTGTCCTTGGGGTATACTCAGTTGTAGGGAAACAGGTGGGGCTGCCTGCACCTGGTAATGGTGTTCATATGCCATGCAGAAACATTGTGGGTACACATACAGGGTGATGACATGTACACCTGTAAAGGTTGTGTACTATGTGCTGTGTCACATGGTTTGCCTGCATAACATGTAATACGCTGCAACATTCAGTATGGCGCACTGTGGGTGGAAGGAGTGGGTGTGCCTGCACCATGGAGTGATGCTCATTGGTGCACATGTGTACTATGTGCTATGTTTCATTTGAATGGACTGTATACGTCATACTCTGGCACTGATCACATCACAGTGCATCAGAGGTAAGGGATGGTCTGAAGCATTATGAGCACAAGGGACTAAAGTGGTTGTGGAGCGATTCGAACTTGAATAGAACATTACATTGCATCTGAGGGTAGTGTTGGAATGAATCTTGATGTGCACAATGGACTACACCATGATGACTGAGGAGGGATCCATACCAGTAATGCACATCACAGAGTGTCAGAGATAAAGGTTGGACTGAAGACTGATAAACAGATGGACCAAATCAGTGACTCTGGTGGGATTTGAACCTGAACAGCACTTTACAGTGCAGTAGAGGTTGGGGCTGGACTGACACCAGATCAGTCAATGGACAACACCATTGGCTGTGGAGGGATCTGAACCTGAAATGCACTTTACTGTTCACTACAGTTTGGAGCTCGATGGATGCATGATAAGGAGATAGATTTTACAAGTGGCTGTGGAGGGATTTGAGCCTGAAGAATACTTTACAGTGCATCAGAGATTGGGGCTGAACTGATGTCATATGAATTGATGGGCTACACCAGTGGATGTAGAGGGTTTTGAACATCAAATGCACTTCACAGTGCATTATGGGATTGGTCTGGACTGATACATGGTAAGTCGATGGACAACACCATCAGCTGTGGAGGGATCTGATCCTGAAATGCACTTCAGTGTTCACTACAGTTTGGGCTCGAATGACACATGATAAGGAGACAGATCTTACAAGTGGCTGTGGAGGATTTGAACCTGAAGAATACTTTACAGTGCATCAGAGATTGGGGCTGAACTGATGGCTACACCAGTGGATGTGGAGGGTTTGAACATGAAATGCACTTCACAGTGCATTATAGGATTAGTCTGGACTGATGCATGGTAAGTCGATGGACAACACCATCAGTTCAGGAGGATCTGAACCTGAAATGCACTTCACTGTTCACTACAGTTTGGGGCTCGACTGATGCATGGTAAGGAGCTAGATCTTACAACTGGCTGTGGAGGGATTTTAACCTGAAGAACACTTTACAGTGCATCAGAGGTTGAGTCTGGACTGACGCCATCACGAGTCGATGGACAACACCAGTGACTGTGGAGGGATTCAAAACTGATTTGGCCTTTACAATGCATCAGAGATTGGGACTGGACTGATGCCAGATAAGTTGAAGGCAGCACCATTATTTTTTCATTTAAACAATCAGCAACTGCGTAGTAGAAAACTCAAGTGCCGAGCATGAGACAAACATGCTACTGACCCTAACCCACTTATCATCCATAACGCAGGGAGCAACATGCCATATAGATTTTAACATAGCCATAATCCGAACATAAACTCTTTAAAAAGTAACAAAAGGTGCTGAATTCATATGACCTCATCTAGTACATGCACAAGAAACACTCTTTCCCATCAGGAATGCCAGCCGGATCCATAAGATGTGATCACACAGGATGACCAGAAATTATCCCAAAATGAACAAAGTAACAACTATGAAAACTTTTATCATAAATAAAAATAAAAACAAATAAAGTAAATACAGATTACAAATCGAGGTTTTGGCACTGAAATGAAGTGAGTATTTTAGGATGAGAGCAGCACCTCCGTCTTGAACCTAAGTTTCCAGTCACCATGCTCTTCCTGCACCAGTGTGTGCTCTGACTGGTTAATGGAAATAGTGACGTGTACAATAAGCATAGAGCAGGCATGGCAACAGTGAGGATCAATATGACCAAATGGTGACACACTACAGAGTTAGGGCAGGTGCAGGTGAGGGCTGCGACCCCTAACTGAAACATCAAAAAAAAAAAATCACTGTACACTCCAGAGCCCAGAGAGCCACTTTCCCTCCAGTGACGGTTGTAAAAAAATACAAGTCCTTGCTTGAATGCTAAATAAGGATTTAGTCTAACATTTCAGGCACACACATTGAATAGAATAGTGGAAGACACAACAAAAGATCTGCGTGCAGCTTCCCTGGTGCTTCAACAACTAAGGCTTCGTTAGTGGGATGGTGCCTGCATCGAAGACAATCCCTTTATACCAGTTAAATTCAGAATTGATGATGTCAGAAAATCCGACCAATCACAGAGCTCGATTTTTAAATACAGAAATATTCAGCTCACTTAGTGGTATAAATGGACTAATAGTTATAACAATCATGATATCAGTGATAACATGTTATTGTAGAAAAATACCCCAAAAGACAAAAAAATACACCAAAGTGGTGACGGCCAATCGGATTGCTCGAATAAAAAACAAAAATAAATAAATTATGAAATTAATTATAGTGTAAACCTGATCAGGTTAACATGTTACACTAAAACAAGATGATTTGCTGTTACGATACAAACTAATGGCAGAATGAACATAACACATTTTTCACAGCACATACAAAAAAATAGTAAATTTATTTATTTATGTATTAAGGCTTGTTTTCTCAAAAATAGCCAATGGGAACACATATTATATTAGGTAAAATCAGTAAGGGTACGATGTCCCCTATTAGCTGGTGCAACTCAATTCATCAAATGTAAACAAATGCTTGAGCTGCACCAAGAGAAAGATATGGACGCCAATTGGCATCATCAGGCACTACAGCAAATGATTTAGGACGCCATATGGCGTCATCAGGAAAAAGAGGTTTGTTTTTTTATGACGCCATATGGCGTCATCAGGAAGGAATGAGTTTTAAGAGGAGTGTGAGGAAGCACTACTACACTGAAAGAGTGGTGGATGCCTGGAACAAACTGCCAGCAAAAGCAGTTGAAACTAAAACAGTGGAGGCTTCAAACATGCATGAGGCAGGCATAGGGGAATATTGGTAAATAGGCAGGAAGCTGGGTGGGTCGACAGAGACCAGGAAGTGTCTGTGAAGACAGACTAGGCAGGGAAAATCTGGGCAGACTGGATGAGCCAAGTGGTCCTTTCCTGCCAACAATTTCTGTGTTTCTGTTACATTTTAGGACCCCTTTTTGCCAGTAGAGGTGTGAATCCAAACATTACCGCTGTTCTGTTCCCTCCTGTTGTTCCTTTTTCCTTGCTCATGCCCTGTGTGTTTCTGGTAACACCCCTGCTGTGGAAACCAAAAAGGAGAACAGGCTCCTCATCCCTGAAGCCACATCTGCTTAGTTTCTTAAATGAAAGGGAGAAAAATAAAATGCCTACACTGTTTACCTATAACATGAGCAGATGAGCCTGCTCGGTGGCACTGAGGGTTGAGGCACTGGACGCCACACCTCACGCCATGCCGGCGACCCAGGTATGGGAACAAGCAAGGGTCGTCAGAGGCCGACGGGTGGGAGGTAGAGGATGTGAGATGCTGCTGGCTGGCAGTGCTCTGCCTCGGGAGGAGGAATCTAGCTCTTTCAGAGCTTGCCCGCCCCTGGTGGAGGCCGGAGGGATGGTGTCACTCACAAGGAGCTCCAACATAGGTCAATGGAGAGGGCTGAGTGGATCCAGTCCGGAGCTGCGGTGAGCACATGCACCTCCACGTGCATGCGCCACCGCTTCCGGGGGTCCTGGGGTAGCTCAGGGAGAAAACAGAGGAAATCGTGGGGGCCGGAGTGGATGATGCCCTCAGATCAACTCTGGGGATCTGCCGGGGCACTCATGGTGCTAGAAGCCCCCGAAGGACCCCAAGTTCAGTAGGCTCGGTAGACGCTGAAGTCGACCCGCCACAGGAGTATAAAAATAGTCGACAAAAAAATATGAAAAACTAACATGAGCAGACATCTTGTGGGTCTACCTCCATGCTCGTGACAGTTTGTCACAGTGGTGTTATATAGTTAACATTGTTTACAAAAAGGATACTAACGAGGCAGTGGCCTATATTCATAAACCTTTGGTATTCCTGAAGCACTAATTATTTTAGCTTTATTTTACTTCAATATTCCTAAAGCAGTTTATAGTGTCATTTTTGCTTTATTTTACTCTTGCTCTAATTTTACTCTTCTCCAAAAGGGCAGTGTTGAATCAGGAGTGGAGCAAAACCATAATAAGAGTGTAAAAACATATCAATAAAATTGAGAGCTGACTCCGTGGTGCCAAGTGGTGGGGCACCCACTTGGCACACTGTCAATCTGGGTTCAAGTCCGAAGCCCAGGACATCAGGAGGAGAGGCCAGCAGTGGGGGTGACAGAGTAACTTCACGGACACTATCCTCCTGGGAGAGGATACTGCAGAGCACTGCATGGAGAATGACATCGGGTGTTGCTCAGCAGCACTGCTGGTGTTTATGACCACACGTCAGCTGGCTCCACCTCCAGGGCGTTGCCACAGTGCACACCAGTGGGGTGTGGGGTAGGGTCCGGAAAAAATGGAAAAACAATGCCTGTCTTGGCCTGCCAGATGACAGCTGCCTTTCCCCACACCACACTCCCCTGTGCACCACTCCTACCCCCAGCCCTGCACACCTAAGAGGATCCCCCCAGAAATACTAGTCCTCTCTCTACCCACCTGGCAGAGATAAGCCAGGCACTCCAAGACATAGGGATAGCTTGTGGAGCCAGGTGGCAGGAAGTGGCAGCAAAAGGTGAGACTGGAGGGCAGAAGGGGATGATGAGCAGCAAGAAGGAATGGCAAGTTGAGAAGTGCAAGGGAGGAGCAAAAAATAAATACATTATAAGATTCAGAAAAGGAATAGCTGGGCAAAAGAACTCTTAATGAAACAGGAAACTGCTTCAAGAATATTGATCAATCAGTGTGTTTATTATGGTGGCTGAATAAACCACAGCCTATTTACTCTGGTCTCTGGTTCCAGTTCTTGCTAAACCTATACTACAGGCTACTACAAATTGGCAAGGAGGATGACTGCTTCTGCTGTTTCACTACCTGCTCCATTTCTTCCTTGCCCAGGAGGGCTTCTAACTCTCTTCAAGATAAATTTAAACAAGCATTTCTCAATGTTGAATGTTGTCCTGCTGGCGTTGACATTGGTAGTGCAGGAGTTAGAGAGATGCATAATAGGAATGGCAGTGAAGTATTGAACTGACCCCCCACCCCCACCCTGCAGAGACTGACATGCATTGGGGTGTGCCATTGGGTCATCGACCATAACGCTCACACATTTCACCTCACCCTACCCTGCAGACACCAACAACTGTCGTATTGTGCCTTGGGGTCTTCAGGCCTTACGCTCACCCTATTCCATAAGGAAATATGCTGAGATGGGTACTGCACAAGAGAATGGGGTGAACTTTGGGTCCGAAGAGTCCAAGGCACACCTCGATGCCTGTCACTGGCTGCAGGGTGGGGGTGGGGTGGGTGGAATGGCATTAGCATTGTTGCCAACAATACCAAGTCACACCCGATGCCTGTCAGTCTCTACAGGGTGGGTTTTGACAGTTGAAAACCCTAACACCCTGGACATTTGTTGGTATCTTCACTCCAAATTTTCAACATGGGCTTTTTGTGACCCCACCTCATGAACAGTGGCACTATCAGTTCGTTAGCTGAATGGTGATTTTGCACAGCGACTGCGCCATTTGGGGCCACAGGTGCGAAAACACATTTCAGACAGGATGTGAAAATGACAGCTGTACTGTTCATAAGGAGGTGTAAAAAAATGGCAATGTTGAAAATTGAAAATCTGGGGCAAAAATATGAAAAATTGGTGAAGTCACGAGTGTGCATAGAAAATGCACAACGCACGCCCATAACGCAATTATTTGGGGAATTTTTTAACCACATTTTCAACAAAGGCATTTTAAGATCTCTGCTCATGAACAGTGTCACTGTGATTTTGTTAATCTGTCCCGAACATTGATTTCCCACAGTGATCGCGCCATTGTGCGCCACATGTGCAAAAACATATTTCAGGCAGGATGTGAAAAATGACAGCTGTACTGTTCATAAGGAGGTGTGGAAAAATGGCAATGTTGTAAGTCTGGAGTGAAAATATTAAAAATTGTTGAAGTTACAAGCGTACGTGGAAACCGCGCAATGCATGCTTTAATACAGTCATTTTTTGGAATTTTTTTTCCACATTTGCAACATAGGCTTTCTGGGACCCCCACCTCATGAAAAGTGGCACTGTCATTTCATTAATCAGTCCCAAAAGGTGATTCAGTGCAGTGATGGCAAAATGACCTTTCGGGATGGAATAACGAGATGACAGTGCATGTGTTCATGAGGTGGGGTCCTAAGAACCCCATGTTGAAAATTTGGAGCCAAAATTCAAAAAAATGGCTAAAATATCCACTTAAGTTGAACCTCCCCCCCCACTTATGCCATTATACAGCTTACCGGCATTTCTTCATTTTGCAGTTCAGCTTCGAAGAGTACAGACGTGTTCCCACTCCACCAAAGATCACAGCGCCGAACCCTAAGTATGGGGTGAGGGGGTGGGGAGGTGGGGTGTAGAGGGTGGGTGCAGGTTGGAGGAAGGGGGTTCCACGGACAATGGACCATTTTCTTTTTTTCAGGTACAAAAAAAAATACGGACACTGCACCGCGGTATGTTTTTTTTCTTTACAGGTGAAATAAAACAAATAGGCACACTGCTGTGGGCTCCCAGTGTGCCCCATGACTTTCAGGGGTGATTTTGGCCACACAATGGGGGAGTGGGCAGGGGCAGGAAGATGCCGATGAGGTTGGCTTTCTGTGAGCGACAGCACACTGGGGTGGGCTTCCAGTGTGCCACACAATGTGGGGGGGTGGCAGACATGCCAACATGGGGATTGCACCCCCGATGTCATCCTTCTTTCAGGATTGTGTGGTGGCAGCTCTGCCACCATGGTTATTGAAAAGTTTCGCCAAGAAAGGCACATATAGGAGGCGTCTGTGCCACTGCATGACAAGCTTCTCTCTGATTGCAGTGGCACAGTTCTCTCAAGTTGGAGGCACTTTGCATAATACTTGTGTCAGTGCTAGCATGCTGACTAATTGGGGAATGAGGGACGCACCTACTAAAGCGTTTCCTGCATTCGCCACAACACTGATACACCTCTGAAAGTACTACTACCCCAATATGTTGTTTGAGCATGCCTGCAAGCCAACATAAAAATGATTTACTGGTGATTGATGCCCCTGGAAATAATTAGCCCCAACACCCAGACACATACTGTTTTGCTACACTGTTTGGGAACAGAAGGGCAACTTATTTTTTACACCTTACCAAACACAGGTACTACTTGTGATTTTTCTGTTCCTACGTTACACACCAATTTTGCACCAAAAATTAGTGTAGTTGCCAAATGGCATAGTTTTTGGCAGCATGCACAAAGGCAAGGATGAATCCATGTCCTAATATACTGCTGTGCTCCAAGAACTGGTAAGCTCTTATGAGTTTTGAAAAAAGACTGATGAGATGTTAAGAGAACAAGTAGTACAGAGTGCTTACAATGCATGTATTGTTGATTGACTGTTACTAGAACCTAGCCTGTCTTTGGAAAAAAGTCATTACTACTGCACACAAACCAGAATCTGCAATTGCAAACGTACAACTGATTGACATGTGGACACAGTGCCAGTGCAAGCAATTCAGGCAAGACAGGAAAAGAAATGTGGGCATAAAAATACAGTGTAGACTGCATTTAAAGGAACTGTCTAAGGTGTTACTTTTAGCAGTTTTCCTTCACCACTGCGATATTCATTTCAGCAGTAACTAAATTTTTTTTGGTAAGTCCCCTTCAGGAGGGAAAGGATGATATATTGGTCCTGAGGAGGTGGCCTCTTGGTCCCATCTGATTCCTGACGTGCAGGCCCCTCGTTGGCACTCAAATGTTTTATGACATCTGACCAGGGAGACCACAGGGGAGAGCACAATTAAAATGAATTGGTCAATTTTTAACTGCTTTTTCAGGATATTAAATAGCTGTTATGAAATGGCTTGTCAATTTCATGGCATCTCATTGGATGCCAGGTGTGTGTTAAAGTTTCTAACACACAAAAGCTAGATCAGGTCATGCCAGCTGGGCATTGATATGGGTGATGCTGCCCACAAAGAATGTTAAAAAATCAAATAGCTGCCATCTTGTTTTGTGCCACAAGCGATGCCACCCTTCCTGTGAAACTAACTCGCACATGTTGAAGTAAATGCACAACCTGTGTGATTTTTTTAAAAGCAACTGCCACGATCACAATCATCTCGTAACCCGCCCGCTCAACACAACACTGCGGTGTAATTACTGCGCGACACAGACGGCACTTGAACCTTCCCCCTGTTCCTCGCTGACAGATGCCAAGCAGCAGAAAAAAAACAAAGTGCCGTGATCTGTCTCCCAGCCTGCTCGCTCGCTCTCTCTCCATCCGAATACCAGACTCACACTGTACATCAGGGGGAAAAAATGCAGGTTTACCATGACGCACAGAAGCACAACAGCAGTAAGCATAGCATTCCTCTCACAATTGAAATCACCCGTGTTAGCTACTACCATGGTGTGCTGCTTCAGCTGTTCCAGTACGCTGTCCATCTTTGCTCGCTTCACCGGAGAACCGGACATACTGAGATGGCTTGCACGAGGGGGGTTAGCTACAGAATCTGCTTTTGTGTGTGTGTGGGGTGTGAATACTGCCATGACAACCAGATGTAACTACAGAAGCCTTTGTAGGACAAAATTCCTTAAGTCAAACAAAAACAGTAGGCGGAGGAACTATTTTATTAAAAATCAAGACAAACATTAAACTTTTTCACTTTTAAATACTATACACTTTAGCTATCACATACATCTGTATTTTTGATAGCCATTTCATAAGTGTAAGCCACTCCAGGGTCTGTGTGTTAGACACTTTAACACACGGCTAGGAGGCTGGACGCACTCGGCCGGTGGCCTCGTGCCTCACTACGCCTCCTAGCCATGTGTTAAAGTGTCTAACACACACCCTGGAGTGTCTTATTGCTTACGTATCGCATAACAAAACGCTATGCAAAACAGGCGGTAATGCTAACCATTTCCAGAAATGTGTGTAGCAGTAGACTGCTAACCATTTTTTGAGTGAGTCCCTGGCACAGTAGGCAATATAAATAAAACTATATAACATTTTTTTTTCCATTTTACTATTCAATTTGTGCCAAGTGCTATGCATTTTCACAGTTGATTTGCACTTTCACGCATAAAATTGCTAAGCAATTTTTTCTTCGTATTTAATATCCTGTTTTTTTAGATATGTATTAATGAGTATTTTGACAGTAAAGCAGCAGTACAATGGAAAAATGTATTTCCAAAAAGCATGTTTCAGCTAAGGTTAATAAAGATATCTTAGCATACCTGTCAAATCTACTTTTCTAGGTGCCTTCCATGTTGTGCACCATGAGCTTTTTTATCTTGTTGATCCTAACCTATACAAGGTCTACATTGGTATTTCTATGCCAATTGTGGCAGCCATGTTTTTTTCTTGAGAAAAAAACTGCATTAAACCACTTAAAAAAATATTCTAATTTTGGTGGAGCTAGAAAATGTCACCACCAAATTAAACTAGAATATGCCTGGAATCATTCATAGTGAAAAAAGGCACACTTCTTATCCAGTTTCACTGCTCTTCTGCTTTTATCAGACCCATCACTCAGCTAACGAGGGCCTTGTTAGTCCTGTGGTGGCTTTGATTAGTGTTACAATATCATTAACATAT
Organism: Neoceratodus forsteri; assembly: GCA_016271365.2. Lineage (NCBI taxonomy): Eukaryota > Metazoa > Chordata > Ceratodontiformes > Ceratodontidae > Neoceratodus > Neoceratodus forsteri. Next base: position 655,996,343 of record CM057455.1, on the reverse strand, counting down.
CTAAAAGAGTAATTAAAATAACCCCATTCCCTTCAATGGAACACACTCCCACACTTTCCTGCTTAGATGTCATAAAATGTCTGAGCATGGGAACAGGGCCTGCACTCCAAGTAGTGGAAGGGATCTGCTGGCCCCCTTCCTCAGAGTCATTATACAATCCCTTCCCTCTCAGAGGGGATTTACCAAAAACATTTTATTTACAGCTGAGAAGAATATTGCAAAGGTAAGGGAAAACTGCTAAAAATGAAACATTAGACAATTCCTTTACACCGGGATAGAGCTCATACTATAAACCCCAGCAACCGACTGCAGTACTAGGGGGTGCTGTGCTGTTGGGGTGCGCCGTCCTTCAGATGAGATGTTAAACCAAGGTCCCTTCTGCTAGTGTTGCTCAGATTGTGGTTTTGTGAATCAAAATACCCTCTGTCCAATAGTGCTGACATCCAACCTAGGATCCAACTAGAAATCCAACCAAAGTTGGATATCGGATCCAGGTCAGATAAAGGGTTGCCACTTACACATTTTTGTTTCCAGATAATCTGGTTTTCAGGTGCCTTCTCCGGTCCTCTTGTTTTCCTCATGCTCAGTCTGGTAATCCAGGGCTGGCACAATAACATGCAAACCCCCCACCCCATATTTTTTTAAATAAACCGAGCTCGCTCTTTCTGCTACCATTCCCCACACTAGACGCCAGTGTTTTGATCTGATTCTTCCAGCCAGCAGCTGTAAGCAGCATCTGAAGTCATTGAGGCAGTGACACTAGCGTACACAGCTGGCCAATCAGGAGCCTCTATTTTCCTCTATTTTCATTGCCGCCCAACAGAATTAGGCAGCTTGTTCAGAGAGCACAAGGTCAGTTTCCTTTCCAGATTCATGGTTCTCTCTCTCTAGGCAGGCTAGCCTGGGAGAAGTCAGAGAGGACAGATATCAGGGTGGGGGTGGTCCAGGAAAAAGATATAGCCCAGTCTACTTATGCTGTGGCACAAGGGACATGGGAGAGCAACAGCATCAACATTTAGTTAGACTTACTTATTAAAGTAATTAATTAACATTGCATTTATAGTAATGATATTTAAAATGAAAGAAAGACACTGAAGTATAAGGTTGCATAAAGTAATTTACTTTATGCAACCTTAGACTTTGGGGTCTTTCTTTCATTTTAAATATTATTACTATAAATGAACTGTTAATTAAAAATATCAGAGCAGAAGAACACTTCCATTTCGTATGTTTTGTTAAAAAAATGCACAGTGTGCATGTATTGTTTTGTGAAACCCACCACTACCCTTGGTCGGCTCTTACATATATAAGGCGAGTCACGTGACTGTGAAAACCTATCAGCTCATTCTTCCATCTGCAGCTTATATTTTTCAACCACTAGTGGCCGCTGCCTCTCTATACCTCCTGAATCTTGCAAACCCCTAAAACCGTACATCACTACTAAATTGTATTGTGCACCAATGCACTTCAGTCTTTCACCTCACTGGTTTTCCACCCTAAAGGGCAGCAAGGAGGGCTGGGGGGATACTGGGATGCATAGGGAGAGGCATCACCAGTAGAAAACAGGAAGTTATTATCCCTCTGTACAGACAGCTGGTGAGACCCCATCTGGAGTACTGCGTGCAGTTCTGGAGACCCAGTCTCCACAAAGACATAGACAGGATGGAAGCTGTCCAGAGGAGGGCAACTAAAATGGTGCAGGGTCTGCACCGGAAGACATATGAAGAGAGACTTAGGAGCTTAATATGTATAGCCTCGAGGAAAGGAGGGAGAGGGGGACATGATAGAAACTTTCAAGTACCTCAAGGAATCAACAAAGTCCAAGAGGGTAGCGCTCTTTCAAAAAGAGGTGTTCAAGAACAAGGGGCACAATTTGAAGATGGGGGCTGCCAGAGGTAATTTAGAAGTATTTTTTCACAGAGAGGGTTATGGATGCATGGAATGGCCTTCCGGAGGAGGTTGTGGAGTCAAAAACAGTGGTGGAATTCAAGCATGCATGGGACAGTCATAAGGCAATTCTAGGGAGTGGGGTTAAGAAGAAGTAGGCTGCTGGTTAACTAGGATCTGCAGCTTATCCAGTAGGTAGGGAAATGGGCAGACTGGGTGGGCCAAGCGGTCCTTATCTGCCATCAAATTCTATGTTTCTATGTTTCTAAAAACAAGACCCTTCCCCTACCCCTAGGGAATGTAGGTCTCTTCCTGCTGGCCACATCTACCTTAACTGGATTGCTATTGGCCACGGATTTCTCTGCAAATATCCTAGCAAATGAGCAAAAACTCCTTTGCGTCATTGAAAGCCAACCTTAAGGCCTGGCTCCTGAAGGAGTCCTCCAGCAAATGCTTGCTGGGCAGAGCAGAATCCCGTGAGCCACCTTAAACTACCAAAACTGCTCGCCGCTGCCCCCTACTGTCCGGAGCTCTATGAACATACATTGCTTAGCTCAATGTCTCGCCCTGCCTACCTTGCATGCTGCCACTACTCAGCCGGCCCCAGCAATCTGGCCGGGACAGGTGTCTCCACCTAGTCCTCTTTGAAAGCAGTCTGACCATCTCAAACTGCTACTTATGCTTAGCTTACGAAACTGTTTTAGCTGCTTTGTGCATATACTTCTCAAATTCTCTCCTGCATTCTAGACCTGTATTTCCTTGTCTCATGTTTTGTTACCTCTATGCCTGTAAACATTATAAAAATGATGACTGTTCTTACTGTCCGAATGTTGCTGTGACCACCTTACAATACAATGTGAATTTGTTTCTACTTCTGTAATTTTATCTGCATCTCGGCCTGTGTTCTTTTATCTATGTTATCTCAATGTCTGTTAACATTATGTAAATGATGACTGTTCTTATTGTACTAATGTTATTGTAACAACTCTACACTACTATGTGAATTTGTATCTACTCCTGTAATTTGTATTTCCCTGTACAGCCACCTTGTGGCCCAGGTCGTGACTGAAAATGGTCCACTGGATCAGTGCACTTACCCGGTTACCAAAAACATAAATAAATAAATGTAAGCACAAAACTCACACATAACAAAATGATTGACAAGTGACATTAAGAAATGAGCTTGGCTAAGTAAAGGGGCAGGGCTTTGGTAGTCTGTTTTTTTTTTTTAATTCTTTATTTATCCTCCCCGGGCTGCCCGCCGCCCAGTATTATCGGCCCGGTCACGGACCACGAGCTCCCAATCCTCACATCAGCCGCGAGCCCTCCGAAAGCCCCGTGGCTTACCCCCACGGGCGGGCCTGCGGCACCTTGGCATGCCGCAGTCATCGGATTAGGTGGCGGGGGGCTGGCCTTGAGGAGCTAATTGGAGCCGTGGCAGGCTTCGCGGAAGGCGGCAGGCAGCTGTCTTCTTTTTCCTGGTTTTTCCGAGGAGGCGGGGTCGTGCAATGACGCCTAGCGTCTGCCCCACCTCCTAAGCGTGCTAGCGCCGGCAGCTGTGCAACTTCCTGGCCTCGCCAGAGATCGCCATGTCCTCGGGCACTTCACCCACCCCGGAGAAGGAGAGCAGTCCATGGACGCCTCCATCCATCCTTCTCGCCGCCTCCAGCGATCCAGGTCCGCTCTCGAACCCGTCGCCAAGGCCGATGCGGAAATCCAACCGCTGCGCCGATGGGCCTGGTAGTCTGGTTTTTGTCTAACTCAAAGGTGGCAACCCTACTCGGTTAGCGATGAACCCAAGGTCCGATCCAGGGATCTGAGGCCGGATCCAGGGATCTGGGATCAGAGATTTGCATCAGACCTTCAATATGAGCATTGTGTATGTTACAAACCTTTTTATTCATTAACATCTCAAACATTGATAACAGCAGTCTATGATATGCAGCCATCAAGATAAAGATATACCTCATGATGGCATCATGTAACATTCAAGTATGTTTTAAAAAAATAATACACTTACCTTGTATTAACAGCGTCACTTACCTTAAGTTAGTTGAATATCTTCATTTGCATCACTTACATAGCCATGCAGCTGTTGAAGTATTCACTGAATGATGGAGAATAATCATGAAAACTTCTCTATCTGTTCATTGAAAACCATGATGGCATTGGGGACTGGTGGGTGCCGGTACTGGTGATGATACAGCAGCATTCATTTTTGGACACTGTGGTCTGTCCAGGTGGTGATGATGTTACATAGTAGTCATGCGATTCAATCAGTGGTTGAAAAACTGGTGCAGAGCTCAGGGATTTGGCTTCATTGGGGACTGGGGGTCCACGGGGAATGATGCAGACCTATACTGGTGTGATGGTCTGCATCTGTGCAGGAGGGGAACCAGGATCCTAGGTGATAGTTTTTTTTTTTTTATATATATACTTTATTTTTGATTTTCTTCATACGATGAAGCGAGATGTAGATAAATACATACAGATCTTGGCAATGACTAGAGGTTACACTATTTTTGTAACTGTACAGGTATAGATAGGATATCAACAAGTTCTCTCAGACAAGTGTCCTTCCGTCATACTATTAAGAAGTAGTAACAATATAGGGCAATAAGAACGTAGGATCTGATGCTCTCACCATAGATGTTAGCTCATGTCGGTATATCGAACTTTCACCCCACTAGCAGGTTACAACTAGAGTAGTGGGGGGGCTGGTCAATACAGAAGGACTTTAATTTAAAGATTGTCTGAACTCGGTTAAGTTATAGTTTAACCCTACACCCATAGGCTTCCCTTACAGGAGGCCGTGCAGGGGGCAAAATATTCAACTTAGAATTTTATGCAGTCCACAAACTGAGCTGTGTGCTTCAGCACACCGTCATTGTATACTGTCCAATCTTGTATACATTGAAAATAAAAAAGGCAGTAGATGACAGAAGAATTACTGCAACTTCATAAAATTAAAAATTACAGTATCTTTACTGCCCTTTAGGCTTTTATAATTGAAACACTCAACTGATACTTAGCAAGAATAACTCCAAAAAAGTATCACCCCTGGGGAACACATAAAGAGCAAAGGCCAGTACAGTCACTCTGGCTCTCCAACAGAGTCCTGGTCTGAGGTCCTAGCTTCTTGTTGAGAGGACAGTGCTTCAGCAAAATTAGATACTACCTCAGAATCAGTGAATATGTATAGTTTCTGGTTGTGCACTAGATGTAGCCATGCTGGAAATAACATTTGGTCCTTTACCCCCTTCGCCAAGAGTACTTTCTTAACTTCTTGAAGTTTTTTCTTTCTGTCCTGTGTCTGTGATGACAGATCGGGGGAAAAACCCAGATGATTTCCCTCCCAGACAATGTCTCCCTTCTTTCTCTGCTTCTTGCAGTAGTGGTATTCGAGCTTCGGGTGTGGATAGGGTCATGATCAATGTCAATGGCCGATTGGAAGAATTTCCCCGACCTCAGGGCTGTGTTTACATACATAGCGCCCATAGGCTTGAAACTTCAGGTGCCCCACCACCACTGACCCATGCACCCAGTGTGCAACAGGTGTGTCCCCCCCAAACACACACACACACACATACACCTCCCTACCATGTCCTGCTGAGTTACATCCACACCGCAGATTCCCTGCCTGGTCCCACTCATACCCTTTTGAAAGCTAAACTTGTATAACACTTTTCCAGAATATGAACATTTTTACAGTCAAAATGTTAAAATTCCTTTTAATAAACTGTTTACACTTATTTAAAGGTGGGGAAAAAACAGTCTTATCAGCACACAAGCAAGCACAAACACTCGCTTATTTATGCATTTGATCTGAACAAGGCCAAATAGTGTGCATTCTTATTCAGTCTCCCTAGTTAGAAAAAAAGTAATGCACTGAACAGAACAAAAGTCACTTTTACCTAAATGGTCTGAGTTCAATCACTGCAAATCATTCAGGGGTAGCATTTTAAGGCTAAACTAAAGTTAGTATCATAACAGACAAGCTGCAAGAATACATGCACTGCCCAAAACTCCCCGTTTTAACTTCTTTAGGAGTTAGAGAAAAAAAAATCTGCAGGTCATGGGGGGGGTAGCATTTTAAAATGGACGCTAGTGGTTAAACTTTTTTTTTATCCAAGTGGTCCGAAGGTCAGGGGGCAGCAGTTATTTACCCAGAGAAGCCGACCGACAGGACACGACGACCCAGTCTGTTCCACTAGTTGTGATGAATGATGCACATGCGTTGATTTGGAACACACCTAGTCTACAGCTCACCTCACACACACACTGGCTGGCACTGCTCACTCTAAAAGATGAAGAACAGTTCTGTTTATTTACTAAAGTAAAGTGGGTCTGGTGCTGACTGTGAGAGTCTCAGTGACCTCTCGACCTGCTTTCAAACTTCTCCCCGACCAGACCGGCCACGACTACTGGGCTGGCGGCACTGTCTGCACTCACTGTCTGGCAAGGAAGGTCCCTCTCAGTCTTTGCTCTCCAGCCTACCTGACTCCTCCATGCTCACTCAGTCAGGTCAGGAGAGGACAGAGGATTTGAATTTATTTCACTTCAGTCCACAATACAGTTAGCTGGACTAAAATTAAGTAGCTGTAGCTGGCTGGTCTAGCTGCTCCAGACTAGTACTACTGCTCCGCATCTGCTGCTTGCTTCTGACTCCCGAATCTCCTACACAGTCACACTTGTCTTGTCTCTGCGATGGTGACTCTCCCAGGCAGAGACCCAGTGGACTTGAAGACACAGCAGCTTGTGGCTTGCGGCGCTCTCTCTCTCTCTTTCTCCCAATTCCGGCTGGCAGAGTGGCGGTTGATACAGTTCTCCTTCTATCTTCCAAGTACTTTGCTGTACTTGTACTGGGACCATTTAAACTTGCCGCCCCTCTTACTTGAAACGGCAGCCAATCAGAGGATGCACAGCACAGTATACGCCCACCGCGGACCTGATTGAAATCCTAAATCACAAGGTCTGCGGGACGCTGCTGACTTGCTGAGGATAATAGTTTCATATGGGGGAGGGGTAGAGTGAGCAGGGCACCAACATTTGGAGTAAGTACATTGATGACGGCGTCAGTCAGGGTCAGGTCAACCACTGCCTAAGCGGGGGGTGCCAGCAGTCATGTACATTGATGTCACGTCATCCATTGCCTAAGGGGGGGGAGGGGGCTTGGCATTAGCACAACAGCAGGAGCAATAAACATTTATGTCTGTCACGACAAAGGGGAGGGTGGGCAGCCAATTTTTTAAATGACGCTGGCAGGGGGTCCCTTAGTAGGAGTCTGAACTGGAACTTCTTTAGACTTTTGTGCCTTTTTTTTTGTTTTGTTTTTAGCAAGACATACTGGCAGACAACACAAGCAGCCAGCCCAGAAAAACACTTTTTTTTTTTTGCTGCCTAATTTTGCAGGTGCCCTTAAATGGCTGGTGCCCCTAGGCTGCAGCCTAGTTAGTCTATGCATAAAAACGGCCCTGCCTGACCTCCTGTATGCATAGGAATAGAAAAAGCTTGCACTATGGAGAAACCCATGTCTCTGTTTAAAAGCTGTAAGTCTCAAAGACCATTCAATCTAGTGTCGATAGAAGTTCTGTGCAACTGGCAAAGCGAGGGGGAAAGCCCACAACACGCATATTCCTCTGCCGAAGACCGTTTTCTAAGGTCTCAACCGTAGACCGGAGGAAATTGACGTCCTTGATGAGGCCCGTGGTGACTTTTGATTGCTGCTCGGAGGAGTTGGTGAGGTCGGTAATCACGGAAGAGTTATCTGCAATCTTCTGTTCAAGGTCCGTAAACCGTTTTTCCATTGCGGCTAATCTTTTGTTGGTCTCATCGCCGGTCTCCTGTAGTTTAGATAAAAGTGGGAATAGTTGAGCTAGTTCCTGTGAAATAGCAGAGGCTGGGCCTCCCGATTTGTCTGAAGCTCTAGTGCCTTGACCACTGAAGTAAGAATCAAGCCCCGAGGAGGTACGGTAGGGTTGTTTTTTGGGGCTCATTTTAAAGTTGAGAGATTTCAATATGCAGTTGGCTCCAAGACAGTTCACTATTAATGCAAAATAAGATTAATTTTTACAAATAATATGGTCATACATCAGAGCCCAGATTCAGAACGTCTGCCTTGTTGAGTGCTCCACAGCACCCCCTCCTAGGTGATAGGTTTAAATTCTTCATTGGCAAGCATTTAAACTAGCCAAGGGGGGAGGTACTAGAAAGGATCAGGGAAATCCTAGCCCCCCCCCAAAAGTCAGGGTAGTAAGTGAGGTAAACACCAAGTTAGAGATGTCGATAGGAAAAAGGGCAGGGGTAAATGGAGAAAGTGACAAAGGTAATAAGGACAGAGATGGGGAAAAAAGGGGTAAGGCCATCAGGAAATGGAGGGTAATGAGTACCAATGCCTGTAGTCTGGGCAACAAGCTCCCTGAACTGGTGGCCTTGATGGAAGAGGGATGCCTGGATATCATAGCAGTCACAGAAACATGGTACACAGAGAACCATGACTGGGATGTTAACATACCAGGGTTCACAACCTACAGGAGAGACAGGGAGGGGAGAAGAGGGGGAGGAGTAGCTCTCTATGTAAGGGAAGGGATAAAAGCAACTGAACAAAAGAGTAAATGGGGAGGAGAGGAGGCACTGTGGGTCACCTTAGAGACTGGAAATAGCACCACAATCTGCACAGGGGTTGTATACAGACCCCCATGTCAGGGGAGGGAATGGACAAGGATATGATAGAAGGCATTCTTAGGATGGCAGAGAAAGGGGAGATACTGTTGATGCGAGATCTGAATATGCCAGATGTTAACTGGAGCACATTTGCTGCAGCCACATCCAAGAGCAGGTCCATTTTCGATGCCCTACAAGTGACATGCCTCAGACAGCTAGTTTTGGAACCCACTCGTGAGGGAGCAATCTTAGACTCCGTACTCACAAATAGGGACAGTGAGAGGATCTCAGATCTAGAAGTGGGTAGCCATCTGGGAACAAGTGATCACCAAACAGTGTGGTTCACAATAAACTCAGCTACAGAGTCAAGCCATACAAAAGTGAGGGTACTGGACTTCAGGAGGGCTGACTTTGGCAAGATGGGAGAGTGCCATAGAAAAGCACTAGCAAACAGGCTAGAAGGAGGGGTGGAGAAACAATGAGGAAACATCAAAACTGCCATCACAGAGGCAACAAGCCTTTGTGTGAAGCAAATAAACAAATCAAAATGAAAGAAAAAGCCACTATGGTTCTGAAAAGAGGTGGCAGGGAAGGTCAGGGAGAAAAAGATAACATCCAGGAAGTATAAGGTAATACTAGAAATAGAAGGAGCAGGACAGAGAGCTGTACCAGTTAAGGCAGAAGGAAGCAGGGAGGGAAGTCAGAATAGCAAAGGCCCAAACTGAGGAAAAGATAGCCAATTCAGTTAAGAAGGGGGATAAAACCTTTTATAGGTACATCAGGGAGCGTAGAAAGACAAAGGGAGGGATAGTGAGGTTGAATAGAATGGACAGTGGGCGGGCAGAGAGGGACAGTGAAAAAGCAAGGATACCGAATGAATATTTCTGCTCAGTATTCACAAAAGAGAAGGAGAAGGTACCTAATCCAATCAATAGAAGCACTCTGGATAGGGGGGTCGATCCCAGTCCTTTCACAGAAGAAAGGGTTCTGAAAGAACTCCTAAAACTGAAGGTGGACAAAGCAATGGGGTCTGATGGAATTCACCCCAGAATTCTAAAAGAATTAAGGGGAGAACTACTGAAACCACTGACTACCCTTTTTAACAAATCATGGGAGGATGGTGTGGTACCTGAGGACTGGAGGAAGGCAGATGTGATTCCCCTTCACAAAAGTGGGACCAAGACAGAGGCAGGAAACTACAGACCTGACAGTTTAGCCTCTGTGGTAGGGAAAGTGATGGAATCACTTCTGAAGGAAAGAATTGTTGAATACCTAGAGGCTAGTGGTGCACAGGACCCAAGGCAGCATGGGTTCACAGCGGGAAGGTCATGTCAGATGAATCTAACTGATTTCTTTGACTGGGTGACCAAAGTAGTAGACCAGGGAGGGGCTGTGGACATGGCCTACCTAGACTTTAGCAAAGCATTTGACACATCCCCACACAAAAGATTAATAATCAAATTAAGCAGCCTGGGAGTGGGTCCCAGGGTGGTAGACTGGGTAAAACATTGTCTGGACAACAGGATGCATAAGGTACTTGTAAATGGAGTCCACTCTGAAGAAAGAGGGGCTACTAGAGGGTACCGCAGTTCAGTACTGGGTCCACTCCTTTTTAATGTCTTTATAAGAGACATTGTAGAGGGCCTGGAAGGAAAAGTATGCCTCTTTGCAGATGACGCAAAGATCTGCAACAGGGTTGATACATAAGGAGGCGTGGAAAGGATGAAAAGGGATTTGGCAAGGTTGGAGGAATGGTCAGCAGTATGGCAGCTTGGATTCAATGCAAAGAAGTGCAAAACAATGCACCTGGATTCAAAAACCCAGGGGAAGATTACACGGGGGGGGTAGCAACAACAACAAAAATGGAAAGGGACCTGGGGGTAATCATATCAGATGACCTTAAGGTTAGCTAGCAATGTGAGAAGGCAGTAGGGAGGGCTGGGGGGATACTCGGCTGTATAGGGAGAGGCATCACCAGCAGAAAACAGGAAGTTGTTATACCTCTGTACAGACAGTTGGTGAGACCCCATCTGGAGTACTGCATCCAGTCCTGGAGACCCCATCTCCGCAAGGATATAGACAGGATGGAGGCAATCCAGAGGAGGGTAACTAAAATTGTGCAGGGTCTGCAAGAGAAGCCATACAAGGAGAGACTAAAGGAGCTTAATATGTATACCCTTAAGGAAAGGAGGGAGAGGGGGGACATGATAGAAACTTTTAAGTACCTCAGTGGAATCAACAAAGTCCAAGAGGGTAGCATCTTTCAGAAAAAGAGATGTGCAAGAACAAGGGGACACAATTTGAAGATAGAGGGGGGACGGCTCAGGGGCAATGTGAGGAAGTATTTTTTCACAGAGAGGATGGTGGACGCTTGGAACAGCCTTCCTGAGGAGGTTGTGGGGTCTAAAACTCTGGGAGAATTCAAGAATGCATGGGACAGACATAAGGCAATTCTTGTAGGGGGGTAGGAAGAAATAGGCTGTTGGTTAACTAGGATCTGCAGCTTATCCTGTAGGTAGGAAATTGGGCAGACTAGGTGGGCCAAGCAGTCCTTGTCTGCCGTCAAAGTCAGCTGGCCCCTGATGACCCGAGATCACTACTTATCCCGAGTTGTCGGTATTACGATTGGTACCACTATCGCTGTACAGATGAGCCAGCCTATGCACTTTTTTGTCTCCCCCAGACCAGTGTGGAAAGCAGCAGTCAGATACTGAACGGTTAGGAAATTCTTTCACTCTAGGATATATGTTGTCAGTTGCATAGTGTTACTCCTATTCTTTCCACAGGTAGCAATGAAGTTAGAATGATGGCCTGAATCTGTGAAAACTGATATTTAACAATGATAGTGGTTGTAACCCATGTTTTTCTTTGTTTTAAGTAAGGTTGGTGTATAAGATGAGTCATGTTTCTACTACTGCCTTATTTTTCTTGATAGTCTGAATATAGCAGGCACTATACCAGTTACAACGGCAGAGATGTTTATGGACACCCTACTGTTACTTGTGTCCGAGGCTTGGGTAATACTTGGAATTAGACAATTGGTTGAAATCAATCTTGGAAACTGATCGACTGACAACAGTTACATGGTGTACTTTTTTGGTTTAAATTTTGTTACTGCAAAGGTCCATTTTCTAAGTACAATAAAACCCTTCAGGGTGTGGGGTGTTGGGGGATACGCACACATCCAAGGACTGTAAGGCCCTCCATCTGTGGCTTCAGACCTTACTACACACTGTGTATGAGGATATCCCCCAACATCCCATGCCCTATAAGGCCTTATCGGTTACGTGAATACACATTATTTATTCTATAATACTGATGGAGTAGTAATGCAGTAAGGGGACTGCAGTAGTTTCTTGCTTAAAAGGTTATGTACATCTTGGATTTCTCCCCTTGTCTGTATTTATGTACTGTATTTTTTTTATACTTGAAATGTATTAAGAATTTTTTAAACTTACAGCAAACAGAGAAACAAAACAGATGTTAGTGTTTAACATAATCTGACTCTTGATCAAACCAACATAAAGTGTCTTGTGACAATACAGATGAACTAATGAGTTTGGTTAAATAAAATAGCTGACCTCACAGCCATCATTGCCAAAGTGGATCTGGACTGGGTTGCCATCACCGAAACCTGGTTAAACAATGACTACGACTGGGCAATGACTATTCCAGGATACTGTCTCTTCCAGAAGGGCAGAACTGGGTAAAAGGGGAAGTGGGGTGGCTATATACATTAAGGAAGGCATAAAAACGACTATAATCTAAAATGACAACACATAAACTGAGTCACTTTGGGTCACTCTAGAGGCTGGAAATGGAGCAATAACTCAGGTAGGAATGTATTACTGACCACCGACAACAGGGCTGGAGGGGGATAAAGAAATATTGAAAGCCATTCAAAACATGAGTGATAAAGGGGAAGTAATAGTGCTAGGGACTTCAACTTACCCGACATAAATTGTGGTATCCATACAGCAAGTTCAACCAGAAGCAAAGACTTTCTGGAGCCTCTGTGCTTATCGGGCCCGAAACAACTGGTAAAGGACTCAACAAAGGGGGATGCTGTCCTTGTCCTGCTGCTAATGAAAGGGGACAATATTGCAGAAGTAGAGGTGGTAAGCCACCTAGGGTTCAGCGATCACTGCATGGTGCAGCTTCATGTCAGGACAAAAACAGAAAGCCAAACACTCTAAAACTAAAGTCATTAACTTTAGACGAGCAGATTTCATGGCAATGAAGGAAGGTCTTAAAGAGAGACTCGCAAATATAGTTTGGGGGAGGGACGTTGAAGAGTACTGGGCACATCTCAAGGGAGCTATACTTCAGACTGCAAACCATTGCATAAAGAAATTGAACAAAGCAAAAAAGAAAAGGAAACCACTGTGGTTTACTAAGAAAGTAGCCACCAGAGTTAGGGGAAAAAAGGGATCCTTTCAGGAAATACAAGAAAACAAGATCTGACAAGGACCAGGAAGACTACAAAGAAAACAAAGGGCTGCAAGCAAGGAAATCAGAACAGCAAAGGCAACAACAGAGGAGAGGATAGCCAGAGAACTCAAAAAGGGAGACAAAACCTTCTGTAGCTATATTAGTGAAAAAAGAAAGACCACAGGGGCTATTGTCAAACTCACGAAGGAAGATAGAGAGACCACTGAGGATGACAAGGACAAAGCAGAAATCCTAAACAGATATTTCTGCTCTGTATTGACAAAGGAGCAGGATGGCTGTGGACCCACCATCACAGGAGACAATAAAGGTGGCAAAGGAGTATACTCAGGACCCTTTACAAAAGAGGAAGTCCTAAAGGAACTGGAGAAGCTCAATACAAACAAAGCCATGGGACCAGACAAAATGCACCCTAGACTACTAAGAGAACTAAGAGAGGAATCAGTGGCTCCACTGGCTGATCTTTTTAACTTATCATTTGAGCTGAGTGAGGTCCCACAAGATTGGAAAATAGCCACAGTTATCCCACTACACAAAAGCGGTAGCATAGTGAGCGTGGGCAACTATAGACCAGTAAGTTTCACATCAACTGTAGGCAAAACAATGGAAATCCTTCTCAAGGAAAGGATTATATCCTTTCTCAAGGACAACAACAAATTAGACACTAAACAGCATGGCTTTACCACAGAGAATCCATGTCAATCCAACTTACATGACTTCTTTAACTGGATAATGAAAATAGTAGACCAGGGAGGTGTGGTAGGCGTAGTGTACCTGGATTTCAGCAAAGCCTTTGACTCTGTCCCACATAGAAGGCAGCTAAACAAATTAGACAGCATGGGAGTAGGTCATCAGGTGGTAAACTGGGTAAGGAGTTGGCTTACTGGTAGGGCCCAGAGGGTATTGGTGAATGGCTCACCCTCAGAGGAAAGTGACGTAGCTAGTGGAATACCACAGGGTTCAGTGCTTGGCCCAGTCCTGTTCAACATCTTAATTAGTGACATTTCTGATGGACTGGGGGGCAAGGTGAGTTTGTTGGCAGATGACACAAAGACAGGAATCAGGGTGGACACCCCAGGAGGAGTGGAAAAGATGAGGGCTGACCTGGAATCTCTAGAAAAGTGATCCAGAACATTGCAACTAAACTTCAATACTGAAAAAATGCAAAATCATGCACCTCAGAAGGACTAACCCAGGAGTGGATTACTACCTAGGGAGTGAAAAACTGGAAGCCTCTAAACAGGAAAAGGATCTGGGAATAATTATAACAGATTACCTAAAAATGACCCAGCAAAGCAAGAAAGCAGCACTAAGGGCAAATGGTACTGTATGTTGTGATGCATAAGCAGGGGGATTACCAGCAGGAAAAAGGTTGTCATATTTCTACTCTATAGATCAATGATGAGGCCACACCTGGAGTACAGTGTACAATTCTGGAGATCACACCTCAAGAAGGATATTACAATACTGGAAACAGTGCAGAGGAGGGCTACTAAAATGTTCATGGATTACATGACAAATTATATGAGGAGAGGCTGCATGAATTAAACATGTATTCCCTAGAGCAGCGGAGGGACAGAGGAGACACAATTGAGAATTTCAGACTCCTAAAAGAAATAAACAAGGTTCAGGTCCAGGATCTGTTCCATATCAAAAATCTCTCAAGAACCAGAGGTCATACAAAGCTAGAGGGGGGCAAATTCAGAGGCAACACACCCAAGTTCTTCTTCACTGAGAGAGTAGTTGAACCATGGAACTGCCTTCCACAGGAGGTAGTGGAGACAAAAACAGTGGAAACTTTCAAGAAGGTGTGGGATAGATACAAGGGCACCATAGCACTGAAATACAGTTAAGGGAAGGGGTAGGATTATGGGCGGACTAGATGGGCCTCATGGCCCCCTTCTGCCGTCACTTTCTAGGTTTCTATGTTTCCATGTTCTATGTTTCTATGTTATATAATAAATAAGGCTAAAAATAGAAAAACAGTAACCTTCAATAGAAATGTATTTATCTATTTAAAATTTGGTGACTAGGGTAGGCACACTGAGCCAGGGCTCATTCCTGGTGAGACTTGGGGAAGGGGATACAAGAGGGAGTAAAATAGCAATAACAAAGTGACAATAGGTGTATGAACATGTACGATAAAATCATAATACTAGTATTGCATTTCAGAGAAAGACAAAAACAATGTAGAAAGTGTACATGTACATTGTTTATTTCATAGCTAGGTTGAGAGCTAAAGCAGCGTGCAACCAGTGTTGATCAAGACAGTTGTATAAAACCAATGAGGTATCACATTCAGATTACAGAGTGCATTGAGCTGTAAGCTATATAACTGAGTAGAAAAAAGGGTTAAAACAGGTTAAAATAGAGGAGGGGGCGGATCAGACATGGGTAAGGGTTACTGTAATGCAGAAGTGGAAAAAGTCTAGCTGCTGAGCATTCTTTAGTGAAGTATAGACCAGGAAGAGGTCAACTCTAAAGCACCCTTGAATAGAGCCAAGTATGGGAACACAAAATGGACAGAATTAGGAACTCAGATGCATGCAAAGACACCAAACTCCAACGTTAGGAGAACAATAAAAAATCACATTTATTGTAATATAATAAAATTAGTACATACAAACATATGAACATATGAAGAAGCCAGCAGAAGCAGGCCATTTGGTCTATCTAGTCTGCTCGTATTGCAGGGTCCACAGCTTGAGCTACTGTCCCTGCCTCCCTCCCACTCCTCCCATCCTCCTTACCCATGATCCTTACTTTCCCCCATGCCTATCCCAGCCTCTCTTAAAACTGCCCACTGTCTTCAATGAGATGACCTCTTCTGGCAGTGCATTCCAAGTGCCCACCACCCTCTCTTTGAAGAAGTGCTTCCTGACCTCCCTCCTAAACCTCCCACCCTCCAGCTTAAGACTGTGCCCCCTCGTGTTATGGTTACCACTCAGCTTAAAGAGAGACTCCTTATCAACCATAAATTATCCCTTTCAAGTACTTGAAGGTCCCAATCATGTCTCCCTGTCTCTCCTGTCTTCCTGGGAGTACATGCTCAGTGCCCTCAACCTCTCCTCATATGCCTTACCTTGCTGACCCACTATCATCTTTGTAGTCCTCCTCTGGACCTTCTCCAGCAGGTTAATGTCCTGTTGGAGGTGTGGGCACCAGTACTGAACTCTATACTTACCAGTGACCTGTTCAAGGACAGTATAACCTCCTCTCCCTCCTACTACTTATCCCCCTAGATATGCATCCCAGAATCTTGTTTGTCTTTGCTACTGCTTTCTTGCACTGTGTGGAGTGCTTCAGGTCACTAGTAATCATCACTCCCAGGTCCTTTTCCTCCTCTGATGCAGATACTCGGACTCCACCCAGGTAGTACTCTGTCCTGGGATTCTTGGCTCCAATATGGATAACTTTGCATTTCTTGGCATTGAAGCCAAGCTGCCAGATCCTGGGCCACCTCCCCAGCTTTTCCAGATCTCCCTGTAGGTCCTATATCCCTCCAGCTGTGTCCACTCTCCCACAGAGCTTGGTGTCATCCATGAATAGGCACATTTTGCCCTTAATGCCATCCCCAATGTCATTGATGAAGACACTGAACAACACCAGCCCTGGCACTGAGCCCTACGGGAACCCACTAGTTACCTCTCTGGTGCTAGATAACTCTCCCCCAACAACCACCCTCTGGGTTCTGTCCCTCAGCCAGTTTTCCACCCATCTGGCCATCTTTTCCCCAAACCCAAGATCCACCAACTTCTTGATCAACCTTTTGTGGGGCACAGAGTCAAAGGCCTTGCTGAAATCAAGATAGAGGATGTCTACCACTTGGCCCCTATCTACTATCTTAGTGACACAATCAAAGAAGTCAATCAGATTCATTTGACATAATCTCCCCCATGAACCCATGCTGCCTCTCATCCTGGATACCATGCTCCTCTAGATATTCCATCAGCCTTTCCTTTAGTATGGTTTCCATGAGCTTACCCACAATGGAGGTCAGACTGACTGGTCTGTAATTCCCTGGGTCATCCTTGGGACTGCTTTTGTGGAGGGGCACTACATGTGCTGTTCTCCAGTCCTGTGGTACCATGCCTGACTCTAGCGAATTATTAAATAGATCTGCCAGTGGCCATGCCAACTCCTCAGCCAGTTCCTTTAGTACCCTTGGATGTACTCTGTCCGGGGCCTGCTGATTTGTCCACCTTCAATGCCAGCAGCCCCTCCCTCACTCTATCCTCCTCTATCACTACATCTGTGTCCCCCCCCCCGCTCCTCTTTTCCCTTCTGAAGGCACTGGTCCACCCTTCTCCCTGCTGAAGACTGAACAGAAGTATTCATTTAGTATCTCTGCTTTTCCTCCCATTATCCTCCACCCACTCCACCCCTTTCTTAAGCCTAACAATCCCTTCCTTCTTGTCCCTTTTCTCACTTATATAGCGAAAGAAAGCCTTCTCCACCTTCTTAATTCCAGAAGTCTACAGCTCCTTCTGTGCCTTTGCTCACAGGACTTCCTTACTTGCCTCACTAGCCAACCTTGGGTAATTTTCCCTATCTCTCTTGATCTTCCTGAATTTTCTATAGGCCAGCCTTTTTTTCCCTTGCTGCCTGGGCAACCCCAGAACTGAACCAGCTGGGTGCTTTGGCCCTTTTGTTCTTCCGCCTGAGCCTAACGCACTCATCTGTGGCATTCAGTATTACTTCCTTAATGATGGACCACTTTTGGTCCACCCCCATATTTGCTCTGATGCCCGCTAGATGGCTCCTTAGCACTTCGTCCATTTTCCTGAAGTCCGCCCTGCTGAAATTCAAGATTTTGGTCTTAGCTGGGATGCTTTCCCTGCCCATATCCAACTGCAACCACACTGTGCAATGGTCACTTCTGCCCAGTGGCTCCCTGACCATTATTTCTTGTACATGCTCCCCATTTGTGAGCACCAGCTCAAGAACTGCCCCAGCTCTTGTTGGTTCAGTGATTTCCTCAGTCAGGAACCCACTCTGCAGTCCTTCCAGGATCACCTCACTCCCAGCACATGTTGTGGATGGTATTGGATGGTAACCTTGGACAGGCTGAAGTCCCCCACAATTACCACCTCTCCTTTCCCCACAGCTTCCAATATTTGTGAGCTCAGTTCCCTGTCCCTCTCCTCATCCTGATTGGGTGGTCTGTAAACCACCCCAACCTCACCTTTTTCCCCTCTGTTGGACCTTAACTTAACCCATAATGCTTCCACTTCCCCTTCTTCCAACTCCTCCCTCGTGCAAGTTATTCCCTCCCTTATATAAACTGCCACCCCTCCCCCTTCTCAACTACCCTGTCCCCCCTTTATAGCTTATATCCAGGGATTGCAAGGTCCCAGTCATGGTGTGATGTTGCCCAAGTCTCGGTTACTGCAGCTATGTCCACCCTCCAGTCTGCCAATAGTGCCTGCAGGTCATCCATCTTGTTTCCAAGATTGCTCATTCAGAGACACCACCCTCAAAGAAGAATCTGACCTTCCTTCTCTTCCCTCTATTCTTCTATTCACATTTATCTCTTCTGTGTGCATTCCTCCACGTACTCTTGTTATGTGTTCCTCAACCCCTCTACTGTTTGTTAAATGTGCTCTCGCCCCTTCCACCTCCTCCCTCCAGAACTCTTCCATCACTGTGGGGGGAGGTTCACTGACCTCTTCCTCTCGGAGTCTGTGGGCTTGCATGCCCACTGACCCCCCCCCAGTAGTTTAAATTAAGTGAAGTGCTTATGTATTCCACCAGTTTGTCCCCGAGTACCCTCAAACCCTCCATACTGTGGTGTAGCCTGTCTGGTGAAAACAGTACTTTGTTTGACCAGGTCTTCTCCCAATCCCCAGTACAGATAAGCATTTCCTCCCTGCACCATTTCCTCAGCCAGTCATTAAAATTCTCTATTCTTCTTTTCCTGGCTGTGCTGGCCCTTGGTATTGGTATCACCTCTGAGAAGGCCAGCGAACTTCCTTTCTCCCTGCAGATCTTCCTTAACTCCCTGAACCTACTTTGCACTACCTCAACCTCCTCCCCAGCCAGGTCATTGGTTCCCAAATGTATAACTTAGGTTTTCCTCCAGCCTCCGTTACTGTTTCCCTTATTCTTAATAATAATAATAATAACTTTATTTATTTAGCACCTTTCAGGTACCAAGGCGCTGTACATATCAATCATAAAATCAAAGTATACATATAAAATCAACAATTCAAAACAGCATCAGTCCATAAAAGCCTTATTCCATAAAAAAGTCTTGAAATCCCGCTTAAAGGCTTCCACAGTCGTGCATTCTCTAAGCCGGTGAGGCAGAGAGTTCCAGAGGGTAGGGGCCACGAACCCAAAGGCCCTAGCCCCAGAGGACTTCAATATAACCCTCGGAACCTCTAGCAACCCCTCGTCAGCTGAAAGGAGCTGTCGCACGGGGCGGTAAGGGACCAGAAGATCTTTCAAGTAGTCAGGGCCGAGTCTGTGCAGGGCTTTGAAGGTCAAAAGACCTACTTTAAAGGTGATCTGCCACTGTATAGGCAGCCAGTGCAGATCGCACAGCACAGGGGTGATATGTGTCCTTCTAGTCACCCCCATCATTAACCTTGCAGCAGCGCTCTGCACTAGCTGCAAGCGGCGGATATCAACCCCAGGAAGCCCCAAGTAAAGGGAGTTACAATAGTTGAGACGAGATGTCACGAAAGCATTGACCAACACGGGTAAGTCGCTGGAGGGAACAAGGTGTTTCACCCTGGCGATATTCCTAAGATGGTAAAATGCGGACTTAACGACTGCTGACACCTGATGATGAAGAGTCAGCCCATCGTCAAGTACCACTCCCAGGTTACGCACCCGTTCAGAGGAAAGGATCAGATCCCCCCCCCAGCAATATGGCAGAGGGCTGACCGGACCCCAACCCACCTGTCCCACACCCCGGATCCATGACCAAAACCTCAGTCTTACCAGCGTTCAACTTTAACCAGCTCACATTCATCCAGTCCTGGATTTCAGCGAGGCAGCTATTAAATACCGAGAGAGCACTAACCTGGTTGGGGCCAAAAGACAGGTAGAGCTGGGTATCAGCAGCATAGCAGTGAAACCTCAGTCCATACCTTCTTACAATGTCTCCGAGGGGCAGCATATACACTGCAAACAACATGGGGGAGAGCACCGAACCCTGGGGGACACCACAATGTAGAGGGAAAGGGTCAGAAGAAAAAATCCCCGACACAACTCTCTGCATTCTCCCAGATAGAAAAGATGAAAACCATCTGAGCACTGTACAGGACAGGCCACAGATGGACTCCAGACGTTCGAGCAAAACCCCATGGTCTACAGTGTCAAAGGCTGAAGAGAGATCAAGGAGGACCAAGATAGAGCGGTTCCTCTGATCTCGCCATCAGGAGATCATTGAGCACCAACCAGAGCAGTCTCGGCACTATGCCTCTACGAAAACCAGACTGGAGAGGTTCATAGATATTATGGATGGTCAAATGGTCCTCCAGCTGGTTTGCCACTACCTTCTCAATAACCTTCCCAATAAAGGGAAGGTTAGAGATCGGTCTGTAGTTGGAAAAAACATCTGGGTCCAAAGAAGCCTTCTTCAAAAGGGGAGTCACCACAGCTTCCTTTAGGGAGTTAGGAAACTCACCCAATTCTAGGGAGCACCAGATTATTTGAACCAGAAATGGGCCAACGATCTCAGCACAACCCAAAATTAGGGAGGTAGGACCCGGATCTAAACTACAGCACGTAGGGCGCATCCCTTGGATGATCCGCATAATATCACTGAACGTCGGCAGGTCAAAGGAACACCAGGAGACAGAGGGTTTCGTGACCAAATGCCGACCAAAAGCTTCCCCCTTAGAGTGTGTTGGACGGATCTCGGATCTAATGTCGGCAACCTTATTCGCAAAGAATTGAGCGATCTCATCACACTCCTTCTGTGAAAAAGCTCGACGGAGCTGGAGACAGGCTGGGTTGCACAGCCTGTCCACAGTTCTGAAGAGATGAGCTGGTCGATTCTGAGCAACAGAGATCTCCCTGGACAGGAATTCTGCCTTCTTATGGGAGATCTCTGATTGGTAGAGCCGATAATGCTCCTCCAAACTAAGGAGGTCGGCATCCAGAGCAGATTTCCTCCAACGACGCTCTAACCATCGACCCACACATCGCAACTCCCTCAAGGACCCATCGAACCATGGGGCCCGAGGGCAAAGAGAGAGGGGACGAACACGGACGGGAGCAATTGAGTCCAGGGCCAGGGAAATGGCTTGGTTATAAGCCAAGACCATAGCCTCTGGACCCATGCTGGCAATCGGAAACTCTGAGAGGTTCAACACCGCCATCAGGTCTTCAGGGCACACATCCTGTAATGGGCAGTATCGAACCATCTCCACAGGGGCAGACCTACAAAGGGGAGCACAAAAATTGAAGCTCACGGGTGTAATGATCGGACCAACTGACAGGTTCCACCACCAAATCAGAGGCCTCAATCCTCAATTCTTGGACCCATCTTCCCCACTGTCATCCCTGACATACAAACCACCCTCTTGCTTGCATTTGGGTCCCCTTTCCTTTTTTTTCTTTTTTATCAGGAGAGACACGCTAAGCTGAAAGCTTGCTTACTGGTGCTACCTGGGAGCACAAGGAAGTTAAGTGAGTTGCTCAGGGTCACACAGTAAGCAAGTGGGGGCTGTGGGATTCAAACCCAGGTCTCCAGGTTTGCAGCTCAGAGCCTTAAACCACTGCGCTATACTGCCTCCTTCCCAAGTAAATACCCATAATTATGGAGTTTCCTATGATTTCCACCTTTCCATCTGCTGCACTCGTGCTCTCCATCATTCCTTTCTTACCTTTGGTACTAGCTGCTTCCCCACCTAACTGCTCCCTCTGCACCCTGGTGAACTTATTTCCACATCCACAATTTATCCCCTCAGCTATTTTTTCATCTCCCACTCTGCCCCTCCCCTTCTGACTATCTGTATCTACTTTCAGTTTTCCCCTCCCCTCTTCCTTTCCTTTTCTCTTCCCCCCCATCCTCCACTCTGTTTTGTCTGCCTCCTCTTCCCTGCCCACCCTGATTAGTTCCCTCTCCCCTCCCCTGTACTCCTACTCTCAGTCCTGGCTCAACCTGACCCCCTACCTCACCTCATGCTGCCCCATCCCTCCTTCCAGACAGTGGTGTAAATCTATTCAATAATGGCACCCCTTTAGAATTTCCCACCGTTGATGCTACTGTCACATTCCCATCCCTTCCCACTTGCCATTCTTCCACCCTAGGCTCCCTAGTACTCTGAGGAGGAGATACTCCTGTATACTGGGTGCTCCTCCCTACTCCCATCCCCTGCCTGATGCCATCACTCCCCTTGGCATCACCCCTCTGCCTTTCTCTCCGCTGCTCTGCTCCTCTGACTTCCCACATCATCCTCCCCAGCTCCGATCTGAGCAGCCTTATTTCAGCCCTTAGCTGCTCCAGGCTCTTACACAAAGGACAGACCCCTTTATTCCATTTCACCCCAGAAGGATTGCTGCCTCACAGCTATTGCAGTTTACCACTCTCCTGCTTCCCATACATGTACCTATTCCCTCACATCCTCCGAGCACAGCTTCTCCTAGATTCCAGCTATACATAACTATAAAATAACTATAAAATTCAAAAATATATAAATATATCAAAGTCTTGATAAAGCATCATTGCAACATGAAACATTGACCGTTGTGAGGGGGTGCTACTGATTTTACTATATTACAATAAATGTGATTTTTTATTGTTCTCCTAACACTGGAGTTTAGTGAAGTGTGTCAGTAAGGGTGATCTGAGAGCGTGGAGGGAGGAGGAGAGATGGATGCAGATAGGGAGGCTGTTCCAAAGTGTAGGAAGACAGAGAGAGAAGGCAGACTGGCCTGCTGCAGGCTCATTGTGAGGGATATGAAAGGAACGAGCAGCAAGTGAACGGAGGGAGCAGGAGGAAGGGATAACAGTGCTAAGGAGGAAACTCATAAGATGTGGCCAGCATCTTAATTTTGAACAGAATAATAAAGTGACCATTTCTACCAGAGACAGAGATCCTACCCTAAGGTTTTCATTGACCTGAAAGCAATGAAAAGCCTGTGCTGATGGTGGTAGGGGGTAAGAAATTATAGGAAAAAGAGTGGCTGGGCCAGTCTATGCCAGTACTACAGACAAATAGTCACATCCCAAAAGTCACGTACCTCATGTTCAAATGACAGCACCAAAATGATACTACAGAGTGAAACTGGCATCATCAACCTCCATAATGTAGAAAACCTACCTACACCAGAACTCATTAAATTGAGTGATCCGCCCCCAGTGTGTGTGCATGAGCGTTCCCATTTCAGTAAACCATATTAACTGTCTCCTGCCAGTGGGCCAATGAAGGGATTCCGATTGTTAGCCAAAGTCACGTTCTTTGTGGCCACTAAAATAATATACAGGTAATGCAGAAATTGCCCCCCCCCATACACACTCCCTCAGGGGTACAGCTAAAAGCACCATACAGGCCAATACCAGTCCTCCCTTTGAGGAAATTTGGTTTGAGAACTCAGTGTGTACCAGAAAGGTTGGAGCAATGGGCATCCCAAAATATATGGGTATGATCCAATGAATGAGCTCTGCAACTCCTCCAACAATATCTTGTCCCTTCCCCAGATACTTCACTTGGACAGCTAGAGCCCGATTCTCAAAGCTTTCCCATGTAACACAAGGTGCATGTTTCAAAAGGAATGCTGCAAGGTGCTGCTTGCGCCATGATTTGCACCAGGAGCAGTTCTTAAAAGCAGCCTGCAACAAACACAGCCTGCTTGCAGCAATGAGGTCTTGCACCGTCAGTGCGGCAGAAAATGGGATGCGGCATGGTGCACGGAGCCATGCACCAGGGAAATGCCCCACCATCTCCCTTTTTGGAATTCACATACATGTACATTTCCGTCAAAGTCAACCACCCATTAGACCAGTCAGGTCTGGTCTACCGGTCCTGTAGCAATCCCAGTAGTCTCCTCCATGTGTGGTGGAGGGAATGTGCCATGGTCACCCCTCCACATCCCTGATACATGTATACAAGTACCCCCATCCCCGATCCTATGTATGCATAACTGGCAACACCGCTCTGGTTACCAGTGCCCCCCCATCCCCGAGAACCCCATCCATCAATACCCAACAGTCTCTGGCATCTAGGGGATCCCCCACCCCAGCAGGTAGTGTCCCACCATCCCGTTCCCTCCATCCCATCCCAGAGATGGCGACCAGCACAGCCCTCCACTCCTCACAATGACCAGCTGCCAACTGAGATGTCAAAGACTGCATACTGTACAATCACCTGTTACAGTATATGCTCCTTGACAGCTCAGTTAGTGGCCAGCTGTGGTGGAAAGTGGAAGACTATGCCAATCACCAGCTCCTGGATGGAATGGGGGAGCAGAGTAGTAGGGCACTACTTGCCAGAGTTATGGGATCCCCTAGACACCAGGGACTGTTGGATATTGTTGGACGGGGAGCTCGGGAATGGGGGAGAACACTGGACACCAGTGTTGGCAGTTTTGCATACCGGGGATCGGGGATGGGGAGAGGGAACCGCTGGCCACCAGGGAATGCTTTATATGTTACATGTATATATTTTACTGTTCGTTGATGATAATTTTTTTTTTTGTACTTTCTGTTCATTGCTTTTGGTGAAAAACAATACATCCAGTAATGTCATGCAAGAGATAAACAACAGATACAGGTACATTTGGAATATCACATTTGTACTATCACAATCTAGCACAACAGGAGTAGAAGGGAAAAACGAACCATATGGCATTCATGTGCCTAGAATCCCAAAATATTCATAGAAAATGGCAGCCGCTTCAGTGGCTAAGGTTGGAGTCCACAAGGAGGAAACATAGGGAGAAAACCCGCACTAACCAGTAGTGATGTTAACCTTTACTTAATGCTGGTTACAATTCGAATATATTGGCCTCACTACTCCACACTCCCCTCTACATCGCCATTTAACAAGATTTAACTAGTAATAAACATTTGAACAAGGTACTGTTGTATTAAGTAAAAGAAAAAGCACTATATGCCACTCCAAAAGTAGTTAATGTTTCGGGGAGAATGATAAGGTGGCATCTGGGTCATGGAAAATAAAGAGAATGTCTATCCTTAGCTATAATTCAAGTTACCCTAACCCCCTCAACATACTCTCCCCAATCAAAAGGATAAAATCAGCAAATAAAATATTGTAAATTTGGAGCAGCAGTTATAAGGTTAATAAACAACAAATCAGTCAATTAGCCCTCTTCCGAGTCAGAGCTCTCCAAAACAGTCTCTTTCAGTAGCTGGGCTTGAAATTCTGCTTCGGTCTTCTCGACCCACCGAACATCATCCCAGGGATCAGTAAATTGCCAAGTCTTCCCACCTTTGGGAACTCGCAGGTAATAAAAAAGAATATACTGTCCCCAAATGTCGAAGCTTCTGTCGCACCACATCAAACTGTTTGCGGCATGCATAAGTCTGGAATGAGAGATTGGGGAACAATTTGGTGTCCTGTCCATGGACTCTCAGTGGGTAGGCCGCCCATGCAGCAGCAATCAAAACATCCCCGACCTCAGGCCCCACTGTTTTCAGTACTACAGTCCATGGTTGGTTAGGGTCATTAGGCCACACTCTGGGAGTGACTTGATACGCCTGTCACAATTCAGCCCATTCAAACTGCTCAGGAAGGTAGAGATTCTCTGCTAGCCAGGTCAGTAAGAATGTGAGAAAATTCACTCCCTCGGCTCCCTCAGGAAGACCTACCATGCGGACATTTCCTGCCCGCATAACATTTTCCTCAACTTCTAGTCTACCTCTCAGTTGCTGGTTCTCTGTAGTGAATAGAGCAGCAGTAGTTTGCACACAGAGAGATTGTTTGTCTGTTTCATCAACATAGGAGGTTAGTGCTGTAATAGCTGCATCGTGGGTTTCCAACTTTGTTAGCGTTTTTTCAATTTTAGTGTCCATGGCCCTCACAGAATCCAAAATAGCATGCCAAGGTGGTTCTTCAGAGGTCAAAGATGCAGGCTGACCAGGTGGCTCCAATCACCCACTCAACTTGTGTGACGCAGCAGCCCACTGAACTCCGGAAGCTTGTGGCTGCGTGTTCTTGGTGCACCCCATGACAAATTTAGTATCACTAGAAAGTCAAGAAGCTAATGAATCTGCTAAACCCACTTATTATGCAATTTAGAGCCTTTAAACAGTATTTTGGTGGCAAAATTGGAGCAAAGTAGTGCACAGCAGTTAAAGGAATGTCCTGTCTGAAAGCTGGCTCTCTGGCACCCCCACTGTCTATAATTACAGTACCATATCCCACAACAAGCTTAAGGGAGCCTATTTAGAAGGACAGGACACAGTGTATAAAACTATTGCCCTATTGATGCTTTTTTAAACCTGGGGCAGGCACATTACACCAGGTGGTACCTATCTCAGGGTCATTAATATTATACAACATTTCATAAAAGTGATACGGGAGTTAAAATGAGACATGTCTTTGTAGAGCCAGATTGTAATCAAGGCCGTCCACAGTTCCTGGGCACAGATGCCACCTGGCTGCCCTGCAACGTGCACAAACCTCACAGATGTGCTGTCCATTTGGCGCATGGCCACAGGTGTCACAAGCTGTGGTACTTTGCCGTCAGGATCCTACTCGATGGAGAATCAGGTGCAGAGTCCCTGGTGCACTGGCAATCGACACAAGCTGCCATTGGTGCCGCTTGCACCGCCCTTTGAGAATCGAGCCCCTGGTGTTTTGAAATCTTGATACTGACATATCCAAGTGTATTCCTATCAGATATTTGGTGGAGTTACTTTCAAGGACAGATTAGCACATTTATACATTGTGCAGGGGGATAGGATGTTGCCATTTCCTTGTTCCATCTATTCAAGATGGGAAGGATGGATTCCCTACCCAATTCCCCACCCAATTGTAAAAGATCTTTATATATGTTTCCCTCTAGATAACCCTGTATCTCCCCCTTAAGAATGTTGGTTAGCAGTTGTAATAATACCATAGGGGTTTCCACAAGTTCAAGTGAGAAGGACTAGCCTTCCTATGATAAACTGAACTTGGAGTAATCGAAAAATTGTCTATTGCCGAAAGATATTTCTCTTTTATTTCAGAAAATGACAAAAGGCCTCTCTGATCCATAAACTGAAAAACATAAACATGTCCTCTATGAGCCCATCTTCTAAATGTACTATCAATACAGTTTGGGGCAAAATATGAATCATAAGCTATAACTCTGCAAAACTATAATGGGCCCGATTCTTAAAGCACTGATTTTGACACAAGGTGCCTGCATCGCACAGCAGTGGCACAAGGAGCACTTTGCATCAAAACATGTGGATTTTGCCATCCTTAAAGACCTCCCTGCTCCACACCAGTACCCAGTGCACCAGAACAGCCTTGTGCCAGGTCTGCACAATGCAGCTGGGTGTGCCGGGGCACTAGGGAGCTTGCAACAGATGCAAGCACCATATCCCCTAATTGGGGATTGTCTAAACCCTCCCAGAGGGCACACTTCTAAGTACCATTAGACCAAATGGGGCTGGTCTAACAGTAGTTAGAAGTGTGCCCTCTGGTAGGGTTTAGAGAACCTGTGCCACCCCAGAGCCCTCTCTGGGTGTGAGGGAGTATGTGCCATGATCCCCCCTCCCCAACCCTGATCTGTTGTTGAATAAAATAGTTCCCTCATGGCTAGCGTTTCCTCCCCCCCCAATCCCCGATGTCCTCTGTATATGTAAATAAAGACCTCCCTGGTGTCCAGTGGTCCCCCCAATCCCCATAAAATGCAAAACATACATCCCCTCTCTGGTGTCTAGCAGTCCCCCCTCCCTATTAATAATCCCTTGTAACATGTAAACTATAAAGTATTCCCTGGTGGCTAGCGGACCCCCCTTCCCCATCCCCAAGCACCTTGTCCAACAGTACCCAACAGTCCCTGATGTCAAGGGGACCCTCCTCACACTGGAAGGTAGTGCCCGACCACCCCACTTCCTCCATTCCATCCTAAAGCCAGCGACCAGCACAGTCCTCTGCTCTCCACCACAGTATGCTGCTGACTGAGCTGTCAAGGAGAGCATACTGTAACAGCTGATTGTACAGTACACACTCCTTGACTGCTCAGTCGGCATCTGACTGTGGTGGAGAGGGGAAGATTGTGCTGATCACCGAACTCAGATGAGGAGGGCAGGGTGGTGGGGTGCTACCTGCTGGGGTGGGGAATCCTCTGACACCAGGGACTGTTGGGTATTGTTGAACAGTGCACTCGGGGATGGGGGAAGACAACAGATGTGTTATTCCCGACCATATGGCATAAAATAATAAATAACAACACTTGCGAAAGACCTTTGCACAGAAATTCAGTGCATGGCTGTCAACAAGCCTGCAACTTGTGCCTGGCCATCCCCCCTTACCCTCTTGTTGTGGGGTGTTTGGTGGTGCCAGTTGCAGTGGGCATCAACTGGGTGCCTAGTTTTCATGCTTAGTGGTTATCCATATACCCTCTGTATTTCCCATTGCCATATCCTCCATGGTATGCATGTTTTGCTGTTGGTTTCATTGCCTATGTATAATCTAGTACGTGTCTGGATGTATTGCATTACAATACATGCAGTGCCACACTCAGAAAGCACTGCCTGACTGCCCCGCAGCTTGCAGCAAACCTCTCTGCTGTGCCATCTGTGTGACACATGGCCACATTTGCTGCAAGCTACGGGACTTTGCCACTGAGACCCTACATGATAGAAAATTGGGCGCAGGGTCCCTGGTGCAGTGGCAATTGGCACAAGCTGTCATTGGCACAGCTTGCGCTGCCATTTGAGAATTTGACCAGTGTGTTCCCCCATCCCTTCCTTCGGATAAATGCATTCTAGCAGGGCATGTTACCACCATGCAAGTGGAAAATCTTCTTTCCTGCAAGCTACTAAACGGGCTAGCCAAAAGAAAACTGTCCAAATTCATAAATCATTAATATGGAATTGTATTTGTTTCCAAAATGCCTTATATTTAAGTGCAAGCCAGAGACAGATCACCCATAACTGAGCTGCTAGATTTATTTTGCCCTTATCTCAAGGGAGCTGCAGCACCTGAAACACCACACAAGGAAGGTGTCCAACCATAATAAATCACAAAAATCTGCTTATTTCAAGAATGAAAACACATCTTATTGGGCATAATTGGAGAATCTGTAAATAGTATAGAATTCAGGACAGAATATTAATTCTAATGATTTCCAGTCTTTAGAAAAAGCTGTGGGTGAGCTGGGTTAATGTAATTTGCTGAGTCAGCGATTCATAATTTAATAATTCCAGATGCTCAAGATTTTTTAGCATATGAACTCCCATACATTTTGATGAACCTCTCTTCCACTTAAAGAGGAACTTCCATTTTATCTCAGCAGTACTTTGATAATGAAATTGTAAGATCTCCATTTTTTTTGTATATTTAATTTAAAGCCTGCTGCTTGATCAAAACTGTCCAATTCATTACAAGCTGTCTCCAGCAAAAGATCAGGGGAGACCATGGTTAACAGCATATCATCTCTACAGAATACTATTTGAAAGACCTTTCCCCCCCCCCCAAATGGAATTCAGTCAATTGGCTCATTAATTTGGATAGTGGCTCCAAGGAGCTCAGTATAAAGGGCAGATAATAATAGGGAGGGGGGACAGGCCTGACAGGTGTCCCTGTGTACAGGAAATGGACTGGTGACAGATCCATGTATCAGAAGATATGCTTGGGACCCAGTGGCACTGAGGGTTGAGGCACTGGATGCCACAACTCGCATCATGCCGGTGACCCGGGTTCAGGAATGGACTCTGGCTGCCGGAAGTCGGCAAGGGAGGAGAGGTTTGAGTGTCCAGAGGACTGCTCTCCTGCCCTGGGGTGGGCTGGGGACATCTCATCACTCCTGAGTGGCCCCAGGTGGAGATCGGGGGTCCTACATGGAGCGATGCACTCAGAAGAGGCGGAGCGGCAGCCGACGTCAACACCTACATGTGCGGACATCATTGCTTGTCCACGCTCCAAGGGAAACTACCTAAGTAGAAAACCTCTGCCCCAGGGATAGGCAATGGCAGCCCCTTAAAGCCCTGCACCTCACGCCCAATATTGGGCTCAGTTCTCAGACTCTCCCGATCCCTCACCCAGCCCTGGCTCAGCACACTTGATTATAGATAGAGCACCAGGATGGACAGCTGCCCTGGGGGGCTCAGAGCCGGAGGGGTCCATTAGGTCAGACTGGAGTGGGGGTGTCTGTCTCCAATTTCCCAGAGACTGGACTTCAGGCAGGGTGGTAGAACAGCAGTGGTGCGGGGGGTATGCCTTAGAGAGTTCCCTGGCCAGCCAGTGATAAATAGAGTTGGAAAAAAAGATATGCTTGGGGGAAAGAATATATCCCCTTGAGTAATTGAATAAAGTAGTAAGGAAAACAGAGGTGTGACAAGGAGCCTGAGAGAAATCCTCTGGACACCCCAACAAATGATTTCTCAGTGTCTAGGCTAATCAATATTTTAGGGATCTGACACTGAATAGTATAATCTAAAAAATGTAGAATATGCTGAATGGTGTCATAGGTCTGGCACTGGCCATTTAACCCTGTTTGATCCATGTCCAGGAGCCATAAAGACCTTGTAATTGATGTTTAAAATGAAGATGGGATGATAGAAAATGGGGAGTTTAGGAGCCTTGTCCGGTGTCAATACAGCAAAAATCATGGCCATTTGCCATGTTGATGGTGTAGGCACCTTTTTGGATCTGTCTAAAAGTACATAGTATTAGGAGTAGATGTGTCCTCTTTAAATTTCATAAAAGACTCCAAAGGGTATCTGTCCAGTCCTGAACATTTACCATTTTTGGTGTCCATCAAAACTGCTAATACCTCTTCAGAGATAATGGTAGACAGCAACTGCGACCTCTGTTCATCTATGAGTCTTCACAGGGGCAATTTATGTAAGTATTCCTCAATACTTCTCTCTGCAAGGATCAACATCACCCCATAAAGCTCCTGGTAATACCTAAACTGTCATAATCGCTGTAATATGGTCAAAACGATGCACCAAGTCCCCTGATTTTGCATTGCTTAGCTGTAGTACACATGATTGCCCTTTGTTTGCCCAGATCTTACAGGCTGAGTTCCTTGTTCCACGGCTCCACCCTCATAATAGTATTGGTTAAGTAAGCAATAAGACACACCAGGGTGTTTGATTGCCAGGGAATAACTGTATGGCTCAAGTGTGCAGCTAGCACCCCTAAACTGCAGCTGCCTCACCCCCTCACCCCCTCCCTTTCACCCTGTCCCATGCCCTTTTAAAGCTGCCCACTGTCCTGCAGGAAACCACCTCCTCTGGCAGTGTGTTCCATTTTCCCACCACTCTCTGTCTGTGAAATACTACCTCCACATCTCCCTCCTAAACCTACCACCCTCCAATCTTAGCCCATGCCCTCCCATCTCCCTTCCCCTCCTCAGCCTAAACAATCCTTCTGTGCCGTCTTGTTGATCTCCTTCGAGTACTTGAAGGTTTCAATCATATCCCCCGGATCTCTCCTCTCCCCCTGGGTGTACAAGCCTAACTCCTTCAGTCTGTCCTTGTAGGTCCTGCCCTCCAGCCCTTGGATCATTTTTGTTGTCCTGCACTGCACCTCCTCCAGCAGCCTGATATCCTTCCTAAGATTAGGGTGCCAGTACTATACATCTAACTAGTGACCTGTACAGTGGCATGAGCACACCCCTATGCCTAGATGAGATACCCCATGCTATGCACCCCAGCATACATAGATACATAGATACATAGACAGTGTCGGCAGATAAGGGCCTATGGCCCACCCAGTCTGCCCATTTGAGCTTGTAAGTTCAGTTTGTTTTCCTAGAAGTCTGTTGCCCCTTACCCCTGACCTCCAGAATTCCTTTATGTCTATCCCATGCATTCTTAAATCCTCAATTGTTTCAGCCCCACCACTTCCTCTGGCAGGGTGTTCCACTTGTCCACCACCCGTTCTGTGAAGAAATTCTTTCTCATGTTTCCTCTGAATCGTCCTCCTCCAACTTCATCCCATGCCCTCTAGTCCTGGAACATCTTTTCGCTAAAATAGTGTTTTCCTGCACCCTGTTCCTCCCTGTAAGATACTTGTATGTCTCTGTCATATCCTCTCCTCCTCTCCTCCAGGGAGTACATGTTCAGTTCCTTCAACCTGTCTTCATAGGACTTGTGATGCAATCCATGCACCATCTTTGTTGCCCTCCTCTGAACCTTCTCTACCCTGTCTATGTCCTTACGAGGTATGGTCTCCAGAACTGTACACTGTACTCCAGGTGGGGCCTCACTAGTGTCTTGTATAGCAGAATTATGACCTCCCTTTTCCTGCTGGTGATGCCCCTGCCTATACATCCCAGCATCCTATTTGCTTTACCTGCTGCCTTGTCACACTGTTTCCCTACCTTGAGGTCATCAGAGATGACAACCCCAAGATCCCTTTCCTGCTTGGTGCATGCTATATCCTCACCCCCCAACTGATATATTGTGCCAGGGTTTTTGTGCCCCATATGCATTATCTTGCACTTCTTTGCATTGAATTTCAACTGCCAAACCCTGACCATTCTTCAAGTTTCTGCAGGTCCCTCTCATTCTGTCTACACCCTCTGGTGTGTCTACTCTGTTACAGAGCTTTGTGTCATCAGCGAACAGTGAAATTCTGCCTTCTAGGTCCTGCACAATGTCACTGATGAAGATGTTGAATAGGACCGGTCCCAGCACTGATCCCTGTGGTACCCCACTGGTCACTCTTCCCTCTGTGGAGTGACAGCCATTTACCACCACCCTCTGTGTCCTGCCACCCAGCCAGTTACCTACCCACCACACTACTGTCCTGCCCACACCCATATTCCTCAGTTTGTGTAATAGTCTTCTATGTGGCACAGTGTCAAAGGCCTTGCTGAAGTCCAGATAGGCCATGTCCACTGCCCTCCCCTGATCCACCTCCCTAGTCACCCAGTCAAAAAATTCAACGAGGTTGGTCTGACATGACCTCCCCCTGGTGAAACCATGCTGCCTTGGGTCCTGTAGTCCATTGACAACCAGATGTTCCACCAATCTCTCCTTCAGTAGTGCTTCCATGATCTTCCCCACTACCGAGGTGAGGCTGACTGGTCTGTAGTTCCCTGCTTCCTCTTTGTTCCCACTTTTGTATAAGGGGACTACATCTGCTGTCCTCCAGTCTTTGGGTACCTCCCCTGTTTCCAGTGATCGGCTAAACAGGATAGCCAGAGGTTCAGCCACCACCTTTCTTAGTTCTTTAAGGACCCTGGGGTGCACCCCATCTGGCCCCATTGCTTTATCAACTCATATTACTTCCAGTTCCTTCAGGACCCTTTCTCGTGTAAAGGGACTTGTGTCCATTTCTGCATCATTCTCACCCCTTGTACTCCCTTCAGACCCATTACCCTCCTCTTCCTCAGTAAAGACTGAGCAGAAATACCTGTTCAAAATGTCAGCTTTACTGTTGTCATCCTCCACGCGGCCCCCATCCTCCCCCTTCAGTCTCACTATCCCTCCCTTTGTCTTTCTTTTTTCACTTATGTACCTGTAAAAGGTTTTGTCCCCTCTACCCACTGATTTTGCAATGTGTTCTTCTGTCTGAGCTTTGGCTTCCCTTACTGACCTCCCTGCCTCCCTTTGCTTCTCCTGGTACTTCTCCCTATCCCTTCTTCCTGTGTCTTTTGTATTGCCTGAATGCAATCTTTTGGCTTTCACTTTTTTGCTACCTCTTTGAAAACCATAATGGTCTCCTCTTCCTTTTCCTCTTGCTAACCTGCTTAATGCATAATTCTGTTGTTCTTATAATCCCCATTTTAAATACTGCCCACTGTTCCTCAACCCCTGATTCCTGTCCCATTCCCCTTAATGCCTCTTTCAAGTATCTCCCATTTTCCCAAAGTCTGCCCCCTAAAATCCAGGATACGTGTTTTGTGTGGTTTGGTTCTGCTCTTTCTGTGATTTCAAACCACAATGACTGGTGGTCACTGTTTCCAGGTGCTCCCCACTGTTACCCCCATCACACTGTCCCTGTTTGTGAGCACAAGGTCCAGTATTGCCTTCTGCCGAGTTGGTTCCATGACCAGTTGCTTGAGGAAGGCACCTGAAGGAGTCCAGGATAAATCTGCTCCTAGTTGATGCTGCTGCTGGGATGCTCCAGTCCACGTCTGGAATATTGAAGTCTCCAACCAGTACTACCTCACCCTTGTCTGCCATCCTTTGGATGGCTAGCATCAGCTCCCTATCTGTTTCTTCCTCCTGGGCTGGTGGTCTATAGACCACACTTGTGCGGATGGCTGTCTGCATTTTCCTTTCCAGCTTAACCCACGGTATCTCTCCCCCATTTTGTTCCTCCTGGATCTCTGTGGCCCTTATGTCATTTTTCACATACAGTGCCACTCCTCCTCCCTTCCTGCCTGCTCTGTCTCTTCTGAATATGTTGTAGCCAGGTATGGTCCTCTCCCAGTCGTGGTTATCATTACACCAGGTTTCAGTGATGGCCACAATGTCCAGGTCTGACTGTACCATGACAGCCTCCAGATCTTCCATCTTGTTGCTAAGGCTCCTGGCATTTGCACACATGGCTTTCCATGATTTGACCTCCTAGACTGTTTCACTGTTCTACTCCAGCCCCTTCCTTGGTTGTCATTTATCCCTGGTTCTCCTTGCTGTCTGCCCTTCTGCTGAATTTTGCCCTTTTCTGCTTATCCACCTCTTGGGCACTAATCTCCATCTTTTGCACACTGCTTTGCAGAGATAGCCACCTCTGGTTCACTGGTTCCACTGCTAGCTGTGGGGGTGAGCAAGTAGGTACCCTCCTTGCTGGCCTGTCACCCCTTTGCTAGTTTAAATGCTTGTCAATGTAGCATTTAAACTTATCATTGAGTGCTTGATTCCTCCAGGATGGATGCAGGCCAGGCTTGAACAAACCTCCATCCTCCAGGTGGGTCCCCAGTCACCAATGAATCCAAACCCTTCCTCACAGCACCAGTTCTTCAACCATGAGTTAAAGTTCCTGGTCATGCACTCCTATGCTCTCCTTGCTCTCATAGGTAGTACTTGAGAAAGTGACAGAAGTAGCTACTTGCTTGAGACCCTCCCAGTTTCCTAAACTCTTCCTGAACTTCCTTTGGCTCCCCATTTGCCAGGTCATTAGTACCTAGGTGGATAATGACATCCAGCTCACCCTCCCGTCTTGCCTTCCCAGTGATCCCCAGGATCTTCCTTCCATCCCTCCATGCCGTGGCACCTGGTAGGCACCTCACCTCCCTGTCCTCCCCCTCCTGTGTTCCTAGCTGGATCCCTCTTATGATGGAGTCCCCCACCAGGATTCACTTCCTCCTCCTCTGGGGTCCACTGCTTTCCCCGCTGAGGTCATCTCCTTGGCTAACCTCCACATCCTTTCCTTCCACTTCTCTGGGTACCTCTATTTGGTTGTCCTCATTTGCCAGTGTGGCATATGAGTTCTTGAGTGGAATAGGATCTGGGATGTGCCTCTGCCTGACTGCTCTAACCCTCCCTGAGCCCACTGTCATGCAAGTGCTCCTCGCTCGGCATCCTTGAGGCAGTGGCATTGGACTGGGTGGTCCCTGGATAGGGGTGATGGTACTCCTGACCCAGTTTACTTCTGCTCTGAGTCTGGCTACCTCATCCCACAGTCCAGAGAGATGCATGCAGATAGGGCAGCACCTCAGTGTCCAGAAGGTCTGCCTGAATATGGCTGCCCCACAGCCACTGCATTGCACCACTCCCCACATTATACTGCAATTCCACTACTTGCCTGCTACTGAAGCTCTCCTAGTTCCCTTTTTATTAATTTGCTGTACTAAAATCCTGCCACTGATCCTCAGATAATTTTTTTTAAAGAAAAGAAACCAATAAATAAATAAATGAGTCAAAACACTTGTCGTGCTGAGGGTGGGCTTCTTCCCCTTATGCCCCTCCTACTTCACACCCCCTTACTATACCCTGTGTTTAGCTCTCTACAATCAGATTTAACAGGGCATATAATTAAGAGTTGGGGAAAGGGGGGGGCGAAAATTTGCAGCAATTAAAGACAGCACAGAATTACACCACCACTATGTTTTAAATTTTCAACAGCCCAAAAACAATTATAAGTAAAGACAACAAAGAAAGTATAGTGTCACTAAAAGCCCACAATCTAAGTTTAAAAGAAAAATAGCAATTACCAGTTACTCTAAAGCACTGAATTGAATATGTTTCCTTCTTTCCCCTTCTGGCTTCTTCTGAGAAATTAAAACTCTGCTTGCTACTTTAACTCTGACTAAGCCCCACCTCCAGTTATCACGTAGCTGAGGTCAGAGGCCAGACAATTAACACCCTTCACCCAACTACAGGGCAGTCAGACAAGCCAAGATAAAATTTGCAGCAATTAAAGACAGCACAGAATTACACCACCACTATGTTTTAAATTTTCAACAGCCCAAAAACAATTATAAGTAAAGACAACAAAGAAAGTATAGTGTCACTAAAAGCCCACAATCTAAGTTTAAAAGAAAAATAGCAATTGCCAGTTACTCTAAAGCACTGAATTGAATATGTTTCCTTCCTTCCCTTCTGGCTTCTTCTGAGAAATTAAAACTCTGCTTGCTACTTTAACTCTGACTAAGCCCCACCTCCAGTTATCACGTAGCTGAGGTCAGAGGCCAGACAATTAACACCCTTCACCCAACTACAGGGCAGTCAGACAAGCCAAGATAATATTTGCAGCAATTAAAGACAGCACAGAATTACACCACCACTATGTTTTAAATTTTCAACAGCCCAAAAACAATTATAAGTAAAGACAACAAAGAAAGTATAGTGTCACTAAAAGCCCACAATCTAAGTTTAACAGAAAAATAGCAATTACCAGTTACTCTAAAGCACTGAATTGAATATGTTTCCTTCCTTCCCCTTCTGGCTTCTTCTGAGAAATTAAAACTCTGTTTGCTACTTTAACACTGACTAAGCCCCACCTCCAGTTATCACGTAGCTGAGGTCAGAGGCCAGACAATTAACACCCTTCACCCAACTACAGGGCAGTCAGACAAGCCAAGGTAAAATTTGCAGCAATTAAAGACAGCACAGAATTACACCACCACTATGTTTTAAATTTTCAACAGCCCCAAAACAATTATAAATAAAGACAACAACGAAAGTATAGTGTCACTAAAAGCCCACAATCTAAGTTTAAAGGAAAAATAGCAATTACCAGTTACTCTAAAGCACTGAATTGAATATGTTTCCTTCCTTCCCCTTCTGGCTTCTTCTTAGTCTTGGCAGCATCTTGTTAGTCTTGGCTGCTGTCTTCTTGCACTGGGCTGAGTTGCTCATGTTCCTCATTATGAGCACCCCTAGGTCCTTCTCTTCATCGGTGACCCCTAACCGAACTCCCCCCAACCAATAGTCCCTCCCTGGGTTCTTTGCTCCAAAGTGCATAACCTTACACTGAATCCTAACTGCCACTTCACCAACCACTCCTCCTGTTTGGTCAGATCTTCCTGTAGCCCCTGCCACCCTTCTCTGTCATCCACCACTGCTCCCATCTTAGTGTCATCCACGAACAGACTGATCCTGCTCTTAACTTTGTGTGAGATATCAGATATGAACAACCCGAACAACACCAGGCCCAGCACAGAGCCCTGTGTCACCCCGCTCATCACTTACCTAGGAGAAGAGAGCCCACCCCTAACTACTACCTGCTGCTGCCTCCCCTTCAGCCAGTTTCTGATCCATTTTACCATCTTTGGCCCTAACCCCACAAATTCCAATTCCACCCCAGCCTCCCGTGAGGCCTGAATCAAAGGCCTTGCTGAAGTCCAAATACAGGACATCCACTGCATGGCCCTGATCCTGTTCTCTCATTACTCAGTCATAGTACTCTATTAGGCTGGTCTGGCATGATCTTTCCTGAGATGAATCCATGCTGCTGATCATCCTAGAGTCCATTTTTCTCCAGAAATGTCACCAGTCACTCCTTCAGGATCGCTTCCATAAGTTTACCAACATTGAAAGTGAGGCTTACAGATCTGTAGTTGCTGGGTTCATCCTTTGGGCCCCTCTTGTGGATGGGCACCACATGAGCCTCCCTCCAATCTTGTGGGATGCATCCTGTGTCCAGGGAGGTATTGGACAGATCCGCCAGTGGCCCAGCCAATACATCTGCCATCTTCATCAGGACCTGGTGCCTTATCCACCCTTAGTGCCTTCAGCTCCCCCAGTACCCTACTCACCGCAATCATCCCATCAGTTACTCCTCCACCCCCACCTACCTTCTCTGTCCATGGAGGTAGTGGTCCGTCCTTCTCCTTTGCAAACACAGAGCAGAAATACTTATTCGGAGCTTCTGTCTGTTCTGTTCTCTTCTCCACCCACCTCCCATCCTTCTTAATCCTCACTATCTGATCCCTACAGTTCCTTTTCTCCCTTATGTATCTGAAGAAGTCCTTTTCCCCTTCCCCGATTCCTTGAGCCAGCCTCAGTTCCCTTGAGGCCTTGGCTGCCTCTCTGGACTTCCTCGCATACAGCTCCCTATCCTTCTCCCTGCCAGACTTCTTGAATCTCCTGAAAGTGGCCTGCTTTGCCCTTGCCCCCTCCAACACCTCCCTGTTCACTCAGCATGGCCTCCTAGCCTGTCTCTTTTTGCACAGAGTCCTGGTGCATGATTCAGTAGCTTCCCTCAGCCCAAGTTTGATGCTATTCCATTTCTGTTGTGCATCTATTTCTGGTCTAATCTCCCCCAGGTGTCCTTTTAGAATTTCCCACATCTTTCTGAAGTCCACCTGCCTAAAGTCAACCACCTTCGTGCCTGTACTTATGGCCTCCCTGCTCAAGTTGAGTGTGAGCCACACCAATTGGTGGTCACTCCCAGCAAGTGGTGCCTCCACCCCTATTTCCCTCACAGCTTCCCCATCAGTAAGTACAAAGTCCAGAGTGTTCCCTAGCTGGGTTGGCTCTGAGACCATGTGCACCAGGAGCTCATCCTGGATTGCATCCAGTAGCAGTTGCTCCCTGGAGCTCGAGGCAACTGGGGTTCCCCAATCCACACCTGGTAGATTGAAGTCCCCCACGATCACCACATTTCCTTTCCTGCTTACCTGCCAAATCTGCTCAGCTAATTCCCTGTCCAGTTCTTCAGTCTGCACAGGTGACCTGTACACCAGTCCCAACCTCAGAGTCCTACCTTGAGTCCAAAAACTGCATCCACAGTGCCTCTGTCCTGCCTTCCTCCACATCATCCCTTGTACACCTAATGCCATTCCTTACATAAATTGCCACTCCTCCCCCTCTCACTTCCTCTCTGTCCTTTCTATATATTCTGTACCCTGGGATTGCCAGCTCCAAGTCCTTATGTTGGGTGGCCCAGGTCTCCGTAATGGCTGCAATGTCCACCATCCCATTTATCAAGACAACCTGTAACTCAGTTGTTTTACTCCCCAGGCTCCTGGCATTCAGGGAGACCACGCTCCACCCAGTTCCCTTCCCTACCCTAACCTGTACTACCTCATCCTGACCCTCTCCCTGGGGCCTACCCCCAGATCCACCCTTGCTGTCATGGTGGGACAGCTTCTTTGGCATCCTTATCCAGTGACTCAGCACACCGTCTGCCCGCTCACCTCTCCCCCTTCCTAGTTTAAAGTCAGTCTGGATGCTATGTACCCTTCCAGCTTCTGCTTTAGGACTTCTTGACCTGCCCTACTCGGATGTAGTCTGTTTTTTGCAAAAAGGTTAGCGCTGGCCCAAGTGTTCCAACCAGTCTACCACCAACCCATATCCCTTGGTTCAACACCACTCACCTAACCAAGAGTTGAACTCCACTATCTTATACTTTCTTGCCCTGCTTGCCATGAGAAGGCTACAGAACTTCCTACCTCCATACACAACTTCCCCTGCACCTTGAATCTCTCCCTAACTACCTCCACTGTACTGTCCCCCAGGTCATTAGTGCCCACATACACCACCACATGTGGTTTCTCTCTTCCACCTTAACACACCTTTATTGCCCCGCTCTACATGCTGTCAGTCCTGGTACAGATTCTACCCATATATGGCTATACCACTCCCCCCTCCATCCCCACTTGATCCCCTTCAGGATTGAATCCTCTATCACTACAACCCCTCTCCTACTCCCTCCACTGTTTGCCTGCACCTTCCTCCTGACCCTCTCCTCCTTGTTGGCATCTACCCTGCCATGCCTACCTTCACCTGGATCCACCCCCCCATTATGCCCCCTTCCACTCTTGCTGAGCCGATGTACCCGCTAAGCTTGTCTCCCTTCCCCCAGTCTCCAACATACTACTTGTGGCCTCCCACTTCATTAACTACCTCCCCATCTTCCCCATGCTTTCTTTCCTTCACTGCTGCCTTCACACTGCCTCCCCTGCCCTCCCCACTATTCTTATCAGTTACAGCCTTCCCCACCATTTCCTTATCCCCCCCATCTGGTTTACTGCCCCCTTGTTGTCTCTACCCACGTGCCCTCCTTCCACCCACTGGAGGGCCCCTCCATTGCCATCCATCCCTGTCACTAGCACCACATACCTATTCCCTGACCCTGACCAACCACTAAAGGCATTGCACCTACTGCCATCCTGAGGCAGTCCCCCTATTGCTACTAGGCTTACTTGTCCTTCCCCCCAACCACCTAGTCACCACTGGCTTGGTACACTTGGACACCTGAGGCAGTGGGCAACATACCCCCATGTTCCACTTGTCCCTCCTAATCCCCCTCAATTCCCTTCCAACCACTGGACCTCTGCCTCTAGACCCCTCAGCCTACGGCAAATTGGACACTCCCCTAGCTTCTACAGAGCATCCATCCAGACAGCTGCCCCACATCCATTACAGTTTACTAATCTATCAACCTAATTACGTCCTCTACTCCCATGTCCCCTGTACCACTGCCCGACCACTGGTTCCAATCCCACCCCCCGCTTCTCACACAACCAGCCTCTGTTCTGCAGTCCCAACCCTTCCCCTTCCCCATAGAAACAGACTATGACGGAAGATAAGGACTGCTTGGCCCACCTAGTCTGCCCATTTTCCTACCTATTGGATAAGCTGCAGATCCTAGCTAACCAGCAGCCTACTTCCTCCTTACTGCCCTCCTACCCCCTCCTTACCCCCCGCCTACCCCCCACTGTAATTGCCTTATGTCAGTCCCATGCATTCATGAATTCCCCCACTGGTTTTGGCCCCACTACCTCCTCAGGAAGGCTGTTCCATGCATCCACTACTCTCTCCATGAAAAAATACTTCTTAATGTTGCCCCTGAGCCATTCCCTCCCCCAATCTTCAAATTGTGCCCCCTTGTTCTTGCGTATCTCTTTTTCTGAAATATGTTACCCTGTTGGACTTTGCTGATTCCCTTGAGGTACTTGGAGGTTTCTATCATGTCCCCCCTCTCCTTCCTTTCCTCAAGGGTATACATATTAAGCTCTTTTAGTCTCTTTTCATATGGCTCCTGGTGCCGACCTTGCACCATTTTGGTTGCCCTCCTCTGGACTGCCTCCATCCTGTCTATGTCCTTGCGGAAATGTGGTCTCCAGAACTGCATGCAGTACTCCAGATGGGGTTTCACCAACTGTCTGCACAGAGGGATAACAACTTCCTGATTTCTAATGGTGATGTCTCTCCCTATGCATCCGAGACTACCCCCAGCCCCCCCTTACTGCTTTCTCACATTGCTTGGCTACCTTAAGGTCAACTGATATGAGTACCCCCTGGTCCCTTTCCATTTTTATTGTTGTTAGTACCCCCCCATTGTGTACTCTTCCCCTGGGTTTTTGTTTCCCAGGTGCATTACTTGCACTTCTTTGCATTGAAACTAAGCTGCCATACTCTTGACCATTGCTCCAACCTTGCCAAGCCCTTTTTATCCTTTCCACTCCTCCTTGTATATCAACCCTGTTGCAGATATTTGTGTTGTCTGCAAAGAGGCATACCTTTCCTTCTAGCCCCTCTGCAATGTCACCTATAGAGACATTAAAGAGTACTGGTCCCAGTACTGAGCCCTGTGGTACCCCACTAGTAACTCCCCTTTCTCCAGAATGTGCTCTATTTACTATTACCCTCTGCGTCCTGTTGTCCAGTCAATTTGTTACCCAGGCTACCACCTGGGACCCACTCTCAGGCTGGCTAACTCATTTATTAATCTTTTGTGTGGTACTGTGTCAAATGTCTTGCTAAAGTCTAAGTAGACCATATCTACAGCCCCTCCCTAGTCTACTATTTTGGTCACCCAGTCAAAGAAATCTATTAGATTTGTCTGACATGACCTTCCTGCTGTGAATACATGCTGCCTCAGGTCCTGTGCCCCGCTGGCCTCTAAGTACTCAACAATTTTTTCTTTCAGAAGTGATTCCGTCATTTTTTTGCCTACCACTGAGGTCAGACTAATAGGTCTATAGTTTCCTGCCTCTGCCTTGCTCCCACTTTTGTGAAGGGGGATCACTTCCTCCAGTCCTCAGGTACACACCATCCTCCCATGATTTGTTAAAAAGGGTAGTTATTGGTGTCACTAGGTCTCCCCTTAGTTCTTTTAGAATTCTGTGGGAATCCCATCAGGATTCATTGCTTTGTTCACCTTGAGTTTTAAGAGTTCTTTCAGGACCCTTTCTTCTGTGAATGGACTGGTATTGACCCCCCCCCCACCCAGAGTGCTTCAACTGTTTGGTTTAGGTACCTCCCCCTCTTCTTCTTTTGTGAATACTGAGCAAAAGTATTCATTCAGTATCTCTGCCTTCTCACTGTCACTCTCTGCCCACCTCCCCTTTATTAAGCCTCACTATCCCTCCCCTGGTCTTTCTGCACTCCCTAACATATCTATAAAAGGTTTTATTATCCTGCTTAACTGAGCTAGCTGTCTTTTACTCAGTTTGGGCCTTTGCTATCATGACTGCCTTCCCCGCTTCCCTCTGCTTTAACTGATACAGTTCTCTGTCTGCTCCTACTGTGATTCCTTATACTTCTTGAATGCTGTCTTTTTCTCCTGAACCTTCCTTGCCACCTCTTTTGAGAACCATAGTGGTTTTTTACTTTGTTTTGTTTTCTTTATTCGCTTCACACAAAGGCTTGTTGCCTCTGTGATGGCAGTTTTGAATTTTTTCCCCATTGTTCTTCCACCCCTCCTCCCTGCCAATTTGCTAGTGCATTTCTTAGGCACTCCTCCATTTTGCCAAAGTCAACCTTTCTAAAGTCCAGTACCCTCGCTTTTGTATGGCTTGACTCCACGGTTGTGTTTATTGTGAACCACACTGTATGGTGGTCGCTTGTTCTCAGATGGTTACCCATTTCTAAATCTGAGATCCTCTCTCCATCCCTGTTTGAGAGAACCAGGTCCAAGACTGCTCCCTCCCAAGTGGGTTCCAACACTATCTGTCTGAGTCATGCCCCCAGTAGGGCATCGAGAATGACCCTGCTCTTGGATGTGGCTGCAGCAAATGTGCTCCAGTTAACATCTGGCATATTCAGGTCCCCCATCAACAATATCTCCCCTTTTTCTGCCATTCTGAGGATGCCTTCTATCATTTCCTTGTCCATTTCCTCCCCCTGAGATGGGGGTTTGTATACAACCCCTGTGCAGACTGTGGTGCCACCACCTGTCTTCAAGGTGACCCACAGTGCCTCCCCGTTTACCCTTTAGTTCCGTTGCTTTGATCCCTTCCCTTACATAGACAGCTACTCCTCCTCCTCCTCCTCCTCTTTTACCCTCCCTGTCC
The DNA here is from genome assembly GCA_016271365.2 of Neoceratodus forsteri. Taxonomy (NCBI): domain Eukaryota; kingdom Metazoa; phylum Chordata; order Ceratodontiformes; family Ceratodontidae; genus Neoceratodus; species Neoceratodus forsteri. The sequence goes on along the minus strand of CM057455.1, from coordinate 655,952,561 downwards.
CTCCTGTAGATTGTGTACCCTGGTATGTTGACATCTCAATCATGGGTCTTCATATACCATGTTTCTGTGACTGCCACGATATCCAGGTGTCCCTCTTCCATCAACGCCACTAGTTCAGGAAGCTTGTTACCCAGACTACAGGCATTGGTACTCATTGCCCTCCATTTTATGATGGCCTTACCCTTTTTTGCCCCATCCCTGCCCTTTCTACCCTTGTCTTTTTCTCCATTTACCCCTGTCCTGCTCCCTATTGACCTCTGTACCTTGGTGTTTACCTCGCTAACTACCCTGTTTTGTGGAGGGAGGCTTGTAATTTCCTGCTTCTTATCAGCGCCTCCCCCCTTGGCTAGTTTAAAAGCTTGCCAATAAAGCATTTAAACCAATCACCTAGGAGCCTGGTTCCCCTCATGGACAGATGCAGACCATTGCACCAGTATAGGCCTGCATCCCTCCAGGTGGACCCCCAGTCCCCAATGAAGCCAAAACCCTGTGCTCCGCACCAGTCTTTCAAGCATCCATCAAATTGTATGGTGCAGAGTACCCTAGCCTCACCCATGCCATAAATGGGCAGCACCTCCAAGAAGGTTACCATGCAAGCTACCTGTCTAGGGCCCTCCCCAACTCCACAAACTCCTCCTGCACTGCTCTGATCCCATGCCCAGCTACGTAATTTGTCCCAATGTTGATAATGATGTTTAGCTCCCTCTCCCATGATGCTGCTCCCGCGATCCTGAGGATTCACTTCCTGTCCCTCCAAGCCATGGTGCCAGGCAGGCACCTTACCTCCCTCTCCCTTCCCTCCCCAAGTTCTACCCCCTAACTATTGAGTCCCCCACGAAGAGCTTCTTCCTTCCCCCCCTGGTGTCCCTTTGCCACCCTCCTGTGGGTCTCCCTTGTGAAGGTTCCCAGCATCATCCTTGGTCTCCACTGTGGGTGCCTCCATAGAGGAACCATGCTCCACCAAAATGGCATATGGATTGTGGAGAGGTACAACTGGAGGGATGCGCCTCTGTTCCACCATCCTCTCCCTCTCTGAGCCCATTGTGGTCCAACCATTCCTCTTTCTTGGCAACCTCTGAGGCAGCGGTGGTGGCACTGGTGTTCCATAGGTGGGGGAGGGTTGACCAGTACTTGCCATTTCGGCCTGGAGACGGACAACCTCCCCCCTCAGAGCAGACAGTTGCCCACAAATAGGGCAGCAATGCAGCCTCCATAATGTCTCCTGGAAAACTGCCGCCTCACAGCCAGTGCATTGCACTACTCCCCAGTTGTCTTGCTCCCCTCCTGCTCAATATATATATATAATTTTTTTTGCCTTTTTTTATTCATATATATGTTTTGTTTTTTTTATATTCTGTTTTTATGCCCCCTTCTCTCTCTCCACAATGCTTCCTTACCTTCAGGAGTCTCCTATGGCCTTTATGCATCCCTGCTCATCTGCCAGTTTCAGGTGCAGTCATCCCCCCATGCTGCCTTGGTTTAACCCCCAGGCGGGTACAAGGCGGGGCTCCCCTTCCTCCGCCCCAAGCATCTGTGTTTTGTTGGGGATCCATTACCTGCACTGACAGGAGTCCTGAGATTGGGGCCTGAAGCTCCATCTACAGGGAGCACTGCGGGGTCTTTCTTTTGTTTCACCCAGCCTACAGGATGTCCGCAAGCATGGAGAGCATAGGAGTAATGCACATCGCAATGTACCGATGCTCCGACTCCCGGCAGACATCCTCCCTCCCTACTACACGCTGTCCTTTTAGCTGCACCTCCACCCATGGTCACCCAGGTGGTGGTATCACAGCAGGACCAGCATCTCACCCCACCCAGAGGAGGAGAGCAGCCTCTGGGTGCTCGATCCTCCTCCCCCCAGCCGTCCCTCCAGCCACCCGAGTCCGTTCCCAAACCCGGGTCACTGATGCCTCGAGCAGTAGCCCTACTGCTGCACCAGCTGGCCTGCTGCTATTCCTATATATGTGTGCATACCCTCTATGCACTGTGCTGGGTTGTTAAGGATATGACAGATGCATGACCTTTGCCCTCTTGAGGAAGTGATGTCATAACCTCGGATATAAAGGAAATGACACGGCTGGGGTGGGTGGCTCCAAGTCTGTGACCTTTACTTATTTATTTTTTTATTCAATTTTGGTAACAGGGTAGGCCCACTGAGCCCCGAAGGTCCCTTTTTCAGGGGCAACCCGGGTTTAGTTACAGAGGTATACAGCTACAGTATTTAATTACAGAGAAGTATTGGTACAGCTTCTAGTTACAGAGTAGTACAGGTGCAGCAAGGAAACAGGTTCTGAGCAATTCATGAGGTGTATTGGTACAACATTTAGTTGCAGAGGAGTATAGGTACAACAAAAAACAGGTAAGAGCAATTCAAGGAGAGTAAATTCTAGGATAGAACAGAGCTGACGGTGAGCCAGAAGTAGGTTACAAGTTATGACTATTACAGGGATGTGCTTGGGTTGGACTGCAGCAATCTGGAGGGAGGTAGTACTTTACAGGGCAGTGCATGTCTAGGCTAGTGAGGGAATGGCCTAGGGTTGAGGCCCCTCATTGACAGGAGCAGATGCTAGCTTCTAGAAGGTGGGCCCAAAGGCCCTTGCGGAATTTTTCAAGGGAGGGGGTGTCTTGAAGGAGGGGAGGTAGCTTGTTCCATAGGGCAGGGGCAGAAAAAATAAACTACTGTATATTTCTGACCCACCACCCAGGTGAGTGCTGCCTCCCTTTCAGTAAGACAACCAGCACAACAATTGAACAGACCACTCCACCTACACAAACCACTCCACTGAACCCAGAAATTAAAATTAAATCAATCCCCAGCCACCAGTACAATCCTAAATGTTTGTTGCAAAAATGTCACTAAAATACTAGCTCAGTACACCAACCAGCAGTCCACAGGAAAAAGCTATTTCAGTAGTATAGCACTCCCTCTGGATATAAAAGTCACAACCTTTAAATGGATACCCAGTCCTGCAAGCCCCTTCTTGATTCAAACAAGAAAAATAAAAGTGACAATATAAAAGTGTAATGCCCCAAAGTTGGGGCACCACAGTAAAGAAATTAAGCTTAGGGATAATAGGTGCACAGGGTGCCTGCTGTAGGTTTGGGCAGCAAGGTACAGTGCAAAGGGCCCCTCTTAAGTAAAGGTTCTCCTCCTGGTAATGGGAAAAACACACTGTAAGATAATGAAGAAAAGTGCCCCATGCACTTAAAACATTGTGAAAAATAGATTCATTTACAGCTCTGGTAACAATGGCCTGGACAGAATGTTTTGCTGAGCTGCTCCTGCACAGTATACCACTCCAGCCATACTAGAACCCTGGGGTTCAAGTTTGAAGTTAAAGAGGTAGTTTATAGCATTGAGATGTTGATTTCATGTTCTGTGGAATTGCTAGATTAAGTATTAGTTGTTTTCTTTGTGTTTTGCTATGTTTTGTTGTTTTTTTTTTTTTCAATGTGAAGAAGGCTGTTATGGAGTGATTGTCAGCGAGGATAAACGGCGAATGGACGTCTCGCGCTCGCGGCTCTGGTGGGAGGAGAACTGTCAATCAATTGTTGGTGATTTTTAAAGTGAAGGCAGCAATAAATAGCGAGGTGAGATAGCTCCTTAGTTGTCACTGTGTTTGTTAAAATGATGAAGCTAGTGTGGTGTTGTAATGTTCTCTATCATGATTTTTGAACTGATCGCATATTTTTTTTAATTTTTACAGCTTTTTAGAGGCGAATTCTGTCATCCCATTGTGAAGCTTCTGTTTGAGTAAGTGTCACCATGAGGCAATAGCGCTGATTTTGAAGCAGTTTTTCTGTGTTGATTTGTCTGTGGCACTAATTCATAAGCAAGGATTTCTGAGGAGGAGTTTGTTTGTTCACCGTGTCTCTTGATCTAATCCTGCCCAAAGGCAGAAGAATGGTGTACATGACAGTAGTGGAAGTACTGTGTATGGGTCAAATGCTAAGTAGTCTTTCACGGTGGATACTTGAAGTTTATTACCCTGTCAGAAATTGTACTGCAATCATAATGTGTATTCTTGAAGAGTCGGGTCACTGTCTGGACCTGAATTCTGGTGTTTCATTGAAATCCCAAAGAATTGTGTTTCGTTCAGAACCTGAACTACGGTCATACATGGGGAATGTAAAGTATGGAAGCTAATTAGATTGGATTGTTTTGGGGTAATGATAGGTCCTGCGTTAGCGTGTGTCCTCCGAGTTTTTTTGCGACACACCAAGAATTTTTTTTTAAATCGGGCATTTGCCATAAGTACGGAATTTCCCAACCCCAATACTCCCCCCGATTCAGCCCATTGATTTATCGCACACCTTCCTGAATAAAAGTGTCCATCATAATGACAGTAACTGTCGATATGTAGCCAGATGATGGATCATACAGCGTAAAGATGTGCAGTCACTTTTTGGCTTAGCAATTGCACAGATTCCGTGTACACTGCAGGTGACTGGTGTACCTCATAAACAGTGTTCGATGAGTTCAGTTGGTGGAGTGGCTTTGGTTCATGTGACTGTTGTAGTAGTCATGATGTCTTGTCTATGTGTTTTGTACTGTGATTCCTATGGTTCCCATGTGGGCTAGGAGAACAAGTATTCATGTATCAGAATAGGCAGGGACGCCATCTAGTGGGACAGGAGGGGTCAGTGGCCCCACCCCCTGCATTGCAGGCAATTGTTTTTAATGCTGTTGTTTTTCAGCCCCTGGCTCCACCCCCACAGCCCCTCTGACTAGTTGCCCCCCCTCCCTTGACAGCTGAAATTGCCCTTTTGAGAATAGGAGTGCTTTGAAAATGATCTTTTTATGTTGTGTTCAGTGTGCTTTACGTTGGGGTGGGGGCTATGTTTAGATATCATGAGAGTGTATATCATGTCACATGCAACTGTCATTGTCCTTGTCTCCTTTATGTTATTCTCTTGAACTGTCTGTTTCTTTATTCAGTGTGGAGACCCCTTTGGAGTACTTGACATTGAAATAATTATGGATATATGCTGATTTGATAAGCCCATTGTTAGACGATCACTGGTTAATGGTCACAACTATATGTGATGCCTTGTTATAGATAGGCGTTTCTGAACAGGAGACAGTTATTGTTTGTCCTGTGATGTCAGGCAGGGTTGATCAGTAGATACACAATGATTTTTTTTGTTTCTAGAATATCAAGGCTGTTACTGCCCTGAGTGTCACAGGACACAGTCTGTCACCTCTGCAATTAATTCAGCCTGTTGAAGTCGTGCAATGTATGGCACTGTTGAAGTCTAGGAAGTCTCAGCATAACACAATACCTATCAGTGTCAGAGTATCTATGAGGTTTTGGAAAGATGACACTGTGTTACCATTGTAGGATTTGTCAGTTGTAAATTTTTTCATTCAGTTTGCTTGTTAAAATTGAAAAAAAAAATAGTGAAATAATAGATTAGCAATATTTGTTCATCCTGAGGTGAGATATTTGTTGCCATGGAAAGTAGTGCTTATGATGGTTTGCTGCGTGAGCCTTTTATATGTCACTGTGGTGTGATACACCTGGCGTATATGGTGGTCTATTTGATACTATAACACCAATATAAGTACATGTCTCTTGATAAATAATTTATCCCCTCTCACAACAGGCCACTGTTGACACTGTAGCAGTTAGGTGAATATTTCTGTTTGTGCACCTTTCCCTCACACTTCAGTTCAATGTCAGAAGTTGCCAATAGTTCCCAACATTTCATTGCTACTAATATGCTAACTGGATGAACAATATCAAATAGTGCTATTGCCTAAAATTGACAGGGCATTGTGGTGAATCTCTGCTGCGCCTTCCTTGGCCTGACAGACAGTGTTCAACAGCCATACACCTGATGCCCTGAAGCAAATAGTGGAAGAGAAGTTATGTAACTATATTGGATAGACATCTATTGAGGCTCCACTTATGGCCTACTCTGTACATACATAACAAATTCAGTGTCTGACAAGTCATTTGTTACTGTAATCTGCTGTGATGTTGACTGGCCAATTGGTTGTATATGAACATAGGAAGGTGTTGGTAGAAAATGATCTTCAGATCCACCAAGTCTGTCTATTTGCCTAGCACCCCTAAGCCTGCCCCGATCTCCCAACCCCCCCCAACTTTCAACAGCCCTCTGTGCCTGTCCCACGCTCTCTTGATACCCCCAACTGAATTTGCTCCCACCACTTTCCTGGGCAGCCCATTCCAGGAGTCCACCACTCTATTCCCTATCGTTTCCTCACCTACCCAGTCACTATTTGTAAGCACCAGACCCATCACTGCATCTTCCATGGTGGGCTCCCTGATCAGTTGACTTAGGTGGGCTATCTGTAATGGTCCTACAATTGCTCTGCTTCTGGATGTGGATGCCATCAGAGTTTGCCACTCCACATCTGGCAAGCTGAGATCTCCCAATAGCAGCACCCTCCCCTCCTTAGCTGCCATCCTAAGTACCTCCACTCTACCATCTGGCTGTCCATCTCTGCAGTCTGCCGTGGAGGCCTATAAATGACTCCCAGTCTCACCACCTCACCCTTCACCATGGTCAACTATACCCATAGGGCCTCCATGTGCCCACACCTGCCCTGTGTTTCTGATGCCTGGATTTCATCCTTCATGTAGAGTGTTATGGCCCCCCACACTCTCCTGTCATCCCTGTCCCTTCCTGAACATTGTATAATCTGGAATCCTCATGTCCCATTCCTGCCAGTCATGGAACCAAGTCTCTGTGATCAACATCATGTCCAGATCCTCCTCAATCATGATCGCGGCCAAGTTTGTGACTGTGTTGCCCAGGCTACTGGCATTTGTGCACATGGCCCTCCAGCGTACCCCTACCCTTTCTCCCACCTTCCATCTCCTTACGGGCTTTGCTTCACATGTGACAGCTGACCCAGCGCCCGCCGGTTCACTTACCTCTTTTGTTGGGGGGGTAGCTGTCTCCCTTGCTGATATCACTGATTGGTGATGCATACAATCCCTCTCCCCCACAGTCGAAAAAGAATCCCTCCAATTTACATTTGAGCACTGCCTTGCCCTGATAGTTAAAGAGTAGCCTATCAGGGGCACAAAGGCAGTCATCCTGCCAGAGTGACCCCTACTGGCCCACCACCCCATGGCCCTTCTGTGCACACCAACCCGAGAGCCAGCAGTTGAACTCTTCTATCCTTTGCTGCCTATCCATATTAGCTCTATGGACAGGAAGCACCTCCGAAAATGCCACTGACCTGATGCACAGGTTGCTACAGAATCTTGTTAGTGCCTCAAACCTCACTTGCACTCCTTTTAGGCTATGCACAGTTTGGTTATTTGTTCCCAGGTGACTCTACCAACTCTCCCACACAGGTGATGTCCCTGATCATGGAATCTCCTACTAGCATGACATTGTCCTCTATCTTGCCTATCCCAGCACCACCTCCAACCTTGGCCCCTGCTGCCCTGATGGACTTAACCATATCCTCCACCTCACCCTCATTGGCCCCTCGTCCTGTTTTGCCCCTGGCTACCCCACCATTCATATGACCTGCTTTCTCAGTTACCGTAACCTTCCTCTTAACCATTAGCTCACTCCATTTTGTTCCCTCATTAGGACCCCCTGGTGATATCTTCCCAGAACCCCCGACCATGGGTTCTGTGGTCTTGGCCCCTCCCATAGGATCTCGCTCTCCCTGCACCCTGTCAGTGCCTGTCCCCACCCCCTGGTCCTGTGTGGACACTGCTTGTGCAGTATATTTAGCCATGTCCAATCCCATCTGCAGGGCCTGTGATGCCACCCTTGGTTGCAACATGCGCCTTGCTCCCTCCTGCCCTTTGTTCTCTGCTCACCCCTGCACCCCTTCTGGTCTGGTCTGATCAGATATGCCACCTGCTCTCCCCCCTCAGTCATCTGGACCTCCTTAGCTGACACCCCACTTCCTACTTTCCTCAGAGGGCACCCCATGGCCCCTGCCTGCTTGACCTCTACTTACACTGACCATTGCCCTTCTCCAACCCACTGACTACCATTTGTTCATTCTCTACCCCAGCCACTGCCTCACCCTTGTCCTTCCCTATAAGTAGTGATGTGAATTTATTCCTAAGCTCAATTCCCAGGTCCTTCCTTTCACTCACTGGTCCCTTTCCCCTGACTGTCTGCCAGCAGCTCCTAGCCTCCCTGCCTATACCTCCACCCCTGCCAGAGCCCTGCTTCACAACTTCGCTACCATGGCCCTCCTTTGTAGTTTTAGTTGTAGCACCTACCCACTCCTCTAAAACCCGCGAACACCTGCTTAGGGGCAAGTCTATACTTCAGGTAGTGCCTAGAGTGCCTAAGCCGCTGCAATTCTCTAGAAGCATAACTTCAGGATGTACCACACTTATTTTCCTGCTTGCCCTTTCTCTTTTGTTGCCCTTTGTGACCACCGATGTGGATAGCCACTCCAAATCCCCCAAGTCAGTGGTTGTTAGAGTACTGTCCTTTCTGTTGTCTAGTTGGCATTCAGTGTGTTTCTGCATCACTGTCCCCCCACAACATAACTGTCATGAACACGTGTTATGGAACAGAATGACTCTTCCTCTATTTCCCTATTTTTATCTCCTCCCCATAATACTGTCCCCGGCCCTCTGTAAGCATCTTCATCCCCCCCCCTTTTTACCAGTCATCTATTCCCTTTCTGAATGGTCATGACCCCTAGCATGGTTTCTTCAGCATAATGGGGGAGAACAGATCTTGGCTGTCTCCCCTCCTATCCCCATTCCCACTTCCCATCTCCTCCTTCTTCTCTGCCTCTTTACTATGGTTTTTCTGATACGATCTCTCATTTTGCCAAAGGTTAGCCCTATTAACTTGTAGTATAGTTTATTTTGTAAGGATGTATTATATGGCTGTTGACATCGTAAAACTCAGTAACTGGTGGTAACTTGTTCCCATCTGACTACCCACTTCTAAATATGAGCTCCATCTGAAATTACCAGGGGTAGGATTGCTCACTCCCGAGTGGGTTTACACATTAACTGTCTGAAGAATGGCCTCCATGGTGGTGCGAGAAATGCTGTGCTTTTGTATGTGACATAACCAAATGTGTCTAGCATATTCATGTCCTCCATAAATAATATATCCCATTTATCTGCCATTCTAAGAAATCTTTTTCTAAGTTTTTTTTTTCCTTTTTCCATGCCCCATCATGGTATGTAAACAATAAATAATAACATTATTGAGTCAATGTAGCAGGGAAAAATATTGTCATAAAAACTGTACTTTATTTAACACATTTGAAATGCAAAATGATAACATGCATGAGTTGTGAAATTACACACATTGAAGTCGGACTCAAATTGGCAATTGGTTACTCAATGTATATAGTGTGTGATACTTTTGGCAATTGAAAGCATGTTTCTGCTTTACATCATGCTGATGTCTGTTATAAAATGTTTTTTATGTAACTGATTGACATAAAGTAATTAAATGTCCATTTATTTGCAGAGTCTTGAACACATCTGAAATGCAGTCCAATTACAGTTCTGATAGTGAAAATGGTGCAGAGAGTGATGCGTCCCTTTCTGGCGAAAGTATTCCAGTCCATGAACAGTTCAATTCTGTTGTAGCAGGAATAGGTATTCATCCATATCAGTTTAAACCTTCAGCATCAGTCAGAAGATGATGAACAGGATGCAGATCTGCAAGATATAGAACAACCTTTGAGAATTGGAAATGTGGAATGCTACATTTACTTTGATATAAATGAAATGTATCTACAGTTATACAATGGGGGTGAGAGATACGTGAGTGAGACAACCACTGTGATGACATCATTATTGTGAGAATATTTACGAATATACACCTAGTGACTACATAACTAAAAAATATTCTCACATTGGTGATGTCACCAGATCGAGAATATCTTTACTGCAGCCTTTATTCTGATTCTAACATCTCTACAGTGTATCTTGGTCATTACTGTGATGCTCTATTGTTCGAAAGTGCCTCCTTCACAAATAAGCTTGTGTTTCTGTGTGTTGCCAGCAAACTGTTTTACTTTTGATTTTTTTATTTAGTATGCTTTGTTCCTCCTTCCATCAGCTGCCAATAACCTCAGGCCAGTCACAGACCTTAGGCTTCCACCTTCAAATTGACCATGACCCTTCAATACCCCCTGTCCCCCCCCCCGGTGGGGTTGAGACACAAGCTCCCTAACAATGCCGCAAGTGATGGGATAGGTCAGAGGGCCAGCCTGAGGCTAAGTGAAGCTGAGGCGGGCTTCATCTAGGGAGGATGGCAGCTGAAGATTTACCTTGTTTTTTCATGGGGTCCATCAAGTATCGGTTGTATTCCCCACCCTTCACCACAAAGTTTCTGTTTCTCAATCTTATCTGCAGGTAACTAAATTACTATTGCAAAACTCATACAAGTATTTCCCATAGGGTTTCTAGCACTCCCGGCCCATTTAGAAACATGTACACACACTCAGACCACACACAACTACTGCTGTAAGTGGTACATAGAGGTTAGAGTAACAAGCTGGGAACAAGCATGTTACACCCAGCAGACAACAACATCCACTTACATACTGTGTGACTGAGAACAAGTCACTGAACTGTTAAGTGTTCCCAGTCATCCCTGAAGATATACCTGTTTACAAAACAGTAAAGGTAAAAAAAAAATCAATAAAGTGAAAGAGAACACAGAAAAAAAAATTGTTAAAACTCCTATCTCCATTATACAATGCACAAACATGATGCTCATATTGTGGGATATTGAACACATTCAAACTCCTGCAGAGTGAGCTGTGCATTCTCACTTGTGCCTGAGGTACTAATGAGAATACACAGCTCACTGTGCAGGAGTGAGACTACTTTCCATATCCCACTCCTGGCCATCATGTATCCACTATAACTGTCTGCAGGCTTTGCTTTTTTTTTGGGGGGCAGGGAAAGACCAAGAGTCACATATAGGATTTCAGTAAGGCAGACTGCATAGACCTGCTACTGATACATTTATTTCCCTGAAATTTTCTGTTGTTCGTAGGTGCACATGTGTTGAGTGTGTGTTGATGCCCACTGAGACGGAAAGTTCATGCTGTGCTGAAAGTATACTTATTCAACCAATGCTACTAGAAACAAATTCAAGCTGCATCACTCGTCACCCCAGTTTTAACACAATTTGTCTTGATGTCTGGAGTCTGCAGTTGGCATGGAGTGACCTTAAACGGCTGTACGCTAGACCATATGAGGGACCAGTTCACAAAAAGTACCGGCACATAGCTTATCGCCGCTTCGTCAGGTGGTGTTGGGGGGTATTAGGCAGACACATACGTGTTCCAATCCCATCATGTGTAGCACATATTATCAGGCAGACTTTCCCTCAACCTCCTGATGACCAGGGATTTGTGGGTTTAGATACCCATCTTTACACTAGCAGTACTGAAAGATAAGCTGATCCCTTCATCATAACTGTACTGAATAGTTATATCTGTTATGTTCTATGCTTGAAATTAAATTTACCAATTTTAACAAGTTAAACTTTACACAATTGGATGCTGGGTTGTTAGTCTTCAACTAGATGTTGGATGAATGAGAAATGTAGCATAGGACTTTTGGACAGTGCTGCAAAACAGCACGGTATGATTTCCATTGTTTCTCTTAATGGATGAAATAAGAACTGATATGTTACTTATGATGTTTAAAAAAATTAATTATCCTTTTAACTACTTGAGATAAAAATCACGATACAGAAGTCAATAGAGAGAAGGCAGTAGTAACTTGCGAAAAAGCAGTAATGTGTCAGGTATATTTCAGGAAACTTTTTTGCTGCAGCAATGCATTTATCTGACAGCGATCATTCTCAAGTGTTTACTGTACAGTAATAGCACAATGTATTCCTAACTGATTAGACATCTAATTAAATTTTGTAGCTGATGTCTGAAGAATTGTAAGTGTACTACTACAAAACTTTGTAATTCACTACCAATGAATTACCTATGACACATTAAAGCGTGAAACCAATCCTTTCACAGAGTCTTCTTTACTGGGCCTTTCAAATGTTGAGCATAATGGTGGAGGCACTGCGACTGTCTGCTCAATGTGTGTATGCAGTACGGTTTGAAGCGCAGAAAACAGTTCATTTATATACTCTAAAAGAAATGCATATATACATTGTTATTACCTTTTTCAGTTTGAAAAGACTGAAAATGTGTTTTTCATGCATATCACAGAACTTTAACAGTTCATTACAGAAGTCATCTGATTGAATCTTGTTCTTGCTACAAATGCAGCCTTATTTTCCTACTTAACCCACAGCTGAGAAATGGCATTTATAAAAAACACAATTAAACACATTTACAAATCATTTTACACATGGTCCATTGCATAAACGCAATAATGCACCTCTTTTCCGTTGAGTATCATATGATGTGTAATTGTGGTAGGGTGTCAGCCTGCTATTGTGATTGGCTGTCATTGTATTCCCATAGTATCATTGACCTATTTAATGGCAAACTTTTGATGGAAGTGATACAATTTTAATTATTAAAAGGGTCTCAGATATAGAGCTTTCTGATTGGCTGCAAACATTGTAAAAGCCTTATGTAAGTCTTTTATTAACATACAGGTAGAGCTTAGCCATATGCTTAACAAGGTGTGACACTGTTTAAAAACATTTTTATTATAATAGCAATAAGGCACTCCCAGGGATTATGTTAATGATCAGTTAATCACCCCCTATGGACATGTGGTACTCGCCTACACCTCATGCCGCAGTACATCCCTAGAAGGTGATTAACAGACCATTAACATAACCCTTGTTCATGCCTTTTTGCTTAATCAGTATACTGCATGAAAGCTAACAGAAGTAAGGTTTATTACCATATGTGCAAGCAGTGCGAACTTTCCTGATGGAATGTCTACCTTGCTTGAACTTCGGAAACATTATGTTGTACACACATTCGCCACGTCTGTTCATGTATTGATCTCTGGCTGAGTTTTCATTGTAATGCAAGGCTGATAGAAGCAATCTGAAATGGATGATGCACACAACCTTGTAAGCAGAATTGTGACACATTGAAGTAGAATGACTGCTTGTATATTATCCAACGAACGGTACACTTTTGAATGAAAATTAATTTTCCCATAGATTGAAAATTTTGTACGAATCAGTGGTACACAACAGGGTAGGTGGTATTTGACTGTACTCAGGTGTAGTACACTACCGATATGAAAATGTAAAGGTCATACTGACACATTGTATACTGGAAAACACATAAATTATTGTTATTTTACACGTGAATCAGTTAAGGAGACATAGTCCCACTCCCACCATACAGGCAAATGAACAACAACCAGGCTGAATTTGCTCTATTATCTTTATACATGATAAGTAAAAAAAATAAATGCTACAGTACAGCTTTACAATACCTGCTATACATGCCAAGGTAAGAGAAGTGATACAGTTTTGGAGCAAAATAATTGATAATGGAATGGAAAGCCTCCACTGAAGAAGTCTGGCCATGTGGAGACAGTTTACTTATGTCATTCACCAATCATTTTCTCATCAATGTGTCATTTAATTTCGATGCAGCCTTAGAACCTTACATAATGACATAGAAAAGTATGACACATGCAGCAGTAATATGCGTACTTACTAACTGATTTTAAGCAATACATTTCGTAATGCCTACTCTTCATGGCAAAATGCTGTTAACCTCCCCCAATCAAATGCCTTATTCCATTCTGTCTTCCTTAGGGTTCTATATGAACACAACTATTACCATCAACCCCACCTCACCCTTCCCACCATCTCCCCTTACTGGGGATGGGCTAGGGTTACCACCTGTCCTGATTTTCGCAGGACAGTCCTGATTTGGGCAGCTGTGTCCTGCAAAAAAACAGGAAAAATACCATATGTCCTGATTTTTGTAGTAGAAAAAGTATTTTCTAACTTTCCACTAAATGTTACGGAAAACTACAATACTTTAACTAAAATACCTTCAAATGACAAGAAACAATAGAAGCAACTAAAAAATGACAGTACTTGGCCTTAATTCTGATTATACAGAGAAAACAAGTCTGTTGCATTGGTCGAGGTTATGTACTGTCCTGCGAAAAATCTCATTTCTGTAAGAAATGTCCCACTTTGGGCTTCTTAAAAAGTGGTAACCCTAGGATGGGCAGCATTTGACAATGCACTGGCGGTCAGAGTTATCTACATTCAGAGTAAATCTGTACGACAACATTCAGTTAAGCACCATCTAGGGTCCATATAACAATTTTCTGCTACTCAAGCCATATTACACCCATAGAGGGCGATTACCAGTCTGTTAATCTAACCCAGGGTAATGCCTTACTGCTTACTTTATGTAAGACAGTTGGATTTATAACAGCCAATCTAATTGATTCATTTCTTACATCCTTTCTATTGTTTAGATTACACACAACATTAGTCAGTGGCATCAAATAACAAGTAGCAGTTAAACCCACCAGGCACAATCCATTTCCTTCACACCTGTCATCCTTCCAGTGGGCCATGAGCCCAGTTATTAAATGGATCCCCATGAGCAGAATGCATGTTCCTTACATGATTAAGAATACGTCTCCATTTTGCCTCCTCAACGTCTCCATTTCCCTCAGATGTTCCTGCTAGCCAGTAAACATGATTATTTATGGACTGCTTCAAGGAACCTAATACTCCACATTCTTTGATGGCAGATAATTTTTCAATTGACTTAACAATGCCTGCATTGAAAGCGTAATGTTGTAGTGGTAAGTACTACTTCAGAGAAAGATATATGCAAATCAAGTAAAACAATGAAGAATAAGAAATGGAAATAAAATGGACTGCAACATTCAGTGAACTTGCCCTTTGCAACATGCCAGACATCAAAATAGTGGGTAAAAGACTCAGCCCAGTTGTCCTTTAAATATTTCTCAATTTGCCTGTGGCGATCCGTCACTAACGCCTCAATCCTACCCCATGTTGTCACCTCACTCAGACATCGTTTTAATCCCTCCAGTTCCATATGATAACTACCTCCAGTTTGATTGCTCTGTTGATGGTGAAGACAACCTTCATAAGTATTCAATAATTGAAAATGAGCACATACGAACATACAAAATTTGCCAGCAGATAAAGGCCTAGAGGTCTATCAAGTCTGCTCGAATGTGCAGCTAGCACCCCTTATTCTGCAGCTGCCCTTCCCTTCCACCCTTCCCCTTCATTAACCCTCCTCCTTGTCCTGTCCCATCCTCATTTGAAGCAGTCCACTGTTCTACTGCATACCACTTCAGCAGGTAACGATTCCACCCAGCCACCACCTCTCTGTAAAAAGTGTCTCCTCATCTCCCTCCTGAACCTTCCTCGCTCCAGTCTCATATCATGGCCCCTGGTGTCCCTCCCCTCCCTTACTTTGAACAGCCCCTCTGTACCTGTCTTGTTTATTCCTTTCATGTATTTAAAGGTTTCAATCATGTCACCCCTGTCTCTCCTCTCCTCCAGTGAGTACATGTTCAGCTCCTTCAAACTCCTCTCGTATGATAAGTCCCCCAGCCCCTTGATCATCTTTGTCGCTCTGCGCTGCTCCCCCTCCAGTAACTTAATGTCCCTCTTCAGATACGGATGCCAGTACTGCACGCAGTACTCCAGGTGTGGTCTAACTAATGACCTATACAGTGGCAGAATCACCTCCTCCTTCCTCGAGGATATACCCCTTGCAATACAACCCAGCATTTTGTTGGCCTTTGCAGCTGCCTCTCACATTGTGCCGAGTTGTTCATTGACCCTGTAATGAGCACACCCAGATCCTTCTCCTCCTCTGTCTGGGCTAGCTGCACTCCCCTAGCTGGTAACTCCTCCTTGGGTTCTTCATCCCAAAATGCAGCACCTTGCACTTTTTGGCATTAAAGCCCAGTTGCCAGGTGTCTGACCAGGTTTCAAGCTTTGCCAGATCATACTGCAACCCCTGCCATCCCCTAGGTCATCCACCACCCGCCTACCTTGGTATCATCAGCAAACAGACTGATCTTGCTCTTGATGTCCCATGATATGTCTGCAATGAATGTCCCAAACAACACTGGTCCCAACACGAGCCTGTGGAACACTGCTCATCACTGCCCTTGGGTGTGAGAGCTCCCCACCCACCACCACCCTCTGTTGCCTTCCCTGCAGCCAGTTTTCTACCCATCTCACCAGCTTTGCACCCGCCCCTGTGCCTACTAACTTCCTTCCCAGCCTTCCATGTGGCACTGAGTCAAATGCCTTACTGAAGTCCAGATACAGAACATCCACTGCATGGCCCCTGTCCAGTTGCCTAGTTACCCGTCATAGAACTCGACCAGGTTGGTTTGGCAGGATCTGCCACGTATGAAGCCATGCTGGCTGCTGTCCTGTAGTCCTTTGTCCTCTAGGAGGGCCACCAGCCTCTCCTTCAGGATAGTCTCCATTAGTTTACCCACGATGGATGTGAGGCTCACTGGTCTGTAGTTTCCTGGTTCATCCTTGGGGCCACTCTTGTGGAGGGGCACCACATGAGCCATCCTCCAGTCCTGAGGTACATATCCCAAATGTAGTGAGGCATTAAATAGGTCTGCCAAAGGTCCTGCAAGGACCTCTGCCAGCTCCTTCAGTACCCTGGGGTGGATGCCATCTGGGCCTGGCGCCTTGTCCACTCTCAGTGCCTTCAAACCCTCTCAAACTCTGCTCTCCATGATTTCCCCATCTGTCACCACTTCCCACCCTGCTTCTGCCATTTCTCCCACCTTGGGTGTCACCCCCCTCTTCTCTTTAGTAAATACTGAGCAGAAGTACTCATTTAGTGCTTCCGCCTTATCGCACCCTGCTTCCACCCAACCCCCCTCCTTCCTAATCCTTACTATGTGGTTCTTACAGCTCCTTTTCTCCCTGATGTACTTAAAGAAGTCCTTCTCCCCCTTCTTAATGCCTTGTGCCAGCCTGAGTTCCATAGATGCTTTGGCTTCCCTTACTGCCCTTGTCACCTCCTTCGATTCTGTCAAGTACTCCTCCCTGTCCTCCCCCCTCCCTGTTTTCTTGTACTTCCTAAAGGCAGCTCTTTTCCTCCTTACCTTTTCCATGACTTCCTTGCTCAACCAGATTGGTTTCTTAGCCCTAGCCTTCTTGCTCTGGGCTTTGCAGCAGGTTTTGGTTGCCTCCACTATCCCCAGCCTTATGAGCTCCCACCTCTGGTTAGTGTCCATACTAGATTGAATTCTGGCCAGGTACCCTTTTACCACTTCCCCCATCCTCCCAAAGTTGGCCCTCCTGAAGACCAGCACTATTGTGCCAGATTCCACTCCATCCTTGCCCATATCCAATGTGAGCCATACTGAGTGGTGGTCACTCCCTGACAGCGGTTCCTCCACTGTAAGTTCTCTCACAAAGTCCCCATTTGCCAGCACAAGGTCAAGGGTATTCCTAACCTGGTTGGTTCACTGACCATTTGCAGCAGGAAGCTGTCCTGGAAGGCATCCAGCAGTACATGCTCCCTTCTGTTCCTGGTTGTTGGGTGCTCCAGTCCACTCCTGGCATGTTGGAGTCCCCACAATCACCACTACCCTCCTCTTGGGTCCTCCTGATCTGTCCCACTAGTTCCTGTCTAACTCCTCCATCTGAGATGGTGACCTGTACACCACTCCCATTCTAAGAATCCTATTCTTGGAATCCTGGATCTGCATCCAAAGTGACTCTGTACTAGCCTCCTCCCCTTCCTCCCTTACACACTTCAGTCCTTCCTTCACATATAGTGCCACCCACATTCTGTTACTATGCTGTTAATCTCTTTAAGAAATTAATATAATATTAATATTCTTCTATTTATAAAATGGTAAGGGAAAATTCTGAAATATGATTGGCTGTTGTTCATGTAGCCATTAAGTTATACATGTGGAAAATAAAAAGTGCTGCCAAAGGTGCACTGATCACCTCTGGGATCATTACGGTACTGGAATGTTAAGAACTTAACTGGCGGCCTTTGTTTTTGCCCTTTAACTATAAGCATCACATTTTCTTGCACGGGGTCCTAAAAATAAAACTACCTTAAATACAAAATAAAACAGATTACTAAATTACTAATAACACAGACCATGCCACTTTGCAGGTCAGCTAGATCGACGCTATATACATATACTGTTTGTCCCTGCTTCCTTTAGTCACGCATAAATTCTCAAAGAGCTACCACACTAACCTGAATTAGCTCAAGGTGGAGAACTTTACTGTTGCACACATCCATTATGGTGTAGCACCCATATTTTGCACTGTAACCAGGGCTATCGCATCTTGCATCACCCCCTAATAGAAGTGACACATTTTTCTTGCTTATGTCTGATTTCAACAGTTCCTTTTTTTTCTCCCCCCCAAATTTCGAATACAAACATGAAGGAATCACTTCTGATGCATCAAGAATGTTGATCTGCTGTTGGTAGTGACATTTGCAAATTGCATTACTCTTAACACTTTGGAAGGAAGGGTGCCAGCAAATAAAATGGCAGAGGATAGAGTGATATTGAACTCTGGGATTCCAGCAGTCACATTCTGACGTTTCCACATGAACACTTTCCTGTCAAGACATACATATTGAACTTATGCAAATCAATGCAATACTACATAACAGCTATACATGTCTTACACTGTTTCGTAACATTACTAAATGATTGCTTACAAAATGGGTGAAACTATTTGAGGCTTCTGATTGAGTGACAGACTTGTCTAAGTGGGCATCTATCAGACAACAGATGCCCACATAAAACATCTTTCTTATTACACTTATTATTTTTTTCAGTGCCAATTTTATAAGCACAATAATACCCTCCAGGATGGGCAGTATTGTGATATACCGGAACTTGCAGGGAGTATAAGGCCATCCAGCTGTGGCGTTGGGCATTATTACGCCACTGGGTGGTCCGGTATAGCACATTACTGTCTACCCTGTCAGGTATTATTGCTTGCATATATTTTCTTTTATGTTCGTGACATGATAGGTATGATCACGATACATTTACCTGCATGTCAAGCAAGTTTGCTTAACAATGACCATGCTTCCTATGATCTGACTAACTGCTGTAAATGTGTCAGGCATGTAACAGTACAGACAGATGGAGAATAACTGGAGCAGACAAGTTTCAGCAACTATGTAGAACTTCTCTCTTATCAGACTGCTGGAAGAAAAACTAAAAAGTATGCTAATGACCTATGTATGACACAATACATTGTTAAGAACAGTTAATGCTGTGCCCAAATATTTATTTCTCATTACAATAACAGCATCGTTTTCACAGTACAATTTCATGTACTTCCATATCTTTGTCATGGACTGTAGAACTTGCCAGACTTTATGAACATTGCTACATGAAGTACATGAAGATGAGAAAGACGTGCTAGTCAGAAAACAACAAACTAAGGAGTGCAAATTGATGGGTAGAAAAAATATAACCCAGCTAGGAAGAATATAGATAGGGCATAAGGGGTTGAACTTCAGTGTATACATGTTATGACTGTGCACCACGTAATGAGATATTTCCCTAAAGAGGGTGACAGGCACATGGTTCAAGTATGGAAGCCCTACAGCATCAGGGTACAACTATGTATGTTATAGTACAACTTGTGAAGCAAAATCATCATATAATAATACCGGAAACATTGCCCGCTATCTGTAAGTAATACTTATATTCACATTATAGAATCCTATCCAAAAACATGATCATTAGTCACCTAGTCTTTGATGATGAGCTTTCATCATCACTGTCAGGTTCATAATCCTTGTCGGTAGGGTCGTCTGTAAATTCCATGTCATCAGAATTCATTTCAGAAACGTCTATGGGTTTTGGCTCATAATATTTTAACAGCATCTTTGGCTTTACCAATGTGCTAACTGCATGTATCTTGGGAGACACTTGCACATCTAATTTTTCAGAATATAGAAAATACATAGCTGGGTGGCATGCAAATGTTACAACATATGCATACATTTGCACAATTTACACATATTGAACAAAACAAACTTGAGGACCCAGTTACACTAACCTTTGTTACATCCTTTCTTAACTGTTTGAGTTCCTTTGCTGCATTGACTTGACTTCACGGTAGGCATGCCATACATATGATCAAGCAATATGTCAGCCTTATCAAGAGCACTTTCGCATGTCATTATGTCAATTGGTTCATCAACTAATTCAGAATTGACATCCAACTCACATTGTATATGTCAACATTATATGTCAACAATGTATCTGCAGTAGAGGGACACGATTCAAATAGCAAACTGAATGGTGAACAGTATTTCTCACCACCACAGCATGTTGCAACTGCAGGAAAACTGCTATCTCCATTCAGTTGTGAGATAACTGTTGCTCCTCTGGGGGAAACATCATTTCCATGTGTTCACTTTTTAATCCACAACTCAGTCATCTAGTCATGGAAACAGAAAAACATTACTTACTTACAATTTGCATTTGCTGAACCAATCGGTCATACTTTATTTGACACAGGTCAGCAATGCATTCAATACAGGAATATAACCCAGTCTGATTGCTTATAAACCTTTGACCATGCTACAAAATCATTGCTTAAACAAATAAGATTCCGAATACCACTGGCGCATGGACAGAGTGCCAAGCTGCAGCTTTAATGACCCATGTTAAGGAACATTACGATGAGTGACTTTGCATGACCATGCAGGTTGTAGAGCCACCAGAGGGCATGGTTGGAAAATGCAGGGAAGAAGAACTGGGGGGGTGGGGCCGAGGTGGCAGTACTACATTGAGAGGTGGTTAAACCATGGAATGTACTGTATGAGAAACTGGTTTTGATGTATATGGTGAAAGACTTCAAGAGAGGATGGGACAGGTACGAGAGGTGGATGAAGAGGAAGTCTTTCTATAGATAGATACATTAGTGAAAGGAGAAAGTCCAGAGGGGGTATTGCTAAGCTTAATGGAGAAAAGGGAGCATGTGAGGAGGAGGACCCTGTAAAGGCATCTATCCTAAATAGATACTTTTGCTCAGTATTTACTGAAGAGAAGGTAGGGCAGGGCCCACAGCTCAGCATCATGGACACAGGGGGGAGGGAGGTGAGCACTACTCCCTTCACAAAAGAAAGGGTCCTACAAGAGCTTGCTAAGCTCAGGGTGGATAAGGCAATGGGACCTGATGGCATACATCCCAGGGTAGTAAGGAGCTTAAAGGAGGAACTAGCAGAGCCATTAGCAGAATTGTTTAGTGAGTCTCTGAGCACAGGAGAGGTCCCAGAAGACTGGAGAAGGGCTCATGTGATCCCGCTCCACAAGAGTGGTAGCAGGGAGGAGGAGGGAACTACAGACCGGTCAGTCTTACCTCAGTAGTGGGCAAGATTATGGAGGCACTCCTTAAGGAAAGGATAGTGCAACACCTGGAATCCATGAGGCACAGGATCCAAGACAGCATGGGATTACAAAGGAAGGTCCTGTCAAACTAATCTCATAGATTTCTTTGACTGGGTAACCAGAGTGGTGGACCAAGGGGAGCAGTTGATGTCACCTACCTTGACTTCAGCAAAGCTTTGACACTGTTCCACATAGAAGATTGATAAATAAGCTAGGTAGGCTCGGGGTGGGTCAGAAGTTGGTCAACTGGGTGGCAAACTGGTTGACTGGCAGAAAACAGAGAGTGGTGGTAAATGGTATACAGTCAGAAGAGATGCAAGTCACAAGTGGGTACCTTAGGGATCAGTCCTGGGGCCAGTCCTATTCAACATCTTCATTAGTGACCTCGAGATGGACTAGAGGGTAAGGCTTGTCTGTTTGCAGATGACACCAAGATCTGCAACAGAGTAGATGATCCAGATGGGGTGGGCAGAATGAGAAGAGATCTGGATAAACTAGCAGAATGGTCAGAAGAGTGGCAACTGGGATTTAATGCAAGAAGTGCAAAATCATGCACATAGGAAGAGAAACCCTGAAGCCACTTATAGGCTGGGAGGGTTGTTAGCAGTCACAAAGGAAGAAAGAGACTTGGGCATCATCATCACTGATGACCTAAAATCATCCAACAGACCTCTAAAGCAGTAGGTAAGGCTAGGGGGTGTTAGGGTGTATTAGTAGGAGGTATCACAAGTGTAAGAGGAGGTAATAATCCCTCTGTACAAGACATTGGTTAGGCCCATCTGGAGTACTGCGTGCAGTATTGGAGGCCACACCTTCACAAGACATTAACCAAATTGAGGCAGTCCAGAGAAGGGCAACTAAAATGGTGCAGGGACTGCATCAGAAGACATATGAGGACAGATTAACGAGCTCAATATGTATACCCTTGAACAAAGGAGGAGAGAGGTGATATGATCGAGTTTAAACACCTTAAGGGCATAAACAAGGTGAAAGAGTCTAACATGTTTAAATATAAGAAAAATAGCAGGACAAGAGGACACAGCATGAGATTAGAGGGAGGCGATTAAGGGGAATGTGAAATTCTTTTTCACAGAAAGGGTGGTAGATGCATGGAATGGCTTACCACAAGAAGTGGTGGCTATGAATACAGTGCAGGGCTTCAAACAGGCATGGGATAGGCATAAGGGAGCAATACAAATGACTACGAATAGATAGGTCACTGACAGAGCAAAGGCCGATGGCACATTTATAAGGTAGAAAAAGAAATGGGCAGACTGGATGGGCCTTGCGGTCCTTATCTGCCGTCAACTTCTATGTTTCTATGTTTCTATGTAAGTCCACCTGTCTGACTGAGGGATAATCCTGACTGGTGGAAGTGGGACAGTGACAGAAATCAGGAGGATGGTTATGGGACCCATCATGAGTGAAGCAAATAAAACAATACATAATCCCATCATCAACAACCCCATTATCAAAAATGGAAGCAAGACAGAGACAGAAACTACAGACTGTCAGTTTGAGCTCTGTGGTAGGGAAACTGATAGACTCATTTCTGAAGGGAAGAACTGTTGAGCACCTAGAGACTTGATAGACCATTGGACCTTCTGTGCTGACATTTGATTATGTTACCACCCAATGTCTCCTGAATACTGATGGTAGCAGCCAGCCACTTCCATGAACACAGCCCCTCAGCCTCAAACTGCCTTCATGGTCAGTTCCCTGTCGGCACACAGTTCTTGCGGCACTTAGGCTTCAGGTGAGTCACAGCCAAGGTTGGAGGTGGAGACAGAATGTGATCTGTGACTGGGCTAACACAAGGTCGCAGATAGACAAAAAAAAAATTACAAGTAAAATATGACGACAAATGTAAGAAACAGCAATTAAAATAAATAAACTCTCAAATATCACTGTTCTTTTGTCTAAGCTCTCCATAACCGTTCTAGCTTTCTTATTTTGAGGTTCATCACTCAAACAGTAAATTGTCAGTACTGCTCCCTTCTTTAACCGGCGCCTGCAATAACAAATGTGCAGACACATATACTCAGTGAAACTCAGCAAGATAATTACTTATTTCACTTACATAGTACATGTTTTATTGACAAGTAAGCCTTAGGTAGTGTTATTCTAAGGGCTACTACCCCTGCCTGCTTGACTAGCAGCAGGTTAAGAGGCCTGAGGTCTGAAATGGGTGCCTCCACCCGGAGGTCAGGGTTGGTAGTGGTCAAAGTGGCTTGAGCACAGCCCTCCGGGACACTGTGACTCCCTTCTTTCCCTGCTAGTGGCTGGAACAATACACAATGATCACTTTCACAATACCCCGATACACCTTACCAATACCCACACTGTTTGCACTTACCACCAGGACTGGTTCCCTCGGCTCGACCCTGGGAACCCACTGCAAAACAAGGGTAAACACAGCAATTGGCAACAGTACAGTGCTCTTACTGGAACCACAGACAGGTTAAATGCAGAAAAAGTTAGATCAGATTTATTCAGGAGAATTGAACAAGGGAGTGGTGTAATTAGGGTAATTGGTTTAAAAGCTCCATCAGGCAAACAGTTATGCATGTATTCAGAGTCCCTAAGCAGTCACACATTCTGGGTAACCATGGCGTTGTTCCTGTTCAAGTGTGCAGCAAGGGGTTGATCCCCATGCAGGTCTCTCATCGATGGCTTTCACTGTGCAGTGGGGTAGTCTGGCAGGGCCCTCATGGCAAGGCACGACCGCACGAAGATAACTGCTGATTCAATCCGATTGGGCTGGATACAGCTTCCAGCAACCAGAACACAGTTCACACAGTGGGAAACCAAATCATGATCCACTATCCATACTCAGCACATCTTCAGCAGAACACCCCTCGCTGCAAAGAAGGCAGGTTAGAACAAACTACAATATTATTACTGCTCTAATAAATAATCAACACACCAGCACATTTTCAAACAGAGCTCCCTCTTCACAATTAGCGATGGCAGAAATGGAGTTATTAACAGACAGTCCGGGTAGGACTCAAGCAGGGAATCAGTCAGCCCCTTCCAAGTCCAATTATAACTGCGACCAGGTGCTCTTAAAGAGACAGTACACCGAGGCTTTACAGGCACTCGCTAGCAGCACCATTTAGACAGTTAGGACGCTGGACACCAGCCTGGCAGTGAGCATTTAGGCAAGCTCACAAAAAACTTTTAGTGAGCCCCCATTTGTAGGGGGGTTACAGATACAAATACATATTACTTAAATATTACATCATGATTCTTTATGTCCCAAGTCAGTCCCTAACATCAGATGTACTGCCCCTCATCTTTCCTTTGGAGCACCATGGCTGCACCTCCATTATTTATCCATTGTATGTGTTTAAAGACCTCTACCATGCCCCCTCTGTCCCTCATGTCATCAAAAAGTACATACCATACTTGCTATGTGACTTATTCAAGCAATTGTACAGAGGAAGAATCGCTCCCACCTTTCTAGACGTAATCCCCTTGGCAGTGCATCCCAGCATCCAATTTAACCATGCCACTGTCCTCCTACAGGTCTCTTAGTTGTTCATCTTGACATCTATAACTACACACAGGTCCCTTTCACCGTCCATGACTTGCTAATTGTGTCCTCACAGGGTATATCCCTGGTCTGGATTTGTGAAACCCAGGTTCAGACCTTTGCACTTACTCACATATAATTTTATTTTCCAGTATCCCTACAACCTTTCCCAGATCATAATGCAAGAGCACCGTCCTCTCATCCTCATCCACCACTGGTCCTGGCTTTGATTCATCTGCTCCACCCACAAGACATAGCACCTCCATCTCACCTGGTTCAAACTGATGCAAAGTACTTGTTTAGATATTTGCCTGCTGCCATGCATTCTGTGCCCATCTGTCCCCTGTCCTTATCATGCTGATCTGACCCATTACTTGCCTTTTTGTTTCCATATCTATATAAATAACCCCTTGTCCTTGGGCAGGACATGGACAGGCCAGTATTGAGACAGGAGCAATCGGGCAAGTGGGGGGGGGGGAGAGTTGGATGAATAGGGATGCAGCAGAGGGCAATCAAGCACAGAGTTCAGATGGCACAAAAATGAAGGGGTAAGGAAAGGAAGATACACAAAGAACAGCAATTGGTAACCTGGCCCGGGGTCCCAATGTCACATATTCAGGCAATTGGATCAGGAAACAGACAGAGGAGGTAACCTTCTATGCTTATGCTGTATGGGGTTGAAGGAGCAAAGACCCATCTGTGGAGCGTAGACAGACGAAGGATCCTGGACAGACACATGCGGGTTAGTGACTTGACAGGAAGGGATAGAGGTTAAGGTACTCATGTTGGGTGACTCCATATGCAAGGGTTTTCATTGGGAGGAGGAGGTTGGGACTGGTAAATTCATCCCAGTCACAGAGAAATGTATCCTGTCCCTGCTTGTGCACAAGGCCAAATTGAATTTGGGAGCTCATCAAACTAATACAACAACAATCCATGTCAAAGCAATGAATTGGCATCCCTCACCAGCATACCTTTTATTGTAATTGTATGTAACAAACTAAATCATACTTGTAACGGTGTGAGGAAAAACTGAATCGCAGGAAAATTCTATCTCACATAAAAAAAAAATTATTACATATACATGTAAACATCAATATAATTTATATCACCGTCCACTACAGCAGTATCCATTCATCAGGTTTATTACCAGGCTATGGAGAATGTAACACACCAACAGTGAATCAGGGTCAACAGAGGTTGTATGTAAGACTCATGCATTACTACACATGTACCATACACAGTCATTTACAGAATGTACAGGGTCACAATAAACAAGTCTTCCCCCCTCACAAGCTGGATCATAATTCAAGAGTGACAGCGGCATATCAATTACCATCATTTGCAGTTCACAACCAACCCATGTGCACAGAAGGACATCCAGATGCCCATTCAGGGTGAAAGCAGATTTCACCAACTGTCAAACTACATATATAATGCCATAACTTTTCGATTAATATGCATAAAATACTACAACATGCACCCATTCATGACCCTCATATGACAACAGAAATTATATCTGCTAGCAGATATTCTGTTGACCTGCATCGCAACACTGCAGATAAACCAGGGTGCGATATGAGACACATAATATTTTGTTTACTAAATATAACATACGTGGAAGGGCCCTCATATCCACTTCAAAGCATGCTAAAAACGAATTATCATATAAAAAGAAAATCACTATCAACATGATAATGCACCTTTACAGTACAGGGATGTAATTCTGTTCATGCACATCAACAAATACCCATTTAATCAGTCAGTTTGTTCCAAGTTCAAAAGGTATCTACTAAGTTACAGAGAAACGTTGTGAAAAGAACGCTAGCTCATCTAACAAAAAAATTTAATTAAATTAAAATTCAACACCAGTAACACAAAAGCAGTCTGCCTATTATAATGGTCAAGCACAAATGCGCCACGGAAACAGCAGGGCAGCCAGAGAAACAACAACTACATTACCAATTAAAAGTTTCGGGTCCCACCACTGTAATTATGGATCACGTGATAGCTCCTCGTAATTGAACACAAGAAAAATCACGGAAAATATGAGACAGAGTACCACATGAATTTGTACATATGCTACCACCGTACAGCTTTACTGTAACTAAGTTTTTGTGCATGGTGATCACGGTGTAGTGCTGAACATATTTTCTAACTCTGTTTCAGTGGGGTGACACTTGCGGGACACAAGACTTGCACATCACAGTTCGAAACTAGTGATAATTGTACTTCCATTATTCCCAAAACATTGATGACTGTAATATTATGCACATTCAGGTTAAAAAAGGGGGAAAGCAGAGGACAACATCATAACACTTAGTTTCACATATTTTTTTGCTATGCCCAGCCAAGCAAAACACCCAGGACTACACGGCATGGCAGCAATTTTCCTGCCTTCTGAACTAACATCGTAGTCGTCCAACATAAAATGATTATTACATAAAACAGAGTGCTTCGAAGGTACAAAATTCATTCTGTGCTGCCGCACAAAAGATACCCATTTTTTACGGACACAGTCATCTACGGGAAACAAATGTAAAGACACATTTGCAGATGCTGTTTTACCACATGCAGAAACAACACACCTTTTCGGCATTCTCGCAGCTTACAATTTACAACTGAACTGAAAAAAATTATAATTATGTATTATTCCCTTCTACTAAGTGAAACACAGCCAAACATAGCATTTATCTTTATGACACTGCAGAAACACATAAAAATAGCAGTCTGATTACAGACTGAGCAGTGAAGGTTGCCAATATAAACCACATAGCTCATGCCAGCTGTGTGAATTCAGCAGCTGTGGGTCACGCATAACACATAACCACACCTCCCAACTGAATGATTGACATCTGTCCCCCGTAAATAAAACGGGACCTGTCGTTGGCAGCACCGCTTAGGGAGGACAGTAAAAATGATTGTCTGCCAAATCTATCACTACTACAGTTTACAGCATCGTGCTTCACAAACATGGGCACTGTACTTCCTTACATTCAACAAACATGCAGGGAAAATGCTCTGGCAACACTACCTCTTTAAACTGTTCTTTTAGTCAGTGGTTCCTGAGCAGCTGTAGAGGAGAGAGGACACAGTAAGTCAAAAGGACAAGAAAGGGCTTAACTGGGTGTTGAAGCCATCCCTGAGGGCTTAGCTGTGTGCCTGCTCTGTCTCCACTGCCTGAAGACTCCTCCTGCTACAGTGTAGCGTGGTCAGTGGTGTCATCGGGGCACCACAAAGAAGAAAATGTCCTCCCTGCTGCCTGAATCATCCCTCCCACTGACAGAATACCTCCAGCCTCCTGTCCGTCTACTCGATCCTGTGGTGGTGTGGTGAGTCGGTGGCAGCACGCTGATACGTGCTGTCCGCCCTATAAGAGAGAGACTGTTTTATTTTATTTTAACAAAGTGAAGTGGGCACCAGGCCCAAGGTAATAAAAAGGGGCCCTGCCACAGGTTTTAAAAGGGCTACCAGGCCCGGGAGATTAGAGAGGGCTACCAGGCCCAGCCGAATAAAGAGGACGCCAGGCCCACAGTAAAGCAGGGTACCAGGCCCAAAGTAAAGCAGGGAACCAGGCCCACAGTGATTAGGGGCAGCCAGGCCCAGTAAAGTAGAGGGCACCAGGCCCATAGTAGTAAAGGGCAGCCAGGCCCAGTAAAGTAAAGAGCACCAGTCTCATAGTAGTAAAGGGCTCCAGGCCCAGTCCAGTAAAGGGCAGCCAGGCCCAGTAAAGTAAAGGGCACCAGGCCCAGTAAAGGAAGGGCATCCCAACCCATAGGGAAGAGGGCAGCAGGCATATGGGCAATTAGTGTAACCAGGTTAAATAGTGGGGTAATTACCTTAGAGTGCTCAGGGGTAGCCAGATCCTAAAGAAGACAGACCCCAGAGGAAAAGGATCTGACTGAGGGGTGCTTAAGCATACAACCTGTCACTAAGTGATTACCAGCTTTTGTACTGTTTCTTCGAACTGTTTATTCTTCCAGCATCTCAACTGTTGTATTGTTGCATGAAGCACCAAGACTGTGTTGTATAATATTAGGATTGTGGTTATTTGCCCCTGCCAGTGAACAATTGCCCCGGATTGTCGCAATTTGCCCCTGCTCCAGGCAAATTGCCTCTGCCATTGAACAATTGCCCCAGAAGTGAACAATTGCCCCGGATTGTCGCAATTTGCCCCTGCTCCAGGCAAGTTGCCCCTGCCAGTGAACAATTGCCCCAGATTGTCGCAATTTGCCCTTGCTCCAGGAAAGTTACCCCTGCAGTGAACAATTGTCTCAGAAGTGAACAATTGCCCCGGATTGTCACAATTTGCCCCTGCTCCAGGCAAGTTGCCCCTGCCAGTGACAAATTGCCCTGGATTGTCGCAATTTTCCCCTGCTCCAGGCAAGTTGCCCCTGCCAGAGAACAATTGCCCTGGATTGTTGCGATTTGCCCCTGACAGTGAACAATTGCCCCAAAAGTGAACAATTGCCCAGGAAGTGAACAATTACCCTGGATTGTTGCAATTTGCCCTTGTTCCAGGCAAGTTGCCCCTGCCAGTGAACAATTGCCCCAGATTGTTGCAATTGGCCCCTGCTCCAGGCAAATTGCCCCTGAAAGTGAATATTTCAGTATAACATGCTAACAGAAGTACCATTGTGCAGCAGGTTCTAATTCAATCTTCAGCCTCCAGCAGCTCTTCACCATAGCAATTTTCAGTCTTCATCAGCTCTTCACTATAGTACTCTCAGCCAGCAGAAGACTTCAGCAACTTCTTGCCTTTTCATCCGCTGTAGTCGAAATCGACATCCTTTAAGTAGTCACGGCCGCCGGTTCCTGATCAGCTTGGAAGAAAGACGACTGGAAAGTGTCTCGTTCATCCTCCCAGATGCCCGCCAGTAGACGAGTCCATCGTAGCCAAGAGTGTTTGTGGCCACTGTTTCTTATTTTGCTCTTCATCGTGTGGAATCCTGATCTTCACCTTTCACCTCTTCTTGCTTGTGTCGTCCTGCATCACCAGTACAATCCTCAGGGTAGCAGCTCAAGTTTGGTGGTCCTTCAAGTGGATCTGTCACCAAAAGCAGCCCAACAGTTCTTCTCCTTCGTCCTCAGCAGTCCTTCTTCTGGATTCTTCACCAAGTCCAGTGTTCGTTTGGCAGCCCTAGTCGAGGGTAGGTGTCAGGAAAAACCGCAGCAGTTCTTCTTCATCCTTGGTGACCCTGGTCGAAGGTTGACGCTGAGGAGAAGGCAGCAGATTTCTTCTCCCGTGGCAATCCTGCAGGTGGATTCCTTGCCACATTTTGGTTCTTCTACCTTGGCAGCCCAGTTCAAGGGTTTTTGTGCTAAGAAGAGAGCATTTCCCCAGTTAGTCTGTTCATGCTCTTGTGTTCCGGCAACCCTGGAGAGTGGGTTGGCCGATGCCTATGGTCTGTTTATCAATCTCTCCATTCCCTGTTTGCGACTTCTCATAGGTCTCCTGGTGAGCTTGGCACCAAGCAAGAGTTCCCTTTTTTCTTGACCCCTAATCTTTAGTTGTGCATGAAGATGACGGACATCTTCATCTTATGGACTTTGAGACTGTTTGCTGATTGTATATTTTATGCTTAGCACATGGTATGATAAAGTGATAAGGTATACTCTGGATGTATAGATCTCTAGGTGGGAAATTGTAAGAGTTATAGATAAGAATACTGTAGAGCGGCCTTAGGCTGAAGTACCTACAGAAAAGAATAACATAGAGTTTAGAGATAAGTGTATGTTAGCTGTTATCCACAATGCTGTCCATACTCCCTGTTGTGTTTGCTGTTGGTATTTTCTTGTACGACCATGTCCTCCTTCCCCTCCTGTCAAATAAACATCTTTGCTTCATCTGACCTCTGTGTATGACTCCTGCCTCTCCTTGTTGGGTGATTCCATCAACCCAACTGAATTCAAACCTTAAGCAGCCATTCGCCTTCCCACCTGCTGAGGGTGTCACTGGCGCTGCTGGTAGTGAGACAGTTCCCTTCACCATGCAGAATGAAGAAACCCCAAGTCCATCAGTAGAGTGCAGACTACCAGTTCAGCGACCATCACAAAAGTATGGCCAACCTTCCTCACAGGTCCCAAACATGCATTATTGACTCTCCCCCCGCTTGCTGCAGAGACCCTCTCAGAGGAACCCAGAGTGTCAGAGTGTCTATGCCTATCCCTGCCCTCTCCAGTTTAATTCTCCTTGGGCATCCTCCTAAAAAGGTAGAGTACCCGGAGGAGGGTGGGATTAGGGGGAGGGTAGGGTGAGCCAAACCCCTTTGGTTCTTTGTTGGAAAACAATCAGGCACTTCAGCAGTGTACCTGGTACCTGGAATGTGATCTTGGCTGACGGTAACTCAGAAACCTCCAGAAAGTTACCAGCAACAGAAAGTCAAAGCTACCTGAGCCAAGCTAATTCTGCTTCAGCACACCATTGTGTTGTCAGGCACAAGATGTTTGCGCCGAGGGGGGTGGCATGGCCGAGGGAGTGCAGATGGCAGATGCCTAATAGTACAGCTCCTTTAAGGTCATACAGAATCCCTCTTTCATTGGTGGCATTGATGTAGCTCCTCGTGTGCAGTCAATGGGAATGTGAACCGACATCCTGAACTATGTCAAAACAGCTAAAAAAAAAGCAGACCCAGCTGCTGTTTGGTGCACAAACCAAGCCTCAGAACCCATCCAACACTACAAAGAGGGACAGAAACATGGCAGCAGTGCAGTAAGTCCCTATTACAGATGAGCGAATCATCAGGGAGACTCCTTGAAAGTCCTCCTCACAGCCGTGAGGATTGAAATGAGGGCAGGATTCACTAATATGAATGCCCAGCTTACCCACATCTAGTTGATCATGGAGACACTCTGCAAAGCTTCCACAAGCCTCACTTCCAGACTAACTGAAGTGGAGACCTGCATGAGCTCAGCTGAAGACAAGCTGGTTGGCTGGGACATGGAGCAAGCCCATCATAATGATCTGGAGCTCAGGAGATACATTAATGATCAGGAGATCAGGCTGAGGCAATGCAATATTTGTATCACTGGGCTCTGGGAAGATTTGGAGGGTTGCAAGCCAGAGGATTTTATATCAAAGTGGTTAATCAATCATCTATAAATGGGGGAATCAGGCCAAAGATATAAAGTTGAGAGGGCTCACTGCATGCCTGGGGTCACCCATAACCTGGGG
Source organism: Neoceratodus forsteri (assembly GCA_016271365.2). Classification (NCBI taxonomy): domain Eukaryota; kingdom Metazoa; phylum Chordata; order Ceratodontiformes; family Ceratodontidae; genus Neoceratodus; species Neoceratodus forsteri. The sequence continues at coordinate 655,920,526 of CM057455.1, read as the reverse complement.
ACTAGCCACAGCACTTCCTTGCCTGGTTTCATAGGTGCCAAGACAAAGAGGCTACCTTGAGGGTGCCAAGGACTAAAGGTCTGATGCAGTTTGGGGATGCTAGAATCCTTATCTTCACAGACTACAGCAGGGAGCTCCAACTTGAGAGGCAGCAGTTTTCCAAAGTAAAAGCAAGGCTCCATAGGCTGGGATGGCAATGCCAGCAAATGTATCCCTCAAAGCTTTGAATCCTGAGACTGGGAGCCAGTTCATGGTCTTTACCATTACAGTGGATGCAGATGACTTCATCAACTGAGTGGAGGTTGCTACAGTGGGAAGGTCAACAACATGAGCAATGGCTCCTGCGAAGTGAGCTACCCTACCTTGCTACCATGTACTGAGATACTCATTATGTTTGTGTACACATATATGTGCAGCAAATATTTTGTTACAAAGAATGGCATTTCAGAGGTGTATCACTGCCAAGCCCATTCAGCTCAAGTTTCACTGGGCTCAGCAGTGACAGACTAGTGACCAGGCACTCTGGTCATAATATTACTCACTACTCACTACTTGCTGAGCAGAAACTTTGCATCGTTGAAAGGGCCAAAGCAGTCCTATAAGAGAGGGCCTCAGTCTTTCATTTGCAAGAAGTCACCCAGCAAGCAGCTGAGCAGCCTTGCGACTGACCAGTTGGATGCCTTGGCTAAAGCCCCCATTCTGTTTGCCTCCCCCCGTCTGGTAATACAGTTACCACCTATCCTATTTTCTGTGAGACAGTCCCATATTCAGTACTGATACTCACGTTACCAGACAGTGGGATGCCAAAAGTCCCAATTTCAGCAACCATCAGCAGAGCAAAACTTAATTTCTTTCTCAACTCTTTGATGCACCCCACACTACTGAATGCTTGCTCCCTCTCTCAACACTCTCTCACACTCCCCTGCTGCATCATGCTGTGTGCAGTGTGCAGCAGTCCTGGAGTCCCCCTCTGTGTGTGGTCTGTCCCACAGGTTCCACCATGGTGACTCACTGACCCCCCATCCAGGATCCTCCCTCTCAGTCACTTACAGGTGATAGCTGGACAGTTACATCAGTAAGGCTAGTGCTAGTAGGGGACTTGGTGTCGGGTTGGGCTGGCAAGGCTGCTTCATTGCTCAATAACACCCATGTTACCAAACAGCGGGGTGCCAACATGTCCCGATTTCGGAGACCATCAGTAGAGCAAACCTTACTTTCACTTTCAGCTCTCCCTGATGCACTGCACAATACTGAGTGCTCACTCCTTCCCTCTTTTGACTTTATCCCTCTCCTGTTCCATCATGCTAGGTGCAGAGTGTGTTGGTCCTAGAGTCTCCCTCTATATGCAGTCTGTCTCGCCTGCTGCACTGACCCCCATCCCTGGTTCTCCCTCTCACTCACTTGCAGGCAGTAGCTGCACAGTCAGGTCGGTAAGACTACTAGGGGACTGGCAGTGCTCGTCCACTTTGATTGTAAAGGACTCTGACCTTAGGGCGCACTGCCGCTTGCAGCCATGGCAGGCAAAGTGTAGTTACAGCTCCAACCAGACTCACCATACTAGCCCTAGTGCCATGTTTGGATTCAGTGCTTCGGAGTTCCGCAGCTTTTGTAAGTCGGTCTGTGTTTTCGGAGGGTGGTGTGATGAGGTGTCTTTCCCTTGTCTCTGGAGATTTTTGAGATGGCCAAGAAATATATTTTTCATGCTCTGAAACCTACTGTTCTGCATGATGTTAATGTTTCTGCAGACAGGAGGTTCATTGAGGTATCTGTTTATTCCAGCTCACAGTCTGATGTAGCAGGAAATGCTGTACAGCTCAGACTTGCTGTTTCAGATGGTGCTATAAAACTCTTTTAGCAATTTATTTAAATCTGCTGTAGGTATTGTATTTAAAGTGCAAGCTATCTCTTTTTTCTTCTAGCCAGTTTTAAGTACTCTTAAGGCCCACTCAGTTTGACATCTGGTTGTCAGCTCATTACAGTCAACTTCCAGCTGGTTGACTCTGTGGACACTAAGTTTAAATGCCTTTTTTTCTGTTTTTTCTTGCCACGACTTACTGTGGTGATGCCTGTCACAGAATTGCTGCTGGTGCAAGTCACAAGTCAGGAGAAAGACCTGGGGTTATCATATCTGAAGACCTGAAGGTGACCAAACAGTGTGAAAAAGCTGTGGGGAGAGAAAACAATGTTGGGGTGCATAGGGAGGGGTGTAACAAGCAGGAGGAAAGAGGTGTTGATGCCACTGTACAGATCACTGGTGAGGCCTCCACTGGAGTACTGTGTCCAGTTCTGGAGACCACAACTCCACAAGGACATTTACAAAACAGACACAGTCCATAAAAGGGCAACAAAGATGGTACATGGACTGCACCAGAAGCCCTACGAGGAAAAACTTAAGGACCTTAATATCTATTCACTGGAGGAAAGAAGGGAGAGGGGAGATATGATAGAGACTTTCAAGTACCTTAGGGGAATAAACAGCGTACAGGTTGAAAGGACATTTCAGAGAATACTCTGCACAAGAACAAGAGGACATAATATGAGGCTGAAGAGTGGAACGCTCAGGGGTAATGTTAGGAAGTACTTTTTCAATGAGGAGGTGGTGGAGCTGTGGAACAACCTTCCAGCAGAAGTGGTGTGTGCGAAAACAATATGGGAGTTCAAGAGTGCATATGATAGACATGGGGGTACCCTGGAGATGTGTAGAGCAAGTGAGCCACAGATCAGATAGGATCTGGGGCTGCAGCAGTGAGCAGGGAAATGGGCAAACTAGGTGGGCCGAATGGTCCTTACGGGCCGACAGGTTCTGTGTTCCTATGGTGCTGGGTTCCTTGGGTGACATTGTCATGGAGAACATTTTGTCTATGATATAAGGTCTTCAGCATAGAGACTGAAGTTGCTGACAGGATTTCTCACAGGATTCATGACAGGTTAGAGTGGACACTGTCAGTGGGTACTGAATTCTTATGTTATGCGATGAGGTCATTGTTTGCCTGCCCTAGATACAGAGATGTCATTGTCAGATAACGTTACTGCCTCTAGGGCAGTCTGACTAATCAGGACAATAGAATAATTCTTGCCACTATATAATACAGGTTTATAGTTTTCCTTAGGGTGGCAGACCTTTCTGGCTACTTCAACTGATTTCTTCTTTGGCAAGAAGCCGGGAATCTTGTAATCTTGTTAGGTTACTGCCTGTGTCAGAATGGTCTTCTGTACTGACTCTGGGTTTCCTTTGATATACTCTAGCCACAGCTTTTGTTCCCCCCCCCCCCCGCCCCAAGTGTGGGTGAGATAGGTTTCGATATAAGAAGTTTGTTGGCTAGGAGCAGTATGAGCTTATTTGTGTAAGCCCATGTAGGGTATCTTTTGTTTTGTCCTTTTATTGATGTGACTTGGAGGAGCCTAGGATCTAATCCATCGAGCAGTATAGCTTTGCTTAGAAAATGGGCAAAACACTATCAGCTCTCTGACTGGCTGAGAGCTAAAACAGGGGGGTACATTAAGTTTCGGTAGACGCCCGCTTTGAAAGAAGTGCCAATTCGAGGTGCCCCATTACCTAAGAATCTCCGTGGGCACCCTGAATTGGCATACTGAGCAGCTGCCATTTTTTAACCTCGCTAAGCGAGCGACACATCTTCAATCCCTAATCTGTCATGCACCACCTCCCCCCTCCACCTGCCGTGCCACTCTGTATGTTTAAAATCATTCTGAAACTTTCTTACTTGAAGCTTCTCTTTTTTACGGAACCGTGCAGTTTGTTTCTCTTCCTCTCACTCTCGCAGCTTTGAGCCTTTCTCCCACAGCAGGAACCCTCGCAACCCAGTCCCATCAAAACAGTCCACAACTTAGCACAGCTCTAATGGACCACTGGCAAAACAATGCAAAACAAAAAATTGAAAAAAAAACTCTTTCTCCTCACTCCACTGCTACCAGTTTCCTGACTGATCTTCCCTGACCGTTGCCTTCGGCTCACGCTCGCTCAACTTCCGGTCACCTCGCCAGCTACCTGCTACTGCCTCTCCACCGCCCGCATGATTTAAAAACAGTAACCTCATCAATGCCATTCACTGAATCAGGTCACAGTCGCTGACATCTACAACTAAAACGGAGCACAATGGGGGCTCACATTTCTTAAGCAAATGAAGATGGGAACAAGAACTAAGCAGAAGTGAATGTACTACAGGGCAAAAAACAAAACATTTCAGTCGGAGTGATTCTTCCTTTCCCAATACTAGTTTCCTATACTACCGCCCTCTACTGGTAGCTGTATCAAACAGGACAGGCAAATCTTACAGGCAGGGACTATTTGAATATAAAACTTTTGTTTTTGTATTTTTAACATGTTTTTCTTTATTCTGTACCTACTTTTTTGACTACTAAACAAATATTATTCTGATGCCCATTTTCTAAGTGCAATAATGCCCTCCAGGGTGGGCAGTATGGGCAATACCGGACCGGCCAAGGGCTATAAGGCCCTCCGCCTGTGGCGTTGGGCCTCATTACGCCCCTAGCTGGTCTGGTATTTCCCAGTACTGCCCACCCTGTCAGGCATTATTGCTTGCTTATGTAGCTGTGATCTTACTAGTGATGAAACCGTGTTTTGCACTCATTGTATTTTTATATGCTGTTATGTATATTCTTGTATGCTTGTCTGTAGTAATATTGAAATGGTTTATGCCGGGCAATTAAACTTTCAACAACAACAAAAAGGGAGGCCCACCCAGGAGGCTTTTATTTTATTTTATATTTTTTTATTGTTTTATTGTTTAATTTAATCCATGACATGTTTTTGGTTATACTTTCTTTTAAACTTGTTTGATTTTTTGCAGTTCTAATTCTTTGTAATACCTCATTTTCTGCTGCTGTGCATATCAGGTATCATCATTAAACATACTGGCCCAGATATTCAAAAGGGTTGCGCATGCGCAAGTCCAAAACTGTGCCATTCTGCGATATTCAGAAGGAGGCAGTTGCGCCCCCGAAAACATGCTGAGCAATAGCGCAATGAAAATGAAGGCATGCGCAACCGAAGGGGGCGGATCCATGCATAAAGAGCGCAATGCGATATTCAAACACTTGTGCAATGCGCAATAGCGGCACAGCCGGAAACTGCGCACTAGCGGAAATGAGCCAAAATAAAAAGGCTCAAGGAAGCGGCGCAAGAACGCTACCAGGCTGTCAAGTGGGGGAGAGAGAGAGACAGACAGAGACAGACGGACAGACTGAAAAGGGCAGGCAAGGAAACTGTTTCCCATACTTTGTAGAGGCCAGCGGGGGGTGCCCGGTGCAGTGGAAGTAGCAGTCAGGACAACGGGGGTAACATAGCAACAGCAGCCGGGGGCAGAAGCCAGGGAGATGGACAGTGCCAGCTTCCACATGGAAGCTGTAATGAGGGGGGTGAGAATCCATGCTGCAGGGGGACGTGGCCATGGAGGGGCCCGTCGGGGGTATGCCCCCCACAGGCGGTACCGTGCCCGCATAAGCTTTGAGCTGTACACAGATGTAGAGATCGTGGGCTGGTACCGCCTGAACAGGGAAATACTGAGATGGCTCTGTGAGCTGTGCAGTGATGTGATGCAGGCACCCTCACGACGGAGTCACGCTCTGTCGGTGGAGAACAAGGTGACAGCCTGCATGTGCCTGCTCACCACAGGCACCTTCCAGAGGCCGACAGGGGACACCACAGGCATCACACAGTCGGCCACATCACGCATCCTCACCCAATTCCTCAGCGCACTGCTGCCACATGCTGCAGAGTACATCCATTTCCCCAGCACCGCGGCAGAGCATACAGCAAACATGCAGGAGTTCCACAGGGTAGCACGTATGCCTGGTGTGCTAGGGGCCATAGACTACACCCATGTGGCCATCCGCACACCACCTGGCCCCGATGGCCATGCCTATCGTAACCGAAAGGGATTCTCCAGTGTCAACTGCCAGGTGGTGTGTGATGCCACTGGGCGCATAATCAATGTCTGTGCCACACATCCTGGCGGAGCACATGATGCCTTCATATGGGATCAGTCTGCACTGTGCCATTGATTCGAGAGTGGGGACATCCCCACAGGACATCTAGTGGGTGAGTACACATGTATGGAATGCAAACTCTGGGCAAGGGTGGGAATGACCTACAGGTGCCATGGTAGTGGCACACAGGAGATGGCCAATATGGACCTGAACATGACACTGCTCTCCACTATCTCCCACACAGGTGACCGTGGATGCCCACTCCATCCTGGCTGCTCACACCGATACCGGCGCCCCACGACTGGTACAGCTATCTTATAATGAGGCACATGCCGCAACACGCCAACATCATATAGCGGGTGTTTGGGATGCTCAAGGCACGCTTCCGATGCCTAGACACCTCCGGCGGTGCCCTACAGTACAGCCCCCAAAAGGCCTGTGGGATATTCCTGGCCTGTTGCATCCTGCACAACATGGCCAAAGACTATGGGATAGCCGTACAGGTCGAACAGGGGGACAGCGATGGGGATGCCGGTGGCGCCGGTGATGATGGCGATGAGCAGCCCCCCCTAGGACGGAGGGACCCCCGACTGATCCGGCAGGCCCAGCTGCACTGGGACACCATCACAGAGGAGCACTACACACAACACAGGTAAGTCAAGGGGACATGTGCAACCAACACTACAGGCACACAGGGGAACACACCAGGGGTGCATGAAGGTCAGGGGAGTGGAAGGGTCCAGGCATACCAACACACCATCCGGGAGGGGTGAGCACTCATATGGACACACACACACACCAGGCACAGAGCGCACATGGGCAGATGCACAGCACTGCAGAACCGACATTGCTAACACACAGCACCACGACCACCCCCACCACCTGTACTGTCCAAATCGTGTGTCAGAACCTGGGCACCCTTGCCTTGGTGTACAGTGCAATGCAGGCATCATCATGCACACGTACCTGTGGACAGCAGTTGGGAGGGTGTGCAGGTGGTCCGTGTGTTGGCGTGGTGAGCACCCAGCAGTGCACTGCCCACCATGACACACATTGCACACAGGGCAGCACCAGACAGGGCCTGCACTGGGAGACAGCTCAGTCATGTAACACTGTCCCACGGCCACCACGGATGCGTGGGCGGCCCCGCCGTGACCCAACAGCATGGGCAGGCTGAGCAGGGGCCACATGGGGTGGCACTGTTGCACCATCAGGGGTCCCACTGCGCGAACACAACCTTGCCCGCACAGGGGTCTGCAGCACGCCAAACAAGCCTGCACCGGGGGTGCTTGGGATGCCCACAGCAGAACCCGGCATCGACAGGCCTGGTGTCACACGACGCCGGGAACGGGGAGCGGAGAGTGCACTGTGTGGGGTGTGTGGTACAGGGGCACCTGACTGTGTGCCCAATGCGTCCACGACAGAGACCACTGCCTGGGTCAGCCTGTCAATGGTGGCGGTCACATCCGTCCACATACGGACCAGCTCGGCTCGGTCCCGAGCACACTCCCTGCTGTGCCACTCCACAGACACAGACAGTGACTCCACGGACCTTGCAACCCGCTTCTGCAGCTGTACTGATTCCTGCAGCAGGCGGGTGTGTGCGTCCAATGGGTACTGTGCCCCAATGGCATCGTGACCCCCAGGGTGTGGACGGTCCTGATGCACATCACCCCTTGAGGGTGGGTGCTGTTCGCCAGGACCAGATATGGGCGGATCAAAGGGTGGTGGACATGTGCCACTGCTTGACACTGTACCCCCAGACCTGGTGTGCGACTGCTGCTGCTGCCCCTCCAACCGCTGTGCCCCCAGGTCCACCTGTTCCACCGCTGTGCTGGCAACAGTGCCAGACACCTGCACAGCCACCGGTGCTGCCCCACCGGTGCTGACAGGCGCAGCCTGGGACTGTGCCAGCATGCTGGTACACAGGTGTGAACCAGAAAGGCCCAGGGGCACGTGCTGGCCTGCCGTGTGTCTGTCATCGGACACACACCTATCACTGCCCATTGCAGGCCTTCTATCATCAATGGGGCAGGTACATGCTACTGCCATGGTCACAGCATGCTGGCATGCCAGACTGCTGAGACACAGGCTGTGCACCCCCCGCACCCGTATCACTGACACCAGAGTTGTTGGCCCGGCGTGCATGCTGCTGCAGTGCCTGCTGGCTGGTGGTGGAGGTGGATGGTCCCTCCTCCATGTCCAGCAGGTCCGCATCACTGTCTGGACCCACCACCACCGTCTCCTGAAGATGAACAGGATCTGTAACAGAAAGAGAGTACATGTGAGTGTATGTGAACAACCGCCACCCCCCCCAAACACCACCACCATGTCATACCGTGCAGTGATGGGCTTCCACCTGTCTGGAATTCTCCACCTGGTATGCCCGCAATGGTGCTCGGCTGCATGGCTGCGACCAGTGTCTCCTCATGTGGGGTCAGCTGCAACACCACTGGCGGGCCCCCGCCAGTGCCAGCACGTGCTGCCCTGAAGGCTTCCACCTCTCCTTCAACCTCCTGCGGTCAGTCCCCATCTTTTCTTGCATTCCTGCACGGAGCACTGGTGGCTTCTGTGCAGGTTAACGACCAGCTACCTCCCATGCAGCCCACACAGGACTGAGGGGTCCCCTCCGTCCACTCAATAGTGGCTCATCTTCCAGGTAGCCTGGAAGAGGGCCTCCGTCTCTGCCGCTGTGAAGTTCGGCCTCCTCCTACACCCACCGTCCTCACCCCTCACCTTGGCTCTGGTCGGTCATGGTGATCTGTATGGGTGGAAGTGGACACCTGTCACTGTGCAGTCTACAGCATTTCCCATGAGCATTGTCCTGAGCATCACCAGCATGTAACTCACCTCTCACCTGCAGTACCCGAATCTGGCCTGCACAGCCCACTGTCGCACATTTATAGCAACACATGCAAATTAGAGTGGAGCAACTTTAATGACATGCAAATCGCGCCACTCGCCCTTGAATGGCTGATCAGAGGATTTGCATATGTCGGCTGAATATCGCGAATCCTTTGCGCAATATGGAAAAAGTCGGCTGAGCCAATGGCGCAGATTTGTGCCTGCTTGGTACACTGCATTGCGCATGCCCAGATAGCTTACGCATGCGTCTGTCACACTGCAGGCGTGCTGGCGCGATCGTCGATTCAGGCCATGGCCACCATTGTGCCAGTGGTGCTACAGCACTGGGCACTATATGGCGCTGTGGCACTACTGCGCAATAGTCCACTGTGGCACTGGTACGCAGTTTGTCGGTCGCGCCGGATGACCATACGTCCGATGGCGCTGTGCATAGCCTTGCGTCATTGCCATGACCTTGTGTATGCCCTTTGCCCCCAGCGCTGTTCGCATGCCATGTGTACGTCCCTATTGCGCTGTCTGGTGACAGCGCTATGTTAAGTGTGGCGCTGTTCGAACAGCGCGATTGGAGTCTGTGGTGGTCTATTGCGCAACATCTCCACGTGGGGTTACAGTGCAGCGGAGCGCCATATTGCCTGCTGTAAAGCTACCAACATGGCTAGGAGGAGGGCTGTGTGTTGGAGCCAGCTGGAAGTGTCAAACCTGGTGGCCCTAGTGGAGCCCCACTATGAGGCACTCTTGGTGGGGCACCTCCCTCATAGCCAGGACAAGGGTGTGGCAGCAGGTGGCCACTGACCTGGTGGGGTCACTGGACAGTGCCAGTCTGCTGAGCAGTGCGGCACGGTACAGTGACCTCCGCCGAGGAGCCAGAGCTGTTGGCTGGCTGCGTTCACGTGCCAGGCGGGCGTGGTGCCTGAGCAAGGTGAGTGTACCATCTATGCACCTATATTCTCTGGGGTGTGTGTGCTTTGGTGGCTGTGCATAGGTGGCGGCTCGGCCACGGTTGGCTGTGTCAGTGTGTGTGCAGCTGTGCGATGGATTGTTATGGCTGTGTGAGCAGGCACTCTCACTGGGGCAGGGGGCACTCTGCTTTTGAGTCACACTGATGTTAGTCTCAACATATGTCTCCCACAGGCCAGGATGTCAGGAGGCAAGCACCACCTGAAGAGGGGCAGGCCAGGGACCCGGTGCCAGCAGGGGTGGCACCCCTACAGCAGCAGCAGTGGGAGTAACAGTGGCAGCAACGTCGGCAGACAGAGCTGCTTGAGCAGTGTGAGTATCATGACGTCATCGATGCTATTGCATGCTGGGGGGGGGAAGACCAGTAGCCCTGCACAATACAACCATGCAGGAAAGGGGAGGTCATAATTCCACTATACAGGACACTAGTGAGGCCCCACCTGGACTACAGTGCACATTTCCGGAGACCATCCCTACGTAAGGACGTACAGTGGGCAGGGAAGGTTCAGAGGAGGGCACCAAAGATGGTGCATGGCTTGCATCACAAGTCCTATGGAGACAGGTTGAAGGAACTGAACATGTACTCCCTGGAGGGGAGGAGGGAGAGAGGGGATATGGTAGAGACATACAAGTATCTTACAGGGTGGAACAGGGTGCAGAGGAACACTATTTTGAATTGAAAAAGATGTTCCAGGACTACAGGCAATGGGATGCTGTTGGAGGGTGGACAATTCAGAGGACACATGGAAGGACTGTCTTCACAGAACGGGTGGTGGACAAGTGGAACACCCTGCCAGAGGAGGCGGTGGGGGCTGAAACAATCATGGGATTTCAGAATGCACGGGATAGACAAAACGGAATTCCGGAGGTTAGGGGTAAGGGGCAACAGACTCCTAGGTAAACAAAGTGAACTTACAGCTCAAATGCACAGACTGGCTTGGCCATAGGCCCTTATCTGCCGACACTGTCTATGTGTCTATGTCTGTATACACGACACAGGTGACATGCATCACTGTGCAGTATCACAGCACGTCTGTGTATCGTCACTGGTGGCCCATGCATGCACTGGGCACATAACTGTGTAACTAACATCGCTTCCCGTTACCCGTCACTTGCCAGCCTGGTTTGTACTGTGATGGACATGGGCGTGTGTGTGGGCAGTGGTGTGCATAGCTGGTGCCGCCTGTTTGTGATGGCCATGTGCATGTTCACTGTGGGTGGGTGCATGCCATCACAGGTGCGGGACATTGGGCTATATGGCTTGCAGGTTGGGTGGTGTTCAGGGTTGTGGTCAGTCACAGCCATTGACTGTGTTCCCATTTTCCTAGGCCTCAAGGTTCTCAGGAGGATGGCAAGTGATGTGAGGCACCTCACACAAGTCAGCGTCGAGAACCGGGAGATCCTTCAAGCCATCCGGTGACATGGACATCAGCAGAGGCGGCACAGGACGGTGCACCAGCAGGGGGAGGACCAGGAGCCGGCTGGGCCATAGCTGACATTACCCTTCGCACTTCTCCCATCCCTACCACCCTGCCTTCCCTCTCCAAGTTTTTAATCCCTCCCCCTTGAACACCCCTTCCTTGTATCCGTCCCCCCCCCTTGTAAATAGTTTCTATTGTTGTTATAATATGTTCAATATACATTTCTATTTTGATATATGAATACTGTGTTGGTCTCTGATTTGCAGCTGGCTATGGGTGCTCAGTTGCAGGTGTGTACATGCCATCTGGGGTGGTCTGGTCCTGGGGGTGTGTGTGCGTGTGTGTGCATAGGGAGGTATCTCCAGCATGGCAGTGACTTTCTGTTGGTCTTGCCATCTGCTGCCACCACTGCTTGGTGCACAGGGTGTGTCTAGCTTGGAGGCTTCTGTGTGCTGCACGGGGTTGGCGTGTGCATGGTTTCCTGCAGTGCCAGTCACTGCACATAGGTGGTGTCTTGGGGTCACAGTGCAGGGTGTGCTGTGCGTACAGGGGGCTGCTGTGCACTGTGGTTGTCAACCCCCTGTGTGTGGCACTCTCAGCATGCCAGTGGTTGTGCTGGGGTGTCATAGCTCCGCTATGCTGTGTTGGCTTGTCTCCATGGGCCAGTAGATCATCCTTCACACCCCAGTGATGCTGTGTGCTTGGGGTGTGCAGGTGTGTGTGGGTTCTGCAGTGTGTTCCTGTGCCCATGTGTGGCATGGCTGGCGGTGGGCCCAAGCCTGCCTCCCTGGATGTGCAGTTCCATTGCTCGGGGCTCTGCTTGCACCATGGCAGCTCTGGAATGCTCAGCTGAGCTTCCCTGGTTGCTCCATAGCGCAACATTTCAGCTCAGCTTCTCCTTCCTGGTTGCGCGATGGCGCAGTATGTGCGATATTCAGACGTTGGTTGCTTGCTCAATTTGTGCTGCTCCATGTTTGAATATCACACCTGTTGTGCATTTGCGCAACTGGTTTGTGCTTGCTCCTGCTGTTGCGCTCATTTTGAGAGCAGTTTGAATATCTGAGCCACTGTGTTCTGAAGCTGTTATACATTGTCACATGTCTAACTTTGTAAGCATGTTCATTTTACTGGCTCCTGCTCTTCTCCTCTTGGATTTGAGCTCAACCCATTCTATCTTCACCTCCTTAAATACAGGCTGATAATATAACTAATTGTTCCTTTTCAAATCATATAGCCCAACAGTATACGTTACATTCTGTTTGCATACTCTGTTTTGGAAGTTTACAGAAATATTATGTGATTGACTTGGGTTGGTATATTAAACTGTGTTTTAGAAATCTAGGTATTGTTTTGTCTAATGACCTCCTGGTTGTACCAGCCCCTTGTTGTGCTATGTCCCTTTTTTGTCTGGGGACACAGAGTTAACCCCCAGCCCTGATAGGAACAATTTTCCCCATCCTAAAACTGTTTGAACAGCTGAAGGCATAATATTTGCACATTTAAAACTGCAAAGTCTACTCTCTAAGAAGTCTGAAATCAAAGCTTAGATTACACTGCAACAGCTGGGTGTTCGAAGCATAACTGAATCTTAGCTGGAGATTAAACATCTAGATGGTCAGTGTACGTTAAATGGTTACAAATCTTTTAGAAAAGATAGGCCTGATAATAAGAAAGGTGGAGGCATAATGATATATGCTAAAGATAATTTAATTGAACCTGTCTCCAGTTACATTCCTAAAACTTGGGCCCTGTTCACACTAGGGTATTTAAAACAGGTTAAGGAGCTTAAACTGTTTTAAAGTGCCCTAGCACAGTTAGCATCCACACTTAACAAGCTTTCTAATCCATTTTTTAAAACCATGTTTAAACCCTGTTAAGACCTAGGCTTAAATACAGTTTTAAAAATGTTTCAGAAGTTAAATTGGTTTTACCTGCAGTGTAGATGGTCAGGCATGGTTCCCCTTCGTGAAGCTGGATGTCCCCACATGTGAACCGGTTGATAGTTTATTTGGTCCAGAGGTAGTAGTGCAGATGCTGTTAACTGTTTTTAATAACGGTTTGCAACACACCTGTGGCAGTGCGGATGCTACAACATGGATGCTACAGCATGGTAAACAATCCATTTAAAAAAAAACTTTTAACATTACCGTGCTGTAGTGTGAACTGGACCCAAATATGAGTGGCTCCTGCTTGAATTAAGTTTGACCAGAATGCATAAGGTCATTTTTCACACTTTGTACAACTCTCATAAAAACAGTTTGAATGGTTTAAATGAATTTACTGACTTTATTAGCCATAATAACTTGGACAAATACATATTAGTTATGGGACATTTTAGTCTGAAGTGGGACATAAACTGTGTAACAAATCATGAGCTTCTGATTTCAAGTATAGAGTTCTCTCCCAGTCCCAGTCTCCCTCCCAGTCTTTTTTTTTTTCATTTTTCTCTGTACTTCGCCATAGTGCTTAGCTAGCCACCTTAGCCCACTAAAATCCGTACCCCACCACCCTCCTATTGCTCGCCACCCCCCCCCTCCCGACTGCCTAGCCCACACTACTTCTCGGCTCTCTCCTGCCTCGCTAAAAAAATGCTTTGGCTTAGTCCCCACCACCTGTTCCTGCTCACCCTCACCCTCCTTTTCCCTTTATGCCAACTCCCCCCCTATGCCTACCCTACCCCTCCACCTACTCTCACCTTTCTATACTACTACCCGAAACATTGTACCATGGCTTTTACTCTGGAAGTCTTAAACAAACATCACCCAATTAATACCTGGGTGCAAAGAGCCATATTTGCTAATTGGAAACTGCCACATCATTATAACTCACTAACAATCACCTCTACTGGGACTCCAGAAGACAATCCAAGCATCTTAAAAGTACAAGCAGAAACTCACTCCAACCTATTATGAACTACGAATGGCATCGCTTGAAACTCCTGCTCCTCCTATTTTTAATATCTGGTGGGATACACCCAAACCCTGGTCCTGTTGCACTGAAGCTGACAAAAACAGGGAAAGTTGGTAGTGGTCTCTCCATTATCACTCTAAATATCTGCAGCCTCCTTCCCAAATTGGCATCTCTTCAAACTCTCGCTGGACAAAAAAACCCTGATATACTAGCCATTGTGGAAACCTGGCTATCTCCCAGCACCCCGGATCATGCGGTCTCGCTTGAAGGCTACAATCTTTTCAGACTCGACCGGACAAGCAAGAAAGGTGGGGGCTGTGCTATCTACATAAAGGACAACCTCTCCTGTCAACGCAGCAGCTTCACCCCCACAAATATGCAGATGCAACTCCTCCCTATCAAACTGCTTCTTGGTGCACAAAACAAAGTTCTCACAGTGGCCGCAGTCTATATCCCTCCAAAAGACCACCGTGCCAGTATTAAGTCTGTACTTGATTTTGTTAGTCTGCAGCCCTCTGAAAATGAGCTCCTCCTCCTCGGGGATTTCAACATAAACTGGCTCGCCTCTGACACTGGCTCTTACAAAGATGACATCCTAGCAGCAAACCTGACTCAGATGGTAACCTCCCCACCGGAAAAATTACAAAACTGGTACAAGCACCCTTATTGACTGGGTTCTCACAAATCACCCTGACCGGATAAAAAACATTAAAGTCCTCCCTGACTCCCTCAGTGACCACTCCCCAGTGTCCTGTACCTGGTCTAATAAATTTCTCAAGCCACCCCCCAAAGTTATAACAAGCAGAATATTGCCTTATGGGAATCTTATCAAGTTGAAAACCCATCTCCTACAACAGGACTGGACGCCAATCCTTGAATCAACTGATATTAATACCGCACTAGAATACTTCATTAAATCTTTCAACTCTGCATGCGACTTATACGCCCCAGTAAAAAAACGTAAAATCAAAGCGCTATCAAATCCATGGATTACTGCCAAACTACTTGCTGAGCTCAAGGTTCGGGACCACCTCTGGGCAGTTGTCAGAGACACAGGCTCACCTCATGATACCCTAAAATACAAGCAGGCATGAAATAGATGTACCTCACAAATTAGGCAAATGAAGCGCGTCTATTTCAAAAATGCCCTTGAATCCACCTGGGGTGATGGAAGAGCTTTTTGGGACAACATCCGAAACATAATGGGTAAACAATCAAAATCGTCACCTACCATTATGAAAGTTGATGGATCCACCACTCTGACCCAAAGTCTATTGCAGATGCGCTTAATAAGACATTCACAGACCTTAGTGGGGTCCTCCCCAGATTTCTTCTCGGACTTACCTGTGCTAGCCTAGTATCACAAAACACCCCTCAGTGACAAACCACAATTTTACTTCAAGAAAATCAAAGTGCCTGAAGCACACAAGTACATAAGAAAGGCCTGCTCCAAATCCAGAACAAGTAGTGACACGCTAGATCTAAAAATCCTGTTCTCACCCTGGATGAAGTAATTCACCCCTTGCAAAATTCTTAATCTGTCACTTTGCCAAAGTCAATTTCCCAACAAATCGAAATCTGCCATAGTTACGCCAGTGCACAAAGGGGGACAAAACCTCAACAGGAAACTATCGACCAATATCAATACTCCCTCCCCTCTCCAAAGCACTTGAACGAATAGTGGCAGACCAACTCTCTGATTACCTGGACAAATACAATCTACTCTGTAATCAACAGCACGGCTTTAGGAAAGGACATAGTACAACAACATCCTTACTTGATTTCTCTGGAGAAGTCCTCTCAGCCCTGGACAAAGGGTGCCAAACAGGTGCAGTCTTTATCGATCTTACAAAAGCTTTTGACACAGTCCATCGTGGCCTACTTACCTCCCTACTTTCTAGCCTAGGCCTGGCCGAAGGTCCTTGTGCTTGGGTAAAAAGTTACCTGTCCAATCGGTCACAGGCTGTAAAAATCTCTAATGAACTCTCTGACTTCAAACCAGTTCTCTCGGGTGTACCACAGAGATCAATTCTTGGACCGCTCCTCTTTAGCCTGTTCCTTAACTCCCTCCCAGATATCTGCCAGGAGAAAATAATCTTATACACTGATGATGCTGTAATTCTCTCTTCCCACAAGGATCCAAACTCCTACGAAAAAGCCTGCAACTTGCTTTCTCTAGTGTTGAAAGGTGGTTCCTGGATAGTAAACTTGTGCTAAACCACAATAAAACAAAAGCCATGCTCTTCTCCAATCACCAAAACAAAAATAGGCATACTCCACTCACCATACAAACCTCTGCGGGAATTACACTGGACCAAGTAAATACTTTCAAATACCTTGGCATCACTTTTGACCAAGGGCTCACCTTTGCAACCCACATTGACAACACTGCGAAACAGTGAACCAACGCTTGGAATACTATTCAGAATCACTAATTTCTAAATCAAGCGGCATTGAGAATAGCTATACAGAGTTCCATAATCTCAATCATTGACTATGGCCTTATTATTTATGGCTCAGCTACCTCCACTGCTCTAAGGTGTATCTCAATTACTCTAAATAAGGCCTGCCGGCTCCTCACGGGGGCTCATAGACTGACTCACACGTGTGATCTGTACTATGAATCAGGCTGGTTGAACCTATCAAATCGTCTTATTTATCTCACCTGCACAATGGAAAAAAAATCTATCTTGGGACTGACTCCATTATGTATTCAAAACCTACTCCGACTGAATCCTGGCTCACGACCCTCCACCAGATCTGAATGCCAACCTTTCCTGGTTCCGAGATGCCGGACTGCACAGGGACAAAGATCTTTCGCATACAGGGCCCCGACATGGTTCAATGCGCTTAGTCCACCTACTCTATCCTCAACCTCGCTTGAAGCTTTCAAATCCATGCTGTATGCCCACCTCACCACCACTAGCAACTGTGATTGCGCTAAATAAAAACTACTACTCCTCATGTCCATCCTCACATCTGAGACCTCTTCCTCCCTGACTAATGAACCCACTGGTACCTCTACTACTTCCTGTCTCCCACCCAAACTCACTCCCCTTTTTCCTGCCCTCTCACTTACTCTCCGCTCACCACCTTTCCCTCCTCTCTAGCCTCCTTTTGGTGCCTAATGATCACCCTCTCCTGGAAGTTTCCTTAACCTCAAATTGTCTACTCACTTGAACCTGTTATAGCTTGTTTTTCTATGAAACTTAAAAACGTTACTGCCTTAAACTGTTAATAGCAAATTTATGATGTAACTTTCCTGTCTGGTTTTACCTGTAATGTGTATCGTGCTTTGTTAAATGTTCTTTGTGATGTGGAACCTTTGTAAAAGAGCCCTGGCTCAAAGGTATTAATTCCTAGACTAATAAACTAAACTAAACTCTCAACTAATCTCCACATTTACCCACATGAACGTCTGTAGTAACAATCTCATGTTATTGGACCGGAGTTTAGCCAACACCCATAAATATAGAAGCTGCAATGTTTTTGCTGATTCCATAAGCAATCATCCACCAAATTTCTGCTTAGGGGTGCTGAAAAATTGCCAGAGTTCCACCTAAATCTGTCTTATAGAGATTTCTACAGTTTCAGTCTTGATGAACTTTTGAACAAGGTCAATGCAGTGGACTAATCCCTTATTGACTCTATCCCTGCAGTGGACATGGATATAGATTATTTTGCAGGGATTCTAACTGAGATACATAAAACATTTTTACCACATAAAAACCCATCAGGTTAGGGCCAAAGAAATAACTGGATGTCACCTGACTTGCTTGGAAACTGTATAAGTCTTCTTGTAAACTGTGTAAATCTTCTAATGGTATTTCTGATTATAATAAGTACAGACAACTGAGAAACCAGTGTAAGTCTGAAATTCAAAAATGCAAATCAAAATGTATTTATTTATGACTTTGATAACCGGGTTGGTGCACTGATCCCAGGGACCATTTTCAGCCACGACCCGGGCCACATACAATGGCACAGGATTAAATTATAACCAAAGTACATAGAACAGTTGAGCAGTTTAACAATGAGGCAAAAAACAGGATACAACAGTTTACAAGATACAAGTTAGCAAAATACAATAAATCTGACTTACAGCATGACAAGGTGTCATTTCCTTGGCAGAGATAACAAGCAATTTTCACGAATAGTAATTGGACTAAACAGATAAGCGGAGCGGAGTAGCCCCTGGACATGGAAGGGGGAACCCCAAGTGAAGGGGAGTAGTGGGGAGGGAGGGGGAGGTGTGTGAGAGGGAGGTATTGGAGGATTAACACAAAAGGGAAGTCGTTGAGACACAAATAAGCTCAGGAGGTTTGAGCGAACGGGGATGGGGGACTACCTAGTAAAGCAGCAGCAGCAGGATTCAGCCAGAAGCTAGTCTTTGAGGTGGGATTTGAACAAGCAGTGGGTGTTGAGGGAGCAGAGTTCAGCAGGGTGCTTATTCGACAGTGAGGGGGCTGTAGCAACAAGGCTCTCCTGCCCATATTGGTTGATATTCTGGGAATATTTAGAGGGGGGATGTTGATGGAGCGGAGACAGTGGTGTAGTGTTTGGACTTTGAGGAGGGCTGCAAGGAGAGATTCCTGGCCAGTACAGATGGCAGTATCAACCATGCAGCATAGGGCAAGGTCAAAGCGGCCCTGCAGAGGAGCCATCTGAGTGACTGGTAAAGGACACAGTGGTGGGTGGAAAAAGGGGCCAGCAAGGCAAAGTGACAGGCATTATTGTAGGCAGTAGAGAGCTTAGCCATGACGGTCGAGGATGCCCTAGCATAGATGGTGGAGCAGTAGGCAAGTATTGGAAGTAGGTTCCCCTGGACAATGGCAAGTCAGGCCTCAGGGGTGAGTTATTGCCAGAATCTGTAGGCAGCACCCAGCTTTTGGTGTATCCTATGAACCACTGAGTTGACATACTCAGAGAAGGAGAGGGAGGGCTCGAGTAAGATTCCTAGGCATTTGAAGGTATTGACATCTTCAAGAACCTGGCCATCAAGAGAGACAATGTTGAGAGAGAAGTGTGTTTTGGACTTGGCTAGGAAGGGCTTGGATCTGAACAGCATGAATTTAGTTTTTTTGGCATTTACCAGGAAGAGGTTAGCTGCAAACCAGTTGTGGGCAGCTGCATAGTTAAGAGTGGGAACTGAGGAAATGTGGGCGAGGATTTATCACTGTAAAAAAGTATGAGGTCATCAGCATAGAGGAGAGAGTTACAGCTGAGACTGTCTGAGGGAAGGGAGTTTATAAAAAAGAAGACTAGAAGGGGGCCCAGAATGGAGCCCTGGGGGACACCGGTTGAGACTGGCAGGGTAGGAGAGCAAGCAGGGCCAACACACACATATTGGGAGTGTTCAGTAAGGTAGCTCCTGAACCAGTTACTTACTTCCTGCAAACAGCCAAGGTGACATTGCTTGGAGAGGAGTAGGGCATGGTTGACCATGTCAAAGGTTTTAGAGAGGTCAACAAAAACTGCACCAGTGGTATTTCCATGGTCCATGTTCATGAGGATGTGGTCAGTCAGCAGTGCAAGGGTGGTAGGTAGTTTAGACTAAAATGGTGCAGGGTCTGCACCGGAAGACATATGAAGAGAGACTAAAGGAGCTTAATATGTATAGCCTCGAGGAAAGGAGGGAGAGGGGGGACATGATAGAAACTTTCAAGTACCTCAAGGAACTCAACAAAGTCCAAGAGGGTAGCATCTTTCAAAAAAAGAGGTGTGCAAGAACAAGGGGCACAATTTGAAGATGGGAGGGCAGCTCAGAGGTAATTTAAGTGAAGTATTTTTCACAGAGAGGGTTGTGGATGCATGGAACAGCCTTCCTGAGGAGGTTGTGGAGTCAAAAACAGTGGTGGAATTCAAGCATGCATGGGACAGTCATAAGGCAATTCTAGGGGGTGGGGGTAGGAAGAAGTAGACTGCTGGTTAACTAGGATCTGCAGCTTATCCATTAGGTAGGGAAATGGGCAGACTGGGTGGGCCAAGCGGTCCTTATCTGCCATCAAATTCTATGTTTCTATGGTACTATGGTTCTTGCAGAAGCCATGTTGTTGGCTGCACAACAGGTTATACTTGTCTATGTGTTCAGTGAGCTGATGGTGGATAGCTTTCTCAAGTAGTTTACTAAGGTGTAGGAGGAGGATGGAGATAGGACAATAGTTGTCCATAGATAGAGGGTCACCAGCTTTGAAAATGGGAATCACTTTGGCAGCCTTTCAGGAGTCAGGCATGGAGGAGGTGGAAAGGGCAAGGTTAAAAATAAAAGTCAGGGGTCTGACAATGGCTGGGGAGATGAGGCTGAGGAAGACTGGGGAGAGGCTATCAGCCCCAGGGGAGTCATGGTTTGGGAGACATTTGAGGAGCTTAGCAGTGTCAGTAATTGAGATAGCTTTGAAGTAGAAAGGGAGGATTAGGGGATGAAGGCTTGGGCTGGGGGAAGTCATCAGGGGGTTAGGGTAGAGGACCGAGCTGTTAGGCTGGCCATCCAGGAGTTTTATTTATTTGGTTTTTGTTTACCGGGTAAGTACACTAGACAACAATGTTGCCTATATTCAGGCATGACCCGGAGTTTGCTTAGAAACATGGATAAGTCAGTAAATTTGTCATTGAAAGCCCAGGCCACCTCCAAAGGGTCCATGACTAGGCCGGTGGGGGAGTTCAATTGCAGGACTACCTTACTGGAGTGGGGGTTTAGAAAAAAGCCAGTGGAGTCCCAGAATTTCCTTGTGTCTCCAAAGTTTATCTTTTGGAGATTACAGAAATGAGCCTGTTTCAGGGATTTGGCCAGATGCTTGCATAGATTTCATCGGCGCCTGTAGGCATCCTAGAGGGCAGTGGAGGGGGATGTTTTGTAGACAGACCAAACACAATACCTATCCTTCATGAGGGTAAGGAGATCTTTAGTGACCAAGTGAAAGCAACTGCCTTTGACCCATCTTGTAGTGGCAGGAAAATGCTGATCCTGTAGGGCCAGTAGGGTCTGTGTGAAGAGGGTTACTGCCAGGGTCAAGTCAGTGAGTGAGTAGAGAGCAGACCAGTCCAATGACCATGCCTCACCATGGAGGATAAGGTTGTTGGGGCTGTGGAAGTTTCGAAAGGACAGGTATTTGAGTGATGGACATTTGAATTTAGATGACCAGAGGAGAAACATAGAGGAATGGTTGCTAATGGAGTCAGCCATGGTACCGGCATGCAGTACATGATCATCCCTGTTCATGATAATCCAGTCCAAAAGGGTTTGAGTGGTAGTGCATGGGTTTTGTCTGGTGGGGAGACAGTCTGGACCAGGTTAAGTTGTTTTTGATGGGAAGCATAGTATGACTGGTGGGTACTCAGCCAGTTTAAATTGAAATTGAAGAGGAGAATGGAGTCTCTATGAAGGGATAGTGAGCTCAGGCCTGAAAGAAAGTTGTTTAGGCCCTCAGTTCCCGTGGTTGGAGGACTGTAGCAGCAATCAATATAGAGTTCCTTAGTGGATCCCAGGGTTAGTTCGGAGAGGAGCCATTCACTAGGGGAGGTTGGATCAGAGCTGAAGACAATGTTGGCTGAGAGGGGTTCCCTAAAGGACAGTGCAACACCACCCTTCTTCTTTTTGCCTGGCATATCAACACATAATAAGGAGTACCCAGGTAGCTGACACATAGTGTTGGATAGGTGAGGCTTTAGCCAGGTTTCAGAAAGTCCGAACATGTGGGGCTTGTGCAGTGATACCAATGCCTCCAGATCAGGGAGCTTGGAGGGAAGGTGGCAGATGATGATATGTACAATTTTCAGACTAGTGGCATTTGCCCAGATACTGGAGGAGGAGGTGATATGGGAGTTGGCTGGACCAGGGTTGCACTCGACATCTCCAGCTTGGAGAAGGAGGGAGGGAGAGTAGGAGTGTATAAGGGCAAGGGGGAACAATAGGAGACCAAGAGAGGGAGAGGGAGAGCAGGTAGTGGCCAAGTAAGCAGCACTCCAAATTGGAGAGAAAAGAGAAGGTGATAGGTCAGAGAGGAGACAGTTCCCATTTGGAGTAAGGGAAGAGGTGCAGCGGGGGGAACGGGTGGCAGGGAGGAAGGCAGGGTACTCCTGGTCATGGGCTACCACAGTAGCACAAGAGTCCATCAGCAGCAGGATGGATGGCAAGGAGACAGTGAGTAGTGTAAGATGTGGCAGATTCATCATGCCAGGAGTAGCTGACAAATATGAAAAACACAAGGGGTAAGAGGCTAGTTAGGCGGGAGTGGCTGGAGGCTTATATGCTAACACAACCAAGTCACTAGTTATCCCCTCAGGGGACTGAACAAGAGAAACTGTGGTGGAAGAAAGGGCTGAGAGTCGAGTGGTAATGGAGAGAATAAAAAACAGGGTGCAAGAGACAACAGAGACAGAACAGAGACCAGGGAAAAGTGTGCTGGAAGGAGGGGTAGGAACTTTCTCTTAGGTATGGAGTTGGCACAGGAGGAGAGGAACTCTGACTTTAAGCCTGTTGTATGAAGTGAAAGCCAATGGTGACAGGTCTTGCAGGTGAGGGAGGGGTTTAGGTGGATTTAATGAGTGCCAGGGGCAGGGGGGTGGGATAAAATTTAGCTTGCATGATGAAATGCAATCTTGTTCACCAGAACAGGGTCCGGGCCGTACCTGAAGCAGAGACTTGAGGGCGGATGGCAGGCTGGTTCTTCACGCCATGGAGATGGGCAGTTTGGCTTCAGGAAGAGGCCGTGGTTGCAGTGCTAGCCCGATGGGCTAAGTGGGATGCCTGAAGGAGAAGGGACAGACAGAAGATTAATTAAAGCCACAGGTAATGGGGTGAGGATTTGGTGAAAAAAGAGCAATTTAGATTAAAACAAAGGGAGCAAGGAGGAAAATAAAAGGCTAAATTGGGGGGCAGATGGCAGACCACAGGAAAGGTGCCCACAGGGTCTGGAGTCAGGGAGAGAACAAAAGAGGCAGAATTAGAATATGAAGACCCGGAATATTTTGATTTTCTTTAGAGACAATTCTTACAGGAAGGGGTGTGGTGTTTGAAAGCGGGACTTTGTACAATCTTGCACAACATCCTTATGGGACAACCATCGATTTATTCTTATAAGTTGGGACAAAAAGTTCATTATTAGTTCAGCTTAATACTGCATATTCTGTACCTTTTTTTATTTGTGGGCCTTAACAGCTCACAGAGGGCCCATGGCAAAATATGCCCCGATCCTAATCCTCCTGCTGGGTTTAAGTTTTTTTATTCCAATGAATACCCAGTACCTAAAGGGAAACGGATAATAGTTTCCCCTACCTTGGAAGCTTTTACATTTTTTATTTTTATATTATTTACTAGAAATATGGTAAAAGAGATAACTGCTTTAAATCAGTATGTGAGAGCCCTAATAATATTAACCATACAAAAGGTTTTTTTCTTTAGGCTTAATGAGGTTCTTAATGTTTAACCATGCCTTGTTGGCATGTGAGTTATAGCTTAAACTTCAATCATATGCAACACAGCTTATTGAGACGTCAGGCAGGAGGTCTAATGTTTTAGTCCTGTGTGGAAAGAGACTGCAGGGGGCCTAGTCAAAGTGATAAAGGACAACCTATGATAGATTTGGAACTGGGTCCTATACACATCAGAATGATCCTGTTGGGGTTGGAGTGTCAAAGAGGGGGAGCCCATATCCAGAAAAATACCACTTTTTTTTTAGAAATAATGATGGCTAACTCTGCACTTATAATGTCATTTAATGTAAATGGCATTCATAATCCGGTAAAACATAGAAGATTGCTACGATATTTTAAACAAAATAAGCCAGATGTGATAATGCTCCAGGAGACCCATCTTTCCCGATTGGAACACTCCAAACTAGGGGCATGGGGGTTTGATAAAGTGGTGGCCTCAGCCCATCCCTCCGGAAGGAGACGAGGTACTGCAATCCTGATTCTATATGGCACACAGTTCCAAATGCAAAAACAGATCATAGACTCAGATAGAAACTATGTAATTGTGGTGGGTCAACTTTACTCGAGGCAGGTTACACTAGCCTCGCTTTACCTCCCTCCAGGAAGTAAGGTGAAGGTGGCACAGAGATTTCTGGATATCCTATTGCCAGCTATTCAAGGCATGTGTATTATTGGAGGAAATTTAAATATCACCCTGAATATTAAATTAGACTCATCTAATCCCAATAGGCATCGGCGGTCTGCTATTCAGACGTATCTCAGACAAATCCTACCTGAATTGGGGCTCATAGATACTTGGGGCCATTTATTTCCTTCAGTAAGAGCATTTACACATTTTTCACCCAAAACCAATACCTCAGCACGATTAGACTATTTTTTAACTTCGATTGAATATCTTGAATATGTTAGGGATATATATATAGGGACATCCCTTCTATCAGATCATACCCCTGTTTTTTTAAAAATAGATGTGGAGAGACCTAAAAAACAAAACTTCTGGAGGCTTACTATAACCCACTTATAAGATCCAGAATTCATTCAATTGGTTAAGTCACGCATACCAATTATCCACGCAGATAATGCTTCTCCTGATACAACAGCTACTATTAAATGGGACACCCTCAAAACAGTGCTCAGGGATGATATCATCAAGTATACTTCTTTAAAAAAAAAGTAGAGAAAAAAGGGAACGGGAACTACAGGAGGCTTTATCAAGGCTACAAGCTAAGTTATGTCAGGGAGATAACTCAGTTAAACCTGAGATGTTAATAATTAAACAAAAACTTCAAAAAATAACAGACCAGAAAACTGAACAACAACTGCTGTACTTAAAATTGAGCTCAATAAAAGGGGGGCCACGAGGAGCCAGGAATCTGGTGAGACACCTGCGGGAGTTCAGAGGCAGGGCTGTGGTTGCCAAACTTCAACACCCATAAACTAACCGTTATCCCACCCTACTGCTATTAGACAAGCAATGGCTGATTATTATAAACTCCTATATACTGAGGATATCTCCCCAAGCCCTCACCAACTACTACATATCTCCAAAGTATTAAATTACCTCATTTAAATACCCAGCAAGCTGAGTCCCTGATACGTCCTATTACCAACCAAGAGATTATAGCCACCCTTAAGCTGACCAAGACACAAAAGGCCCCGGAACCAGGTGGATACCCGAATGAGTTTCTCAAACAATTTCAAAAATTGCTGATACCCATACTACTACCGGCATACAGGGAAATACAGGAGGGAGCCCCCCCCCCCCATCTTGGCGATATGCTGAAATTACAGCTATCCCAAAACCTGGAAAAGATCCAACTCGGGCTGCTTCCTATCACCCCATATCTAAATTAAACTGTGACTATAAGGTATTTATGTTTATTCTGGCTCATAGATTAGACAGATTTTTACCTCAGTTAATTGACAGAGATCAAGTGGGATTTATTATGAAGCGCCAAGCCCACGATGCAGTACAAAGGGTCCTATTATTAGTAGAACATGCTACTCGAAGAAAAATTCCTTTAATTCTACTCGGGCTCGACACCGAGAAAGTCTTCGATAGGGTGTTGTGGCCTTTCTTGTGGGCTACCCTTAAAGAATTTAATCTCCCTGAAAAATTTATATTCCAAATCCAGGCCATGTACCATTCTCCAGTAGCTTATCTGAAATTAGATGGTTCGATATCCTCATCATTTACTTTATCCAGAGGTACACGACAAGGATGCCCTTTATCCCCACTTCTTTTTGCACTTTATTTAGAACTTCTAGCTGCCAAATTAAGGGAAAATGGTAATGTTCAAGGGATCCCACTAGAAGGCAAAATGTTTAAATTATCCCTCTTTGCAGACAATATTTTGCTAACCCTGACTTCCTCAGAGACATCTGCCCCAGCGGTATGGGAACAACTTTAACTTTTTAGCACCTTATCTGGCTATAAAGTAAATTGTTCAAAAACCGAAGTACTTAATTTCTCCTTCTCTCCATCCAGACAAATGAAACTGGAATTTCCCTTCCGCTGGCATAGACTTGAAATGAGGTATCTAGGGATAAAAATCCCAGCTAAGTTAATACATCTTGAAATGGTAAATATGGAACCAATTACGCAGCAAACTACCTCAAATTTGTCTAGGTGGACACACAACTTCCCCTGGGCCTAATCAATTGCATAGAAACAATCCAACAAAATATTTTTCTTTGTTTATTATTTTTCCTACAAACTTTGCCAACTGTTCCCTCGGACTTTTATTTTCGATCCTGGGATAAGCTTATCTCGAGGTTTATTTGGGGAGGGAAAACCCCCAAGAGTTAAATACACCTTGCTACAGCTTCCTATATCAGAGGGAGGGCTAAATTTACCTAACTTGAAAGAATATTCTAGAGCAACTCAAACCCGTACAGCCCTATTACTCATTAATCCCTCTTATAGGGCACACTGGAAAACAATAGAGATAACCTTAAATGGACTGGAATCCCTACCAACGTATATATTGGGAGACCACAACAGGTGTTATCCCTTGAATAGGTTTCTGAAAATGACGGCAGAATTTGTAAAAACTGGCTTTATATCATTCGATATAGATTAACCTCTCAAGAGACATACTATTTAAATGCCCTAACTTGTAATAAAGACTTCTGTCCCTCCTCATTAGAGACGGATCTATCAAGATGGGAACACTATTCCATCAGATATGTATTCTAACTGATAAGCCCTGTAGGAATTCATCCATTCACATATTTACAATCCTCATATGGATTACCGCAGAGAGAACTCTCAACCTATAAGGCATTACATGCTGTTTTAGTTAAGATGGCTGACTTCTTGATTGAGATAGCAAAGGCCCCCTCTAAGAGGGTACTGTTGATTATCCAGGCCATAGAAGGCAGAACTCAAGAACACATTATTAGTAATATTTATATGGCAATGCGTCCTATGTCCACACAGGAACATGACCAAGTGAGAGCCAGATGGGCAAGAGAACTTAAAATAGAACTAGACACAGACAGATGGTTACAATCTACTTACTTTTATTCTAAAAACTCACCATCATCTTATTAGAGGGAGTTTGCATGGAAGACCAGGGTTAGATTCTTTAGAACCCCAGACATTCAGCTAAAACTGGGAGCACCAAATGGTAATCTCTGCTGGAAGGATGTGGGTATTCTCCTGCAGGCCAAGAACATATATTTTGGGCCTGTCCACTCCTATCAGACTTTTGGAGAGTTATTATAGGGGAACTTAACAATATTTTTGATATACCTGATCTATTCACTCCAGGATTTATCGTGACAGCAACACCGCCACAAGACATACAGATTAGCTGTCTTAAATATAAACTGGTCACACTTTTAATTCTAATAGCTAAAAAAGTTATTACCAGAGTATGGCTCACTAGATTGATTCCTGATAAGGCCTCTTGGAGAAACCTTACTTATGCAGTATATAACCTGGAACATCTTTCATATAAGATAAATAATAGGATTACCACTTTTAATACTAGATGGGGACTATGGGTTGCACACCAATTACAGACTTATTCAGACTTTGTACCATGAAACCAAAAAAGGATAATCCTATGTATTTCATGCTAATCACAGTTGGGATAGGATATTATTCTGGGGTATCTGATGCTAAGGGGAGAAGACCCAGTTCTCGAGAGATGTTGATCTGGAAAAGATGGAAGGGGGAAGCAAGGGAATCTTATTATTTATTTGAGACTATAGTCTATGAGATCCTAGTTTGGTCAAAGAACCAAATAATGAAAGAAAATAAAATGTTACTACAGAGATATGTTAAACAATCTACTGCGTATAAATCAAATGCCTGTAAATTAACTGCCTGTATGAGCTGAATTATGGAACCTCAACAATCAATATGGTGCATAAAATGTGGTCATGTATGTGATATTCTAAGTCAAAATAAAATAAAAATCTATATTTAAAAAAAAAAGAGGCAGAAATCGGGGACGGGCAATTGTCTAAAACAGAAGGCTACTCAGGTAAACAGAAAGCTCCAAAATAAACACTTTTACACTTTGGTAGAAAGAATTAGTAACTTAGCACTTTAAGATTAAAACAGCAGTAAAACAATGAATACAGCTTTTTTTATCAGTGATTAAATCGAGTACAGTTGCACATTCACAGAAGGCTAATATTTTCAGCAGTGAAATAACAAGAGACAGTAGCTGTTTTGGTAGAAAGTAGGCTGAAAAGACTCAGGGTTCCCAACCAATTAAAAATAAAGAAGTAGAGTCTGTTCGGTAGTAGCTGAAAGTACCAGGCAGGAATAGCCACTCAGAGAGCTCCTGGGTCAGCAAATGGCCAATGAGGGCTTCTCCCTGAACAGGTGCTGGTCTTTCAAAACTAAGGAAAATTCAGCTTGTGAGATGAGATGCAATCTTGTTCACCGGAGCAGCATCCGGGCCATACCTGAAGCAGTGACTTGAGGGTGGGTAGCAGGCTGGTTCTTCACGCTGTGGAGGTAGGCAGTTCAACTTCAGGAAGAAACCGCAGTTACAGTGCTAGCCCAATGGGTCAAGTGGGACACCTGAAGCAGTGACTTGAGGGCAGGTGGAAGGCTGGTTCTTCACACCATGGAGGCGGGCAGTTCGGCTTCAGGAGAAGACAGCGGTCGTGGTGCTAGCCCGATGTGCCAAGTGGGATGCTTGAAGCAGTGACTTGAGAGCGGGTGCATGCTGGTTCTTCATGCCATGGAGGCAAGCAGTTCTGCTTCAGGAGGAGACAGTGGTTACAGTGTTAGCCCATTGGGCCAAGTGGAACGCCACTATTTTCAGGAAAAACAAAATAATATTTTTGAAAATCCAAAACATTTTGAACTGCAGTCACAAATTTGATTGCTCCAGAAGTTAAAACCTCATGTGATGCTATATCTCCTAATAAAAATATCATTACTTAACCTGCTATTGTTAATGAAATATTCATGGACAACTTTTCAGATGTATCCAGATTCAAAGCAGTTTTTGACAACAATATCTCTTCTTGTGATTTTTCTTCTTTCTTCTTCTAACTCAACTCCTCCTTTCTATTTTCATGTAGTGAAACCAGTCCAAGTATTAAACTCATAGAATCTTATGTCAGCCAATAAAAATGCAGGAGCTGATGGGCGAGAACCAACATTTTTAAATTGACAGCAGCCAATATGTATATGCCTTTGTCGTCTATCTTCAACTTGCCCTTAATTACTGGTGATTTTCCTACACTTGGGAAAAGTACTACAGTCAATCCTATTTTGAAGTCAGGATCTTCTCAAAATGTAGAACATGATCATCTGATTTCCATTTATCACCTTTAAGTAAGTTGTTGGAGAAACTTCTTAATGAACAAATCGCCATGTACCTAAAAATGTACAACCCTCAAGCCAGGGAGCAGCACAGATTCAGAAAACATTATAGTATGGGGCCGGTCTTGGTCAGTTTCACTGACCACGTCAGTCAAGCTATGGGTGGGGGGGTACTCACTGGCATGGTCTTTGTGGACCTGTCCAAAGCCTTAGACCTAATCAATCACGTGTTGCTCCTTGATGTTTTGAACAACCTTGTTTTCTCTAGCTCCACATGTAATTGGTTTTGAACTTATTTGTATAAACGTCCACTTAAGGGTAGTTTTCACAGTACCTGTTCTAGTTTGAGGCTACTAAATGACAGAGTGCCTCAAGGATCCATAAATTCAGTTCCTCAGGTGTTCAAACATTCCCATTCCATCTTATATGGCACCCTATCCCAAGGCTCAGAGTGCCTTATAGCAATAAAATAACATAAAACATTTCAGTAAAACATATAAATAAATAAAGCAGTAAACAAATTTAATAAATTAGTCTGGGATACCTGTGCAGATTTAATTCCCTGCAGCAAAGAGTTCAAGAGGAGAGAGGCAGCAGCCCCAAAGGTCTTGCCCTCTGATTGCTTTAAGTGGGAATGGGGAACCTGTTACATGCCCACACTGGTGGATCGGAGAGCAGGTGATATGTAAGACATCAAGAGGTCTTTCATGCAGCTTGGGCCCAAACCATGTAGGGCCTTGAATGTTAATAAGCCTATCTTGAAGATGATGTGCCATCACATAGGCAGCCAGTGCAGACCGCACAGCAGTGGTGTAATGCAGTCCCTTCAAGAGGCATGTGCATTTATTTGAATTCTTGGTTGAGCAAACACTGCTTTCATCCTAATAGCAAGAAGACCACATGTGTGTTGTTTGGATCTGAGCCCAAACTAGCACAAACCTCTGCACAACTTGTTATTTCTGACCTTTCTGGCATCCAGTTAGAACAAGTTGATACCTTTAAATATTTGGGTGTCTTCTTCAATCCAAATCTTACTTTCACTTCACATAATAATTTGATTTGTAAATATGTTAATCAAAAGTTAGGTGTCCTTTTTAGATGAAAGAAATGTTTGTCACCTGTTACTAGGCAAATAATTAGCAAAGGCATCTTACTCCCTATAATGAATTACAATCCATTAGTCTTTATGAATCCATCTCAAACAGGCCTAATCCATCTGAATGGTGTCTCAGACAGTATTTGTCATTTTATTCTTGATATACCCTTTAGAACAGATCATTGTGCACTTTGCAGCCAGCTTGGTTGGTTGTTTCCCTGATTTAATCTGAGCATATTTTCAGCCGGCCCACCAGCACAGCAGTAGCACTACCGCCTGCGGTGCTGGTGACCCAGGTTCAGGAGCAAGCCCAGGGAGCAGGAGGGTCGGTCGGGGGAAGGAGGACTAAGCACCCTAGGGGTGCTCTCCTCTTCTGGGGAAGGAGGGATACCATTCTCGCTGCAACACCTCCACCTGGGTGTACACAGGTGGCGGTGCAGTTCAGAGGGCCATGTGGGCAGGGAGGACATCGGCTGGGGTCTGGAGTGATGTCGCATCTCAACGAGTGCACATCTCCATGGATCCCCATGGCAGCCAGCATCCTCAGGGTCTTTGGGGAGAAAAACAGAAAATGGCCCCACAGTTCGCCAGCAGGGGTGTAGTATGGCCCGGGTCATTCGGAGGCCTAACATGTGGTGTAAATAGGGGAGGCAGTCCCTTCCCCTCCCTGCTTCCCAGCTCGGGGGGGGTAATCTGAGGCAGGATGGGGGCTGAGGACTGGGCCCCGGTTCAGGCTAACCCCCACCATGAGTCCCGGTGTCAGGCGAACTGTGGAGAGGAAGGGGGCATAAGCAAAAGAAAAAATATATATTCTAAATGCCTTGCACTACTACCTGCTACTACACTGCATAGTCTATTGTACTGTATTTTGTACTCATTCTGTATTTTATACCTGATATTTTTGTACAGTAGTCATTGTTGTGCTCCCCGCTACCCCCTCCCCCAGGATGCATCTGGAATCGAGCAGTAGTCTGCTCTGTATGCCTTTCTGGTAAAACTTTTAAATAAATAAATAATACTGAGCATATTTTCTTTGCTGCCTGGTGAATTAGACCATAAGTCTCTGACTCACTATTATTCATGCTTTTGTCTTTTAAAAAGACTATCGAAATCTAAGATCCTATGAAAGCCTTTTTTTTCTGTCCCATGGGTCTCTACTAAAATAGGTCAGTATGCTTTTTCCTTTCAAGCTGCCAAATGTTTGAATTTTATTTATTTATTCATTCATTCATTGAAATTTGTTAGCCCGGTAGGCCCACTAAGACTAGTGTCAATCGATCAGTCGATCAGTCAATCAAAGTTTTATTTGTTTAGCACAAATGTCAGGGAATCAAAGCGCTTTACATACTGTCACAAAAATTTCTGAAATAAAATACTTCATTACATTTCATTTTAAAATCACCAGTGTTAAAATCATTAAATTAAACTCCCATCAGGGAAGGACTAGCTGAATAAAGATGTTTTCAGCAGCACTTTATTTTATTTATTTAAAATTTGTGATCTGGGTTCGGGAATGGACTCGGGCGCCAGAGGGTTGGAAGGGGAAGGACTGAGCATCCAGAGGACTGCTCTCCTCTCTTCTCCTGGGGTGAGTTGGGGATCAGTGTCACTCTGTAGCGGCTCCTGATGGAGATTGGGGAAGCTCAGATGCAGCACAACCAGGGGAAATCGGAGGAAAAACAGAAAATGGAGTCTCCTCTTACCAGATGACGGCCACCTGGACCAGTGCTTTCTCAAGTTCCGCGACAGCTGACCCGACTGAAGCAGCACCCAGGGCCATTGCTTGGGCCAATAGGCCATTTCTCCTTAGAAGAGGAGGACCCACCTGATGCAAGGGTTACATCGGGTTACCCTAAGGTGGCTGCAATATGGGGTCGGGATCGGCAGTGGAGATGAGCTAGAGGTGAGCGTCCTTGTGGCAATTGTCCTGAAGGAGAGGTAGAGGGGTCGCAGGGCAGATAAATAGATAATACAAAAAAAAAAAAATTATGACAAGAAAAGGCACACTAAGCCGAGGCTCGCTTCCAGGTGCGACCGGAAAAGGCACCACTGAGATATGAACTCAGGATCTTCTCAATCAATCAATCAATCAAAATCTTTATTTAATCAGGCGAACATCATTGAGCATAGCTCATTTACAAGATGGACCTGAGTGGTCAAGCAGTGCAAGTATTATTACATAATCAAGAATAACATAAACAGTAATACAATGACATAAAATGATAATATATAACAATTTACATATATACAAGGCACATTAAAACCATTTAACCTGTAAGAAAAGGAGGCAATGGGTATAGCAGGCATAATATATAAATTATAGGTCCTAATTGGCTTTTATGAGAGTATATCAGGTGACTGGAAAAAGAAGTAGAACTAGCATAATGGAATACAGAAAAGGGGTTGGGGGTAGGTAGGGTCGGGGATTAGGCCTTGTGAAAGCAATTGCAGAGTTCTGGGAATAGGGTGGAGAATAATCTTTTGAAGGATGTTAAAGGTAAGAGGCTATTTAGCTTCATGGTTTTTTGGAGTGAGTTCCATGCAACTACTAGTGAGTAGCTGATAGCGGCCCTCCCAAACCGGGTGCAGGCATTGGGGACCTTTAGAATGATACGATTGCTGATCCTTAAGTTGTATGGCCTAGAAGTAATTTGGGTAAAACAGTCTGTGATATAGGTGGGTAGTTTGCCTGATAAAGCTTTGAATATCCAGATTGCAGCATTCCTATTTCTTCTGTGTTGTAATGATGTCCAATTAACTGCCTTATAAAGGGAGCAGTGATGAGTGCTGGAGGGAAGGTCAGTAATAAATCTGATGGACCTGTGATATAGGGTGTCCAGCTTATTTAAGGGGAGTGAACAATGGCCATAGAGAAAGTCAGCATAGTCCATGAGGATAGGAATGATGCCTGGATTAATCTTTTTGGAGTCTCTGTTGAGGTAGTGTTTTATTCTAAAAATAGACCAAGCCTTTGTCTCAGTTTTTTAGTAGCTCTTCAATATGGACAGAATAGTCAAGCTTGTTATCAATCCAGACTCCAAGGTATTTGAAGTTATCAACAAATTCCAGCTTCTCTCAAGTAAGGTGGATAGTTGTAGAAGTGGTGGGTGATGGGGTAGTGGCAGAGCAACTCTTTGTGGCAAAGAACATAGCTTTTGTTTTTTTGGCATTTAGAAGTAGCTTTTTGTCCAGTAGATTGTGTTGCAGGATGGAGAATTTAGATTGTAACAGTTCACAGGCTTTAGGTAATGAAGGGTTGCTGACATATAATACAGTATCATCAGCAAACAGATGAATGTTGGATTGAGTGAGGTTGGCATCAATATTATTAATATAAATGGCAAAGAGGATGGGGCCAAGAATAGAGCCTTGCGGTACACCTCTTAGCAGTGGTTTTAAGGTGGATAGGTAATTTCCATTTTTACCAGTTGTGACCTATCTGATAGGTAGTACTTGAACCAGTTGAGTGAGGGAGAATCCAGCCCTAGTGAGCCAAGGAGGTGATTAATGAATCATGATCCACTGTGTCAAATGCTTTACTCAAATCCAGGAACACCGCACAGGTACTGTCTTCTTATCCATGGCAAGCTGCCAATCGTTGGTTACTTTGGCTAGGGCCGAAATGGTGCTATGCCTTGATCTAAAATCCTGATTGTGCTGAATTTAGGAGGTTATTGTTATCCAGGTAGTCCTTAATTGTGAGTTTACTAACTTTTCGAGCATCTTGGATAGTACTGATAGGATGGAAATGGGCCTGTAATTATTGAGGTCCATGGGATCACCAGATTTAAGTAATGGAACTACTTGAGCTGTTTTCCAAGTGGAGGGAATGGATCCAGTGGTGAGGGAAAGATTGAAGAGATGAGTGAGGGGGGCAGATAAGACATGTGATGCAATTTTAAGGAAGTAGGGATCCAGGGAGTCTGTACCTGCACTCTTAGAAATATCTAAATTAGAGAGGAGGTCTTCCACTTCTTTCAAGGATATTGGGTTGAAGGAAAAAGTTGATGTAGCCTTTTGTCCCACAGTGGATTGAAGGTTCAAGGAAGATCTCAGGAGATTTGCAGGTGATGAGTCAAATGCTAGGCCAGCTGTGGTGAAGTGGTCATTGAAGGTATTTCGGTTTACTAGTCTAGCACTTTAACCAACTAAGCCACAGCACCATGAATAAACTTTAAAATGGTTGATGGTCTGGCACTCTCTAACTTGACGAGGTAGAGAATTCCACAGGGTTGGGGCTGCAAAAGCAAATGTCTGGGCTCCAGATTACTTCAGTTTAACCCGGAGATCTCTAGCAATCTCTCATCAGTGGAGCGGAGAGAGTGGGGGAAGGGCAGTAGGGATGAATGAAGAAGATCTTGCAGGTAGCTGGGTCCCTGGCCGTGTGGGGCTTTATAGGTCAGCAAACCTACCTTGAAGGATATCTGCCAATTTATCAGCAGCCAGTGCAGATAGCGCAGCACAGGTGTGATAAGGCAAGCTCTAGGTAAGCAAGTCAACAACCTGGCTGCCACATTCTGCACTAGCTGCAATCAGCAGAGATCTATCCCTGGTAGCCATAGGTATAGGGTATTGCAGTAATCTAGGTGAGAAGTCACAAAGGCATGAACCAGAGTTGGCAGGTCACCAGGGAAGATTAGGTGTTTAATCCGGGTAATGTTTCTTGGATAGTAAAATGAGGCTTTGACCACAGCCAACACCTTTGAGTTCAGTGTCAGACTGCAGTCAAGTACAATGCCCAGATTTTTCACCCATCCTTTTTTCAGGGATAACCTGGAGTTAATTCACATAGAGTACTAAAACAGAAAGGTATACATACATAATATGCAGACAATCTCATTCTCTTCCACAGTGACAAGTCCCTAATGAACATATCCTCCACACTCCCCCTAAACTATGGTGCTGCTTACAATTGGTTTCTATCCCACAGGCTCTTGGTAAATGAAAAGAAAATGAAATCAATGCTCCTCAGGTCCAAACTGTACATTTCTAAACTCACCAAATCTAATTCATCCCTCTTAGTGCTCTCACCTGAAGGCCCCCACTGCAAAATATAGCTTCAAATACTTGGGTGTAACCCTCGATCCCTCCCTTTTGTTCATGGCACACATCAATAATATAGTGTGAAGGGTTAACCAGAAACTCGGGGCTGCCTACCAGCATAACCAATACCTGACCTCAGAGGCATGCCTAGCCATTGCCCAAGGCAATCTCCTCCCCCTTATTGATTACTGCTCCCCCATTTATTCCCATGTGTCCTCGGCCATGCGATCTAGCTTAACTCAATCTATAATAGCATCTGTTGATTCATGCTCCAGTCTCCTTACTCCATGCATCATTGTGATTTATATCAGTCACTAAGGTGGCTCCCTCTCCAAGGCCGGTATGACTATGCCCTTGGTTGCATACTTGACAACTCCCTCAGAGGTGACCAATCCTCCCTGTATGCATCCCACCTCAAGGGCAGAGTTGCACACAGATGTCTCTGCAAATCATCAGTCCCCCTTCGAAGTCCCTAGAATCATCACTGCCATGCGCAGTAGAGTCCTTTCTTTTGCTGCTCCTACCCTGCGGAATAAGCTCCCAGTGTCCCTCTGTTCTATTGACTCTCACCCCACCTTCAAAGTCCATCTCAAAGCCTGGCTGCTGGTGGTAGCCAAATGCTCTTGCCTACCCGGGGAATCCCCTTTCCATCCCTTCCCCTGATAAAATTGCTACCTTGTTGGGGTGTTCTTCCACCCTGTTTATCATTGTACTCTACCCCTCCCTGTTTATGCTATCGCACTTACAGTGGTGTGAAAAAGTATTTGCCCCCTTCCTGATTTTCTCTATTATTGTATATTTGTCACACTGGATGTTTTCAGGTCTTTAGACAAAATGTAATATTAGATAAAGGGAACCTGAGGGAACAAATAACACTTGTTTTTTTTTTTTATTTCACTTATTTAATGAAAAAAAGTTAACCAGCACCAATTGGCACTGTGTGAAAAGTAATTGCCCTCACACTTAATAACTGGTTACGCCACATTTAGCTGCAATGACTGCAACCAAACACTTCCTATAATTCAATATCAGTCTTTCACATCGCTGTGGAGGAATTTTAACCCACTCTTCCTCGTAGAACTGCTTTAATTCAGTAACATTTGGTAGGTTTCGAGCATGAACTGCTCGTTTCGGAGTCCTCCACAGCATCTCTATTGGGTTTAAGTCTGGGCTTTGACTAGGCCACTCCAAAACTTTAATTTTACTTCTTTTTCACCATTCTGATGTGGACTTGCTTTTGTGTTTTGGATCATTGTCTTGCTGCATGACCCAACTACGCTTCAGCTTCAGCTGACGGAAGGATGACTGGACATTCTCCTTAAGAATTTTCTGGTACAGAGCAGAATTCATGGTTCCTTTAATTATGGCAAGTCATCCAGGTCCTTAGGCAGCAAAGCATCCCCACACCATCACACTACCACCACCATGTTTGACTGTTGGTATGGTGTTCTTACTGTGGAATGCTGTGTTTGCTTTACGCGAGACATTATGGGATCCATGTTGTCCAAAAAGTTCCACTTTGGACTCATCTGTCCATAGAACATTTTCCCAAAGGGCTTGTGGATCATCCAGGTGCTTCTTGGCAAATGAGAGATGAGCATTTATGTTCTTCTTGGTTAGCAGTGGTTTCCGCCTTGCTACTCTCACATGAAGCACATTTTTGCCCAGTCTCTTTCTGATTGTGGAGTCATGAACACTGACCTTAGCTGAGGCAAGAGAAGCCTGCAGTTCTTTGGATGTTGTTTTAGCATCCTTTGAGACTTCTTGGATGATTTTACACTGCGCCTCTTAGAGTAATTTTGGCAGGCCGCACTCCTGGGAAGGTTCACTACTGTTCCAAGTGTTCTCCATTTGGAGATTATGGCTCTCACTGTGGTTCGATGGAGTCCCAGAGCCTTAGAAATAGCTTTGTAACCCTTTCCAGACTGATAGAGGGCAACAACATGTTTTTCTGATCTTTTCAGGAACTTCCTTTGATCATGGCATAATGTGCTTGTTGAATCTTTGTCCTGGCAATGTGACTCTGATGGTAAGGGCCAAAATAAGTGAGGTTTATATTGAGCAGGGCTGGCTGTAATCAAGCCTGGCTGTGTTCAATCAGCTGACTCTAATTATCCCTTTAATTGGGTTGATTTAACTAGGGGGCAATTACTTTTTCACACAGTGCCAGTTGGTGTTGGTTAACTTTTTTCATTAAATAAATGAAATAAGTAAAAAAAAAAAGTGTTATTTGTCCACTCAGGTTCCCTTTATCTAATATTATATTTTGTCTAAAGACCTGAAAACATCCAGTGTGACAAATATGTAATAATAGAGAAAATCAGGAAGGGGGCAAATACTTTTTCACGCCACTGTATATTATTATGAACTGCACATCAATCTTTGCTGTTTTGGTTATCTAAACTGTGTATCAACTATCCAATTTCACTGTATACCTTCTGCTACCCTTGTGTACAATCACTGTGTGCAATGTTTATTTTGTACCATGTTGTTGATACCTGTACTCCATGTCATGTATGTACTTTTGTGCCATCTCAATGGCCCAGGTCATGCCTGAAAATGGTCCTTTGGATCAGTGCACCTACCCAGTAAATAAATAAATAATTAATTAAATAAATAAAATAAATAAATATAGGTTCTCAGAAAACATAAACTCTAACTTCAGTAGAACTCAGGTTTACATTCACAATACAAAGAGGCATACAGGGTTAATTAAATTTTTACATTCCATACAATACATGACAACGTGTCTGTGTCTTCTGTTGGCACCCTTTGCAGACTGTGTGAGAGGCCTTTCGGCACCATGCATTTCTGCTTAAAGTTGAACCAGTATAATATTTGGTGGCGATTTGCATATGCAGCCCATGATACTTTGCATAATGGGGCATGTGCAATTTTGTATTTCTTTGAAACTTGGCTTCCCTGCCAATGCCCTTTGGGGTAACCATTACTACAGTGCTTGTGCACTGAGGTTCTTTGTCTTTTAACTTGTTTTTTGTTTTAATTGGGTTCACCACAACATAACCCAGATAGACCATCTTAGGGTAGCTGGTTCATTCCACTGGGGTGTCAAACAGACGAGGCACACTGATGAGTCCTGGTAGGATGAAACACGTGTCTGTGTCTTTTCTTGGCACCCTTTGCAAACTGTGTGAGATGCCTTTCAACACCATGCATTTCTGCTTAAAGTTGAACCAGTATAATATTCGGTGGTGATTTGCATATGCAGCCCATGATGCTTTGCATTATGGGAGTATGTGCAGTTTTGTATTTCTTTGAAACTTGGCTTCCCGGCCAATGCCCTTTGGGGTAACCATTGTTTCAGTGCTTGTGTGCTGAGGTTCTTTATCATGTGAGACTATAACATAAGTGTCTTAAGGAGAAATAAGTAATGAATTGCCTTTGACTATGCATAGTGCAAAGATGCATCTGATCTTTAAATGGCATTTGAAAAATGTTTTGCATACCACTTCACGTTGTAAATGTTTTTAGCCTGCATCATTGAGTGCTCTTATTTTAAAATATTTCCTACATGTTGTAAGATGTAACTTATTGTACTGCATATATTTGTAACTGTAGATAGTGTTACCAACTATGGCTGCTTTGTACTGTAGTTCAAGGCCGCACCTGAAAAAGGACCTTTGGCTTAGTGTGTCACCTTGGTAAATCAATAAAATAAATATGGTTTAATCACAGTATGATGGCTCTGCTGGTTTGTCTTAAGATAAACTGAGCAAGTAAAGCACTTCTCACATTCTATGCATTTGTGAGGTTTCTCCCCAGAATGAACTCACTGGTGCATATGGAGATAAACTGAAAAAGTAAAGCACTTCTCACATTCTATGCATTTGTAAGGTTTCTCCCCAGAATGAATTCACTGGTGCATATGGCGATAAACTGACTAAATAAAGAACTTCCCAGTTTCTGAACATTTCTGTAGTATTATACCATGTCTTTACTTATGCTAGTGGATTATTAGATATGATAAGTAAGCAAAACATTTCCCACATTTTGTACATTCATAGGGTTTCTCACCTGTGTGACTGCACTATTGGGTTTGGAGATTGCTTGACCTAATGAGATACATAGCATATTCCACACATTTATAAGGTCACTCTCTTGTGTGAATCTTCTGATGTTTTCTGCATTAAGATGCGCAATGTAGGTGACAGTAGCTGTTTTTTTGATCTTCTTAACATACTGCTCCTCAGGCACCACAGGAGCAGATGACATCACAGAAGATTAAACTGTCAGCATACTCTTTTTAGATTGGGCCATATTGAATGCATCTTCAGATCCAGTCAAGGGTTTAGAAGCATACTCAATGCCTTGACCAACCCTTTTTTTTTTTTTTGCTTCAAGCCGGACCCACTCAAGCCTTGCAGAGACACATCAGGGTCATTTCTTGAATCATATCTGCTACTGACCCTACCATCTTTTGATGCTACAAGAGGTGCAGTAGTAATGGGAGCAGCAGTGCTGCTAACAGCAGACTCATAGGTGGACTATCAAACACCTTGTTCTCTGTTCATTCTTATTGCATTTACTGAGTTTTACACTGAAAAATAAACCAACAATGGAAATGTACAAAAAAAGGTACTGCACCTTTAAATTTTCAAATGAACAAACTTTTTTTTTCAAGGGGAAAATAAAGGAGAAGAGAATATTCAGACAAAAAATGGAAGGAAATAGCTGCCCACTATGACTGATGGATAGAGATGGTGATCCCACCACTGTGCTGCAAATTTTAATGACAAAAATCCCTCAGCAATAAAGCTCTAATTTCAGAAATATGGTGCACAAACCTGCACTCAGACTATTCACCTGATGAGGAGGACAAATAGTGCAACAGAAATGGCACAAAATGATTCAAATGAAGGACCATCAGACACTGGAAACACTTTCAAGAAAGTCTTCACAGCTGTAGACTGGACTTTTCCACACTCTACCCTCATGAAACCATCGGCATGTGCAAGGTAAAGATGGCCATCAACTAGGAAGTAGATGTTTCCACATCCATGGCCAAACAGAATCAGAGTCCTAGTCCAATTCATAAATCCAGTTCTGAGACAGCATTATGGGAATTTGGATTTTTGGACTCAGAATCTGAAAATTCAAATTCCAAATTTCAGACTATAATCAGATTAAATCCAATTCCAGATTCCAAAATCTAATCACCCCTAGCCTTGAGCTTCTTATTTTTATGATACAGGACTCTGACCATGGTTTGGTCCTAAGAGGACAATAAATATGCCCATTTCCCTACCTAATGGATAAGCTGTAGATCCTAGTTAACCAGCATGATAGAAACTTTCAAGTACCTCAAGGGAATCAACAAAGTCCAAGAGGGTAGCATCTTTCAAAAAAAGAGGTGTGCAAAAACAAGGGGGCACAATTTGAAGATGGGGTGGCTCAGAGGTAATGTAAGGGAGTATTTTTTCACAGAGAGGGTTGTGGATGCATGGAACGGCCTTCTGGAGGAGGTTGTGGAGTCAAAAGCAGTGGTGGAATTCAAGCATGCAAGGGACAGTCATAAGGCAATTCTAGGGGTTGGGGGTAGAAAGAAGTAGGCTGCTGGTTAACTAGGATCTGCAGCTTATCTATTAGGTAGGGAAATGGGCAGACTGGGTGGGCCAAGCGGTCCTTATCTGTCGTCAGATTCTATGTTCTATGTTTCTATGTTTATAGTACCACAGTCGGTAACCTATGTAAGTAATCAATCTCAAGAAGGATCATGTCTCTTTCAGACTTTGGAATGTATAGCCACGTTTACAGTACCTCATGTGCTGCATTTTGGTCTCCTCCACCCAGCTACCACTCCACCGACACTGCTCCCAACTTATTAGACAGCATTCATGTGCATTGGTGCTGGTGCGGGGTGTAGTCTGACACTGTCAGCATCTTTTCTGGGTTGAGTTGGGTTGGGTTGATGGGAGGGAGAATTCCTTCATTTGTCCAGTGGCTTTACAGTTTGTGGCAGGGTGCCATGGAGCTGCACCAGTGCAGGCAGAATAGCATGTTTACACACTTGTAAAAAACACCTGTACCAGTAAACAATCCCAAACCAGGGATTGTGGTTCACCACAACAGAGCAACCTACAACGCTCCACAAGTTGTTTACATGACCTGAATTTACTGGTGCAAATCATCTGCAGAATAGGGCTTGTAAACAGGCCTTATACTGTCATCATACACTGATTTTTGTAAATTAATTGATAAGCATGGAGAATGTTTTTATTTTTCTGTCCAACTGATCTAGCTCATTCTATGCCCAGTAAATAGCACCAAAACTATATGAGAGCACAAAAAGGGCAAGTTAATGCTATTTTGTTGCATGTTGAAACATAGAAACATAGAGGTTGACGGCAGATAAGGACCGCAAGGCCCATCCAGTCTGCCCATTTCTTTTTCTACTTTATAAATGTGCCATCTGCCTTTGCTCTGTCAGTGGCCTATCTATTCATACTCATCTGTATTGCTCCCTTATGCCTATCCCATGCCTGTTTGAAGCCCTGCACTGTATTCATAGCCACCACTTCCTGAGGTAGGCCATTCCATGGATCCACTACTCTTTCTGTGAAAAAGAATTTCCTCACATTCCCCCTTAATCGGCCTCCCTCTAATCTCATGCAGTGTCCTCTTGTCCTGCTATTTTTCTTATATTTAAACATGTTAGACTCTTTCACCTTGTTAATGCCCTTAAGGTGTTTGAATGTTTCGATCATATCACCTCTCTCCCTCCTTTGCTCAAGGGTATACATATTGAGCTCCATTAATCTGTCCTCATATGTCTTCTGATGCAGTCCCTGCACCATTTTGGTTGCCCTTCTCTGCACTGCCTCAATTTGGCTAATGTCCTTGTGAAGGTGTGGCCTCCAGGACTGCATGCAGTACTCCAGATGGGGCCTAACCAGTGTCTTGTAAAGAGGGATTATTACCTCCCTCTTACGACTTGTGATACCCCTACTAATACACCCTGTTGTCAAAGCAATTCTCAGTACAGGCTTCAGCAGTCTGAAGTATTTCTTGCTGATCTTTTCTCTCATTTGTTCATGTTGTTTTGCTGCTCCTGTATCAATTCTCAGGTACTTGTATGCTCTCTCGCCCAGGTTCTTTTATGTTCTATTTCTCATTTAAGTTGTTATTTTCAGTATAAGTTAGCTTTCCTTCACTGAATATTGCT
The DNA here is from genome assembly GCA_016271365.2 of Neoceratodus forsteri. Lineage (NCBI taxonomy): Eukaryota > Metazoa > Chordata > Ceratodontiformes > Ceratodontidae > Neoceratodus > Neoceratodus forsteri. Next base: position 655,877,855 of record CM057455.1, on the reverse strand, counting down.
TTGGCACATTTGTCTATCCAAATGTTGTCCTGATGTTGTCAGAGAAGGACCTGACATCTTGCAACTGCTCTTTGAGGTGTTCATCACATGAGCTACAGTATAAAGATTTAAGTCATCCACAAACAGAAAAAGAGATGCCAGTTGACAATCCTTTTCATTTCTAGAGTTCAAGCTATGCCCATACCCTACGTATTAATGAGGGGGATCAGTGGGCTTAGAGCAAGGAAAAACAGGATTGATGACAAGGAATCCCCTTGGAATATCATACCCTTGGAATATCCCTTGCTAAACCTTAACGTTTGTGATAATGCTCTGAGCTTTATCGTGGTTCAGCTGCAAGGTACTTTGCCACTTTTCCATAGTGAACTTATGAGATTTATCAGAATAGGGTTAATTATATAGCTTCGCAGGCATTCAAGAATTCAAGAAATTGGAATACTGTCAAAAGCCTTCCTGTAATCTGTCCATGCTACACAAAGGTTATAAGTTTTTGTTTTGCCTTTTTTTGGCAGCTCTCCATAATGGCTTTGTTTAGAAGTAACTAGTGTTCTGTACCATATGATTAGTTCTACAAAAGAATTGAACATCTCAAACTTTGGGTGTTTGATTCTTTCAGACTGTGGCAAAAATTTAGGGGGACGTAGGTGGAATTTTGGTTCGACTGGCTCACCCTGGTCTGAATGGTGTGCACCAGGTGAAGCAGTCGAACCGCAAACTGCAGTTCACATTTAAAACAGTTAACTAGGGCACAGTGTGCATCACAACTTCATTTTGGTGCTAGATGTATCTCAATGACAAGAGCCAGTGTGAAAGCTCACTCACCCGCTTGTCATGAGGCTGCTAAGTAGCTCAGGGATGGCTGTGATTCACTTCTAGTTAGATTAGCTAGGAAATTCTTCAAAAAGCAAAAAAAATCTTCAAAAGTTAAACCTATACTAGTCCTGCAGACAGAAGGGATGTTGAAGGGAGGATATTTAGCAGTAAAAAGAAGAAAACAAATTAAAGAGGAATTCTGGCCAAAAGTGCTACATTGCAGAATTAGAATAAGCATACCCCCAGTAAATCTCATACCAAAAAGTAGATTTCTGTGTTGCTTCATTTTAAAGTTATGAGCTATTTTGTAACCCTGATTTCACTACCTGTTCAAAAAAAGCCAGTTTCAGTGAAGAGCTGCTGCTGATGTCATCCCCTGAACTTACAGTCTAGTTTTCCCTGTCAGCAAGCTTATAGGACCTGTTTCTCCAGAGTTTTAAAGATTATGTGCAATGGTTTTCACAAGTAAAACAGGCAGCAGTATTGAAAAAACATTGCTATAAAAACTATGTGTGTTTCAGGTTTTGTAACACAGTTGACAAATTTTAATTTTTTATGCCTTTTTGGTGTGGTCCATTTCTCCAGGGTTGCTGGATGCTGAGTCAGCATGCCTCCAGGCTGCTGATACCATTTGGGGTGCTACTCTACTGTGCCTGTTAAGAAGTTGTATTGCTACTAGTATTGTAACTTTGGTAACTTCATTGCTGTTTGTCTGTGTCTGCTTTACAATAAGTTTTAATAAGGGCATTATATGTGTTAATTCCTACTATGGGTGGAAATACTAGCCCTGGTAAAATGATCATTTTAATGTAGAGTACAACACAGATGGGCCTGAATGTAGGTCAAGTAACAGCCTGACAGGGAGAAAACATTAGGATGGCTAATGCATAGAAACTCATAGTAAGGTCTCAAAACAGCATTACCTCTCCCACCCCCATTGACAGGGAGATGGAATAATTGTTAAGTGCCATCACGAGTAATCACATCAGTATGATAGGTGTGAAAGATTTCAGCCTTTCACCACATCAGAAAGTTATTCAGTCTGCAAACCTCACAGCAGTGTGTCCTGACTAGCATTCAGTAACCCGGGAGAAAAGGATCACAACAAAAATGCACAAAAAACAACAAAAAATTTTCAACTTTGTTACAAAACCTGTAACACACATTTTTTTTAAAGCAATGTTTATTGAATGGTACTGCTTGTTTTACTTGTGAAAACCATTGTACACAATCTTTAAAACTTCAGAGAGACAGATCATATAAGTTTGCTGACATGGAGAATTAGACTGAGTTCAGGAGATGACATCAGCAGCAGCTCTTCACTGAAACTGGCTTTTTTGAGCAGGCAGTGAATTTAGGGTTGTAAAATTACTTGTAACGTTTAAACAAAGTAACTTAGAGATCTCATTTTTGGAATGAGGCTGATTGGGGCTATGCTGATGCAAATTCTGAATTTATTGATGCCAGACAATTTAACTGTAGTCCTTCTTTAAAGAGTGAAACTGAGCAGTGTTCAAAGCAGCAGACCTCTGGGACCAGGGACTTGCCTGAGAGAACTGAGAGGGGACAGACTGGACTCTGGAGGAGTGTGCTTGGGGTTGGATAGCAGGCAGATGGGGTATGAGGTGGCAATCTGTCATTACCCACTTGTTGCCTAATCTCAGCAGTGCAGCACACTTCTATTTTCATTGCAGAAGTAGCATTTTAACAGGACATTCAAAAACTGAAGCCCCTGCCAGAAGTCTGAGATGTGATTTTTTTTTTGGGGGGGGTTACTTTTATTTACTGGGCAGTAAGTGTGTGCCAGTTGGCAGCAAGACAGTCCCGGATACTGGTAGTTGGCACCTTGGTGGCATTCCATAAAAATAATTCATCATTCAATGTCGTTTTGTGGCAGTTTTGAAATTCAAACTCTTCATTTGCTCAAGTTGCAGGCTTGCTTGCAACAATTCCTTCTTCCTCCTCCTGAGTCCTGAGGCAATCTTTTACAGAGTGATCTGAGAAGTGGGTGGCAAGTGTGTGCCAGCTGGCAGTGTGCCGATGCCTTGGTTGTTGGCACCTTGGTGGCATGCCATAAAAAAATTTTTTTTAAGAAATACATTGTTTCTTTTTGTGGCAGTTTTCAAACTTTTCATGTTTCCAGCCTTGTTCACTCCTTACCTTGACTCAGTAGGTCTTTACATAAAGGACACAATACATGTGTCCATCATTCTTTCTATGCTCAAAAGAAATCCCACACGACTGACATCACCAGTTTGGTCTTTCCTCCTGTCACTCTCTGCTGTTGCCTAATAGGTGGGCTACTGTGGCCTGCTTCCACATCATCACCCTCATCCCCTTCCTCCACCAGTTCTTCAGGGTCAGGAATGGGTTCCTCAACCATGTGCCCTGGGCCACTAGTTTTGCATGTGTCTTCTTTATCTGCTGTCATTTCAAATGTTTATTGTTGTTGTTGTTGTGTTTCCCCTTGTTTTGTAGCCTTTCCTTTTTTTATCACCACTTTTGTGTTTTTTTTAATCTCTTTTGTGCACCTGCCCAAGTCGAACTCTAACCTATTCTACTTCATCCTCCCCAGAACTGCTGCTGCTATCACTTTTATCAGGTACATAATCATAATCTACAATTCTGCCCCCATGCTCTGCCAAATCACTTTTTTCCTCCTCCTCTGCCTGTGTCACTACCTGACTCACTCCTTTACTATTCCTTTTCTGTACAATGATTGCTCATGTTGCAACCTTTGCAGTGCCACTGTGAGTGGTTCCTACAGTGTGTGATACAATATGGCCTGTTTGACCACTACTGTCCTCTTACTCTATGTTTGACCACTACTGTCCTCTTACTCTATGCTTGAAGTTCCCACTGAGGCAGATGGTCTATGACCAAGCCTAGTCTTCTTTAGTTTTTCTTTGATGTGACTGGATGATCCCATGCCATCATCCTCTTGACCTCTGTTACTTCATTTCCTAATGCTTGTTACAGAACACAGTCCTTTGGGTGATGAATGATTAATGTTTTATCAATTTTTGCCAGGACTACATGGGCCAAATAAACAATTTTTGGGGCAATGTTGCCCATGAAACTAGTGTGTACAACACATCAAAATATAAATATTCATGTCATAATAGGAAGCCTTGTCCATGTGTGGCACTGTCCCAATGGACACACAATTTTTGGAACCAGTAGTCTACACTGTTGGATTCTGTATTGATATTTTGTAGGCATGCATAAGCCTTACGAACCATTTTATTTTGATCATTGTTAGCCACATACCCGTGTGTACTACTAGCATTGTTCAGTTTGGCACTAAGTGATTGGACACAACTTTTGGAACCAGTAGCCCTCAATGTGGCCCACTGCATCATCCTGCTGTTCTGGGTGCTTTATCAGTCCAGTGCATTATGTTATTTCATTTTATCCCATTTCCTAATGTTTGTAAAGTCAAAACAGTGCAAACTAATCTGCCAGTAAGAGAACTTTGGCAAACTTTATCTGGTTCGATGGACAAAATTTGCATGGTCGAGCTTTGGAAGGTTCACACTGCCCTACTTTTTACATTTTGCGCACTGAAAAGAGATTTCCTTCAGTGTGAATGTGCTGATATTCTTTTGAAAGGCTGAGATGAGTACAACTTTTCTCATTGTCTCTATAAGATCTTTTTCTGGAAGGAATTGGCTTGTATACTCTTAAATTCTGAAGGTGGAGAACCCTCTTCCCAGGCCGGAACCTGTACATTCAAATGATTTCTCTACATTGTGTGTCAACTTGAATGTGCTGGTGACATTTTCATCAGGAGACTGCTGATGATGTCTGGTCCCTTTACTGCTCCCTGAATCACATGGTGGGGTCTCCATTTTCTCAAACAACTTCTTGTACTGCACTCAGATCTGAAAATCTAGTGGAGACACATTTGCATAATTGTCTCTCATCACACTCCTATACGGTTTCATCTGTGACTCATTCATTATGCTGTATGCGTCTTCAGAAAAGAACACAGCAACATCTTTAGATGAAGTGTATTTCTCCAGTGTTATTTTGGCTGTGTGACAGGTTCCTCTGGCCAAAACACAAGCTCCTTAGAAACCCTCTTCAGAATCAGCAAACACAATGTGTGCACCTCCTGTTTAAAAGAACACAGGAAAGACTTTACAGAGCTGTTTCCCCTTCACTATCTTTAGTTCAGTACATAGGAAGCAGTGGTGCAGTCTGAGGTGTTGTCCAGCTGTGAAATGTATGGTTCTATGATACAGCACATCCATCTAGTCTAGATAGGGGAGAATGGCTACTATTCATGTAGATAAAGTCACCATAAGCTAGCTGTGGTAATAAAGTGGTCTGCTATTGGAGAAACCATTTTGATGCCTGTAAAAAACAAAACAACTTACATCTGAGTGTTTTTTTTTTTACACAGTTTGTTGATGTGTTTAGAGATGGACAGTTTAGCAGCAATCCAGAGGCAAAGGTAATTATAGGAGCATACCACCTGCAGTATATTAACTGGCAAGGTAACAACAGAATTTCAATGGATTACAGAACGTCATGTCTCTGAGTGAACAGTATGATTTCTGTTTGAGAGGCATAAATAAGGAGCCAAACTTTTTTTTTTTTATCATTCTCTGAAGGACATCAAAGGCAGACTGTAGTTTGTGGTTTACCTGGGAGACAGCTGGGCTATTTATATACAGGATGATATAATTGCCATTGAAATGTAGCTTACCTTCCTTAATGCCATCCCTTTAATCATTTATATACAACACAAAGAATAAGGGGTCTAGTACTGAGCTTCGAGGGACTTCCTTATTGATTGGGAAGTGAGAGAAGATGATACCATCAGTCTTAACCTATTAGTGTCTGCCAGTTATATAGCTGGCGAAAAAGGCAAGGGTGTGAGGGGTAATCCATATTTTTCTTAATTTGCAGAGAAGCACACCGTGGGCCATGGTATTGAGGGTCATACTTCGATCACAGTGGAATTTTTGATCTAACGCAATCAGAAAATTATCAGTTACTTTTACCAGTACTGACCCAGTGGTGTGCTTGGCTCAGAAGCTGAATTGTTGGGGGGATATAATATCATTTAACCCTTACAGGGCAGGGAACTGATATATCTATCCAGAATTCCAATACGTTCTAATTCTGTCAGCAGTCTAAGGGTTAAGTCAAGACAGGCTAACAATTGATCGTTCAACAGTTTTCCAATCATTTTTCCCAGTGCTGATAGGTTACAAGTGGGTCAGTTATTGCTCAGATCAGATTAAGAGCCAGATTTAAAGAGGGGAGTCAAGTATACCCTTTTCCAGATAGCTTGCAATTAATTTGTTTGCGGGGGTCAGACTAAACAGATGAACCAAAGAGGCTGCTACAATATTCCTGCCTAATTTCAGGAATAACAGGTTCAACAGGTCAGGGACGACTGCTTTCTTGGTGTCCTATTCACTTAAAAAAATTAAGAATTTGTTTTAATCTAATATAATAGGTTGAAAATAAAAAGGCTGGGGTCACTCTGAGTTTCAGTATTTGCCTCCAGACATCCATTAACAGGTAGCCCAGAAGCACTAGCAAATGTCCTGAATACCAAGCAAGCAGAGAAAAACTGAGCACTGATTTACCTTTTATTTGCGTCTGATTACCTCATTATTGATTTTAGCTGTTCTGGGATAATTGTTCTTAAGTTTGATTTTGCTACAAACATCTTTACTATGTTTCAGAATTTAGCAGGGTCTCTTTTATTTTCTTCTACTGTTTTCAAGTAGTAGTTTGGGTTTGCAGCCCTGATTAGCTTTGTACTTAAATTCCTCTTCTGTCTGAAGAGCATTCAGTCATTATCTGCTTTTGTGGTTCTGGCTGAAACCCACAACCTATCCCTCTCAAGGAATACAATTTTTAGTGCATGAGTAAACCAAGGACAAGATCTGGTTTTAATTTTTTCTTAATGATACAGGCATTTTGCTGACTATAGAAAGGAAGAGGTCATTTTGCAGATAACTTGCAATTAATTTGTTTGCAGGGACAGATTAAATAGATGAACCAAATGGGCTTCTACAGTACTGCAGATGGTGGTGGTACATGGTAGACACTCGGGTGACAGGAGAGGAGAGTGACTAGTGGGGTGCCAGAATGATTGGTGCTGGGAGCAGTCCTCTTCAATATCTTCATAAGCAAGATTGCAGAGGAGCTGAAGGGGAAGGTGTGTCTCTTTGCAGATAATACAAAAATCTGCAAAAGGGTAGACACTCAGGAAAGTGCGGAGAGAATACAAAGGGATCTGTGGACACTTGAGGAGTGGTCTAGTGGGTGGCAGGTTGGTTTCAATGTCAGAAAGTCCAAGGTTATGCAGAGAGGGCAGAAAAACCAGGAGCTGTGTATAGGATGGGGGGGGACTGACAGTCATCAAGAAAGAAAATCAGTGTCAGTGGCTCAGCAGGTTGCACACTCACCCCTGAGGATGGAAGATCAGAAGGCTGTGGGTTCAATCCCCACTTCAGGTACATGTGTTAAATCCTAATACTGATGTTGTAGTGCAGCATGAGGGGGGTGCTGCACTCCTGAGGTGCCATCTTTCAGATGAGACATTAAACTGAGGTCCCATCTGCCTGTTCTGGTGGTAGTTCAGGTGGATGTTAAAGATCCCATGGAACTTCTCAAAAAGTGCTGGGGAATTTCCTCGGTGTCCTGTCCAAATTTCCCACATTCACAAAAAAATACCACCAGCAGCTTAATCTGGTTCAGTGTCAGTTGACAACCATCTGTATCCCCCTCCTCCAGGACGAGTCTGAAAATAGGCAGAACTGCCTAGTCCTCCTTTCCCGGTCAACAAAAAATATATAAATAAATAAAGAGACCTTAGGGTCATCATATCTGAAGACCTCAAGGTAAGTGATCTGTGTGACAAAGCAATGGGAAAGGCTAGTATGATGCTGGGGTGCATTGGGAGGGGGATTTCTAGCAGGAGGAGGGAGTAGGCTATTGCATTGCTCACTAGTAAGGCCTCACCTAGAGTACTGTGTCTGGTTCTGGAGGCCACACCTCTGCAAAGACATTGACAGAGTAGAGGCAGTACAGAGGAGGGCAGCCTAAAGTGGTGCTCGAGTTGCATGAGAAGCCATATGAGAAAAGGCTGCAAGAACTCAATAGGTTCTCCCTGGAGGAGAGAAGTGCAAGAGCGGACACTATTGAAACCTACAAGTACCTCACATGGGTGAACAAGATGCAGGCGGAGGGTCTATTTCAAAGAATAGAAGGCACGAGAACATGGGGACATGCAGTGAAGTTAAAGGGTGGTAAATGACTGGAACAGTCTGCCAGAGGAGAGAGTGAGGACAAAGTCTGTGGGGAGCTTCAAGCATGTGTGGGATAGGCACAGGGCATATTTGGTAGAGGAACAGTGGAAGGCAGTGACACCAGTGATCAAATAGGGTCAGTGGTGTCAGAACAGGGAGGGAAAAGGGGCAGCATAGATGGTCCTACCGGTCTTTTTCTGCTGACAAAGTTTATGTTTCTATGTAATAGCTCCATATGAAGTCTGAACCATCTATTGCTTAATCTGATACAAAATGGCCACCCTGGTGAAAATGAGTTAAAATACATGACAGTTGTGAGATCATTCACAATAAGTATGCCTGCTCACTAAAATGCTTGTGCATCTTTTTTTTTTTGTATAAACTTGTGGGAACTTAGTTTTTTGCCTCCCTTTTTAGTGTAATGGGTGTTATGTACTTTTCAAGCAAGCCATTTTGTCATGTAAATGATAAAAGACAGTTAAAAGAGCTCATACCTCATGAAGTTCTAAATTTAGGAACAATAAATTCAGTTACAAAATACTATCCAATATAAGCCTTGCTAGCCTATTGAGATGACGTCTATCCTTTCTGGCAGAGTTTGAGATGCTCCATCTTAAAAGATATCCCTATAATCAATGACAGATCAAATTATTGTCTCAACTACTTTGGCCCTACTTTCTGGGGTTAGCAACTGCAAGTTCCTGTACAGAAACCCTATATGGAAACCCAGCTTTTGGAAAAAAGCTTCTACATTACCATTTCCAAATGAAGTGGACCATCCAGTGCCCCAAATATTTTTATTCACTAGTTCAATATTTGCCTCATCCAGGATTTCAATATTCAGGGGAATCAGATTTTGGGAAGTTGAGGCACTTTGATTAAGCCTGTATCTAGAATCAAAGACTATGCTCCTAATTTTTGTAGTATGCAGAACTAATCTAAACCTTATTTAAAAAGACTGAAGGTCATTAAATCCTGCCAGTAGATTTTGTTAGACAGCAGATAATGAAGTATGGGAGGTGAACAACACCATATCACCCACAAAAAACTGGAACTTTATACCCCCAGGTGTACCCCCATCCCATGTAGGAACAAAGTAAATAAAATGGGTCCCAACACTGACCCTTGACAGACACCTATGACCACAGAAAGCTTCTCTGACTCTATTTCATTAACTGTCACCATCTGGGACCTTCAATATTCACTTAATAACTCTCTAACTACGTTAAGCATCCATCCCACTATCTAACCACTTACCCTGATCAAGACATGTCTGCATTTGCCTAGAAACTGCAGTGCAATTCACAGTAAACTGTCTCACCAATTAGCTGCTTTAGCATTTCTCGATGAGTTGCAGAGGTGTGGCTGGATCCAGCAGAAAGTTTTGAAAGCATTTTTGCCTGAGAGTTGTAACTCAGTTTTGCACTGCATTATGGGAGAACTTCAGGTGCATCCAAGTTGAGTTACAAAGACATTTTATAAAAGTTGCTTTGGAGCTGGTTGGGCTGAAAAACAACACCATGCAAGTTGCCAGTGCATTTCTACCTTTAAAAAACACAATGCAAACCAGCACACTGGTGTGACCATTTAATGTGAAATTCCAAGATTTTAGAAAGAGAGGACAGCAAAGAAATTGGTCTAGTTGCTCACGGGGTTAGAAGGGCCTCCTTTATGTACTGGTATTACCTATGCAAGTTCTGAGGCAAACAGAAACAAGTCAAGCTTCAGTGAATGATTAAATATATTAGTCAGAGTGCAGAAAATGTAGATATCTCCAAACGTTAATAAATGTGGCACTAGGCTATGAACCCCGTAGCTCATGGCTAAATTTTTATTTATTTATTTATTAACATCTCAGATTAATACCTTTGAGCTAAAAGCTCATTTACAGAGGTTCCATGTTTTAAGAGGGCAATATACATACATTAAAGAGAAAAGCAACATTACAAGTACAACAAAAAGGATAGAATTCAAATTCTTAATGTATTCAGGTAAGGTGCGTATACTTAGTTAAGTGCTATCATTAACCTGGATGATAGGAAAGGAGATTAGAGCAGTAAAGGTGGGGAGGAAAAAAAGGGGTAAGCTAGATAGATATGGGAAAGTTAAATAGTTGCAGGTCACGGTAAAATTCAGACTGGTTCAAGGAGGTTAAGGAGGAAAGTGGGGGAGCAGCCTAGAAGGACCTTGTCAGTACATAGGGGAAATGAAGGAGTGTACCAAAGGGGTAATCTAGGAAGGTGTAGATGGTGGTGAGTGATAAAGTTAACCATTGTTGAGGGTATTTGGAAAAGATCATAAGGAAGTAGGGGGCCAAAGAGGGGAGGTGGGGGTGGTAGACGGTAGGTAAGAGTAGTGAGGTGGGTGGTGACTAAGTACTGCTGTTGAAAGTAATCACTAAGAAAAGAAATGAACATGTTAGGTGTTGTAGTCACACGTACTGGTAGTGGCAAGATGAGCATGAAGTTTTGATTTGAAAGGGCAGAGTTTAGTTTCAGATTGCAGGCCAGCACTTCAAGAGTTGAGCCATTTGGGGGACCTGTATGCAAATGACCGTTGCCCTAGTGATGTTCGGCAGAAGGGGACTTGGAGCATTTTATCGCAGGTTCCCCTAGTTTGCCTGTGGTGTGTGGGTGAGCAAAGGAGGTTTTGTATTCCTGGCAGTGCAAAGCCTAGGATGGTCTTCTTTCCAATCAGGCAGATCTGGTACTGGATCCTGTTTTGCAGATTAAGCCATCCTGACCGGGCGTAGAGCTCGCAGGTGTGGGTTAATCGATGAGCACCTAATATAAACCTACAGGCTTTGTTTAAGGCCAATTTGATTCTCTTTAGAGCCGTGTTAGTTCCTGCCCCATAGATTGCTAGCCCATAGTCAGTAACTGATAGGACTGAGCTAATGACTGCGAGTTTAAAGGCATCATCAGTAAGAGAGTGCCAATGCCTGTATAGTTGGCCAGTGCGTGAGTTGGCAGCCTTGGCAACTTGGTCGATGTGCTGTGTAAATGAGAGGGAGCTGTCAAGAGTATCCTCGAGGTATTTAAAACTATTGACCATTTCTAACACATCATTGCAGTTGTTAAGAATTTTCAGTTGATAAGATCTATGTCTATTCTGTGTAGAGGAGAACAGCATAGTCTTAGTCTTCTTATAATTTAGAAGGAGCTTGGAGTTGATGAACCAGGCCTCCACTTCAGAGAAATTTGCCTGCATTTGTTTCTCTAGTGCATCAGAGTTAGGATGACTAGTGAACAGCACAGCATCGTCTGCATACAGTAGGATGTTGTCGAGACATGCCTTAGGGAGGTTATTTAAGAAGAGGCTAAACAGCAGGGGGCTGAAGATTGAGCCTTGGGGGACCCCAGTAGTAACATTATGTTGATCAGAGTGGACATCCAGTATTTTTACTTGTTGTACTCATCCTGAAAAGTAGCTCTGGAACCAATTCACAGATTCATTAGAAAGACTAGTGTTTCCCAGCTGGTTTAGTAGTAACTCGTGGTTGACTGTGTCGAAGGTCTTGGTGAGGTCAATGTAGGTAGCCCCCACCAAGAGCCCCCGGTCTAATGCCTCATGGATGGAGCCAGTAAAGTCCACAAGTGCTGTTGTCATTCTGTGCTGCTTCCTGAAGCCATGTTGTTGCTGGTATTGAAGCATATTCTTGTCCAGATAGTCTATGAGTTGGTCATAGACAATCCTCTCGAGCGCTTTTGAGAGTGGGGGGAGAATAGAAATTGGACGGTAATTGAAGTGATTAGTTCTATCACTACTTTTGAAAACAGGAGTGATCAACACCACTTCCAGGACTGGGGGAATTCTCCTGTTATAAGGATAAGTTAAGCATGCTAGTTAGCGGGGAAAGTACCTCATCAAGGGTGACCGCAAGTAGCTTAAGGTCTAGTGTGCCTCCATTGGTTCTCGATTTCCCAAGTACCTTTTTAAGATATTTCTTGGCTTCAGATTTGGAGACAATCCTGAGGTAGAAGTGGGGAACTGAGCTATCAGGTTGACTAGTATTGTGACGAGGGTTAGGACTGCTTTGTGGAACTAGGAAGTCGGGGGGAGTACTCCACTGAGGTCAGAAAAGGCCTTGTTGAAGGTGTTAGCAATTTCTTTTGGGTCCTGCGTAATGATTCTGTTAATATTGAGTATAGAGGGTGGAGCTTTGCTGTTTTTTCCAGTTAGAGACTTTATGTTGTCCCAGAATTTACGGATGTCACCCCAGGAGTTGTCTAGCTCTGTTTTGAAGTAGAGACTTTTTGCTTTTCAGATAGCCCAAGTGCATTTATTACAGGCTGTTTTATAATTTTGAATGTCGATAGGGGACCCAGTACTTTTAGCCTTATGCCACAAATTATCTCTTTCCTTCATTTGTTCAATGAGCAGCAGTGAGATCCAGGACTTGCCATTACTCTTTAGTTTCCTTTTCTTGTAGGGGACAAATGTATTACAGGATGCATCGAATTTGTTGACAAAGTCCTCAAACACAGTGTCAACATCTTCGGCAGTGTAGATAGCTGACCAGACCTGTTGATAGAGGTAAGCTTTAAACAAGTCAAGTTGTCCTTTTTTTAGCACTCTGGAGGTAATTGCTTTGAGAGTGAGTCTAGGAGATTTATTCATCCAAGTCCAGAGGATAGGGGAGTGGTCTCTAATAGCATCTGGAAGCACTTTTGTATTGGTTATTCTTTTGGGTTGGTTGGTTATTAACCAGTCTATCAGTGTACTTGTTCCAGTTCGGTAGTTCACTCGGGTTGGGGTCTCTACTAGTTGTTCCATGTTGATAGAGGAGATGGTATCTTTATAGGGTGCAGCCTCAGGGGATAACCAATTAATGTTAAAATCTCCAAACATAAGTACCTCTGTGTTGTGGCTGAGCTCAGCAAGTGTTGATTTAAAGCCTGTGGCCTGCTCTTTTGGAGGTATATACACTGAGACTATAGTGAGGCATTTTCCATGGGTACCAACTTGCAGCTTGATTGCAAGCATTTGAGATTTGCAGTCAGTGGTTGGGGGCGTAAAGGTACGTCCTTGAAGGGTGTCCTTAATGTAAATGACACAACCACTGCCTCATTTACCAAATCTATCCTGCCTGAATATAGTGTAACCATCCAGCTGGATTGCCTGGTCAGGGACTCTGGGGGTAAGCCAAGTCTCTACTACAGACAGAACGTCGGGTTTGTGTTGAGCAACCCATACCTGTAGAGTGTTGTATTTAGCCAGGAGGCTGCAGATATTGATGGAAGCAAGACCCCACACTTCATTGTAGGTACAGACGGTTTTGTACCAGGGCCAGGTTTAGGATGGACATTACCAGATAACAGTAATAGCAACCAGGTTAGTCTAATTACTTGCCATGTTGCTGTTTAAAGGCCTGTGAGTGGATGGGTGTAGTCCCTCTGCTTTTGCCAATATTACCTGTAAAAATATACATGTTTAGTTGAGCAAGGGGGCGAGGGTAAGTACTGCACATCATAGGTGCAGAACACAGCAGCACATTATGCTTGACACTGAGGACAGAATTTGCTGCCACTGGAATAGTCCAGGGGTCCCATTCAGTGCAAGATAGTGTGGCATTATTGTCAGGACCAAGTATATTGTAGCCCAGATACGAGGAGGGAGGTAGAGCCAGCACCAAGAATATGGAAACCTTAATAAGAAGGAGTGCCATGACTCTGTACAGTGTACTACCAAAGTCGGGAGACACAGCACGCACTTACTGCAAAGAAAGGAGTTATAGTAGGTATTGATATTGAGAGCGGCGGCTTGGGGGGAGGTCATTTTTTAGAAAAGACAGCGATTGCCCTGAGAGGAGTATTTAAATAAAAGAGAACAATGTTTAGTAAGGAGAACTAGAGGATGGTAGGGCTGTCAGAGAAGCAAGGTAGTCCTACTGTTAAAAGAAGTTGGAGCCCTTTAGCACATGCACCGAAAGACCTAAAACAATGACAGGACAACAAGAAGCAGATGCAAAGTTAAGGATAGCCACAACCTCTCTTACTGCTGGGTAAATTAGGGCAGGAAACAGAGTAGAGTACGGGGTGGTTCAGATTGCTGATCCTCTTTGAGTTCACAGACTGCTTGTTCAAACGAGCATAGGAGAAGAGGAGGAAAAGGTTAACTAGACAGATCCATAACAGAGGCCACCCCTTTAGTACTGATTGCTAGCCAGCAGTAGTACCAGTGGGTAAAAGGAAAGGGAAGGGTTTGGTCCTACCTTGGAAAAAGTCTATTTAAAGAGTGTCAGAGGAGGGGGTGGGCAGCTGATAAAAAAAAAAAAGGAGCACTTTTCAGATGTAGGAGAGAAGTTGAGAGAGACAGAGAGGATAGAGTTGTAGCTAGGTCAAGGTAATGCACCTGGGAAACAAAAACCCAGAGGAAGAGTACACAATGGGGGGTGAGATACTAACAACAAAAATGGAAAGGGACCTGGGGGTAGTCATATCAGATGACCTAAAGGTGGGCAAGCAATGTGAGAGGGCAGTAAGGAGGGCTGGGGGGATACTGGGATGCATAGGGAGAGGCATCACCAGTAGAAAACAGGAAGTTGTTATCCCTCTGTACAGACAGCTGGTGAGACCCCATCTGGAGTACTGCGTGCAGTTCTGGAGACCCAATCTCTGCAAAGACATAGACAGGATAGAGGCAGTCCAGAGGAGAGCAACTAAAATGTTGCAGGGTCTGCACCGGAAGACATATGAAGAGGGACCTAAGGAGCTTAATATGTATAGCCTCGAGGAGAAAAGGGAGAGGGGGGACATGATAGAAACTTTTAAGTACCTCAAGGGAATCAACAAAGTCCAGGAGGGTAGCATAATTCAGAAAAAGAGGTGTGCAAGAACAAGGGGGCACAATTTGAAGATAGAGGGAGAGCAGCTCAGAGGTAATGTAAGGAAGTATTTTTTCACAGAGAGGGTTGTGGATGCATGGAACGGCCTTCCGGAGGAGGTTGTGTAGTCAAAAACAGTGGTGGAATTCAGGCATGCATGGGACAGTCATAAGGCAATTCTAGGGGTTGGGGGTAGGAAGAAGTAGACTGTTGATTAACTAAGATCAGCAGCTTATCCATTAGGTAGGGAAATGGGCAAACTGGGTGGGTCAAGCGGTCCTTATCTGCTGTTAAATTCTATTGCTATGTGTTTCTATGTTAGGTCCCAGCACTGGCTCGTGGCAGCAGTCAATGAGGAAATTGTGCCGAGGAGAAGTGGCCAATCATGGAACAGCAGGAGGCACCATGGTTCAAATGGAGCGGAGAGCTGCTCCTGTATATCATATCTTGGAGTTCTAGCCAGTGGGCAGATGGAGGACAGATGGCGGCTTGGCTAGTGCCGTGTCCCCGGTCTGCAAGGTAGGAGCGCCCAGTCAGAGCCCTCCTCCTTCTAGAAGAAAGGAGAGGGAGAAAATTTGTTATTTAAAGTTAAAAGCTATGGGCATGGACCAGACAGGGAGCAGGAGAACAAAAGATAGCAGCAAAATGCTAATAAGTGTTGGTGCTAAGGTAAATCGTTGGGAGGGCCACAAGACCAAGTCTGGGTAGGGGGGGGAAGGATAGGGTGAGAGAGATGGAGGGGGAGAGAGTGGGAATCGGAGATAGAAAACAAAATAAGTACAAGTTCACAAGGGGAGAGAAGGGGGATAGGAGTGAGCAGATTATCTGATTAAAGTGTACAAATTCAAAGGGGGAGAAAGAGGGGATCAGCAAGAGCAGATATTATATGCAAGCAGTAGAAAGATTCAATAGGTGAGGAAGAAGAAAAACGGAGAGACCCAGTAAAACAGTTTAAAGAATAAGCATTCAAGGCAGTTCAGTAATCATTCGAACAACAGTTCCTTGGTGTACACTAATACAGTGATCTATTAAGTGTACAGTTTCAATACAAACAGCAGGTCTCAGTTTAAAATTCAAAAAGCCATACTTCAGAGGTAGGAGAAAGGTTAAGAGAGAGGATAAACTTGCAGCTAGGTCCCAGCACTGGATTGTGGCAGCAGCCAATGAGGAAACTGGGCCAAAAAGTGGCCAATCATGGAACAGCAGGAGGAGCCATGGTTTAAACAGAGCGGAGAGCTGCTCCTGTGTATTGTACCTTGGAGTTCTGGCTGGCGGGCAGGTGGAGGGTGGACGGTGGCTTAGGCAGTGTTGTGTCCCCCAGTCTGCAAGGTGGGAGTCCCCAGTCTGGAGCCTCCTTCTTAGAGTTCTGGCCAACGGGCAGATGGATGGCAGATGACGGCTTAGGCAGTGCTGTGTCCCCTAGTCTACAAGGTGTGAGTGCCTGGTCATGGGCCTCCTTCTTGGAGTTCTGGCTGGTGGGCAGGTTGAGGGCGGATGGCAGCTTAGGCAGTGCCGTATCCCCCAGTCTGCAAGGTGGGAGTGCCTGGTCATGGGCCTCCTTCTTGGAGTTCTGACCGGCGGGCAGTGGAGGGTGGATGGCAGCTTAGGCAGTGCCACATCCCCTGGTCTGCAAGGTGGGAACGCCCAGTCAGGGGCCTACTTCTGGAAACCCAGTAAACTTTTAAAGAACTCTTAGGGGTCACTAGCCTCCAAACAGAAGCTACAAGTGGACTTCACCCCAAATACTGAAACAGTACTGGGGATTGACATCACCCTTAGAGTGGCTAGCATCCCATGAGCACTCAAGGACAGTATTGTCAAAAATATTGCCTTGCTCTAATGAAATAATTATTACATTTGTCTACAAGTGAAAGATCATCCCCTTCCAGAACAGAAACCATGGCTACTGGGATGGAGCCCTGATGCTGGCCCTTAATGTCTTTAATAATGTTCCAAAATTCTTCAGTTCAAAAATTAAAAGATCTTTGTGGTCTGCCCTTTCAGTTCATTGAAACTGTAACTGTTAAACTGTTTTATTCGGGGGTTCCTGCACATATCCTGTGACTTTTTATACAATGATCTGTATGGATTTTTTTCAAAACTGAATGTACTTGATCTGTCTTAAGTGCTTTAAGCCTTACTGACTGCATTTCCTCTGGAGCTGCTTATTGTATTAGTAATGTTTTTTTTTTGTAACTATGTATTTGATGTGGAACATTTGTAAATGAGCACCAGTGCTCAAAGGTATTCTCTGAAGTCTTCAATAAATAAATAAAATTGCTGAGGTTTATTCAAGCAGGAAGGCCTAACTGTACTGTAATGGTCAGGTCAAAATGTTATTGCTTGACTAATAGAGTAATTACAAATATATTTTAGGGGTGCGGTAGTGCCCCTATAGTTAGGGTTAAGTAGGGTGTTCAATGCTAAACCCCTAAATTTGCACCTTAATAACTTTGGCAGCATTTGATGAAATTAGTTGAAATTTTCCACGTGTTGTCTAGTGGGCAAGGTCTAGATCTGTAAAAAGTTTAGTGACAGCAGCTTTTGCAGTTTCTGAGCTCTCCATATGTCCATTCTTCAACTGAAACTCTGCCTGGAAGCTGCAATACTGAACATAGGATTTGCAAGAAAGCGAGTTGTGCTCACAACAGAGGGAGGTGAACCTTACAATTGTCTTTGGTTTGTAGCAGATATTCTGCAGATGGAGGCTACTTCTAACTGAAAGGTGAAACAAGGAACTTAGAATTATCAGGAAAAGACAGTCTTTCAAGCAACAGAGGGAGGTGGATCTAGCTTTACGTTTGTTACAATTCGTAAGATTTTCAGTGCAGAAAGAGGTTAAACCCTGGGCTAAGAATTTGTCATAAATCCTGAAATAAGTGCAGGTGCAGGTTGTGTATTTGACCCAGACAGTGCCCTAGGGGGTGGAAACTGTTTTTTTTTTTTGTGTTTATCTGTGTGTTCCTTATAAGGCCAGACCAGACTTTGTCAGGAAGTGCTTACATCATAGCTACTTATCAGCCAATAGCTTTGGTAACAGACCTGAGAACAATAGTATTATAAGCAAGTGTTTTATAGCAAACTCATCAGAACAGCTAATATTCTTCAACTGAAACTCTGGCTGGAAGCTGCAATACTGAACATAGGATTTGCAAGAAAGCGAGTTGTGCTCACAACAGAGGGAGGTGAACCTTACAATTGTCTTTGGTTTGTAGCAGATATTCTGCAGTCGGAGGCTACTTCTAACTGAAAGGTGAAACAAGGAACTTAGAATTATCAGGAAAAGACAGTCTTTCAAGCAACAAAGGGAGGTGGATCTAGCTTTACGTTTGTTACAATTCTTAAGATTTTCAGTGCAGGAAGAGTTTGAAGCACATCTGACTTATTTTGGGGCTGACTGCTTTCAGAGCACAAACCACCAGGCTGTTTTGGGGCTGGGGAGGTTTACCTGTGTCTTACTTGGATGTCTGGATTTTTCTCTGTTTGATTAACAGGGTATTTTCTCTGTCAAATTGTTGTGTAGGGCATCTTGCTGACAGGAAGGCACTCATCACAGCGGTGGGTCAGAGCTCTTAGCTGATTGTTTTGTGAGGGCACAGTTTAGGCCCAACCCTTCCCCACCCTCACCCCAACCAATTCCTGAAATAATTCCTTTATACCTGGGGTTCTGACATCATTTCCTCAAGACTGCAAGGTGCATATCACTGTCATATCCTCTCTAGCACACTGCACTGACAATATAAGCATTCACATTGTATAATATATATATTTCTATATAACAAACCAATCACACACACACACTCACACACACACAAAAAAAAAGTAGATAAACATGTGTGGAGTAGTGCAATGTACGGCTGTGGGGCAGCAGTCTTCCGGGAGTCTTTCTGGAGGCTGAGATGCTGCCCTATTTGTAGACAACTCTCTGCCCTGAGGGACGAAGTTGCCCGTCTTCAGGCCACACTGTACAGTAGTAAGGGATACAAACAGCGAAAAAAACAGCTCCTCCGTTTGTACAGGTGCTCGAGTAATGAAATGTAAATACAAAAGGCAAAACTCGGCACTCTGAGGTAGGCGTAGAAAAAGCATACGTTTAATGGTAAATGCAAACGCTGAACATCAAGCCTCACATAAAACAGGAAGCACAACAAAGTACCCGACCGGTTTCGTGCACTCAGCACATCATCAGGGGATAATTACTTAATGACATGTCACATATATTTATAGGGAGACTCTTAAAGAGGTAGCTCACAAAGAGTACTTGTAAATATATAATACATAAAACACACATATATCAAAAATGTGCTATGTTACCCCAAAGATGTTAACACAGTCATATATTCCTCAATGTCTACTACCAATTCCTGGAAAACTGTGCATATAAATAAATATCCATGTATAAAAAAATGATAAACTCCCTACAACTAAAAATATGTAATCTAAAAAGCAAAAAAAGGAGATAGCAGACCTCAAAACAGGAACAGCAATAATACGTGGATATAAAATGTGGATATAGAAAAGTAGATAGTGCATATTAAAGTCACTACTAAATGAATAATAAACATATTAGATTATACAGTACTAGACAGGAAATCAGCTCCCAGCCATAGGGACACACCGAAAGTTCCATGTCCAGATAGTATATGAACTGCAACATGTATCTGAAAAAAATCAAAAAATGTGATGATTATACAGGCATTTCTTATCTCAATTTTAAACAACTCAACAATTCCATCTTGTCATTCAATCCTGGGACAGCTAGAGCCCCTAATGTATAAATCCAGAAGGACTCTCTATACTTCAACTTGGTATCCAAATCTCCTCCCCGGGGTCCTAACTTAACTATCTCAATTCCACAAAATCTAAACACATGTGCCAAATTATCATTCACATTCCAGTCACAATGTATTGCAAGAGCACTTCTAGTGTCTTTATTAAGAATAGATCTCAAATGTTCACCCATCCGTACCTTTAGAGGACGTGTAGTTTTTTCTACATAAAGTGCTCCACATTGACAAGTAGCCAAATATACTACATTCATAGTGCTACATGTAATGAGGTCTCTAATTTCATAACTCTTAGCACAATTACAGCTAGTAAAGGTCTTACAC
The DNA here is from genome assembly GCA_016271365.2 of Neoceratodus forsteri. Classification (NCBI taxonomy): domain Eukaryota; kingdom Metazoa; phylum Chordata; order Ceratodontiformes; family Ceratodontidae; genus Neoceratodus; species Neoceratodus forsteri. The sequence goes on along the minus strand of CM057455.1, from coordinate 655,857,828 downwards.
TTTAGTAAGGACTTGCAAAATTTACAGTTGCCACAATTATACATACCCCATGGGACACAGGTAGGAACCATATCACCACTCATATGTGGAGATGCAGAACAACTATGCACTAATCTGTCTCCTAGATTTCGACCCCTCTTATACACCATCCTAGGGTTATGTCGGGTAACCTGCGCCAACCGTGGGTCACCCAACAAAACATTCCAATTATTCTGTATGATCTGTTCTATAGCTTTGGAATGTCTTGTATATGTGGTAACAAAATTTGCCCTCTGTTCTTTAGATGTTGGTTTTTTTGGTAAAATGAGATCACTCCTTTCTACACCTGCAGCTTCTTGGAAGGCCTCCTGCACTGTATTATGAGCATAGCCTCTTTCTACAAATCTATCACATAAATCGGATCCCTGAGTAATGAAATCCACATCTTTACTACAGTTTCTTCTTACTCGTAACATCTGCGCTTTAGGTATATTGGACACTAGATGGCATGGGTGACAACTGGAAGCATGTAAAAGGGAATTCCTATCTGTTTCTTTTCGAAATAAATTTGTACTAAAAGCACCATCTGTTTCCTTAGTTACACTCACATCTAGAAAAGAAACACATGAAAGATCTGTTTGTAAAGTGAATCTGAGATTTTCGTTACTCTTTTCTAAAAATTCTACAAACAACGAGAGTTCCTCCAAACTGCCACGCCACACCATAAAGATGTCATCAATATAACGACGCCAGATATCGATGTAATCATAAAAAGGATTTGTATCCCTATCATAAACAGTATTCCTTTCCCATAAACCCAAATACAAATTAGCATAATTTGGAGCAAACCTGGCACCCATAGCAGTACCCCTAGTTTGTAGAAAAAACTTATCCTGAAAAAGACAAAAGTTTTTTGTTAATACATGTTCTGCACATTCCAATAGAAAGTTTTTCTTACCATGAGAGACCTGTGAATCCTGTGCTAAATAAAAATCTAATGCACAAAGACCACCCTCATGTGGTATATTGGTGTACAAGGATGCAATGTCCATAGACACCAACAACCACCCGGGTTCCACCTGCATATCATCCAAAATCTCCAAAAAATGTCCCGTATCCCTAATAAAAGATGGTAATTTATTAACATGTTTCTTAATATAAGAGTCCACATACTGAGACAGGGGCTCTAAAAGTGACCCTATCCCTGCCACTATAAGGCGCCCAGGTGGATTCCACAAGTCTTTATGCACCTTAGGTAACATGTAAAAACATGCCACAACCGGATTTTCAACTTCCAAAAATAACAGTTCACTATGTCCAATAAGTCCTTCATATTCAGCAGAAAAAAGGAAACTGTCAATTTGTGCCTTATAGACCTTAGTGGGATCAGTGCTTAAAGGTTTATAAAAAGTTACATCTTTCAGTTGTCTCCACGCTTCCTGTACATAACTGGAAGTATTCATTATCACTACCGACCCACCCTTGTCTGCAGGCTTAATTGTCAGTTCACTATTGCTCTCCAAACTCCTAAGTGCCTCAAGTTCCACTTTAGATATATTAACATAGGTAGGAGGAGAGTTCTGTTCAAGTAATGTTCTAAACTGTTTTTCACAGATTTTCTCAAATACCAAAACTGCCTCACTATATGGAGGCATAAATGTGGATTTAGGTTTAAATTGGCTTACCTCCACTGTAATGGACGGTCTATCTTGAACTTCCACTACTTCAGAGTTCTGTTCAGAACACAAAGTGCTACTATAGTAGAAGGCTTTCAAATTCAAATTCCTGGTAAAGCAATGTAAATCCAAATATATTTGAAACTGTTTTGAATCTTGAGTAGGCACAAATGAAAGTCCTTTCTGCAAAACTGCAATTTGATCCTGATTCAAAATAACACTGGAAATGTTGAAAACAATATTCTGTAGGACTATCTGCCCCTTCTGCCTCTCGTGATGATTCTCGTGTTTCCTCCCTCCTCTTCTAATAGGTTTCCTGCGTCCAGATGACTCCCTAATGTCGATTTCCTTGTCCTTGTATTCTTCGGATTCCTTGCTTCCAATGCTGGTTCCCAAAACTGGACCGACCGTCATTTGTCCAAAGGGGTCAAGTCCTCCTCGAAAAAATCCTCCTGTTCAGATTCACTGGCTGAAGTATAATAAGGGGAATTACCCCTATTACGCAAGATAGATTTGGGCTGATGTGAAGAGGCTCCCTTATCCCTTCTACGGAAAACAGGGGCCTGTTTAGCAGTCTGTTGTGAGGTTTTGCGCTGATTCCAGTCCCAAACTTGATTGTTCAAATAATCAAGTCGATCTCTCTCAAACTTATGTAATTTTACACGTCTGATTTTATTTTCTTCTTTCTGTATATTTTCCTTAAACTTAGTATCTAATGAGTTGTAATCCGGATGTTCCTTAAAACCAGCAACAACATCCTCCTTATTCATAATATCCGCAATTACTTCCTCTCTTTGTGCATCATAATCTTGAATAATTGAATTCATAAGTGCATTGGTACCAAGCTGTAAAGAGTTCTGCCAGTCAGAAATAAAAGACGCCCTATCCCAACCATATCCTGGCTTGTTAAGGACACGCAGTCCTCGAGGAGAGCGTCCCACCTTTAAGTAGGCCTCCAAGGTGGTCTTGCCCCAATAATGACGACGTCCTCTGACTATTGCTCTTTCCAGATCTATGAAGGCTTTTTTAATGTCAATAGTTGTAATATTTTCATCATCCACTATAAAATCCACATTATTGATAGTACCAGCTGAATCCTGGAACAGGTCTGCTTCACCTGCTGCTAAAAAAACGAAATTGGCATATGCTCCTGTGGTACTGCCCAATAATTTGTCCCCAAAAGCTCCTGTAGTCATGTTATACATGAAAGTACTGCACCAACCGACTTTCAGGCTTTAAATAAGGGAATGTAGGTACCGGTAGTAATCGTGACTCAAAAATTCTCCAAATCATAATTATATAAATAAATATGGTCCCAGGTTTAAATATCACTCACAACCACTATCAAAAAACTTAGCAAAGCGCACTTATACAGATGCTGTTACATAGACTGTCCCGTAAGATATATTGTCTATTTGCTCCGCAAACAAGGTGCGATCCGTTTAAGTCCTTGTGAAACAATCAGCAGTTGCCCAGCTGCAATATCCTCAGGAAGAGCAAATAGTGCTATGCAAAAGTCTCAAAAGGTGCCAGATAAATTGCTGGTCCTAATAGAAATGCCAGAACAAGATCGTACACACAGCTTCAAAGACTCATCACAGCATATTTATATATATTTTGTCCCAAATCGAACAGGTGTCTGTTGAAGCCTCGCTATTTACAAGAAGGCACCATTGCTGTTCAATACTAACATGGTATGATTCCTTTCTCCAAGATAATTACCTTACCGACTCTTCAAATGCTTTGAACAGACGGAAGATGCTTATTTGAAGCTTGTTAGAACTTAGAGAGAATTACAACTGTGGAAAGAAGCGGATCAAGTCCAATAGCATAAAGGTGAATGGGCAGTTGAGAGATTGGTCAAAAACACTCCTCATGTGGTAATGAGTAAAGCATTATATGTATTAAACCACTCACGTTACTATAAAGGGTCCTGGAACCAAATTTTCATCACGAAGTAGCCGGTACCAATAGAATTACAATACGGGCATCCAAAAGAGGCTTAGAAAGCATTACACCGTAACGGCGCTACAACGCCAGCCCACGGAGAGTGCGTTTGAAACAACACATACAAACAGCGAAAAAAACAGCTCCTCCATTTGTACAGGTGCTCAAGTAATGAAACGTAAATACAAAAGGCAAAACTCGGCACTCTGAGGTAGGCGTAGAAAAAGCATACGTTGAATGGTAAATGCAAACGCTGAACATCAAGCCTCACATAAAACAGGAAGCACAACAAAGTACCCAACCGGTTTCGTGCACTCAGCACATCATCAGGGGATAATTACTTAATGACATGTCACATATATTTATAGGGAGACTCTTAAAGAGGTAGCTCACAAAGAGTACTTGTAAATACTGTATATAATACATAAAACACACATATATCAAAAATGTGCTATGTCACACCAAAGATGTTAACACAGTCATATATTCTTCAATGCCTACTACCAATTACTGGAAAACTGTGCATATAGTAGTAAGGGAACCTTCCCCCAGGCCACACTGGATGGTAGGAAGGGAACCTCCCCATCCAGGGAGCACCAGAACCACCACTACCTCAGAGGTTGCGAAGAAAGCACAGCAGTTAGACCACAGTGGGCTCAGGGAGGGTGAGGATGGTGGAACAGAGGCACACCCAGTCAGTTGTTCCACTCCACAATCCATACACCATTCTGGGGGAGCATAGCTCCCCTATGGATGCACCCGCAGAGGAGACTAAGGAGGCTGGGACAACTGTCACAAGGGAGGCCCACAGGAAGGAGGCAGAGGACACCACAAGGAAAGGAAGCAGCTCCTGGTGGGGGACTCAATTATTAGGGGGATAGAACTGGGGGGAGCAGGGAAAACTGAAGTAAGGTGCCTGCCTGGTGCCATGGCTTGGAGGGACAGGAAGCGCATCCTCAGGATCACGAGAACAGCTGCACAGGAGTCTGAGCTGGATGTCATTGTCCACCTAGGGACAAATGACTTGGCTCAACATGAGATTAGAGCAGTGCAGAAGGACTTTGTAGAATTGGGGAGGGGCCTAAGACAAGTAGCACACACAGTACCCTTCTCAGAGGTGCTGCCTGTCAATGGCATGAGTGAGGCGAGGGTACTTTGCACCATGCAGTTTAATGAATGGTTGAAAAATGGTGTGGAGCACAGGGGTTTGGCTTCATTGGGGACTGGGGTTCCACCTGGAGGGACACCAGCCTATACTGGCAGGATGGTCTGCATCTGTACAGGAAGGAACAAGTCTTTTGAGCAATCGGTTTAAATGCTTCATTGGCAAGCTTTTAAACTAGTCAAGGGGGGAGGCACTGATAAGCAGCAGAAAAATCCCAGCCTCTCCCTACAAAACAGGGTACTAAATGAGAAAAAGACCATGGTAGAAAGGTCAGTGGGGGATGCTGCAACAGAAGGTAAAGCCATCAAAAAATGGAGAGCAATGAGTACCAATGCCCGTAGTCTGAGTAACAAGCTTCCTGAATTAGTGGCCTTGATGGAGGAGGAACATCTGGATATTGTGGCAGTCACAGAAACCGTACACACAAAACCATGACTGGGACGAAACATACCAGGATACACTATCTACAGGAGGGACAGTGAGGGTAAAAGAGGAGGAGGAGTAGCTCTTTACATAAGGGAAGGAATCAAAGCAACAGAACAAAAGGGAAAACAGGGAGGAGAAGAAGCACTGTGGTAAATTTGAGACCGCAATGGCACCACAATCCGCACAGGGTTAGATACAGACCTTTCTCAGGGGAGGAAATGGACAAGGAAATGATAGAAAGTATACTTAGAATGGCAGAAAAGGGAGATATTGCTGATGGGTGATCTGAATATGCCAGATGTTAACTGGAGTGCAGTTGCAGCAGCCACTTCGAAGAGTGGGGTTATTCTAGATGCCCTACAGGGGGCATGCCTTAGACAACTAGTATTGGAGCCCACTTGATAGGGAGCAATCTTAGACCTGGTTCTCTCAAATGGAGATGAAGAGAGAATCACAAATGTAGAAGTGGGTAGCTATCTGGGAACTAGCGACCATCAAACAGTATGGTTCACAATAAACACAGCAATAGAGTCAAGCCATACAAAGGCAAAAGTACTGGACTTTAGGAGGGCTGACTTTGCCAAAATGGGTGAGTGCCTAAGGAATGCACTAGCAAATGGGCAGGAAGGAGGGGTGGAAGAACAATGGGGAATAATAAAAACTGCCATCACAGAGGTAACAAGCCTTTGTGTGAAGCAAATAAACAAAACTAAACGATGTAAGAAACCACTATGGTTCCCAAAGGAAGTGACAGTGAAGGTTCAAGAGAAAAAGAAAGCATTCAGGAAGTACAAGGAATCACGGAAGGAGCAGGACAGATAACTGTATCAGTTAAAGCAAAAGGAAGCTGGGAAGGCAGTCAGAACAGCAAAGGCCAAACCGAGGAAAAGATAGCCAACTCATTTAAGAAGGTGAATAAAACCTTTTATAGGTACATCAGGGAGCGAAGGAAGACCAAGGGAGGGATAGTGAGGCTTAATAAAGGGAGGGAGGGTGGGCAGAGGTGACTGTGAGAAGGCAGAGATACTGAACAAATATTTTTGCTCAGAATTTACAAAGGAAGAGGGGGAGGTACCTAAAACAAACAGTAGAAACACTCTGGATACAGAAGTTGATACCAGCCCATTTACAGAAGAAAGGGTTTTGAAAGAACTCTTAAAACTAAAGGTGGACAAAGCAATGGGGCCTGATGGGATTCATCCCAGAATTCTAAAAGAACTAAGGGTAGAACTAGTGACACCACTGACTACCCTCTTCAACAAATCATGGGAGGATGGGGTGGTACCTGAGGACTGGAGGAGGGTAGATATGATTCCCCTAAACAAAAGTGGGAGCAAGGCAGAAACAGGAAAAGACAGACCTGTTAGTTTAACCTCAGTGGTAGGGAAAATGATGGAATCACTTCTGAAGGAAAGAATTGTTGAGTATCTAGAGGCCAGAGGGGCACAGGACCCAAGGCAGCATGGATTCACAGTGGGAAGGTCATGCCAGACAAATCTGATAGATTTCTTTGACTGGGTGACCAAAGTAGTAGATCAGGGAGGGCTGTGGACATGGCCTACCTAGACTTTAGCAAAGCATTTGACACAGTCCCACACAAAAGATTAATATACAAGTTAGCCAGCCTGGGAGTGGGTCCCAAGATGACAGCCTGGGTAAAGAATTGGCTGGAGAATAGGACACAGAGAGTAATAGTAAATGGAGTCCACTCTGAAGAAAGGGTTACTAGTGGGGCACCGCAGGGTTCAGTATTAGAACCGTCCTCTTCAATGTTTTTATGTTTACAGTGCAGAGGGACTGAAGGAAAAGATGTCTCTTTGCAGATGACACAAAGATCTGCAGCAGAGTTGATGCACAAGGTGGGTGGAAAGGATAAGAAGGGACTTGGCAAGGTTAGAGGAATGGTCAAATGTATGGCAGCTTAGATTCAATGCTAAGAAGTGCAGGTAATGCACCTGGGAAACAAAACCCAGGGAAGAGTACACAATGGGGGTGAGATACTAAACAACAAAATGGAAATGGACCTGGGGTAGTCATATCAGATGACCTAAAGGTGGGCAAGCAATGTGAGAGGGCAGCAAGAAGGGTTGGGGATACTGGGATGCATAGGGAGAGGCATCACCAGTAGAAAACAGGAAGTTATTATCCTCTGTACAGACAGCTGGTGAGACCCCATCTGGAGTACAGGCAGTTCTGGAGACCCAGTCTCCGCAGAAAGACATTGACAGAATGGAAGCTGTCCAGAGGAGGGCAACTAAAATGGTGCAGGGTCTGCACCGGAAGACATATGAAGAGAGACTTAAGGAGCTTAATATGTATAGCCTCAAGGAGAAAAGGGAGAGGGGGGACATGATAGAAACTTTCAAGTACCTCAAGGGAATCAACAAAGTCCAAGAGGGTAGCATCTTTCAAAAAAAGAGGTGTGCAAGAACAAGGGGGCACAATTTGAAGATAGAGGGGAGCGGCTCAGAGGTAATTTAAGGAAGTATTTTTTCACAGAGAGGGTTGTGGATGCATGGAACGGCCTTCCGGAGGAGGTTGTGTAGTCAAAAACAGTGGTGGAATTCAAGCATGCATGGGACAGTCATAAGGCAATTCTAGGGGTGGGGGTAGGAAGAAGTAGGCTGCTGGTTAACTAGGATCTGCAGCTTATCCATTAGGTAGGGAAATGGGCAGACTGGGTGGGCCAAGCGGTCCTTATCTGCCATCAAATTCTATGTTTCTATGTTTCTGTTTCTTGTAGACGTCTATTGTTTTTCCTGTACTTAACGTGGGAATTTTTGTGCTCTTATCTACAGCCTACACGGAATGGAATTTGTTTCCTGAAACTTTCAGGTTAGAAGCGTGCTGTGGCAAGGGAGTGCCTTTGGAAGGTTTTGTGAAAAAATAATAAATGGTTCCAAAGTTTTGTGTTGTTCTGTTCTGAGCATGCTCAGTGGGTTTTTTTGGATTACGTTATAAAACAACACCAAACAGGCCATTTTTGATTTTGTGAGATGTGTTCATGACACCAAAAAGTTTTTTTGTCTCATGACAACCACCATCTTGTTTCTTACTACATTAACAAACTACTAATTCAAACTTTTACTACAGAAGATATAATGATAAAAAAAAGAATTTACCTCATTAGAACATGTTGGTTCAGATTCTGAAGCTTGTTTCAGTCAATCTTGATTATAAATATATTTTTTGTATATCTTCTGGCCATACTAACATCTTTCCCATTTTTTGTGTTGCACCTTTATGGTGGTATGAAACTAAATTTGACTTGCAAAACTGTTTTTTAATTGTGAGTCAGAATTTTTAGTTTCACAGCAGAAAATTGGTTTCTCAGCATGGACTTTGATTTTGCACCATAATTTTTCGTTTCACAGCAGAATATTGCTTTCTCAGCATTAAATTTGATTGCACATCACAATTTTTTGTTTCACTGCAGAAAACTGGTTTCTCAGCATGAAATTTGATTGTACTCAATAATATTTTCTTTTGTAGCATAATGTTTTTGTTTCACAACAAAAAATGGATTTTTCACCATGATTTTTTGTTTTGCAGCAGAAAATAGTTTCTCAGCGTGAAATATGATTGCACATCAGAATTTGTGATTTTACAACTTACATTGGCTTCTCACCATGGCATTTGATTATGTATATAATAAAGACAACTCTTCTCTTGGCATAGGGCCCTGCACAACTGCACCTGTGGGTGACAGAGGGCCCTTTGCATTGGCTGACAGATGGACTCTTATCTTTGTGCATCTATATCTGAAGCTACAAGGAAGCACAGAGCACATACAGCCCTCTGCTTCCACAGCCAGACTGACAACCCCATGAATTCTTGGCATCCGTTACTGCATGGAACTGCAGGGCATGCAAGAACCTTGCACTTTCATAAGTGGATGGAGTCTTCTCTTTCTTCCCTTGGGCCCTACGCATCTGCATGTCTTCATGCAGGTCCTAATGAGGATATGATTACACTATTCCAAAAAGAAAGGAAATTCTTTTCAAAAACTTTATTAATGCACCAGTTAGAATTCATGTTATTGTTGGAAGGCTAAAGCCTGTAGTTCAATGGGGTGGAGCAACTAACCATGCCCATGCTCAGCCCATATAAGGGCCACTCTTCCTCGCTCTACCCTCGATCATCTTTTGTTGTGGCTGGAAGCTCCACTGGCCACTGCTTCTTCCTGCCTTCCTTGTCCTTGCTGCCCCTACTCTCTCTTTCGTCTGCCTCCAGTCTCTCCCTGCCCTTCTCTCTGTCTCCCCCATTCTTCATTGCCCTTGTGTTATTTTCCCTGTGCTTGGTGCACCTTCCCTGTTTTGTGTCATTTTCCCTATTCCCCTGCCTCACCCCTTGTGGCCATCTGCCTTCTTGGGTTGTCTCGTCCATTCCCCCCTCCTTCCCTGGCTCATTCCCTTCTACTTCATTCGTGGTGCTCATCTCTTTTGGGGTTCACTTTCCTTCAACTCTCCTTGCTCGTAGTTGTCATTTCTTTGTCTTTCTTCCAGTTTGGTGCTCCGTGACGTCACTGCCCGGCTTTCCTCTGTCCCCTCCATAGCTACACGTTCCCTCTTGCTGCTGTCTTTCTTCTGCTTCTCACTCCAAGCCAGCCTTACCCTTGCCTTTGCTGCAGTCTCCTCATCCCCCATTGCCCCGTCACCTTCCCGTGCCCCGTTCTCCACCTCCTGCTCCTGGATTCCATTTGCAAGGGACTGGACCTGTCTGCTGCTCCAGTCTGCTTGTGCCTCCCTGGCAGTGTGTGCTTGCCTCTCATTCTTGCTGTTCAGCCTGGGTCTCCAGCCAGCTGCTGTCTGTGTTTATTTTGGGGGGGGGCCTTCCTGCCCTGCCTATCATATTTATTTTAGCATTCATTTGTTTTCTTAGTCCTACTTTTAGGACCTGCATCATGCATTTCACTCTCCTCATGTCAGCCAGTTGCAGCTGCTGGCAGTAACTCAGTTCATTTATCTTCCACTTATGCTTCACGGTTTGGTGTCATCATGCATAGTTGTGGCTTCTCTGTTTATCCCACGGTGGGGGACTGCATTGTCTCAGCAGGCACGGTGACTCCAAGCGGTCAGAGCATTTTTCTCTATGTATTACCTATCATTGTCAGCCACTGGCTGGCCCAGCCTCCTACTATGCTCAGTGTGGCCTACCTGGCACTCCAGTTATTCATGCATGTACCATTAATGACCCTCACCACACAAGCCTTCATCAGATTACCACACTCCCCACTCATACCAACACCTCTGGTTTTCTCCGACCCTTACTGTACCAGCCTTCATGGTCATACCAGCCTTTTCAGCATTAACACAATCAGCATATCAAGTCTACTTGTCTCAAACCTCACCTCCTACCATACCAGCTTCACAGCCTCCTCCCACCTAACCATCAGCCCTGGGTTTCACCTGGCCTTACCATTCTCACTCGTAACATTCAGTTCAATTCACTCCTAATTTGGCTTCCTAATGAACTTGGTTGGCATGCATTCCTGTGGTTAACAAATGCTATCAGCCTAATTGTACCCATGTGAAAGTCCACGTCGCTCAACCTGACCTACATACAGGTCTCTCTACGTCAGTGACCACCCAAGCATTACCCATGTGTGGGTCCCATGCTACATCATGACAAAATTCTCTCCACATTTGGAAGTCATGATGACTGTATCGATTACTTCCAGAACTCAGGGCTAGCCCTGTGGCTGACAGTCTCTCTCTGTACCCCAAAGTCTGCATCTTGAGCATGTGAAGCTTGGGGTGGGGTCCTTCTCACCTGGCCCATAGTTGGGAATGTCCTTGCTCCAGGTGGACCTTTAGTCATCAACCATACCAATGGCACTTCTATACAGTATGTAGCATTTAAGACTTCAGCGGTGAGGGGTGGAACTCTCATGGGAAGGGCCTCTTTAGCTGCCCGAGCGGCTTCGGAGGCACCCTTTAAGCTATTCTCCCTACAGCCGCCTCTGGTTCACCCAGTTTCTTCTTAGATCAGTAGGCCGGATGAGCACCTCAGTGGTCATTACTGTTCTCCTCCCACTTTGGAGGTTGGCAACGAGTGCCCCAGTGTTGCAAAGATCGCTCACAACCCTCCACGGCGTTCATGTTAGAAGGATAGAGTAAGAGTGTTCCTCAAAATTGGAATCTCCCCTGGATTGGTTTACTAAATTGCAGTAGCAGAGCCATCACTAAACAAAATTGTCCAGAAGCCTGGAGGGAAGGCAACCTAGGCCTTGGATGCCCAGAGGTTTCCTCCTCAAAGGGTTTTTTTCTTCTGCTCCGTGCCAGTGGTCATAAATACCTAGATAGGTGTAGTAATATTCCCTAGGTCACGTAGTTAGGGTTCTGCTGTTTGATGGAGTCGGGTGGCAGCCCCGTAATTGTCCTTTATCTCCCTCCTAGCTGTTCCCTCTCTCCTGAGGTAGTGACACCTCCACCATTATTCACCAGTCATTTCTTACCTACTCTACTCAAACAATACTACCAACTGACCTACGTACATGTCTTCTATCTCGATAAGTGTTCAGCACCTCATATGCTCTGCTCAACACTCTCTTTGGGCTCCTTCCTAAGGTACCTTTAGCCAAAGGAATCACTCCCACAGCACATCTAGGTGTGGAACCCTCCTTTAGGGTTCCTTGCCTTCGTACCCCTACAGGGTGGTATTGCCCATGGATAGTAAGGCGAACAGACAAAGATTATCTATGTTACACAATTATAACACTATATCAGTTGTGTAGACACACTGAACCACAAATGTAGGAAAATGTTGCATTAGGGTGTCTAACCCTAACTTTCCACCCCAACCCCCAAGCAGAAAAAGGAAAAAAACATTAGGGTTTTGGGTCTCTGGAGTCTTGGGTAATCAATGGTGGGATCCTCCTTGGGCTTGTCAATCACAATTCAGACCCTGTTACATAGAAATTTAGAATCTGACGACAGATAAGGACTACTTGGTCCACCTAGTCTGCCCATTTTCCCTACCTGTTTCATCTAACACGGATCCTAAATGATCTGCGGCTTACCCTCTCTTTCCTATAGCTAGAGTTCCTTTATGACTCTCCCATGCATTTTTGAATCCCCTACCATTTCTGCCCCTACAACCTCTGCTGAGAGGCTGTACCATGGATCCACCACCTTTGCTGTAAAAAAAAAATACTTTCTCACATTACCCCTTCTATCTTCATATCTTGGCCCTTTGTTCCTGAACATTTTTTTTTTAAGCTACCTTCTTGTACCTTATTTACACCCTTGATATATTTGAAAGTCTCTATCATATCCCCCTCTCTCTCCTCTCGTCCAGGGAATACATATTGAGATCCTCCAGTCTCCCCTCATATGACTTTTGGTGCAGTCCCTGCACCATTTTTGTCGCCCTTCTCTGAACAGCTTCTACTATGCCTATGTCCTTCCAGAGATGCAGCCTCCAGAACTGGGCACAGTACTCTAGATGAGGTCTCACCAATGTTCTATACAGTGGCATCACCACCTCCTTCCTTCTGCTGGAGATACCTCTCCCTATGCAACCCAGCATTCCACTGACTCTCCTCACAGCCTTCTCACATTGTTTGGTAACCTTTAGATCATCAGATATGTTTACTCCTAGATCCCTTTCCTGTTTGATGGCCATCAGTACCTCCCTCCTCATCACATTCTCCTCCCCTGCATTTCTGTGCCCCAAATGCATGATCTTACACCTCTTTGCATTTGAATCTTAGCTGCCACACCCTTGACCACTCCTCAAGCTTGCTTAGGTCCCGTCCCATTTTCTCTACCCCTCCTGGAGTATCAACTCTGTTGCAGATCTTTGTGTTGTATGCAAAGAGATACACCTTCCCTTCCATCCCCTCTGCAATGTTGCTTATGAAGGCATTAAAGAGGACTGGTCCAAGAACTGATCTCTTCGGACCCCACTGGTCACCCCCTTCTCTTTGGATTGAACTCTGTTCACCACCACGCTCTGTGTCCTATCACTCAGCCAATTTTTGGCCCAGTTTATCACCCTGGAACCCACACCCAGGCTGTCCAGCTTGTTTACTAGCCTCCTATGTGGGACAGTGTTAAAGGCCTTGCTGAAATCTAGGTAGGCCATATCCACCTCCCTAGGTCAGGCTGACTGGCCTGTAATTGTCAGCCTGCTCCCACTTTTGTGGAGAGGGACTATATTCAACCCTTCTCCAGTCCTTTGGTACCACCCCTGTTTCCAGCGAACTGTTGAGTAGGGCTGTCATTAGTGCTGCCAGCACCTCCCTGAGTTCTCTTAATACTCTGGGATGTATGCCATCTGGCCTCATTGTCTTGTCCACTTTCAGATTAGCGAGTTCCTTTAAGACTCTCTCCTCCTTAAATGGACTGGTATCCACCTCCTTCCCAGTGGTGCTTCCATCGCATGACTTTGGTCCTTCCCCTTCCCCTTCCCCTTCTTCTGTGAATACTGAACAAAAATACTTGTTCAGGATTTCTGCTTTTTCTAGGCCCCCCTGCAAACTTTCCTTCTTTTCTTTTTATTTCACAATCCCACTTTCAGTCTTTTTTCTTTCACTAATGTACCTGAAAAAGTTCTTATCCCCTTTTGTTATTGCCTGGGCTATTTTGTCTTCTGTTTGTACCTGACTGCTTTCCCTGCCCCCTCTCCCCCATTTTCCAGATACAGTTTCCTGTCATCTTCCCTTTGTGTTTCCTTGTACCTCCTGAATGCCACCCTTTTCGCCCTTACCTTCTCAGACACTTCCTTTGAGAACCATAGTATTTTTTTCTTTCAAACAACATGAAGTCTTGCTATATTCAGACCTAATGCAGTTAGCCCCAGCACTTGAACTGCCCCGGAGAGGAAAGGGTTAACTCCATGCAGAAGCATGGAACGTTGAGCTCGAGCTCGGTTTTCAAACCTCTGTCTGTGGTACTTCCCAATGTAACCGTCAGATTCTTTACCCTGCCTAACAGTGAAGTCGCTCCAGAGATTTCCTCTGCTCGGTTCGGTAAAAGTGAAGCGTTCGGTTTAAAACCAATTCTTTAATTTTTTTTTCGGATTTCCAGCCTCTGTCTATGGTACAGGTAGTGCTGTAGACAGGTAGTTACTGTATTTATTTTAAACAACTTGTGGAAATTGTTTGCTGCTTCGGTTTCTTTTCGGTAGGTCCGGTTAGGAACCGACCTTGTGTTTTCTTCTAATTTTAAGTAAAATTTTCTGGGATTAGAGTGGTGTTCCAGTATCGATTGGTCTCAATAGAACCAGGCCTTTTCTCGGTTCTTTTCCAAACCCATGACACGGTTGTTACTGATCGGTTGTTATTACCTGGCTTGAAAGCTTCTATAGGGTAATTTTGGTAGGTTGGCCATGTCTGAGAAACCCAAAAAGAAAACCGGTCCCACTGGGTTTCAACACTGTACTGAGTGTGGGGAGGTCTTTGTCAAGGCCGACCCCCACCTCATCTGTGTTTATTGTCTGGGGTTTGACCACCTCCAGTCAGACTGCCAAATTTGTAAAAACTTTCCCAAAATCACTCTAGAAAAAAGATTGAGTAGGTTGAAGGAAAAGAAGGCAGAGAAGTCCGTGGATCCAGATGGCCAACCCGGTTTGGTTGCGGACGAACCTGAGGAGGTGCCTACTGACCTAGGCGATACCACCTTGGGCAAAAGGAGAGCTGACTCTGAAGGGTCGATTCCGTCAAAAAAGAAACGAAAGTCTGTCAGTTTGGATCCAGTACTGCATACTCCAACTGCAGATGAGATAGCCAAAGCGATTAGTATTGTCCAATCGCTTTGTCCGGTTCCGTCCAAACTGGCACAGTCGGTTAGGCGGGCGGTTCGGTCAGAACTGGCCCCTTCAGATTACGATCCAGATGCCTTCTATGAGGAGTGGGAGGTAGATGAAGATTATCCCGATGATGACGACGATGACTACGACCAGGGGGGTCTGGAAGTGCCCATTGAACCAGACATCTCCCCAGACAGGCCCTTGGGTGTCTCCCCTCCCAGGCTTTCTGAGTCCCCTTCACACTTCTTGTTTTACAAGAAGGTGGCCGAAACCCTCCAGCTCCCTATGGTTGAAGCTGGTGAGGAGGAAGAAGAGCCTGATTTTGTGGAGATGATGGACATCCCAGAGTCCAAAAGGTTGTCTATCCCTCTTCATAAGTCCTTGGGGAAACAGACACAAAAGACTCTACAGACTCCTAACTCTTTACCTCCTGCAGATAAAAGAATGGACAAGAGATACATGTTATCAGACTCAGCTGGGGAGTTCCTTTATTCACATTGCAGCCATGTTGGGATAGTGCAGGCTGCAGCCTGTGACAGGGCAAACATTCCTTTGGCTTCACACCCCACAGACAAGGACTCCAGGAAAGTTGATGCCATGGCCAAAAAACTATACTTTGCATCCTCTTTGGGACTCAGGCAGGCAAACTATATGGCCTATACAGCCAGGTACCAGAAGTCCAGGTGGGATACGGTTCTGGAACTGGCTAAAAAGGCCTCCCCTCAGCTAGCCAAAGAACTGGAGGAGGTGGCTGCAGATGGAATTGAGGCATTCAAAGTACAATTTCATGCTGCTGTGGACTCCAGCGATGTGGCATCCAGAGTCATGGCTACATCTGTGTCTCTCAGAAGGCATGCTTGGCTCAGATGTACTAGCCTATCACAGGACACCCAGTCTAAGGCTATGGATTTTCCTGTAGTTGGTAACTCTCTGTTTGGGGAGCAGACAGAGACTTACATGAAGAAAATGGACGAATATAGGACCACTTACAGGAGTGCACAGGCCAAGGAAAGGCAAGTCACTCCTCAAAAGCAGCAGTCCAGGGCAGAGGAAGGCCCGTTCACAGGCCTTTTTACCAAGCTCAGGCCTTCTCTTCTTACCCACAAAGGGGTGTTCTGAGGGAGGGGTAGAAGGGGGATGAGCAGGGCTGCTTCTTCCTCCCAGTCTAGGGCTCCTGCCAAGCAGATACCCTGAGATGTCAGCCCGGGTCGACTCCCCAATCCCAGTAGGAGGCAGTCTGGCTTACTACTTTCAGGCCAGGAAGTCTGTTACTTCAGACAAGTGGGTCCTGGAAGTAGTAAGAGAGGGACTGGCCCTCAGCTTCAAAAGGTACCCAAAAAGGAGGGCCAAGTCTTTTCCACCTGCATCAATTTCAGAAACCCTTGCCCTAGAGGCAGAGGTTTCATCTCTCCTGGCTCTCAGAGCTGTAGAGAAGGTTCCTACTCAACACAGGGGAAAAGGCCTGTACTCCAGGTACTTCCTTACCCCAAAGAAAACAGGGGAGTGGCAACCCATCCTGGATTTAAGGTATTTGAACAAAAACATATCAAAACCCAAATTCAAAATGGTAACTCTGGGAATAATCCTTCCCTCTTTAAGGTCAGGAGATTGGGTAGCATCACTGGACCTCAAGGATGCCTACTTCCATATTCCTATCAGGTGCTCCCACAGAAAATACCTCAGGTTCGAGTTGCCTTCAGGCCATTATCAGTTCAAGGCCATGCCTTTTGGCCTAACATCAGCTCCAAGGGTGTTCACAAAGTGCCTTGTAGTAGTGGTGGCTTACCTCAGAAGACAGGGTATCACCATTTTTCCATATCTGGATGACTGGCTCCTAGTAGGACAGTCATCAGACCAGGTCAGGTCAGCTCTGCAAACCACTCAGGACTTGCTCAGTTCTCTGGGGTTTCTTCTCAATCTGCCAAAATCTATCCTTGAACCAGTACAGCTTCTCACCTTCATAGGGGTGGAATTGGATACTATCCAAGCAAAAGCTTTCCTTCCTCTGGCAAGGGTGAAGGCCTTAGTAGACCTTGCTTCCTCCTTTTGACCTCAGGTTTTTCTTCCAGCGAGACAGTTCCTCCAACTCCTGGGCCACATGGCAGCCTCCACTGCAGTATTTCAGGGAGCCAGATTTCAGATGGGGGACATTCAGTTCCACCTAAGGTCCTTTTGGTCCCAGAGAAGGGACTCTCTCACCAAACTGATTCCAGTGACCCGAACTTTGGTACAAGCTCTCCAGTGGTGGCTGGAACAGGACAACCTCAGACAAGGGGTTCCATTTCTCCCTCAAGTTCCATCAGTAGTTCTGACTATGGATGCTTCTCTCCTAGGCTGGGGAGCCCACCTGGGAGCCCTAACAGCTCAGGGGATCTGGTCCCTGCAGGAGTCTCTTCTTCATATCAACCTCCTGGAACTCAGGGCAGTTTTTCTAGCCCTTCAGACCTTCTCAGATTCAGTCAAGGGCAAGGTGGTCCAAGTCAGGACAGACAACACTACCACAACGTGGTACATCAACAAGCAGGGAGGCACTCGGTCCATGGCCTTGTGTACAGAGGCCATGAAGATTTGGTCTCTGGCCTATTCCCTTCAGACTTCCCTGGTAGCAGTTCATCTTCCAGGGAAAGACAATGTGTTAGCAGATGCCCTGAGCAGGATTTCACAGGGACATCACGAATGGTCCCTGAATCCTCACATTCTGAGGATAATTTTCTCCAGGTGGGGCACTCCAGAGATAGATCTATTTGCAGCACCAGGCAATCATCAATTTCCTCTGTTTTGTTGCAGACCTACAGTCCTGGGGACAGTTCCACAGGATGCCCTCATTCTGGACTGGAAGGACAGGTTTCTCTATGCCTTCCCTCCTTTCCCTCTCCTGTTCAGAGTTCTGATCAAGATAAGAACTCAACCCTGCACAGTGATACTGGTGGCTCCAGATTGGGCCAGACAACCCTGGTATCCTCTACTGCTGTCCTCGGCTGTGTCACATCCCCTGTGTCTTCCCAGGAGATACAATCTTCTCTCCTCCTCCCAGGGGCGGATCTGATACCCCAGTCTCCAGTCTCTCAACCTCAAGGCCTGGCTCTTGAAGAGTTAGAATATGCAGCACTACATCTCTCTCAGGGAGTTCTGGATATTCTGAAGATCTCCAGGAAACATTCCACTAGAAAAACTTACAATTCCAAATGGAAGAGGTTCAGTATTTAGTGCTCTCAGAAAGTTATTGTGCCTGATTCTGCAGGCATTTCCACAACCTTAGATTATCTAGTTCATCTGAATAGTCTAGGCCTTAGGCCTGCCATGTTGAAGGTTCATCTAGCAGCCGTCTCTGCATTCCTTTCAGCAGGACAGGGATCTTCCCTGGCATCTCATCCTGTTTTCAGGAAGTTTTTCAAAGGCCTGGTTCACATCAACCCTCCCTTTAGGGAGCCTACTCTGCCTTGGGATCTTAATGTCTGCATTGCTCAGCTTATGCAGCCACCCTTTGAGCCTATGGCTTTGGCTGAATTGAAGTACTTGACCTGGAAAACTGTGTTCCTGGTAGCTATTACTTCTGCCAGGTGGATTAGCGAATTACAGGCCTTGTCAGTTGAACCTGACTTTATATCCTTCCATAGGGATAAAGTGGTCCTAAGAACTAATAGGAGGTTCTTGCCTAAAGTGGTATCGGATTTTCACCTAAACCAGTCTATATCTCTCCCTGTGTTTTTCACTGACCATTCTTCTTCAAGGGAAAGAAGATTACACAGTTTGGATGTTAAAATGGCTCTTAGCTACTACATAAAGCTTACTAAGGAACACAGGAATGACTGTCTTCAATTGTTTCTCACTTATGGTGAAGTGGGGAAAGGTAAGCCTGCCACTAAAAGATCTATTGCCAGATGGATTGTTTCTTGTATACAATTCTGCTATGACAAATTGGGTAGAACACCCCCTTCAGGCCTGAGGGCTCACTCCACTAGGGGTACAACTGCTAGTCTAGCTGCGGCCAGAGATATACCCTTGTTAGAGATCTGTAAAGCAGCCACCTGGAAAACAGTACATACATTTTCGAAGCATTACTCCCTGGACATCCAGGCTAGGAGTGATGCTAGGTTTGACACAGCAGTACTGCAGAGCCTGTTCCCAAAGTAGGTTCTGCATTCCCTCCTCCATAGGGAACTGCTTGGTAGTCTGCATTATGTCTGAATACAGCGAGACTTCATGTTGTTTGAAGAAAAAATTACCATAGTAATGTTGTTTCTTCTAATGGAGTCTTGCTGTATTCAGACCTCCCCCCCCGCCTCCCCTCTCAGAACCTGTTTTTGGGAAGTGGGCTGGCAGGTACAGTGTTGCACCTCAGGGGTGTACTTGTACCCTCCCTCTTGGTGGGGTAGCTGTTATGTTCATCCTTCTTGTGTTGCATAGCTTAATTTTTCACTACCTTGTTTCTTCTTGGGTTCTCGACTTGAGTCTTTTGGACCCCAAAAATATTTTGCTTTTTGGCTATATGTTTCAAACAATTTCCATGTTATAGTGTTAAGTTAGTTAGTTGCTCATAAGAATCTGACGGTTACATTGGGAAGTACCACAGACAGAGGTTTGAAAACCGAGCTCGAACTCAACTTTCCAAGCTTCTGCATGGAGTTAACCCTTTCCTCTCCGGGGCAGTTCAAGTGCTGAGGCTAACTGCATTATGTCTGAATACAGCAAGACTCCATTAGAAGAAACAACATTACTATGGTGAGTAATTTTTTCTTCTCTTTGTTTTGCTTAATTGCCTAATGTAATGGCTTGTTGCCTCCACTATGACTCCCTTAAGATTCTCCCAATGTTCCTCCACCTCCCCTTTTCTCCCTCTCTGCCAGTGATTTCCTAAGACATTCCCCCATCATTGCAAAGTCAGTCTGCCTGAAATCCAGGACCCTTGCCCTTGTGTGGTTTGACTCTTCTGCTGTTCTGACGTTGAACCACACTGTACTGTGATCGCTTGATCCCAGATAGCTCCCCACTTTTGCATTTGTAATTCTGTCTCCATTGATGAGTACCAGGTCCAACGTCGCTCCCTCTTGGGTGTGCTCTGTCACTAGCTGCCTTAGACATGCACCCTGCAGGGCTTCCAGGATGTCTTTTTACCTGGCTGAGGCTGCAGCATGGTTGCTCCAATCCACATCTGGCAGATTGAAGTCTCCTACCAGCAGCAACTCCCCTTTAGCTATCATTCTGTGGATGGCTTCTACAAGTACCCTGTCCAGCACATCACCCTTGTGTGAGAGGTCTGTAGATCACACCAGTGCAAATGGCATTGCTAGTTCCCATCTCCAGGGTGATCCATAGTGCTTTCACCTCTCCCTGCATTTCCTGTACATCAGTTGCCTTAGTTCCTTCCCTGACATAGATAGACACTCCTCCTCCTTTTTTACCCACCACGTCCCTCCTGAATAGAGTGTAACCTGGTACTGTCATATCCTGGTCATGGTTCCCCGTGAACAACATCTCAGCAACAGTGACAATGTCCAGGTCCGTCTCAGCCATCAAAGCCACTGGGTCTGGGATTTTGTTTCCCATACTGCGGGCATTTGTGCATATGGTCCCCCAATTTTTATCGTCTCTTCTAATAACTCCCCATGTCTTTCCTCCCTACCCCTCCTGTCCTTACTCCCATGCTGTTCTCTGAACAAACAAGGTCAGATGTGATCTCCTTTGTTTACACAGGGCCCACAGTGCACTGTGAGAAGAAAGCTACAACACACTGTATTGGCAACATGTGGCAAGACATACTTGTCTACCTTTCAAAAGTGTATCAGTATAAGACATTGGCTTGGAGCTGTACCTTATGATTCGGACAGGAGACTATGGACTGGGGGAGGGGTGAACATCAGAGTTGACAACCACAAGGAAGACTCCACCACTGATTTGCCAATACTCAAAAGACCCAAAACCCTAATGTTATTTATTTTTGCTGCCTGGCGGGGGGGGGGGATTTAGGGTTGGAAAACCTAACGCCACATTTTCCTACATTTGTGGCAATAACGTGAATCCTAAATGGTGCATTTCCCTTCTTTTGTGGCAATAACTTGAACCCTAACTGCTGCATTAATGACGTTTTTGCAAAAAATACATTATAAATAGATGAGTTAATTTATAGCTTTAACATCCATATCTAAAAACAACCCATTCGTTTATGACAATTCATGACTTACAATTCTGGAAATTCTCTATGGGAGGATTCCATACATTTTTCCTTTGACAATGAGTTCAATTAGGAATAGAATTAGAAAAAAAAAATACCTACTTTCCATTAAGCTGAGTTTAATTACACAAACCATTTTTTTACATATACCTCATAAAAATTAGAATAATTGGAAACTTGAGAAATCAACTGCTCTTCAGTTAATTCTGGGCATGGATAATAACCTGCCCAAAATGCGCACAGGACACCTAGGGTTTGGGGGTCTGGCTATGTACCTCCCATTGATTAACGTTTTGTCACCTATATTTCCCAGTCATGTTTGAAAAAGGACCAACACTGTCTTAAGAAGAAAAACATTGCTCAAGCTTCCATACATTTAAACAATTCCCAGATTTATTTACACAGTACCAAAAACATGTATTATATTTAACATCCAAGAAAAAAACATAAAGTTAATAAATTCCCATAAGCAAAAACTGAAAGGATGAGCTCTGTAATGAGTTCTCTTAGCTTCGAGAACCAACCTGACATAATTATTTCTTGAGGTTCTCTAAAACTATCTGTCACAGGGAGAATTAGAGCCAGGTGCCCTTTGTCATATGCATTCTTCTCTGCAGATTTTAAACAGATAAGAAAAGAACCACAGGGCCAAATTTATTTGTACCTTCTCACTTTTAAGCTAGATATAAAGCTCACAAGTCTTAAAACATTCAGAAAGAAAAAGCTCCAACTGCTATGTAGGTCTGGTATCAAATCAGTTCTAGCCCATCTGCATAAGCTGAAGTCCCTTTAGAGATATATACTTGACAAACCTGGGAGGGCAGTACACTGAGATGTTTCCCCTAATGCAGTAGATCACACTGTAATCACTAACAAGCAAATAATGTACTAGACTTCAAATACAATTCTGGATTGCTAGTGGGTATTTTTTATTTATTTATTTATGTATTTAAAAGTTTAACCAGGCAGCCGGCCCAGTGGCATGGAGGACTGAGGCATCCTGCCATACCTCCTGTCATGCTGGCAACCCGTGTTCACAGTGCAAGTGGGTCAACGGGGGTCGGCCGGGGCAGAGGAGGATTGAGCATCCCAGGGAACAGCTCTCCTCCTCTGGGGGGGGGGTCAGTGGCCAGTGGCCAGTGCTTTCCTGGCCCCTAGCGGAGGCTGAGGGCTGGCACACTGACACTGACTATAGTGGGCAGAGACTAGGCAGATGCCTGATGGGACATGTATGGAAGCATGCATGGCACTGTCATTGGCATCACTGCATGCCCTACCTCTGGGAGAAAACCAGGGGAAAACAGATCTCCGACAGCTGGATGAAGGAGGGGCTTGCAGGTCCTGCTTCCCAACCAGCCCTGGCACTGACC
Source organism: Neoceratodus forsteri (assembly GCA_016271365.2). NCBI lineage: Eukaryota > Metazoa > Chordata > Ceratodontiformes > Ceratodontidae > Neoceratodus > Neoceratodus forsteri. Next base: position 655,835,340 of record CM057455.1, on the reverse strand, counting down.
AGAACTGGATCCGCTCTTCAGTGGGGGCCCTGGGGTAACCTCTCACTGACCCTGCTGGGGGGGCAAGCCCTGGGAGAAGATGGTGGCATTGGCCGATGGATGTCGGGGGGGATGGTGCTGGGGCTCAGTCCGGAAGGTGGGCCATCAGAGAGGAAGTAAAAAGAATAATATAAAAAAAAAGTTTAACCAGGAAGTACATTCTGAGCTGAAAACAGCTCATTTCCAGATGTGTCCTGGGGACAGGAGAGTAGGAGACAGCTAACTATAAAAAATAACAAGGTAAAATACTATAATATAGTTTTACAGGCAGAATCATAAATATTATAGGCAGATTAGTAAATGAAGGCATCTAGAAAATAACACAATCTAATATATAGACCCCCTGCACTGGCGGAGGAGCTGGAGGAGAGTCTGGTGGCAGATGTTGGGAGACACTGCAGATTGGGCAGGGGAAGGGTGGTGGTGTTGGGGTACTTAAACCTGCCAGGAACAGACTGGGAGACTATGACATCCTTGGTGGCCAGGGAACAGAGGTTGTTGGATGTCTTTCAAGACGCGTTCCTAACTCATCAGGTGAGGGAACTGACCAGGGAGGTGCGGGTACTGGATGTGGTCCTGGCAGACAGTGACCAGACTGGGGGCCTGGAAGTAAGGGACTCGTTGGCGGGGAGCGACCATGCCACAGTCTGGTTCTGCCTGGACCTAGGAGGGGTAGAAGGCTGCACAAAGATGGCAGTAACTGACTTCAGGGGGGCGGATTTTAAGGAAATGGGAAGGATCCTTAAGGAGCATTTGGATGTGATTGGGCCAGACATGGACACTGACAGTAGGTGGGAAATCATCAGGAGAGGGGTGCAGGATGCTACCAGCACCTGTACAACAGTACGACAAAAATGCGGTAGGGCCCGAAAACCCTGCTGGTGGACCAGGGAGGTCCAGGAGGTGGTGAGGGGAAAGAAGGCAGCCTATAGGCAATTCAAGTGCTCAAGGAGTGAAAGGGATTGAGGGGCATACGAGCTGATGGCTAGAAGGGCCACTAGGGTGGTGAGGGCAGCTAAGGCAAGGAAGCAGCAGAACCTGGCCAGGGAAATTAGGAGAGGGAACAAGGGGTTCTTTAGATACATTGGGGAAAGACAAAGGGTGAAGGGGCAGATTAGCAGGATTAAAACAGGGGTAAGATGGGCACAAGACCTGGGGGAGCAGGCTGAGGTACTAAATGAGTACTTCACCTCAGTTTTCACCAAGGAAAATAGACCGATCATACATGGGAGGAGACAGTGATACTGAGGAGGGGGGGACTCTTACCAATCGGCGGATCTGGGGAGAGGGGAGGCATCACTGGCAGGAGGGGGGAAGGCTAAGCAGGGGTACGAGGTAGCAGAGGTAGAAATCACAGCAGAGAGAGAGTGAGGGAAGCCCTCAGGTCCCTTACATCAGAGAAAGCACTGGGGCCGGATAAATTACATCCCAGAGTGCTGAAGGAACTGGCGGATGTCCTGGCGAAACCCCTGGCGGAGCTTTTCACCATCTCTGTCTGAAGTCAGGGTGGGTGCCCCAGGACTGGAAGGTGGCACATATAGTGCCTATCCACAAGGGGGGATCAAGGGAGGTGGCAGCGAACTACAGGTCTGTCAGCCTGACATCGGTGGTGGACAAGGTGATGGAGGGCATTGTCAAGGAGAGGTTAGGGGGGTACCTGGAAAATCAGGGTGCCTGGACGATAGACAGCATGAATTCGTCCCGGGGAAATCGTGTCAGACAAACCTTGTGGAGTTCTATGACTGAGTGACGAGTGCCTTGGACCTGGGTAGACTAGTGCACATCCTCTTTCTAGACTTCAGCAAAGCATTTGCCTCCGTTCCTCATGGGGCACATTGGATAAGCTGGGAGAAATGGGGGTGGGGAACCAGATGATCAGATGGATAGGCAATTGGCTCCAGGACCGGACCCAGAGAGTCGTAGTTGGCGGGATAGTCTCATCCCCAAGGAGGGTCATTAATGGGGTCCCGTAGGGATCAGTCTTTGGGCCCTTCCTGTTCAATGCCTACATCTCTGACATAAGGACAGGTATCAGGAGTGAGATGAGTCTCTTTGCGGATGACTCAAAACTGGGGGCGGTGGTGGATGGGAAGAGGGGAGGGTGGCCCTACAGGGGGACCTGGAGGCTCTGGAAAGATGGTCTAGAAAGTGGAAGCTGAGGTTCAATGCAGTGAAATGCAAGGTACTGCACCTGGGGGCCAGAAACCCAGGCCAAGTGTACACCCTGGGGGAATGCTACAAGTCTCGATGGCTGAGAGGGACCTGGGGGTGGTGGTGGATGTCAAGATGAACAACTTGGAGACTTGTAGGAGGGCAGCAGCCAAGGCCAACAGGATACTGGGATGCATTGCTAGGGGGATCACCTCCAGGAGGAGGGAAGTGATACTCCCTCTGTATAACTGCTTGGTGAGGCCGTGCTTCGAGTACTGCGTGCAGTTTTGGAGGCCACACTTAAAGAGGGACATTAAACTCCTGGAGATGGTCCAGAGGAGGGCAACCAAAATGATTTGGGGATGGGGGACAGGACCTATGGGGAGAGGCTTGAAGAGCTAAATATGTACACATTGGAAGAGAGAAGGGACCGGGGGGACATGATAGAGGTCTTCTGGTACATGAAGGGGGTAAATAGGGGAGGAGCAGTCAGGGTGCTTAGAAGGAAGGAGGAGGGGCAACTAGAGGGCATGGGTGGAAGCTAGAGGGGGGAAGATTCAAGGGAGAAAGGAGGAGTTGCTACTTCACTGAGAGGGTGGTGGAGTCATGGAATGCGCTGCCCAGGGGGCTGGTGGAGGCAGAGACGGTGGAGGGGTTCAAGAGGGGGTGGGACAGGTACAGGGGAAGGGTTCTGGAAGCAAAATCCAGTGCAGCAAGAATATCTGGAACTGGGAAGGGAGAAGCCAGAGAGGGCGAGGGGGGTAGCAAGGTTAGCTCCCAGGGTGGGGGCCGACCAAACAAGCAGACACGAAAGACCGTTAGGCCTATTCTGCTGACATTTTAGTATGTTAGTATATAGAGAGAGGGAAAATAGCATAACGGTAAGAAGAGGGAAGACTAGAGAATGAAGAAAAGGAAAAAGGGTCACAAGCAGTTGCAGGTAGGATGACAAAGTCAGAAAGAAGAGACTTTAGGGAGGAGGAAGAAGAGGCAGAACAAATAGGAAGGGGAAGGGAGGACCAAAGTTTTGGAAAGTGGTAATGAAAAAGCAGATTGGCCAACAATCGATTTACTAGAACCCTGAAGACTGGAAGCATTTGGATTTTTTTATATTTCATCTTGTAACTAAATAAATTAACTGCTCTATCCAGTGTTAAATGTTCATATGCAGAGTGGAGTAGATTTTGCAGGGTCCAGTCAGTTCTAGCTGAAATCTCCAAAAATGAGAACTTCATGTGTGGACAGAAGGTAGGCTAGCACATCTAGGAGAAAATCTGGACAGGCATTAACACTACCAGTAGAATGGGCTTTCTGATGTAACATTTCACTTCCACAGCAAGACGCTCACAACAATTGGGGGGGGGGGGACTTCACGTTGAACGACTGTGGAGACAGAATATCTATTTGTAGTTTCTGGGTCACCCCTATAAATGGGTAGGAAGGAAGGAAGGAACTGATAATATATTAAAAACAGGTATTCTCTTTTGTTTAACATAACTAGTGAAAGTAATCCATCCCCCTGTCTATCATCTGTCTTTCCACACATTCAATAGATGGAATGTTTGTTTATCATGGAATGCAGGAATTCTAAGTTTTGCTGGAGTCTACTGGCAGAAGTCACCACTCACACATACAGTGGAGAACAAGGCCCATTTGCTGGTTTAATTTATTAAGATTTTTTTATTTTGGAAATAAATTATTCCATAATGCAATTGACTGACACATTAATGCACAAAATCGATGTTTCATGGTACTCCATATGACCACTTCAGGACAAGGGTGCCGGAAGATGCTAAAAGTTGAGGGGGCTGAGAATCAAAAGGGCACTTATGAGGGTACAAAGGGCACTTTTCCTATACTAGCTTTTGCCATACAAAAGTAAAAAGTGGAGTGGCTACCGCTCCTTCCGCCCCCCCGGTTCCGGCACCTATGCTTCAGGATATTAATGTAATTCGCTTTAGTTGTCTCGGTGGGGCCCCACTGAAAATCAGAGAAGCAAGCAGTCAGGGAAGTGTGGCTCATAACGAAGCCAGAGGTTTCATCATTAAGTGTCCATAAGGATTTGAAGTGAAAGAAACTAAAGGTACATTTGAGACAATTAAAGTGAATAACATATTGCTATTCAAAACAAGCATTTCTCAATGCCGAATGTTTGCTTGCTGGCATTGGCATTGGTAGTGTAGGAGTTACAGAGCTGCATAATAGGAATGGCAGTGAAGTATTGAACTGAAGCCAACCCCACCACCACGCTACAGACTGACAGGCATTGGGGTGTGCCTTTGGGTCGTCAGGCATAACGGCCATGCCATTTCACCACACCCTACCCTGCAGACACCGACAAGTGTCACGGTGTGCCTTGGGGTCTTTGGCCCTTATGCGCACCCCATTCCATCAGGAAATATGGTGAGATGGGTGCGGTATAGGAGAATAGGGTGAACTTTGGGGCCAAAGAGTCCAAGGCACACCTCGATGCCTCTCACTGGCTGCAGTGTGTGGAATGGTATGAACATTACAGGCGAGAATCTCAAGTCACACCCCTGATGCCTGTCATTCTCTACAGGGTGGAGCGTTATGGTTGGAAACCCTAATGCCTCAGGCATTCGTTGGTATTTTCACTCCAAATTTTCAACATGTTTTTTTTGTGACCCCCACCTCATGAACAGTGGCAATATCAGTTTGTTAGCTGAAAGCCGCTTTTGCACAGCGACTACGGCATTTAGCACCACAGGTGCAAAAACACATTCCGAACAGGATGTGAAACATGACAGCTGTACTGTTCATGGGGAGGTGTAAAAAATGGCAATGTTGAAAATCTGCAGTGAAAATATTAAAAAAACTGGTGAAGTCACGAGCGTGCGTAGAAACTGCAACGCACACCCGTAATGTAATTAGTTTTGGGATTTTTTACAGCAAATTGTCAACACAGGCATTTTGGGACCTCCGATCATGAACAGTGTCACTGTGATTTTCTTTATCTGTCCCGAACAATGATTTCCCACAGCGACCACGCATTTCTGCGCTGAAAGTGTGAAAACACATTTCGGCCATGTTGTGAAAAATGACAGCTGTACTGTTCATAAGGAAGTGTGGAAAAATGCCACTGGTGAAAATCTGGACTGAAAATACTACAGATTCATGAACTTACGAGGGTGCGTGGAAACTGCGCAATGCTCACTCATAACACAGTCATTTATGGACTTTTGTCACCAAATTTTCAACACAGCCATTTTAAGACCTCTGCTCATGAACAGTGTAACTGTGATTTTCTTAATCAGTCCCAAACATTGCTTTCGCACACCGACTGCACCATGGTGCGCTACATGTGCAGAAACACATTTTGGGCAAGATGTGAAAAATGGCAGCTGTACTGCTCATAAGGAAGTGTAATAAAATGGCAATATTGAAAATCTGGCATGCAAATATTAAAAATTCGCAAACTTGCGAGCGTGCTTTGGAACTGCACGACGTGCGCTCCTAAAACAGTCATTTTGGGGAATTTTTATGTTTGCTTGCACGCACGTGCAAGAAATATAGTGCCATCATCTGAGTTTTCGGAGGTGTGTCACCCCCTCTTCCAATTCAGTCAGTGTGTTGGCAGGCACGGCCGCAGTCCGCCAATACATGCTGGAGCTGTCTATGACAGCTCCAAAATGCAGTGGCGTACAGTTGAAAGGAGGCTATGCTTCAGTGAGCAGCGATCAGATATCGCCTGCTCATCGCAGCTCCCCTACACACACACACACACAAACACACGCACGATACCGCGCTGCCCCCTGCACACACTGTAGGCCGACGGGAGTGCCCAATCCCATCGGCTGTGCTGCGCCCCCAAAGCCTTTCACATGCCACGCTGGGTGCCCACCCAGTGTGGCAAGTTATCGATAGCCACACGGGGTGCCCAATCTTCCGTCAGCTGACCTGTCCTCCCCGAGTACTGGGTGCCACGCTGGGAGCCCACCCCAGCATGGCAACTGATGCTATGGCGGCCGGGGTGCCCAATCCCTGTCAGCTCCACGCCCCCAACCAGTCATTCTTGTGCCACGCTGGGAGCCCACCCCAGTGTGGCAAACGCCCCGCTGTTGCCAGTTTAAAAAACTGTAAAAAAAACTGTCCATCAGCGCTTTCCCTGCCCCCACAACCCGCACCCACCACTGCGCACCCTGCCTGCCCACCCCCCACCCCATACTTACCTCCGGACTCCGGCGACGATCTTCGGTGGACCGGGAACACGTCTGCACTCTTCAAAGCCGACCATGAACTGAGGAAATGCCGGTAAGCTGTATAATGGGATAGATAGGGTTTTTCAACTTTGTTGCATATCTCAGGCATTTTTGGAATTTTGCACAAATTTTCAACATGGGGTTTTGGGACCCCTTCTCATGAATGATGTCAATGTCATGTGCGTTAATCGGGCCCGAAGGGTGATTTCGCAATCACGCGCAAAATCACACCCCTGTAGGACATTAATAACAAGACGACACTGACAGCATTCATAAGGTGGGCTCTCAAAGCCTATTTTGGAAAATTGGTGGAAAATCTAAAAGACTGTTTTACTTGCGTGCGTTGCGGTTCCTACACAGGCTCGTAAGGTTCGCGAATTTTCAATATTTTCACTCCAGATTTTCAACATTGCCATTTTACCACACCTTCTTATGAGTAGTACAGATGTCATTTTTCACATCTCACCCAAAACATGTTTCCGCCCATGTAGCGCACAATGGCGCAGTCGGTGTACAAAATCAATGTACGGAACAAATTAAGAAAATCACAGTGACACTGTTCATGAGCAGAGGCCTTAAAATGGCTATGTTGAAAATTTGGTGAAAAATCCTAAAAATGACTGTTTTACGAGCTTGCATTGCGCGGTTCCTACGCACGCTCGTAAGTTTGCGAATTTTCAATATTTTCACTCTAGATTTTCAACATTGCCATTTTATAACACTTCCTTATGAACAGTACAGCTGCCATTTTTCATATCACCCAAAATGTGTTTTCGCACATGTAGCGCACAATGGTGCAGTTAGTGTGTGAAAGCAATGTTTGGGACAGATTAAGAAAATCACAGTTACACTTTTCATGAGCAGAGGTCTTAAAATGGCTATGTTGAAAATTTGGTGACAAAAGTCCATAAAATGACTGTGTTACGAGTGAGCATTGCGCAGTTTCCACGCACCCTCATAAGTTCATGACTTTGTAATATTTTCAGTCCAGATTTTCACCAGTGGCATTTTTCCACACTTCCTTATGAACAGTACAGCTGTCATTTTTCACAACATGGCCGAAATGTGTTTTCACACTTTCAGCGCAGAGATCGCGTGGTCACTGTGGGAAATCATTGTTGGGACAGATAAAGTAAATCACAGTGACACTGTTCATGATCGGAGGTCCCAAAATGCCTCTGTTGACAATCTGCTGTAAAAAAATCCCCAAACTAATTACATTACGGGTGTGCGTTGCACAAATTCTATGCACGCTCATGACTTCACCAGTTTTTTAATATTTTTACTACAGATTTGCAACATTGCCATTTTTTACACCTCCCCATGAACAGTACAGCTGTCATTTTTTAAATCCTGTTCGGAATGTGTTTGCACCTGTGGTGCTAAATGCCGTAGTCGCTGTGCATAAGCAGATTTTGGCTAACAAACTGATATTGCCACTGTTCATGAGGTGGGGTCACAAAAAAAACATGTTGAAAATTTGGAGTGAAAATACCAACGAATGCCTGAGGTATTATGGTTTCCAACCATAACGCCCAACCCCGTAAGAATGACAGGCATCAGGGATGTGACTTGGGATTCTTGCCTGTAATGCTCATACCATTCCACATCCTGCAGCCAGTAGAGAGGCATCGCGGTATGCCTTGGACTCTTTGGCCCCAAAGTTCACCCCATTCTCCTATACCGCACCCATCTCACCATATTTCCTGATGGAATGGGGTGCGCATAAGGGCCAAAGACCCCAAGGCATACCGTGACACTTGTCAGTGTCTGCAGGGTAGGGTGTGGTGAAATGGTGTGGCCGTTATGCCTGATGACCCAAAGGCACACCCCAATGCCTGTCACTCTCTGCAGGGTGGTGGTGGGGTTGGCTTCAGTTCAATACTTCACTGCCATTCCTATTACGCAGCTCTGTAACTTCTACACTACCACTGCCAATGCCAGCAAGTAAACATTCGGCATTGACAAATGCTTGTTTCATCAAATTTTCAACATAGCCATTTTAAGACCTCTGCTCATGAACAGTGTCACCGTGATTTTCTTAATCTGTCCCAAACATTGATTGCGCTCACCGACTGTGCCATTGTGCGCTACATGCAGGGAAACACATTTTGGGCGACATGTGAAAAATTTCAGCTGTACTGCTCATAAGGAGGTGTCATAAAATGGCAATGTTGAAAATCTGGCGTTCAAATATTAAAAATTCATGAACTTACAAGTGTGCATAGGAACTGCGCAACATACGCTCGTAAAACAGTCATTTTTAGGAATTCTTTCACCCAATTTGCAACATAGGCTTTTTGAGAGCCCACCTTATGAACACTGCACTGTCATTTCATTAATCAGTCCCGAAAGGTGATTTCGCACCATGACTGCGAAATCACCCTTTGAGCCTGATTAACACCATGACAGTGACAGAATTCGTGAGGAGGGGTCCCAAAAACCACATGTTGAAAATTTGGTGCCAAAATTCCAAAAAATGCCTCAGATATGCATTAAAGTTGAAAAAACCCTATTTATTGCATTATACAGCTTACCAGCATTTCCTCAGTTCGCGGTCGGCTTTGAAGAGTGCAGACGTGTTCCCGGTCCACCAAAGATCATCTCACTGGCCTCCGGAGGTAAATATGGGGTGAGGGGGTGGGGAGGTAGGATGCTCAGAGGGTGGGCGGGTGGGCAGGAGACCGCCGAGGGTGCGTTTTTTTGTTTACAGGTTTTTGTTTTTTTAGAAAGACGACGAGGGACCTTTGTCACGCTGGGATAGGCTCCCAGTGTGGCAGCTGGAAGGCTGTTTGGGGGGGCCTGGAGCCGATGGTGGATTGGGAACCCCCATCAGCCATAACAGTTTTTGCCATGCTGGGGTAGGCTGCCAGCATGGCACCTGGAAAGCTTTTTTGTGGGGGCATGGGACCGACGGGGATTGGGCACCCTGCTGGGCCATACAGTGTGCATGGGGAAGTGCATGAGCACGCAATATGCATGCATGCGATGGGGGAGCGCTGTCACTGAAGTGTAGCTCTCCTTTCAACTGTATGGCTCTGCATTTTCAACTGCTGTCACAGACAGCTGCAGCATTCATTGGAGAACTGCGGCCATGCCTGCAAACACACTGACTGAATTGGAAGACGGGTGCCACACCTCCGAAAACTTGGATGATGGCACTATGTTTCTTGCACATGCGTGCAAGCAAACATAAAAAAGTGTCCATATGGAGTACCATAAAACATCAGATTTGTGAATTCAAGCAAATGGGTAATAGAATAAATATTTCCAGAATAAAAAGTCTTTAATAAATCAGTGAGTGGGTTTTGTTCTCCACTGTGTATGTGGTACAGTACTTGAGGGTATGTGGAGCAGAACCCTACTGGTATTAGTTTTGTTTTGCAGATGCCTTGTGGGCCGCACTGCTAATTTGTGATCTCTTATTTATATTTATTTATTTATTTATTTACAAGATTTACCAGATGAGCATACAGAGCGGTAAACCGCTCGTTTCCAGATGCGACCTGGGATTACATACATAGGTACATAGATCACACATACAACGCAATATAACGGATGCAAATGATACATAAAGCATATAGACAACACATACAAATGAAGTATAACAGATGCAAAAGCAAAGGGGCAAGAGACAGGTAATACCCGAGTACGTAAGGGAGAGGACGACAGTGATAAAACAGCAGAACCGGAGAGGAACAGTCTGGGCCAGGCTTTTTGTTAGGAAGTCCTAGTTGAATAGCAGTGCAGCATGGATTGGGTAGCTGGGCAGTAGGTGGGGGTTATGCCCCAGTACAATATCAGATGGAGACATTGGAGAAACAACGTTGCAGATAGCAGAAATTAAATTTAGAAAAGTGGACCTGTTTTAAGGTACATTACGGTGCCTTGTGATAACCGATCTGGGCTGCAGGTTGCAGTTACATGTGTCATGGAAGTGATCCTGTAGGAGAGTTTTGAGGACCTTTGGGAATAAGACAGCCTAATTTCGGCCAGGAGGTCATTCCAGAGTTTGGGCAGTCTGTATTTGAAAGCAGATTGCCCCTTTGTGGTGCGCATAAAAGGGATTTGTAAGAGTTTGGAATTGGCGCCGCGCAGGGAGTAGGCGGGGGTTGGGTTGCCAGGGCAGAGCTGAGATAGGGAGGGAGAGAGTTAGACCAGTACTTTGCTACGAGATTGGCGCAGTGAAGCTGGCGCCTAGAGTGCAGCGAGGGGAGAGCAAGTGCGCTATACAGGTCGCAGTGGTGGGTGGAGGGTGGGCATTCCAGGATGAGCCGACAGAAGAAATGAAAAAGGGGGTCGAGGTTGGCCAGGGTGGATGGAGGGGCTCCGCTGTAGACCACATCTCCGTAGTCGAAAATTGGGAGAATCGTTTTGTGCACTATTTCCGGCCTGACCGAGGTGGATAGGCAGCCTTTGGATTGGTAGAGTGCGCCTAGCTTTGGGTGAAGTTTTCTCTGAAGGTGGTCAATATGGACGGAGAAATCTAAGTGGCGATCGAGCCATACTCCCAGGTAACGAAAGGAGTTGCAGGACTCCAGGGAGATGCCATCCAGTGTGTAGAAGGTGGGTGGGGCATCGAGACGGGAGAGTCTAGGCTGGGTACCGAAGGTTATGGATACAGTTTTTTTAGCATTTAGGACAAGTTGGTTTGAGTTTAACCAGGATTGAACGGCATGGAAATCCTGTTGTAGGGCAGAGTTTAGAGACTCACTTTTGGGTCCGGAGGAGTATAGAACGGTATCATCAGCATACATTTGTATGGCTGAGTTTTGGCAGGACAGTGGGAGGTCATTTAAAAATATAGTAAAGAGAAGGGGGCCAAGGACGGACCCCTGAGGGACCCCCATGGTGATCGGGAGCTCGGGAAATACGTGTGAGCCAATCTTTACTGCTTGTTTCCTGTCTGATAAGTAGGCCTGGAACCAGCTAATGGCTAAGTCAGATAGCCCAGCGGCATGCAGTTTAGCGATGAGTTTGGGGTGGGAGACGGTATCAAAAGCCTTGGCCAAGTCAATGAATATGGCCGAGGTAAGGAAGCCTGTGTCCATGCCGACGGCAATATCGTCAGAAGTAACCTCTCCCCACACAAAAATACACAACAGAAGACCTCACTAAAGCTAGGGATTCAATTAATATGTGCAGAGTAGGCAGCAAAGATTTCCTTGGTAGACAGCTAAGGATAGTAGGGTGTTTTTAATGCTCCAGAAAGAAGCTAAAGAAAGTAACACTATTAGTAGTACTTAAGTTTTTTGTTTCTTTTTCATTGGTGTACTATGTAAGAAGGGGATTATAAAGGAAAGAACATTTGAGTCATTTTTTTCCCCACTTAGGTTGAACTCCTTTCTGCACTACTGGCCCCCTCCTTGGCAGCCCTCCCAAGCCAAGTCACCCACTTTCTGCAGGACGTATGCCCCCATGACTCACCCCTCACAAAATATAACATTCTCTGGCATCTGTTGATGCCCCCCAACCTCCGATCCCTATCCCCATAGGTATCCCTGAGAGAGGGGAGCAGTCCTTCATACTCAATGCTGCCTCCCCCCAGCTACTTGAGTTTGCTCCTGATCCTGGGTCACCATGGTGGCAGGTGGTAGCACTACTGTCATGCCACCAGGCTGGCCTTAATCATTTGTTTGTTTTGAATCATTTTAAGGGAGTTTACATTTTTAGGACCTAGCTGACCTTTTTAATGAATGTAAAAGTGGTGGTTATGTTTTTAATGGTAGTCATGAATCTTTTACAAAAGGCATTGATATGTTTGTATGCTGACTCCTGAATGGTCTCACAGTTCATGGCTGCTGACCAATCAGCATGCGACTATTTCCCTATCCATTTTGTAAATAGCTTTAATTCACCCAAGAAAAGAACATCAGGGCCAGATAGTCAAAAGCTTGCCCAGTGAGCAAAGTGATTGCACACTATTTGCACAGACTTTGTGCCCCAGTGCAATATTCAGAGGGGGAAGGTGCATGCACTAAAATGGGTAGCGTGTGCACTAAAAGATAATGTATTCGGTGGGCAAAGGGAGATGTAGGGACATGAATAAAGGCACAGCACAATATTTAGCACATCTGTGTTGTGCACAGTTTTAGAGCAGGCCATTTTGCACAGTGCAAATAATGACAAGGAAAAAGCCCAACTTACTCAGGGCAACCCTAGTGGCCGGCAGAGTCACTGCAGCCAGCAACCAAGTTGGTGGTTGGGGCAGCACACCTCCTCCCTGGTGTCTAGTGGCACTCCCTACCCTCTGAACCCCGTCCCCATAGGTTTCAAGATAGTCCCTGGTGTCTAGTGGCACCCCCCACTCTCTGATCCCCATCCCTGTAGATTTCAAGGTAGTCTGTGGTGTCTAGTGGCACCCCCCACCCTCAGAGCCCTGTCCCCCTATGCATAAAATAATTCCCTGCTGTCCAATGGCACCCATCGCCCTCTGATCACTATCTCTGTTTGTTAAGATGTAGTCCCTGGTATCTAGCAGAACCCCATGCCCTCGGATCCCTGTACCCATACAAAATAAAACATTCCCTGGCATCCAGTGATACATCCCCACCATCTGATCCCCATCCTCCTACAAAATACTATATTCCCTGATATATACAGTGGTATCCCCCCACCCTCTGATCTTTGTCCTCATAAAAAATAAACAGTTCCTGTCGTCCAGTGGTACTCCCACCCAACAATCCCTGTCCCCATACAAAATACAACATTCACTGGCATCCAGTGGTGCCCCCACCCTACAATCCCCATCCCCTTAAAATAAAAAAATTTCTGGTGTCCAGTGGTACCTCCACCCTCTAATTCCATCCCTGTAAAAAATAAACATTCCCTGGTGTCCAGTGGTACCTCCACCCTCCAATCCCTGTTGCCATGCAGTCTCAAGATAGTCCCTAGTGTCTAGTGACCCCCCGTACTCCAATCACTAACTGCAGTTTCTTAAAGATATCTCTGGCAACTAGTATTTCCCACACCCTCTTTTGATACACCACCCTACCACCCCTTACCATATTCACTAACACCACAGGGAGCCTGTATGATGACCAGCACAGCCCTCCTCTCACCACCTTGGCTGGCCACCATAAGCAATGACAGGGAGCATGCATTCTGCATACTGTAAAGGGATAAGGATGTGCATTCTCTGTCATTGCATATGGTGGCCATCTGAGGTGGTGAGAAGAGGGCTGTCCCAGTCACTGTATAGGCTCCCCGTGGTACTGGCAAATATGGTAGGAGAGGGGCAGGGTGGTGTACCTGGTGCGGATGGTGCAGGGGGCCACTAGACACCAAGGACTTCTTTAAAGAAACTGCAGTGAACAATCGAAGGGTGGAGTGTGCCACTAAACATCAGAGACTATCTTGACACCTACAGGGACAGGGATCAGAGGGTGGGCTAACACTGGAAAACAGGGAACATTTAATTTTTTATGGAGACAGGGATCGGAGAGTGGCGCATACCACCAGATGCCAGGGAATGTTGCATTTTGTCTGGAGATGGGGATCGTGGGTCGGGGGACCACCGGACACCTGGGACTGCACATTTTAAATGGGGCCAGGGATCGGAGGGTGAGGGGTGCCACTGGACACCAGGGACTGCTTTATTTTTAATGGGGATCAGAGGATAGGGGGTGCCACTGGACACCAGGGACTGCTTTATTTTTAATGAGGATCAGAGGATAGGGGGTGCCACTGGACACCAGGGACTGCTTTATTTTAAATGGGGATCAGAGGATAGGGGGTGCCACTGGACACCAGGGACTGCTTTATTTTTAATGGGGATCAGAGGATAGGGAGTGCCACTGGACACCAGAGACTGCTTTATTTTTAATGGGGATCAGAGGATAGGGGTGCCACTGGACACCAGGGACTGCTTTATTTTTAATGGGGATCAGAGGATAGGGGGTGCCACTGGATACCAGGGACTGCTTTATTTTTAATGGGGACCAGAGGATAGGGGGTGCCACTGGACACCAGGGACTGCTTTATTTTTAATTGGGCCAGGGATAGGAAGTTGGGGTGTGCCACTGGACACCAGAGAATCTTTAAACTGTTATGGGGATGGGTGATTGGGGTGGGGGGCCAGTCACGTGAAGGGTGCTAACCTGCCGCTGCTTCCCATGCAAATGAGCCTATAATGGGCATGCATATATGGTCCCTTAGCACCTTGCATACCCAATGGGCTTATTTGCATGGCGCCGGCTGAATATCTTGCTGGGGGCTCCTAGCACTATTGGGGCTGGGGGTGCTATTCCCAGCACTTCCCAGATCCATGTCGGGGCAGTGCTACTCAACTTAGTGCTGTGTCGACATGCCCCATATTCAGTCGGATAGCGCCAGTGTACTATCTGACTCAATATAGCATCCTCAGGGTCATGGGCAAGGGGCTGTGCAGTGCAAACCTTTGCACTTCGTTGTTGTCCATTTTCCAGCATCGGGCCCCAGAAATTTAATAGATATTTTTTCCTGAAAGTTAAAATGGCCTGAAATCAAGTAATTAGTAAAGACTATTTGCTGTTACAATCACTCCCAGTTACTCCACATTTCTCAATACCTTCCCTCCCTTAGTGCCTACAGGCCTCCCATATATTCCTCAGCTCAAATATATAAAAGAATAAATCAAAGCAATGCCTAGCAACGTTGAAACAACAATATAAATGGGGGGCACTGAGTAAAAATTCAAACATGTTTTTTGTTCTCTTCACTGGCCTTATTTTGCAGGTTTTACTCAAACAATAGTAATGAAATGGTGCTCCTGCGTTTGCTTTGCTTTGTGTCTGTAGTTGAAGTGCCTTTTTATGTTTGCTTGCACACACACGCAAAGCAAAAAATATTATTTGCCCGTTATCCAGCTAGCAGACATCATCAGGCTTTGAAGATAAGCATCTAGCCTCACAGTGAGTGAGGTGTGTGTGTGTGTGTGTGTGTGTGTGTGTTTCCCCCTTGTTACAGGCAGGAATCACTTATTTGAAAGCACTGAACAGAGCTGGGAACAGCATGCAGAATACAAACATAATAGCTTCAAATATGTAAACAGCATGTCAGTAAAAGAGAAAACACCAACAATAACTGGTTTAAATTATATATTGTTCTTGTTCCTTTTAAAGAGCCCCAGAAGCTGGCCTGGTGGTGCTGAGGGTTGAGGCACTGGACACCACACCTCGTGCCACGCCAGTGACTCGGGTTCGGGAACGAGCCTGGGTCGGTGAAGGTTGGCGGGGTGGGGGGGAGAGAGGATGCAAGCTGCTGGCAGCCCTCCACCGTGGGAGGAAAACTTGGTCTCCTCGGAGCTTGGCCACCCTCTGACGGAGGCCAGAGTGACTGCATTGGTCTGAGGAGTGCCGGCATTAGGCCAAGAGAGGGCAGAAGAGGCTGGTACTGGAGCTGCGGTGCACATGTGCACTTCCACGTGCATGTGTCACCACTTCCAGGGTCTCAGAATTAGGACCAAAGGGGAGAAAATGGAGGAAAATATCAGGGGCCACCCAAGGATGAAGCCTCCGGGCTGGCTGTGGGGTTCCGCCGGGGTTCGCATGGTGCTACAAGCCCCTGAACGACACCGAGTCCTGTAGTTTGGTGGATGACCAGGTGGCCCACCAAGGAGGATAAAGAAAGTTGTAAAAAGAGAAGAGCCCCAGATACCAGTTGGATAACTCTCGAAACTCTAAGAGTTAGACACAATTTAGTAAATAGTTCCTATATTTTTGCGATCCTTTTTTTTCCACATGGACTTTAACCTCCTGTTCCTTCCCATCAGCTCCTTTCTGCTGTCGAACCCCAGTCCCCTTTACCCCACCTCCGAGATTTACCCCATCTACTTCTTACCTTGTTGTGTGAGTGGCTGCCATGGATTGTGGTAGTGCAGTTTCTTCAGGGTCCCAGCAACATCCTGCAGACAGGAGTTTGTTTCTGCCCATTACTCCCCATGGGTCAGAGCCAGCAGTGTGCAATGGCGCACTTGTAGACTGTGAAGGTGGTACATGCTTTCAACGCCCACCTCTGACTTTCAGTTATGATGACCACTGCTGTGCCATCTACCCTCCACTAATTGGCAGCCAAGCAGCAGCACACCCTGTCCCACAACCCCAAAGGAGGAGAAACACTGATAGGCGCTAAATCCTCCTTCTCCTCGCCCGGGCCCCAAGCAATCTTGGTCCACTCTCAAACCATGATCACCAGTATGGCAGGAGGTGAGGCATCCAGCATATCAGCCCTCCATGCCACTGACCCAGTTACAAGTTTACGGTAGCTCAGATTTTCTTAGACACTATCGTTTGTGGCCCTGAGGGGGGCTGCAACCCACCATTTTACAGTTCTGTGTTTTTACCCTCTGTATCATTCAACTAGGATTATATTTTTGCAATTCTTTCTCCTTTTTTTGTATTACTGATGGAAGTGACATAAAAAAAAAGATTACTGTCCCTCGGACTTTATTAGCTTTGGCTGCTTGTCTGCACATGACATCATAATGGCCTGTTTATGACATCATATTTTTCTCCACAGCAACAGATTGGGATGTCCTAAGCAGAACGAAAAAGCAGACAAAACAAATAGGGCAGAGATCTTGTTTCAATGCAAATGTCCTTAGTAATAAACAAATAAGGACAACAATTACAAAAAAGGGTGAAATATAAGCTCATTTGTATCTAGATATTGTTGTTCAGAGTTGTCCTGACACTGTAAGCAAACATTCAGCATTGACAAATGCTTGTTTAATTTGTTTTAATATTGTTTAACCAGGGAGGTGCTCTTGGCCATAATGCCGGATCTCAGCCATGCCAGGGGTTTACAGTGATACACAAGATAACATGCAATTACAATACACAGAACAGGCACTGCAGACACTTACCATGTACACATGCAATATTTCTGTCTATTAAGAATAAGTGCTAGTTGCACATGCAGGAGTAGCTGCTTTCTTTTTGTGTTGCTTTACCCTCCTCAACTTCGGCTTTGACAGCAAGTGTAAATCAGCTTACTAACACAACACTGACAGCAACAGCTTCACACTTATGATGCAGCTCCTGAGTTTGACAGCCTAGCTCTAAAATAATTGACAGAGCCACTGGAAGATCAAATAAAATAAGCAAGCCTGTAGCACTTTGAAACACTGACAGCAGAAGTTGAGGAGGCAGAAGGCCCTGAGAATTCAGGTCAGCGGTACTGTTTAAATAGGAAACAAATTGCAGCTACAGACTATGAAAAAGATGTGGGAGTCAGCTTGCCCATCAGTGGCAGAGCTGCTGCTTGGAATACCAGCGACCCAAGATTGGCAAGCCAAATTTGTCCAAGTGCCAGTGGTGGGAAGAGGATTAAATGTTCCAGAGGATGCTATCTCTCTTTGGGGAGGGAGAAAAGGAGGGAGGCAGGGAGGGAAACTGACTCTGCCATAACACTGCCTCTTGGGTAACCACAGATCACTGTGCAGAAAGGATTGGTAGAGAGGAAGGATGTTCGTTGTCTCCTCACTGTATCACACAGCTGCCTGCATGCAGGCACATTGAGTCAATGTCTCTGTGTGGCCAGTAAAAAGCAGAAAAGCCCAGACCCCGAGGATGACACGTTATGCAGTACTCTTAGACCGTGCATAACCATTTCTACTGGCACCGAGCTCTAGAGGTAGGCAAGCTAGGAATTTTTCACCTGGAGCCAAACTATAGCTGAACCAAGGGCCTTGCTCGGCTCTGCAAGCCAAAGTAGGAGCCAAGCTATTAGGGCTCATGCAGACTGTCCTCTATGATACCAGTGCAGCAGGTATGACCTCAACCAGCAATGCAGGGCCGCTGCTCACTACAACAGGGCAGCCTGCCCCATGCAACGAAACTGAAAGCCACACAGATAGTAGTGGCACTCAGGACCAATAAATACAATTCAAATGGCCAGGCAAACAAACAGTTTATTGCTGTGTTCGGAAAAATTAAAAATAAAGAAGCCAAAACCAAGGTCCACAGCAACAGGCGGCTGCTCCAACAACTAACCCCAGTGCTTCGACTCTCTCACAAGTCTTCCTCAGGGGGTGGGGCTGGTAAGAGAGCAGAACACTCACAAAAGAAATGTACTACATATTAATGA
Organism: Neoceratodus forsteri; assembly: GCA_016271365.2. Classification (NCBI taxonomy): domain Eukaryota; kingdom Metazoa; phylum Chordata; order Ceratodontiformes; family Ceratodontidae; genus Neoceratodus; species Neoceratodus forsteri. The sequence goes on along the minus strand of CM057455.1, from coordinate 655,816,864 downwards.
GAAAAAAATAGCATAATTCATCCAAAGCCCTTTACTGCCGGCTCCGTGGCTAAGTTGATCGGGGATACATCCGCTGGATGCACTCCTCCCTGGGGAAGGGGTGTATGAGATTGCACCACTCTGGTACGGCTCCTGGCAACCCATTGTGGGGGCGCACTTTGTGGCGTGGGTGACCACGCACTGCTATGCGTCCTGCCAGGCTGCCACATGTGTACAGCCACTTTGTTGGTAGGGGGTGGGCTGTGGGGGGAAAAAATGGTTGTCTGGTCGACTGGATAACAGTAGCAGTGTCCCCTCCCAGTCACGAAGCCTTGGCAGAACGCCTCCTGTGTGTTGCTCCTGTGGCCCCGTGCACTGGATCAAGGTCGAACCCCCAGTCTCCCCTCTCTCTCAGGGCCTAGGAGAAGGGGGCCCCTCTGGGAAAGGGATATACCAGGCGCTCCTGGAGGATGCAGAATCGGGGATGGCAGTGGATGGCGTGGAAGTGGACATCACGGCTGGTGGGAGGGAGCCCTAGGCAGCCCAAAGGAGTGGACAGTCAGGCAGCATGTGGCATAAATAAATGTAGCAAAGCCTTTCATTAACATTAGATAAACAAGTGGTTGGTAAACAAAAGCAAAAAAGTAATCACTGTCACAACATCAAAGTGCTAAATGTCAATCATATAATGATTATATCTTGGACAGCTGCTAAATAGCGCACTTCCACTGTAAACCATACTAAGAAGCAGTGAGACAGTGTTGAAAATAAATGGAAAAGAGAACACACAAATTTCATTGGACCTGACCTTTGATTACATCACCGCATCAGAAATCAAAGACCCCCTTGCAACTAAGTTTCATTCCTGGTAAGAAGTGGTATTCGTAGCCAAGGCAACAAGAGGTCCAGTGTTAGTTGACTCTCAAAACTGGGAAAGGCTTACCTAAAAGAAAAACAAGAAGGAGAACAGTATTAATTCATTTTTATCAGACTTTCAAAAGAAGTAAAATTCTAACTGAAGAACCACCATTTCTTTTAAATAGCCCATTTTTCAGTGATAAGTGTATTTATACATTTATTTATTGAAGCAATTGGAATTACAACCTTTGAGTCAAAGACTCCTTTGCAAAGGCTCCAGTCAGAGATACAGAGGTATACATACAATAACAAGTAACAGGAAGAGGTATAATTTTAAACAAAACATTAGACAAAACAAATGATAGATTACAGCAGCAAGGGATATTAGACAAAACCCTGAGTCACAATAATTTATCATAAAAGTATTAAGCATTAAAAGACAAAAAAGTGTGTGGGGGGGGGAACAGGCAATTAGGCAATATATGCAGAGAGATCACACCAGTAGGTGAGCAGCAATGAAGAGGCAGTTGTGGGGGAGCATAGTGTTGGTGGGGGGGGGGGTGATGTTTAGTTGCAATCACATGTGGATTTGGCCATGGGGGCAGATCAGAGGGAGGATTTGTAGTGTCCAAGATGCATTTCAGTGGTGATGACTGGGGTAGTTTGTTCACCCAGAGGGGGCCCTATAGTAGAAGGAGCGTTGACACACGGAGGTCCTGAAGCGGGGAACTGTAAGGGACAGTGACTGAGAGCTTCTGGTAGCCCTTGACAGGGGCGGGTTCAACCAGGTATCAAAGACCCAGTGGGGATGGGTTTATAGGAAGCTTTCTGGCTAGCAGACAGGTGTGATATCTAAGTCTACCCTCGAAGTTGAGCCAGTCGGTGCATCGATATAGCTCACATGTGTGGGTCCACTTGTTACATCCAGATACAAGGCATCAGGCTTTATTAAGGGAGACCTTGATAAGCCGGAGGGCAGAGGAGTTGGCAGAGCCATAGAAAATTATACTGTAGCCGATTCAGGCGAGCACCGATTAGGTCACTGCCAGTCGTAGTGCCTCAGGAGGCAAGCACCCCCTATGGCGGTACAGGAGTCCTAGCCTTGAGTTTACTGCCGAGCAGAGTAGTCCAATAGGGTCATGGTAATTGAGGTGGGAATCAAGAGTGATTCCCAGATATCTGAAGATAGGTACTAATTCAATCAGGTTGCTCTGGCAGTTGAGGATGTTTCGTGGGAAGTTGCTATGGGCATTTTGACAGTGGATGAAAATCACTGTCTATTTTTTTTTTTTTTTTTTATAGTTCAGAATGAGTCAATGTTCTGAGAACCAGGCTTCAGCTTCAGAGAAGGAACGCTGTAGGGCTGATTGAAGATTGTGGGGGTCTGGGTGGCTGGCGAAGAGGACCGCATAATCTGCATAAAGCAGCATCTGACTAGAGCAGGACTTAGGAAGTGTACTGAGGAACAGGCTAAAGAGTAGGGGGCCCAGTACTGATCCCTGTGGCACCCCTGAAAGAACTGGTATGCAGGTGGAGAGTGTTACGTTGATTTCAACCCTTTGATTCCAATTGCCGAGGTAGTTTTTAAACCACATAGTGGCTTCCAGAGACAGTCCCATAGCGGTTAGGGCTTGAATGAGGAGGGTATGACTAACAGAGTCAAACCCCTTAGTTTGGTCAAGGTAGGCTGATCCTACTGCATGCCCAGTGTCGAGGGCTTTGTTTATAAAGGAGGTATAAGCAAAGAGGGCAGCGGTGGTATTGTGCCCCTTCCTGAAGCTGTGCCGTTCAGGACAGAGTACATTGTACTTTGTAAGATAGTCAGTCAGTTGATCAGACACTATTTTTTCAAGTGCCTTAGAGATGGGGGAAGAATGGAGATGGGCCAGTAGTTGCTAGGGGAGGTGCTATCACCACATTTAAAGATGGGGGTAATGACAGCCAATTTCCAGTGGTTGGGGAATTGACCGAGGCAGAAGGATCGATTGAGAATATTGGTTAGGTGGGTGAGGACTGAGTCGAGGGCTAGAAGGACAAGTTTTAGGTCATGGGAGAACTTTGGTGAGGTAGTGCCTAGCTTCACGTGGGGAGATAGTGTGACGTTAGAAATTAGGGGTTGATGCAGGATGGGGGGGATGCAGCAGCTTCTAGAGCTAAGTCGAGGAAATTAGGGGGATGAACGCCACTTAGGTCAGAGAAAGCGGTGTTAAGGGTATCTGCAATGGTCTGGGGTTCCTGGGAGAGGGAGCCATTTCTTAATAGTTGGGCTGGGGGGGTGAAATAGTTTTCCCACTAAGTTCTTTAATATTGTTCCAAAACGTCCGCCCAGATCCCCAGGAAGCGGAGAGGGTTTCCTGGTAGTGGGCAGCCTTGGCTTTGTGGAGTTCCCAGGTACACTTATTCCAGGCTTCCTTATAAAGTTGCCAGTCCTGGCACCTGCCTATTTCATTGGCTTTCAGCCGGTGGTTATCCTGCGGAGTGAACATGAAGCATCGACGGATAAACACCTCACCAGAGTAGCTCAGTAGTAAGAGTGAGGTATAACCTTTAGGGCCACTTGCTGTCTGCTACCGGGCATTCTGTAGTTTGCTTTGGGGGTTCTGGAAGCTGCCTGTGGAACAAGAAGGAAGGAATTAGCATGCAAGGTCTGGCGGGAGTTAGAAAAACAAGGGGAACCCTGTCCGACCTACTGCGCATGCATGGCTTTCTGGTGTGAGGGGGCAGTAGATCTTGAGGAATACACAATGACCACCTAAATAGAGTAAGTACAACTTAAAGAGTCAGCTATTAGAGAACAAACAGTGCAGGTAAACAGTTGCTACCACTATCAATGGCCCCACTGTAGAATACCCACCACAAGGACCAGTAAACATATTCCCGGCCTGAAGCACGCCAGCACTGTGTCTGCACCACCCAGTCAAACTGCCTTAAAGTACCCTCCTGAACAGTGTTCTAAATTCCCCAAAATGTTCAGCGGCAGGAATGGAGGTAAAACAATCAGTCTACATTCTCCGATGCAACTAAAACACCTCACCAGAGTAGCTCAGTAGGAAGGGTGAGGTATTACCTTTAGGGCAGCTTGCCGTCCACTCCCAGGCATTCTGTAGTGTGCTGTGGGGGGTTCTGGAAGCTGCCTGTGGAACAAGAAGGAAGGGATTAGCGTGCAGGGCCTGGCAGGAGTTAGAAAAGCAATGGGAACCCTATCCGACCTACTGCGCATGCGAGGCTGTCCGGTGTGGGGGAAGCAGTAGGCCTCAAGGAGTACACAATTACCACCAAAACACAGTAAGCACAACATAAAGAGTCAGCTATTAGAAAACAAACAGTGCAGATAAACAGTTGCTACCACTATCAAGGGCTCCCGAGTCCACTGTAGAATACCCACCCCAAGGACCAGTAAACACATTTCCAGCCTGAAGCATGCCAGCACTGGACATGTCAGCACCACCCAGTGAAACTGCCTTAAAGTACCCCCCTAAACAGTGTTCTAAATGCCCCAAAATGTCCAGTGGCAGGAATGGAGGTAAAACAATCAGTCCATGTCCTCCGATGCAATTAAAACACCTCACCAAAGTAGCTCGGTAGGAAGGGTGAGGTATTACCTTTAGTGCCACTTGCAGTCCACTCCCGGGCATTCCATAGTGTGCTGTGGGGGGTTCTGGAAGCTGCCTTTAGGGCCGCTTGCCATCTGCTCCCGGGAGTTCCATAGTGTGCTGTGGGGGGAGGGCTCTGGAAGCTGCCTTTAGGTCCACTTGCCATCTGCTCCCGGGCGTTCCATAGTGTGCTGTTTGTAATGAAGTAGGCCTGGCTGTGGGCCCTAATCCACGAGTCACATTTAACAGAGCCAATAAAATTATTTCAGAGCAGGCTCAAAAAACCTAGTAACCCCAGGAGTACTTGGCTACCTACTAGACCCTCAGGCTTTTACAAATGCTCTAGGTGTGTAATGTATGCAGATATACCTTAGGCAGCAACTTCTTCCAACACCCCAAATTTCAGGAGATGTGTCACGATACGTGAACCCCCAGACTTGTGACGCATCATATGTGGTGTATGCACTATGGTGCAGCTGTCAGCTAGTGTATGTAGATAAAACTGTGCATCCCCTCAAGCAGTGCATACAAGAACATGTGGGCTCTATTATCAATGACAGACAGGACACCCCTGTTGGATCACATTTCACCATGTAGGTCCAGACCAGATTATCTCAGATTCATGGGCCTAGAATGGGTACCTCCTCCCAAGCTGGGAGGTGACAGAGCTAATCTACTATTACAAAAAGAAAGCAAGTGGATTTTCAAGTTAAATAGTGTTAAACCTGTAGACCTAAACGATCAATGGGGTCTCAAACCACTTCTGAAAAAGTGAACATCTCTGTTTTTGCATCCTAGTTCTTAAATGGTGGTTCTTCAGTTAAAATGTAACTTCTTTGAAAGTCTGATTAAGATGAATTAATACTATTTTCCTCTTTGTTTTTCTTTTAGGAAAGTCCTTCACAATTTTGAGAGTCAACTCACACTGGACCACTTGTTGCCTTGGCCGTGAATACCACTTCTTACCAGGAATTAAACTTAGTCGCAAGAGGGTCTTTGATTTCTGATGCCTTGATGTAAATCAAAGGTCAGGTCCAGTAAAATTGGTGTGTTCTCTCTTCCTTTTATTTTCAATACTGTCTCTCTTTGCTTCTTAGTATGGTTTACAGTGGATGTGCGCTATTAAGCAGCTGTCCAGGATATTATAATCATGATATGATTGACATTTAGCACTTTGATGTTGTGATAGCGATTACTTTTTTGCTTTTGTTTGCCAATCACTTGTTTATCTAATGTTAATGGAGGGCTTTAGATGAATTCTGTTAATCGTTTCTCATTAATATGTATTACATTTCTTTTATAAGTACTTTTGCTCTCCTACCAGCCCCACTCCCTGAGGAAGACTTGCAAGAGAGTTGAAGTGCTGGGGTTAGTTGCTGGAGCAGCAGTGTGTTGCTGTGGACTTTGGTTTTGGCTTCTTTATTTTTTCTGAACACAGCAATAAATCATTTGTTTGCCAGACCATTTGAATTGTATTTATTGGTCCTGGGTAACACTACTATCTGTGCAGATTTCACTGTCCTCTGTGATACCAGTAGTATCCTGCTTGAGTCGCATGAAAGGAATTAAAGGTTCCCACCACTGTACTTGCTTCTAAGGCTGGCAAAAAGACTTGCTTTAATCATAACTGTCTCTGCTTGACCTTGGCTCACAATTGCTTACTGAGGCTGAGCCAAGCCAGAGCCAGGAGGTAGGCTCATGCCAGGCTGAAGACTGCATAGGCTTATCCACCTCTGCTGAGTTCAAAGTGCACCAAGGGGTTTGGTGGAGCCCTGAGAACCCTACCACAAGGCGTAAATTTTGGGCCAGCCTGAAACATAGAAACATAGAATTTGACAGCAGATAAGGACCGCTTGGCCCACCCAGTCTGCCCATTTCCCTACCTAATGGATAAGCTGCAGATCCTAGTTAACCAGCAGCCTACTTCTTCCTACCCCAACCCCCTATAATTGCCTTATAACTGTCCCATGCATGCTTGAATTCCACCACTGTTTTTGACTCCACAACCTCCTCCGGAAGGCCGTTCCATGCATCCACAACCCTCTCTGTGGAAAAATACTTTCTTAAATTACCTCTGAGCTGCCCCCCATCTTCAAATTGTGCCCCCTTGTTCTTGCACACCTCTTTTTTTGAAAGATGCTACCCTCTTGGACTTTGTTGATTCCCTTGAGGTACTTGAAAGTTTCTATCATGTCCCCCCTCTCCCTCCTTTCCTCGAGGATATACATATTAAGCTCCTTAAGTCTCTCTTCATATGTCTTCCGGGGCAAACCGTGCACCATTTTAGTTGCCCTCCTCTGGACAGCTTCCATTCTGTCTATGTCTTTGCGGAGATTGGGTCTCCAGAACCGCACGCAGCACTCCAAATGGGGTCTCACCAGCTGTCTGTACAGAGGGATAATAACTTCCTGTTTTCTACCGGTGATGCCTCTCCCTATGCATCCCAGTATCCCCCAGCCCTCCTTGCTGCCCTCTCACATTGCTTGCCCATCTTTAGGTCATCTGATATGACTACCCCCAGGTCCTTTTCCATTTTTGTTGTTGTTAGTATCTCACCCCCCATTGTGTACTCTTCCCCTGGGTTTTTATTTCCCAGGTGCATTACCTTGCACTTCTTAGCATTGAATCTAAGCTGCCATACATTTGACCATTCCTCTAACCTTGCCAAGTCCCTTCTCATCCTTTCCACCCCACCTTGTGCATCAACTCTGTTGCAGATCTTTGTGTCATCTGCAAAGAGACATACTTTTCCTTCCAGTCCCTCTGCAATGTCGCCTACAAAGACATTGAAGAGGACCGGTCCTAATACTGAACCCTGCGGTACCCCACTAGTAATCCCCCCCATCTTCAGAGTGGACTCCATTTACTATTACTCTCTGTGTCCTATTCTCCAGCCAATTCTTTACCCTTGGGACCCTTGAGTGGGTCATCTTGGGACCCACTCCCAGGCTGGCTAACTTGTATATTAATCTTTTGTGTGGGACTGTGTCAAATGCCTTGCTAAAGTCTAGGTAGGCCATGTCCACAGCCCCTCCCTGATCTACTACTTTGGTCACCCAGTCAAATAAATCTATCAGATTTGTCTGGCATGACCTTCCCGCTGTGAATCCATGCTGCCTTGGGTCCTGTGCCCCTCTGGCCTCTAGATACTCGACAATTCTTTCCTTCAAAATGATTCCATCATTTCCCTACCACTGAGGTTAAACTAACAGGTCTGTAGTTTCCTGCTTCTGTCTTGCTCCCACTTTTGTGAAGGGAATCACATCTGCCCTCCTCCAGTCCTCGGTACCACCCCATCCTCCCATGATTTGTTAAAGAGGGTAGTCAGTGGTGTCATTAGTTCTACCCTTAGTTCTTTTAGAATTCTGGGATGAATCCCATCAGGCCCCATTGCTTTGTCCACCTTCAGTTTTAAGAGTTTTTCAGAACCCTTTCTTCTGTAAATGGGCTGGTATCAACTTCTGTATCCAGAGTGTTTCTACTGTTTGTTTAGGTACCTCCCCTCTTCCTTTGTAAATACTGAGCAAAAATATTTGTTTAGTATCTCTGAATTTTCACAGTCACCCTCTGCCCACCCTCCTCCCCTTTATTAAGCCTCACTATCCCTTTCTTTGGTCTTCCTTCGCTCCCTGATGTACCTATAAAAGGTTTTATCCCCCTTCTTAACTGAGTTGGCTATCTTTTCCTCGGTTTGGGCCTTTGCTGTTCTGACTGCCTTCCCAGCCTCCTTTTGCTTTAACTGATACATTTCTCTGTCCTGCTCCTTCTGTGATTCCTTGTACTTCCTGAATGCTTTCTTTTTCTCTTGAACCTTCACTGCCACTTCCTTTGAGAACCATAGTGGTTTCTTACATTGTTTCGTTTTGTTTGTTGCTTCACACAAAGGCTTGTTACCTCTGTGATGGCAGCTTTATTATTCCCCATTGTTCTTCCACCCTCCTTCCTGCCCATTTGCTAGTGCATTCCTTAGGCACTCACCCATTTTAAAGTCAGCCCTCCTAAAGTCCAGTACTTTTGCCTTTGTATGGCTTGACTCTATTGCTGTGTTTATTGTGAACCATACTGTTCGATGGTCGCTAGTTCCCAGATGGCTACCCACTTCTACATCTGTGATCCTTTCTTCATCTCCATTTGAGAGAACCAGGTCTAAGATTGCTCCCTCTCGAGTGGGCTCCAATACTAATTGTCTAAGGCATGCCCCCTGTAGGGCATCTAGAATAACCCCACTCTTCGAAGTGGCTGCTGCAACTGCACTCCAGTTAACATCTGGCATATTCAGATCACCTATCAGCAATATCTCCCCTTTTTCTGCCATTCTAAGTATACTTTCTATCATTTCCTTGTCCATTTCCTCCCCCTGAGAGAGGTCTGTTTAACCTATGCGGATTGTGGTGCCATTGCGGTCTCCAAATTTACCCACAGTGCTTCTTCTCCCCCTGTTTACCCTTTTGTTCTGTTGCTTTGATTCCTTCCCTTATGTAAAGAGCTACTCCTCCTCCTCCTCTTTCACCCTCCCTGTCCCTCCTGTAGATAGTGTATCCTAGTATGTTTACGTCCCAGTCATGGTTTTGTGTGTACCATGTTTCTGTGACTGCCACAACATGGTTTTGTGTGTACCATGTTTCTGTGACTGCCACGATATCCAGATGTTCCAGAAGGGTGACAATACTGAGAGGTCACCAAAGTAGCTGAATTTGTGGGGATGGGGGATCAAAAATGAGAAGAGAAACAGTAATTATAAAACATAACCGAGGGGTCATCATCAATGGGAAGTGAAGATGTCACAGCAATGTGTGGTAGCAGCAAGTTGCTCAAATCAAATGTTGGCTTGCGTTAAAAGGTCCTTTATACCCAGCTCCATGACACTAAGTGGTAAGGCACTGGTTCTGCATGCTGGAAACCCAGGTTCACACTCTAAGCCCAAGACATCAGGAGCAGATGCCAACAAGGAAAGGGGACAGAGTGTCTATATAGATGCTCTCCTCTAGGAGTGAGGATAATTAAAGCCCACTCTTTGAGCTGGAGGTAGGCATGCGGTAGTGCACATGAAGGGGGTGACCACATGTTAAACCTGCTCCCACCCCAACACTCAGACATGGACATGCCTTGAGGGAGATGGGTGGGGCAATACAAATGTAAAAACTAAGCTGACTCAGTAGCTTCAGATGATGGCCTCCTAGTGCATGAGTCCCAAAGTCATCAAACCCTGCTCAGTGGTAATTATGCTCCCCAGCCCTGGTCTCAAAGTCTCGGAGGTGCTTCATCTTCCACTCTTTCAGCCATGTCAGGGATGGGTGCCCCCTGGGAAGGGATGGACCGGGAACCCAGAGACCAGGGGCAACCCAGGTAGTAAGCGTTTGTGTGTTGGTATCAGCACTAAATTAGGTGGGCAGAGGAACGGAACGTTCAGAAGACTGGGGGAATGAAGCAGTGGGGGGGCAAGGGATGTAGGTAAAACTAACAATATTAAAGAAGCTGAACATGTCATGAAACTGATGTGGTTTTGCCCTTTAATAGGGCAGTGGTAAGGCCCCACTTGGAGTACTGTGTGTAATTCTGCTTGTCGCTTTACAAAATGGATATTGCAACAATTAAGAGGGTTCAGCAGTGAGCAATTAAAATAATTAATGGAGAGGTTAAGGAACTCCTGCCACAATTCAGCTTTTGTTTCATATTGTTTTGTAATTTACATCCTTGTTGCATTATAATTAGGGATAGTTGCATGATCTGTGCCCTGCTGACTCCATCTAGTCTGGTTACTTTTCTGCACCTGACCCCACAGTTCTCTAGTTTTGACATCACAGTTGGCTGCTGTTGAGATAATTAGGATATCATAGAGGATTATATAAGCAATAAGACACAACAGGTATGGGTAGTAGTGCGATCACTGTACACCCAAGGGAGTAATGTGGTGCAAGGCTGCAGGCTGAGTGCATTATGGCCCCTGGAAGTGCAGTGATCACACTACCCACACCCTGAAGTGTCGTATTGCACTTTTATCATATGGCAGGGAAAATGCTTTATTCTGATTGGCTAATGCCCCATGGTAGTTGGCACTACTATCAACGGGCAGTAGCTAGTACCAGTCTAGCAGCAAAATCACTGAAGCACTAGGTCCTTGTGCCCACATTCAAAAGCAGTTACAGAAATATTGTTTCTTCATGGAAATAAGCTCTGTAGCCTTTTCTAACAGATGACAATGTACCACATAATAATATTCTGTTCTGCTGCCCCTCAACCAAGTTTTGGAATGACTTTCTTCAATGTAATAATATATTGACAAAATTAAACAAGTTTTACTTTTAAAATGCATATTTTATGTCTGAAAAGTTATTTTAACTACAAATGCCATTTGATGATATCTATAGTTGACAAACAGCTAGAGCAGATGAGGCCTAGAGGACTGTGACCCTGTTTTCATGCAACTGGCATTAGTAATAAGGATGAAATAGAAACTGGATTGTGTCTAAATATTTTATTTTTCAAAGTTGTGCCTAAATGTTTTATTTTTCAAAGTTTTCTCAATGGCATCAGGGGTTTCTTAAAGTATTGGTAGTAGTTAGACAAGTTATTTATGTTTTCCCTGGAGAAAAGAAGACTAATAGGAGACATATGATTTTAGTTTATACATTTTAAAGGGCTTTGATAAGGTGGATCAGTGAAAACTTTTTCAGCTTGTTCAGAGCAGTAGAATTTGAGGGCATACCCTACACTTAAGGTGGGATAGTGAATGTAGTACTGTGAGGAGGCATATTTCACCCAGAGAGTGGTAAACATGTGGAACAAGCTCCCAATAGAAGAGGTGTAAGTCAGAGTGTTGAATCTATTAAACTAAAGTTGATATAGTTCCTCTTGGAAAGCAACATTACTGGGTACATCATTTAATTCATTAGGGAAAAGAGAGGCATGTGTAGCATATTTTATAACAAGATTATATATCTGGGGGAGACAAGGGTAGATCACTTGGGCTTGGGTTCTCGGAGGTGTGCATTACTGGTGGTTTTCCTCCTCAAAGTGTCAATGTCCATACAATTTACTGGTAGCAAAATACTGAATATTTAGCTATATTTTATTTTTGATTGTTGGTTTCAATGTACCTAATCATTAATTAGTTGTAATGCAGTTAGTTAACTGACACTTAAAGCATAACTACATAATTGCAGCCGTGTACATGGCAAAAGATGAACATGACAGACCCTTGGTCTTTTTTCCTCAAGCATTTCTTAGATTCCTAATATATATAAGAAATAAAAACTGAAAATATGTTGCAGGCAATACTGTACCTTTTATTGAACAAACAAAATTGTTTTTGAGACTAGCTTTCAAGACTTAGATTCCATTCATCAGGTCAATTCCTAACACAAATTAGTCAAACATACCATGGCACTATACTATACTAAACTCTGAAAATCATATGTTCATACGTAGTCTTAGTTAATTGTATTTATACTGTCTCATCTACACAATTGGTAGGACCTTGCGGGTGTTACTGTACTGTCAGTCTATCCTATTTAGTTCATGTCTGTATATATATTTGCAACTGTATTGCAGCACTGTTTGTAACCCATATTTCCCCTTTACTGCTACATCCATTAAACTTTGCCTTTGTAAGCCTTGGCTGTGCGTGAAACAGTCCTTGAATCAGTGCACTTACTGTACCTTGTCAACAAATAAATAAATGAATAGTTCATATGAGATGCATCTTCATGGACAATATTTAACTTGAATACTCTAAAAATGGTTGAAATGTGCCCTTTTATTTAGCAGACTAGATAGATCAAATGGCCTTATTTTGTTGGCTTCTTCATATGTTTGTATGTTCATAATAAGTCTATACTGTCCAAAACTGAATCAGACAGCTGAAGTCCTATACTCAATATGCAAAAACATATTGTATAATATAAGAGAAACTGTAAGCTACAAACACACTGTAGAATAAATATAAGAGAAACCGTAAACTACAAACATACTGTAGAATAAATATGAGAAACCGTAAGCTACAAACACACTGTAGAATAAATATAAGAGAAACTGTAAGCTACAAACACACTGTAGAATAAATATAAGAGAAACCGTAAACTACAAACATACTGTAGAATAAATATAAGAGAAACCGTAAGCTACAAACACACTGTAGAATAAATATAAGAGAAACTGTAAGCTACAAACACACTGTAGAATAAATATAAGAGAAACTGTAAGCTACAAACACACTGTAAGACTGCCAGTGCAGGCACAAGGCTCAGCAAGGAGTAAAGACTCCATATAAAAACGTACAAAAGGTTCTATGCAACAGGTTTACCAGTAACCAGTCCAAACATCCTGGATATCAGGACTCCAGTCGAAATTTTGTTTCTGGGTTTTAGTAAGGCATTGTGCATGGTTTCACATAAGAAATTGATGTGCAAGATGAATTCGATTGGGATTCATGGTAATGAAGTTAACTGCATTGCAAACTGACTAAGGAACAGAAGTCAGTGAGTGAATATAAATGGGCTTAATATTAGGAGAAGAGATAACTAGTGAAGTCTCACAGGGTTCTGTATTATTTCCGTTCAATATCTGTATTAAAGAGTTCAGTGACAAATTTGAAAATAGGTAATCAGGTTTGCGGAGGACACTAAATTTGAAAGGGGGTGTTGTGAGATAGATAGGCAGAGTAAGATTGAAAAATTACAAACAGACCTTGATAGAGTAGCAATTTGGGCTGAAATATGAGACATGAGGAAAGTGGGTTGAGCTGCACTTGGAAAGGAAACATATTAGATTGGCATACTATTAAAATGGTAACAAAATCAAACATGTCAATAAGGAGAGGGATCTGGGGGTAATTTTAATAAAGGAAGGATCTAAAACATAGTCATTAAAACAGCAGAATAAAAAAAGACTTCCAGTGATATCACTCCCGGGATGAGTGGCTACGGAACAAGCACTGCACTCTTCACACACTAACTTTTCTCTAAACAGATGATAAATCAACTAATTTCTCTACCAGTAGCATCTGGCAAAGATAGAGGAGACAATTACCCTGTTGCGTTCTGTAAACAAAACTGCATGATGACAGAGTGAGTACAGGTGGCGCCAACAGAAGTCACTCACCCACCAGCAGTGTAGACCAGTATATGACACAGACACAGCATGACACATTATCCAGGGACTGGTTTGAAGTATTACTCCAGGAGATCAAAGGCTTTAGGGACAAAAACTGTGCTGAGTTTCAGTGAATACTCAGTTACAGGACCAGGCCTTGGAAAAAAGATTAGACACTGCAGTAGAATGTGTTAGCCTTGTTGAGGATGGCAGACACTTTGCAGATCCACAGAGCGGTGGAGTTCCTGGTTGATCAAAATATGACCCTGTACCAAATACATTTCAAACAAACAAAGGGAGAGGCAGGAATTTAGCGGGCATAAAATGGAGGCAGTAAGGTACAGGGACGTTTCAACAAGCACTGAGATAAAAGAGGAAATGAGCATGGAAGTGGTGCAGTGCAACCGGTGTGGAGCTACAGGCTTTTGGGACACTTTCTGGAGACTGAGGTGTTTCCCCATTTGCACTCATCTCTCTGGGTTGTGGGCAGAGGTTGCTGGACTCTGGGCTGAACTAACAAGGGTGCAGAGAACCTTCTGCCCCACCCAGGAGCCGCCAAGTCTTCCACCACTCCCCCTGAGGATGCCTAGGTAGAGCAGAATTCCTTCACCATATTGGCAGATCTGAGCAACCTAGAGGAGGCACCTATAGCAGTGTGAATGAAGTGGGGGGGTCCTCAGAAGGGGAAGCCCCAAGGAGGTAGGAAGAGGCCCGCAGCTGAGAAGGAAACAGTTACTGTTGATGGACTCTATTGTTAGGGGGTAGACTTAGGAGCAGGGGAGGAAGAGAGAGAGAGATGAAGTGCCTGAAAGGTACTTTGGCTTGGAGGGATGGAAAGTGGATCAAGGGGATCACTACAGTGGCAGGAGATGGGAGGTAGCTAGCTATCATTGTCCACCTGGGGACAAAAGACCTGGCAAAAAAAAAAACTAAGCACTTGTTCTCTGGCCCTTTCCTTTTGCCCCAAATCCTGTTGCAGTGGGGTTGCTTCCACAAATCACAACTATCCTTGGTGAACAGCTGGAGTATGTAACAAAGTTCAAATACCTGGGAGTCTGGTTAGACCATAGACTTTCTTTCACTGACCATGTAGAAGAACTGATTAAGAAGCTCAGGCCGAGGCTTGGTCTTTTCTTTAGGATCAGTAATCTTCTCACAAGAGACACTAAGCTGAGATTGGTCCACACTACCTTTCTGTCATTAGTAGATTATACAGACTTTTAATACAGTCAGGGTCCGGCCAGTGCATTAGCCACACTCGACACATTTTACTATCATGCACGGAGGTTCATCATAGGTCTCCCTTATTCTACACACCATTGTTCCTTGTACACTGTAGTGGGATGGTCATCTCTCAGTGATAGGCGACGTAGAAGTGCGGCAACCTGGACCTACAAAGCTATCATTAAAAAACTGCCCCACTATATCTCTGCTTGCCTTCCACTATGCACACTTGGTAGGTATGCTCTGAGAAGTACTTCCCTTATCTCCTTGTCTGTGTACAAGGCCAAATCATGATTTGGCAGGGTGTCCTTAAGCTATGTATTACCGCAATTATGGAACAACGTGCAAAAAACACTGAAAATAACTCACCCCATCAGCCTAGCTGCCTTTAAATCCCTATGCCTTCACCACAATAGGGAGACCTGTACCTGTTTCTTTTGACCTAGGCCTCTAAAATCACCCTTACACTTAGAATCCCACTGGTCTGAACCAAATAACCCTAGCATCAGGGGCGTCCCTTGTTCATTTCTATATATGCACTTACCCATCCATTATTCCCCCCTCCTCTGACAACACTGTTGTTCTGGTCTACCTAGTATTACTACTCCTTTTACTTCCTTTCTTACTAGTTTTCCTCTAGACTAGATTTGTAGTACCTGCCTTTATCACTGGTGTATAATATTTACTGTATAATTAATAATTGTGCCTGCACCCAACTGTTTGCACCCCTCTTCTATGACTACATATTTATTATTGTATATACCTTACTGCTTACTCTATGCATATATGCCACTGTTGTAAAAAGTCCTCATGTTTCTCATTGTGCATCATTGTAGAAAGCTTCTCTCTGTTACTGCATTTGGTTGTACTGAAACCCAAGGTCCACCTCGAAAATGAGCATTGCTCAAGGTGATCGCCTGGTTCAATAACGATTTTTATTGATTGGCTGATTGAAGGGTGGTGCAGGGAAATTTCAGGGAGCTGGGGAGGTGCCTAAAGCAGGTTGTACATGTGATGTCTTTTGTTGAGGTGTTACCTGTATATGGCTAGGGAGAGGAAAAGACACTGCAGTGGGGCTTTTAACAATTGGATGGAGGTATGGTGCACAGAGGATGGCATTGTCTACATTGGTGACTGGGGCCACCCTGGGAAAATATAGGCTTCTGTAGGGGAGATGACTCACATCCTTCCAGGAAGGGGGCCACAGCCCTTCGTGGGAGGTTTAAATTAGACTTGGATGAGTACTTAAACTAGCCAGGGGGAGGTTGTATAACTGAGGGAGTCAACAATTGCCCACCCCAGATTATGAAGCAGCAGGGAGGGAGGGCCAAAGGGGAATAAACTCCCCCAAGGCAGGGGCACAAGAAGATATGGGTGGGAACAAGACAGAGGACAAGGTGAATTAATCAGGGAAGCATGAAGGAAGATGTAAAGGAACTGGGTATCGAAGAAGGTAACCAGGGAGGAGGTGGGTCTGGGGGAGAGTCCGGGGACAGCACAAGCAAGGAGGAATCAGGGAAGCAGGTAGAGGGAGATTAAGGTATGGAAAACCATGTGTGCTAATACTAGGAGTTTGAGGAATAAAATTCTGGACCTGAGGCCATCATGGCAGAGGCTAGCCTATATTTGGTGGCTGTAACGAAGTTGTGGTGCACTGACAAGCATGACTGGGCTATGGCCATACCGGGCTACTCTCTGTTCAGGAGAGAGAGAGGGAAGGGAGGAGGGGAGGAGAGACTGTACTGTATGTTAGGGAGGGAATCAAAGTAAAGGAAGTGCAGGGGCACACAGAGGGAAGGGAAAGGAAGGGCTGGAGGTGCTGTTGGTCATCCTGGGGACAAGGGCTGGGGCCTCAATCCATACAGGGGTGGTATACAGACCTCCAACACAGGAAGAGAATTTGGATAAGGAACTTTGGAAGCCATCATCAGGATGGCAAGTAAGGGGGAAGTGTTGCTAGTTGGTGACTTCAGACTGTCAGATGTGGATTAGAGCCTTCCAACTGCAGCTTCTGCAAGGAGCAGGGCCATCCTTGACTCCCTGCAAGGGGCTTTTCTTGAGCAGCAAGTCAATAAACCCACTAGGGACAGGGCAGTGCTGGACCCTACCGGGTCATAATGTCATACACTTAATAGCGTATGACATTATAGCTAACCCGTAACAGCTCTGTCCATGACAGCGAATGATGCAATGTCGCATATACTGCTGTACGCGGTATTGCACCATTCACACGATCCCAGGCAGAGGATAAGACCTCTGCCGGGACTGGGTTCGGCTGAGCAGCTGCTGTGGCTCACTTGACTTAGCCACAGCAGCAGGAATCCAGGCACTGTGTCTGGGACTGGGTTTGATTCCCGGTCCCAGACATTTAATTTTTTTTACAACATTGTACGCTCCTAGTAACCCCCGGAGTTGAGAATCCTTAGTAGGGGTGTTAGGGGTTTGCAGCCTCCCATAACGGAGGTGTGGGGTGACCCCCACAGAAAAAAGACTTATGCTGCCTGGCAACGATTGTGCTGTATTGGCAGCACGATTTTACCATGCGGCATAATGTCTTGCGACATTATGACCCCATGCCGTGCTGGACCTGTTGCATACTAACAGGGTGTGTTATAGATGTCACAGTGGGCAGCTTTTTAATAGGTACAAAGACATTCCTCCTGGCTGCAGAATCCTGAGAAAAATCCCGATAGAAGGACACTTGAGCCCCTTGCCACAAAATCTCCCCTTTATCCCTAGCAGCTCTTAACAGCCTCTCCTTAGTGGAGTATCTCAGGAGATAGGAGATGATGGGGCGATGAGACTGACCAGAGGCCCAGGATCTACTTGTGAGCCTATGAGCCCTTTTGACTTCAATGGGACCTTTCCATCTTTCCCCTATCATAAGGGTAATGCTTTCATTTAAAGAACGTTCCATGTTTTGCCCTTCAGAAACTTTGGGGACACCTATGATCCTAACGTTGTTGTGGCATCCCCGATGCTCCTGGTCTTCAGTCCTGTGCCAAAGGGTAACCAGTTTAGTCTCACATACTTGCAAACAGTGCCAGAGCTTGTCCTGTTAAAGCTCCAAATCCTCAGTCTGCTGTTCCACCATGTTCATGCGGTCCTCTAGTTTGCGCACGTCTGCTACTGTGCCTGAAAGAGCAGCACTGATTTCATCAACCCTAGTAAATAAGGTTTCAAGCATGCTGGTGATATATTGTAGCAAATTTCCAATGTTAGTGACCTAGGGGTAATTCTTGATGACTGGCTGACACTGCGTGCGCAAGAGTCGGCTGTCGTTAAGTTATCCTTTTATCATCTTAGGAATATCGCTAGGGTCTGGGGAGAGGGGGAGGCATCACTGGCAGGAGGGGGGAGAGCTAAGCAGGGAGAAGAGGTACTGGAAGTGGAAATCACAACAGAGAGAGTGAGGGAAGCCCTCAGCTCCCTTAAGACAGAGAAAGCACCGGGCGGATAAATTACATCCCAGAGTGCTGAAGGAACTTGCGGATGTCCTGGCGAAACCCCTGGCGGAGCTTTTCACCATCTCTCTGAGGACAGGGTGGGTGCCCCAGGACTGGAAGGTGGCGAATATAGTGCCTATCCACAAGGGGGAATCAAGGGAGGTGGCAGGGAACTACAGACCTGTCAGCCTGACATCGGTGGTGGGCAAGGTGATGGAAGGCATTGTCAAGGAGAGGCTGGGGGGACCTGGAAAAGTCAGGGTGCCTGGACGATAGACAGCATGGATTCATCCGGAAATTGTGTCAGACAAACCTTGTGGAGTTCTATGACTGGGTGACGAGTGCCTTGGACCTGGGTAGACCAGTGGACGTCCTCTTTCTAGACTTCAGCAAGGCATTTGACTTTGTTCCTCACGTGGGCCTGTTGGATAAGCTGGGAGAAATGGGGTGGGGAACCAGATGATCAGATGGATAGGCAATTGGCTCCAGGACTGGACCCAGAGGGTCGTAGTTGGCAGGATAGTCTCATCCCCAAGGAGGGTCATTAGTGGGGTCCCACAGGGATCAGTCCTTGGGCCCCTCCTCTTCAACCTCCGTCTCTGACATAAGGACAGGAATCAGGGTGAGATGAGTCTCTTTGCAGATGACTCAAAACTGGGGGCAGTGGTGGATGGGAGGAGGAGGAGGTGGCCCTAGGGGACCTGGAGGCTCTGGAAAGATGGTCTAGAAAGTGGAAGCTGAGGTTCAATGCAGGGAAATGCAAGGTACTCCACCTGGGGGCCAGAAACCCAGGCCAGGTGTACACCCGGGGGGGGGGAATGCTACAAGTCTCGATGGCTGAGAGGGACCTGGGGGTGATGGTGGATGTCAAGATGAAGAACTCGGAGACTTGTAGGAGGGCAGCAGCCAAGGCCAACAGGATGCTGGGATGCATCGCTAGGGGGATCACCTCCAGAAGGAGGGAAGTGATACTCCCTCTGTATAACTGCTTGGTGAGCCACACCTTGAGTACTGCGTGCAGTTTTGGAGGCCACACTTAAAGAGGGACATTACTCTCCTGGAGAGGGTCAGAGGAGGGCAACAAAATTATTTGGGGCCTGGGGACAGGACCTATGAGGAGGGCTCGAAGAGCTAAATATGTACACATTGGAAGAGAGAGGGACCGAGAGGACATGATAGAGGTCTTCAGGTACATGAAGAGGGTAAATAGGAGGAACAGTCAGGGTGCTTCGAAGAAAGGAGGAGGGGCCACTGGGGTATGGGTGGAAGCTGGAGGGGAAGATTCAGGGAGAAAGGAGGAGGTGCTACTTCACTGAGAGGGTGGTGGAGCCATGGAATGCGCTGCCTAGGGGGCTGGTGGAGGCAGAGGCGGTGGAGGGGTTCAAGAGGGGGTGGAACAGGTACAGGGGAAGGGTTCTGGAAGCAAAATCCAATGCAGCAAGAATATCCGGAACTGGGAAGGGAGAAGCCAGAGGAGGCGAGGGGGGCAGCAAGGTCAGCACCCAGGGTGGAGGCTGACCAAACGAGCAGACACGAAAGACCATTAGGCCTATTCTGCTGGCATTTTAGTATGTTAGTATGTTAGTATCAAGCACCTTGTTTCATCCAGAGACCTACCTAAGTTGATCCACACCTTTGTGACCTCGCGCTTGGACTACTGCAATTCCCTCTACTTTGGGCTTCTAGGGGTTGATGTCCGCCGCTTGTAGCGGGTGCAGAACTCCGCAGCCCGGTTGTTAACTGGGGTGCCTCGTTCCTCCCATATTACTCCGGTGCTGCGGGGCCTGCACTGGCTGCCGGTTCAGTGGCGGATCTCCTTTAAAGTCGGTTTGCTGACTTACAAAGCCCTGCACGGTCTGGGCCCTGACTACCTGAAAGAGCTTCTGGTCCCTTACATCCCGGAGTGACCACTCCACTCAGTCAACGAGGGGTTGCTAGAGATTCTGAGGGTAGTTTTGAAATCTTCTGGTGCCCGGGCCTTCGTATTCGCGGCACCAACCCTCTGGAATTCTCAACCCCGTTGGATTAGAGAGTGCACGATGGTGGGGGGCTTTAAACAAGCATTGAAATCCTTTCTGTGGAGAAAAGCATTTGAGGAGGATATTGAATCGGTCTGATTTTATTATTTATTATGATGTTGTTATTATTTATTCTACTGATTTTTATTATGATGTGTTATTTGGATGTATTTTAAAGACTGTTCTGCGCCTTGATTTTTTGAAAGGCGCATTCAAAATAAATATTATTATTATTATTAGTGGGTTGTGGAGGAAGTTCAGGTGGGCTGGACAGTACCGTGGCCTTAGGATCTCTGGGTGAGGCCATAAGTGCACTATCGTGGCTGCAGGTGCAGAAGAGGATTTTCTCAACCTGAGGAGGGAGCAGTTGTAAGCCACCCTGTGGGTTAGTGCAAAGGAGTGTGGAGCACTGCCAGGCAGGTATCTCTGGCCAATAGTAGTCAGCATGGAGTGGGGCCTGTGCAGCCTACTACAGTCTGAAGCGACTCACGAACTGCCGGCGCTACAAAAAGCAATAGCCGGGTGGATAAAGTGCAAAATGATCACAATGGACAGATGGGGAGGGGGTAGTGTGGCAGATTACGCCCTGTAGATGTAAAAGAAACCCTGGATGGCGGAGTAGTGATGCCGATACAACCCACCTAGGGACAGAGCTGAGAAGTCAAGAAGCCATCTTCCTCGGCATCCAAGCCATGCCCCCAACACTGCCAGGCTTTTAAACTTCAGTGGGCCCCAGTAGAGGAGCATGCTGGTGCCCTGGGAACAAATTGCTCACCAGCAACCATTGATAAAGCTGCATTCATATCGAAACCAGTGCTTCATATACTAAAGACAAAGTGTTGAGGTATTAGGATGAGAATGTGGGGCCTACTGCAGATGTGGATGCTCAAGTTGCTGCATGGCTGGAGCTGGCCTGGTGGCACCGAGACTTGAGGCTTGAGGCACCAGACACCACACCTTGCACCACACCAGTGAACTGAGGTCAGGAGCAAGCTCGGGCTGCTGGGAGCTGGCAGAGGGAGAGAGGACTGAGCATCCGGAGGACTGCCATCCTCTCTTGGGAAGGGTGGGCTGTGGCATCCCTGCTATCAGCAACTCCCAGTGGAAACTGGGGAAGCAACAGCAGGGATCACCATGGAAAGGGGCAGAGGAGATAGCAGACGTCCGCGGGACTGGTGCAGGAGCACGCTGTCTCGTGCTGGACATCATTGCATGTCTGCACCTCCAGGGGGGATCTAAGTAAACAGAAAACACCCCACCTCCTGGGGGGTAGACGTTGCCTGCCACCATGTCCATCACCAGATCCTGCCCTCCTGTGACCTGCACAACCGCTGATCTTCATCTTCACCTGAGAGGCTTAGATTGCAAGGTAAGGCACTGTGAAGCTGAAGGCAGCCCCGCCCTGGGGGCATATGACCAGGGGGTCACCGTGGTGTGTCGCAGTGGGTCAGGGGAGCAGGTCCCTATGCAGGGAGGCTCTCAGTGGATGGGAAAAGGCAGGATGACTGAAGGGGCCCCAGGCAGCGGTGACTGGAGTGAAAAAAAGTTTGAAAAAAGAAAGTTGATGCACGGCCAGCCCAAGTACTCCTGGATAGTAGCTCCCAGGTCACAATAGTGTTCAAAGACTATTAGGATATGTATCTGCCACACAAAACGTTGACATCCTTGGAAGGACTGAACATGTGCGGTCTGAGTGGAGCTTCACACCCCCATCTGGGCTAGATTCATATCTGGAGTTACATTACTGAAACTCCTACTGCTGTGGAGATGTGTGCCTTGTTGTGCCCATGGATGAATATGCACAAAAAGATTTTGATCATTGTAGGAACCCATGCCCATATGGCTCTACCACCTGGGTCAGTTGTTTATTTATTTTATTTATTTTATTTATTGACCATATCGGAGTTAAAACCTTTGAGTCAGAGATTCCTTTACAAAGGCTCCAAATTGGAGTAGTACAGAGATAACAGACAGAGACAGATTTCATGGTACAAGTGAAAATTCAACAATTAGCAGGTATACAATGGTTTTTCAATGCAACACAAATCTATTTACAAAGATCAGAGCAAAAGAGTCTTTTTCAGGTCAAGCATAAATGCTGAATACCTTTGTCAAGGGATTCAACTAAGCTGCCAGTGAGATCAGTTACAGTCACAGGCAGCTTCTTGTCGGATATAATTTCGAAGACAGGTTTTGAAGGGGCTTAGCTTAGGCTCCACAAGTAAGGTATTTGGTAGCAAATTCATCAGGAGGGGTGCCCTGTAGCGAAATGTTCTTTGTCCCAGTGTTGTTTTACAATGAGGGACCTGGAAGGGGGATTTCTCAGATCCCCGAGTGTGTTTGATGGACAAATTGGGCTGAAGAAATGGTGTGAGACCTGGAGGGGTAAGGCCGGCAGAGATTTTTTTGGCCAGGAGGCAAATCTGGCATTTCAACTGTCCATCAAAGTTAAACCAATTGGTAAGGATGTATAGGGTGCAGGTGTGGGTCAGCTGGCCACAACCAGTGGCTAGTTCTCAAGCCTTATTCAGGGACATCCTGACCCTATGAAGAGCAGTGTTAGCAACAGCACCATATATCAGTATCCCACAGTCAATCAGGGATAAAACTGAGGAGGAGATAGCTAGTTGCAGGGCCTCTGGCGGGAGACAATGCTTGTAATGGTGAAGGAGGCCTATGCGTATATTTACAGCCGTTCTCAGAAAGTGGATGTGGTCATGGTAGGTAAGTCCAGAGTCCAAGGTGACCCCAAGGTATTTGAACCAGCTGACCTGCTCAAGCATTTCAGGATGAGTTAAGTATGATCAGGGGGTGGCCACTGTGCTTGTTTCGGGAATGGGCAAACAACAATGATTTCATTTTTTTATTGTTTAGAACAAGTCTGTGATTACAGAACCAAGACTCAGCTTGATTAAAAGATTTCTGGAGTGCCAGTTGGAGCGAGACTGGGTCAGAGTGAGAGCTGAAGAGTACTGCGTCATCCGCATAGAGGAGAAGCTCACCAGAACAGGAACGGGGCAGGGAATTAAGAAATAGACTAAATAGTAGGGGGCCCAGGACTGATCCCTGGGGAACCCCTGAGGTGACTAGGAAGTGGGTGGACAGTGTATGGGTTATCCGCACTTACTGTGACCTGCCAGTTAAGTAATCAGCAAACCAGCCTACCATGTCCTGTGAGAGGCCCAGCTGGGCAAGAGAAGTCAGTAGAAGGGAGTGTTCAAAGAGCTTGAAGCCCAACAAGAAAAAGCTTCAGTGCCTCTCCATGGACTTGTGAGACAAGATTACACTCGCAAACCCCCCGTCCTACCTGAGGACGAATCTGTGGGAAGTTTGGTGCCAAAACCAATCTGCATTGGTGTTACACCCAAAGCAGAGTGTGCCATCAAGGGAGTAGTAGAAACATAAAAATATAGAATCTGACAGCAGATAAGGGCTGGTTGGCACACCCAATCTGCCCATTTGTTTCTTCCTTTATTTTTGTTGCAGACTTACTCGATTTACAGTGCTGTCTCTCCCCGCTGTCTCTCCCCCCACACCTCCTTACACCTGTGATTCCCTTGTGCTTATCCCAGGTATTTTTGAACTCAATCATTGTTTTTGCCCCCACTACCTCTACTGGAAGGCTGTTCCAGGAACCGCCTCTCTTTCTGTGAAGAAATACTTCCTCATATCTCTCCTGAATCTACCCCTCTCCAGCTTCATAGCATGTCCCCTTGTTCTACAGCACCTTTTCTTCTGAAAAATATTTCCCTCCTGTACCTTATTAACCCTTGTGAGGTATTTAAATGTTTCTATCATATCCCCCCTCTCCCTCCACTTCTCCAGGGTGCACATATTGAGCTCCTTAGCCTCTCCTCATAGGGCTTTTGATGCAGAGCCTTTACCATTTTAGTAGCCCTCCTCTGGATCACTTCCACTCTGTCTATGTCCTTTCTGAGATGCAATCTCCAGAATGGAACACAGTACTCAAGGTGGGGTCTTATTAGTGATCTATATATGGATAACACCACTTCTCTCTTTCTACTGGTGATACAGCTTCCTAAGCACCCCAGCATTCCCCTAGCTCCCCTGACTGCCTTGCCACACTGTCTGGCCACCTCTAGGTCATCCAGTATGATTACCCCCAGGTCTGTTTCCTGTTTGGTCATTGTCAGAATAAGTCCACCCATTTTGTACTCCACCCCAAGATTTCTATGGCCTAAGTGCATTTCTCTTCACTTTTTTGCATCAAAGCCCATCTGCCATACCCTTGACCATGCCTCCAGTTTTTTCAAATCTCTGTACATCCTTGCCACACACACACCCAGTGTCCACTCTTTTGCAGATCTTGGTGTCAAAGAGGCAGTCCTTCCCTTCCAGCTCCTCTGCCATGTCACTAATAAAGACATTAAAGAGGACCGGCCCCAGAACTGAATGGTGAGGTACCCCGTCACTCTCCCTTATTCAAAGCAAACTCCATTTACCACTACCCTCCGTCTCCTATCCCATAACCAGTTTCTTACCCAGGTTATCACCTTGTTTCTCACCCCTAGGCTACCCAGCTTGCTTACCAGTCTCCCATGTGGAACGGTGTTGAAGGCCTTGCTGAAATTCAGGTAGTAAATGGAGTTCACGCCGAAGAAAGGGGTGTTACTAGTGGGGTACCACAGGGTTCAGTACTGGGACCAGTCCTCTTTAATGTCTTTATAGCTAACATTGCAGTGGGACTGGAAGGGAAAGTATGCCTCCTTGCAAATGACACAAAGATCTGCAACTGGGTTGATACACGAGGGGGTGGAAAGGATGAGAAGAGACTTAGTAAAGTTGGAGCAATGGTCAAAGTATGATGGCTTAGATTCAATGCAAGAAGCTTAGTAAGTAATGCAACTGGGAAACAAAAACCCAGGGGAAGAGTACACAATGTGGAGGGAGGTACTAACGACAATAAAAATGGAAAGGGACCCGGGGGTAGTCATATCAGATGACTTAAAGGTAGGCAAGCAATGTGAGAAGGCAGTAAGGAGGGTTGGGGGTATACTAGGATGCTTAGGGAGAGGCATCACCAGTAGAAAATGGGAAGCTGTTATCCCTCTTTACAGACAGTTGGTGAGACCCCATCTGGAATACTGCGTGCAGCTCTGAAGACCTCATCTCTGCAAGGACATAGACAGGATGGAGGCAGTCCAGAGGAGGGCAACTAAAATGGTGCAGGGTCTGCACCAGAAGCCATTTGAAGAGAGACTAAAGGGAACTTAATATGTATACCCTCAAGGAAAGGAGGGAGAGGGAGAGGGGGGACATGATAGAAACATTTAAGTATCTCAAGGGAATCAATAAAGTCCAAGAGGGTAGCATCTCTTGGAAAAAGAGATGTGTAAGAACATGGGGTCATAATTTGAAAATAGAGGGGGACGGCTCAGGGGCAATGTAAGGAAGTATTATTTCACAGAGAGGGTAGTGGATACATGGAACAGCCTTCCTGAGGAAGTTGTGGGGTCAAAAACAGTGGGGGATTTCAGGCATGCATGGGACAGACATAAAGCAATTCTTGTGAGGGGTAGGAGGAAGTAGGCTGTTGGTTAACAAGGATCTGCAGCTTATCCAGTAGGTAGGGAAATGGGCAGACTGGGTGGGTCAAGTGATCCTTATCTGCTGACAAAGTCTATGTTTCTATGTTTCTAGGCCACATCTACCACTCCACCCTGCTCTAATTACTTGGTCACCTAGTCAAAGAAATCTATACAGTCTGTTTGGCAGGACCTCCCTCTCCTGTGAATCCATGTTGCTGCAGATCCTGTAACCCATTGGATTCAAGATATTCCACAATCCTTTTCTTTAACAGTGTTTCTATTAACTTACCCACCACTGAAGTCAAGTTGACCATCTAAGAATTACCCACCTCTTCCCTGCTACCACTTTTGTGAAGTGGGACTACATCTGCCCTTCTCCAGTCCTCCAGAACCACTCCAGTCTCCAGTGATCTGTTAAATTGGTCCATCAAAGGTGCAGTTAGTACCTCCCTGAGCTCCCTCAGCACTCTTGGATGTACCCCAGTCTGGTCCCATAGCTTTGTCCACCTTCCGGTTTGTGAGTGTTTTCCGGACTCTCTCTTCTGAAAAAGGACTAGTGTCCACTTCCCTCCCATCAAAGCTCTTGATGCTTTTTCATGGTCCCTCCCCTTCCCCTTCCACTGTGAACACTGAGCAGAAGTACTAAACAAAAGAGCTGCATCAAGGTGACCTGGGGTTCTCTGTGACAACCATCGGCAGAAGGAAGAAAGAAATCACGGCACTCACCAGAGCATAATGATCTACAAAATGAAGGTCTATAAGTTTGTCAAAGACTCATTACGAGTTGAAACATTAGATGTTTGTGTGGTTTCCCTGACCCAGGAGGGTCGCTGTATCATTTTATTTGGCTGAATAAATGAAGACAGAAGTCCTTGTAAGCAGTAACCTATGGACCTTCATTTTGCGGATCATTATGCTCTGATTAGTGCTGTGACTTCTTTCTTCCTACTGAGCAGAAGTATTTGTTCAAGATGTCTGCCTTTTCTTGGTCCCCCTCCGTACAGTCCCCCCCCCCACAACCGTACAATCCCTCCCTTTTGTTTTCCTTTTTTTCACTGACATACCTGAAAAATGTCTTGTCCCCTTCTGATACTCCCTGAGCTATTCTTTCATCAATTTGCACCTTTGCGCTCATTACTGATTTCTCTGCCTGCCACTGTTTTCCATGATAAACTTCCTCATCCTCCTTGTTCTGGGTCTCGTTATACCTTCTGAATGCTAATCTATTAGTCTTTGCCTTTTCTGTCACCTCTTTCGAGAACCATGCAGTTTCCTCTTTCTTTTGGTTTTTCTTACTAGTTTGACACTGGTTTGTTGCCGTCACTATGCCCTCTTTTAGTTTGTCCCACTGTTCCTCCACCCCTCCAAGTCATCTCTCCCTGCAAGGTCTTTCCTGAGGCATTCAACCAGGAAGTCACTGGGAACCAGTGATCATTGTACTGCAAAAGAGTAGTGCACCTCAAGGGATCTTTCGACAATCAGCTGCTAATGTTAGATAGCCCAGAGGAAGCCGGCTTGCCAGAGGGGCTCGTAATAACACCTAGCCTACTGCTCATGCATTTGTCAGACAAGTAACAGTTCATGTAACAAATGTAGCAAATCTCTCAGTAACCATCTGAAGAGGACAGACCCTCGTCAGGTTCTATTGCGCTGATCTGGTCATGCAGCCACAAAAGATAGAGAACCCAGCTCCAGGACAGTTAGAGCCTTCATTGTTCAAGTTACCCCTCTCTTCCCACAGAATGGTAGAACAGAATTCCAAAAGAGTTGGCATAGTGGACAGAAGATTTCTCCCTAAAGGCAGCAGCACATTTGGGTCACTGATGTGAGACTTTTTTGGGAGTGGTCAAGATGACTGGCCCCCACCAATATAGATGATGTCCAGAAGCACTTTCAGGAGATGCTGGCCACAGGCATCATTCAGGAAGCTAGGACCCACTATGCATCACCAGTCATACTTGTCAGGAAGAAGAGTGGAGCTGTCAGAATGTGTGTGGACTACTGGACTCTAAACAAAATAATTCTACCTGATTAATACACTATGCCTTGAGTCCAAGACACTCTAGTTTGCCTGAGCAAAGTCAGTGGTTCAGTGTGATAGATTTGAGATCTAGCTACTATCAAATCCCCATGGCTGAGCAACAATAAGAAAAGACTGTGCTCACCTGCCTCCTGGGGTTCTATGAGTTCCTCTAAATGCCACAAGGGATCTTAGGGGCACCAGTCACATTCCAACAGCTGATGGAGAGAGCAGGGAGCAACATGAACATGTTGGAATGTCTTGCATACTTGGACATTATTGTATTCAGGTGAATACCTGGAAGAGCACGAAGCCCGGCAATTCGAAATATTTGACAGACTGGAAGAGTATGACCTCAAGTTGTCTGTCAACAAGTGCCACTTCTTCAGGACCTCAGTCAAGTATGTGGATCACATCATGTCCCAAGATGTCATCTGTACTATTCCCTACTATGGTCAGGCCATCGCAACCATACCAAAGCCCACCTGGCTAGGAGAACTGCAGAGTTTCTTGGGATTTGACTATTACTGTAGGTTCATTAAAGACTACACCAAGATTGTCAAGCCTCTGCAGGACCTGACCCAAGGATATATTCCTGCTGAATGGAAAAACAAGAAGGCAATTTCACTAACCAATGGAATAGCTGGATAGTGTGGATCATGTCCCATCAACAGGATGTGGTCCCCTGAACTTTCAACCTAGTCAATGCCTATATAGTAAGCAAAATAAAAATCAGAAGGGGTTACACTTTAAAATAATCATCACATTTTCTTATCTCAGATTAACTATGGAGGTCAACCAGAAGGATGTCAGTGGAAGATTCACATTGTGGGATATCATTATTTATACTGAGCTGCTGCAATTTGTACTGAAATAGCACTGTACATAGTTACATACCTGCACAACTCACTTCATTTTCTACATTAGAATTTGTTGAAGAAACAGACACAACACGTAGACTTGATATTTATAATGTAACCAGTTTATTTGTAGACAAGGGCTAGAATATGTTTCCACTGCCAGGTTGTTCAATACAACAGAAATAGATGTTGCCAAGCTTTTTCTTTTAAGATTGATTCTTTATAGGACTACAGTATGTTGATCTTTGCTGTCATTGATCTTGCACAGCTGTTTGCTTTGTGGTAAATGATGCACTTGTAATGAAAATGCATGCAGAATATCTTAATAAAAATAAATTTACAGAAAAACAAGAGGGGGTCACAGTACACTCCTAAAAGGTCTGCTACAGAATGCACAAATCATTTGGTCCCAGATGGACCCGAACTTGTGATGAAGTATTTGAAGAGATAATGAGACAGTTGACCAATGCCCCTCATGTTGGTCTATGCAGACCTCAGAAAGCCATATGTGTTGCACACAAATGCCGTCTCAGTGATTTGGGGGTAGAGTTACATCAGGAACACCCACAAGGACTCTGGACAATAACTTATGCTAGTCAAGTTTTTCGTCATCAGAAAGAAATTATCCTGTCCACAAGCTGGAGTTTTTAGCACTCAGATGGGCAATTGTCAATCAGTTCCATGAGTATCTATACAGAGCCCACACCACAGTCCACAATAACAACCCTCTCACCTATGTGCAGATGACAGCAAAGCAGGACACTGCAGGCTATCGTTGGTTGTAAGCCCTCTCAACATATGATTACTGTGTGGAGTATCGCCCTGGGAAAAGCAACATTGATGCTGATGTGCTATCCAAAAGACCCCACCCAAGAGCTCCAGGGCCTGAAAGGATCTGAATTCCAGAGACCGTCATTCAAGCTTTGTGTGAAAGATATGACCCTGAAGAATTGACAAACTCCAGTAAACCACCTTGCCTGGTGAACAGTTTGGGTGCCTTGTCAGGTTGCATACCCACATGGCCCACTGTAATGTTGCTTCCCTCAGTAAACCCACTTTGCCACAAATGAGTCCTCAAGACTGGAGAAAAGGAAAAAATGGATGATCCAGCAATCTGAGACATTGTTAGAACCCTCCAACAAGAGGATGCCCAGAATTTATCAAAGTGGATCAAGGAGGAGCAAGATGGAGGGGTAACTCCCGGGGGATGCTAAGATAGAGGTATAGTGCTTAAAAACAATTTTGAACCTCTGCTATTAAAGATGGAGGGAGAGGAGGATGAAACCAGGGTGGAGGTGGACAAAGGGGTGAAGGGAGGGCTGGTAATGGGTGATGGCCAGAAAAGCATGAATGGCAGGGTAGAAGGGGCACTAGTATGGGTGGTGGAGGAGGTGGTTGCTACTAGTGTGAAGGTGAATAAGGGGGTGAAGGGAGGGCTGGCAACAGAAGAGGACCAGAAAAGCACAAATGACAGGGTAGAAGGAGCTGCAGGACATCCTCCACAAATAGGGGAAAATATGGAGATGGCTAGGGTGGTCCAGGGGCTGAGGGTGCAGGAAGGGGGGGCAACTCAGATCGGATCAGACCGGATGGGGACATCCGGGGTAGGAGACCGTAAGGAGGGCTATAAGGGAGAGTTACCCACTGGGGGGCCAGGCAAGCCTCAGGGCAAAAAAAGGACATGGTAAAAGCCACAACCCAGGCAGGGCCAGAGTGGGTCCAGGATAAGATGTTCATTACCGAAGGGGGGGCAGGGGAGGCTAGCAGGAAGCGAGTGGGTTGCTGGAGACATAAGGTCAATTGCAGAGGGTCCAGGAGGCCACCACGGGGGGGGGGCAAGTTGCAAAAATAAGGAAGAGTGAGTCAGTTTGTGGTAAGGAGACTCCAGGGCCTGTGAAAGCACTTTTCAAGAAAGGGGAAGATCCAGGGGAGCAGGCAGGGATTGGCCCCTTTGTGGGCAAGGTGGAGGATAAGGTTATGATTGTCAGGGGTTCCATGGTTAGGGGTATCAGCTAGGGAGGAACGGGCAGTAGGGGTAGCAAGGTCTGGGTCAGCTTCAGCTACCTTCCAGGAATGACAGCTGCAGAGGTCATTCACTACATCCCTTCCTGGAGAAAGCAACAGGATATGAGAACTCACCTGGTGTTCCATTTGGGAACAAATGACCTAGCTGGTCATAGTCTGATGGAAGAGCAAGCGAGGTTTGATGCCCTATCAAGGTTCTGCAATGAATTGTACTTCTTTTCAATGGCATTCTCAGAGGTGTTTCCAGTCCCTAAAGCTATTACGGACAGGAAACAGAGGATAGCAGATTACAACAGCTGGCTCTCTCACTGGTGTGATCTGAAGGGTTATGGGTTGGTGGGTCAGTGGGGGACCATCTGGCAAGATGACAGCCTCTTTGCCTCCAATAGGCTACACCTGAATGGGAACTGTAGGGAGGTGCTTAAGTAGAAACTGGAGGAATTCTTTAGTGCCCACTGTAATTTAAACTGAACAGGGTGAGGACCTGCTAGTAACACCAAACAGTGCACATGACAAGGGGGACAGTTGTCCCCCCCCCCCACAGAAAACCAAACAGAAAGTTGGGGCTGGGAATGATAAGACACGTACTATGAGGATCACCAAGAAAGGGGTGGGGGTTAGGGAAACAGCAAACTGGAAGGTCATGTGCACAAATGCCCAGAGTCTGGGTAATAAGGTCCGTGACCTGGCAGCAGTCATGGCAGAGGAGGATCTGGACTTAGTGGGAATCACAGAGACATGATTTCATGACAGACAGGACTGGGATGTGAACATTCCAAGTTACACGCTTTTCAGGAGGGATAGGGTAGAAAGAAGAGGGGCCGGGGTAGCACTCTACGTGAGGGAGGGAATCCCAGCTTCAGAAACACAGGGTAGATGGGGGGGACACAGAGGCGCTATGGGTCTCTTTGACCACAGAAAAGGATGAGGTAGTGCACACTGGTGTGGTATACAGGCCACCAGGGCAATCAGAAGGGGTGGATAACCAGATGGTTGAGGAGATGCTTAGGATGGTGGCAAAGGGTGAGGTGCTGCTGATGGGAGACCTCAACCTACCAGATGTGGAGTGGGAATCAATGACTGCAGCCTCATTTAGAAGCAGAGCGATTATGGACTCTCTCCAGATTGCCCATCTCGGGCATCTGGTCAAGGAACCAACCAGGGAAGGAACGGTGTTGTATCTGGTGCTTACAAATGGTGACAGAGCAGGGGAGGAATCAGTGGGGGGAAACCTGGGCACCAGTGACCATGGCACGGTGTGGTTCACTATACGCACTTCAGCCACATGCTACCGGACCAAGGTGAAGGTTCTTGACTTCAAACAGGCAAATTTCAACAAGATGAGAGATTATGCTTGCACAGCAATGAAAGGGTTGAGGGAGCTTAGAGGGGTGGAAACATTTTGGCCACGGTAGAGGAAGCCATCCTGGGGGGCCACTGACCACTGCACCAAGAGGGTAAGCAAAAAAAGGAAGAAAAGAAAGCCACAGTGGTTCAGTCAGGAAGTGGGGGACAGTATCAGAGCTAAAAAGCGAGCCTTTAGACTCTACAAAAAATGTAGCGTGACCTAGACTGAACAAACTACTAGATGACGCTAAGGGAAGCGAGGAAGGTGGTCAGACGGGCAAAAGCAAGGACCGAGGAGAATATCGCCAAAGCGGTGAAGAAGGGGGATAAGACCTTCTTCCGGTATATTAGTGAGCAGAGAAAAGGGGGAAATGGGCTACCTAGTCTGGAAACAGAGATGGGGTAAGGGTGGAGGGGGACCGGGAAAAGGTTGAAATGCTGAACAATTATTTCAGTGCAACATTCATGAGGGAGGAGGCATGGGAGGATGGCAACACCAGGCTAGCCGATATGGAGGGGGCAGGGGTAGATGTGAGCCCCTTCAGGGATGAGGAGATCTTGAGTGAACTCAAGGGCCTTAAGGTGGACAAGGCAATGGGACCAGATGGGGTTCACCCAAGAGCCTTGAGGGATCTGAGGGAGGTGTTAGCGACTCCCTTGACCACTCTGTTCAACGAGTCATTACACTCCGGGGAGATCCCGAAGGATTGGAAGTGTGCGGATGTACTGCCCCTGCACAAGGGTGGGGGAAGGCAGGACATGAAGAATTACAGGCCCATAAGACTGACTTCTGTGGTCAACAAGCTCATGGAGAAACTGCTCAAGGGCAGAATCACCAGCTACATGGAGGCTAACGGCCTTCTCGACCCAAGGCACTACGGCTTTTCCAAAGGCAGATCATGTGAAACAAATTTAGTCGGGTTTTTTGACTGGGTCACTAGGGTAGTGGATCAGGGTGGGTCCGTGAACATAGCATACCTGGATTTCAGGAAGGATTTTGATACGTTACTGCACAGAAGGCTAGTGTACGAAATGGAGCACCTGGGGCTGGGGGGGCTGGTTACTAGGTGGGTGCGAAACTGGTTGGGGGGCAGAGTACAGAGGGTTTTAGTAAATGGGGTTCCCTCAAGTGTGTCAGGGGTCACTAGCAGAGTTCCCATGGGGTCAGTGCTGGGCCTCTGCTGTTCAACATCTTTATAGCTGACATAGCTGAGGGGTTGGAGGGCAGAGTGAGCCTGTTTGCAGATGATGTAAAGATTTGTAATAGAGTGGACATGCAGGATGGGGATGAGAGGATGCAGAGGGACCTAGGGAAATTAGAGGAATGGACCAGAAAGTGGAAATTACTGCTCAACATGGCAAAATGTAAAATCATGCACCTAGGCAGAAGAAATGAGAGAGTAAAATACAGAGTGGGGGGCAAGCAGCTGGAAGTGACTGAGGAGGAGAGGGACATGGGCATTATCATTTTGCAGTACTTGAAGGTGGCTGGGCAGTGCGGGAGAGCAGTGACTAAAGCCAGCAGAGTGTTGGGTTGTATTGGGAGGGGGGTCACCAGCAGGAGGAAAGAGGTCCTGATACC
Source organism: Neoceratodus forsteri (assembly GCA_016271365.2). Classification (NCBI taxonomy): domain Eukaryota; kingdom Metazoa; phylum Chordata; order Ceratodontiformes; family Ceratodontidae; genus Neoceratodus; species Neoceratodus forsteri. Next base: position 655,783,273 of record CM057455.1, on the reverse strand, counting down.
CTTGTACACCCAACTGGTCAGGCCTCATCTGGAGTATGGGGTCTAGTTCTGGAGGCCTTACCTAAAAAAAGGATGTGGAGAGGGTGTAGTGGGTACAAAGAAGGGCAACCAAGATGGTGAAGAGACTTGACCATTTGCAATATGAGAGGAGACTGAGAGCCCTAGACATGTACTCCCTGGAACAGAGGAGAGAGAGGGGAGACATGATAGAGACCTTTAAGTATCTAAAAAGGATCAACAAGGGGGGTACTGAGAACATATTCTAATTGAAGGCGTGTCCCAGGAAAAGAGATCACGATCTTCAACTAGAAGAGGGTAAGTTCAGGGGTAACATCAGGAAATAACTTCTTTACTGAGACGGTGGTAGAAGCCTGGAACAGGCTGCTGAAAGAAGTGGTGGGGGAGAACACAGTGTGGGGGGGGTTCAAGAGGGCTTGGGACAGACATAGAGGGAGGTTGAAGTGAGGGGGAGGAAATTCACAGCAAGCCTAGTGGCAGCTAGGCAGTTGGGCAGCTGGATGGGCCTGGCAGTCCTTTTCTGCCGTCACCTTCCTATGTTCCTATCCTGACACCTCCCTGCCACTGAGTGTGGAACAAACTGAAAGTTCATAAAGACGTGGTTTATAGAGAGCTACAGAGCAATGATGGGCCAAGCATTAAACAGTTGTTACTGCCAGTCAAATTAAGAAAGCTGGATCTCGAAGTCCTACATGATGAGTTGGGACACATGGGTGTTGACAGAATACTGGACCAAGTTAGAAGGAGGTTCTATTGGCCCTGGATGAGTGCAGAGGTGGAGAACTATTATAAACAGTGTATAAGATGCACCCAGTGGAAAATGCTGCTCACCCGAGTGGCTCCTTTGGTGAATATTACCACAAGTGCTCTCATGGACTTGATTGCACTGACATTTTGAGCTTGAAGCCAGACAAAAAGAACATTGCCAACATATTGGTGGTGACAGACTACTTCACCAGGTATGCCCAAGCATTTCCCTCAAAAGATCAAAAGGATGCAACTATAGCCAAGATTCAGATTGAAAAATACTTTGTTCATTATGGATTGCCAAAGAGAATTCATTCTGACCAGGGTCGATTTGGAAAGTCAGCTGATCAAGGAGTTGTTGTCTCTCTGGGGAATTAGGAAGTCACAGCCCACTCCCTACCACCTCAAGGTGATACACAACCAGAAAGATTCAATAGAACCTGTTGAATATGTTGGGCAAGTTGGACCCTCATTAAAAAATCAAATTGAAGTCAAGTGAGCATGCTTGTCCATGCATACAATTCCACCCACAATGATGTCCCAGGGCAGTCCCCATATCTGCTCATGTTTGGAAGGGAGGCCAGGCTCCCAGTGGACCTTGCATTTGGAGTATTATCTGATGGAGACAATCTAGAGACCTACGCTAATATGTTCAGACTAAAACAGCAGTTGGACGATGCCTATGGCTGGCTGCAGAATTGTCTTCCAAGAGAAACTTGGCAAACAAAACCAAATACGACAAACATGTCAGAGCTCACAAGTTACTCCCTGAAGACAGAGTCTTGGTTCAGAACTTGAGATTACCAGGAAAGCAGAAAACTGCAGATTGGCAGGGCAACCTCCCCAATGTGGTTACAGAAAAACTTGTGGACTTGCCAGTGTACAGAGTTTGCCCAGAATGGGATCACCATAGAAGTAAATTTCTGCACTGCAACCATTTCCTCCTGACTGGACAATTGGATGTGCCAAATCTGGACAGTGGCCAAGTACTCCCCCAGAGAATAGAAAGCAGGTGTTCTCATAGACACCAAAGGAAAACTAGTCATTGTTCAATCAACCTAGCTAATTGTCCATTCAGGCCTCCAGAAAGGCATTTGACTGAACCAGCACAAACTGCAATATATTCGTCTGATGATGAGGATGACTGTGTTCATCATCATTCCACTGTGCGCATTCCTCATCTGTCAAATGCTTCTGATGGTTGGTAGATGCCAACTACTCCACCCACACGCAGAGCCCTTTGAGCCCCAGAGAGACCAGCTACCCCTGAACTAGAGCATGTAGAAGATCACATAGAATCTGACCAAGAGTCAGATTTTATAACTGAACCAGTACATCATCAGGAAACTCATTCACTGTCCAGAGAGGAGGGACGTGCACCCTTAGTTGCCTAGAAACCAAAAGAAGTCCCATTGAGATGTTCAGAAAGACCTGTAGGATTCATTTTGAAGTTCAGTTACAACACTCCTGGTGCTCCCACTCAACTGCCCCTTTATGTGGTGCATTGTGGAATCTATATCACACCCCACTCCATCCCCCGTATTGTGTTCAATAGTCTTAGGTTATAATGTGGGGATGCATAGTACTGAAAATGTTGGTTACATAGGAACCAACTGCCTACTGTATATATGAAACTGTTGTTAATTCTGAACCTGTTGATATTGATTAGGTAAAATTGTTAGTTGTTGTTGCCTGTTTAGTGTCTTTCAGATAAGCACTTGAAAAAACTTGTGAAATTTCTGGTATGATAATTCATGACCTAGGGGAGAGTGTAACCCCCCCCTTGGGAGGGGGCTTACCTGGACTGCTGTTGCCACCCTCCCAAAATCCCCTCATTGATGCCTGCTCTCCCTTGCTTGACTATCCGTGTGGCATGGAGAGAGGGCCAGGGAGCAGCATGAAGCTGCGGCGCCTCCTGTACCCTTCTTCTTCCAGCAGCTGCAGCCACATTTCATCAGCCTGGTCCCCGATTGTGGCATAGGGGACTGAGAACCAACACTGGATGCATTCCTTTTTCCAGCATCTTCTGCTCCACATCATATACTGCTGTCGATGGCACCCAAGAGAGAGTGTGTGCTGCAAGGGGCTCCTCTCCAGCACTGTCTCTCCTCCTGACTCCAACACAACTCGCCATACCCACAGCTCAGATTGACTGCCCAGATAACAGCCCTAAAGGGCTGTTAAATACCTGGGGGGTAAGCACACTTATTGGGGCAAAGAAACAAATAAAATAATGACTTTAGAGCACAGGGTTCCTACGAGAACATGGGAGCAGCCATTTTATTTTTATTTTTTTGCTCCTTCCCTGCTTCCCAACCGGCCATTCCTTTGGGTCACCATGGACCCTGCTGGCACTCATCCCCGCTGCCAGCCACCACCTCACATCACAGCCCTCCCCAGGTAACCTGGCATAACCCTTCGCCAGATGGGTCCCCCCCTTCCAAGGGGGAAGGCACCAGTGGGGGACTGGTCAACAGATTATACTAGTGGCCCAGGGTGCTGCTGAGGTGGTCCAGCAGTCTGGGCCTTTTTGTGGTGGTGGGGGCCAGAAACCATCATCCAGTCAGCCGGGGAGCATGTTTCCTCTTTACTCCCCATGGGAACATAGACGTGCCATTGACATCAGGGCATACACTGATGTCTGTCACGCTCCCCTACGCAATGGGGCCTGACACATTGCTGTTCTCCCAGCCTCCACCAGGAGTCAGCAAGTGCTGGGCCACAGACCATTCCCCCAGGAGAAAGTGAGCAGTCATCGGACACTCAAGCTTTTTCCCCCGAACGGCCCTCGACGCTCGAGTCCATTCCAGAACCTGGGTCGTCGGTGTTGCAGCAGTAAATCTTTCTGCTGCACCGGCAGGCCAGCATGGGAGCAGTCATTTTTATGACCCCTAACCTCACTCACCAACCAATCAGAGGGCTAGAAAGCCCAGCAAGTCACATAAGGGATTGTGGAAGGATGATGCAATCAAGGACCCTCCCAAATGAACAGGTTGGCTAAGAGGGCCAATTGGAGGGTAGGACAAGGCAGAAGGACTGATGGACAGCTCTGCCTTTCCAATGGGACACTGAACTGGAGAGAGATGTTTCTTGGCTCTCAAGGAGCTCATTGCAGTCTGAGAGAGACACTGAGGTGTTTGGACTTGCTGCTGCTAAGAACAAGCTAGAGGCCTAAATAGGCCAACCATCCTGTGAACCCTCACCAGGGTTCATTCTGCAAAATCACCGTGAGTCTTATCCTAGGCTTACACTGTTCAGAGACAGTGCCAGGAAAAAGCACCGGTGTAGTGAAAGCTGAGAAGTTGTGCCAGACGAGCACCTGTTGGAAAAAACACTGGAGAGTATGAGCCTATGGGGCATGGTAGCATACCGAAGCTGCTGAGCTGTGCACAGCAGAGACAGAGACTTGCATCCGTTGCTTTGGAGCCAGGTAAGAGGACTGCTAACCATTCTATAGTGGGGTGGATCTTGGAATAGGGAGTCACAGGGCACATGCCTAGAGTATGTGGGTTCTCTCACTCTGGAGGGAAGTCAGACCGTGGCAGTCACTCCTTGGGAACCTGGAAGCCACTGCATAGTGCTCTTGTGGTTGAGAGCTGAGCCAGAAGAGCAGTAACCTGTGAGGTGTGTATCAGAAGGTGTGTGCTGCTGTGGTACATTTGAGGGAATCTAAAGTGTTTTATCCCCAGGCCACTGGGCCCTGTTCCTGACTGCTGTTCACCCTGTTGCTGTGTGCTGTCCCCTGCCTCTACTGAACTGCTGCATCCATGGGTCACATGACTGCCGACATTGTAGGAGGAAGTAGGCAGTTGGTTAACTAGGATCTGCAGCTTATCCATTAGGTAGGGAAATGGGCAGACTAGGTGGGCCAAGCGGCTCTTATCTGCTGTCAAATTCTATGTTTCTATGTTTCTATTGCTGGCTGGGGCATTTTCTGCTGTTCCAAGTTTGGATTACAACTACTGAATTTGGATTACAAGATGATTTTCAAGCATTTTCCAGCTGGATTTCAAGTTCTTTAAACTGTGATAGCATACCATGGCTTGTTGGGGGGTTAATTTGCAAACTTGATAATATTAATCAAGTGCACCACCAAACAAAAGAACACAGGCAATGTAGCTACCAGGCCTGCACCAGGACTCGTGTCATTTCTGGGTACCCAGAGTCATTGGTTATTGTGTCACACTTGAAATTTGTTAACTACTGATACCAGCTGAAGAGTTACCGCATCCTGTGTAGCATAATTTTTGTGCCCCTTGACTGGGCAGGTGCTTCACAGACTGTGTGGAATCTGAGATGGTGGTAGAGAACCACAGTACAGTGGCTCCTGGGGAACATTACTATAAGTTGGAAGTGTACAAGGGGACTTGCAGTTCTCTAGCCCCTTCTTTTCCTCCAGTTTCTAGGACTGGGGCTCTTAAAAGCACTGTTGATTTGTTGAATTTTACTTCTGTGTGTATATCCAGCTTGTATAACCTGACTGAAATTTTTACTGGTAAAGGTAACAACTGTCTTATTGGTCTCCAGGGGGTGGTCTAGTCCAGAAAAGGGAGATGGTTAGGTACTGCATCTCGCGGTGGTACTACACACAACATCTGGCACACTTATTTTCTCTGGTTAAAGGCACTACAGTATTTCTTATTTATTCTGGGATGAACCCCCTACCACAGGAGAAAGAAGGAACCCAACCCCCGAAGTCAGATGGGCACTGTACCGTCATCAGGCAGGGGCGTGAACCCAGACAGTGCAACCTGGGGGTCACATTAAAAAGTGGCAAGCTTATGTTGGAATACTCAGAACATTAAAGGGACACTGTCAACCCCTTTATGCCTCAAAGTGTCCCTTATTAAAAAAAAAAAAAAATGATTGTTCAAATTCTGTAAAGATTACTGATGTATTTGGTAGTTTGATTCTGGTTCATTTTTTCTTTTAAAAAGTGAAAAGTAGACTGCTCACCATACTGGTATTATGACACAAAAGCATGTTTGTTTGCGTTCCTTGATCAACTCCGACGGCATCTTTCTTGGACTTGAGAACACCCCCAACACAGTCTAGCCACTCATGATACAGTGGGAAGAGAGGAAATGATTTCATCTTAAGTGGCTGCACTGTTTGGGGGTATTCCTAGTGTTTAGGAAGTATACAGTAAGTCTAGATCAAGAATTTGAAACAAAACAAGGTTAAGTATAATTACACCATTAGCATGTATTTCAGTTTTACTAAAAGGGGAAGCAGATACAACAACCAGCAACATCTATGAATTTTAGAGTAGGTAAGCAATAATAAAATATGGGGTTTTAACTAGAAATAATAATGTTGCAAAATGGGTTGACTGTGTCCCTTTAAAGGATAATCACATTAGATTCCAGGCCCCTTATCCAGTCTGCCTACATGTTTTTTGTAAGTCAGGAACTCGAGATTTATCACACTCCTGACAAGGCCCTGAAGGTGAGCCATGGCAAAAGTTAGTTGGTCTGCCCCCATCCCACTCATTCCCAGTCACATAAACCTCCACAAGTTGACTAGCAGCAGGCTAAACAACAGTGAATCAATTCTCATGGCAGAAGAGAGGCCACATCCACCATGAAAGAAGTTAGAGACATCCTGCACGCATTTAAAACTGGTCAGTACACGCGTTGGACTTTCTCGTCTAAGGGTACCTATTTTTTACATTTATTTGGATTATTGAACTTGTTTCTAGTTACCTAGCCATTGCCCAGAGATGAACACTTTTTCACTTGGCTTCTGCCTTCTGCTGGACCTGAATGGTAAGATAAACTGTAGTATTACTGAGTGACATTTCTATTATAAAGGACAGTTGACCCTTCAGTGCTGTGACTGCTACTAGTCTGTCTAGTTGTCCAAAAGTGCATCAATAAGTGAACTGGGGTTTGCAGACCAACCCTGAGTGGCACACTTGCTCTTTGCAGGCTTCAAGCGGATCACTCCATTTATAGCAAGACATGTTTAAATAGGCTTTTTTCCTTCTTCTTCTGTCTAGCCATCTGGTTTATGCCTGATTTAAATCAATCTTCATATTTTTCACTTTTACAGGGCATCACCAGTTATATATGATAATTTTTTTAATGTAATGCAGTGGTTGTACACCAGCAAGGAGGGGGAGCCTGGGATTTTGGAGGAGGGGATGCCCAGAAGCAAACTGCAGAATCAAGGGGAACCTTCGAGGCCACTGGGACCCTCGGGGGTCCTTCTTGCCTTGGAGGCTCTGGCCTGCGATCCTCAAAAGGCACCACTTAGATGAATATAGCCATTGCCTGTTTGTTTAGAATCAAATGAGTTTGGTTCCTTATTAAAATGTTTAAAGTTCTTATGCAGAAATGTCTGTAACCCTCTTTCCCAGAGTGGGATTGAACTTTTGATTACACACTGGCCTGCAATACGTCCCTTTGCTCATCTCGACAGTTTCCTCTGTGAAGCAGGGCATATATAGACATTCTGGCTCAGATATTCAGAAATGCCCCAAAGCCTGGCGCAAGTCCGGTGCAGTGCAAATCCAATGCGCCGTGACACAACAGGAGCCATATTCAGAGGTTGCGCTGGCCGCACTGCATCAGCATAACCCGGCTGAATATGGCACAGTTGCACCATGTGGATGTGCCATGGTGCAACCAGAGTTGCACCATGGCGCTAACACAGGAGCACCATTTGCAGACAGATAAGCCCCAGGGCAACCGTGGGAGCAGGGCAACTGAGCAACAGAGGGGGGCAAGGCACAGGGAGGTGACCTAGGGACAGAGCCAGGGAAGCACAGTGACAGGCCACAGGAGGCCACCACCAGCTGGGCACAGCAGGATGCAGACAGGCACCCAGACCCCCAACCCCAGAACACAACAGTGGCACAGACAGTAGGCAACAGGAGGTGCCAATAGTGGATGGATAGCCACCAAAGGGGCCCCTCACAGGCTGCAGGCTGTGCCCCCCCTACACACCCAGACCAGAGCAGGCCACACCCAGGACCACACAGCCAAGAACACACACCCACCACACACCCCTGACAGCTGCCCCATGGGCACCCCAAGGCACAGTCACTGACCGAGGGGAAGGACACCGCCACAGTGGGACACACCGCAGCACACAGCAGTGATCCACAGAAGCACAACATGCATCCCAACACATGCACACCACACAGACAGGCACTGGGCCGGTGTAGCATGGCTCCTCATGCCACCTGCAAAGCAGACACAGACACAGGCAGGTATGTCAAAAGATATATATATTGGAACAGCAACTATTTACAACTGAAGGGTGTGGGGAAGGGTAGGAAAGTGAAGGAAGGAGGATAGGGAACAGGGACTGTACAGTGGGAAGGGGGACTGGAGGGGGAGGTATGGCTGGGGAAACAGAGGAAATCAGGGCCTGACTAGCAGCAGCCACAGCCTGCCACCCTCTGCATTCTTCACTGCCTGCTGTCTGCTAGCAGCATCTGTCGAACCTGCAGCATCGCCTCCATGGTTGTCGAGGTGATGAGTATCAATTGGCAGAGTAGTCGGCAGTAGAGGGGCCTCCTGCACCACTGGACACCTAGGACAAGAGATAGGACAGGTGGTCAGTGCAACGTCCCAAGGAATCATGCCCATCCACAGCGCGCAATGGGCAGCGGGATCACACACCCCCAGAGGGCCTGTACAGGCCACCCACAGGGGGGGCCAATGCCTGCCAGCAATGCAGCAAACCACAACAGTGCACAACAGTGGTCCCTGCCACACAGTGGCCACCCAATTGCGCCATGGCAGTCACATGGCACAGTGCTCCGGCAGCACCAAGCAACATCAGTGGCAGCCGGGCGCACATCCACCCCACCAACAGCTGGCACATGTGTCCAATGGATGCTCCGCAGTGGCGGGCACCATGCACAGTGCGACACACACAGCTGCCATGGCACACAGCACAGGCAGCCATGCCCGCACCCACGACCTCACCACCCACATGAATGGTGCGAGGACAATGTCAGTGCCTACCTGCTCTCCGTGGCCCCACTGGTGCCAGAGCCACTCCTCCACCACCTCCCTGGGCCACTGCGGCCTGCCATCCTGCCACCACTGCAGCAGCCCTTCTTCTGTCTTCATGCCCTGGGAATGGAACAGACAGGTACACATCAGTAACCAACCACAGTAGCTGCCCACCACCCCCACCACTGTGCACAGGGTGTGCCCCTGCCTGACACGTCCCACACAGCAGCATCGCAACCCAAGTGGCGGAGGGCGATGTCACCCCACACTGCATGCAATGACAGTACACCACCCTGCAGGGCATGCCAGGCAGCCTAGCCAACACTACAGTACAGCACCAGGGCATACATGCATTATGGGCCTACTCACCTGACTGTGGCACAGCCCCCTGCCTGACATGCACCTCCAGCCTCCTGAGGCACTCTGAGTCCCTCTGTGCCAGGTCACCATTGCAGTGGCGACACTGCTTCCCCATCCTGGCCACCCCTGTGTGCTGCCGCAGTGTGGCAGCAATGGTCTGCCACACACCCACCAGGGGCTGCTGCAGTGGCGCCTGCCCAAACAGTTGGGGTGCATCAGGCTGGAAGCAGGTGACAAGGCTGACCAATTCAACCTGTGTCCAGTTGGCCACTCGTGGTGCTCGCTGCTGCTCCATGATTCAGGTGTGAGCCGGTGAGCAAAATGGCAGCGGTAGGTGCACGTGGCCACAGCATGTACCAGATGCGCAGGCCGAGGAGACATGCGCTGTGTCCACCCATCACGCAGACTTGGAGATGAGGGGCATGGGTGTGGCTAGGCCAGGTCACAGGTCGGGGGTCACCTAGGGGCAGAGGTCACAGCAGGGGTCAAGGTTCGGCTGCTGTACAGTGTGCACGTGCACAATAGAAGGCCTGGTGCAGCATGCGTCATGGCCCACAATGTGCAGTCGGTGCTCAGTGTGCAACTGGCATCAGCACACCATCTGGCACATGTGCACTGCTGACCTGCGCACTGCACATGCATGCGCATTGCGCTGCGACTTGTTCCAGAGCAAACTCATTGCGCACAGAACAAAATCATGATATTCAACTGCCACATGCAAATGAGCTCATCAGCCAATGCATGGCACATCGGGGGAATTAGCATGTCATTACCATTGCGCCAAAGCTCATTTGCATGTGATGTGCTATAAAAGCACCACGGCTCAGCACAGGCCATGGACCGGTATTGCATCCTTTTGAGATAAGTTGCAAAAACTGCTGCAGCACACTGGGTGCAGCCAGCACAGCGGGAGGACGAAACAGGGTGCTGCTGCCACAGACACACTGTACTGTCCATGTCCACAGGAAGCGACATGTCAGAACAAGAAGAGGGTGAGGAGCGTGGGCCTGCTTGCAAACGCAGGCCCAGCTTCACTAAGGCAAAGACAGAGGTCCTGCTCGAAGCCTACCTTGACAGGGAGCCTCTGTTAAGTGGTGCCACGGGCACACCACAGGCCAGGGCTAGGGCCTGGGAGGAGGTGCCGGCATGTGTGAACCAACAGGGCAGCCACCAGTGGTCAGCGCAGAAGTGCCACAAGAAGGTGTGCATGGACAAGAGGTGTATAAAGGAGAAGGTGGCCGCCATCCATGCATCCTGGAGTGCCACTGGAGGGGGGCCTGCAGATGCACCACAGCTCACGGTGCAGGAGGAGTTGTGGCAGCCACCATGTGCTGCAGCACCGTGAAGGGTGTGCCTGAAGGAGGATTTCAGATGGGTGGCAGCCTATCACTGCATGGTACGTATGTCAGCCACGCACAGCCAGTGGCACGGAGGGTGCATACATGGGCATGCTGGCATTCATGCTGCCGCCATGCATGTCCTGTGCATGTGTGCGCAACACTGTGCATGCCATGCTGCCGGATGCATGCAGTGGCTGTTTGGAGGGTCACATGTGGGCATTGCATCACTAACACACCTATTTTCTCTTTCAGCACCAGCGCACCTGCGTGTGGAGGATGAGGCACCAGCAGCGGTCATGGATGCAGGACCAGCCCCAGGGAACTAGCCATCCACCTCCACAGGCATCCAGGGGCCTGATAGGCTGCAGACCACCATCACAGTCCGGGCGGATGTCCTGCGCATGGGGTCGGATGAGGCCCTGGATGTGTTCCTGTGGGATGCCAGTCTCGGTATCCTCTGTGTGGAGACACAGATCGGGGTGGGGTCCGACGCCGATGACAACACCTCCATCATCCTGAACAGCATGGACGATGTTGTGGGGGAGATGCCCATGCCAGACACCAACACAGGCAGCACACCCAGCAACCAGACAGCGGGGGAACATCTGCCTGCCACCACTGCGGGTGCAGCTGTGTGCACTGCCATGGCTGTACCTTGTGGTGGTGGTGGTGGTGTGGCCGCGCAGGTGCTGGGGAGTGTTCAGCGGCTGCACAGGTAACATCAGCAGGCGGCGGGTGCCACAGGGTGACCGGATGCTGGGTCCACTGCCGGGGCACCAGCTAGGGACATACCCCATGAGGACCCCATTTTGCAGCATCCACTTTGGGGACGGGGCTGCTCAGCATGGCCGGTCACCACAGGAGGGTCAGCGTCCCACCCAGGATCCCCAGGACGCCGACCCACTGGCAGAGTACAACTGTTTGCTGTGGGCCTCCATACAGCAACAGGTGCAGCTTGCCTCTGGGGTGCATGCACTGTGCGTGGAGGTGTGCCAGTTGGCTGAGCAGAGTGAGAGGGACACTGTGCAGTTCCTGTCAGGGATGCAGTGCATGCAGGAGGACATGACTGCATCCCTGGATCGCATTACCAGTGCAATCACGGATGGCTTTGCGATGCTGGCTGCCACAGAGCATGGCCAACCACCGCAGACCCCACACAGTGCACTGTCCACCTCATGATCCTGGCATAGGGTGACACCCACACTGTCGACATTGGGCTCTGATGTAGGCATCCCGGGCAGGCCTGTTTAGGCGCCTACGCACCCTCACATGTACCCGGTCATGGTCCCGCGGTTCAACCCTTGGGGGGCTCATGCAAACACCCCCTGTGGCTGCCAATCTGCCCTGGCGCAGATGCCCTCATGGCTGCGGTGACCATGGGTCAGTGTGGCAGCCCTGATGTGTGTGCCACCCTGACCGCAGTCTGAAGCTGCCGCCCTGTGCGTGCATGGGTGGCAAATGTGTGTGTGTGTGTGTGTGTGTGTGTGCATACCACTGGTGTAGCACCTGTGTTTCATGCCACACACTGCCTGTGTGTGCTTACCCAGCTGCTGGACCATGTGGCGTGGGTGTGATGAGGGCAGTTCAGCACCGGTTGCACCTGTGCACCGGTGCAGTACATCTGTTCCCCACCTCATGCCAATGCCTGGGTGTGTGGGTGCGTGTGTGTGTTGCTGTGTGTTGCTGTGTGTGGTTCTCTGTGGTTGTGTGCCACTGACTCCCCTACTCCTTCATCACACCTCTGTGTGTGCCTGCCCACTGCCATGCATGCCCCTGCATGTGTGCTGTACCTGTGTGTGTGGCTCATGCACGGGTTTCATGCCACCTACCTGCTTGCACCATAGTGCTCCTGTGCGATGGTGTCCCGATGTTGGCACTCCATCTGTTGCAGCCGGGGATCCCTCCACCCAGGGGTCTGTCCACCACCCTCCAGCCCATTGTCTCCATTGTCCCCACTACTGTCGCCCGCGTCAGCCTCCACAGCTATCCCCTGGTCAATGGCCATGTTGTGCAGTATGCAACAGGCCAGGAATAAGCCACAGGCTTTTGAGGGGCTATACTGTAGGGCACCACTAGACCTGTCTAGGCAATGGAAACGTACCTTCAGCATGCTGAGTACATGCTCAATGATGTTGCACATGCTGGCATATGCCTTGTTATACTGTTCTTCTGCTGGGGATGATGGGTGCCGGTAGGGGGTGAGCAGCCAGGGCCTCAGTGGATGGGCGCTGTCTCCTGTGTAGATAATGACATAGTTAGCCCTCTACCGTCCTTTGCTGTGACCCTTCCTTTCCTTGGCACCCTCACCAGCATGCCCACCTGCCTCCCCCCATCCCATGACCTGCTCTGCCCATCACCCTTGCCTGTCCCATACTCACCCACTAGGTGACCCGTGGGGATGTCCCAACATTTGAACCTGTGGCACAGCGCAGAGCTGTGCCAGATGAACGCATCATGTGCACTCCCAGGGCGTGTGGCACAGACATTGGTGATGCACCCCATGGCATTGCACACCACCTGGCAGTTGATGCTTGGGCTCCCCTTCCTATTGATGTAGGCCATACCCTCGGGGCCAGGTGGCATGCAGATGCCCACGTGGGTGCAGTCACTGGCTCCAAGCACGCCAGGCATGCGTGCTACCCTGTGGAAGTCCTGCATGGTTGCTGTATGCTCCGCCTGTGTGCTGGGGAAATGGATGTATTCCAAAGCATGTGGCAGCAGAGCATTGAGGAACTGTGTGAGGAAGCATGATGTGGCTGACTGGGTTATGCCTGTGGTGTCCCCTGTTGGTCTCTGGAAGGTACCCATGGCAAGCAGGCATATGACGGCTGTCACTTTGGTCCCCACAGACATTGCATGGCTCCGTCTCATGGGTTCCTGCATCTCCTCACTGCACAGCCCACAGAGCTGCCTCAGATTGGCCCTATTCAGGTGGTACCAGCCCACAATCACCGTGTCAGAGTAGTTCTCAAAGGTGGTGTGGGCATGGTACCACCTGTGTCGGGCATGCCGCTGATGCACCCTTCCTCAGCCACGTTGCTGTTCCTCCTGCCCCCTCACACCCCTCATTACAGCCTCCATCATAAAGGGTGCACTATCTATGGCCCCTGATGTCCACTATCCCCCTGAGCAGTTGGCTGCTGAGGGCTGTGTGCCACCCTGGTGTACTGCCTGGCACTGTGCCTGCCTGTCCGTCTCACTCTCTCTGCGTCCATCTCCCTCTCCACTGCCACCTCTGTCCCTTTCCCTTTGTGGCTGCCTCTGTCTGTCTCTCGCTTGCTCTGCCTCTGTCTGTCTGTCTGTCCTTCTTTAGTTTTTTCTGTCTCTCTCTCTCCCTCTCACCTGGTGAAGGTGCTGTCTGAGTGCTTGCACCCTGTATTTATAGGAACAAGTCTGCTCAGCACATCTCGGATTTGCTCCGCACTTGCACCATGGTTTTACAGTTGAATATTGCACTGCACCAGGTATTCATGGGTCCACCCCCTGCACTTGCACCTGCATTCATTATCATTGTGCATTGGCACAATGGGATTTGCACTGCGCACTGGCTCTCACTGAATATTGCTCCTTGGTGCAAGTCCGCACTTGTGCCGGCGCAACTCAGTTGCCCTATGTATAGCAGAACTGGTCAGCAGACTCAGTTCCAATGGACACTGATTATCATACTGCTGGTTCATTTATTTACTTTTAAAGGATTACTAACCCACTATGACTATCAGTACGCAATACAGCTAAGTCTTTTTCCACAGATTGAGTGCTGAGAGGCGACAATGTGGATAATGTTACCTCTTTCCATACTTTGATGTTATACTTTCCTTTTCTGGCTACCCATGTGCAGTGATGTCCTTTCTTCCTCACGGTCCCTACCCAAGCTGCAAGGGGTTTTACGCCACCTGGGAAGGTATTGCTTCAATAGCCAGTACCAAGGAGCAGTGTTGGTTAAGTTACTTTTTCTATTACTTTCTATTACTTTTGGAAACGTGTTCCAGGAAGCTCTGTGCAGTCACTAGCAAGGATGGAGCTGTACTAGAAAAAGGTATTACACCTTGTAGTTACAGTTACTTCTATCTTTTTATACAAAAGTAATACATAACTTATGTAACTGATTACATTTATTTGAAAGTAACTAGTAACTAACCTATTACTCTCAAATAAATGTAATCTGTTATAGTTTCATATTCCTTTTGTATTGTTTTTGTATAAAAAGAAATAGGTAACTGTAACTGTAAGGTGTGTTACTTTTTCCGGTCCTTCTCCATCCTTGCTAGTGACTGCACAGAGCTTCCAGGAACAAGTTTCTAAAAGTAATAGAAAGCAATAGAAAAAGGAACTTACCCAACACTGCCAAGGAGACCAGTCACTTTTATGGTGGTCACCTTTCCAACTGATTGGGGATCAAACTATCTCATTGGTCACTCAATCTGTAGTTTAAAGCAGCAGTGTAACGAAAAAAGTTATTCCAAAAAGCTAATTTTTTGCCATAGTTTTCAAAAATATTGGCAGAACTGTTGATTTGGGGTTTCTGGATGCTTCCTATGCTATGTACTGCACATCTGCATTTTTCTCTGGATTCCTACTCTCCTGGGATCCTCAGTATTATTTCAATGCAAAAATTAGGTGGCCGTCTTTTTTTCTTGAGAAATAATTACATTAAAACTTTGATAAAATTATTAAATGACAATGAAAACTGGAAATTTTACCACCAAAATAAACTGGAAGACATCTGGCATCAGTTAGGAAGAAAAAATGATGGGGTCAAGTTTTAGCCCATTTTCATTGCACTGCTGCTTTAAAGTCCTCCTACCTTGGAAGTTTGTACTGTTTTCTCCAGTTCCAGAGGCTCCAGCTAAGCACCTCAGTTTGGATTTCCATGTTATCTTTGTTTGTTACTATTTAGCTGCACATTAATCTGATTGGTTTCTTGCACCCTTAATTTCAAAACTGCACAAGTTAAGATGAAGCGTTCTTTAGATAATGTACTTTACTACTGGAACATACTAATTTTCACAGTTTTTTCCTTTTTTGGGCTGATTCTGGTGTTGCAAGAGACAGAGTATCGGCACAACAGTCTGGAAAGTTATTATCTACTTATCAGTTTAGGAAGAAAGTATGATGGTTACTCCCTTGTGGTTTTCTGATGGCATCATCTCCAAGTACAATAATATATTCCCATAATGTCAGTGGGCACAACAGCCATGTAAAAAGATGTCAAGTGTTGACTGCCATACATAGACAGAACAGACACCCACCTCTCAAAAGATGAACATGACAAGTTACAGTGGTTGGGTTTGCATAGGTCACTGCTTCCACTGTTTAGAAGAGTAGGAGGCATGGTTCAGCTATTTTAATCCCTAGTTCTACCATGTTTCAATGCATAGCCACCTCTGCAGATTCCATGGGGTGCCTAACTGTGGCAAAGGGTCAGTACATAGAAGCTAATATTACTCTGGTTAGTCTTTATAATACACCTGGTCAAATTCTTAATACATCCAACTGCTACACCAAAAGATCTTGGACTTTCAGACTGGTATTCTTTTAATTGGTAGGGACAATATAGAAAATAATGGATACGCAACTGTATTACAGATTTTTTTTTTTTTTTTTTTTACACCCAAGGTGTGTGATGACCCATAAACCTTAAGAGCGAAGCGCGAGAGGTTTATAAGGTCATCACACACTGAGGTTGTGTAAAAACAATCCATAACAATATAGTTGCATAGCTATTATTTTTTTATAATTACTGGTGCAGTGAGTTTTCTTTCCCTTCAACACTTGAGCAAGTTAGTGGAGCACTACTGTTGCACACACACACACACACACTCACTTATTTGTTTTTCCTTTACTGTTTCTTCATTTTTTTTAAATTACACTGTGAACCATAGTAAGTTAAGTTATCTAGTCAGCCACGGTCCGTTCACAATGCAGCAGCTGTGTCCCGAACCTCTGCTCGAAGGGTATGAACGGCAGGATCAGCCACATAGATTTTTAACATTGTAAAGGCAGGATCAACCAGACAGATATTGAAAAATGTTAAGAAGTTACCTGTGATGGAAGTGAGGTGCAATTCGGGTCCTGGGTATGGAGAAACGGAGCCGTCATGTTTGCTGATGGGGTTCGGCACGCCCATACACACAGAAAGAGCCAATGAGGTGGCACACTGCAAATGACTGACACAAAATGCCATAATAACCGGTTCTACTGGTTATTATGGTGTTTGAAACACGGATCAACTACATGTATTTATTAATGTCATGTGCCCCTGGCCCCCAAACCTCGGGGCAGCCCAGCAGGACTTCCTGTTTGCAAAGAGGATCCCCCTTTTAAGAACTCGTGGGCAGGAGCAAGGGTTCAGAAAGACTTCCATGCCTTCCTTTTCCCAGTGGGGGGTGGATTCTGTAGTTTCGAGTTCCCTTGACTCTGCACTACTTTCAATATTTGAATCCCACCACGGCCACTGACTACATCTTGCCCAGGTAGTGTTATACGATAGCCGAGCAGTTCTATCTTTTTAGGCACACAGTCTTTTCAAAACTCTTCTGTTTAAAATGTTAAATCACACAGCCAGACTCCAGGCAAAGTTGAAACAAAAATGCTGCACAAAAAGCACGTAGAATGTGGAGAGCAAATAACCAGAAAACAAGGAACTGGATGCAAAAGTGAGGTTTAATACCAAAGGTGAGTCCCTACATTTCATATATTACCTAAGGTGCACAAGGACCCCCAAAAACTGCCGGAGAACCAATCTGAATTTTTGGATGCATTTTTACAAACTATTTTTGTTAACACATCCTCATATTTGAGGGATTCCATGAGTGCCTTTCTTGGGATGTTGGTTACCTATGGCTCAGTACTGATGTGACGGCATTATATACCAGCATTCAACATCATTTGAGACTACATGCTGTTTCTTACTTTATGGATAAATGTGACATTAGGGGGTCTCTAGACTGAATTTGTTAATGGTGCCTTAAAAAGCATTTTGACTACTAATTATTTCTGTTTCGACACCAAATATTATCATCACATTTGTGGGACAGCTATGGGGTCAGCAGTGGCTCCCACCTATGCAAGTTTATTTCTTGCATGGTGGGAAGAAATACAGATCTATGACCACAGACAAAACCCTTTTAAGAACCAGATCAAACATTGGGGTCACTTTATTGACGACATCCTTTGTATTTGGGAGGGCACTACACAAGAAGCTGCCTAATTTCTTGATATGCTCAATTCCAATGACTTTAACTTGCATTTTACATCCACCTGTAGTGACAGGTCCATTCCTTTTCTGGACCTCTTACTTACAGGTCAGCCTTAGGGCCCCATCAAAACAGAGAGTTACTGTAAACCAACAGCAGGTAACTTCTTACTTAGGGCAGAGAGCTGCCACCCTAAATCATTGAAAGACAGCATACCCTATGGACAATTTGTTCGCATTTGAAGAAACTATTCCGATGATACTAAGTTTGATCAGCAAGCAGGAGAATTAACAAGGAGATCTGTAGAGAGGGGATATGACCCCAATCTGTTACACAAGGCCTAAAACAAGCAAAAAAGAGAAATAGAAAAGATTTGATTGTCCCTAAAGCTGGGAATATGGAGGTTACCAGTAATATCAATCACATTACAGAATATAACCCTGTATCATACAAAGTAGCAGAAGCTTTAAAAAGATTTTGGCCCATATTATCTGCCAATGAGGATTTTGAATCTGTAGCCTGTGAAGGCCCGAGAATTGTTTACAAAAAGGGCACCAGCATCAAAGACAAAATTGTACATAGCCATCACTATACGGATAGACAGCAAAGGAGTATACTTGGTGATTTTCCATTTGGGTTTTATAGGTGTGGAAATTGCAATATTTGCAAATTTTCATCCCAAGGTAAAAGATTTACCAGTCCTTCTAATCAAATCTATCATGATGTAAAGCAATTCATCACATGCAGAACTTGCTTTGTTGTCTATGCCCTATGGTGTTCATGTCCTAAATTATATATTGGCATGACATCTCGCCCTTTAAAGGAACGTATACAAGAACACATACAGGCTATTGGAAACTTGGCTAGTAATACCCCTGTGGGCATTCATTGGCAAACCAGACATGCAGGCAAACTAGATACTTTCCATTTTATGGGTATAGACCATGTTCCAGCCCCACCACGGGGGATCGAAAAAGGAAATTAGAACAACTAGAAAGTAGGATGATCTATAAACTAGGTGCCTGCATTCCATTAGGTCTTAATGATGACTGGGATATTTTCCCATTTCTCAATGAAAGATAGAAATATAATTTGTGTCATTGTATTTGGTCAGCTCTGTTTGGCACATACTGATTTGTTATTATACTTTCTCTTAATGTTATCACTAATTATGACTTATATTTAATCTATGTCCCTTTTTTGTCATTATTTTTATTTTTCAACATTATTGCTTTTTCATGTATTGCACATATTGTTCATAAAATATATTTCTTGCATTCTTCTTTCTTTACAGGTTCATCAGAATGCAAGTCCAACTCATTTCTTATTTTCATTTGGACATATCATTTGAATTCAAAAAAATATAATGCCTGGCAGACTTTAATTGGACTGAACCAGTATAGAGACATTATTTACTTCTTCTTTAGAAGGCTAGGGAAGCTGTAAGGGAGCTGGGGGTGGAAGACCCGCTGGCTGGGAGTGACCATAACTCGGTGTGATTCATGCTCAACATGGGCAAGGAAGCTGTAGGTACAGGAACCAGGGTGGTTGACTTCAGAAAGGCTGGCTTTGTTAAGATCGGGGAAATTTTGGAGAGGCGCCTGGCAGGAATTAATCCACACTTGGACGCATGCCAAAAATGGGAAATCAACAAGCTGAGGCTAGTGGAGGCTACTGGATCATGTACCAAGACACAGAGCAAGAAGGGTTGGGCCAAGAAACCAAGCTGGTTGAATCGGGAGGTCTTGGAAGAGGTGAGAGCAAAAAAAGCAGCATCTAGGAGGTTCAGGAAATCTGGGAGGGGAGAGGACAGGGAAGTGTATGTGAAGAAGTCCAAAGCGGTAACCAGACTGGTCAGGGCAACCAGGGCTTCCAGAGAGCTAAGGCTGGCAAAGGGCATCAAGGATGGGGAAAATGACTTCTTCAGGTACATAAGGGAGAGAAGGAGCTGCAAGGACCAGATAGTGAAGGTTGGGAAGGACGAGGGGTGGGTGGAGAAAGGGGTGGAGCAGGCAGAAGCACTAATTGAGTACTTCTGTTCTGTATTCATGAAAGAGAAGGGCAGGCAGCTACCTCAGGGGATGGGGAAGGTGGGCAAGGGTGGAGGGGGACAGATAAGGTAATTACAAAGAGCAGGGTGCTGGAGGTTCTGAAGGCTCTGAGGGTGGATAAGGCACCAGGACCAGACAGCATTCACTCTAGGGTGTAGAAAGAACTGGTGGAGGTCCTGGCTGGGCCACTGGCAGACCTGTTCAATACCTCCCTGGACACAGGATGCATGCCAGAGGACTGGAGGATGACTCACATGGTGCCCCTCCACAAAAGTGACCCACAGGATGAACCTGGCAATTACAGACCAGTAAGCCTCACATCCATTGTAGGGAAACTAATGGAGACAATTCTGAAAGAGAAGCTGGTGACCTTATTGGAAGACAATGGACTCCATGACAGTCAGCAACATGGGTTCACCTCAGAGAGATCCTGCCAGACCAACCTAGTTGAGTATTATGACTGCGTAATGAGGGAACTGGACAAGGGCCATGCAGTGGACATCCTGCATTTGGACTTCAGCAAGGCCTTTGATTCAGTGCCTTATGGGTGGTTGGGGGAAAGTTGGAGTATGTGGGGGGCAGGGATAAAGATGGTGAACTGGACTGTGAATTGGCTGAAGGGGAGGCAGCAAAGGGTGGTGGTGGTGGTGGAACTCTCATCCCCAAGGGCTGTGATGAGCAGGGTTCCACAAGGCTCAGTACTGGACCCGGTGCTGTTTAGGATTTTCATATCGGATATCTCACATGGCATCAGGAGTAAGATCAGTTTGTTCTCTAATGATACCAAGATGGGGGCAGTGGTGGACGACATAGTAGAGTGGCAAGGGCTAAAAGATAACTTAACTAAACTGGAAGAGTAGTCAGAAACATAGCAGTTGGAGTTCAATACTAAGAAGTGCAAGGTACTGCACTTCAAAGCAAGGAACCCTGGGAGGAGCTACCAATTGGGAGGGGTTCAGTTGGGTACCACTGAGGAAGAAAAGGATCTACGGGTGGTTATTATGGGGAATATGAACAACTCAACTCAGTGCAGAAAGGCGGCAACTAAAGCCAACAGGATGCTGGGGTGTATTGTGAGAGGAATCTCCTCCAGAAGGAGGGAGGTGATCCTGCCTTTGTACAGGTCACTGGTCAGACCACACCTGGAGTACTGTGTGCAGTTCTGGCACCTGTTTCTGAAGAAGGATGTCAGATTACTGGAGGGGGTACAGCACAAGGCAACAAAGATGAACCAGAGTTTGGAAGACGGACCCTACGAGGACAGGCTGAGGGAGTCAAATATGTACTCACTGGAGGAGAGAAGGGATCAGGGGGATATGACTGAGCCCTTTAAATACATGATGGTGATAAACAAGACAGGTACAGAAGGGGTATTTAAGCTGAGGAGGGGAGGTACATGAGAGGGCATAGTCTTAGATTGATGGGGGAAGATACAGGAAAGAGATGAGGAGACATTCACATTTTACAGAGAGGGTGGTGGCTAAGTGGAACACTCTGCCCAAGGAGGTGGTATCCTGTAGGATGGTGGGTAGTTTTAAAAAGGGATGGGACAGGTTGGGGGAGTAAATGTGAGGGAGGAGGGGAGGGTGGGGCAGCTGCTATGTAGAGGGCTAGCTGCACATTCTAGCAGACTTGATATAGCATGAGGCCTGTTTCTGTTGGCAGATTTGTATGTTATGACCTATTCTATAAAAATCGGAATAAATAAAAGGAGAGGAGGAGTTGAAATGTATATAATAAATGTAATAGAGGCAAGTGATATTACGTTGTCAGACACAGATACAATGGCATTTGAGAGTCTTTGGGTTAAAATCAATACTAGAAAAAGTGGGAAAGTATGTGCCATCTTGCCCCCAATTTACTCAACAAAGAGTGCTAAATATTTGGAAGTACTAACATTATTGGACCTTGGTAATAGGTTGATCGTCATGGGTGATTTTAACCTTCCCAAAATAAACTAGAATGATTACAATGGTTCTACTCAATTTGAGAAAAAGTTGCTGGAAATAATGGTTACTCTAAATATGGAACAGTATGTCAAACAGGATACTAGAGGCAATAGTATTCTAGACTTAGTATTCAGTAACTTGGGGGATAGTACATCTACTGTATATATGTACAGTAAGGGAAACATTAGGTGGCAGCAACCACTATATAGTGCAATTTATACTAAAAACACACTGGACACCACTGTTAGGCAAGTCTATGATAAAGTGTTTTGCAAAGGCTAACTTTAATGCTATAAGAGAGTATATAGCCAGTTGGGACTGGCACAATGACTTTAAAGGCATGTCATTAGACTACAAGTGGCACACTGCATATTAAGATATTGCATTGCATTAATAACGTTGTGCCTGAGGACAACGTAATATAACAATAATGGCAAATTCCTTATGTGGTTCAACAAAAAATTCAAAAAGGCTATTAGAGAGAAGAAAGGGGCATATGCATTGTTTAAAGTGAAACAGTCTGCAGTTTCATGGCAGTATAAGAACAAGGTCAAACAATGTAAATGTATTAAAGAGTATAAGAAAAACTATGAGTTGCATTTGGTTACTATCACAAAGGATAATAAAAAGGCTTTTTTTTATTTTAACAGCTCCAGAAATGGGAGTCCAGAAATTTGAACTATTAATAGCAATAACAGAACAATCACTAATGGTGTAGCCATGGCCAAACTCTCTAATAGGCACTTTTTCAATATTTATCAGTCTAGTGGCAACATAGATGCAGTTACCCACATTAAAGGAAATCATATTAGTAACATTTCCCCCTTTTCAGTTAAGAGTAAACTCCTGAAATTGGCCACTAACAAATCTCTTAGGCCAGATAGGATTCTGCCATTATTTTTAAAAGAACTGGCTAATAAATTAGCTGAACCGCCAGCAGATATTTTTTCTCACTCGTTATCTGATGGTGTTGTATTACCAGTCTGGAAAATGTGCCAATATACAAGAAAGAGCAACATAATGATTACAAAAACTACAGGCCAATTAGCTTTACTTCAATTGTGGGAAATATTTTGAAGGAATTCACTAAAGAATTAAGTAAGCAATAAGACACGATGGGGTGTGCATTACGGTGTGATAACCGCACTCCTAGGGGTGTAGTTATGCATGAGGCCGAAGGCCAAGTGCCAGTCATCCCTAGGAGTGCAATTATCACACCGTTATGCACAACCCCAGAGTGTCTTATTGCGCTTATAAAATGGCCCTTTATTTTTTAGAAGTAGTTTTTTTATTTTGAAACACATTTTTAAATAAGTAAAAATGTAAGTGAATCTGTGCTTTTAACATAAAATAGTCCTTCCGCCTATTGGTGCTAGATTGAATTAGTGTTATACAGTGTGTGCCTCCCTGCCCACTTAAGCTTCATATTCCCCTGCCAGCCACAACAATTCGCAAATGCTGTTTTCCTCATTCTAAGTATGACACATTGCCCCCTTACTTTATTTCATTCTCCTCACTCTGTAGACAAAACTAAAAGGAAGCTGTAACAGAGGCGTCTCCGTTCCCTGATATTGCAAGCATGAGTGTGGTTCAAAACTGCCATACTTACTGACAGCATCATGAACTGCTCACACTGTCCTAAAAGATAAACAGCAGGGTGAGTCATTTACCACCTTTTCTCTTTGTTTATATAGTATTGTTCCTTACTTTCTTCATTCTGTTATTTTTTTTTCTCTGTTTTCCCCCACATTCAAGAAATGGAATGTTTACCATGGAATACAGGGATTCAAAATTCTGCTCGGTTCTACAAGCAGAATGTTCCCCTACTAACATACTGCACACACACAACAAAGGCCTGTTTTAGAGCCAGAGACTCAATTTTCTAACTGTCAGGACAAGCAGAAGAGATTTCCCTGATGAGCAGGTAAAGATAGAAGGGGGATTTTTCACTGTTAGCAAAGAAACAGTTATAATGAAAATTGTAAACAATGTTTAATATTTATAATTTGTTTATGTGTATGGGGAGAATGTGATGATCTGGTAAACAACATTTACTTGATTTGTTTTATTTTATGTTTAAGGTAGTTTTATTTTCAGGGCCCAGCTGAAGGTTTCTACAGTATAAAGGTAGCAGCCACGTTTGTGGTGGAAGATCAGTTCTGGTTGTAGGGAGATTGATGGAGGACAGTTCTGGTTATAGGAGGACTGATTTGCTCATTGTGTGATGTGGTTTAGGACCAGAATGACTGTGCGCATATAGAGATTTAATGTACAGTCAGCTGATATCTCTTAGCCAATGAGATTTCTGCATTTTTTCTTGCCATTTTATAATTGAAGATCATATAACAACAGAAGGTTTGACAGCTATTAGCCAACATGGCTTTAAATCAGGCTGGTCTTTTATTTTATTTATTTATTCAAGTCTTGGATTACAGTACCTTTGAGTCAAAGACTCTTTTACAAAGGTTCCATGTCACAGTAATGACAACACAGAGAACTAAATACAAGACAAGAGGAATACATGATACATGGAGTTGGGTACAATCATTCATAAAAGTTACAGACAGGTAAAGAGTTAAAAATTCAGGTTATAGCAAGAGTTACAATCTGGTTAAACTTTTACATTCACGTTTCAGTAAGAAGTGCAGCAGGTTCCGGGACTTAAGGAGGTACACAAGGGAAGGGTGGAGAGGGATGCTGTCAGGAATCTGACTTTGTCATAGGAGTGCAGAGGGGAGAGGGAAGGAAAGGATGCTGTCAGGATTTGACATTATCAGATGGAGAATTGGGAGATGAGAGGGAGGACAGAGAGTTGGGTAGGAGTATAGTGGGTGATGGGAGGGGAGACAGGGGTGGGAGTAGGACAGTGGGGGTAGGGGAGAAAGGGCAGGCAGAGGTCTGTGTGCAGTGTTTGGAGGGAGTGCAAGGAGAGGAAGGAGCACAGGAAGGGAGAAGGGAAGGTAGAGACAGAGAGGGGAAGGGAGAGGAGGGACAAGTATCAGGAACAGGGAAATGGAGAGGGGGAGAAGGAGTGGGACAATGGTCGGGGGGGAGGTCAGGATGGTGAGGGTGCAGGGAGAAGGCAGTGTGCGAGATCAAAAAGGGCCTAAGTGTGGCAATCACAGCTGCTAACAGCAGTGAGGTGTTGTCTAAGTTTCTATGTGAATGGACCCAGTTTAAGTTCTTCTAGGATGTCGACAGGGGGTTTATTTAACCAGTTAGGAGCATGAAACCTGAAGGATCGTTGGGCTTGTGTGGTCTAACAGAAAGGGGTCAGGTAAACATGTCTGGAGGCACTCCTGGTGCCACACTGGTTGGAAGCATGCATGATGAACTGCCGAGAGGATGGGGGAGGGTCAGTCCCAGTGAGAGTTTCTTCGCGAGCAGACAGGTATCATAAGTAGTCCTACCACTGAGGTTCAGCCATTTGGTAAGGGTGTAGCGGTCACATGCATGCATGTCTCAGGGTGCACCTGAGACTAGATGGCAGGAATTGTTGAGGGCCATGTGTATGTTTTTAAGGGATGTCTCAGAGGCTGAGCCATAAATGACTAGGTCGTAATCTATTATGGAGAGCACAGAGCCAGTAACAGCAAGTCGAAGGGCATCAGGGGTCATGCACTCTCTGTGCCTTTAAAGGATCCCTAGTCTTGAGTTAATCATCTTGGAGACATTACTGATATGCTCACAAAAAAATAAGGTACTGTCAGGGGTTATTCCAAGGTACAGACCTGCTCTATAGGGACATCAAGGTTGTTCTGTACGATTAGTGGTGTAGATTTTTGTTTATTACGCGGGCTGGCAAAAATCATAGATTTTGTTTAACTAACTTGTGCTTGGAGAACCAGGTCTCCACTGTTGTTAAATCATGTTGTAGGCTATCAGCTAATAGGAATGGATCTGAGTGGCTGGAGAATATAACGGCATCATCTGAGTATAGTAGAAGATTATTGGTGCAGACAAGTGGGAGGGAGTTTAGAAACAGACTGAAAAGCAGCGGCCCCAGTATGGAGCCTTGGGGAACAGCAGAGAGAACTGGCCTGCTGCCTGAGAGGGTGACACCTATTTTGACCTGCTGGGATCTTCTGGCTAGATAGCTTTTAAACCAAGCTACTGCATCCACCAATAAACCAATATCAAGAAGGGAATTGAGGGACTTCCGGTGCAGCGCCCGAGTTAATGGCGGCTTAAGAGATCAGCTCCTTGTGCCCTCCAGCTACAGTCCCTCATTCAACCTATAGAAAACCCACAAAACATGACTGAAATAGGCAGGATTTTGACGGGCAACAACAGATCGAAGAGAGGCAGTAACAGATTCCACTTACTCACACCAGAATCTGAGCCTTCCGACCGAGAACTTTCAGAAGGGGAGACGCCACAAACTATGGCCCAGAAACCATGCGCTCAAAGTAAATCCTCAACCCACAAAAATAAAAAAGCCACTAGCATGGACCAGAAATTAGATAAAATATTAAGAGAGATCATGGACTTGAAATTGGATTTCTCCTCTTTTAAACAGAACCAAGAAATCATGGAAAAGAAATTGCTGAGACTACCTCCAGAGTTTTTGAGCTTGAACAAACTATACAAGAACAGTGTGAGACACTAACCCACCTACATACCATGCTGGAACAAATCACCACCCTCTGCCACCTCACCATAGAAAGGCAGGAGGATGCCAAGAATCAGAATTGCCAATGCAATCTCAGGGTGTATGGCATTCCTGAGAACAGTGAAGGGCAAGATCTGGAGGGATTTATTACAGTAGTTCTCTGCACGTCCCTTTCTTTAGTCCTAAAGCTGGACTTAGAAATAGAATGCATGCGCAGAGCGCTCAGCCCAAAGCCCTCTTAATCGAATGCTAGGACCCGCTCCATTATAATCCATTTCTTGAGATATAGCACTAAAGAACTTATACTCAGAAAGGCCTGGTCCATGGGTAAAGTGACTTATGGTACAGAGCGAATCTTTGTGGACAACGATTACACACCCACAACAATGCACAGGAGAAGGGCCTATATACTCCTGTTTCACATCCTTCGCCAACAGCAGCTTAAATTTAGTGCAGTATCCATCTGGACAAGTGGTATATGAATCGGCAGAGGAGGACATGCAGGACATCCCAACTAGGGGACTCCCACTTCCACCCACTGTTTCTGGCTCCCAGAGGACTCAGAGAGAGGATCGCACACCTCGGGCAGGACATTTAGGCCATCAAAGCCAGCAGGAGGCCCTCGCTGCCATCAAGCAACTACTGGCCCAATTTGCAAGACAAGATAACTGAGGGACTTACACCAGAACTCAGAGATGGTGCAGTGAGTGATGCAAGCCTTTATTTACCCCCCTACTCTCTCACCCAGGGGTTAATTTGGGTCTGGGAGGGCTCCCGGAGGGCCTAGCAGGGTTGGGGGACCAAACTGGGCTCACCGAAGTGAGGTTGGAACTGATGCAGCCTGCGAACTCCTAGCGGCCGTAAGGCATATGGGTGGAGCAATTGGGATCATGACCGGGGATCTTCCTGGGGCTCAAATAGGGCGGGGAGGCTGCCTGTGACTGCAGTATGCTGGGCCTGACTCTGAGCCAGTTTTGACAGTCTTTCTTGCTGATATATTAGCCCTGGCCCTGGATTATTATGAGCCACGGCAACAGAAAGAACCACCCTGGGGGGGTTGATAGTTCCCTGAGTGAACTGCAAGATACACACAGCTAGATTAGACATAAATTAATTCAACCAGTGAAGTTCCCAGGGGTACACACTTCTGGGCTCCAAAGAGACAGGCATAATTCGAACAAAAACAATATGTGGACCCCTGTAAAACTCAGGTATGCATAATCCTTATTCACGTACTCATCCCCCTCTGAAAAAACAGGGCGATTAATTTAATCTGGACTGCTTATGACTCTGAAACACTGAAATAACTAGGGGCCAGGACATAAAGGAATGAACTGTCTTTTCATATCAGAAGGTCTGACTCCCCGGATTCATAGCTTGGTAGGGCAGAAATGAGGCCTATTATGTTGGCCTACTACAGGTGTAATAAGTGCCTCATCCTCAAAGTCCATAAAATGAAGAGTCTCAGGAAGGCCCGGGGTGGTCTCGCTCCACCTGAATAGACGCCAGGTTGATTCAGAATCCTGACCTCCCTGGGAGACCCAGAGATTCTTTCCTCTCGCAGGGACACTGATTCCCCCATACTGATCTGTGATTCCTCTGGTGTGGGAAGGGAGCGGGGGCAGGGCTGGTAACTCGCCAACTCAAATGGGCAATTTGGATTATAAAAGCAGACAGAACACTTTTCTACACTCGCAAGCCTGGAATTGCACTGTAAAAAAACATGAACTTCCTTAAACTAATACTTACTAAGGAACTCAATGTTGAATTCATGCTTCAGATAGACATCATTCTTATTTACTGTCTCTTTCAGATGCTAGAGAACTCTGAGGGGCTTGATTTTATTTAACCAGCATTATTGCAATGACTCTATCATCCAGCAGGGGTCACTTTAAATACACCGGGCTTTAATTGCTTAGACTTCTTCTCCTTCATAATTAACAAAAACAGGCCCAGCTGGATGGACGAAGCAACAATTGACCCAGTGATATGAGGGCAATGCACCTTTTTTCTTTCCTTCCCCAATCCCATTGCTCCACCCAGTTATTTTGGATCGGACTTATATTTATATTCCTCGCCTTCCTATCTCATTCTTATCCCTATATTAGGGGCAAGAGCATCCCAAGGGGCATCCTTCCAAGATGTAGTATGGGGCACCCAGTCAGGTGGGAGTATTCCCAGACTTCCTCTCCTCATCAGAGTGGGGAGCAGGATTTGTAAGTCACACCACCCAAATTATTGTATATAGTTCTAGCCATTTTAGGCTTAATAGGACCCAGTTGGTCTAGTTTACACATAACTCTTATATTGAGGGGTTTTTTTTGTTTTTATTTTCTCTTTATTTTAAAAAAAGACACAGACTCAGGCTGGTGCAGAATTTTTATTTAAATAGCTTAGAGAATACCCAGCAGGAATGGATCAATACTTCAAATCAGGCTAGAGAGCAGAGGGAATGCAAGGAGGAGGCTCCCTTCAAAAACACAAATTACCATTACCAAAATGGGACCTCTTTTTAACATAATTTCCCATAATGTAAATGGGCTTAACGGGCCTATAAAAAGATACTGGACCCTTAAGGCTTTAAGGCAGATGAAACCAGATCTCCTGTTATTACAAGAAACACACCTTCACACCACTGAACACCAGAAATTAGTAACATTTGAATTTTCCCAGGTGATAGAATCCTCTTCTAGGAGAGGTAAGAGACGCGGAGCAGCTATCCTTGTCTCTAAGTCCTCCCCTTTCATATTATCAGAACATTACTCTGACCCAGAAGGGAGACTATCCCTAGCCATAGGCACGGTCCAAGGGTAGTGGGTTACTGTGTGTAGTGTATATATCCCCCCTCAGACTGATGCCTCATCAATCCACAGACTATTAGACCAGGTGCTCACAAGATAGCGTGGAGCTCTGGCGCTGGGTGGGGACCTCAATTGTCTTATGAGTCCTTCCCTGGACTCCTCAGCAACTCACCCATCAAAGCAAACCATGGGGCAAAGACATCTCAGGCATCTTCTGAAGGACACAGGTCTCATTGATACCTGGTGCCAAATGAATCCCTCAAAGAGAAAATTCACATATTACTCCTTGGCTCATGGCCACTATTCCAGACTTGACTACCTATTCATCAGTCAGGAACATAAGACTTTAATCAATTCGGTAGATATAAAGAATATTCATCTATCTGATCATGCCCCAGTAGAGCTTGAGCTTAATATAATCCAGGAGAGAAAATCTACACAGTGGAGATTCAATCCCTCTTTGTTAAGGTTTCCTGACTTTAAAGAATTACTGCAGAACAAAATTCCAGAAATTATTAATGATAACAAATCCCCCCATATTACAGGACATTATAAAAGTAATCCTACGTGAATACATCATCATCTATGCCTCCATAAAAGAAAAGAGCAGAACCTTAAACTACCAGATCTTCAACAGAGGCTTCGATCTTAACAAGAAATCCATATGAAAGGAGATGAAAGTGTCTTAGCTCAGTTAAACCAAACGAAGGAAGAAATTCAATCCTTATTGACTGTTAAAACAGAACATGCCCTCCTGTGGCTTCGCCAAAAATATTATGAGGGAGGCACCATGGCTTCTTGAATGCTAGCATATAGATTGCGTAAACAGACCCATCAGGTCATAATTAATAAAATAAAAGACCCCAAAACTAACCCGCAAAAATATAATTCTCAACAAATATTAACATTATTTAAAGAATATTACCAAACATTATACTCTGACCCCTCCCCACCTTCTAAACCACAACTTACCCAATTCCTAGAACAGATAAACCTCCCCACCCTCACACCATCTCAAAGGGATTATATAATATCCCCAATCATGGTAGCTGAACTACATAACACCATAAAAAATCTAAAAAACCGGGAAAAGCCCATGTCCGGATGGCTTTAGAGCCAAATTCCACAAAGCAACAAGAGAACTAATCCAAACCCCATTATTAGAGGCCTTCCAGGCAAATCATAATAGAACCCTAACCCCACCCTCATGGCGACAGGCAACAATCTCAGCTATATTGAAACCTCATAAACTCCCTCATCTTTGCGACTCCTATTGCCCTATTTTAGTCCTAAAACAAGACTACAAAATCTATTCCAGCATTTTGGCCCATAGGTTATACAATCTCCTCCCCACCATTATCCACCCCGATCAAGCTGGCTTTATTAAAACTAGACAGACAACAGAAAATATTAAACGCACACTGTTTTTGATTAGTCCCTCCCTCCACACTAAATCCCCACTCTTGTTACTAAGCCTCGATGCCCAGAAGGCATTTGACCATGTTTCATGAGACTTTTTACTATCCACCCCGGACAAATTTAACTTTCCCCAAGGCTTTCGAGACACTATTAAGGTAATCTATACCTTCCCCGAAGCAGTAGTTAAAATTAATGACTCTCACTCAGATCGTTTTCCTTTGTAGTGGGGGACCCGACAGGGATGCCCACTATCCCCATATTAATTTGCCCTATACTGTATGTAGAACCTATTGTCCAGTTTCTAAGACAACAAGATGAACTGACAGGCTGCATTATACAAAACATTCATCACAAGGTGGCGTATTATGTGGACGACCTGCTTTTATATATTACCAATCCTGAATCCTCATTAAATACTCTAACTAGGATATTACCACTTATCGAATGACTTTCTGGCTATAAAATTAATCAGGACAAGTCAGAAGTTCTAACAATAAACTATACTCCCTCCCTCAGCATTATGCAGAAATTCCCTCTGAAATGGAACAGTCCCTACTTAGCCTATCTCGGTATAGAGATCTCTTCTACCCCCTCCTCCTTATTAACCATAAATTACAGCCCAGTTTTGCAAGAGATACAGATGGATCCACACAGATGGTTACAATTACCCTTATCCTTACTACTCACAGTACAATCAATACAGATGAATGTTTTACCTCACCTGCTCTATATTATGCAATATATTCCTTTACCTCCACACCATAAAGAGTTACATAAGTGGACAAAAGCCATCACAAAATTTCTATGGAACAACAAAAGACCTGGGATAGCCCTGGCTCGGCTTTATCTCTCAAAGGAAAGGAGGTGACTGGCAATCAGACTTAAGTAAATATTTAACAGCTACAGCATTAACACGCATGGCTAAATGGCTGCTTCCTATGAATCAATCCCTGGTTTGGATGCAGCTAGAAAGGAATTTGACAGATATGCTCTTAGACAGAGATCACATTTACCACCCTGTATCCCGGTGGAGAGAGGACAGAGTATCGACATTCACCAGAGCCATCCTCCGCTACTAGAGACAGCTCCTTGGGACTAAGGACTGTCGTCCATTAGTACAGTGGATGATGCTCCCGATTAGTGATCCTAATTTCTTCCCAGGCGTCCTAGATCATACTTTTCATTCCTGGCGTGAGAGAGGGTTAGCTCACTCTTTTCAGTTCTATCAGGATGGCATCTTTAAAACATTTCAACAGCTTCAAGGGGAATATCTATTACCTCATCAAGACTTCTTCAGGTACCTACAAATTAGGCATCATCTGACTCCAGTCTTAGGGCTCTCTATTCCAGAAGAGCAAACATTTCCCTTGCTTGATCTCTTGCCCCAAATGACTGCTGTAGATGCTCAGCAGCACCTACTATTCCGCTTCTATAAGGCATTACAGCAGACCTCTAATCAAACTATCAAACTAACACAGGGACAGTGGGAATTCGAGTTGGGGACAACCCTTAAACCTTCTGAATGGATAAGGTTATGTCAACTACAACATAAAACCACCTGCTCATATACATGGTGGGAATTTGCATGGAAAACAGGGATGTAGCCAGGGATTTCAGATCTGCACACCAAGTGGACTCACTGCTACTCCATTCCACCTTGTTAGGGTGAGCTACCCCTCCCCGGTGTGTAGCCACACAATATACAAATGTACACCAGGACAATGTTTATTGCCTCATTTGGCACAATAAATACAAATATTGTATCTCATGACAGTGGTTATTGCCATGCATGAGTAAATACAAATGCCATGCATTGTTCTCTAAGACACCCACATACCAGCCCAGAGCCTGTAAAGTTGTATTGGCCTTTTCGATGCAAAGAGAGTATTAGTGACTAGTCCTTCTAGTTTCGACTCGTATGAATAAAATTACAGAAAGGTTCAGTATTTTCTTTGTTAGTTGTCATGGAAGAAGGAAACAGTTCGGAGCCTATTTGCTACCCCCCCCCCTTAAATAAAATTGCACACCATGGAGTTCTTGGAGTATGCCTGTCTACACCCATGATGGAAAATAGTGGCTCGATTCTTTAGAACACCTCAAATCACTGCCAAATTTGTAGAAGGAGCTGATTCCTCCTGCTGGAGAGGCTGTGGGATATCTCCGACAACTCATACCCATATACTATGGGCCTGCCCAATACTGTCTGAATTTTGGGGTGCGGTTAACCAACAATTAAAGTAACTTTTCCTTTCTCTTGGTGATATTACCCCCCAAATTTCTCTTCTACTTCACTATCCTAGGAATTTTTGAGAAAAACATGCAATGTACCTAATAAATATTTTACTAAAAGCAGCCCAAAAAGCAATAATTAGATTATGGTTGACACCTACCCCCCCCCCCAATTCCAGTCTGGGAAAACCTTATATATGATATATATAAAATGAAAAACATGACAGCACACCTTCAAAACACTACCCCACTACTTCTTGAAAGATGGTCAAGGTGATTTCTTCATATGTCCTCCCGCCACCCAGAATTTCTCCCTCAGATCAAGAAAGTGACCAATTTGAATAGGACTAGACAGGGTCATATGGAGACATGGTTAAACAGGATTGCCCTGCCTAAGTAATTTTTTGAGGCATATGATGGAGGCGACCGTTGCTACCCCATTCCTTGTCGGGAACTATAACAAGCTAAGGATTTGAATAACCCAGAAGCTGGATTAATATCGGACCTACCTACAAAACAGAGCCTCCTCGCTGCACCTCATAACATTTGATCTGTTAAAATAATTCCTTAGAAGATTCCTGCATAACCTTTAGCTGCTCATTAACAAGTTTAGGCAATATATTTAATATAAACCAGTGTTTATTAAATAATAGAGCATGGTGCTTTGATATGTATTTCTGTATACTGGTACAATGCAATATGTATCTGACCTGCTGTCTTTTAAAACCGTAATAAAAAGAAAGTTTAAAAAAAAAAGAAGGGAGTTGAGTAGGAGGTGATGATTAACAGTATCAAACGCCTTAGTGAGGTCAATGTACACTGACCCCACTAAGTGCCCTTGATCAATTGCCTGGTGTAAGAAATCTGACTAAGGCCTGTCCTGAAGCCATGCTGTTCAGGACATTGGATGTTGTACTTGGAAAAGTTGTCAGTGAGCTGGTCCGTTACTATACGTTCAAGTACTTTGGAGAGTGGGGGGAGAATGGAAATTGGGTGATAGTTTGAGGGAGCTGCCCTGTCCCCAGATTGATAAATAGGGATCACTAATGCTGGTCTCCATAACATGGGGAATTGACTAAGGCACAGTGACATGTTTAGAATTTTTGTGAGAGGCAGAAGCACAGCATCCCGTGTGAGGTGAGGTGCAGGAGCTTTAGGTCCAGTGAGTCGCTACTAAAGCGGGCCTTGCTGAGTACCATAATAATGTATTTTTTGGACTCTGCGAGTAAGATTGTTTTGAAGTGGAAAGGTGGGTTAAGGGATGGTGGGGTCTGGTTCTTAGGGTCATGCAGGTTGGAATGTGTGTCGAACAATCACATGGGCATACACAACTTAGGTAGGTGAACACGGAGTTGAAAGTGTCTGCTATGCGTTTTGAGTCTAGAATGGTTGCACCATCTAAATTATGCATGGAGGGAGGGGATTTGCTGGGCTTCCCCAGCAGTTCCCCTGAGATTGTCCCAGAATTTCATGCTGTCTCCCCAGGAGTCAGTTAGAGTGTCTTTGTAATAGGGAGCTTTGGCTAGACGGGTAGCTCGGGTACATGCGTTTCTGGTCTTGTCAGACCAATCTCTTTAAATTCTTCAAAGCAATAAGTAAGGCTTTGGATGTAGGTATCTCTGTGGGGGTTCTATTTCTGGAGTTCTCTAAAGTCTTTGATTTGGTTCCCCAAGATTTGTTAATTACCAAACTTCAAGAACTGAAATTTGAAACCAATGTTGTTACCTAGGTAACCTCCTGGTTACAGGGTAGGAAAGAAAGAGTTAGCATGGCAGGGCACTTATCAGGCTGGGGAGATGTTACTAGCGGTGTTTCCCAGGGCTCTATCCTAGGACCCACAAATGCACACATGCACATGCATATATATATATATATATATATATATATATATATATATATATATATACATATCCTCTATGCAAACGCTCAGTAGAACCTCTATGCAAACATTCAGTAGAACCTCGATCTGCATGTTTGCAGATGATGTCAAGATTGGGGCTGTGGTAGAAAGTGTTGAGTCAGAGTTGTTCTAAGCTGACATTGATAAGCTTGCACGCTGGGCAAGGAGTCATAAATTGACTTTTAATGCTGATAAGTGTAAAACTATGCACTTTGGACCTAGCAACAGAACATACGAAACTTGCCAGCAGAAACAGGCCTCATGGTCTATCAAGTCTGCTCATATGCGCAGCTAGCACCCTATATTGCAGCTGCCCCTCCAACTCAACCCCCATGCACCTCCTGGAACTGCTCAGTGTCCTTTACCCAGCCCCCCCCCCTGTCCCATGCCCTTTGAAACTTCCCACCATCCTGCAAGCCACCACCTCCTCTAGTAGGGCATTCTATTTTGACACTACCCTTTCAGTGAAATAATGCCTCATCATCTCCCTCCTGAACCTGCTCCTCAGGCTTAGCCCATGCCCTCTCGTGTCCCTTCCCTTCCTCAACTTAAACAGCCCCTCTGTGCCCGATTTATTGATCTTCCTCAAGTATTTGAAAGTTTCGATTATGTCCCCCCCATCTCTTCTCTCCTCTAGGGTGAACAAACTCAAGTAACTCAGCCTTTCTTCGTAGGTGCTGCCTTCCATCCCCTGTATCATTTTTGTCACCCTGTACTGTTCCACCTTGAGCAGCTTGATATTCTTCCTCAGCCATGGACGCCAATGTTGCATGCAGTACTCCAACTGCGACCTGACCAAGGGCCTGTACAGGGACAGGATCACATCCTTGTGCCTGGACAAGAATCCCCAAACAATGCATCCCAGCATCCTTTTGGCCCTAGCCATGGCCCTCCTGCATTGAGCACAGTTGTTCATGCTCCCCGTTACTATGACCCCCAGGTCCTTCTCCTCAGTGACCTCAAACCGCACCCCACCCAACCAATATTCCCTCCTCATGTTCCTTGCCCCAAAGTGCATCACTTTGCAGTTCCTTACATTAAAACACAATTGCCACCTCACCGACTACTCCTCAAGTCTGCTTAGGTCACCCTGTAGGCTCTGCCATCCTCTGTGTCATCACCACAGCTCCCATCTTGGTGTCGTCTGCGAAGAGACTGATCCTGCTTCCAACCCCACATGCAATATCCAATATGTACAGATCAAACAACACCGGTACCAGCACAGAGCCCTGTGAAAGGCCTTAGAAAGGTGTCCTACTGTCTTGGGGGGATGACTAGAAGCAACTCAGACATAGAAAGAGATCTTGGAGTTATACTTAACAGCAAACTATCCATGCAGGAAGAATGTAGTGAAGTAGTTATTAAATGCAACAACATTTTAGGCTGTATTTATAATGGGATAAGAAGTAGAGAAAGGAATGTCCTATTACCTCCGTACACAGCATTGATAAAACCACACCTGGAATACTGTGTACAGTTTTGGTATCCTTTTGCCAAATGTAATATCAATCAGATTGAGAAAATTCAGAGAAACACCACCAAAAAATTAGAACCTCATCCCATAAGCCTTATAAAGAGAGACTCTTAGACTTGGGCCTGTACTCACTTGAGAATAGGAGACTTGGGGGGGGATTTGTGCTTGCTGTTTAGGGTGTTTTATGAAGAAGATTTATGGATTTGCCTGGGCCTTGAGGATAAATCACAAGTGAGGGGATTAAGAGCCCATAGATTGCAGTGGAGAGGAGAACTCTACAGACCTTGTAAATAGAGATGCAATGAATTTAAAATCCACAGGGGAAGTGAACTCGAAGTGGCCACTTTGTGTTGGCACTTCACTATGCAGAGTGCCCCATAGAAATGGCACACTTTGCCTTGTTATTATTACTTCCCATTGTCATTCCACCTTAAACGTGAAGTGAGGCAGAGTGACAACAATATTGGCAGCACCCCTCCCACACAGTCACCAGAATTAATGTGCATCCCCAAAGTACTACTGTCTTGTGTCCAGAAAACTCCCCAGTGCTGATGAAGTGAAATGAGAGCATAACAAGAAATGCAAAGTCTCCAAGAATTAATGGCACACTCAGTCATGCACACAGTGGTCACACACAGAGTCACCAGAATTCAAACAATATGAAGTCTTGCTGTATTCTGACAATTGCAGTTAGCTCCAGCACTTGAACTGCCCCGGAGAGTGAAGGGTTAAAATTCTATGCCAGGCATAGAACGTTGGGCTCAAGCTCAGTTGAAAATTCTGTCTGTCACACTTTGAAACCAAACCGTCAGATTCTTTACTCCGCCTCACTGAACAGTAGCTCCGGAGATTTGCTCCTTCTGCTCGGTTCAAAGTCGGTTAAAGTTGTCGGTTTTAGTCCGCATTAAGTTCCGTTTATCGGTTCGAGACTCTGTCTGTGGTACCGTAAGTACATAGGATAGTATTGTGTGGAAATTGTAAAGCTTTTTTGATCGGTTTGGCTGAACCGATCCTTTAGACAAAAATATTATGAAAAAGTTTAGTGTGTGGTTACCGGTCTGTATCAGTTTTAAAAAAAATGTGAATTGAACAGTTTTTTCCAACACCCGTAACACGGTGAGAAACCAATAGAGGAGTCGACTTAGGGATAAGGAGGCTGAGAAATCCGCTGACCCGGAAGGCCAACCCGGTTCGGTTCCTACCGAGCCAGAAGGAGTGCCCTCTGACCAGGGCGATACTTCTTTGGGCAAGAGGACAGCCGATCCTGAGGGATTGGGTCCTACAGAGATAAAGCGCAAGGATAAATTGGCCAGTTCGGATCCAGAACTTCATGTTCCAACCTCCGAAGAGATAGCCAGAGTGATTCAGATTGTTGAATCGCTTCGTCCGGTTCCGACCGATCCGGCGCCTTCTGGCAGGGGTTTGGTTCGGTCAGTTCCCCCGGTTCAGGATTATTCCCCTGAAGATTTTTTACACACTGGAGTTTGATGAGGAGGGGGATTTTGAAGAGGATGTTTACGACGGTGAAAGACTGGATGTGCCTGTGGAACCAGACATCTCCCCAGATGGACCTTCTGGTGTTTCCCCTCCTAGGCTTTCTGAGTCCCCTCCCCACTTTCTGTTTTACAGAAAAGTGGCTCAAACCCTCCAGCTTCCTATTGAGGAGGCTGTCGAGGATCAGGAGGAGCCTGATTTTGTTGAGATGATGGACATCCCAGAGTCTAAGAGACTGTCTATTCCCCTCCATAAGTCCTTTGGAAAACAGACTCAAAAAATTCTTAGGTCTCCTAACTCTGTA
This sequence comes from Neoceratodus forsteri, assembly GCA_016271365.2. Taxonomy (NCBI): domain Eukaryota; kingdom Metazoa; phylum Chordata; order Ceratodontiformes; family Ceratodontidae; genus Neoceratodus; species Neoceratodus forsteri. Next base: position 655,745,409 of record CM057455.1, on the reverse strand, counting down.
CCTCCTGTTGACAAGAGAATGGACAAGAAGTACACCTTGTCAGGCTCAGATACGGAGTTTCTTTATCAGCAATGCAGCCATGTTGGGGTAGTGCAGGTTGCAGTCTGTGACAAGACAAACATCCCATTGGCTTCACACCCCCCCAGACAAAGACTCCAGGAAGATAGATGCCATGGCAAAGAAGCAGTACATGGCATCCTCTTTGGGACTCATGCAGGCTAACTATATGGCCTATACAGCCAGGTACCAGAAGTCCAGGTGGGACACCGTCCTGGCACTGGCTAAACAGACTTTCCCCCAGCTAGCCAAGGAGCTGGAGGGGGTGGCTGCTGATGGGATCGAGGCATCAAAGGTACAATTTCATGCTGCTGTGGACTCCAATGATGTGTCATCAAGAGCCATGGCTACATCTGTGGCTCTTCGGAGAATGGCTTGGCTCAGATGTACTAGCCTTTCGGAGGTACCCAAGCCAAGGCCATGGATTTCCCTGTGGTGGGTAATTTTCTGTTTGGGGAGCAGACAGAGAATTACATGAAGAAAATGAATGAGTACAGGACCACTTACAGGAGTGCCCAGGCCAAGGAGAGGCAGGCAACTCCTCAAAGGCAGCAAGCTAGGGGCAGGGGCAGGCCTTTTCACAGGCCTTTCTACCAGGCCACCTCTTCCTTTTCTCAGAGGGGGTTTTTCAGAGGGGAGGCAGAAGGGGGATAAGCAGGGCTGCATCCACCTCTCAGCCTAAGGCTCCTGCCAAGCAGACACCCTGAAGTGTCAGCCCGGGTCGACTCCCCCATTCCAGTAGGAGACAGGCTGGCTTACTTTGTCCAGGACTGGATGTCTGTTACCTCAGACAAGTGAGTCCTGGAGGTTGTAAGCCAGGGGCTGGTTCTCAGTTTCAAAAGTTTTCCAAAACTGAGACCCAGATCTTTTCCACCTGCAAATACATCAGAAACCCTTGCTCTAGAGGCAGAGTTTGCCTCTCTACTGGCCTTAAGAGCCATAGAGAGAGTTCCTACCCTATACAGGGCCAAAGGTCTGTACTCCAGGTACTTCCTTACCCCAAAAAGCCAAGGGAGTAGCGACCCATCCTAGATCTAAGATACCTAAACAAGCACCTGCTAAAGACAAAATTCAAAATGGTGACTCTGGGCACAATTCTTCCCTCTCTGAGGCCAGGAGACTGGCTAGCCTCCCTGGACCTCAAGGATGCCTATTTTCACATTCCCATCAGGTGATCCCACAGAAAGTACCTCAGGTTCAAATTTCCCTCAGGCCAGTACCAGTTCAGAGTAATGCCCTTTGGCCTAACTTCAGCTCCAAGGGTGTTTACAAAGTGCCTAGCAGTAGTGGTGGCCTTTTTAAGAAGGAAAAGTATTTCTATCTTTCCATATCTGGATGATTGGCTCCTTGTGGGCCAGTTCCCAGACCAAGTCAAGTCAGATCTGCAGGTTACCCAGTAAGTTCTCTCTTCCCTGGGGTTCCTTCTCAATCTTCCCAAGTCAGTTCTTGAGCCAGTACAGTTCCTCACTTTTATAGGAGCAGAGCTGGACATGCTCAAGGCAAGAGCTTTCCTTCAATTGGAAAGGGCAAAAGACATCTCTCAGCTGGCCTCTTCCTTCCTCTCTCTGGTTTCTCGACCAGCAAGGCATTTTCTTCAGCTTTTGGGCCACATGGCAGCTTCCACGGCAGTGGTCCAAGGGGCCAGGTTTCAGATGAGGGACATTCAGTTCCATCTGAGGACCTTTTGGTCCCAAAGAAAAGATCCTCTTACCAAGTTAGTTCCTGTTACTCAGACCTTAATTAAGGCCCTTCAGTGGTGGCAGGACCTGGACAATCTGAGGCAAGGTGTTCCATTTGTTACTCAGACTCACTCTGTTGTTCTTACCACAGATGCTTCCCTTTTGGGGTGGGGAGTCCATCTGGGGACTCTCGTGGCCCAGGGACTGTGGTCCCCTCAGGAATCCCTTCTTCATATCAACCTCCTGGACCTCAGGGCAGTACTTCTTGCCCTACAAGCTTTCTCTCAGTCAGTACAGAACAAGGTGGTTCAGGTCAGGACGGACAACACTACCACCGTGTGGTACATCAACAAGCAGAGAGGCACTCAGGCCATGGCCTTGTGCACGCGGAGGCCATGAAAATATGGTCCATGGCTTATTCCCTACAGACTTCTCTGGTAGCAGTCCACCTCCCAGGAAAGGACAATGTGATGATAGATGCATTGAGCAGGATTCCCCAGGGCCATCACAAATGGTCTCTGGATCCTTTGGTGTTGAAAGTGATTTTCTCAAGGTGGGGCACTCCAGAGATGGATCTCTTTGCAGCCCCAGACAATGACCAACTTCCTCTGTTTTGTTGCAGACCCCCAGTCTTGGGCTTAGTCCCTCTGGATGCTCTGATTTTGAACTGGGAAGGTAAATTTCTTTATGCCTTCCCTCCTTTCCCTCTACTGTTCAAGGTTCTAGTCAAGGTAAGGTCACAACCGTGCAAAGTGATTCTGATTGCTCCAGACTGGGCCAGGCAGCCTTGGTACCCCCTGTTGCTATCCCTAGCAGTCCATCTTCCCCTGTCTCTTCCCAGGAATCGCAACCTGTTAACCTCCTCTCAGGGGAGGATTTGGTACCCCAGTCTCCGGTCACTCAATCTCAAGGCATGGCTCTTGAAGAGTTAGAGTATGCAGACTTGCATCTGTCCCAAGGGGTTCTGGATATTCTCAAAGCTTCTCGAAAGCCTGCCACCAGAAAAACGTACAGCTCCAAATGGAAAAGGTTCAGTATTTGATGTTCCAAGAAGCATATATATCCTCAGACACTGCTGAGTTGTCTGCAGTTCTGGATTATATGGTTCACCTTAATGGCCTAGGCCTCAAACCAGCTACTCTCAAAGTTCATTTGTCAGCTGTTTCTGCTTTCCTGTCAGTGGGGAAGTCTTCCTCTCTGTCATCTCACCCTGTATTCTGTAAATTTTTCAAAGGATTGCTTCATACCAATCCCCCTTTTAGGGATCCTGCTCCTGCCTGGGATTTGAATATTTGCATTGATCAGCTTATGCAACCCCCCCTTTGAGCCTATGTCCTCATCAGAGTTCAAGTACTTGACTTGGAAAACTGTGCTTTTGCTTGCTGTTACTTCTGCCAGACGTATCAGTGAATTGCAAGCCCTTGCAGTGGAGCCTGACTTCATTTCATTCCATAGAGATAAGGTGGTCCTTAGAACCAATAGAAGGTTCTTATCCAAAGTGGTTTCTGATTTCCACTTAAACCAATCTATGTCTCTTCCTGTGTTCTTCACTGATCACGCCTCCTCAGGAGAGCGGAGGCTACACAGTTTATATGTTAAAAGGGCCCTTAGTTACTACATAGAATGTACAAAGGGTCACAGGTTTGACTCCCTCCAGTTGTTCCTCACTTATGGGGAAGTAGGTAAGGGCAAACCTGCCACCAAGAGAACCCTTGCCAGGTGGATTGTGTCCTGTATCCAATTCTGCTATGAGAAACTGGGAAAAACTAGAACCTCAGGTCTGAGGGCTCATTCCACTAGAGGTACAGCTGCATCTCTGGCTGCGGCCAGGGATATTCCTTTGTTAGAAATTTGCCAAGCAGCCACCTGGAAAGCAGTTCATACCTTTACCAAGCATTACTCTCTGGTTAATCCAGGCTAGGAGTGATGCTAGGTTTGGCACAGCAGTAATTCAGAGCCTATTCCCTAAGTAGGTTCCGTCTCTCCTCCTTGGAGGTACTGCTTGGTAGTCTGCAATTGTCAGAATACAGCAAGACTTCATGTTGTCTGAAGAAAAAATTACTCACCTTAGTAACTGTGTTTCTTTTTTTTTGTTATTAAACATCTTTATTAATTTCCACAAAAAACACCTCAATACAGATACATAAATGAGAGTCTGCGAACTGGAACGATATAAAACAACCTGACACTAGCTCACCCTTTTATCGGAAAAAACGAGGTCCAACCACCCCCCACCACCCCAAGGCTACACACATAAGCACACCCTAACTTGCCAGCCCTGAGGTGTTCCGAGGCCAGGCCTCCAGGTCATAAGGAGCATTTCAAAAGAACTCCAAAGCGCTGTATGCTTTCAATCTATTCTGCATATGAGCAATATGTTTTCTAATTGTACTGCCAAGCACATTCTCGGTACCACCCAATAAGGAGGGGCTTATCACTGGTCCAATGCCTTAAGATTACCAATTTAGCCACAGCGGATAAAAGCGACATTTGGGCCTTTTAACCTGGAAATGTCAATGGAAAAAGGCTCATCAGACATACCTCAGGAGTAAACAAGTTTGTTAAGCCAAGGATAGGGTCTAAGAGATTGTTGATAGCCGCAAAGGACCTGAATTGAAGGGCATGACCATACCATGTGATATAAAGTACCATCTTCCTTCCTACACCTCATGCAGAGATGTATCCTTTGCCCCATATTTACACAATCGTGATGGGGATAAGTATAAGTGGTGCATTAAGTTAAAATGTACCATTCTCAACACGGTCTTGTTTTACATATTTATACATTGTGAGCCACAACTTCCTCCAGAGATCGGGTGCCTCAGATATTCCTAATTCCCTTGTCCAATAGAAGCAGACCCCTGGAGGAAGTCTGTGGTCCCATTCCTGAAGTGTTTTATATACCTTAGAAACTGAGTTTGGTTGAGAGGCTATGGTGAAAAGCATATCGGCGTCACGGTCCCCATAATCCACTAGAGCCCTCTGAGAAAAAATGGATGTTAAGACCTTACTAATTTGCAGCCACTTAAAGAAATCCTGATCCACAACCCCGAAAACATTCACCAACTGGTAGTAACTGTGTTTCTTCTAATGGAGTCTTGCTGTATTCTGACCTTCCTCCCTGCCTCCCCTCTCAGAACCTGTTTTGGGAAGTGGGAGGGCAGGCACAGTGTTGCACCCCATGGGGGTCTTTAGCCCACTTTCTGTTGTGTTAGGTGCCTTGTGTTTGATTAGTTAAGAGTTTTTTATTTCTTATTGCTTGTTTTTTTGGTCTTTGGGTTTCCTGACTTTAGTCTTTTAGGAATCTAAAGTCTTTGTTGCCAGTTGGCTAGTAGGAATTTACAATTTCCAGATTATATAGTCAGTGAGTTTTAGCTCGTAAGAATCTGACAGTTTGGTTTCGAAGTGTCACAGACAGAATTTTCAACCAAGCTCGAGCCCAACATTCTATGCCTGGCATAGAATTTTAACCTTTCACTCTCCGGGGCAGTTCAAGTGCTGGAGCTAACTGCAATTGTCAGACTACAGCAAGACTCCATTAGAAGAAACACAACTACTAAGGTGAGTAATTTTTTCTTGTGCATCCCCAAAATGCTTCTGTCTTGTGTCCAGAAAATTCCCCAGTGCTGACGAAGTGAAATGAGAGCGTAACAAGAAATGCAGTCTCCCAGAATTAACGGTGCACTACAAATGCACAGACAGATTAAGACTGCACTGCACACTCAAGGGATGCATACGAAAAGGCACACCACCTAACCAGTGCTCATAAGTCACAAATCCAGATCTGGAAAGGAATACATTTTGCCAGTTGAGGAATTAGTGCACGGCAGTATCAATCCACTACCAGTAAAGATACCACAAAGCAGTATAAAAAAATTCATGCAGGTGCGGTGGATAGCAGGTTCACACTACTGCAATTACCCTGTGGCACAATAAAAGGTGTCTGATTTAATGGCATGCATCGCACACACACTCACACACACACACACTACAAGTAATGCGTAGCAAATTGAAAACCTTTAGTAATATAACCAAATGTTTTAAACAGACATATTATACACTGCTGCACCACAACAATCAGCAAAAAAATTCAAGAATTACTGAAAATATTACTGTGTGTACATTAACACAGTTATACAAGAAAAATATAACCAAAATAGAAAGACTGCCTTTTTCTCCCAGTTAATGTACCTACACCACAAATACGCCCCTCCCCCAAAGCACACTTCACAGTACACAGACTGACTGTACTAAATTAACATTCAAAATCCACACACAACAAATAAACACTCGATGATATGAGCACAGAAGGGTTTCCTACGATCAATGTACTAAATTTTGAGCAAATAAAATGATTCAAAAAGGCATTTTAAACAGCTTTTAGAGGTTTTGAATCACAGAGCTCTGAGAGCAAACTGTCTCCAGCTACCACTACACACACACTACCCAGGCCAGGATTGAGGCTGTGCAGAACAATCTAGAGCCCATGTGACCTGCAATCCCATGAATCACTGCAGAATTTCATTTGGAGCTCAATTACAAGGCGAAGTAAGGCGAATTACATTGATTTCAATGTACTTCACCTTAAAATTGGTGGAGAAGTGGTTTGAGGAAGGCGGAATAACGCAAAGTCATTGGTTTCAATGGACTTCGCATTCTTCATTATGAAACAAAGTACTCCGCTTTACATTGTGGAGTATTCCGCAGGTTCAACGTTACTCCATGAATCACTTTGCAGAGCGAATTGGGGCCACTTCGCCCACCACTACTTACAGTACTGTAACTCACATGCTGTACAGGAAGGAACGTGAATGCCTATGGCTGTATTTACCTGATGAGCTGAGACTATATCATAAAACCCCCCAACTTAAAAACTCTTATTAATGAGTATGATGGTGGGATGGTGAAGCCTGGAGAGATACTACAAAACAGGTTTACAATACAACCAAGTAACTAGTAAAAAAAAATGAATGCTGTGATTCGTGACATGATCGTGAATCATGATTTGTGACTGCGTTTGTGACTGTGATGATGAAGAACGTGATTTGGTGTCAACAGTGTGAGATAACCAATATGGAACTGTGTTGGGAACGCGAATGCCTACGGCTGTACTTCCCCGATGAGCTGTAGCACAAAACTCCGACTTAAAAACTCTTATTAATGAGTACAATGGTGAGGTGGTGAAGCCTGGAGAGATACTACAAAACAGGCTTACAATACATCCAAGTAACTAGTAAAAAAATTAATGCTGTGATTCGTGACGTGATCGTGAATCGTGATTTGTGACCGTGATGATGAAGAACGTGATTTGTATCACAAGTGACTAGTGATGATAGTTCTGACTTAAAAATGCATATTAATGAGTACAGTGTTCATGTAGAATTATGCACCACACCAGTCCAGTACTCTGAAGGGAAGCCAAAGAAACAACTGTGACTTAAGTTACAGATGGAGATTGGGCCCTAAAGAGATGCAAATGCACAGACAGATTAAGATTGCACTGCGCACTGAAGAGATGCAGATGCAAGGCACACCACCTAACCAGTGCTCACCATCAGAAGTTCAAATCTGGAAAAGAATACCTTTGCGGTTGGGGAGGGCCGGGGGGGCAGCGTGCTGCACTACTGCAGTAACAGTCACTATTGCTAGTACCAGTAAAGATACCACAAAGAAGTACAAAAATCACACAGCTGCAGTGGATAGCAGGTTCACATTGCTGAAATTATTATGTGGCACAATGAAAGGTGTCTGATTTGATGACACAAATCACACACACACCAAGTAATGCATAGCAAATTGAAAACTTCAGTAATATAACCATGTATTTTAAACAAACTAAAATTATGCACTGCTGCGCCACACCAATCAGCAAAAATGGCAAGAATCATTGAAAATATTACTGTGTGTACATTAACACAGTTATACAAGAAAAATATCACCAAAACAGAAAGAACTGTCTCTTTCTCCAAGTTAATCTACCTACACCACAGATGCACCCCTCCCCCAAAGCACACTTCCACTGTCTCTCAGTACATAGACTGAATGTCGTACATTAACATTCAAAATCCATACACAAACAATAAACGCTCGATGATATAAGCACAGGAGGGTGTCCTACAATTGATGAAATAAAGTTTCAGCAAAAAAAAATGACTCCAAAAGGCTTTTGCTCTTATAAGGTTTGGATCACAGAGAGCTCTCAGAGCAGACTGTCTCCTACAGCTTCCTACACACACTACCCTGAACTGAGGCTGTGCAGAACAATCTGGAGCCCATGTGACCTGAAATCCCATGAATCACTGCAAAATTCGCCTTTGGACCTTAAAAATAAGGCAAAGTGAGACGAAGTACATTGTTTTCAATGTACTTCACCTTAAGAATTGGTGGAGTAGTGGTTTGGGAAGGCAGAGTAATACAAAGTCATGATTTTCAATGGACTTCACATTACCCATTATAATGTGAAGTATTCCACTTCATGTTGTGGAGCACACTGCGAATTTGCTTTCGCTTCGTGATTCACTTTGCGGAGTGAATTGGTGCCACTTCGTCCATCTCTACTCGTAAATGGGGAGCCTGGTTCAGCCAAAGAGTGGTTGATTCCTAGAACAGACTACCAGAGGAAATGGTTATATGTTCTTCCTTGAGTTCCTTCAAGACTGCATTGGATAGATACATGAATGATCAGAAATTTCAGTTTATGGGATAAATAGACGAGTCCTCATAGCCTACGGTTCCTTGACTCGTACAGCCTATGATCCTGTGACATTATTAGCTATGCATCTCATCTTAAAAACACCAGAGAAGAGAAATTACAGTCCTTGCAAAGTAGATTAGGGGATCTCTAGAAGCTCCATATGTGAGGTGATTCTACCATACTCCCCCATATGCATACCCACAAGCAGGAAATTCAGGAATCGTTCACTGCCAAAATTTAAATGGCCTTGTATTTGTTTGTTTTTTAAACATAAATATTACAAAGCTGTGCCTCATGCCTATAAAGTATTGGCCTTTAGACTCTGGCAATGAGTCACCCAAATGACTGTGACCCACATTAAGGATCTTGTTTCTCACACTGTAGAAACAGACCTGGAAGAAGATCTTACAGGTTTTTCAACAATATTACTCTCAATTATATACAGCAGATGCTTCACTGAGTCTGCATGACATACAGGACTATTCCCAGCCTCTTAATTTACCAGAGCTATTCCCAACGCAACAAACTCTTTTACTTACCCCTGTGAGTTCAGAGGAACTGAACAGGGCTATAAGAGATCTATAAAAACAATAACATCCCCAGACCAAATGGCTATATGGGGGAGTTTTAGAAAACCTTTTTGGGATCTCCTCAGTGCTCCATTAATAAAAGTTAAGCAAGGAGTTTTGGATGGTGAGCTGGATCCACTTATTTGCTGGCAGGCTACCATCTCAGCTGTTCCTACACTGGGCAAAGATAAGAGCCTCTTTTTATCCTATTTCTGTCCTTAATACAAACTACAAATTATTTACAACAATCATGGCCAGGAGATTGGAGCCCTTATTACCCTCCTTGATTAATGAAGATGAAATGGGTTTCATGACTTCCTGGCAGACCAAAGATAATATTAAATGTACTGTGCATATTTTCCATTATGGTGCTCAGTTAAGGGACCCCTTTCTGTTGTTTAGCCTAGATGCAGAGAAGGCATTCGACTGGGTCACATGGCCTTTCTCATTCGCAACTCTTCTCTGATTAGGCATCCCAGAACAGGTACTTTGTGCATTATCCCAGTAATACTTCAGAGGATAATTCCAATATCCAGTGTATGTCAATGTTTACAGGAGAAAGGGTCCTGAAAAAGCTAGCAGCCCTAAAAATAGATAAGGCCCCAGGAACAGATGAGTTGCATCTGAGACTACTAAGGGAACTGGCAGCGGAACTAGCCAAACAAATACAAACAGTAGCAGCCGGTGCAGGTGAGATAGGAGGAGCAGCGGTCAAAATGGTACAAGCAAGACAAACCATGTCCACACTAACAACAAGCATTTGTCAATGTCGAATGTTTGCTTGCTGGTATTAGCATTGGAAATGCAGGAGTTAGACAGGTGCAGAATAGGAATGGCAGTGAAGTACTGAACTTCATGCCAACCCCAGCTCCATCCTGTAGAGACGGACAGGCATCGGGGTAAGTGTTTGGGTCATCACCCATGACAGTCATGCCATGTCACCTCACCATATTCTGCAGACACCGACACATGTTGAAGATGTGCCTTGGGGTGTTTGGCTTTACAGTCACCCTATTCCATAAGGACATACACTGAAATTAGTGCAGCATAGGAGAATGAGGTGAAGTCTGGGGCTGAAGAGTCCAAGGTACACCTCGTGCCTGTCAGTGCCTGGGGGGTGGGGGTGGGATGGCATGAGCAGCACAGTCGGAAATCCAAAGGCACACCCCGATGCCTGTCAGTCTGCACAGGGTGGGATGTTATGGTTAGAAACCCTAGCGCCCCAGGAGTTTGTTGGTATTTGCACTACAAATTTTCAACATAGCCTTTTTGTGACCCCACCTCATGAAAGCATTTGGTACCTCTTCTCATTAAGAGTGGCAGTGTGATTTTGTCAATGTGTCCTGAACTTTGAGTTCCAACAGCAACCGTGCCATTCTGCGCCACATGTATGAAAACACAGATCGGGCAGGATGTGAAGAATGACAGCTGTACCATCCATAGGGAGGTGTGAAGAGATGGCAATGTTGAAAATCTGTAGTGGGAATATTAAAAATGCTTGCACTTCCGAGCATACGTGGAAACTGTGCAATGCATGCATGTAACACGGTCATGTTATTGACGTTCGCCACCAATTTTCAACATAGGCATTCTAGGACTTCTGCTCATGAACAGCGTCACTGTAATTGTCTTAATGTGTCCCGAACACTGATTTCCCACAGCGACCACACTATTCCGCGCTGGAAGTGCAAAAACACATTTCAGCCAGGATGTGAAAAATGACAGCTGTACTATTCATAAGGAGGTGCAGAAAAATGGCAATGTTGAAAATCTGGAGTGAAAATATTGCAAATGAGAGAAGTTACAAGCATGTGTAGCAACTGCGTAACACATGCTCGTAAAACAGTCATTTCTTGGATTTTTTCCACCAAATTTGCAACATAGACTTTTTGAGAGCCCATCTCATGAACACTGGCACTGTCATTTCGTTAATCAGTCCCAAAAGATGATTCCGCTCAGTGACAGCGAAATCACCTTTTGGGACCAAATAATGCCATGACAGTGGCTGAATTTACGAGGAGGATTCCCAATAACTCCATGTTGAAAATTTGGTGCCAAAATTCCCAAAAATGCCTGAGATATGCATCAAAGTTGAAAAAACTCTATTTATGCCATTATACAGCTTACCGGCATTTCCTCAGTTCGCGGTCGGCTTTGAAGAGTGCAGACGTGTTCCCAGTCCACCAAAGATCATTGCACTGGGCTTCAGAGGTTAGTATGGGGTGAAGGGTGTGTGGGGGAGACAGGGTGTGCAGAGGGTGGGCGTAGGTTGGGAGGCGGGTCCACCGGACTCGATGAGGGACCGTTTTCTGATTTACAGGAAAAAAAACAACAAAGAAAAGAAAAACATATCGCAGGATTTTTTTTTTCTTACCAGGGACATTTGGCATGCTGGGGTGGGCTCCGAGTGTACCACCCGAGTGTTTTTGTTTGGGGGAGCTGTAGCCGACGTGGGATTGGCCACCCCCATTGGCACATCCGGGGGGGGGCAAGAGCCGAGGGAGATTGAGCACCCCCTCAGCATTGGGGGCTGTCTAATATAATTTGTGAACATGGTGGCAGCTTGCCACCACATTCTCAAACAATATTACACTAAGCAGTGTTCCACCCTGCAATAACGGGTCACTCCCTCATTGCAGCAGAATGGCTGATGCTGCAATGATGAGGCGGCCCCTGATTGCTGCAGCAAAAACTTTACAACTTGGTGGCACTTTTGGAAGCCAGTGTCATCAGCACACTGTGCCTCCATTGGTCCACCAGTGCCAAGCCCCTAAATGCAATGCCTCCGTTGGCTGCCACAGTGCCGTGCCTCCACAACCCGCTTCTCTCCTAAGCTGCTGCATAATGTTTCTTGCACATGTGTGCAAGCAAACATAAAAAGGAGAGGAGGCACGAAGTTCATGCAGAATGATTTCATTAAACACACAAAAAAAATGGTGCTTCAAATCCATGCAGATTCTTCTTCAGGAGTAGTGCACGGTTGTGGTTTGTCTCGCTTGGAACTAGCTGAGCTCTTGGCATGTCTTTTCAACAGCTCACTAAGGTTGAGGGTGGTTCTGAAGGATTGGAGGGAGGGGGAGGTTGTTCCTCTCCACAAGGGGGGAGGATAAGCAAAAAGCAGGGAAATCCCAGGACAGAGTACTGGATGGGTGGGGTGTGACTTAGCACTATAGCTGAAGAATGGGACCTTAGAGTTGTCATCAGTGGCAATTAAGTCACTGCAACAAGGCATACAGCAAAGCTAGTAGGATTCTGGGATGTATTGGGTGGAGTACTGATAGCAGAAGAGAAAAGGTAATATTTCCCCTATATAGATCATCATTCCAGCCACACCTGGAGTACTGTGCCAAGTTTTTTGGTTTTTTTAACCAGGAGAGACACACTAAGCTGGAAGCTAGTTTACAGGTGTGACCTGGGAGCACAGGGAAGTTAAGTGACTTGCTCAGGGTCACACAGTATGCAAGTGGGGGCTGTGGGATTCAAACCCAGGTCTCCAGGTTTGCAGCTCAGAGCCTTAAAATACTGCACTATACTGCCTCCTTAGTTCTGGAGTCCTCATGTCAGTAAAGCTCCAAAGTACTGGTTGGGAGTGGGGGCACATTCTTTCAATAAAACACAGAAGCACTTGTATTTTTCATTAGTTGTCTTCTTTTATTTTTTCATACTTTTATCTTTGGCAAATGAATTATGTGTTTTGCAGATTTCAAATAGGCTTCTTCAGAAAAATTGCCTAAAACTGATAAAAATAATAACACAATGATTTTCTGCTTCTGGTAAATGGCTCAGATTAAATTCTCAAAACATTGTGCTTTTCACATACACGTGTACTGTTGCTTTAAAAACTTGTACAAATCATACTCATAACTCTCACGTGAACAGTCAATTCTGTGGAAAATAAAATAACATTATTTAATTCCCTTTGCTACTATTTTTCATCTTTTCACCAAAGAAATGTGATTATATACAGAATAATACAAGGGTGAGTGTGTGTAACCAGAATTTTAAAAATACCTGAGGTGTTGGATGCTACATAAACCCCCGATAGTGAAGCTCATGGGGTTTATAAAAGTATCCCACATTGAGGGTGTGTGTAAAAATTCTGGTTTTACACACACCCAGCCATGTTTTATTTTATTTAATTACTGGTCCTCATTTTTTACACACACAGCCTCACACTCTGTCTCACACACACACACACACACACATACACACAGACACACACACACACACACACTCATTTTTTTTTGTTACTTCTTTTTCTGAATCACAATGGGAAGTGCAGTTACTCACAGTCCATTGGAGATGCTGGCGCAGTGTGCCAGAGCCCTGCTCGAAGGGTTGGAACGGCAGGATCAACTGGATAAATTAACATTATAAAGGCAGGATCAACCAGATAGATACTGAAAAATATTTAAAAAGGTACCTGGAATGACAGTGTGACTGTGAGGCAAAAGGTGAGGGTGAGTGCTTGGTAACGGAGTAATGGAATCACCATGTTGTCCAGGATGTTCGACCTACCCACACAGAAACTAGGAGTCAATGAGCTTTATGTAGCTAGCCTGATTGACAGGCACTGATTACAACTGCCCAGTTGTAATGCAAAATATCAACCAGGTTGTTGTAACGTGATTTAAAAGTCTGGTTATCTAGACAAAAAATGAGGGCCAGTAATTAGAACGAGTTTTCTGTTTTTTACCTCAACGCTCCTTTTTAAACTGTTACAGTCAATACATTCAAGGTATATTCATATTGTCTGGACCTGTTTGAAACAATACTTTTTTACTTCATTCATTTAAAATATTAGTTTCATAACAAATAAAAAACATTCTCTATTCAGCATATTTAGCTTTCAGCATATGTTCATTTTTAACTTTGTGTAACACCTAGTTGCTTTTTAACATAGTTTATACAGCGGCTACCCTGATTAATCATTTTTATTACAAACAAAATATTTTTTTTAAAGTATTTATCATTTGTTTCAAACTCTCCTCTGAGCCTCCCTTCTGAGCTGCTTACCGTGCATGCTGTTGTTTAGAAATCAAGGAGCCGAGTGAAAAACTGCTTCATTGCTTTACTTTTTTATAGCACAACCCCTCGGCACCCAATTGATGATGTCTCTGCACCTGATGCCTCTCAACCTTTATCGCATTGATTACAGCACTGAAGTTGCTGAGCAACCTATACAAAAAGCCTCATCAAATGTTCATGAGACTTGGTGCCCTCGAGATGAACTGAAAGTAATTATTGCATTGCTATTCTGCTTGTAAAGCTTACTGTAGTGCATTGACCACTATTTGGCATTGTTCTCATGTGTAATCAATATTCCATAAGGTTACCCAAAAAGATGATCGAGAAAGAATCTACTCTCCCAACTTTACTCTCTTTGCACCATCATTGTTTACAACATAGGATTTATTACAGTTTTTGATAAGAGACTCTATTGCAAGTCAGCTTCCTGTACTCATCTGCTATATCCTGATTCCCTTATTTGTTTTTAGTCTCTGCAATGTAAAAATAATTTTTGACAAAAATGATTTTAAAACTAGGTAAACAAGGGAAAAACTGGGAGGGAGAGGAGAAGGGTAATTTTAAACTAGAAGATTCAGTTACAAGTATCTGTAACAGACTTCAGTAAGATTTTGTGGGGCACAAATCAAACCTTACTTGTTTTTTTTTCATGAAAGACATAAAACTGAATCAATTTAAAAATAGGATAACTTAGTTGCTAATGGTCTCTTTTATGGGTTTTATTCCATTAGATTTTCAGCTCTGAAGATCCAGGGTCACCCGAAAGTATAAAAGGGCACTTCTCACGAGCGTTAGTGATTCAATATATTAGTGAGATTTGCTATGAGGTTAAATGCCAAAAGGACTTAACCAAAGAGGGACTTAGAAGGTGATGGGCAGGAGGCAGGCCATCCTCATTAAGTAAAAGGGCACAAAACCGCCAGAAAAATGATGTACAGGAGGTATAAGGAATACTGCATATTTACTCCACATCCATTCACATCACAAGCCCACTATCACCATCTTTGAGCAGGCAGCCAGAAGGAAGGATGAGCTGGTCAGTGGCTGGTGATGCAGTGCAACCATCTTTCAGAGAGAGTGCTCTGAATGCAATGAGGATGCGTTGTGTGTAGAAGGATCGGGGCCCTTGCCGATGAGGTTGTTGCCCTCGGGGATGAAGTGAGATTCCTGAGAAGCATCTGTGGGCTGGGTGCCATGCGGACTACAACTCTACCACCCCAGAAACCCACAGAGTCAATGTTGGGGATAGTCTGTGTTGGGAAAGGGAGGGGGAAGAGTGGGAGTTGTGCCACTGGGGGTGCAGACTCTCAGGGTGGAAATTAGGGTTGCTTAGATTCTGAGTCACAGAATTAGACTGGTTGAATTCCAACCCAATTTTTAGAATTGCAGTTCAAAAATCCTAATCCTGAAATTAAAGGCTAAAACATCTTTTTACATAGCAAACACAAAAAAGCGTAGACACACAGGGAGCAAATAGATTATAAAAACTAATTTATTTTAAAGTGAAAGAAAACATATCCATCCAAATTTGCATCCAACTCATGTCAGCATCTTGTTCAGCACTGTCCTCCCTGATCAGGTATTTTTACTTGTACTTTAAAATACATTTATTTTTGTACTTAATCTGCTCTGTGTGTGCAGGCTTCTTTCTGTATTTGTTGCTGTTTTCTGTGACATGGCACCTCTGGGCCAGCTACTGCCTGGGCTTCTTTTGCATTTGGACCATGCTTTTACATGGGAATTTAGGATTATGAAATTAGAAAACATATCCATCCAAATTTGCATCCAACTCATGTCAGCATCTTGTTCAGCACTGTCCTCACTGATCAGGTATTTTTACTTGTACTTTAAAATACATTTATTTTTGTACTTAATCTGCTCTGTGTGTGCAGGTTTCTTTCTGTATTTGTTGCTGTTTTCTGTGACATGGCACCTCTGGGCCAGCTACTGCCTGGGCTTCTTTTGCATTGGGACCATGCTTTTACATGGGAATTTAGGATTATGAAATTAGGATTTCATATACAATTCAGATTCAGAGGTCATTTTCAGAAAAGGAAAAGAATTCAGAATCAGAAATTCCTAAAAAAAAGTCATATTGAATCAGAAGTGGCCAATTCCAAGCATGCTTACTGGAAACCAGGCACAAGTTCATGGCACTAGCAGAATCAATTCAGGATGCTGACCTCGAAGGCAAAGCAGCAATGGAAATCCAGAGAAAGGAGGATGTACCTAAATTAAATGCACCAAAGAGGGGAGGATATGACAGCAGCAAGAGGAGGATTTTAGTGTTGGGACACTCCATAGTTAGAGATATAGGGAGGTTGGTGTGAACTACTGGCTGGAAGGAGAGATCAGCCTGCTATATGATGCAAGGGGCACTAGCGAGCAATGTGCTCCCTCAACTGGAGAATTTCATCAATGTAGGATGGTAAGCCAGACGTGGTGATTCACTTGATACCAATAACCTGGCAGGCAGCAGTGTAGATAAGGTCAAAGACAAGTTCTGTGAACTAGGCAGAAGTTGAGGGTAGTTGCAGAGATGTAACCATCTCTGATGTCATACCAGTGCCACATGATAATATGCTGCAGGGTCTGCATCAAAAATCATATGAAGAAAGACTGAGAGAGCTTAATATGTATACCCTTGATGAAAGGAGGGAGAGGGGGGACATGATAGAAACTTTCAAGTACCTCAAGGGAATCAACAAGTCCAGGAGGGTAGCATCTTTCAGAAAAAAAGAGGGGGGACGACTCAGGGGTAATGTGAGGAAATTCTTTTTCACAGAGAGAGTGGTGGACGCATGGAACCACCTTCCTGGGAGGTTGTGGGGTCTAAAACAGTGGGGGAATTCAAACATGCATGGGACAGACATAAGGCAATTACAGTGGGGGGTTGCCGGCAGTAGACTGTTGGTTAACTAGAATCTGCAGCTTATCCAGTAGGTAGGGAAATGGGCAGACTGGGTGGGCCAAGTGGTCCTTATCTGCCGTCAAAGTCTATATTTCTATGTGAAGGAAAAAGGGAGAAAATCAGGGACTTTAACATGTGGCTAAAGAGCTGGTGTGGGGAATGGTATTTTCCTTTTTGGGTGACTGGGGGATCACTCTGGGAGGAGTGCTGGTTGTTTGCTAAAGATGGCCTTCATCTGAGCAGAGATGGCACCATTGAGCAGGGACAGAAGATAGATGTAGGTAGGTAGATAAAATATTATTGATCAACCAATATAGGCTTCCACAATCTATTACATAAAAGAAAAATCATACATACTCCCACAAGAAACCCATTTGCAATTATTTCATTACTATGCTGAAGAATCATTTTATTTCTGAATTAATATGACTCAGCAATTAAGACTAAGAAAATTTGCAAGCTTGAGTAGAGCCTTCCTTCTAGAATTAGTGAATGTAAAGCACAATTTTCTAGGGGAAGGAAAGCAATACCAAGGACACACCATGACTGAATGATAAATATCTTCTTGATGAGAGTCACTACAATAATAATGAAATATTACACAAAAAAGTTAGCATTTTGTTATAACTTGCTTTCCGGACTTTGGAGCTGAAGGTGTTGAAACAAAATGAGGTAATAGCATTTTTAATATTACTTGTAAATAATGTTTTAAATCATGATTTTCCACCCACATTGATATAAAAAGGAACATTTAGGCAATAATTGATTACTATAGTTATTTTATTTATTTAAGTAGTGTTTGTTGACATAGATTCTGTCAGCAGAAAAGGACCATTGGTCCACCCAGTCTGCCTTTTTTTACCCTCCCCTTCCCCATGCCATATGGTCTACACCAGGTCCTTGCCTTAGTTTTGCCCTACCCTACCCCGTAACATATGGTCTACACCAGGTTCTCACCCTCATCTCCCCTCCCTATTCCCTGCCTTACTGCTACCTGCTGCATAACATTCGGACACCATATTCTGTTCCAGTCATGCTTAAACCCGTTTATGGTTTTTGCTCCCACCAGCTCAGCTGGTAGGCTGTTCCGTGGCTCAACTATTCTCTCAGTAAAGTAAAATGTTCTTACATCCCTTCTGAATCTTAGCCCTTATATTATTCCCTTCCCCCCCCCACCGTTATTGATCTGCAATTCCTGTTAAACAGTTCCTCAGAGCTTGTCTTGTTTATTCCAGGGGCACCGCAGTCAAGCAACTCAATAGACCATAAGGCCTTCTTTTGCTGGCTATTTCGTATGTTTCTTTTTGGAACTTAAAAGATCTCTGTCGTGTTGCCCCCTCCTGGTCTCCAGTAAATACATGTGCAGTGCACCAAGTCAGTCCTCATAGGATCTGCCCTGCTGATCCTGAATCGTACCCTACACTGCGTTGCCTCTAGCCTGTCCCTGGTGGGGACCCAGGACAAGGCATAGTATTCCAAGTGGGATTTCACCAGTGATATACAGGGAGGTAGTACTACCTCATTCCTCCTGCTATTGAAACCCTTCCAGTTCACGTCAATATTCTGGATGCTTGCTGTGGATCTTGTACTAGCTAGTTTGTTTTAAGGAGTCACTTATGATGATTCCCAGATCACTTTCCCCTAATGTTGTGGCCAGCCTAACCCCTCACATCCAGTATTCTATCCTGAGATATAGTATTTATTCTCTGTGTGAATCACCCTGTACATTTTGGCATTCGAGTTTCAACTTTCAAACCTTAGACCACCCTCTAGCTTTTGTAGGTCTCTCTGTAACTTCCACACCCCCACTGTCTACCCTGCCGCAGAGCTTAGTGTCATCTGTGAAGAGACACTTGCTGCCCCATATTCCTTCTTCTATGTCACTGATAAACATATTGAAAAGGAAAGGTCCCAGAACTGGCCACTGCAGCACCCCACTAGTGACCTTCCTCTCCCCTAATTGGACCCCATTAACCACCACCCTCTGCTGTCTCCCCTAGCCAGTTTCCCACCCATTTAGCTAGGTCCATTGCTGCCCAAGTTCCTCCAACTTCTTCAGTAGCCTTCTTTGTGGTGATGAGTTAAATACTTTGCTGAAGTCAAGCACAGTAAATCTACTGCTTCTCCTTTGTACACTGTTTTTGACACCCAGCCAAAGAACACTTGTCACCCAGCCAAAGAATACTAATCAGGTTGATCTGACAAGACCTCCCTGCTGGTTACTATCCTGGAGTCCACTGCTTTCCAAATAGGCCACCAGGTCCTCTTTGCCTAGTGTCTCAACCAATTTTGCCATAATGGAGGTAAGACAGATGGGCTTGTAGTTTCCCAGTTCTGCCCTATTCCCTCCTTTGTAAAGCAGAAACACATCCACTGTCCTGCAATCTCTCAGAACCACCCCGACTGCAGTGAGCTGCTCTGCCAGGGGTTCAGTAAGTTCCGATGTCAATTCCCTGAGCACCTTTGGGTGCATCTCATTAGACCATGGTGCCTTATCTTCTTTCAAGGCTGCAAGCCCTTGCACACTCTATTTACTGTTCTTTCCACCTGTTGTATTTCTGCGATTCTCCTTGCAGCTGCCTTTATGCCACTTTTCAGCAGAGGCCCACAATTCTGTACTGTGAATACTGAGTAGTACTTATTTATAATAGCTGCATTCTGCTCATCACCCAGTATTCCTCCCCACATCAGCCTTACCATTCCACTCTCGTTTTTTCCCCTGATATCCCTGAAGAACTCTTTTTCCCCCTACCTTGAACCCCTCCACAATACATAGCTCTGTATCTGCTTTGGTATCCCTGATCACCTTCTTGGCCTCTTTCATCTTAACCTGGTACCAATTCCATTCCTCATCCCCTTGCTTCTCCTTGTACCTAATGAAAGCCCTTTTGGGGCCTTCACTGCCTCCCTGACCTTCTTGGAGAACCAGATTGTCTCTTTTGAACCCCCTCCTGCTCCTGTCCTGATCATAGTTAGGTTTACTTTGCTACTGTCATGGACCTAGCCTTTGTATTCTTATACCAGTGCTTTTGTTTTGATCTGCTTGCCTATACACTGTTTATTCTGTAGTATTCATTCTTTAAATGTTGTTGTTGTTTCTTTTTGCATCTTGCATCTTTTCTACCATGAATAAATTATATGCTTTGACTATAGGTTGCATATTTTTGTCTATGTATTTCTTTTCCCACAGGTCACACATGGGAACAAGCCTTGACTCAGTGTGCCATTCCCAGTTACTAATTTTCAATAAATAAATACATTAGTGACTCCAACAATAGCCCCTTTAATTTCTCCCTACCTCTTCTCCACCCCTCTGATTTTGCCCACGCTAACGTACATTCACTTGATAAATTCCCATATCTGATCAAAATCTGCTAATCTGAAACCCAGAACTGCAGCCTTTGAGGAGGGGACGCTGTTTGTTACCCATGGTCTGTTTAAAGCATATGGTACAGTGCTCCCTCACTACATTGAACAATTTGTGGGCCTTGAGGAACGTTCATTATAGCTAGTTGTTCACTACGCCAAGAGATGGCAACAAATTGAATCATGTTTGGTTGTTATACTCTATTGACATCACGTCACCCATCCCGATTTGCTTCCACCACCCACCAGCATTCACAATACTAGTTTTGCAATTCAAAGCCTCCCTGAAGAATTATTAATTAGAACAAGTTTTGCCTAGCTGGTTATTTTTCTCAAGTCTTTATTTTGATAGTCATAGTTGGCTATATTTTAAATTTCTGATATTATGCTTTGCTCGTTTTGCACTTTTGATTTGTTGTATGTACATCATCCTGAGCCTCTGGGATTGGGTGCTTTATAAATTAAGATTGCCTTGTCTTTTGTACAGATTTGTATAAATATAATATTTTTATTTTCATCAAAGCAAAATGCCAAATATTAGTACTGTGCTCACGTGCTGACAGCTGCCCACTCGCTGGACTGACTTGTCAGTTTCTTGGTGAGGGATGCTCAAAGCTGATCAGATCTCACCTGTATTTCTAAATATAATATTTATTTTCTACTTTCATCTAAGCACAATATCAAAAACAGTACTGTACCATATTATTTCTGTGTGACTGTATCTCTGATCGAACATTGAACATGTGCTAGTGTCTCATCCACTTACTCACTCTAAATGTCAATTTCCTCTTCTTCTTAGTGATGGGGATTCTAAGCTAGTCAAACCTCCCCTGCATTTCCATGTCAAAATACTGTAGTAAAAACTCCAGAGAAGAGTGAGTGAGTGAGTACTGAGTAGTCTGTGAGACGGGGTTCAGAAACTGCTTCCAACAGCTTCCCGACGGCAATGGTGACTGGCTAATTAAACCTCCATACTGTATCTATTACCATATTAAACAAACAGACTGAACAGAATAAACATATGTAACCCCCCCCTCCTCCTTGCCCCCTGTCTAGGGGCATAAACTTCTTTCGCAGATGATCTGGGGCAATAAAGGAGGAGCACCCTCAAGCACTAACATATGAGACCAGTGCATTTCAAATAATGCAGGAAAAGTGGTATCCTACCTGTCTGGCGTCTTCAGTATCCATGCACCCTCGCCTTCACCCTCACATTCTGGTGTCTTTTTCTTTCACCCCGAAGACTGCTCACCGGACCAGGAACTCCACGTTGAACCACTGCTAACACTGGAGCCCCCCTGAGCCCCTCGGGCCCACCACTGGCGGGATGAAAAAAACTTAGCTGGAATGCAACTCATGAGAAATTAATCGGACTGAATATAAAGGGGAAAAGAAGAATTTCATTTCATTTGCGTCACCCTCTCAGTTTAAATAAGACACTGCACTACTATTTCCTCCCAAACTTTCTTCTTTATTTTTTGCTCCTACACTGCAAATGATTCTCAGCAATGCAGGGGTCAACCGTCAGACACTTCATTTTAGAAACATAGAAACATAGACTTTGTCGGCAAATAAGGACCACTTGGTACACCTAGTCTGCCCATTTTCCTACCTATTGGATAAGCTGCAGATCCTAGTTAACCAACAGCCTACTTCTTCTTATCCCCCGCCAGAATTGCTTTATGTCTATCCCACTTTTCTTAAATGCCTCCACTGTTTTTGACCCCACAACCTCCTCAGGAAGGCCATTCCATGTGTCCACCACCTTCTCTGTGAAAAAATACTTCCTCACAATGCCCATGAGCCATTTCCTCCCCCCCCCTTCAAATTGTGCCCCCTTGTTCTTCTTGCACATCTCTTTTTCTGAAAAATGCTACCCTCTTGAACTTTGTTGATTCCCTTGAGGTACTTGAAAGTTTCTATCATCCCCCCCTTTCCTCAAGGGTATACATATTAAGCTCCTTTAGTTTCTCTTTGTATGGCTTCTGTTGCAGACCCTGAACCATGCTGGGGTCTCCAGGACAGCATGCAGTGCTCCAGATGGGGTCTCACCAACTGTCTGTACAGAGGGATAACAACTTTCTGTTTTCTACTGGTGATGCCTCTCCCTATACATCCCAGTATTCCCCAGCCATCCTTATTGCCTTCTCATATTGCTTGCTTACCTTTAGGTCATCTGATATGACTACCCCCAGGTCCCTTTCCATTTTTGTTGTTGTTAATACCTCCCCACCCCCACCCCCATTGTGTACTCTTCTCCTGGGTTTTGTTTCCCAGGTGAATTACTTTGCACTTCTTTGCATTGAATCTAAGCTGCCAAACTTTTGACCATTTCACCAGCCTTGCCAAGTCCTTTCTCATCCTTTCCACCCCCACTTGTGTATCAACCCTGTTGCAGATCTTTGTGTCTTCTGCAAAGAGACATACTTTTCCTTCCAGTCCCTCTGCAGCGTCACTTATAAAGACATTAAAAAGGACCAGATCCAGTACTGAAACCTGCGGTACCCTGCTAGAAACCCCCATTTCTTCAGAGTGGACTCTGTTTACTATTACCCTCTGTGTCATGTTGTCTAGCCAATTTTTAACCCAGGCTACCACCCTGGCACCCACTCTCAGGCTGGCTAATTTGTTTATTAATCTTTTGTGTGGGACTGTGTTAAATGCTTTGCTAAAATCTAGGTAGGCCATGTCCACAGCCCTTCCCCGGTCTACTACTTTGGTCACCCAGTCAAAGAAATCTATTAGATTCGTCTGACATGACCTTCCCCCTGTGAATCCATGCTGCCTTGGGTCCTGTGCCCCGCTGGCCTTTAGGTACTTAATAATTCTTTCTTTCAGAAGTGATACCATCATTTTCCCTACCTCTGAGGCCAAGCTAACAGATCTGTAGTTTCCTGCTTCTGTTTTGCTTCCACTTTTGTGAAGGGGAATCACATCTGTCTTCCTCCAGTCCTTAGGTACCACATCATCCTCCCATGATTTGTTAAAAAGGGTAGTCAGTGGTGTCACTAGCTCTCCCCTTAGAACTTTTAGAATTCTGGGGTGAATTCCATCAGGCCCCATTGCTTTGTCCACCTTCAGTTTTAGGAGTTCTTTCAGAACCCTTTCTTCTGTGAAAGGACAATTATCAACCCCCCTATCCAGAGTGCTTCTATTGATTGCATTTAGGTACCTCCCCCTCCTCTTCTTTTATGAATACTGAGCAGAAGTATTCGTTCAGTATCCCTGCTTTTTCACTGTCCTGTCTGCCCACCACCCTCCTCTTTATTAAGCCTCACTGTCCTTCCCTTGGTCTTTCTTTGCTCCCTAATGTACCTATAAAAGGTTTGTCCCCTTTCTTAACCAAGTTGGCTATCTTTTCCTCAGTTTGGGACTTTGCTATTTTGACAGCCTTCCGTGCTTACGTCTGCTTTTACTGGTACAGTACTCTGTCCTGCTTCTTCTGTGTTTCCTTATACTTCCTGAATGCTATCTTTTTCTCCCTAACCTTCCCTGTCACCTCTTTTGAGAACCGTAGCATTTTTTTCTTTCATTTTGATTTGTTTATTTGCTTCACACAAAGGCGTGTTGCCTCTGTGATGGCAGTTTTGATGTTTTCCCATTGTTCCTCCACCACTCCTTCTTGCCTGCTTGCTAGTGCTTTTCTGAGGCACTCTCCCATTTTGACAAAGTCAGCCCTCCTAAATTCCAGTACCCTCACTTTTGTATGGCTTGACTCTGCAGCTGTGTTTATCGTGAACCACACTGTTTGGTGGTCACTTGTTCCCAGATGGCTACCCACTTCAAGATCTGAGATCCTCCCTCCATCCCAGTTTGAAAGTACCAGGTCTAAGATTGCTCCCTGCTGAGTGGGTTCCAACACTAGCTGTCTGAGGCGTGTCTCCTGTAGGGCATTGAGAATGACCCTGCTTTTGGATGTGGCTGCAGCAAAGGTGCTCCAGTTAACATCTGGCATATTCAGGTCCCTTATCAACAATATCTCCACTTTTTCTGCCATCCTAAGGATGCCTTCTATCATTTCCTTGTCCATTTCCTCCCCCTGATATGGGGGTCTGTATACAACCCCTGTGTGGAATGTGGTGTCATTTCTGGTCTCCAGGGTGACCCACAGTGCCTCCTCTCCTCCCTGTTTACCCTTTAGTTGCATTGCCTTGGTCCCTTCCCTTACGTAGAGAGTTACTCCTCCTCCTCCTCCTCCTCCTCTTCTACCCTCCCTGCCCCTCCTGTAGATTGTGTACCCTGGTATGTTGACATCTCAGTCATGGTTCTCTGTGTACCAAGTTTCTATGACTGCTACAATATCCAGGTGTCCCTCTTCCATCAAGGCCACCAGTTCAGGGAGTTTGTTACCTAGACTACAGGCATTGGTATTCATTACCCTCCATTTTTTCATGGCCTTACCCCTTTTTACACCATCCCTATCCTTACTGCTTTTGCCTTTTTCTCCATTTACTCCTGCCCTTCTCCCTATCGACTTCTCCATCTTGGTGTTTACCTCACTAACTACCCTGATTTTTGGGGGGAGGGCTAGGATTTCCCTGCTCCTTTTCAGTGCCTCCCCACTTGGCTAGTTTAAATGCTTGCCAATGAAGCATTTAAACCTTTCACCTAGGATTCTGGTTCCCCTCCTGGACAGATGCAGACCATCATGCCAGTATAGGCCTGTATCCCTCCTGGTGGACCCCCAGTCTCCAATAAAGCCAAAACCCTGAGCGCTGCACCAGTATTTCAACAACTGATTGAATCCCATGGTGCAGAGCACCCTAGCCTCACCCATGCCATAGGTAAGCAGAACCTCCAGGAAGGTTACTGTGCGTGCTACTTGTCTAAGGCCCCTCCCAACTCCACAAACTCCTTCTGCACTGCTCTGATCCCTTTCCCAGCCAGCTCATTTGTCCCTAGGTGAACAATGACATCCAGCTCCCTCCCCCGTGCAGCTTCTCCTGCGATCCTGAAGATTCCCTCCCTCTCCCTCCAAGCCATGGCGCCAGGCAGGCACCTTACCTCCCTCTCTCCTCCTCCCCAAGTTATACCCTCTTAACAATAGAGTCCCCCGACAGGAGTTGTTTCCTTCCCCAGTGGGGTCCCATGCCACCCTCCTGTGTGTCTCCTTTGTGGAGGTTCCCAGCATCCTCCTTGATCGCCACTGTGGTTGCCTCCATAGAGGAACCACACTCTGCCAGAATGGCGTACGGATTGTGGAGAGGTACAACTGGAGGGATGTGCCTCTGTTCCACCACCGTCACCCTCCCTAAGCCCACTGTGGTCCAACCGCGCCTCTTTCTTGGCAACCTCTGAGGCAGTGGCGGTGGCCCTGGTGGTCCCTGGGTGGGAGACGAGGTCCCCGAATCCTGACCAACTCAGCCTGGAGATGATCAACCTCCTCCCTCAGCCCTGAGAAGTGCCTGTAGATGGAACAACACCACATCCTCCAGAAAGTCTCCTGGAAGACTGCCGCTCCACAGCCACTGCAGTGCACCGCTCCCATCATGTCTTCTTTGTGGCTCCTCAACTGTTCTTTTGTATGCTTACTCTTTCCTCTCTCTGTTTATTTATTTTAATTTTGTTCTCCTTACTTTCCTACCACCTCCATGCCCTTAAAGCTCCTGTTCTTCCTGTTATGGGACAGGAAGTTCCTGTATTCCTCAGTAGTCTCCTTCTTACTTGCTCAGAGTCAGATCTCCAGCAGCTAGAGAGGGATATAGGGCTACTCGTTTCCTTCTAGGATGGTGAGTCTTTTGTGCCTCTGTGATCACTCCCTTCCTTCTCCCAAACAGGAAGTTCTTGTTTTCAGTCAGATCCTGTTCCAATAAAAGTGGAACTGGCTAGGTATGTGTGGGGGGCGGGGCTATATAGTCCCAGTAGAGTAGTAAAGTTCTAACAGCACCTCATTCCTTTTGCTGTTCTCTGCCAAACACTATCTAGGGCAGTTTTAAATCTAAACACCTGGCTTCATGCTGCCTAAGCTGCTCCCCCTAATTCACAGTCCCCTTCTTCACCTAGCTAACTGCACAGATAACAGTTCCCTTCACCCAACTCAGACAAACACACTAACTCCTGGTTTTTTTTCGTTTTTACCCTAAATTGAAGGTTTCAGTAGTAGAGTTCTAGTTCTTAAGTACCAGTAGAGTAGTAAAGTTCTAACAGCACCTCCTTCCTCTTACTGTTCTCTGCCAAAAGCTATCTAGCGCAGTTTTAAATCCAAACACCTGGTTTCCTGTTTCCTAAGCCACTCCCCAGTTCACAGTTCCCTTCTTCACCTAGCCAACTGCACAGATAACAGTTCCCTTCACCCAACTCAGACAAACACCTTAACTCCTTTTTTTTTGTTTGCTTTTACCCTAAATTGAAGGTCCCAGTACTAGAGTTCTAGTTCTTAAGTCCCAGTAGAGTAGCAAAGATCTAACATCACCTCCTTCCTCTTGCTGTTCTCTGCCAAAAGCTCAATGAATAAATGAATAAAGCAGCTCCATGGGGCTAATTAACCTTTTACACACTGGCTGGACATTTTAAAAAAGCAGAAATGATGAATATTAAAGCAGTCACTCCAGCCCAGTGACACTGAGGGATGAGGCGCTGGACGCCACATCTCATGCCATGCCGGTGACCCGGGTTTGGGAATGGACTCGGGGACACTGGGGGTCAGAGGCGAGGAGGAGGACTGAGCATCCCAATGGATGCTCTCCTCCTGCTAGGTTGGGTTCCTGGGGTGCTTTGAGCACCCAACCACCTATGCCTGTGGAAGCATGGGCAACGGGGCACAGGAGTCAGGAAGGGGAGGACGTTGTGGGCATTTGACAATGGTATGCGTCAGCATGCCATCTGTCTAGACATCAGTCCTGTGTGCTGACGCCCTCAGGGGAAGAAGGTACCAAGGGAAGAAAAGCGGAAAAAAACCTCTCGGTCCAAGATGACGACCGATCCTAGCCCCAATCACCTACCCATGAGCAGATCCCATTATGCAGGCATTCTGAAGAGAGAGGAGTAAGGTAGGGGGATAACGGAGTAAGCCTGGCACTCTAGGGGCAGACACAGTGGAAGGGATCTACGGGGATTGATCGGGTCTGAAGAAGTGGAATAAAAGGGCAGTAAGGTGGGATAAAAGGAAACTGAAAGAAAAAAGCAGTCACAAGCAAGGATTGTTTCCTCTCTCTCTCTCTCTCTCTCGGATGCTTTACCTACTGATGGCCCTAACACTCCGGTTTCTGCTGTTCATCTTCCTCGGGGGTACCAGCCAGTCCTGCATCCCTTTTATACCTCCTGGGCTTGCGTTAAGCTCCAGCATGAGGGCTGCCCTCCAAGGTCTGCCACACAGCCTGTGACCCGCCCAGACCTCAATGTACTGATGCCCCAGGACCTGCCCCTCCAAGCAGGCCTCATATTCTGGGTGAAAGGTCCCCCAGCTACCTCTACCCCCAGGCCACCCTGCCATACCAGGTATGAGAGGAGCCCCTGCCACTGGCTGCCCTCCTGTGGGGGCTATGCCACTGCCCCCACAGCCCTGGTGACCTGAGAAACACCTTACAGCGGTCCCTACAGCTCCTAACTCTTCCTTGCCTACAAGCTACCTACACTCCTGCCCCCAAGTGACGCAGGACCTGACTACACATTCTTTCCCCACAGAGGTCCATACTCCCACTCCTCTTCAACCACGGTACTGCCCAAAGCCTTCCTGACTTTACTTTGGTGGGTCCCCCATTGGCCCTCCAAGACTGCTGAGCTCCCTCACTTGCCCACCTTATGCTGCACTTCCAGCCACCCCCTCCAGCCCCAGGCCTAATGCCTGGGCTGGAAAAGCCCCAAAACTTCATGTCTGCTCCCTTATATATTCCCTAAAAACTTACTCTCTGCTGCCACCTTGAGGCATCCAGCAGCCAATATCCCCCAGAACACTAACACATTTCCCTAGCAGGGGGTAGGAGGGAAGGGAGATGCCTAAATGGGAACATAAGCCCCCTTTTAGGGGGGCTTACACAAAAAACTTAAACACTTAAATACAGATTCACTTAAAGAGCATGTGAATGGTTTGTGAGTATAAGATGTAAATCCTTACAAGAGCACATGAAAGGCTGCTGCTTATAAACATAGAAATATAGAACTTGACAGCAGATAAGGACCACTAGGCCTCTCCAGTATGCCTGTATTCCCCACCTGTATCAGCGGCTGCTGACCTTACTTGGTCCTCAGCTTTAGCCTCTTTTTCCCAGCTCTAGGGTTCCCTTATGCCTATCCCATGTATGTTTGAATCCCTCCACTGTGTTTGCTGCCACCACCTCCTGCAGTAGGCTATTCCATGCATCCATCACCCTTTCTGTGAAGAAAAACTTCCTCACATTCTCTCTTATCCTGCCCCCCCTCCAATCTCATGTTGTGTCCCCTCATTCTTGTACATCTCCTATGCTGAAAGATGACACCCACTTGCACCTTCTTTATGCCCTTAAGATACTTGAAGGTTTCTAATATATCTACCCATTCTTGCCTCTCTTCCCATGTATACATACTGAGGTCTTTTAATCTCTTCTCATATGTCTTTTGGTGCAAGCTGTGCACCATCCTAGTCACCCTTCTCTGAACCGCCTCCTCCCTGTCTATGTCCTTACGAAGATGCGGCCTCTAGAACTGTACACAGTACTCTAAATGAGGCCTCACCAATGTTTTGTACAATGGTGCCACCACCTCCCTACTTCTGCTAGTGGTGCCCCTTCCTATGCACCTCAACATGCTACTGGCCTTCCCCACAGCTTTTGCACACTGTTCGGCCACCTTTAGGTCATCTGAGATGATTATTCCCAAATCCCGTTCTTTCCTGGTGACTGTCAGCACGTGTCCCCACATCCTGTAACTCTCCGCAGGGTGTCTGCACCCAAGGTACATGATTTTGCACTTCTTTGCATTGAATCTTAGTTGCCACACTTTGGACAATTTTTCCAGCTTTCCTAGGGCCCTCCTCATTTTCTCCACCCCATCTGAAGTGTCTACCCTGTTGCAGATCTTAGTGTCATCTGCAAATAGGCAAACCTTCTCTTCCAGTCTATTTTTGGTAGGATGAGATACTCACCATTTTCTTCCCCCTTTATAGTTCCCCTCTGTATTACTGCCAGCTAGCATTCCCCTCGGTTTCCTGTACTGGCAATCTGTAGACTATACCCATGTGCAACTTCTTTCCCGATGTTGTCATGAGCTGTACCTACAGTGATTCTGTCTCCCCATTCACTCTCCTGGTGGAGCCATCTTCTACCACCTGTATGCCATCATTAAGATAAAGGGCTACCCCACCCCCATCTCCCGCACTCCCATCCCTACTATACATGGTATACCTGGTAATGCCAGCTCCCAGTCATTATTCCTGGTGGCCCATGATTCTGTAATAGGTACGAGGTTTAATCCCACATTCACTACCATCAGTTTGAGTTCACTAATTTTGTTTCTTAGGCTCCTCACATTTAGGTACACTGTTTTCCAGCTGATACCCTTCCCCTTCATGGCATTTCCTATCTCTTTATTCTTCCTTCCCTCATTTACATCTTGGTTTTTCAGTTCTCTGCTGCCTTTTTGAGCCCCTGCTGGCATGATTTCTTAACCTATTTTGGACCCCAGCTTTGCTGCTTCCATCCTCACTGCTCCTAGCCCCATTTCTGGGGGAGTCCTTGCTAAGTTCCCCTTTTGCTTTCCATCCTCTGTAGTTCCCCAGCCTCAGTCTTCTCCCTCCCAGTTTAAATGTCCACCTGTGTAGACAACTAACTTCTGTCCCAGAAATCCCACTCCTCCTGACACTATCCCTTCAACAACCTTTAAATTCTTCAGTCTCCTCCTTACTCGCTCTTTCTTTCCCCTTCCCCCAGCCCCACATAGGAAGGAGCTCGGAACAGACCAGGGAAACTAAGTGTGCCTTCAATCTTTCCCCTAGACTTCAGAAGTTGCATTTGACTACCTAGAGAGGTTAGTTTGCCAGATCATTGGTACCTGAGTGTGCCAGCATGCTAACCTCTCCCTCTTTTCCCTCTATCACACTCCCTATCTTATCAAAATCCCAGATGGCAGATGCATCTGGAAGGCATCTGTCCACCCCAACCCTCTCCCCTATCCCTTCCCCCACCACCTTTTCCACTGCACCAAGCATAGAATCCCCTACTACTAGGATACTCCTAGCTGCTTTCTTCCTGTTCTCTCCACTGGGTATCACCAAGTCATCTTGTTCACCCTTCCCAATCAGCTCAGAGTTCCCCACCCTGAAGTAGTCAGGTACCTCTGCCTCCTCCAGTGGTGCAAAGTGATTTGCAGTTGGCATTTGGGGAGTTTGGATGACACTCTGGTGACTGCCTCTGCCACTCATCCCCCTTCCTGCCAATGTCCAACCCCCGAGCCAGTGGGCCTCTGGGGCAGAGGGGGTGTGGGGGTGCCAGTGGGTACCCGCTCAGCTGGTAATGCAGCACAGACATGTCTTCCCTTGTTGCTATCAACTGTGCCTGGAGCTCTACAAATCTCCTACATAAGAGGCAGTGGCCCACCCTCCAGAGCATAGCCTGCGGGATCAGCACTCTATAATCCCTGCAGCTGATTATTTTTCTGCTGTACCTGTGCTCCATATTGCCTGATGCTCCCCCTTCTTTTTTTAATTCAGTATACTTTGTCCCCGTTCACTCAACTGTCCCACCTTCAGTCCTTGCCTTCTCTCCCAGTCCCATTGCCCAACTTCTCCAGGTCTTTCCTCTCTTCATGTTCCTCCCTGCTTCACCAGGGGTGGATCTGGACCCCTGACAGAGTTGGAGTCTGGTGCTGTAGAGAATGGTGCAGCTGGCATTGTGGGGCCCTTGGTGAGAGGCAGATGTCCTCTTGCTCTTATCTGGGGTTTCCCACTTTTTCTCCCAAGCCCCCTAAGAAGCTGAGATGAGCTCCATGCCATGCATGTATGCAGTTGCGTGTCATGCACATCAGAGCGCATCAGCGTCCTCCCACAACTACCCTTGGTTCCTGACAGCACCGCCAACTGTGATCACCAAGGTGGCAGTATTGCAGTGGAGATTGATCTGCCTCCCTCCCCGAGGTGGACAGTGTTCTCTGGGATGCTCAACCTACCTCAGGAAGTGGTGGATATGAATACAGTACAGGGCTTCAAACAGGCATGAGACAGGCATAAGGGAGTAATACAGATGAGTATGAATAGATAGGCCATTGACAGAGCAAAGGCCGATGGCACAATCATAAGGTAGAAAAAGAAATGGACAGACTGGTTGGGCCTTGCGGTCCTTATCTGCTGTCAACTTCTATGTTTCTGTGTTACCTCTCCCATCTAGCCCTCTGACTACCCAGGCTTGGCACAGTACCTGGTACATCGACATCGCGAGAAGTAGCGCTAGTTGTTTCTGCTCCTAAAATATTGTATGACTCTTTCCTACAATGTAATAATACTCTGCCCTGTATTATCTTCTACTTCCCTTAATCCCCTTCCGTTACTCCTTTAACACCCTACCCTAGATAGGATGTTGACCAAATAACTGAGTTTTGACTTCTTCTGGAGCTACACTTATTCATTGTTCAGAGCAAAGTTCCTTGTGAAACTGTGGACATGCCTGCAGATGCCCTGTAAATACGCCAGCTCAGACCATCTGTGGCAGTCACATGATCTGCCATTGTTCCCGTGGTGTCCTCTGGCCCCTGCTATAGCCAACCATGGATCAGAAAAAAAATGCCCAGAAATGAGGAAAATTATGTAATAAATAAACTTTTATTATTGTGATTAGTGAGAAAAAATCCTCCCGGTTGGCACTCTGCCTCGCAACCTTTGGGCACTAAGCTAATGAAAAGCAGCCTTTTGAGGCTATGAGCCTTACTTTCTGTCACCTCCTGGTTGCCTGTGGGCAGTCATGTGACATGGTGCCATACATAAACTTTGTCCTAAGCTTGGTGTGCTGTACTGCAACAAATCCTGCTGTCCTCACCTACTCCTCCAAGAGATCATCCTCAAGATGATCTTGCCAGTGTTTGATTACACAGATGTAGTCTACAGCACTGCCCCAAGCTCTACACTAGCCAAGTTGGACCTAACCTTTTTTATCCCTTCTGCCATTTCAGACTTAGTGCTTCATGTCTCAGTCATCACTTATCCTTCAACGTAAATCTATCTCCTCCTTCCCATGGAGTTTATTGCAAAGAAATGCAAGATCATGCACATAGGGAAGAGAAGCCCTGAAGTTACCTATAGGCTGGGAGGGGAGTTGCTGGCAATCAAAAGAAGAAGAAAGAAACTTGGGCATCATGATCACAGATGACCTGAAATCATCCAAGCAGACCACTAAAGCAGTAGGTAAGACTAAAGGGATGTCGGGGTGGATTAGTAGGGATATCACAAGTCATACGAGGGAGGTAATAATCCCTCTTTACAAGACACTGGTTAGGCCCCATCTGGAGTACTGCACGTGGTACAGGTGGTCGCACCCGCACAAGGACATTAACAAAATGGAGGCAGTCCAGAGAATGGCAACCAAAATAGTGCAGGGACTGTATCAGAAAACATATGAGGACAGATTAATGGAGCTCAATATGTATACCCTAGAGCAAAGGAGGGAGAGAGGTGATATGATCGAAACATTCAAACACCTTAAGGGCATTAACAAGGTGAACGAGTTTCAATATAAGAAAAATAGCAGGACAAGAGGACACAGCATGAGATTAGAGGGAGGACAATTAAGGAGTAATGTAAAGAAGTTCTTTTTCACAGAAAGGGTGGTGGATGGAATGGCCTACCTCAGGAAGTGGTAGATATGAATACAGTGCAGGGCTTTAAACAGGCATGGGATAGGCATAAGGGAGCAATACAGATGAGTATGAATAGATAGGCCCTTGACAGAGTAAAGGCCTACGGCACATTCATAAGGTAGAAAAAATGGGCAGACTGGATGGGCCTTGTGATCCTTATCTGCCGTCAACGTCTATGTTTCTACACTGGAAAGGAAGGGGGAGAGAGAAAGAGCTGTAGTTTGGGTACAGTCTGATGTAATAGTGTAGGCAGGGAGAAATAGGCAGACTAGATGGGCCAAGTGGTCCTTATCTGCCATCAAATTCTATATTTCTAGGTCTGACATTTTTTGCACTGTTCTTCTTCCCAGCCAAATATTGGTTTGCCACTGTTTCTACTTACCCCTCTTTAATTGGCAGATTGGATGGGCCTTGCGTTCCTTATCTGCTGTCAGCTTCTATGTTTCTATGTTTCTCCTTAACCCTGCCATCCCATCCAC
Source organism: Neoceratodus forsteri (assembly GCA_016271365.2). Classification (NCBI taxonomy): domain Eukaryota; kingdom Metazoa; phylum Chordata; order Ceratodontiformes; family Ceratodontidae; genus Neoceratodus; species Neoceratodus forsteri. The sequence continues at coordinate 655,711,870 of CM057455.1, read as the reverse complement.
TTACTCTCTCCAGTCATCAAATGTTCATTCATTTCATATCCCTCACAGTAAATCTGCAACAGGTCAGTCTTTTTTTCTCTATTCCCTTTCCAACACAATGGACCATCCTCTCTTTCCCCACCTGCTTCTCACACTGGGCGCTCTCTCAAACCTTCCTACTGGCACACTTCTTGAAAGCATGCACCTACAGCTGGCTGTCTTCCCCTTCTCTCTGTATTACAACAACCCATGCCTTATTCACCACCTCTACCCATTTTGCCTCTTATCCTGGTCTATTGTATATGTTCTCTTTAAAAATTTTGTCACCATGATCTGTTACAAATATCTTGCCATAAATAGGTTGCACATGCCCCTAGCTCACATCCTTGCTACCGCCATAACCTATGAACTTTGCACACTTTCTACATTGTTTTTTTTCTTTTTTAGGAATGTATTACTTGTACCTTGCTTTTACTGTTTCAGTACATGCACCCATTATTGTTTTATTGTTGTATCACTAGGTTGCACCTGGAAATGAGCCTGATGTTTGGACTATCAATCATGTTTTAAGGAAGACTGTTCCATAAACCTGTTATTCTTTGAATAAAGAAACATTTATTTTTGGAATTAATTCTAAACTTTTCCAGTTTGACTTGACTCGAGGGCCCTCTGATGTGAATTAAATAATACTGTAGATATTTAACACAACTGGGGCAAACAGGCAACCTTTCTTCACTTCTCCCTTCATTTTATAAGGGTCAATGAGCCAGTCCATCAGCGCAGTGATAGTGCTACCACTCATGACGCTAGCGACCCACATTTGGGAACGAGCACAGGTCATTGAGGGCCAGCTGGGGGGGAGGAGGACTGAGTATAGCATCCCAGAGGATACTCTCCTCCTGCAAAGAGGGAGGAGCACCATTCTTACTGTGATACTGCCACCTGTTTGACCCCAGGTGGCAGTGCAGTCGAGAGCACCAGCGGGAGGGAGGGATGGATGCAGGTCGGAGGTTCGATGTGATAGAATGCTCAACATGCATATGCCTGGAACCTCCCAAGTGCACCTGTGGGGCTGGAAGAAAAACAATGGAGAATGGTCCCATTGCTCAGAAGACGGCAGATCCCAGTGGACCAAAGAAGGACTGGTACTGGACCAGATGGCCACTCACTTGATGAAGACAATGCAATCTGAGGTTATGCCCCTCTAACCACCAAGGGGGTACAACTGAGGCAGTATGGAGATGAGTAGGTAGTACAAGAACAGGGTCCAGCACAGCCAGGCACTTTGGGGTTCCTGAAGTAGTCCAAGCAATTAAGAGAGAGAGGGCATAAACACAAAATGAAAAAAAGGGTCAGTAAATTGGGTTTAACCTAAAATTGGGTGGGAAAATAACAAGCTGGATGGAGGCCAGTTTTGGGAGCGAAAGTTCTTTAAATTTGATGGACTGCATTTGACTAAGGAGTGAGTCAGTGCATTGGGGCAGAAGTTTGATGTCTTTGCAGAATATTTAAACAAGCAAATGGGGAGAGAGGTGCAGAATCCGATACGTCGAATGGGAAGAACACTCCTCCCCCTCACCTAGTGGTCAAAAGGGAGTTCAGCATGTTTGTAGTTCATTTGCATCACCAGGTAAGGAAGAAGGTCTGGCTCCCCATACAACACACAGGGGAAACGCCAGACCTCGCCGAACAACTAACACACTGAAATCTGGCCAATGGAAAATCATGTATACAATGCTCGCAGTCTGGGAAACAGATCCCAGACCCGCAGGCAATAATGACAGAGGCTAAACTGGACATAGTAGCCATTAGTGAGACATGGTTTACCAGTAACCACGCTTGGGAGACTTCACTACCTGGCTATGTACTGTTCAGAAGAGATCGAGGTACAAAAAGGGTGGGTGGAGTGGCCCTTTATGTCAATGAAAATATCAAAGCTACAGAAATTCGGAATACATATAAGGAGCCAGAAGAACTGTGGGTCACCCTGGAAACAGGACATAGGATAGCTGTATGAACTGGGGTTATCTACAGACCTCCAGACCAGGGGGAGGACATAGACACATTACTGTTAGAAGATATACAAAACATGACAGCTAAAGGGGAGGTTCTGATAATGGGAGACTTCAACATGCCAGATACAGATTGGTAACATCTACCAGAACTAGACACATAGTGGATTCCCTGCAGGGGGAGGGCCTCAAACAACTGGTACAACAACCCACAAGAGACAGTGCTATCCTAGATCTAATACTGACTAACAGGGAAAGGATCACAGATATCCACGTAGAAGGACATCTGGGGGCCAGTGATCATCACATGGTATGGTTCAGTTTGGCCACTAGAACTAAATCGTCCCATTCCAAGGCAAAAATATAGGACTTCAGAGGAGCTAACTTTAATAAGATGGAAGACAGAGTTAAGCTAGCCCTGGCAAAAAGAAATACAGGTGAGAGGGTACAGGCAAAGTGGACAAGCATTAAGGATGCAATACTTGAAGCAACATCCCATTGTGTTAGAGAGAAAAGGAAGTGAAAAAGAAGAAGGAAACCACTTTGGTTCTCAAAAACAGTAGCAGAAAAGGTCAGCACCAAAAGGCTGTCGTTCAGGAAATATAAGGGAACATAGCGGGATGAAGATAGGGAGGCGTACCAAACTTTCCTAAGGGAAGCAAGGAAGGCAGTAAGGCAGGCAAAGGCCCAAACCGAGGAAACACTAGCACGAACAGTAAAAGAAGGTGACAAGACTTTCTATAGATACATTAGTGAAAGGAGACAGTCCAGAGGGGGTATTGCTAAGATCAAAGGGGATAAGAGAGTGTGTGAAGAGGAGGACCCTGTAAAAGCATCTATCTTAAATAGATATTCTGCTCAGTATTTACTGAAGAGAATGTAGGGCAGGGCCCACAGCTCAGCACCATGGACACAGGGGGGAGGGAGGTGTGCACTAGTCCCTTCTCAAAAGAAAGGTACAAGAGCTCAATAAGCTCAGGGTGGACAAGGCAATGGGACCTGATGGCATACATCCCAGGGTACTAAAGGAGCTAAGGGTGGAAGTAGCAGAGCTGTTATCAGAACTGTTCAGTGAGCCTCTGAGCACAGGCAAGGTCCTAGAAGACTAGAGAAGGACTCATGCTATCCCGCTCCACAAGAGTGGTAGCAGGGAGGAGGCAGGGAACTACAGACCAGTCAGTCTTACCTCAATAGTGGGAAAGATTATGGAGGCACTCCTTAAGGAAGGGATAGTGCAACACCTGGAATCCATAGGAGCACAGGATCCAAGACAGCATGGGTTTACAGCATGAAGGTCCTGTCAAACTAATCTCATAGATTTCTTTGGCTGGGTAACCAGAGTGGTGGACCAAGGAGGAGCAGTTGATGTCGCTACCGTGACTTCAGCAAAGCTTTCGATACTGTTCCACATAGAAGATTGATTAATAAGCTGGGTAGGCTCGGGGTGGGTCAGAAGTTGGCCAACTGGGTGGCAAACTGGTTGATGGGCAGAAAACAGAGTGGTGGTAAATGGTATACAGTCAAAGGAGATGCAAGTCACAAGTGTGGTACATCAGGGATCATTCCTGGGGCCAGTCCTCTTCAATATCTTCATCAGTGACATTGCAGATGGATTGGAGGGTAAGGTTTGTCTGTTTGCAGATGACACCAAGGTCTGCAACAGAGTAGAAGATTCAGATGGGGTGAGCAGAATGAGAAGTGATCTGGATAAACTGGCAAAATGGTCGGAAGAGTGGCAACTGGGCTTTAATGCAAAGAAGTGCAAGATCATACGCATAGGGAAGAGAAACCCTGAAGCCACCTATAGACTGGAAGGGGAATTGTTGGCAGTCACAAGGGAAGAAAGAGACTTGGGCATCATCATCACAGATGACCTGAAATTATCCAAGCAGACCACTAAAACAGCAGGTAAGACTAGGGGGATGTTAGGGTGCATTAGTAGGGATATCACAAGTCATAAGAGGGAGGTAATAATCCCTCTTTACAAGACACTGGTTAGGCCCCCTCTGGAGTACTGCGTGCAGTACTGGAGGCCACACCTTCACAAGGACATTAACCAAACTGAGGCAGTCCAGAGAAGGGCAACCAAAATGATGCAGGGACTGCATCAGAAAACATACTAGGACAGATTAATGGAGCTCAGTATGTATGCCCTAGAGCAAAGGAGGGAGAGAGGTGAAATGATCAAAACATTCAAACATCTTAAGGGCATTAGCAAGGTGAAAGAGTCTAACATGTTTCAATATAAGAAAAATAGCAGGACAAGAGGACACAGCATGAGATTAGAGGGAGACTGATTAAGGGGTAATGTGAGGAAGTTCTTTTTCACATAAAGGGTGATGAATGCTTGGAACGGCCTACCTCAGGAAGTGGTGGATATGAATACAGTACAGGGCTTCAAACAGGCATGGGATAGGCATAAGGGAGCAATACAGATGAGTATGAATAAATAGGCCATTGACAGAGCAAAGGCCGATGGCACATTCATAAGGTAGAAAAAGAAATAGGCAGACTGGATGGGCCTTTCGGTCCTTATCTGCCATCAACTTCTATGTTTCTATGTTTCAGGAAGAACTCAGAGGGTGGTGCTAAATGGGGTGCACTCCTGGACAGCGAGGGTGAAGAGTGGAGTGCCACAGGGGTGAGTTTTGGGTCCGCTTCTCTTCAAAATCTACATCAGTGATATTGCTGAGGGTTTGAGGGAGAGGGTGTGCCTATTTGCTGATGATACAAAAATATGTAATAGGGTGGACACCCCGGGGGGGGGGTGGGGACATGAGGTAGGACTTAAAGATGCTTGAAAAATGGTCTGGGATGTGGCAGCTGAAATTTAATGCCAAGAAGTGCCCTGTGATGCACTTGGGGAGTAGGAACAGAAGAGCAGGGTACACCCTAGGTGAGGAGGAAATTAAAGTAACAGGGGAGAGATCTGGATATCATAGTCTCCTCAAACCTTAAGGTAGGAATCCAATGTAGCAGGTTGGTGGGAAAGGCCAATAGAATATTGGCATGCATAGGCAAGGGCATTACTAGCAGAAAGAGGGAAGTAATAATGCCCCTTTACAAAGCCATGGTGAGGCCACACCTGGAGTATGGGGTTCAGTTCTGGAGGCCACATCTCTGCAAAAATATAGATGAGTTGGAGAGGGTTCAGAGAAGGGCAACCAAGATGGTGCAGGGTATGCAGGGAAAGTCATACGAGCAGAGGTGTAAGGACCTGAATCTGTACACGCTGGAGACAAGGAGGGAAAGAGGAGACATGATTGAAACTTTTAAATATGTAAAGGGGCTCAATAAAGTGGGAGAAGAGGGTTTACTTAAGAGGAATGAAGGGTTCAAAACTAGAGGGCACAGTCTCAGACAGCAAGGAAAAAGATACAGGGGCAATGTGAGAGGGTGTTTCTTCACGGAGAGAGTGGTGGAGCCCTGGAACAGACTACCAGACAGTGCAGTGGGGGCTAAATCGGTGGAAGAATTCAAGAGGGCATGGGACAAGCATATGGGGCTGAGTATCGGGAGAAGGGTGGGGGCTGGCAGGGAGGGAGAGGTGTAGGGGGAAAGAAAAGAGCAGACTAGATGGGTCGGTATGGTCCTTTTCTGCTGTCAAGCTTCTATGATTATGATATGAAATTCACCATTTATACCATATGTAATTGTTGACCAAGTGGAGTTCTATAGATTTTGCATAACATTAAGGAGGGTCTTCTCAATCTTCAGTTCTTCCAGTATATACCATAGCTTCCATGAGAGTGGCAAATGCTGATTTTAAGTCAATAAACATACTGTGAACATTTTGGTTAATACTTCTAATGTATATGTTTATTAGATGGCAAAGAACAAAACAGTGGTCATTGATGGAATATGAATGATGAAAGCCTACTTGGAATTCAGAAAGAAAATTGTCTCCATACACCCAATCGTCCAATTTATTTAATATTAACTTTATAAAAATGTTAGCTATGTTATCTGGTTAGTTGGAAGGCCTATGCATCACAGGATTAAGGGACAATCTCTTTTTACAGTTGCATAGTGAGAGCTATACTGATGTATTGCCAACAGAGAAGGAGAGGGAGCAGGGTCAGGAAGTATGTAACCATATCTGACACATATTACCTTCTGTCTGCAAAATGGAATCTCATCACATAATTGCTATGCATGAGTATCTCTCCCCACCCTCCCCTCTCTCTAGCTCTCCTCTCTCTCTCCCTAGTACTGTTTTTTCTTTCCTCTGCAGCTCTTCCACTTGCCAACCTTCTGTTTCTAGTACTGTCTGCTCCAAATCATGCTGCCTGCCCTGGGATAGGGAGAAGTAACGTCAGCCACGATCAGCAGCTCTTCTTTGCTCCCACCACACTGCCCGCCCTGGGGTCAGAGAGCAAGTATGCCTTCAGCCGTCATCAGTGGCTCTTCTGGGCTCACAGCATGGCATGGCCAAGTGTTTGTTGTGGTGTTTACTCTGTTGCTTCCTGCCTTTTGTGCAGCTTATGCTGCTTTTGTGAATGCCCTATGGAATTAATATCTTCTGCCTCAACCCTGCTGCTTGCCCCCGGGCTGAAACTACTGCCACAGTTGTGTGCACTCTGCTGATTGCCCATCAGAGGGCTGCTCTCTCCTCCTTGCACATGCTCCTATGTACTTCCCTGTATGCTCACTGTTCTGCTGGGTGATCTGACGCTGTGAATCCTGTACTTGGCCCCAACTGCAAATCCCAAGGGCCAAGGAGCTGCTGCCATGCCCCAATGGCACTCTTCTCTCCTGGTTCCACCCAACAATACAGTCCTAGGCCCAGGATCACAGGAGTACTTGTGTGGCATGCAGCTGCAAAGATCAAAGTGTCCACCTGGCCTAAATATGTCACTGCTGCTCCTTCTGCCCTCCCATTACCCCATCTCTTCCTGTCCATTGAATGAGGAACTGAAGGGTGAAGACTGAAAATCCCTGCTGGCTAGAACTTCTGGAAGTCACATTCAGGTAGGCCCCCAAAGTGGGGAAGGGGCTAAATCAACATGAGAGTGAAGAGAGGTTGAAGCAGCATGATTTAAATGTGAATACTGCAGATCAAATCTGGCAGAGTTTCAATGGTTCACCACATTTTTCAATTGTAGTTCAACCCTGAATAATATTTAATGTTAGGCTATTTAGGGGTCTGAGGTACATTTAATGTTAATGTTTACTCAGAAAGGAAAGGTGAGGTGGGGGTGAGTGGGAGCTGGGTTGCACGAGGTTACTGGTAATGTTTCCCTGGGGCATATAAATGGGAGAGTGCTGATTCAGCCATGAAATGGACTGCTGCTGTGTAAAATGTATCTCAACATGCAGAAAAGTGCAGCAAGTAAAGTGGAGCAGTGCAAATGTACCCCTGAATCCCCCCAAATGCTTCTTGCCACTTCAAAGGTGATTGGTCACCCAAATGAATGTTATTCACTTATTTAATTTCATTTATTTTTATTTACAGTAAACTGGTAAGCAGATTAGGAACAGTGCCCGTGACAGGGTTAAATAAGGCCATGTCCCATTTGTTTTGTAAACAGAGTTAAATGCAGGTATCTATTCTAGCCTCTCCTTTTTTTGTCTCTTGTCTGTCTGGTTGAACAACCAAATGTTCTCTTGAGACCTAGGAACTGATCACTCTGATGGTCTCACGATTGTCCGCCTCTCGCTATCTCTTTGTCTTCCCTTGCTGTTTCTGTCTATTCTTCTCCACTGCATATCTGTGGTTATAAAATATATGTGAATCTTTGAGTGAAACTGTAAGTGAGACTGGGATCTTTTGGTTTGAAAATGTATATAGTTATATTGTTGAAATGATTGCAAAAAGCTATTTGGAACTCAAGGGGTTAAACTTGCCATGCAGCACACATTTTTTGCAGAGCTGTCAGCAGGAGGACAGCTTGGGACATTGTTCTGTTTGTTGCATCTGCAAAGGAAACTAACAAGAACATTTTATGAGAAACAGGATGTCTCTTAACAAGTTCTCAGTCAAAGACCTATAAAAAGAGCAGCAATGCTTTTGCTAGAGATAGAGATAGAGAGAGAGAGAGAGAGAGAGAGAGAGAGAGCTGAAAGTTGAAATTAGAGATACCATCAGCTGAGGACTTTGTTTTCTCTGTTTGTACTGCCTTTGTAAATAGTTATACTAAACCATTTTTATTTTACTGTTAATGATAATTATGAAACGCTACTTGCAAGTGTTATAACTGTTCCTGGTTCTCCTTTGCTTCCTGACCTGTGCGTCGATGACAGTGCCATTTTTTACAGCGACCTGTACATAAAAACAAATACACAGAAAGATAGAAACTGTTGGCAGATAAGGACCGCAAGGCGCATCTAGTCTGCCCATTAGCTCTATACTTCACCCTACAGTATCTGGTCAGTGGTTTCCCCTCCGTCTGTCCTACCTCCAAGATCCCCTATGCCTGTCCCAGGCATGTTTAAATCCCTCCACCGTATTTGCTCCCACCACCTCCTGTGGCAGACCATTCCATTTGTGTCCATCACCCTCTCTGTGAAGAAGAATTTTCTCACATTCCCTATCAACCTGCCACCTTCCAATTTTATATCATAACCCTTCATTCTTGTACTCCTCCTGTATTGGAAGGTGCCTCCTCCCTGACCTTGTTTATGCCCTTTAGGTACTTGAATGTTTTTATCAGGTCCCCCCTCTCCCTCCTCCCCTCCAGTGAGTACATATTGAGGTTCTTCAATCTCTCTTCATAAGTTTTGCGGTGCATGCCCTGTATCATCTTAGTCGCCCTTCCCTAGACCGTCTCAACCCTGTCAATGTCCTCCTGAAGGTGCGGCCTCTAGAACTAAACACAGTATTCCAGGTGAGACTTGACTAGTGTTTTATACAAAGGCATTACTACCTCCTGCCTTCAGCTAGTGATACCCCTGCCTATGTACACCAGCGTGCCGCTGGCCCTCCCAATAGCCTTGGCACACTGTTTTGACACTTTCAGGTCATCAGAAATAATAACCCCTAGGTCCGTTTCTTCCTTGGTGATAGTCAGCAACTCCCCCCTCCCCCACCATCATCCTGTAGCTCACACCAGGGTTTCTTTGTCTGAGGTGTATAATTTTGCACTTCTTAGTATTAAACCTAGCTACCGCACCTCAGACCATTATTCCAGCTTCTCCAAGTCCCTCCTTATTTTCTCCACCCCATCAGAAGTATCCATCCTGTTGAAGATCTAGGTGTCATCTGCAAACAGGCAAACATTTCCTTCCAGTCCTTCTGCAATATCAATAATGAAGATATTCAACAGAACTGGCCCCAGGACTGATCCCTGAGGTACCCTGCTGATCACCCCCCTCTCCCCAGACTGAATCCCATTAACCACCACCCTCTGTCTCCTGTCTGTTAGCAAGTTCCTAACCCAGTTTACCACCTTGTGCCCCATGCCCAGACTGCGCATATTGATAACCAGCCTCTTGTGTGAGACAGTGTTGAAGGCCTTACTGAAGACGAGGTAGGTGACATCCACTGCCCCCCCATGTACTTTCTTTGTCACCCAGTCAAAGAAATCTATCAGATTCATCATGACCTCCCTGCTGTGAATCCATGTTGCCTCAGATCCTGGGCCCTGTTGGATTCCAGACATCCCACTATTCATTCTTTAAGTAGTGACTCCATGATCTTCCCCACTACTGAGGTGAGGCTGACCTGCCTATAGTTCCCCACCTCCTACCTACTGCTGGATTTGTGTAGAGGGACCACAATACAATTACTTTAAACATACACGACTGGAATCCATCGACAACATATTATACAATCCAGATTTAAATGGATGTTGTGCACGACTCAAAACAGACTGAGGTAAATTGTTATAATTAATAATACCTTTGTATTTGAAGGATCTCTGACCAAAAGTAGAGTTAAAACGGGGAATGGAAAAAAATATATCTGTTTTGAGACCTTGTAAATAACACATTAGTACATCTAGGGAATTTCTCACTCACTGTGTTTAGCATAAGGCCCAAAATAATTTTGTGCAGGAAAAGCAAGGCCTTAAAGATCAGATGCGCTCATATTTCTTAAATAGCTTGAATTCACTTGAATTCATATCCCTGTGTAATGATTAGTGTTTCCTGAAAATATCATGCTGTTTGATTTTGAGGTTTTCTTTAAATCAGCATCTGTTAATGTGCTCTGCAGGATCTAAAGACTGAAGAAACAGTGAAGATGTTTCTGTTCCTGTCAGTGAGCAATGACATCATGCTTGTCCAGCCTGCTGCTTCAGCAACTAAATCCCTGATTGACTCAATAAGCTGTTGTAGTTCCTAGTTAGAGCAGTCTGTAGAGCTAATTGTTTTCACTCAGAGTTTACTAACCCATCTGGCCTGTGTTTAGAGATATCCTTAAACTCTATCTTTCTGTTCTCATAAAAAGTTCATCATTTGGGGTTCGGTGCTGAATTGAAGTGGTATGAATGAATGCCTTTGAGAAATTACCCTGTCTGTATCACAGATGTCAGTCCTCTGTCATCAAAACTCTGCATTCTATTCTGGCTATATAACACAGGGTTGTTTAATGGATATTAAATAAATCTGCACTCCGTTAATTCATAGAAGCAGTGTCTCTTTGATGTAGCCTCAATGAATAGGTTCATGTGAGAACAATTTTGTTTTTATCTCAGATTGATAAACATTTGTCTGCCACACTCTGCTATTTCAGGAACATGTACTATATCAACTCATAAAATGCAGTTCTTTGTGGGGTTCTGTGTGAAAATACATCATATATGTGTATAACTCGAAATACTATATGGCATCTCAATGCCCCTGTCTCCTGCCTCTCAGCTGAGGCTGCTGCACCCTGCTTCCCTCTGTCCCCCACCTTCACAGTCAGGGACAATGCACACTGTTGCCCCTTTTTACTGTCTCCACGACATGGTTGCTGTGATCTGCTAAGCCCTAGAGTCCCAGGGCCTCTGCCTTCATAGTTTGGGCTGCTGCACCATGCTGCCCCAGGCCACCAAAGGTGGGGCTTTTGCTGCACCCTGCTACCCACTTCCATTGCTCCAAATGGGCAGGGCGGCTGCACCACGTGCACCCGGTCACACAGTCAGGGCTGCTGTACCCTGATTCCCCACTGTGTCCTGCACCACAATCAAGGCTTCTGCACCATGCTGTCCTCCGTCCCCTGACACCACTGTGCCCTGCTGCATCAGAGAACCTCTTGCCCCCACAGTTAGAGTTGTTGCACCATGCTGCTCCCTGCCACTAGAGTCAGATACTTTGACACACTGCCCAAAACTACCCGACAGAAAATACAAAAAATACTTTCATCTTATGTTATAGGGTGGGGGACAGAGGGTAGGTAAGTAGGTAAAATGTTTATTCATGAGAATGAATATGGATGGTTCCACTGAGCCAAAACTCATTTACAGTGATGTCCAGAAAGCTGATTCCAGTTACTCTTTCATTAATCTCACAGAAAACATTAAACACAATATATCATAAAAAGGCTTATAAGATAAATAACACCAACATTAACATTTCCAGGGTATCCTCATACAAATATAGCAATACAAATAACACTTACATAATAGAGATAAAGTGCAGAGTTCTAAATAGTTTTTATATCTTATAGTTAGACGAACTCCTTCTCTTAGTATAGTTGATATCTTATTCATTTTACTTATCAACTACACTAATTCCCCTTCAATATTTATACGTTTGATGTACCACTCTTTTATTGCATTTACTTGGATTTCTCTGTTCAAAAGTCTTAGGTTCCCAGGTAATTTATTCCACAATACAGGCCCAATACATATAAAATGATTTTTACCCAATACCGTTTTTTGTGTTGGGACCACACATTCCAAACTTTTCACAGAATGCAATCCCCTTATAGGTGTTTTAAAACAAATACTCTCAACAACATACTCCAGTACTTTCCCCAAAATACATTTTGTCATAAATATAATTGTACCTAGTATTCTCCTTTGAGACAGAGAAAGCCAATCCAATTACCTATACATCTCTAATCTATGCATCATTTTTGGTACACCTAATATATATCTTGCCAGTTTGTTGTACATGACATCCAGTTTATTTAACTGTCCTTTTGTTGCACCAATATAAATTAAATTTCCATATTCCAGCATGGGTAATACCATAACATTTATTATAAGTCGTCTAACCTCGAACGACATACTATTTCTAATTCTACACAGAGATCCTAGGCATTTCCCTACTTTTTTTTAAGGTATTCTCAATATGAGTAGAAAGCAGGAAGTTGTTATCCTTCTGTACAGACAGTTAGTGAGACTTCATCTAGAGTACTACGTGCAATTCTGGAGACCCCATCTCCACAAAGACATAGACAGAGTGGAGGCTGTTCAGAGGAGGGCAACCAAAATGGTGCAGAGTCTGCACCAGAAGACATATGAGGACAGACTAAAGCAGCTTAATATGTATACCTTTGAGGAAAGAAGGAGGGGGCATGATAGAAACTTTCAAGTATCTCAAGGAATTAACAAGGTACAAGAGGGTAGTATCTTTCAGAAAAAGAGATGTGCAAGAACAAGGGGGCACAATTTGAAGATAGAGGGGGGATGACTCAGAGGTAATGTTAGAAAGTACTTTTTCACAGAGAGGGTTGTGGATGCATGGAACAGCCTTCCCGAGGAGGTTGTGGAGTCAGGAACAGTGGGAGAATTCAAGAATGCATGGGACAGACATAAGGCAATTCTAGTGGGGGGTAAGAGGAAGTAAGCTGTTGATTAACTAGAATCGGCAGCTTATCCACCAGGTAGGGAAATGGGCAGACTGGGTGGGCCAAGTGGTCCTTATCTGCTGTCAAATTTTAAGTTTCTATGAATGTCCCATTTCAAGTATCTGTCTAGATAAACCCCCAAATATCTATAATTATCTATTTGCTCCAATATGGCCCCTGTGGAAGTCACCATTTGTAATTTATTATGTTCAATTGTAACCCCCTTGCCCCTTTGAAAAACCATAACCTGCGATTTTTTTTCATTTTGAACTAATTTAGAGCTTATCAGAAAAGCTTGTTTTAATATTCACTGAATGGATACTACTGATGTCCCAGCTACATAAATAATTGTGTCATAAGCACAGAAGTGGCACTGCATCCCTGCTGAGAAAATTTTATTTCATTCATATATAAATTGGGCTGGCAGTATAGCCTAGAGGTTAGAGGAACGAGGTGTGAACGGGCTTGACACACCCAGCGGCCCAGACCCAAGTTTGATTCTCACAACCTCCACTTGCATACTGTGTGACTCTGAGCAAGTCACTTGACCACCCAGTGCTCCCAGGTCACCCCTGAAAACAGGCACTTGTGCCTAGTGGGCCTTACCCAGTTACCAAAGACTAAAAAAAAAAAAAATTATACATCCCTGTGGTACATCCGAGAAGGTTTCCTTCAGGACAGAGAACCATTCCTTAATGGTTACTTGTTGTTGTCTAGATTCCAAATAATTTCTGAACCATCTAACCACCATCTCGGATATACCACGGGTTCTCAATCTGGACAGGAGGATGCCATGGTCCAAGGTGTCAAATGCTTTTGAAAGATCTATAAAAATAGTTCCACTGGCATCCCACTGTCCATTCCTTCCACAATATCTCCTGTGACCTTCAATAGTAGTTCCATTCTCTGGTCTAAAGCCTGATTGATACTTATTAAGGACATTATATCCATTAAGAAAAGCCTGCATTTGTTTTGCCACGATCTTTTCCAGAATGTTTGACATTGTTGGTAATAAAGAAATCAGCCTATAATTTTCTATGAGCATTCTGGATCCTGATTTAAAAACCGGTACTACTCTTGCTGTTTTCCAAATTTAAGGTATTTCCGCATATGTAACAGACATATTAAATAGGGTAGCAGGGTGCATCAGCCTAAACTGTTTGTGCAGGAGGCAGCAGGGTGCAGCAGCCCTGACTGTGTGGAGAAGACAGTGGGCAGCAGGTTGCAGCAGCCTCATATGAGGGCAGGGGAAAGGTGGAAATGGAGAGTTACTGCCTCAGCTGTCGGGTAGGAGACGGGGCATCAGGATGCCATATTGTATTTCTAGTTATAGACATACATGATGTGTTTTCACACAGAAACCCTCAAAGAACTGAATTTTATGAGTTCATACAGTACATGTTCCTGAAATAGCAGAGTGTGGCAGACACGGGTTTGTCAATCTGACATGTAAACAACAGTGTTATCACATGAACATATTTATTGAGGCTACATCAAAGACACACTGCTTCTATGAGTTAATGTGAATTTATTTTATATCCATTAAACAACCCTGTGTTATATAGCCAGAATAGAATGCATAGTTTTGAGGACAGACAGCTGACATCTGACAAGGTAATTTCTCATAGACATTCATTCATACCACTTCAGTTCAGCACTGAACCCCAAATGATCAACTGTTTATGGGAACAAAATGATTTTAAGCTAATATCTCTAAACACAAACCAGATGGGTTAGTAACAAACTCTGAGTGAAAACAATTTTCTCAACAGACTGCTCTAACTAGGAACTTTAACAGTCTATTTAGTCAATCAGGGGCTTAACTGCTAAAGCAGCAGGCTGGACAAGTATGATGTCATTGCTTACTGATAGGGACAGGAACATCTTTACTGTTTCTTCACTGTTTTCAGTTATTGCTGAGCACATTAACAGATGCTGATTTAAAGAAAATCACAAGCCACAGTGTGAGAGTTTTGCTGACGTACTGCAGAAGAGAGGGAAGGAGCAGGGTCAAGAAGTACATAACAGGATCTGACACATACTGCCTTCTGCCTGCACAATGGAATCTCATCCCATAATTTCTTTTTGAACTTATATTTTTTTGAGTGCTTAATGCATATATAAAGATACAAGTGCAGGAATACCTTTATAGAAGTTCTTACCCCAGGAGTCCTTTAGCATCAGTAACTTTTTTGCACTTAGCTGGCTAGGTGCAATTGCCCCGGAGGTGTGCCTTTAAGAGATATTTAATGAGCATAGGGCCAAGCCAATCAAAAGACAGGAGGAGGTGTGAACTGAGTGAGAGCTGTTGACTGCTTCAGAATTTTTTCTCCACTGGACTGAGCAATATTGCCTCTGAGGTGTCTCCCAACTTTACTTGTTGACAGCCTCCTAGTGCTTATCTGGGTAAAGTTTTCCTCACAAATTATTTCCTTTAGTGTGCTGGGTGAAAGTTTTACTTTTTCATTAGCGCTGTGCAAATTTTTTATTTTTAGCGTGACGGCGCTATTTAGACTTTATTTTTACCGCAACTATTTAGTTAAAGCCTAATTTTATCGCAGGTGCTTATTTTCGATGGTTTCCTTCATTTTTGGACAAATTCCTGTGGGAACCATCGAATTAGGGACAGTTGCCTTATTTTTTTACCTTAGACCTTGCGGGGTTTACCGCGAGGCACCTGCAGTAGATTTCAAACTTAAACAGTGCCTGGGGATTTTCTCTCTAGATTGGCAATTACGAGGAAACCTTTTTTGTTATATTACTGGACCTTGGTATCATCTGTGTCAGGACTGTCCATAAGGTTCCTGCAGCCACCTGCGCAGTTGAGTATTACTGGGTTTCTATTAAGATTGGCACTGGTATAGATCCCAGTTTTACAACCAAAAAAAAAGGCACTGGTAATAGACAGAGTTTATTAACTGGGGCAGGACTGGCTGGTGGCATTTTCACAGAAACCTGCACTCAGTTCATAGGTCCAGAACTGGTTTGCTTTGCTTAAATTACCGAACATAGCAGACAAACCTTTGATTATTATGGCTGAGGATAAATCAATTGCTTCCGACGAGGGGCCAGTCAAAAGTACTAATACCAAAAGCAGCGGTGCTGAGGAACCCTCCAGATCTCAGTCAAAAAATAAAGCTTCCAAATATGAAGTTCCTCACAAATTGAAAAATAATAAGAGTGACGAAAAAAGGAAGCTTGATCAAGCCTCTGATGAAGTGGCTAAAAAGAAACTCTGTCAAGACAGATATACTCCTATTGCTCCTGGGAAAACCAATAGTGAGACAACAGGCAGCTTAAAGCATACAGAAAAAACAAAACACAAACTGTGCTGGTTCTTCCATCAGTGCAAGATATGGAAAAAGCATGGCAACTGTTTCAGACCCTTCAAAAGATGGGTCCTCGATTTACTGGGGCTGGCAAGCACTCTTCCACAGTTCTCCCTTCTGTAGACTGTGAGGATAAGGCAGATGATCAATTTTATGATGCCCCGACATGGATTTTGAGGGCTTTGAGCCCCAGGAGTCCCCAGACCTTCACCTTGGGGATCCCCCGGGTGACCATGAGGATCCTTCCTCTATGTTTACATTTATACAAAGTATGCTGGATACCCTGGACCTCCCAATGCAGGAGCCCAACCAGGATGTCAATGAAGATGAAGATTATAGGGAAATGAAGGGTCTTTCATCCTCAAAGACCCTGGCTGTCCTGATCTATAATACATTTAGAAAAATACCATGAAGGTGCTTCAACACCCCACTTCAGTACTAGGCGTTGATAAGCGACTTGAGAGAAAATATAAATTGTCTAAAAATGGTACAGAGTTCCTGTCTGCACACCCTATCCATGAGAGTATAGTGCAGCAGGCAGCTTGTGAGAAAGCTGGAGCCTCCTTGTCACCCTCTCCCCCTGACAAGGATTCCAAGAAAATTGATTTTATAGCAAAGAAAATGTATGCCACAGCTTACTGGACTCACGAAGAGTCACAGTTGCACATAAATCTTTTGGAACTCAGAGCAGTCTTAGTAGCTCTCAAAGCTTTCGCTCCCAGCATAGAAGGGCAGGTGGTTCAAATTCAAATGGACAGCACCACTGTAATGTTCTACATACACAAGCAGGGTGGTGCCAGATCAGGAATACTCTGTTTGGAAGCTCTGAATCTCTGGTCTCTAGCATTCTCCCTGGGAGTCAGCCTCTCAGCTACTCCCCTCCCAGGCAAACTCAATACTCTGGCAGATGCTCTAAGTCACATCAGTCAAGGTCAGAGTGAATGGACACTGAGCAAGCAAGTACTAGCCACAGTGTTCAGGCAGTGGGGCACACCAGACGTGGATCTGTTTGCCTCGCCTCTCAATTTTCAGCTTCCTCAGTACTGTTGCAGGCCCCCAGTTCTTGGAACAATTCCTCTGGATGCATTGATCCTGGACTGGTCAGGGAGGTTCCTATACGCATTTCCTCCTTTTCCCCTGATATTCAGGGTTTTGCTGAAACTCAGGCAGCAGCCTGCATCCATGATCCTAGTGGTTCCGGACTGGCCCAGGCAAGCCTGGTACCCTCTCCTTCTCTCAATGTCCTACAACAGGCCCATTCGCCTGCCTCCAACTCGTTCTCTGCTGATCCTACCTCAGACGGGAGTGTGGTACCCAGACATACACTGTCTTCACCTCAAGGCCTGATTCTTGAGGAGTTAGAGTTTCCATCCTCACAGTACTCTGAACAGGTCCTTAAGATACTGAGGATGGCTAAAAAAATGAACACTAAGAAGACTTATGCAGCCAAATGGAAAGATTTTCCCTCTGGTGCAGGAGCGAAAAGGTCAAACCCCTATCAGCTTCAGACCCTCAGCTGCTAGACTACCTGGTGCAGCTACAGTCATCAGGCTTGAAACATAGAAACATAGACTTTGACGGCAGATAAGGTCCGTCCAAAAACCATCTTTACTCAAGCTACACCTGGCGGCAATTTCAGCGTACCTTTAGGTGGGAAAGAAGAAATCATTTTTTTCCCCACAATATTTTTAAACAGTTTTTCAAAGACCTGTTGCACCTCCAGCCTCCAACCAGGGAGCCTGTTCCTCCTTGGAGCCTGAACCTTTGCATAGATGGGCTCATGAATCCACCTTTCGAGCCTGTTTCCATGGCCCACATCAATTCTGTAACTTGGAAGACCGTCTTCGTGGTAGCCATTACATCTGCTAGGAGGATTTCTGAGTTACAGACCCTGTGCACTGAGCCGAATTACATCATCCCTCACAACAATAAAGCTGAGCTCAGGACAAATAGGAAATTTCTGCCAAAGGTGGTTTCAGAACTTCATTTGAACCAGTCCATTACTCTACCTGTCTTCTTTACTGAGCCATCCACTCCTGGCGAGCAAAAACCCCACAGCTTGGATGTCAAAAGAGCCATCTTTCACTACCTAAACAATCCAGAGGCTCTTCCACTCAGTTGTTCCTCACCTACAGGGATGCAGGCAGATGAAGACCAGCTACCAAGAGAACTATTTCTCATTGGTTGGTCTCTTGTATTAGATTCTGCTGTGAGAAAGTTGGTCAACAACCTCCAGTGGGGCTCAGGGCCCATTCCACCAGGTGCGCTGCAGCCTCACTTGCAGCAGCAAGGGACATTCCCCCCCACACACACACACTGGATATCTGCAAAGCAGCTACCTAGAAATCTGTGCACACCTTTGTGAAACACTACAGTTTGGATGTGCAGACCAGATCTGCTGCCAAATTTGGCAAGGCAGTTCTGCAGAGCCTCTTTCCTAAGTAGATTCTCTGCCCACCTCCCACTTGGTACTGCTTGGTAGTCTGCAAAAAAGTTACTGATGCTAAAGGACTCCTGGAGTAAGAAGAAAAAATTACTCATCACAGTAATCTTCTTTCTTCCATGGGGTCCTTTAGCATCAGTAAGCTCCCACCCTTCCTCCCCGGTTCACCTGTCAGAGAAGGGCTCCAACGTCGCCTTTTACCAAATTTGGCATTTCTTATTGATGAGTTTTTACCTTGTGTTACTGTTGTTTCTATTTCAACTTTTGGACATTTGCATGTTTTTTTAATCTTATTAATTCTTTTTCAGGGCATTTGCCCTCGTTTTTCCTTGAAAAAATTCTGAAGCAGTCAACAGCTCTCACTCAGTTCACACCCCCTCCTGTCTTTTGATTGGTTTGGCCCTACGCTCATTAAATATCTCTTAAAGGCACACCTCCTGGGCAATTGCACCTAGCCAGCCAAGTGCAAAAAAGTTACTGATGCTAAAGGACCCCATGGAAGAAAGAAGATTACTGCAGTGAGTAATATTTTCATATATCACAACCTATGTCTTATAATTACACAGATCAACATAGTATTCCATTTGATTACCTACTGAAGCTTAGAAGGTTCAAATTTAAAAGACCAGTCTCTTATAGATACAAATGAGGTAACTAACATTGTCCTTTTTCTTGTAGGTCCATATTTCAAGATTGAAGAGTTCCTAACATCTCCTCCATGTTCAAGACAAAGGATTTGAGTTCAAGGCTCCAGTGGACTGTATTAAGCCTTGCTCTTGTATAAAGCTTCAGTCCCATGAATCAGCTTATTATGAATCTAAACCTTTTAACCCTCTCCTATATATTGCTCTCTCCTTTTTAATTATTTATATATCTGCAAGTTAACACCTTCATTAAAAAAATATAACTTCCAAGAATAATAAATCTGTTAATGAAAGAAATAAAACCTTATCCATTAGGTATTCTATTTGTTTCATTGTTCTTTGTGTGAGAATTTAACTAAACAGTTTGGTTCAAGTATTAAACAATCCCTGTAGGGGAGTAAACTAAAAGGTTACTGAGTGTAAGAGAAAATGGCCTATTTGACATATATCAAATGTTATAGGGTATAGCACGCCCCATACTATTGTAGGAGCTGCTCCAAAACTGACTGCCCCTCAGTGTTTTCTATGAAATTAAAGTAAGGAAGCCATCAGGAATTATATTTATCTACTTGAAGCCTCAAGTTGGCTGTGATAGCCCTTATAGACATGATAGCTCTCAAATTATGTGCCCATTGGGTTACTGATAATAGCTTAAGTGTTAGCCAATTTTGGTTACAACTTTAAAGGAAAACTCCACCATCATGTCTTCTAAATGTTATTTGTTTCCATGTCAACAGATAATGTTTTTCATGTAGCTATTGAAGATGTATGGAACTGCTTTAGTCTGTGTTCACAGTTCATACTAGGTACTGTTACTATCCTGGGAGTCTCCATTTCGTGGTTGTTGAAATCTTGTTGTCCCTGAGAGCTGCATTAGCAAAAGAGAACATGATACATAATCAACCTTTAAACTCCCCAGTATTCCTGTCTGCTTAATTAGTCTTCAAAGAAACAAACTGCAAGAAGGTGTGAAATATCACTTTTACCTTCAGTGAGCTTTGCAAACTATCTGAGTTATAATGCATGTTTTTTCCCTTTAAACTCCATTTAGTTTATGAGTTTCCAGAGAATTTTTGCAGGGTATTTGTTCTTTCAGCATAGAGGTACATGGTATGGTTTATCTGACATCATGTTCTCATATCCTAATGCAGTTCTCATGGACAATGAGATTTCAACAACCATAAAATGGAGACCCCCCAGGGCAATCACAGGGGCTACCATGAGCAATGAAAACAAACTAAGGCTAACACATATAGCCCTAACAGCTACAGGAAAGGAGTTGTCTGTTGACATGGAAACAAATAAACTTTAAATGATATGAGGGTGTAGTTTTCCTTTAAGGGCTGCTACCATTAGGATTTGGAATAAATATTTCAGTGTAGTTGTATGAAGTTCCCTTGGTAAGAGACCCAGAATTAAGTGTGTGAAGGCCAGGTCCTGCGTCAGTCCTACTCATCCCATAATTTCTATGCATGAGACCACTGCACTTGCTGTCTACTGTATCTCTCTTTCTCTGTCATTCCCCCCTTCCTGGTACTTTTTTTTCCCTCTGTAGCTCTCCCATCCAGAACTTCCATTGCTGGTTCCAACTGCTTCCAACCCTTCTGCTTGCCCAGAGATTGAGCAGTAACATCAGCTGGCATCAGTGGCTCTTCTCCACTCCCAACCCCACTTCCAGCTCTGGGGCTGGGGAGAAAATGTGCCCTCAAACACCATCAGTGTCACTTCTGGACTCTATAATTTAAAAAAAGGTCTCAGTCAGTTCAGTGGTGCAGCTGTAGCACTGCTGCCCACCATGCTGGCAACTCAGGATCGGGAGCGATCTCGGGTTACTGGAGGCTGGTTGGGGGGGGAGAGGTTAGAGCATCCACTGGACTGTTCTCCTCTCGCAGAGAGGGAGGATTGCCGGCTCCGCTAAATGACTGCCACCAGGTAGAGGCCTGATGATAGGATGGGTCTGACAGCAGCAAAGAAGGGAGGGTACTGCAGGACTTCTTTGGAGTGTGCATGTCTCCACATGCCCATGCCGACGTGCACCCAAGCTACAAGGAGGGAGGAAACAGAAAATGGAAAAAGGATCTGGGGCAGGCTTCATGAAGCCAGGCCCACTCCTCTGTGGCCCGCACCACCACCTGACCACTGGAACTGGATTAGATTGTACTGGGGGAGGACAGATCACCTACTTCCTGGCCCTGCCATGGGGCGGCAAACCGTGGATATTCCCAGTGGTTGGGGGTGGTAGGTGATGGCTGGAGAGAGCGGGTTCCTGGCTGATAGTTGCACATCCACCCACAGCAGAAAAACCTTTATGGCGAAAAAAAAAAGGTCTCCAGTCTCCACTTTTCCTCCTCACCAGTCCTGGCTCTCCCTATCTCATGCTCTATCTTCCTCCTCCCTCCCCCAGCAGAGACTCTATCTTAAAAAGAAAAAAGATAGGTCAGCCAGGTGGCATGACAGTGGCCTACTGCCTGCCACACTGACAAGTCAGGTTCAGAAGCCAACTTGAGTCATCAGGGGTCAACCAGTGGAGGAGAGGATAGCGCATCTGGAGGACAGTTCTTCTCTCCCATGCAGGCTGGCCAGCACTTCCTACAATGCACCTGAGATATAGCAGAGACTGGGTGTCAGGGCAGTGGGGAAGTCCAGGAGGGCAGGTGAAAGTCAACATGACGTTGTGCATCATTGCATGTCAACGAGAAGAGACAAACACAGAGGGAGAAGATGTCTAGCCATGCAGGATGAAATTTGACCTGCCCACAGATTTTGCACCTCCGACCAGGCACCTGCACAGAATCCTGCTTCAGGAGGACAACGGCAAGTACCCCTGCCCCTGCCATGAGGGGTAAGTCTAGGGGACATCAAGGTGTAAGTCCTGGAGTGGGTAAGTGACTGGGCTAGGGTGAGCCACCAAGATGGGGACCAGCAGGACAAGGGCATAAACCTAAGCAAAAAAAAAAGGTCTCTGGTCTCCAGGTATCCCACCTCTCTCTGTCTCTGTTAGCACAGTACAGATGTGTGTGTGTCTACTGCTTCCCAGCTTCAGCATGTGGGGTCAGAGGAAGCTTCAGCCTGAGCAAGGGGAGAAGGGAAGAATGTGAGGAGGGGCAGCAGGGCAGCAGAAGGGCGCTGGGAAAAGTTGGGTTGTCAGTGACCCTGTCAACTGCATATCTTGCAGTGTCTGGGCTTAAGTGCTGCATGGCAGTGTAGTCTCTCTCTGTCTCTCTCTCACACACACACACATGGAACCTCCTGGCAACAACAGACCTGAAAAAACAAATCAGTAGAACAGCCTCAAATAAAGTGCAAGCAGCTGACTGTTACCAGAATCTTTAAAATGCTTTCATGGTGAGCAATATTATTTTTTGTTGAAAGCCTCTCCTGATTGCAGCTCACGGGCTATTTTTGCCACATGATAGCAGTGATAACATATGCACTGATGGTGACAGAAGGCTGTAGTTCTCAAACCAAGTTTAAATCTTTCTGTATGTTTCTTTTGTATGTCTCTATATATAAGCAGATTAAACTCGACCATTCTATGAAAAATGACAGAAAAGGGTTCTTCACCCAAAGAGATGGGAACCTACGGAATACATTACCTAGTGAGATCATACAGTCAGAATCATTAACCACATTCAAGGTAAAACTAGCTCACTATTTGTGATCTAAAAATAGCATGAAGTGTACCTGCTGTTGCGGGAGACAGACATGATGGGCAATAGCCTTCTTCTGTCTTACAGCAAGTATGTTACCAAGTATATTTCATAATGCCTGCTAACCTTTTTTTGCAGCACCTGAGCATGCATTGTAGTTATATAGCACAAGTGAGGGCTGCAGGACAGCAAATTTCCAGGAATCTGCCCTAGTTCTGGGAGCTGACCTTTTACTGCAAGCAGATTGGGGATTTCTGCAGTTTTGTCTGGCTTGTCTAGTTTTTATCAGTGAATTATATTTCTCTTTACAAATAGGAAAAACTTAACTCTTGCAAGGACCAGCTTATAGTGCCAGATGTACCTCTGCTTCTATACAGCATTTAAGAATGTTGCACTGACTGTTGTCCAGTAGTAAGGCAGTGGTCTTCAGTCTGACTGCCTAGCGACCCCCCTCCCCCAACTGTGATTCTTCTCTTAAGATAAGAAAAAAGGTCTCTGGTCTCCGGTCTCTGCATTTTCCCTTTGCCAGTCCTGTCTCTTGACGGTGAGATGAGGGCTCACTTGTGCTCCATACCCATTTTCTTGCACGTCCCTGTCCCTGCCAGGACCTCATCATTCTCTCTCCACCCACCCCGAGTCAGGACTTCATCTTAGAAAAGTCCAGATGTCAGGACTATCTATGGTGCTGAGTGGAGAGGGAAATGAGCAGTAAGACACTATGCAGTGTTGGTTGTGCTGCCACAACCACACGCCTAGGGGTGTAGTAAGACACAAGACTGCAGCCCAAATATCTTCAGCCCTTGGAAGTGTGGTTGTAGAGGAACAACCAACACTTCAGAGGATCTTACAGTACTAATAAAATGTGCTTTATGCTAAATAGTGAGAACATGTAAAACAGAAACCTAGAAATGTTTAAAAATCAGTAGTCTTGTGTGAAATATTCGGTTCCACCAAGTTGTATCAACAACAAAGTTGTCAATGGACTTTACATCGACAACATTTTGCCAACAGCGAGCACATTGCCCGGTAAATGTGTCAACAAGCTGCAGTGTGACAGGATACTTTAGACCGTTTACAGACTCTGCCCCCGCACCCCATGGATATACATATAAGCAGCTCCGAGGGGTAGATTAATAGGGAGAGTGGCCAATACTGGGAGTTGTTATATCGTACAGTGCTCTGACAGTCCATTTGACACTGTGGATGTGGAATGGATTGTTATTGATGTGTTGATTTCACTGTTGGGGGTTCGATGTTGTGACGGTATACCAAAATACTCCCTCCGCAGATGGACTGTCACCACAGGGTGCCAGCCTGAGCCTCACTGTATGAGCCACTATGGTGTATGTGCTTTTTGAGTGAACTGTCTTTTAAATCCCCCCCCCTCCAGTTTTGTTACACTTTTTTTCTTTAAATTAAAAAAAAACCCTTGATATTGTTTTACTCTGTGGGCTTTAACTGGAAATAGCTTCAGGTGTTTTAGTTCAGTGACTGAGTGGACCAGCAAGGTTGCAGAGTGCACAAACGTGAAACCAGGATTAGGGGTTGCAGCAGCAAGGAGCTGCACACTGATATTTTAAGTAACTGAGAAACATGGATACCAGGACCTTTTCATACTCATTGGTTGTGCTGTTTGAATCTGATGGGTAGCAACACATTTCAGTCAGTCAGGGTCTTAGCACCCATTTCCTAAGTGCTTCTAATCTAAAAATTGCATGAGTGTACAGTATTTACCATCTGCAGCATGATAGTGGGTTCACTTGGGCTCCGTGCCAATTGCTTTGCAGTTCCCTTCTCGCTCCCACCCCCCTCCCCCAGGACTTTGGCTTTACTCTCCCTATCCCCAAACCTCCTTCAACCAGGACTCTGTCTTAAAAATTCAGAGCTTGAAAGGCTCACTTACAACAAGCTTCTGGGTGCAGCACATAAGAGCCCCAAAGGGCTCACCTACAACAGTCTGGTTCAGAGGATTATTATCTCAGTAGAGAACAGTTACAGCATACCATGCCCTGAAACAACCTTATTTGTTTTTGTTAGATGCTTTGGCATGTTGCTGTGCAAGATGTACTATAGTTTGAATAGAATTGAGCTTTTTCTATCGTAACTTTTTGTAGCAACCAGCTGTAGAGTTTGGACACGTGTCCCAGTTTTTCATCTAGAAATTCTAGTTATTGTTAGAATACTTTCTGAACTATTTTGTTTGTCATTTACTGTAGTTTGACTGGAATGCATTATTATCTTGTCCTGTGCTTTTTTTCTGGGTATAGAGAATGCTTTCCTATACTGACTTAATAAAACTTATAAACATTCAGTTCCTATCTCATGTATTGCCATCTTTTTCACCACTCAAACTATTTTCTGTGTATTTTTCCAAAACATGTATTAAAATTGGCAAACTATGCCAGCTATGCATAAATAAGGGCATAAAGATATCTCGGGGTACTGGTGGCAAATATTAACTCACTAAGGTTTTGGCCTTGTGGTTTATAAATGTCACCAGACCCACTCAATAGCTTTTCACCCATATTACGTTCAGTTGGGTGTAGTTTATCCCTTTGATAAATGTTGTAGTTTCATATGATATGGAGTTAGAACAACTTGCTTAAGTTTCATACCTGAGGTATTAATGACTGAGTAGTAAAATGTACTTAACACTGCCAAATAAAAGCAAAGAAACTCTGCTAAGAACCAGAATAATTATTCATGCTCATTATAGTCTGGAGCTATAGAGGGGGAGAACATGGAGGCCAAAACAATACCCATCCACCTGACTAGAGATGGGGCAGGAACAGTGCATGGAGAGTTTAGTGAGCTGGGAAGAGGTCTTAGACAGGTAGCACGCTCTGTAGCCTTTGTGGAGATACTGCCTGCCTATGATAGGGGGAAGGAGAGGGAGCTCTGCCCCAATGCCTCCAACTCATGGTTGAAGGAATGGTGCAGAGAGGAGGGGTATGGCTACATTGGGAACTTGGGCCCACCTGGAAGGATAAGGGCTTATACAGAGGTGATGGTCTGCATCCATCTGGGAGGGGGACCACAGAGGTTTAAACGTTACTTCAATGAATGTTTAAACTAGCCAAGGGGGGGGGGCAACTGAAGAAAAAAGGGAGGCAAGAACTGCACCCCCACAGGCTGAGATACAGTGTAAGGAGATTCCAAGGGCTGAGAGTCCCACCACAGAGCAAGTTACTCAAGGAAGAAGTGAGGTAAGCAAAGGACAAAGGGGGAAATGAAACAGTCAGAAGAGAAGAGGAAGGAAGGGGGAACGAAAGGAAAAAGGATGAAGCGACAAGCAAAGAGTTAACAAAATCTGGAAGGCCATGTGTGTTAATGCTAGAAGCCTGGGGAAATAAAATCCCAGGCCTAGAGGCCATCATGGCAGAAGCTGACCTGGATATTGTGGTGCCAATTCACAAAAAGGGGGAGAGGACAGTCATGTGTCACAAACTTGCCATGTCTTTATGAAAAGATATCATCAGCACTGGATGAGGGGAGGCCAGTGGATTGTATTTATCTGGATTTTGCAAAGGCATTTGACAAGGTCCCCCACTGTGAGATAGTCAATAGCCTAATAAACATAGGACTGGACCCAGGCATAGTTGGATGGATAGATGCATGGTTGACAGGGAGCACTCAGAGGGTGTGCATAAATGGATTCCACTCTTCCTCGGTGCCCGTACGAGTGGAGTTCTGCAGGGGTCGGTCCTGGGGCTGGTGCTGCTTAGGGTATTTATGGGTGAAATGGGGAAGGACATAATAAACTGGCATAGTAAATATGAGGATGATACCAAACTCACAGGAGTCACATCAGATGATGAGGGTATTGCCTCTATACAGGAAGATCTGGACAAAATGTATAACTGGGCTATCCAGAAGTGCATGAGTTTTAACACTGATAAATGTTGTGTCATAAACCTAGGCAAAGAGAATAAAATGGCAGACTACTCCCTAAATGGTCAAATCTTGAGGCACTCAGCCAAGGAGAGGGATTTAGATGTAATCATTGATGATAAATTAACATATAAGCTGCAAAGCACAAAACAAATCAATAAAGCAAACAACATGCTGTGGGTAATAAGAAGAAACTTTAGAAGCAGAAGTAGGGAGGTAATTTTGCCACTGTATAGAGCATATGTGAGACCTCTGTTGGACTATGGTAGCCCAGTGTGGGGTCCAATAACCAGGGGTAGAGTGGATGGTTTGGAAAGGGTGCAGAGATGGGCTATGAAAATGATATATGATATAAAAGATAACTCATATAGAGAGAGGCTCCGGGATCTAAACCTTATGTCCTTGGAGACAAGAAGGATCCGGGGAGATCTCTTGATGTGTTATGACATCATGCAGGATGCTTACTTATTAAATGAGTTAAAATTAGATTTTAAAAATATATCTGTATGTACCAGGGGGCACCCGCTGTAACTGCAACCCAAACACTTTAACACAAACAGAAGGAAGGCCTTTTTTACACAGAGAGTGGTGTCCCCCTGGAATGGCTTGCCTCTGGAAGCCATTATAAGTAGCAACAAACAAAAATTCAAAAACCAGTTAAACGAATATGTATTGGATGGAAATGCATTACAGGATTACGGGTGAATGGACAGGAGTACCCAATGGGCTTGCAGTCTTCTAGGCTCCTAAATACCTTAGTATGAACCTTAGTATTACTGAGTCATGGTGCACTGGCAACCATGACTGGGACGTGGTCATTATCAGCCTACACGATATTCAGAAGGGATGGGGTGGGAATGAAAGGAGGGGCAGTGGTGCTTTATGTGAAGGAAAACACAAAAGCAACAGAAATATAGGGAATTAAGGGGGGCAGAGGTGCCGTGGGTCATGCTCGAGTCAGGAAATGGAGCCACTATTCAGACAGGTATAATCTACAGGCCTCTGGCACATTAATAAACAAATTAGCCAGCCAGGGAGTGGGTCCCAGGGTGGTAGGTAGGGTAAAACATTGGCTGGACAACAGGACACAGAGGATAATAGTAAACAGAGTCCACAGTGAAGAAAGGGGGTTTACTAGTGGGGTACCACAGGGTTCAGTACTGGGTCCAGTCCTTTTTAATGTCTTTATAAGTGACATTGCAGAGGGACTGGAAGGAAAAGTATGTCTCTTTGCAGATGACACAAAGATCTGTAACAGGGTTGATACATAAGGTGGGGCGGAAAGGATGAGAAGGGACTTGGCAAGGTTGGAGGAATGGTCAAATGTATGGCAGCTTAGATTCAGTGCTAAGAAATGCAAAGTAATGCACCTGGCAAACAAAAACCCAGGAGAAGAGTACACAATGGGGGGTGAGATACTGACAACAACAAAAATGGAAAGGGACCTGGGGGTAGTTATATCAGATGACCTAAAGGTGGGCAAGCAATGTGAGAAGGCAGCAAGGAGGGCTGGGAGGATACTGGGATGCATAAGGAGAGGCTTCACCAGTAGAAAACAGGAAGTTGTTATGCTTCTGTACAGACAGGTGGTGAGACCATATCTGGAGTACTGCATGCAGTTCTGGCGACCTCATCTCTGCAAAGACATAGACAGGGTGGAAGCTATCCAGAGGAGGGCAACCAAAATGGTGCAGAGTCTGCACCAGAAGACATATGAAGAAAGACTAAAGGAGCTTAATATGTATAGCCTTGAAGAAAGGAGGGAGAGGGGGCACATGATAGAAACTTTCAAGTACTTCAAGGGAATCAACAAAGTCCGAGAAGATAGCATCTTTCAGAAAAAGAGATGTGCAAGAATAGGGGGCACAATTTGAAGATAAGGAGGAAGGCTCAGACGTAATGTGAGGAAGTATTTTTTCATGGAGAGGGTTGTAGATGCATGGAACAGCCTTCCTGAGGAGGTCGTGGACTCAAAAACAGTGGGAGAATTCAAGAATGCATGGGACAGTCATAAGAGTGGGTAGGAGCATGTAGGCTGTTGGTTAACTAGGATCTGCAGCTTATCCATTAGGTAGTTCAAGTTCAAGTTTATTGCAGGAAAGACTCCGTTGAGCAAGCTCATTCACAAGGAGGTCCTGAGGCACATACACATACAGTTCGCAATTACATAGACAGGAGATATAAAATGTAGAACAACAAAGAAAAAAATATATATAATACAAGAGGTATACACAATAGAAGTCCTTATGCTATATATGCAGTACATTCCAGCTTTAACCTTGCCCTAAATTATGCAACACATTTCAGCTTAATAAGTAGAGGTCAGTTGGTACCTAGGAAGTTGACTTGGTGTTGGGGGCCTAGTAGCACCTACATATGTCTTTTTAATTTAGAGATAGCTAGTGTTTTGTAGGAGTTAATTGATACGATGCTGGTTAGCTTCAGCATGGCTTGTAGTTGGTTCCAAATGTTTGGGAGGGTGTATGAGACAGCTCTTTGGCCAGCTGTGGTACGTGTCCTGGGAACATCTAGTAGGATAAGATCAGATTTCCTTAGGGAGTAGGCACTATGCGAGATGTGTATGAGAGACATTAAACAGACAGGCAGTTTGTGGAGTAGTAATTTGAGGGTCCAAATGCCAGCATGCAGGAGGCGTCTGGTGGCAAGAGAGGTCCACCCAACTGCTGCATAAAGATCACAGTGGTGGGTCTTGTACGCAGAGTTAGTAATGAAGTGAAGAGCATGGTGATAGAGTACGTCCAGTTTAGATAGGCTCAAGATTGGGGAGGAGATATAGATAACGTCTCCGTAGTCAAGCAAGGGAAGGAATGTTGCTTGGACAAGTCTTTTGCGGGTCGCGAGAGAAAAGAGGGTCCTATTTCTAAAGAAGAAACCCAAGCGTGCTTTAAGCCTCTTTGATAGATCCTCGATGTGGTCATTGAAGGAAAGCTTGTTGTCTATCCATATACCTAGATATTTAAATTTAGGTACGACTTACAAGGGTTCACCTAGGGAGGTAACTATGAAGTTTTTAGGTGGGGTAGGTAGGGCACCAGACAAGGCAAGTCTCGAGAAAATCATTGTCTTGGTTTTTTTGGCATTTAAGAGAAGCTTGGCATTGATAAGGTTGCTTTTAACTGGATAAAGTCAGCTTGGAGTGCTTCCCTGACTTCAGTTAAGGATCGAGCCTGATGTATAAAACCATATCGTCGCAAAGAAATGTATGCTAGAGTTCTTATGTGGGAGTCAAGGTTGTTGATGTACAGGAAAAAAGGATTGGTCCTAGGATGGAGCCTTGAGGACTCCTCTGGCAATTGGAAGGGGGCAGATAGTAGGCCATAAGCTTTGACTTTTTGTATCCCTCCTGTGAGATAACTGTTAAACCACTGTAAGGTAAGTGGAGTGGCACCTATGTAGGCAAGACAGGTGATTAGGAGGTGATGGTCTACAGTGTCGAAGGCCTTACTGAGATCTAGAAAGACTGCACCAGTAACCTTCTTGGTGTCCATAGCATGGATCCAGTCATTAGAGACTTTAGCCAAGGCTGAGATGGTACTGTGCTTTAACCTGAAGCCAGATTGGGCCGGGTTTAGGAGTGAGTGCACTTCGAGGTGATTTTTTTAGTTGGTTGTATATAAGTTTTTCCAGCACTTTGGAGAGAACGGGCAAGATAGAGATAGAACAGTAGTTGTTTAAGTCACAAGGATCTCCTGATTTGAAGAGAAGAATATGGGCAGATTTCCAGCAGGATGGAACAGTGGCTGTGGTAATAGAGAGGTTGAAGACGTGAAGGATGGGGGCTGTGAGCTGGGCATAGCCTAACCACAAGAAAAATTATTCAAGGCCATCGTCCCCTGCACTTTTCTTGGTGTCAAGGCTAAGAATGATGTCTTCGACTTCTTTGTATCTAAACAGGCACAACTGGAAGAGATGAGGTGGAGTAGCATGTGTAGTATCTGGGCTAGTGTTGCTATTCACTCGGCTAGCATATGGGGAGGAGTCGAATGCCAACCCAGCAGTGGCAAAGTGAAGGTTAAGCTCTTTGAGGACTCACAGTTTATTTTCAACCATCCCATCCTTGGCCAGAATCTTGGTGGGAAGGGAGGAAGCAGCAGGATGGCCTTCAATGGATCTCAGTGTCTTCCAGATTTTTAGGGAGTTCCCTTTGGCCTGCTCCAGAGTGGAGATGTAGAAGTTTGCTTTAGTAGCATGTACACTTTTAACACAGGCGTTTCTGGCAGTTCTAAATGCCTGCCAGTCTGCCGGGTCCTTTGTGTGCCTGGCCCCTAGCCCATAGCTTGTCTCTATTGGTAAGTGCAGATTTGAGCCTTTGGTGAACCACGGATGCAGATCTTCCACACCTCATTTTAATAAGAGGAGCATGCTTGTTAATTAGGGTGATGAGGTTGTCATTTAGGACAGAGACAGTGGCATCAGCAGATTTGGCAAGATATAGGTCTTGCCACCTGATCGTAGCTAGATTGGTTAGGAAGTTTACTGAGTTGAATTTACGGAACGAGCATTTGATTCTGAATTTAGGGTGCTGCTGGGTTTTAGATTGGAATCTTGTACATACAACGATACTGTGGTCACTCATGTCGTTATGGAAAACTGCAGAATGTGAGATTTTATGGGGATGCGAAGTTAAGATGACATCTAAGAGTGAGCTGTTGGCAGAGTGAGAAGCATTGATTCTTGTGGGTTCAGTTACTATCTGTGTAAGACCCAGCTCATCACAGATGGCTTTAAGGGAGTGGGACTTAGCAGTGAGCCAACCCATATTGAAGTCCCCTAAGATTATTGTTTCCCTGTTAGCAGCCAAAGTTATGGATTTCAACACGTTAAAATTTCTGTGCTTCTGACGAGGTCTATAGCCACCAATGATTGTGATGCACTCTGAGGATGGAAGGAGAAGTTTAAGCAGACAATCTCGTATTCCTTGGGCTTAGTTTTACAGGAAATGCTGCTAACATCAAATTTTGATTTGGTATATACAACCACCTCCCGAATCCCTATCAGCCCTAAAGAGCTTGAAGTCGTGCATAGTAATTTGTGGATCAGTGTTGGTCTTTTTAGCCATGACTCAGTAATTATAATCAGATCTGGGTCAGTGTGGGCTGCCCAAACTTGAAGATGATCAAGTTTTTTGAGCAGGCTTAGAATATTGACCATCATCAGTTTCATCCCAGGAGCCGCTGCAAACGCCGACAGAGAAGTGATTTGAGCTGGGGGACCTGCCTGAACAGAAAAGGAGAATTAGAAACATTTTCTTGAGGGCATTTATCAGGTAGAAGTGTGCTCTTTTCGTATGGGTTCTTGTGTGGTGTTCAGTCATTGAGGTACGTCTAGCCAGGGCATAGGAGATGCTGACATGGCTGTTCAAGGCTAGCAGGGGAAGTGCACGGAAAGACATTGGCGAAGGGAGGAGGGCCAGAGGAGAGGGATGAGAATTAAAATGAGAACCTGACAGATTAAGAGTAGGGAAACAATATGAAGATGCAGCAGGAACTACGATTGTGGGTTCCCAGGCTGGGATGACTTCTGACTTAGCATGGATCAGTGCTTTATGAGGCATAATTTTTGCCAGGATTAGAAGTAGAATGATAATGCAGGCCATATTGCCCACGATTGAGTACAGTGATTTGTGTAGAAAGACCAAGAATCCCTCTAGTGGCAGGTCTGTATAACCTGCTAATGGAAAACTAGCCACTTCAAAAAAAAAAAACTTCTATTACACAGTTGAAATGTGCCTAGTTCTATCGAAAATCTATTTGTACAAAGTGACAGGTGGCTGAAGCAGGGGAAAAGTCCTGGCCAATCAGAGCGGGTTTGCTGGAAACGCCCGTGTTCTGATTGGCTGCGCTGTCCCGTACCTTCCAAGGAGCTGCAGGCGGGCATCCTGGTCTCAGTCGGTGGCTGGCTGGGAGCCGGCCGACCGTGGGGGAGCTGAAGCAGCCCCGTTCAAGGGCAGGCAGCTTCCAAGGAGCTTCTGATGAGCTGCAGGTGGGCGTCCCGGTCTCGGTCGGTGGCTGGCTGGGAAATGGGCAGACTAGGTGGGCCAAGCGGTCCTTATCTGCCATCAAATTCTATGTTTCTAGATAAGGTAATGTTAGAAACAACTGGCAAATGGCAGAGAAAGGGGAGGTGTTGCTGGTGGGGGACTTCAATCTGCCAGATGTAGATTGGAGCCTCCCTGCTGCAGCAGCAGACATATCCCAAACACCCTGTAGGGGGCATTCCTCAGGCAAATAGTCAGTGAACCCATTTATTGTATAATAGAATACCATTATATACAACTCTGGTTCGGGCCCACATTGATTATTGTGCTCCTTTTTGTGCACCTACTTCATCTGAGAATTCAGCAATAGTTGAAAAAGTGCAGAGGAGACTGACTAGACGCATCAGAAATCTTCACAGTGTAGAATATTTTGAAAGACTTAAATCCTTGGGGCTCTTTTCTCTTGAATATAGATCACTCCGAGGAGATCTTTGTTTAATATACAGGGCTACTAGAGACCCTGCCCTGTTCGAAACACTATGTCTAGAATGGTACCCTACTAATAACAACACTAGATCGCATAAATTAAAATTAAAAACTGACATCAATAAAACATTAAAAAGAAATAGGTTTGTAACTTAGAGAGTACCACCGATTTGGAACACCCTGCCACTGGATATGGTAGTATGTGACAGCCTAGACCAGTTTAAAATAAAAATGGATTTACATATGGGCAACAGAAAATGTATCACTTGCCACTAGTTTAGTGGCAGCGAGTTCTAAATGGCCTTGCCCTCAAACTCGTCAACACCTATGAACTTATTGGGCAGTACTGGGCTTGGTGCTTACTAACAAGAACAATGTTGCAGATGTCAAGGTGGGAAGCCATCTGGGGACCAGTGATCATTGTACAGTGTGGTTCAATATAAAAACAGCTCCAGAACCCAACCACATAATGATGAGGGTCCTGGACTTCAGAAGGGCTGATTTTACTAAGATGAGAGAATGCCTCAGGAATGACCTGGCAGGGGTAAATGACCTGAGGGGGGTGGAGGAAAAGTGGGCCAAACTAAAAGAGGGCACAGTGAAGACAACAAGCCTCTGTGTCAAGCAAATAAGCAAACGTAAAAGAAAGAGGAGACCGCTATGGTTCTCAAAAGAGGTAACAGAAAAGGTGTATTCAGCAAGTATAAGGAGACCCTGAGAGAGGAGGATAGAGAAGTGTATCAGGGAAAACACAGGGAAGCAGGCAAAGCGTTAAGGAGCACAAAGGTGCAAACTGAGGAAGGAATAGCTCAGGGAGCATCAAAATGGGACAAGACATTTTTTATGTATGTTAGCAAAAATAGAAAGACAAACGGAGGGACCGTACAGTTAAAGAGGGAGGCAGGTGACTGTAAGGAGGGGGATCAAGGAAAAGTAAACATCCTAAATAAATATTTCTTCTCAGTGTTCACGCTAGAAGGGGATGGCCCCCACAAAGGCACCAGGAGCTTTGATGGGAGGGAAATGGACACTAGTCCGTTTTCTGTAGAGAGAATCTGAAAAGCACTCGCTAACCTGAAGGTGGACAAAGCCATGGGGTCAGATAGGGTACATATATCTATAGATATAGATATATATAAATATAAACATTAAAGAGTTCGCACAAGGCTGCGGTGCACTGATTATACCAGAAACATTTTAACAAAAAAACGGGCACTCACCCCCATTTAAAAATTGCTGACATCAAAAGTAATCTTAAAACATTTTATTTAAAACACACAATCATGCTGTTGCTTGACATGCTTTGGGTACAGCTACCCTTTCTCAAAGGCTAGTAAGGTATTATATATATATATATATATATATATATATATATATATACACATATATATATATATATATATATATGTGTGTGTGTATATATATATATATATATACATACATATACAGTGACGTCCCTCAGAATGAAACCCACTTTTAAAGCACTCTGCAGTATGTTGCAGCAGACCTACTGAATAAAGCAATGTCATTTCAATGACAATTGGTCCCTTTTGTCATGCAGGACTCTGTGGCATTCATTGCATCCTGGCAGTGTCACATTCTCTTGAATGACAAAAAGGACTAATTGAAATTACATTGCTTTATTCAGTAGGTTTGCTGCAGCATTCTGCAAAATGCTGCAGAAATGGGTTTCATCCTGGGATAACGTGTGTGTGTGTGTGTGTGTGTGTGTGTGTGTGTGTGTGTGTGTGTGTGTGTAGGCAGTTTAATGTTAAACCCTAAATTTTGCACCTTAATAATTTTGCAGCCATTCAATGAAATTTGGTGTGCACAGTCTCATATGGTAGATCTCTTGATTTGGCAAGTTGCATTTCGATCAGACTTGCGGTTTTCGTGCAGTGAAATGCCAAAAAAGTGTTTTTCGCTCTTTTTTTTTTTGCACTTTTGTGCTGCTTTTTGCCCATCATTTGATATTTTGGTCTGACATTTTCAGAGTAGAAAGAGGCTTGGTCAAATAACAATCCAGCGTTGGTTTGGTGAAAAAATATTAATCTGTTCCAAAGTTATTTAATTTTGAATTTTCAGGTTCTGAGCATGCTCAGTTCAGTCTAAGATTTACATGTATGTTTTGCAAAAGGGGATTGGGCTTATCAAGGATTTTGTCACTCTTCAACAAAGGGGATTTATAAAATCCCCCGCCAGAGGAAAAATTCTTTTGCGAGCCGCCATCTTGTTTTCATTCCCCGACAAACAAAATGTTATAGCTTGCCCCATGGCTGACTTCTTTTGCAAATGAAGCACACCCTCTACAAACCCATGCCTTTGGTTTCCTTCATTTTGGCCAAAAAACAGCCATTTTAAACTGTGAAATTCTTCGCTCATGACTCGCTTCCAAACCTCATTCGCGAGGTAACAAAATCCCCTTCCACGAGCCAATCCCCTTTCGTGAGGTAACAAAATCCTTGATCGTGACTTAGGGACTAGATGGCCCTATCTTGCAAGCAAGGATCAGCTCATGAGGATCAGCTAATGAAAGGGGATTTTGTCAGCTCGCGAAAGGGGATTGCGTTTTTGAACCCCTGTTCGCGACATCTGATAAAATCCCCTTTCATGAGCCGACCCCTTCGTGAGCTGACAAAATCCTCGATTGTCATTTCCCACCATGGCACTTCTCGCGAACAGAATTCGGCTCGCAGCGATTTTTTTTTAATTCCTCATTTGCGAGACAGGCTCCTATTCGCAAGCTGTCAAAATATCCTTTCGCAAGCCAATCCCCTTTCACAAGCTGATAAAATCCTTGATCGCAACTTCCAGACCAGATGACCAAAATCTGACGATCAAGGATTTTTCATGAATGAAGATTCTGATAGCTCATGAGTGGGGATTGACCTCGCGAATGGGGATTTTGCCACCTCACGAACTAGGAATTTAAAAACTTTGCCAGTGCACTGTAAATAAAACAGTATGGTCTTTTGGCTTGAAATTTGCAGGACATAAAGGGAGTGTCCCAGAGATGTGAGTTCTGCTGTTTAGGTGTACAAAAGTTAATTGGTTCCATAGATATGCCATCACAAAGTTGAGATTTTTCCCATAGGATAACATTGCAGCTCCCACAGTGACTTTCGGTGCCCATATCTCAGAAATGATGCGAGATACGGATTTTTTGCTGCCTCCACTTAGTCCACCTTAAGTCCTTAAGATGGACTAAGTATGCATGGAGGTTTCAAAGTTAAGATTACAACTGCTATGGATTTTTTTCATAGCTTGAACGGTTACTGAGATATTGGCAAAATAGTGATACAAGGGTTCCTTTTCAGCCCTATAGGACTACTGTATGGCTCCATTGTTATGTGTAAGTGGAGCACAGGGCCTATTATGGCCTTATGCCCCACAGACTCATATTGCTGTGCACAAATGGGCAGCTTGGTGGGCCCGCACTTCCACCAACACATACCACTTATCAGTTACATTACACTTTCCCAAACAGTAAGGAAATTCATTTGCAAAAAACTTCATTAATGCATCAGTTAGGGTTGAAGTGATGAAAGTAGGGAAATTAGACATTAGGGTTGAGCCCCTAACCCCCCACTCTACCACATCATCCTTCACACACCAACAGGCATCGAGGTGTGCCATGGGGTTGTTAGGCTTAACTCTCACCCCATTCTCCTGTGCTATACCATGTCAGCCTCGTTACACATGGAATGAGGTGAGAGTTGGGACTAATGACTCCATGGCACACCCTGATGCCTGTTGGTGTGTGGAGGGTGGGATAGTAGGGTGGAGGGATAGGGGATCAACCCTTACATCTCATTGTCACAAATGCACTCAGCAGGTCAGGCCCTCTGCTCCCACAGTGCCAACCTCTGAGCACAGTATTGTGAACAGGTAACAGACAGGGTAACTCTCCTGTCTGCTTGTGGGTCCAAATCACCTTTAGTCTCAAGTTCTGGGGGGATTCAAACTGTGAACCTTATGCTAGCATACCCAAATGTACAGGTTCAGATAATCTGCTCTTCAGGGGGATGCCAGATATCTTTACGCCTAAGGGCACCTAACCAGGTATCCAAAATGAACCCTTAAAACTCTATAAAAGACCTTAGGTATATTCTTACCTTTTCCCAGTTTGGTAACACCATTAAGCTTATGAACAGCTGTCAAATTTAACCATCTAGACATCACATGCAAAAAGGAACTTTGAAGACACACCCAGGCAGTCTTTTTAATGAAAGGTTTACTTAAAAGTGGATACAAATATGTAAAATGTAAACACAGAATACAATATCACAAAGCATACAATCACTTAAAAGAAAACAAGGAAAAGTACAAACTAAAACTCTTACCACAATACAATTAGACTTTTTCTATCTAATGTATTGCCTCTACACAGTGCTTATAGTTAGATGTTGTTTCTTAAGAGTCCAAAAAGAAATGTGTGCATGTTAAAACACAGAATACAGGTTAAAAACTCTGTGTTTCCACCCCCTTCTATGATGTCACATAGCTCCTCCTGTTAAAATATAAAAATTATACAAACAAGGATCTTCCTCAGGAGATATTTTAAATACTGTGACTTCAGCAAAAACTCATTTCCCAATATGACTCCTTAATTAACATCCCTTCTTTGATCTAAGGCAGTTTCTGTTTTCCAAGGATCAAAGGATTTTATAACTTTTTAGCACCATAGTGATATAACATGTTTTTTTCCTCTAAGACATCATAAAAGTTTATGAGCCCTATATCCTGGTAGCTGGGTCTGCTCTAATTAAGTCAGGGAAACAGGAGACCCTTAATTATGTCTCTCTAGTCTTTAGTTACCTCCTGGTTTCAAGTTAACATATCCTGTTGCTTCTCTGAAACCTGGGGGAAGGGGGGGCATTCATGGAAGCACTGACAATCACACACTATATTCTATATTACAAAAATCATAGAGCAATCATAACCAGCTGGCCAAGCGTCACACTCATTTCCCTACTTTTGTTGCTTCAACCCTAACTGATGCATTAATGAAGTTTTTTGCAATGAATGAGTGTGTGTGTGTGTGTGTGTTACAAAAACTTCATTAATGCATTAGTTAGGGTTGCTGCAACAAAACTATGGAAATTAGGTATTAGGGTTTCATCCTAACACCCCACCCCTACCCTGTGGAGACCAGGAGGTGTCAGGGTGGTACTGGGGTCACCAACCCTAACACTCACCCCATTCCATTGTAAAATAAGCTGGGTGACAACAGTATAGGAGAATGGTGTGTTAGGGTTGGTGACCCCAGTACCACCCCCTGACACTTCCTGATCTCTGCAGGGCCGGGGGGGTGTGTTAGGGTGAAACCCTAATGCCTCATTTCCCTACTTTTGTTGTGGCAACCCTAACTAATTCATTAACAAAGTTGTTGCAACTACCAGTAATTACCTTACTTTTTGAGGTATCATAATAGCATCCTCATTTTACTGTGGGAGCCCATCCCTCCATCCAGATAGTATAGCAGTATCCATATGTTATGGTGCCATCCCTCCATTGAGATAGTACAACAGTATCCATATGTTACAGTGGGAGCACAGCCATCCCTCCACAGATGCACATACATATCTAGTTGTGGAAATACAGGGGTCTCTGGCCCCTGCACTTCCACACATTAAGTTACGAGCAGGTCTAGTGAAATTGCAACAAATAGTCATAACAGTGCCACCTTAAACAATTTTACCCCAAATGTGCAACATAACCTTCTTATCACCTCACCACATGTACCCAGTACAGAAATGTTTCAAATCCCCGTTGAAATGTAATTCTGCGCAACTGTAACACCATTCTGTGCCAGAGCTGCAGTAAAACATTTTGGGCAGGATTTGAAAAATGGCAGCTGTACTGTTTATGAGATGGTGTGAAAAACTGGCAATGTTGAAAATTTGGAGTGAAAATATTAAAATTTGCCAAAGTTACACACGTGCGTATCATAAAAAAAAAAAATTTAAATTTGCCAAAGTTACATACATGCGTAGCATCAAAAAAATGATAACAGACACTAAAAAAATGAAACTCATGATTTTTTCCAGTTCTAAAAGGAAAAGGGATTTAGTAACCCCTTAGTTGATATTTTGATATTCAGGGTGAAACTATCAACTTAGTCGATAATTTTAAATATCTAGGTATTATCCTGGATTTGTGCCTCACTTTTGAGACACATATTACCAATATTATTAAAGTCCTGCATCAGAAGCTGGGTTATACATTTAGGATTAAGCAGTTCTTGACTGAAGATTCGAAGAGGATATTAACGCATTGTTTTATTTTTGGATTGCTTGACTATGGTTTAGCAATCTATACTGCCACCAGTGAAAGGATGTTCTCTAAATTAAATTCAACATTCTTTGAGGTTCATGACAGATCTTCCTCAAAGAATCCATCACTGTTTATTGTATAAGGCATTTGGTTGCCCTTCCTTAAGAAACAGGGTCAAGGTTAGTTTAGGCTCTCTTTTATTTAAAGTTACCAAGGATTTTCTTCCTTCCTTCTTTAATAAATTATTTCCCAAAAGTCCTGCCTTATGTATAACAACTAGATCACTAAATAGCTATGTCTTCCAACTCCTAATGTGTAAAAATGTCAATGGTCAAGGATCTTTATTATATCGTGCTCCCCACTTTTTTAATTCTATTCCAAGTGACCTATTGAATTGTAATATGATTCATATTTTTAAATCTTGACTTAAATTATGGTTGGATTCCTGCAATGATTGCTCCTGTAATTCCTAACAATTGTTTGCTGTATGGTCTGTTATGTATAATGTTACATTTGTTATGTCTTGTCTATTTAAATGTCTTTTATACACTTGACACTTGTGAAAAAGGGCCCTTGTGCTCTCGCTTTCAAGTATAAAACATAAAAAATAAAAATAAAAATTTCAATGACCGCACTTACTATTCATGAGATGGAGTGAAAAAATGGCAAAGTTGAAAATTTGAAGTGAAAATATGATAAATTACCAAAGTTACACACGTGCGTAGAAAATTTTCAATGACTGCATGTAACCTGCCATTTTTAGGTATTTTTGCACCAAATTTTCAACATGGCCTTTTTGGGATCCCACCTCATAAACACTGGCACGGTCATTTCGTTACTTGGTCCCAAAAGGTGATTTTGTGCAGCAACTGCACCATTCCACGCCAGTGCTGCATAAACACATTTCAGGCAGGATGTGAGAAATGAAAACTATACTGTTTATGTGGTGGTGTGAAAAACTAGCAATGTTTAAAATTTGGAGTGAAAATATTAAAATTTGCCAAAGTTACGCATGTGCGTAGCGAAATTTCAATGACTGCTCAT
This sequence comes from Neoceratodus forsteri, assembly GCA_016271365.2. Lineage (NCBI taxonomy): Eukaryota > Metazoa > Chordata > Ceratodontiformes > Ceratodontidae > Neoceratodus > Neoceratodus forsteri. The sequence goes on along the minus strand of CM057455.1, from coordinate 655,671,398 downwards.
AACACGGGCGTTTTGGGGTATTTTTGGACCAGATTTTCAACATGGCCTTTCTGGGACCCCACCTCATGAACAGTTGCACTGTAGTTTCATTAATTGATTCTGAAAGGTGATTCCGTGCAGCGACTACAATATCACCTTTCAGGACCAAGAAACGAAATGACAGTGCCAGTGCTCATGAGGTGGGGTTCCAGAAAGGCCATGTTGAAAATTTGGTGAACAAATACCTAAAAATGGCCTAGATATCAACATACATTGAAAACCCCATTGACAGCCATTATACAATGCTTATCTTGATTCTTCAGTTCGCGGTTTGGCTTTGAAGAGTGCAGACGTGTCCCGATCCAGAGGAGATCACTGCTGATGACCTCCGGAGGTAAGTATGGGGTAAGGGGGGGGTGGGGTGGTGGGCTGCTCAGTAGGAGGGTCATGATGGGGGACTGAGAGACAATGACAGACCATTTTCTTTTTTTCAGAAAAAAAGATGTCAGGGGACTGTTTTCTTCTTTTCAGGGACTTTAAAAAAAAAGCAGAATTCTGGACACTGGGAGTGGGCTCCCCAGTGTCCCAAACTATGTGGGGATTAAGGGGTTAAAATCTGACATGGGGATTGGGACCCCCGATATCAACAGATCAAAAAAAAAGAGTAACGGGCTGTGGTGCGGTGGTTATCCAACACCAGGGGTGAGCATCCTGGTGTTGGAATAATAAAATTATTAAAAGCAGCAGGAGAGGGTGATCAGAGGGTGGGGGCCACTAGGCACCAGGAAATTAATTTAATAAAGGAATTGGGGGTCCCAAGACACCAGGAAAAATGGCATAGTGACCTTTAGAAATCCCTTTTCGCAATCCCTTTTTGCCTGCCGATCTGGCCGAAAGGTATTGGCTGGCGAAAAGGGATTGCGAAAAGGGATTTGAAACTTTTCAAATACAGTTTTCTCTACTAAGTTACAAAAAAACAAAGGCATGGTCAGGTAGAGGACATCCCCCTCACCAAAACCCATGCCTTTGTTTTTACAAAAGATTTCCTTGGGCAAGTTATAAGGTTTTGTTTTCCCTCTCGCTAAGCAAGAAAACAAAATGGCAGCCAACGAACAGGGATTTTACTCACAAAAAGGGATTTTCTGAGATTTCTCAATCCCTTTCAGAATCCTTGTTCACCGGCCATTCGTGACCAAGAATTCTTGATCGAAACTGTGCAGCTAACTAAAAGACTGAACTGTGCATGCTCAGAACCTGATTTTTTAAAATTTAATAATTTTCAAACAGATTAATATTTTTTAACCAAAACAATGCTAGACAGTTTGTTCCTTAGGATTACTTCTTTCTACCCTGAAAATGTCAAGCCAAAATTCAACAGTGTGGGTGCAGCGCAATGTTGAAAAATTACCTGACATTTGCCAAAAAAGGCGAAAAACGCATTTTTGGTGCTTTACGGCACGAAAACCACATATCTGATCAAAATGCAACTTGGCAAATCAAGAGAACTACCATCCAAGACCATGTATTCCAAATTTTGTGCAAATCTGTTGAACAGTTGAAAAGGTATTAATGCCAAAATTTGGGGTTTAACATTGAACTGCCTACTCAACCCTAACTATAGAGGTGTGGCTGCACTTCTATAATTAATATATATAAATATATATACATATATTCATTGCGAAAAACTTCATTAATGCATCAGTAAGGGTTAATATTAAAACCTAAAAAGCTGGGAAATATGATGTTAGGGTTTACAACTCTAACTCTGCATTGCCCCCCAACCCACTCCTAATAGCAAAGTAATGGGCAAGGCAATACAAGCAACCAGAACAGCCATCATCTGGTAAGACAAACAACTCTCTGCAGATAACACAAAAGACATCCATCATCATGAACCATCAGGTGTATTAGGTCTGCTGCCATGCCACTGTGTTGGGGGGATGCCCACGTGATGGGCACCATGAAGGCCTACTGTAGGTATTGCACAACACAGTGCTTTATAGGTAGTTAAAATGATAACTATAAATGCAACACAAATCAGCGTGTACTAATGTTAATATTTTTCCAGTATTGCTCCAGAATTTGTATGAAAGTTGTGATGTTTGACTAGTGCCACATTGTCTGTTTTTTTTCTTATGTAACATTGAAGTTTTCCACTCTTGAATTTATATATTATCAAGTTGACACGTGATACGAATCTGGATCATATGTCGTATGAGGTAATACAACATATGATCCTATGTTATATTGGTTTTGTACTTTGTATGCTGCCAGTTTCAACAGGCTTCATGGCTAGCAGTTCTTACACCTGCGATGAGGTCAGAAACATAAAATGAAGCTTCTGTAGCACTGAAGTAACCGATTTTATTGTTATGTGACACTGGATGTGCTGTTATTTCAGCTTCAAGCCTCAGTCAAAGAAATGCGTGATACGAAACAAAATCCTATGTCATAATGCACCATGCGATACAGGATCCTATTTCGTTTGATGCTTTCATACTTCGCATACTATAAATTTCACAAGCTTCATGGACAGCAGTTCTGAGTTCTGGAATGAGGTCAGCAAGGTTGACTGATGCTTTTACTATCACTGTAATCACCGATTTTTTTGCTTTGTGACACTGGATGTGTTGTTTTCGAGTTGTGAACTTTTGTCAATATATGCATAATACGAAACAGTATCCTATGTCGTTCTATGTCATACAAGATCCTATATCATATCACGTTAACCTATTTTGTATGTTTGAAATTTTGCCATGTTTCATTGGCAACAGTTCTGATAGCCGGGATGAGGTCAGCAAGTTTGACTGATGTTATTCTATCACTAAAGTCAACGGTTTCATTGATATGACACAATGGATGTGTTGTTTTACAACTCTGAACTTCAGACAAAGAAATGCATAATAAGACACAGGATCCTATGTCATATTGCGTCGTGTGACATATGATCCTATTTCATATCACGTTAACCTGTTACGTATGCTGCAGATTTCCACAGGTTTCATGTGCAGCAATTCCGATACCCTGACAAGGTCAGTACAGTTGGCTGATCTTGGTGTATCGGTAAAGTCACCTATTCAATAGTTATGGGATACTGTATGTGTTTTTACATTGTTAACTTATGGCAAATAGATGCATGATACGACACAGCATCCTATGTCGTATTGTGCCATATGACATAGGATCCTATTTTATATCATGGTATCATACTTCATATTTTATGAATTGTTAGAGGCTTTATAGGCAGCAGTTGCTGATCTGTGTCTGACCTGCCATGGTGCCTATCACATGGGTATCCCCCAACACAGTGGCATGGCAGTGGACCTCATACACCTGATGATGATGGATGTTTCTTGTGTTAACTGCAGAGAGTTGTTTGTCTTACCAGATGATGGCTATTTCTGGTTGCTTGTATTGCCTTGCCCATCATGTTGTTATTAGGAGTGGTTGGGGGTGGGGTTGAATGCAGTGTTAAGGTTGTAAACCCTAATGTCGTATTTCCCAGCTTTTTAGGTTTTAATATTAACCCTAACTGATGCATTAACGGAGTTTTTTGCAATGAATGTCCTTCCTTTTTGGGAGAACACATATAAAAAGTTTGTATTGCTTAAATTTGTTGAATATCTGAAACAAATTGTCAATAAGTTTTACATGTATGTGTACACTACCTAAGTTTTTGCAATAGTATTGTTTAAATAGTGCTATTGAAACTGTAATTTAATAGTGCAATACCATAACTACCTATTTTGTTTTTTTGAAGTATGGCAACATGTCATATAACAAGCATTCCATTTGTTTCAAATGTGATAATGTTACTGTTCATTTTTTTAGATTGAGTTTAGCTTACATGTTTGTTTCCGTTCACAAACTGTAACTTGTGTATTTGCTATCTCACAATAGGGAACCTGTGAAGATATTCACAGTATAAAAACAGTTGTGTGTATCTGTTGCATACTTTTTTAACCATTGTCTTACAGCAAATGTAACAAGCAAACTACAGTTATATTGTTAAACTGTTATAAAAAAAATACTCTGGACAACAAAATAAAAGTGAAAAAATCCAAATTTATTAATCAAAGATCTAATTGTGGTAATAACCTAATTGTTTCATGTTCATGGAGTGGGCAAAACCAAGCAACGTTCGATGTCAAAAGTTGATCTAAAAAATGTTAAACTGTGAAAAATGTTTTCATCACCAATTACCGTTATGTATGTACAGTCAACTTATAGTTGTAACTGTACAAATGTATCAATAGGTATACTTGGGAAATTCCACACTCAACCCCGGAAATACAGGTGATTATATGAAACAGCTGGAACTGAGCTTGAGCAGTACCATACGTAACTGTGATGAATATGTAAACATACTTATAAAACCGCAAAATAACTTTAGACATGTATCCATAGAACATATTTATATATAACACTATACATTGTTCCTTTTTCGGCTAATAATTATATATGTATACAAATATGTACACAGCTAAAAACATTGTGGTAATGTGAACTAATCTCTAATAATTATGATGAAACAGCAACACAACACATGTACATCAATAGGTATGCAGTCAATTAATCTTCTTGTAATACTTTATGAATAAACAATAACATATCTATCTATAGATACAGGTTAATGGCCTACACAGAATTAACATAACTACTGAAAGCTTTGCATAACAGACACATTCTTGCTAAGTCAGTGAGAATTGCTATAATGACAATGAAATATGTACATGGAACAGTTGTGGCATAGTCTAAAATAATACAAGTGACATAGCATGACATCACAATCACATGTAGGAAAAGTACCCCATAACGAGTCATCAGTAGCTGTAAATGTCTGATGGTGTAAGTATTCATGTGTTACATGACAAAAAAAAGTAGTAAACACGAGAAATTACAGTGTTAGTGCTAATGTCATGAAGAACACTGTCAAGTAAAAAACCTGGTTTACATTGAGACAGTCAAAAAGTATACGATATCAACACTTGTACATGATGATATGACTTTTTTATCTGATAGTGCATTTTATTTATTTATTGAAATGTTTCACCAGGAGGGCACACTGAACAACAAGTTGCTCATTTCACGGTGCTACCTAGGGGGAAGGGGGTTACATAAGGTTGTGAAGGATGATCAGTTCCAATAGTATGTGGGTAGTACAAACAATACAACATTGTAAGATTGTGTAACAGTTGGAGCACAAGGTATTGTACAATAAACAGTGGTGGTAAATTACAATACATGTCCAAAATAATGCAAAAGAACATATAAATGTACTAAACAGTAATAATGTGATAGAACCATTTATAGTGCATGAGTGTACCAGGAGCAAGCTAGAGGTAGTACTCAAGTACTGTTGGAGTAAAAAGAATGGGGAAGGTTGTGCACACTGGTGACTCAGAAGGGCAGGTGGAGAAGAGAAGGGGGAGTGGCAAGACCAGAATATGAGGAGAAGGGGTGGCCATTTCCTGATTTCCCCCTTCAGGATGTTGAGAACCCTGCCAGGGGGGTGGTCATGGTAGGAAGGCAGAAACTGGGGATAGGTATTAAGGAGGGTTAAAGCAGGAACAGCTGAGGGAAAGATAATTTTGTAGGGCAGAGGTAATGGAGTAGATGGAGTAGTTGGAGGAGAAGTGTCATATTTCAGGAGGGAAAGAATTCCAGATTTTAGGGAAACGATGGGTGAAACCAGTCTGACCAATGAGGGTGGAGTGGTGAGGGACCGTCAAAGTGCGGGCATCATTTGATCCGAGAGAGAGTGGGTGGGGGAGGTGGAGTGTAGCGAGGGGATGAGAGATAGGAGGGGAGCCCCCTGAACCAGAATTTGGAGGTTAGTTTGGCACAGTGAGAGATGCATCTGTGAGATAGTGAAAGGAAGGTTAGAGAGTGATAGAGTTCACAGTGGTGGGAGCGGGAAGGGGAGTCGATAGCAAAGTGGCAAAAGGAGTTAAAGAGAGTGTCCAACTTGGTCAGGGAAGATTTGGAAGCAGTATCATAGACTACGTCACAGTAGTCAAAGATGGAGACTATCACCTTCTGGACAATTTCACGCCTGGCAGTCAGTGGGATGCAACTATGATTCCTGTACAGAGCACCAAGCTTGAGGTGCGGTTTCTTCAGGATGGCATCGATATGCACAGAGAAGTTAAGGAGCTGGCCCAGCCAAACCCCCAGATATCCAAATGAGGAGGTGCCTTCCAAGATGGTACAACAAGGGTGTGGAAGGTGGGTAGGGCCAGGAGCCTAGAGAGTCTCTGCCTGGTGCCAAAGGTAATTGAGACTGTCTTCTTGGAGTTTAGAAAAAGCTGGTGAGAAGCAAACTAGAGCTGAACGTGGTTGAAGTCATGCTGTAAGCTAGTTTTCACAGCAGCAGGGTTTTTGCCGGAGCTATACAAAACAGTATCATCAGCGTGCATGCAGCCAAAGCGCCTTAGTATGAGCCCACTCCAGCTGTGTTGATAGCATTACCAGAAGTACATGTTCGACATATCATATGCACACACAGCACAGTAGATTAGTATCACTGAATGATACACAAACTGCATTTTCTCAAACAAAAAAACAATATAAGCACAAACTGATTTGCTGTCACTGGCATTCAGCATTGCTTTTCAAATTACTCTTCTGCACATTGTGTCGGCATAGTTCTTCAATACAATGACATATGCATCTTTAAGATTTTTGGGTTGTCTTTCTTTAAGAGTGCATATCCCATCATTGCACTCTACCCAACCATGTCTGTATCTTAGCCATGTAACATAATGACCTGAGTTAACTGAAGGCCTGTGGTAAAAAATGATAGCATGTGTATCAAACCTGCTATGGCCAAACATGACTCTGCCAGCTATACAGTCAGTGACTGGTGTCACAGCCTTAGTGCCATGTGAGTCAAACCATTGTAGAACCAACATTAGGTATGTTGAGGACTGTATAACCCTTAGGCAACGTGTACACATTTGTCCACATTTACAGCACTCCCAGCCAGTGGCTGCATGTGTAAAAAGTTGTCTGTACTTAACAGAAGTCAGATTGGGAACATATAGTGAAATCCATAACATGTCCTCAACTGTTTCCCTATCAATATTGCCACATGACATGCATGTATATTTACAACTGTAGTTAACTTTGAAGTATTTATGTGCTCTTGCAGTGCGTTCTCATGCTCCAATGTATTCACAACTACCATTATGAACTCTGTAACATCCTGCTGGATATTCACAGCAAATGTGCTGTGTTCATGATAAGTAGCTATTGCTGTTCTAACTGTTGTTAGTAAGTTATCATCATGTCTCTGTGAAGCTGTAACTACTTGCTTAGAGAGTCAGTTAAGATGTTTGAGTCAGCTGTTGTTAACTCTTCAACAAAGTCTGTCATGTGAAGGAGCACTTGCATAGCAGAGTTTGCATAGCAATTAACTCCAATACTATTGTCAAACTTAGCGACAGTGCTGAGACCCAATTCTTTCTTGTGCTTGGTTGATTTAACAGTAGTGCCCGACATAGATTTTTTTTGTGTATGTTAAAGAAGATGACTGTGATGTAGTGCTTCTCTTCTCCTTCAATGCATGCAGACTCTGGATAGACACATCTTGTTCTTCTGCATAGTTGGGTAGTGGAATGAGAGGCAAGTTTGGTTGATAAATAGTCCATAGACAGTTGTACTCAACAATACATTTCGTCTCAACCCTTATCTTAGTATAGGCAAAGTTTATGATGTATAAACCTTCAAGGCTATGAACTCTTGAGAGAGCAACGTAGCTCATGCTGTTTTTGAAGACACCATTGCCAATATCAACCATTGCTACATCCAAGCTTAAGCCTTGTGACTTATGAATAGAGACAGCATACACGACACAAATAGGAAACTGTTTCCTAGTTATGTATATGTCTTTCATGAGCTGGAACTTAACTGAACACCTGTCAATTGACTCATGTGCTTCTGTGTTGTCAAATTTAACAACTAGCCTCTCAACAAATGTCTGTTGAACATTGTACTCCAAGCTGTAAATGTGAGCCATTGTTCCACTAACTAGTCCACGATCAATATCCAGATTACATTGTAGCATAATACGTGCACTGATACAGACTTGTAGAACTGCCTCAAGACCTGCTGTGCGTGAAGCATCAGATGTTAGATCTTTAAGGTGTTCTGTGACATTGGTGACCATCTTGGGTGTCAAACAAATCCCATCTATGGAATCCAGAGACAACAGTGTCACAATTGGATAACCCTGCCTCTGTAACATATCATTAAACTCACCACACTGCTTTAGATGTGGCATCAAGCATGCAACCCATCTTGAGTCTGCACACATCACATGCAGCTGCAACTGATGTAGTAATGCCACCAAAGTTGTGCGACTTAAGCAGTGCTGTACTGTTTGCTGTAACATTACCAATGTGTGCCTCATCTAGTAGAGATTTGTAAACAATATCTCCACTCTGCTTCATGTTTTGAATTAGTTCAACATACGTGAACAGTTTCCAAAGGTTCACACCATCAATGCAACCAATACTTTTCTTAGCTTGCTGTACAGTATGCATAGAAAAGACATGCTGAGCATTAACAGGTGCCAGCTGTAGTAGGTCACCGAGGACAAGAAAATTTTGTCCTCCAAAGGGAACATCATCAGCAGTGCCAAGAATCTCTTGCAGATGAAGGTGAATGAATGTGAGCATAACATTAGACACCATACTAATCTCATCTATTATTAGTAGCTGCATTCACTTAAACATACGTCGTAAGTACGCTGCAGTTTCAAATGATAGCTTATGGTACTCACCAGTATTGCCATGTTCAACAGGTGGCATGAAAAGTCGATGTAAGGTGACTCCACCAATATTATAGGCGGCAACACCAGACGGTGTGGTGACAGCAACTGACATGGTGTTACCTGTATGCTGTCTAATATCAGCAGAGATTGTCTCAATGAGACAGTTATTTCCTGTGCCAGCCGATCCACTAACAAACATTAGGATTTGTTTGTTACTGTCACAATTGCATCTGTCAGCATCATGATTAATAGCATGCTTCACATCATTCGTGACAGTGTTGAACACCTCTGTCTGCTGCAAGTTCAAAGTTGCAGTGAGTGCACACACATCCACAAGTGAGTGGTAACTGTGTTCCATGGCAGTTTCAACTTCTGCCATAGCACAGCAGGATCATTAAATGGAGGAGGAACTCCAAGAGCACCTTCTCCTTCCAAAAGACAATTTTCCTGCAAGTTCACAGGAGCGTCTTCCTGCAGTTGCTCGAGTGCTTTCTGGATTTGTTCTTTTTCAAAATCTAGTAGCTGTATGTACAACTTGGAATGCTCAGACCTAAACGTGTAATATGTAGAAGTGAACTCTTCTTCATATGTGTCACTGTCACCTTTCAAAGTCATCTCATCACCCCATGGTTTGAACTATAGCAGGAGAGCAAAATAGTACTGCTCTCTTTTCTCCGCTGTGGTCAGAGACAGTTTGCAGTGGTCAATAAGCCATGGTTTCTTTCTTTTCACAAGACTTCCATCCAAGTGTTGTACTTTGTAGATGTGCTTGTCAAGATTCAAATTAACACCATCCTTGTAGTCATATCAATTTGCAACCTCAAACAAGCACATGTAATCCACAGCAGTGTGACGCTGAGGGTAGTATGTATCAATCACTTTGTTAGGTAGGATGTATGTAGATGTAGGTCTGTTAGATACAAGTTCTTCAATCTGTGCTTTTGACTTCAGAACATGTCTTCGATTGTCCTTACCTTTGACATTGATGTATCGTACAGCCTCAGATTTGCCATACAAACAAGTACCAATCAAGCAGTCACTTGCTTCATGTGCTCCACAGTCAAGATGTGAGAGAGTCTTTAACCCAAGAGACCACAATCATGAAGTGATTGATCTGTTAGTATTGGTCAACTCATCCCATAGTTCCTCTAGACGTGTCTGCTCATTCTTGGTGATGTATTATGTTACATATCATACCAGTGCCATGGAATTATCAGCAACAAACTGAACATCCATGTTGGCATGCCACATCATTAGCAAAACAGGGTTGTAGTTATTTATGAACACCTTATTTGCCTTCCTGGGTAGTTCATACACCCTCTTTGTGGACTTTGATTTCAAATGATGGCACAAGGCAGAAAAAAGATAATTCATGCCACCACTCTGAGACACATGTCGTGGAAATCCAAACCTGCATCGACAACACCACTTGTTGTTAGTCTTAAAAGGGTGTTTGCAGTACTTACAACAGATGTGCCACTAGAACTTGTGTACAAGCTTCCATAGAGTTGGGCTATCATACTTGTCTTGTAACTGGCAAGTAGCATAGTTCATGATGAACTTCAGTACATCAGTACTGTCAGAGTCACCAATTCGTGGAGCATCCTTAATCCACAGTAACATGTGTATGTGAGGAGTACCACATGCTTGATATTCAATTCACCAAAAGTAGTGTTCAACTAGTCCAAATTGTGGGTGTACCTTGGAGAGAATGAATTGTAGCAATGCATGGAAGCAATGATGGAAGTGCCATGATACTGAAACAGGATCTAAGGAGCACATCTCTGCAAGAGTCATGGATGTAATGCCTTCAACATCTGAATTAGCCCACTTCAATAGGTTAGCTAACTCATCCCATGTGTACTCAGCACAACCGAGTGTCAAAAACCATGTCGCTGCACCATGTTCCCATAGCATACACATCACCTCTGAGTGTCTTTGGTACCAGTATTCCTTAGTGCCATGCATGCTAGAGAGAATCAAACTCAAATTCACTTGTAGAGTTTCACACTTTTGTTGTATTTTCTCCAAGAATTCAGCAGCTGTAATGCCATCCAATGATGCTGTCAAATGCAGTGTGTGTGCAATTGATGCTGAGAGTATACTAAGTTCACTCTCCCACAGCAAATGAAACAGGTATGGAATATTACGTCTGAACTTCCCATCACAGTGTAGTACCCTAGAAGTCTTGTACTCCACTCCTTGTATACTTACTTCTCGTTCATCCAGATGCCCTCCTGTGCCATGAAGAAATAGATCTGGAAAGCACAATGCTTCTAATGTAGTATCCCAAATACTAACACATGTGCCTTCCACCTGTTTCATCTGGTACAAATCAATGTTGTCATACACTGGATCTCTACCATGTAGAGGATGAACTGTGTACTGCTTGTACACATTTCTATCAGTTGTGAAGTTGACCTTTTCAATCATTGGCTTTCTTGGTTCCAATATTCCAAAGTGTGTATGGATATTAGACAGTTGATCAATACATAAATCCTCATAAAGAGGATTTTTTTCTCTTCAAGTAACATAGAGCATTTTGCACTTTCTTAACATTAACGGCATCCTGCCAAATAGTTTTAGACTTAGTTGGCACACCGTTAAGAATAATCAGACTATTATCTGAAGCTATTGTCTCATTCTCTTGAAGTGGAAGTGGTAGGTACATAACAGAACCTTTCAATGACCTTATCCATTCCTTCTGAGGCATGTTCTTCATCTTAGTATTCAATCTCAGTATTGTTTGAAACGGTTTCATTGTTTGTATCAGTATCCGTTCAAACAAGTTAAGTGTAGTTATCTCAGAGGGTGTGACATCAGTATCCATGTTATTCAGCACTGAATGTGTTGGCATAATGTCAGTTTTCAGTTTCCTGAAACAATACTGACAGATCCGTACAGAACTGATTAGGTTAAAGTCAGTCTTCAGTAGTAGGTAAGCAACCAAATGCCCCCCCATGACATTGTACGTTTTCATTAAGGCCAGATCAATACGCACAGTTTGCTTTTTGTGGAACAATCTGTTGCAAGACACACAGACAATATCAAACATTTGTCTTTTTGCTACCTCAAAGGTTGCAATTTCATTCCCAAAGGTTTGAAGCAAGTACGTTTCTTGTGTTGTAACACAGTGTAACATCACAACTTCTTGTGCAGCAGTATCAACAGATGTTGCTCAGTTCCCTTTCATTGATCTAATAAAAGATAGGTCACCATCAACATCACCATCACATAGTAATTGGTCTAGTCTGTGAAGTTGTCAACTATAAACATTCTGTACAAATGTACGCATTGCTAAATTGTGCACAGCAATCATACGCATGTGATGGAAAACACTGTCACAGGCACCTGTGTGCAAACTTGCAAGTGAATGGCCCATTAGTGTTGTATGCTGCCGTATAGCACAAGAATCAATATTCTGAAACAGTGTGTATCTAAGTTTTGTTGTTGTGACAACATAACGTCGAATGAATTCACAGACTGCATCAAATGAAGACTGTCTGATGGTGCAAGACTCATCACATGTCCACTTCAGGCATTTAGAGAACACCATATCTTGCTGAAGTAGCAACTTGTTAACCTCATCTGTACTGCCATGTGGAGGTAGTTTTGGCAAAACATTTTGTATTTTGCCATCTGAGTCAACAGAGAACACAACATTTCCAGAGTATACATGGCATAACTCCTCAAAAATACGCTACTCTGTATTGAGTGTGTAACCAATCACCACAAACACGAATCAAAATGTGTCAGCGGTGACACTAACATGATCCTGCATTTTATTTTGTATCTCTTCTATTCTTGTTATGAAGTTTTCAATGGCAGCATTCATCAATCTCCATAGACGTGCTCGTACGTGTAGAGCCATGTGAACTGCCTGTGTCACAACCAAACAAATCTTGAAGAATGTAGCTTTACTCTTGCATTTTTTTATGTTTCATGGCAGCAGAGATCATACGATCCTGTCTTGCCTTGCAAGACACTGTGCAAAAATACCTCATCCTGGTATTGTTACAACCACCTGAAGTTTATAACATTATTGGTAGTATAAGAGGAGTACTAAATACCTTAAGATGTAAGCACATGTTCATCATAAAGCAGGTAATGTAAAATATAACAGATGTACTGTTCTCATGTGTTAACAAATGTCAGTGTTGTAAATCTGTTGTGAAATCATTAGAAAGTTGTGAATTTATGACCGTACATTGAAGAAGTACAACATACAATTGTAAAACATGAATTGCTTTGAGCCAAAGAACAATCTTACTTCTTGTGAAAAGTCCCCCTCATAGACATTAACATAGAAACATAGAATTTGATGGCAGATAAGGACAGCTCAGCCCACCTAGTCTGCCCATTTTCCTACCTAACGGATAAGCTGCAGATCCTAGTTAACCAACAGCCTGCTTCCTCCTACTCCCACTAGAATTGCCTTATGTCTGTCCCATGCATTCCTGAATTCCCCCACTGTTTTTGACTCTATGACTTCTTCAGGAAGGCTGTTCCATGTAGCCACAACCCTTCTGTGAAAAAATACTTCCTCACATTACCTCTGAGCCGTTCCCCCTCTATCTTCAAATTGCGCCCCCTTGTTTTTGCACATCTCTTTTTCTGAAAGATGCTACCCTCTTGGACTTAGTTGATTCCTTTGAGGTATTTGAAATTACATAAATCAATTGAGGAACTTTGTTTCTTATCCTGATACCTGACTTTGTGCAGCAACCAGAAAACATAACTTTCATTGGCAAGCAACGAGATAACAATGACATTAGCCATGAGTTGGGGGGTCAAAAAATGACTATGTTGAAAATATTGAAGTAAAATATACATTGATGGCTGTGATATATAATTGACATTCACAGACACAAACAATGGCATATGACATAGGATCCTGTATCGTACCAGTATACAAAGTAAGATGCTGCTTTGTATGCTGCGGATACAAGCAAATAATAATCTGCAGTGTCAAGCTTCCTAAGTGTATATCTTGAAAGAGTTAAGCGTGCAATGCACCTATGGGTACACCACAAATAAGCTATATATAGTGATTCATTGGCACCCACAACAGACTGTAACTCACAGTGTTACATCGCATCTCATCTCATGATGTAGGATCCTGTACTGCATAATAAAATGTTGTCAAATTACAATTGCGTCATACAAAATAAGATCCTACATCGCATGCCGTGACACAAGATAGAATCAAACTCTGTATCGCAATGTTATGGCTGTGTAACTACAATTAGAGGAATATCATTTGCAATACAGCAGTTAAGTAACAATACATTCAATAGTATTCCTGAAAAGTTTAAGAACTTACGAAAAATGCGATGTTTCTGCAGATAAATGTATACAACTCAGGATTTCAGCATATGAAGCAGGAACACACATCGTATCATGTGATACGATGTAAGATTCTATGATGTTTGATGACGACACTTGCACCGGCTTAGTAGTTCGGTTCGGTTCTGGGAGGCGTACCACTGTGTGTGGAAAACTTAGAAAAGTTGTGTTGCTGAAACAGGAACATCACACAAACATAAAATACCCTCAGCAATAAAGGTAAGATCAATTACTTTTTTTTTGTTTGTTTGTTATTTTATTTTTTATTTTTATATAGTACAGCGTTCATCATACAGCGTATAACAAACTGTCCACCAGCTGATACATATCACAGTCAGATACAGGTCGATATACAGTGAAAAGAATACAGAATTTTACTTCAGTCTGAACTAGTGATCAACAGCCTCAAATATACTTAGGAAATTATTCTCTGACTAGACAATAATGTAGGAGATAACGCTGTCACCTAACTTAAACTATAAAGGCTTTACACCATTATTACAGCCCCTCGTAGGAATCTAAGGTGGAAGGGCTGAGGTTAACCCACTGGACGAGACTAGAACCAGGGTTTAACTTGGTTGTCTGGACTCAATTAAGTTGTCTTGCATCCCTACCACAATTGTCAGCCCTGCTAACAGATAGGGAGACAGGTTATTGTAAAGGGATTCGCAAATAGTTCACGAATTGAGTGGGGTAATATTTCCCCTACATTTATAAAGTCCCTCAGTAGGCAGGAGAATAAACAAAAACAGAGCTAGCACCAACATGGCTTGCCTGTCTGTAATATAAGCTCCAATTTAGATCCATTACTCAAAAAAATAGGCAATGCTTCCCTGCATATAGAAACATTAAAGGGTAACAACATTAGGAAATATCCAAATTTCAGTCATTAGTATCCAACTCGGAACCCAGGTCCAGAGGAGCCTTTTGCTGAGATTGAGTGCCCAGTATCTTAGAGGCCAGGGTTTTAGCAGCATCTGGGTCTGATACTATGTGTGTCTTACCAAAGAACCTAACTTGAAGCCTCGCAGGGAACAAGAGTTGAGATTTAATGCCATTCTCGAGAAGGAGTTTTTACGTAATTTGGAGAGCCTTTTTCTTGGTCTGCAACTGAGAGGATATGTCTGGAAAAAGTGCAGTTTTACTGCCTTCCCAGACTAGGTCACCCCTTTGCCTAGCTGCTCGTAGTAAGGTGATTTGGCTCTCCGAATTTGATAAGGTTGTAATGGCAGTCAGCGGACATGTGCCACCGGAGCCCTTCCTGGAGCGTGTGGAGATGGCGAGGGCCAGAACCACTGTAACCCCCAACTCAACAGGCAGTAATTCAAGGTGAATGAAGATTAATCTAGTGATCGCTGAAACTAGCTCAGCTGCAGAGGCAATTCGCGGCAGAAAGCCCGCAATACGCACATTCAGTTGTCTTTGTGCATTTTCAAGGACTTCTATTTTAGCCCGGAGAAAAGTCAGGTCCTGTACAAAGGTTGCATTTTTTTATTCACTGATCTCCCGACTCAACTTTGAGTGCAGAAACACCAGTTTCAGTTGCACTAACTTTTTCTTCTAGATCTTTAAAGTGGGATTCCACCGCCACTAGTCTGCGATTAGTTTCCTCTCCATTCTCCTGGATCTTGTGAAGAAGTGCCATAATCTGGGGATTAGAAGCCTCAGTCACTCGTAACTCAGCTGGTGCTGTAGGGCCTGGGCCTACTCGTCGCGAGGTAGGTGGTGTGGAAAGAAAGGATTCGATGTGTTGAGCCGAGTGTTTGTGATCCTTCTTCGGACTCATTTTGTGGTCGGTGTCCCTTCCAAAACAGGCTATTGTGCTCTTAAGTCATCAGCTGTCCTGTAGATAGGGAAAATCGAGTTTTTATACCGAGACCGATCAGAAGCTATGGTTTAAGCAGCCGCCATGTTAGGTGCTCAGCAGCACCCCCCCCCGATCAATTACTTTTAACAGTTGATGATTTAATATTGTGTAAATGTCAAAGTAAGTAACTTAGGCTGTATGATGTCATATGGATTAGTGTTTTGAGTCATATCATGAATATTTAACGCTTATCTTAGGTACGGCACAGTATAACAGAGAAAGTAAATGTTTGATGTGCTGAGTAACACACTGTTTCAAGAAGTTATGTATTATATTTTAGTTTAAGTAAATACACGTAAACAGCAGTCAAACAAGTAGGCAAAAGGCAGATATCTGCACACAATGAGTGACTGTGAGTAACTTGTTTTAGATTGTTTTGTTGTTGACTGTAATGTTACAGGGTTGCTTAGAACTGAAACACAAGCAATAATTATAGATGGTAAGTTTTTTTTAACTGTGCTTCATAGACAGTAGGTTCTCACCATACGACATAGGATCCCATGTCGTATGACGTAATATGACATCTAAGCCAATTTCGTATGATGGTGCAAGTTACAGTTGTCTATTGATGTATTGCAAAACCTATTACCTTAATAGATTATACGTAGTGTATATTGAATTTAATTATTTAACTGAATTCCCACGATAAACAATAGCATGATTAAAGTGTACAATTTATGCATACGAGGTACTATCTTGTCATACAAAGTAGGATCTCATGTCATATTACGTAATATGACATATGAATCATGTAATCAGTTCTTACAGGTATCTTTTCATTAATCGTACGTTATTTTCTTAGTAAACAGTAAGTACTGTACATCTCAAGACATCATTTAATAAAATGTTGACGTTATTGTATGGTAGGAACCAAGTGTGTGTCTACAAAATACCCATTAGTAAAAATGGCCATATACAAAGTAAGATTTCATCATACAAACTGGGATCCCATGTCATATCTCATAATACAACATAGTATTCTGTCGTATCCTGTAATATGGCGAATTCGCATACTTTGCATAGGGCAGTTACTTTTGTGTCACCACAAATATCGTAAATAAATAAAACATTTATATTGACATGTCTGTACCAACAAAACTAGCATAATAACAAGTACACAGCATAAAGTAACTGTGAAATATTGCTGTGGTACAACCTGTATGTATTTTTATGTGTGTGCCAGTTCAGTTCATTTATATTTTAATATTAGAAAAAAACATGTACTAAACAGCATGTAAAACAATTACATTGCTACCATTCTATAGAGTCATACTGCATCTCACATAGTATATCAACAGCTGTAGTGGTTTGATTGTTGTATTGAGAATAAAAAAGCAGTGCCAAATAGTCATACACTCACCACGTAAGGTGCTAGCTCAAAAAGGAAGTAAAGATACCACTGTGTCAGGCTTTATAGTGTCTGTACACCAATAGGAAACCATGATGCTGGCATGTGGCACTCGCTAAGACCTCTTTGGCTAATGTTGTAGACTAGTTATGGCATACTAACATGCCCAATAGAACTACAGATATGAAACACTGTATGTAACAGTAATTTTGATTGAACAAGTTTCACACAATCAATCCAATGAGCGTTAACATAACCACTGTAATTGGTTGATACTCCACATTTAAATGTGACATTATCTCAGACAGTTAAAAAACTGTAACTTAAGTTAGTTGTGTATATAGATGTATAACAACTGATATACCACTGTCATCTACTAATTTGTAGTCTTCACCATGTCTGAAGTTGTGAAAACCAAAGTATGATTAATTGGAAGCTCAATTGTAAGGAGGACAGTAGATTTTGCAAGGAGTAGTAATTTTGGCAAAGATTTGCAATTGCCAAACTGTGATGTGTATTGGTTTGGTAAAGGTGGTATGAGGTGGCAGCACCTTATGTCAACTGTCCAATGCCTATTGAGAAATCACTGTAGCCCAGACATACTTGTAATATATGTGGGGGTAATGATATAGGTCTGAGAAGGGGAATTGATTTGATAGAATCAGCAAAGTCAGATTTAGCTGAAATAGCAGCAATGCTGCCTATGTGTAAAATAATATTTTCAGACATCACACAACGGTGTATCTGAAGAGGCCAGAAAAATACACATCGACTTGAAAGATCACATAGGAAAGTTAACATACAGCTATCTGGTTTCCTGCATGACCTAGGAATGCACACCATATGTCACCTGAAATTGATCGTAGTAAGACCTGGCTATATTTACATGATGGTGTGTACCTGTAAAACCACAGGAAATACATTATTTCTGGGGGGATCTACGTAGTGGCATACAAACAGTTCTTTGAACCCTAACGGGTCACACCACAAGAACACTGGCTATAAACACAAAGGCTCTTTTCAGAACCACCTACCTTGGTCAAAAGATAGACAAAGTAACACTACATTTATATAGCGGGTTCTTAAGTATTGTGTTTCAATAGCAATAATCAGCAAATAAAAAAGAGATGCTATGATCTGTTTCATAGTGTATTAATTCAATTAATTATTTTTCTGAATAATGTTTGTATTTTCTGGCCAACAGAGCCATGCCAAAATTCTAGACAGACAAGGATAAAGCAGCCCTGGTCGAATCTGTTGAGAAATTTGGTCGAGATGAAATTATGATGCGAGGCACAAACCTTCCGCTAACAAGTATGTGGGACAAAGTCAGTGACTGACCAGAGGCAGAAAAGGGCATCGATAAAGACCCAGAAACTTGCAAGCGGAAGTGGAAAAGTGTCCGTCAAAAATTCTACCACCCGAAGGAATCTAGATGTGTATGTGGAGGTGACAAAGAGTGGTACCACCATGCATACAGAATGTGGAAAATTGCTGGCAAGCCTGCCTTTGGCAACCGACACCATGGCAGTAAGTACAAGTATTAGAGTTACTTTGATGCATTCAGTACTAGGTTGTGGTATGACACATACATTAAACAACATGGTGAACAACATTGTTGTACCATGCAATGGTATCATATAGCATGGTTACCACAAGTAATAGTACTACTGGTATCAAAATCTGTATATCATTATGCATTAAAGTGTAAAGTTGTGAATTACACTACCTGGTTCAACAATGTCACATAGTTCTGCTATTTTGTGTTTCAAAAGAAAGTTTACATGTGCTTCCTTTCCACTAAGATATGCATAACAGAAAGTAAGAAATTCAAAATAGCTTGCTGCAGTGGAAATATATATGCATTTTATTGTTGTAACAGAATGCCCAGGCTTCCCTGCAACTCCAGCACAGAGGACCCAGCTCAAGCTAGTACCTGCAGATCAGGTGTTGGAGGATGTTGCTCCAGTTGAACAAATGTTGATTGTGGAACTGATTGGTAAGTAGTAATAAAAAAATGTACTGAGTACAAGGGATGTACGTGTAGTGTGACACAGCTGAAGAGAACACCGCTAAAAAAATTCTATTCTGTTGGGACGTAGACATAACATATAGGACAGTGGATGGGAAACTATGCACAACCAGTTTGTTGTGCCACCGAGGGGTACTGACTCCCTGTGACCTAGAGAGTGAAACTCTAGAGGTCCATGGGAATAAGTTCCCCGAGGTGGCACAACACACTGGTTGTCCATAGAGTTGGCCATCCAGTATTCTATATAGTGTATGGGCATCAATGCATATTTTGTACACTGCCCTTTGTTTCAGTGAACATGAGGTTGTGGGGAGTACTTGAGGGTTGGTGGTAGGTTCAAATAACTGATTGTGTGCCGTAGATGTTTCTGCAAGTTCAGGTTTAAAAGTCAACAACTTTCAGCTCAATTGAACAGGGGAAATCAGATATGTGACAGCATTCCAAGTTGTTCTGCTGCAGTCATGAAATCACAGCTGCAGCAGAACAACATAAGGAATCTACATACATCACAGCTGATTTATTGTAATGTATTATAAAATACGTCTGTCATAGGAAATAACAACATAATATGTGGCATAAATGTCTGCTATTACAGTATAATTTGTTGCATGCACTGTTACTATTGTAATTGGTTGTGGCACCATAATCATGATAAGATGACACTTCATTTACTTATCAACACAATTATAACCTTAACTTGCTGTTGTGCACTGCCTTCAGGAAAGGCTCTGTACAGAAACAGCAACAGATTGCATCTATCCATATTAATGTCATTTATATATTCATGATACAAGTATTGAACACCTTTAAATTAAACAGTGTGCTGCAGCCAAGGTGCTAATAGACAACAAGAGGGTATTGTGTTAGGTCAGTTGATGTTACATTCAAAGAACAGCAAAAGATACACTTTGCAAAACATGTGACCATCTGGCCATATTGTGAAATATATGTAGAAAGTCAGAACTTAGAAATGTCATGATACTTTAGTTCGCACAGGTGACTGTCAGTGTTACTGATGTTACAATGCGTAGTCAATGAAATAAAATACATAAAATTACAAGCATCAGTGTGACATAAATGTTAATAAGATAGACACATCTGCACTGTATAATATGAGAAATAAGCATACTATCAGTTGTAAATGATAGCAAACAGCTTGATAATACATATCATTGTAAGAATGTAAATTTGTTCTAACGTAGCAACATACCATTATAGAAATTTTTGGTTTCTAAATGTCGTGCTTGTCACATATATGTATATGAGTAATATTAAGCATTATTGCATTGTTTCATTGTATCTCATAGGTGACACACCATCTGAAAAAGGTAACAGTAACATCACCATATCAGAAAATACAGAACATTCAACAGAAGAACCAGTACAGCAAGAAGATGTCCCACAGTGTGGTGATGTAACAGCAATGGGTGGAGAACATCGCCATAAGTCACACCGCAGTAGATCTGTGACATCCAACTGGTCAACAAGATCTGGACATATCTAATGCAGTACCACCCAAGTTGATAAAGTTTGCACATATAAACAGGTAAAGACATCACTGTATCCATAGCCATGTCTATGTGATTAGTATGTAATTCACACTGTAAATAACATTGTAATAATGTGCATATGAATAATTTTTTTTCTCTATGGTACTGATGTTGTAAGTAACAATTTGCATTAAGAACATTTACAAACATATACAAAATCAAATTCTGCATTGGTAATACACATATGTACTTATAAATACTGTTTTCTAACCTACATGTTGTAGACATAACTATTTCCTTGTAGTGACATAGTAACATAATACAACATATTATTTTAGATTCACAAGACTTGTTTTGTCTGCTATGTACAGGTATGTCAGCAAGCAGGCCAAGCAGATCCTATACAATTTTATGCATTTGCAGCCATCTCTAAAAAACTAATTGTCCATCGGTTCATTCCCTTGTCAAGACTGACTTCTGCCTCTCACTGACTATCATTTAACAAATGGACTGTACTTGGTCCCACACTCTTCCATGTAACAGTTTTACAAGTATCAAGTATTCCTCTTGTCTTGAAAAAGTCATCCAGAATACACACACAGTGTGCACCATAAAACATAACTAGAGTTCAAATACAATGGTATCACCATCTGAAACATGACCAATAGAAAACAGTAAGTTTTTATCCATCTGTGCAAACAGATATTCATACTCCACCTACAGTGCTGTTTGTTGTCCTGGAGAACACATGACTGCAAGGACATAGACATGATGGAGTCAATGTATAGTAGCACGACAAAAAAAGATAGTACAGAGTTTCCGACAGAAGCAATGTAATATAGCACAAGACCTTTACATCTATTGAGTTCTCTTAAAGAGGAAGAGTAGGTACATAGCAGAAACGTGTACGTACAGTACCTCAAGGGAAGCAACAAAGCTGGATACATTAGTATGTTCCCCAGAGAAAGAGATCAGCAAGAATAGTGGCACAGACTGTGTTTGCTAGTGGAGTAACCATTTCTTGGCTAATGTAAGGTTGTAGTGTCTTACAGAGAGGCTGGTGTACACATGTAACAGGCTCCCTGACCAGGCAGTGCAGTGTAAAGCAGTGTGTGGTTGTGGTGGTTTTGGGGGTGGTTAATAAAAGGATGCATCTGACATACATTTAATTGTTTTCTGTGGTGCGTATAAATCATTAACATTGTTGAAAAGTGTATTTATTTCTAAGAAAGATCACATGATGTTATCAACAGTGTAACCCAAAAGATTTTCTGTAGATTATGTGAATCCTAAAAATTATTTTTCTATTACAGCTTCTTGTTCAACTGCTTCAACTTTGTCTACTGGAGTTACACTTTTTGTTGTGCCACCCCAGCAATTAACAGGGACAACAGAGTGTATGCAGCATGTACCAGAGTCTGTCTCACTGATACTGCAAATACAGCAGAAAATACTAAACACAAAGTACCAGCGAGACAGGCTTGAGCGGCAAACATATGAGGCCTTGTTGACCTACAGCATAGCAATCCTGTCCTCACCCAAGCATTAGGCAGTTAAAAGACACACAAGAAGACAACATTGCTATGCAATAGACCACTCAAGGGTTATTACAAAATCTATTGGAGGGGCAACGAGAAATGATAGATGCACAGCATCGAACAAATTCAATACTGCTACAGTTAGTGGCTCAGACATTGTTAACACAACAGTGGCTACAACCCCCCCAGTTCAAGTCCTTCTTCAGAGCTATCTCCTGAGGTAGAACAATAACAGTACCACAACAGTGTCACAACACAGTGTACTCTGTATGAAAGTATGCCAGAGCAACCACATTAGTACTTAGTTATGTTCTGTCATGAAGTTTTTCGCCGCCATCACCATTTTTGTTTTGTATTTTGAAGAAAGTGCTTTTTCTTGAGAATAACTTCCCAAAAGCATACATTTTTTTGATATTTTGTAACATAAAACAGTTTCTACATCATCATGTTCTCAACATTATGAACAGCAGTGTATTTTCTTGTAAATAACTGTAAAAAATTATATTTTTGTGTTCAATAGTTTGTTGCATTCACAGTTAGTCACATGTTGTGCAAATCATCATGAGTCTTTTGAATAAACTTGTTTCATAATAAATGTGTTGTTTCTTGTGTACTTAGCTATTTGTACAAGGTGTATAGTTGTAGCATGCTGCACTGTGTATTACTGTGGGAAGGGGAGGGGTGCTGGTGTGTAGAGCACCCTGAACCAATAGTGTGGGCAGAGCACCGTACTGCATTGTGCTGTACTGTGGGGGATGGGGGTGGTGTACGGGCACCCTGAACTGAGAGTGTGGGCAGAGTACCATGCTGCATTGTGTAGTACTGTGGGGGGTGTACGACACCCTGATCCGATAATGTGGGCAGAGTAACGTGCTGCAATGTGTAGTACTGGGGTGGGGGAGGGAGGGGTGGAGGTTTGTAGAGCACCCTGAACCAATACTGCGAGCAGCGTAACGTGCTGCATTGTGTGGTACTGGGGAAGGGGGAGGGATGGTGGTGTGTAGAGCACCCTGATCCAATAGTGTGAACAGAGTACCCATACTGTATTGTGTATTACTGGGGGAGGGGTGGAGGAAGGGATGGTGGCATGTAGAACACCCTGAATTGATACTGTGGGCAGAGTAACATGCTGCATTGTGTACTACTCAGGGGGAGGGGGTGTAGAGCACCCTGATCCGATACTGTGGGCAGAGTACCGTGCTGCATTTTATAGTACTGGGGGGGGTGTAGAGCACCTTGAACCAATAGTGTGGGCAGAGTAACATACTGCATTGTGTGGTACTGGGAAGGGAGGGTGGTGGTGTGTAGAGCACCCTGATCTGACCGTGTGGGCAGAGTACCATACTGCATTGTGTGGTACTGGGGATGGGGGAGGGAGGGATGGTGGCATGTTGAACACCCTGATCCAATAGTGTGGTCAGAGTAATGTGTTGCATTGTGTGGTACTGGGGAGGGGGAGGGAGGGGTGTTGGTGTGTAGAGCACCCTGATCCAATGATGTAGGCAGAGTACCGTGCTGCATTGTGTATTACTGGGTGGGGGTAGGGAGGGGTGGTGGTGTGTAGAGCACCCAGAACCAACAGTGTGGGAATAGTAACGTGCTGCATTGTGAGAGAGTGTAAAAGTTAACAGTGAGGCTGGAACAGACAACAGCAGCTGAACAGGGGGGGTCGGTGGTGGGTTGTAGAGCACTGTGAACCGACAGTGTAAGTATAATACATGCTGCATTGTGTAGTACAATCCTATGTCACACAACACATAAGAAATAGGATTCTGGATTGCATCGTGCATGTATATGCCAGTTCACAATTCAAAAAGAACAAACACAGTGTCCCATTACTATGAAATAGGTGACAGTCAGCATATGATATAAGGTGACATAATACAAAATAAGATCCTATGTCATATGGTACATACAACATAGAATCCTGTGTCATAACATGCATCTATTTGGCAGCAGTTCACAATACAAAAGCAACACATTCAGTGTCACATTAAATTGAAATCGGTGACTTTAGTGCTACACAAAATCACTCAGCCTTTCTGACATCATCCCATGTTTCAGAACTGCTGTCCATGAAACCTGTGAAAATTTACAGCATGCGAAATAGGGTAATGTAATATGAAATAAGATCCTATGTCGTTATGGTACATACAACATAGAATTCTATGTGGTATTACGCATCTATTTGGCAGAAGTTCACACGACATCCTGTGTCACATTAAACTGAAATCAGTGACTTTAGTGCTACACAAGATCACTCAGCCTCTCTGACGTCATCCCAAGTGTCAGGACTGCTGTCCATGAAACCTGTGAAAATTTACAGCATACGAAATAGGATCCTATGTCATATGGTAATACGGCACAGATTCCTGTGTCATATCACATGTCCACTTTCAAGAGCAACACCTTCAATGTGACATAACTATATAAAAAGAAATGTAGCACTAGTCAAACATCCGTTGTCGGAGTAGTACTTCCCATACTGAGTATGTGTGTGTGTGTGTGGGGGGGGGGGGAAGGCTGTAGTGCTGACATGGGGATTGCATTTATGTGATCATTTAGCCTATTTATGGCTCATGATCTTGGATTCTAGGTCATATCTTGTCATACAAGTAGCATTTAAATGATTACATAAACACAGTTGAGGGGCATATTTCGCCGGGGGAAGTGCAGAATGCAGCAAAGATGGTCCCAATAAGCAAGCTGCATGTGTTGTTTACTCACTGCAATATCATTTTGGGACATTTCTAATTTTGAATTTCAGACAAACAGAAAACAAGATGGCGGCCATGCGAAAGAGGAATTTTCTCACATGATGCAGAATTCCTCTATCGTAACAACCAGCTATCTTGAAGTGCCTACTGAGCCTACTCAGAAATGATTTTTTCAAATTTTTAAACTGCAATAACTTAAAAACTACTTATTCTTTTTACACCAGACTAGCAAATGGCACATCTGTGGGGCAGTCCCTTTCTACCCTGCAAATTTCATGCCAAACAACCAAATCCTCTGGGCTGTAGGCAAGTTCAAAGAAAAATCCCAGCAAAGTCAATGTGTAAAAATATGTTTTTTCACTTCTCTGTAACTCGGAGACCGCACATCTGACTAGTACTAAACTTACCAGATCAAGAGCTCTACCCCACAGAAAGGCATGTACCAAATTTCCTGTACATCCGTTCAACGGTTCCAAAGTTATTAAAGTGCAAAATGTTGAGTTTAACAATGAAGTGCCTACACAACTCTAACTATAGGGGCGCGACTGCACCCCTATTATATATATGTTTTTTTTTTTCTTTTGAGTGATGCTCTTTTGCTTTGCTGTTTAAGTTTTAATGTGTCAGAAGAGCTGTCTGACTTGCCCCTCTGCGTTGACATCTCACAGTTTAGAAAATTATTTATTTAGCTTTTGTTAACCAGGTAAGCACTTCAGACAGTCAAATGCCTATTTTCAGGTGTGACCTGGGAGTTTACAAGGGGGTTACAGGCAAAGAACAGGTGTTACAGGATATCAAAGAAAAATAATAGTCAGGTGCAGTGTGACTTAGTAGGAAGGCAAGCAGAAGAACATAACATGAGAAGGTAGCAATTGACATTCAGGGGTTGATCATAACATAACAAGGTAAACATTTGACAGCTATGAACAATAATAAGTTACTACTAACAATGTAAACACACCAGCTCAAGGCAGTTGCTAGACAAGACCACAAAGTGCAACACAGTTCAAGAAAGGGGGTTAATACTTTGGGTACAATGACAGGCCAAGGCAAGATTCTGGATGCTCCAGAGGGAGTTTCTCAAGCAGGTATGGGAAGGGGAGGTACGGATGTGAATAAGGAGGGAGTTCCATAGTCTGGGTGTACTGACGGTCAAAGCCCACTCTCTAGTTAGGGTACGGGTTTTGGGAACATGGAATTCATGTGAGCCACTAGACCTTAACTGATAGGAGGAGTTAGCAGGCTTGAGTAGCTTGGCTAGTACAGGGGGGAGTGGCAGTTCTGACGACATTGACAATGAAAAAGGCCATAACAAAAGTTTGATGGTTGTCAAAGGAGAGCCACTCGAGTTTGTTGTATAGCTCACCGTGGTGGGTGAGGGGGGGCAGAGAGAGCAAAGTGGCATATACTGTTATAAGAAATAAAGAAGCTTCAATGTCTTTATAAGCGACATTGCAGAGGGACTGAAAGGAAAAGTATGTCTCTTTGCAGATGACACAAAGATCTGCAACAGAGTTGATGCCCAAGGTGGGGTGGAAAGGATGAGAAGGGACTTGGCAAGGTTAGAGGAATGGTCAAATGTATGGCAGCTTAGATTCAATGCTAAGAAGTGCAAGGTAATGCACCTGGGAAACAAAATCCCAGGGGAAGTATACACAATGGGGGGTGAGATACTAACAACAACAAAAATGGAATGAGACCTGGGGGTAGTCATATCAGATGACCTAAAGGTGGGCAAGCAATGTGAGAGGGCAGCAAGGAGGGTTGGGGGGATACTGGGATGCATAGGGAGAGACATCACCAGTAGAAAACAGGAAGTTATTATCCCTCTGTACAGACAGCTGGTGAGACCCCATCTGGAGTACTGTGTGCAGTTCTGGAGACCCAATCTCCGCAAAGACATAGACAGGATGGAAGCTGTCCAGAGGAGGGCAACTAAAATGGTGCAGGGTCTGCACCGGAAGACATATGAAGAGAGAGAGAGAC
This sequence comes from Neoceratodus forsteri, assembly GCA_016271365.2. Lineage (NCBI taxonomy): Eukaryota > Metazoa > Chordata > Ceratodontiformes > Ceratodontidae > Neoceratodus > Neoceratodus forsteri. The sequence continues at coordinate 655,644,319 of CM057455.1, read as the reverse complement.
TTAAGGAACTTAATATGTATAGCCTCGAGGAAAGGAGGGAGAGGGGGGACATGATAGAAACTTTCAAGTACCTCAAGGGAATCAACAAAGTCCAAGAGGGTAGCAACTTTCAAAAGAGGTGTGCAAGAACAAGGGGCCACAATTTGAAGATGGGGGGGGCGGCTCAGAGGTAATTTAAGGAAGTATTTTTTCACAGAGAGGGTTGTGGATACATGGATCGGCCTTCCGGAGGAGGTTGTGGAGTCAAAAACAGTGGTGGAATTCAAGCATGCATGGAACAGTCATAAGGCAATTCTAGGGGGTGGGGGTAGGAAGAAGTAGGCTGCTGTTTAACTAGGATCTGCAGCTTATTCAGTGGGTAGAAAAATGGGCAGACTGGGTGGGCCAAGCGGTCCTTATCTGCCGTCAAATTCTATGTTTCTATGTTTCTATCCCATTTCACTAGGCAGGTTTTTGGGGCTTGCGCAAAGGAGACCAGCCCATAACAGAGCATGGGTACTAGAACCCCCTTACCCAGGGTATAAGATGCAGCAGGAGTGAGACAGCATTTGGCCCTGTAGGCCAAGCCCAGTTTGCTATTAGCAGCCTAGCATACATTGCATATGTACAGTGAGAAGTCGAGCTGGAGATCAAGGGTAACCACTAGGTATTTAAGGGTGTCAACAACCCACACAGGGGATCCAAAGTGTCCAATGATTTTCAGGGGAACAGGACATGCTCTGGACTTGGCCAAGGATCCAAAGAGCATTGCCTGGGTTCTTTGAGGTTGATGGCTAGCTTAGGGCCTTTAGCCAGGATTGAACAAGGCCAAAGTCAGCATTGAGCTGGGAGTTGATGATGCAGATGTCAGGGGAGCTGGTCAGAATCACAAGGTCTTCAGCATATAAGATGGAACGACTATGAGCTGGGACCAGGGGCAAGTTGTTGACAAAAAGGGAAGAGAATGGGCCCTACGACAGACCCTTTGGGAACACCAGAATTAACAGGCAAGGGCTCCGAGAGAGTCTTGTTAAATTTAATGAGTTGCTGCCTTCCAAACAGGTAATTGGTGAACCAGCCTAGGGCAGGGTGGAGAGGCCAAGGGACTGGAGTGTGGAACACAAGAAACAGTGGTCAACCAGACTGAAGACTTTAGAGAGATCCACAAAAATAGCCCCAGTCAAATCACCTTGATCAACAGCAGCCCTGATCTTGGAGCAGACCATGGTCAGAGCAGTAGAGGTGTTATGTCCCTTATGGAAACCATGTTGCACTGGGGTAAGTAGGTCATCATAGCTTTGGATGTAGTTTGTGAGCTGAGTAGCAACCACTTTTTCAAGCACCTTGCTAATAGCAGAAAGGATAGCAATAGGGCAGTAGTTCTCAAGGTTTTTTGGGTCCCTTTGCTTAAATACAGGGACAACCCTAGCCATTTTCCATACTTCAGGGATGGTCCCAGTGATAAGGGATGTATTAAAGATGTGGGAGATGGGGAGGGCAAAGAAAAAGGCCCCGAGGCAGATATGTTTGGGCTCTAAACTGTCATGGCCAGCGCCAGTGTAGGGAGAGAAGCCAGCAAGGTGTCTCTGAGTTTCACTGATGGAGATGGCCTTGAAGTAGAAAGGAGGTCGGGGGTAGTCCCAGACTGAGGACAGCAGGAGGGACTCTGTTCACTAGGATCAGGGAACAAGGAGGTATAACCAGACAGGTCAGAAAACTGGGAGTTAAAGGCATTGGCAGTAGTCACGGCATTGTTACAGTTTACCTCTCCAATAAGCATGTCAGTAACATAGGCTCTGGAAGAAATACTAACAATATTCTTGATGTTCCACCAGAAATTCCTTGGATCCCTAGCTGAAGATAACAGGGTGGATTTACAATATTCACTCTTGGCAGAGCAGATGGCTTTTTTTGCAGGTGTTTCTAAGTTGCCTATATTCCTGGAAGAGTGACATATCATGGGAGACCTTGAATTTAGCCCAGTATTTTTGTCCCTTAACTTCATAAGGGAAAATAAGCCTCCACATAGCCATTTGTTGATGGTGCCCCTCACTCTCTTCTTAGTAAGAGGGGTGTGTTTATCTTGCAGGGATTAGAATATAGCAAGGAAGCTAGCAAGGGCAGCTGAGGTGTTGTTTGTGGCTATGACTGGGGACCTGTCTGTGCGTTTCAGGTCAGCATGGTAGACTTCAATGCAGAATTTAGAGAAGTCCCTCATTTGGATAACTTTGTGTGGAATTTTTGGCAGGGAGACTCCAGACGCAGTAGGTGGGGGAGTGATCGGAGATAGAGTCTAGGAGAATACCAGATAAGACAATCCATTTGGGCCTATTGGGCAGCATCCAGTCGAGGAGGGTGCCTTTCCCCCCAGAGGAAGAAAGCCTAGTTGGCTCAGTAATAAGTTGGGAGAGAGAGAGAGAGGCCCACCAACAGAGGTTCATATTTCTTGGTGTTGCAACCAGCCTAGTTTAGGTTGAAGTCACCGAATACTAACAATTCATTCGACCTCCCCTTAGAGCTTAAGCTGTCAAGGAAGTAGGAGAGCCCTTGCACACCACCTTTGGGAGGGGTTATAGGCACAAAGTAGGTGCAACTTTTTTGTGTTACCCAGTAAAAGTAGGGCATGTATGAATTCACAGCTTGGGGAAGAAGGAGATGAGTGAGATATGGCTGACACGTTGAGATAAGCCTTGTAGTAGAGCAGCAGGCCACCCCCTCATTTTGTTTCCCCCGCATGATCCTGCCTAATGATACTATATCTCGAGAGGGCACACACAGAGTCAGGGGTGGCAAATTTTAGCCACATCTCCATGACCCCCAGTATGTCGTTGCTTCTGATTTTTTTTTTTTTTGTTGTGCTTAGTGAAGGGGGAGGGCAACTTGGAAGTGCAGTCACTCTACTAAACTCTAACTCTCACTCTCTCTTCTCTTGTCTTCTCTTTCTCCATGTAACATTGGTCTTCTGATACATTAAAACTTAGATGACAGCAAAGCAAAGGAGCATCACTCAAAAGAACAAAAGAATACTTGTTTTCCCATCTGTTCTTTTTGTTTATAAAGTATTATTGTCTACTTTCTTCATCCTGTTTTTCTTTTTCTTTGTTTTTCCCCACATTCAAGATATGGAATGTTTACCATGGAATACAGGGATTCAAAATTCTATTCAGTTCCACTGGCAGAATGTTCCTCTCCTAACATACTGTACACACACACACACACACACACACACACACAACAAAGGCCTCTTCTAGAACCTGAGACTAAATTATCTCACTGTCAGGGCAAGCAGAAGAGATTTTCCTGATGAGCAGGTAAAGATAGAAGGGGGATTTTTCATTGTCAGCAAAGAAACAGTTGTAATGAAAACTATAAACAATACTTAATGTTTCTAATTTATGTGTGTAAGGAGAGTGTGATGATCAGGGAAACAACATTTCATTAATTTGTTTGATTTCTTATATACGGTAGTTTTATTTTTAGGCCCAATTGAAGGTTTTTACTGTGTAATGGCGGCATTTCAAACTTGGGTATTCTAATGGCACAGTGATTTTGTTTGAATAATGCGGTCCTGTTGTTAGGAACTTATTACCTATGCATGAAACAGATTTCATTCACAGGTAATAACCAATCAGAAAGCAGGATTGTCTCTTCCCATTTTATAAAAAGTAATATAATGTCCCACAGTAGTCCAATATGGACTAGAAACTGGTAATGTTCATGCTAAAAGTCCACGTAGAAGCCCATATATTCGATAATCAAAGTCCAGTAAAAAAGGAGGCACTCTTCCAGACCCAGCACTTCTTCCACTCTCATTTACTTAACTAGTATAGAAACCTGTCAGAAGGAAACAGGAACTGTGCTTTAAACTCACAAAACAGTAAAGAACTACTGTATGGTAGCTTATTTTCACACTCCATTTATTTTCGCTGTATTCACTATTCAGAATTTTCAGCAAAAATAAACAGATTATGAAATATACTTAGACCAGCCATTTAGTATGTGGGGTAACCAAATTACAGCATTTGGGTAAGAGTTAAGTAAAAGTGTTGCCGCTGAGCACCAATTGCGACTCTCCCATTACCATGCAGTTCCTCATGCCATGCAAGTAAAACTGTTGCTACTTTCAAGCGAAAAAAAAAAATATTTCCACAATCTCCCCCCACTCCAGTAACCCACAATAGACGTGGCACCTCCCGAGTCCCAATCTCCCTACCATGCACCAACCATTTCCTACTATTATGATCCCTGACCCGAGTTAGCAAAATACAGTGCATATGGTTATTAAACAAGCAGAAAAAATTCCCACATTCACAACCTCCCCCCACTAACCCACATAGATGGTTGTCAGCAGATCCTGCTGATCGGGGCTCAAAGGGCACAGCCATAAAAAGGGCAAAATATGGCCTGGTTTAACTACAATTTAAAAAGGCTCTTGTAGGAGAAGGACCATCTGTGGGCTAAATCACAGTCCACTAAAGACCCTCACGATATACAGGCCTATAAAATTCATAGAAACAGGTGCACCTCTGAAATTCGTAAGGCTAAACTTAAGTACTGCAGTGATCAATTTTTCAATGACCCTAATAATTCAAAAAAGTATGGGCTGATATTAAAACTCTCCAAGGCAAGGTATGCAAATCAATGGTACCCATAGTTTTAAATTATAAGAACACCACTCTGCATAATCCCATGGATCAAGTAGCAGCACTCAACACATTTTTCACTCAGGCAGGCTTGGCCATTGAAAAGGAAAATCCCAACATGTTACCAACCCGATTAGATATGGACTTTACTGGGGACACTCACCAGCCCTTGTTTGCTTTAAGCAACATTAAAGTGAAGGATGTCCTGCGGGAGCTCACTAAACTCGAAGCAGAACAAGGAGCCAGCTATGCTAGAACAGAACTAATTTTCTATGAAATTGCTGCAGCACTACTGGCAAATCACTTATCTCATCTGTTTAAGTTATCATTGACAACATCCCAGATACCCGATGACTGAAAAACTGCCTTCATAATCCCAGTTATTCAAAGGGGGTGACCTCTCTGACCCCAGGTGTTATAGACCTAGATCTAGCTATACTCTCTCATAGTTAAAATATTCAAGAAAATACTACATAAACAACTAATCTTATACTTTACTACATTCAATGTATTAACCAAGTACCAGTCAGGCCTCAGAAAAGGGCACAACACGACGAACATAGTGTCCAGGGTAACCGATGACATGTTTAGCGCTTTTGATAAAGGACTGGCTTCCCCTGCAATTTTTTTAGATTTGTCAAAAGTGTTTGATACTGTTGACCATAATGTTCTACTAAACAGGCTTAAAACTTCTGGCTTGGGCATTGACGCTTTACTCTGGTTTTCTGCCTGTGTTTCAGACAACAGTTTGTTAGGGCAGGTGATTACTGCTCTGATCTGGTCTCTATCAACAAAGGGGTACCCCAGGGGACAGTCCTAGGGCCCCTTTCATTTTTGATTTACATCAGTGATGTACCAAAGCACAGTTCTGAAGATACATAGTTATTCTATACGCACACAATAAGGATGTCACCTCTGCAATGAACTCAATCCAAGGCAATTTCTATAAAATTCAGAAGATACTAACAGAGTTGAGACTATTGCTCAACATAAAGAAAATGCAATGGATGCTGTTCAGCAAGAAGGGCATAGACTCTACACAATTTGCATTAAAATCCATAGAGGGGAAAAGTAATTTCTAGAGTGTCTACCCAAAAATACCTGGGTACTTACTTTGACAGATGAGCAGCTAACATTTAGCGCCCATATTCAAAACCTGTCAAACAAACTGAAAGGTCTATTAGCATTCTTCTATAGAAACAAGGTAATGTTTAGCTCACCAGTTAGAAAGACTCTGGTTAACTCATTATTCTTGTCCAAACTGGACTACAGGGACTACATTTATAGAAACACTCCTGGGAGTACTTGACCCACTCTGTCATAGTGCCTTAAGATTCATAACAGATTTGCCAAGGAATACCCATCATTGTTACATATATGAAGCATTGGGCTTGACCTCTCTAACAGTGTGGAGATAGCTGCATTGGTATATCTTTGTATATTGTTAAAAATCGATGTTTTGACCTTAGATCTTCTTCAGGAAATATCTGAAAAAGAAAAAAAGCAAAATTAGTGTAGAGGGGAGGTAAAATAAGGGATATATATATGTGGGGAAAGGAAAAAGGGGGAGGCTCTGGGAGAAGAAGTGATAAATGGCAAAATAAAGAGAGAATCTGGAAAACAAAAAGGTGATGATGGGAATGACAAGGCATAATAACAGTGAATGAGTAAGAGAAGTCCTCAGGTGGGGACTAATTAACAAGGCCTAGTAAAAAGGTAACACTGGTCATCCAATTGTGTCTGCTTGCTCCTGCCCCAAATCCCACATCTCTGCATTTGTGGACGGGCTCATGAGACCACTTGTTGAGTCCCTTCCCTCCTACGTTAAAGACACTAACCATGTTCTTCAGTTATTTGACAGGTTCAGATTCAGTGGCTCCCATCAGCTCATCTTCACCATGGACATCAAATTTCTTTACACAGTGATCCACCACAATGATGGCCTGACAGCTCTGCAGCATTTTCTGATTAAGCAGGAAGTCCAGCAGCCACCACACACACACACACACACACACACACACACACACACACACTAACCCATCTGGCAGAACTTGTTCTTAAACGCAATGCTTTTTCTTTTAATAACAGTTTTTTCAGCTGGTCAGTGGAGTTGCCATGGGTACCAAGATGGGTCCCAGTTTTGCCAATCTGTTTGTCGGTTGGGTGGAGGAACAGTTTTTTTCTCATTCACAGGGACTGTGCTGGAACTCTACAAATGCTACGTAGATGACTGTGTTGGGACTACCTCCTGCTCCAGGGAGACCCTTTAAGTCTTCTTGGGCAAGTTTACCACAGCCCATCCTTCCCTTCAGTACACTGTTAAAGTATCCTCCTCTACACTGCCTTTTTTGGATATCAAACTGTCAGTGCAGAACACTGGTCTGAAGACATAAGTTTTTTAATCCTTACTTGGCCTTGGCCTCCACCAGCTCATCACTGAACATACCAGAACCAACTACAAGACTGGATCGCAGTCACTCATCAATTGGGTCCTGGTCTCACACACCTCCCATGTCACCGTCTCCAGAGTTCTTCCTGACTCAGTCAGTGACCATTGTGCTGTTTTCTGCCATTGGTCCACAAAAATACCCCCACAAATTCATCCAAACCAGGCAACTGAAGAAGCTGGACACCTCTGAGTTTTCCAAGCAGCCCTAGCCCAAGACTGGTCATTCACTGAAAACATTTCTGACATCTGCAAAGTGCTTGAAGCCTTTAGCAATAAGCAATAAGCTCCTTGCACTCTGTGACTGTTTCATCCCACTTAAGAAGCTCTGGGTCAAGGGTTCTAGCCAAGAATGGGTCACCCCCAAGCTTCGCAAACTAATGAGAGATAGAGACTGAGCCTGGAAGTTGTACAGAAAACACAAAACCCCACCAACTCATCCAAGACTTCAAAACTCTCAGGAACAGATGCAAATCTTCCACAAGATCTGCTAAATCCTCCTTCATCCTAGAAAAACAACATGCTGCTCATGGGAACCCTAGGAGGACCTGGAACATTCTTAACAACCTAATTGGTAGGGGAATTTCCGAAGAATGTATTTGCCTCACCTCTGAAGGGACCACCACCACCACTGAGCCAAGCGAAACTACATCCCATTTCAATAAGTATTTTAGTGATCTTGACCAGTACAAGCCCAGCTCCCCTCCTAGCCCATCTACCCCCACACATCCCCAGTCTCCCACCCCAATTTCTATTTTAGATACCTAACCCCTGCTGAAGTGATCTAGTTAATCAGAACAAATGACCCAAGACCATCCAAGGGCACTCATCCTCAACCACTCCCTCTGCATGAAGCATGGAAGTGTACCATTATTAAACCTCTTCACAAAGCCAGTCCCAAGGATCTAGTATCCAACTATGCCCCATCTCCCTCCTTGCCCCTCTTTCCAAAACTTTTGAGAAAGTGGTCCACAGGCAAACCACAGAATCCCTCTCCAAATACAACCTGCTCAAGGAGGCCCAGCATGGGTTCCATGCTAGCCACAATACCAAAACTGTCCTCTTCAAGTTCACCCACTCCATTGACAAAGCCAACAATGAAGGCCTCTACACTGGGGCTGTGTTCATAGACCTCACCAAAGTCTTTGACCTCATTGATCATGAAGTCCTCCTCCAAACCCTGGCTGGCCTCCATTTCTCACCAGAGGTCTGCCTCTGGTTAAAGGACTACCTAACAGGTAGATTCTATCACACCATTACTGGCGATGTCCTCTCTGAATCCTGCCCCATCAAATATGGCATTCCCCAAGGATCCATCCTGGGCCCTCTGCTCTTCTCTCTGGTTGTTAACTCCCTACCTGACATCTGCACCTCCTCTGAACTCATTCTCCATGCCAATGATGCAGTCCTTTTCTGTCAGGACAAAAATCCCACCACTCTCATTAACAAACTCCAGTTCGATTTCAGCAGACTTCACACTTGGTTCATGTCCAAAGGTCTAGTACTCAATCCCAAGAAAACTAAGTTCATGGTTTTCTCCAGCCCCTGCAAACCCGTTGGCCTTGACATCTCCCTCTATGACAACCTTGGTAACTCCATTGAAAGAGTCAGTGAATTCAAGTACCTTGGCTTACTCCTGGATTGCCACCTCAATTTCAATGCTCATGCTAGCCTCACAATCAAAAAAGCCCACCAACATTTCGGTATCCTCCATAGAACTAAGTATTACCTTAACAGGGAATCCAAATCCCTACTAGTTTCCAGCTTCCTACTTCCTGTCTTTGACTATGGTTCTCTTGTCTCCCTCCCCCACCTCTCCATCAAATATTTCTCCAGACTCCAAAGCTCCTACCATATTATTATTCATTTTGCCTCTGGCCTCCCTAAACTCACACACCACTGTGACCTTTATCAGCTCACCGGTCGGCCCTCGCTTGAGGCCCACCTCAACTGCAAGATGGCCACCTTCTTCTTCAAACTCTCCTGTGGGCTGCTCCCTGATTGCCTCACCTCTCTCTTCCAGACAGCTGCCACCACCAGGACCACTAGACTGTCCTCCACTCTCTCTTTCACAGTTTCTTTCTCCCAGATCCCTCAAGGCCAGAAAACACTCTCCTTTATGGGACCCAAGCTCTTCAACTCTCTGCCCCCGGAACTAAAACTCTGCCTTCAAACAAAATATCAAGAGACATTTCTCACTCACACACTCCTGCACCTGCTCACAGCCCTAATCTGGCTCCCCTACTGCACTTGTTTCCCCTCACCCTCTGGTTATCTACCTCTGGCACTTACCCTCTCTTTCTAGTACTTGTAGTACTGTTACTCCACATCGGCTAGTTTTTTGATTGTACATAAATGTTTGTTTCCCACTGTTTATTATATTATTGTGAAACCCCCACAAAATGCTAATGTCACCTTTGCATTTGTTAAATCACCTAGGTTAGTTCTTGGCTGCCGTTTTGTCTATACTGTCCTGATTGGATATGTACCTTGGTGTTAACCCTAGTTGTAAGTTAAATGTTTCAGCCTATGTCATATCACATGATTGTTGTATGTAACTGGACACTTGTGTAAACAGGCAGCAATGCTCACATGCCTTTCCAGTATAACCAATAAAAATGAAATGAAATTAAATAAAATGATATTAAAAACCCACTGACTCACACAGTTTCCTCCTCCATAGCTCCTTCCATCCTAAACATGTCAAGAATGGCCTGCCATATTCACAGTTTCTTAGACTTCACAGGTTATGCAGTGAAGATGATGATTTTGCTGAGCAGGACCAAACAATGCATAGTTTTTTTATTAAGAGGGGATACCCTAAAAACACAGTGGACAGATCACTCTCTTGGGTCAGTAACATGCCCTGTAACCTTGACGCCTGTAGGAAGGATACTGTCATGCAAGAATAATGACAAATTCCACTAGTGCTTCCCTTCCATCACAGTACACCATCTCTTCACAGGATCATCACCAGTAACTTTTTTATTTTGCAAAATGACCCCAACATTGGTGCTTCCTTTACAGAACCACCTATTGCCTCCTAACACTGGCCACCCAATCTGCAGAATCTCCTGGTAAGAAGCAGCCTGCCTACTCCTAACAGTTTCTCCCTACCAGGTACCAAATCTTGCAACAGAACTCACTGCTACACCTGCAAATATATTTCTAGTGTGACTGAAATTCGGGGTCCCACAGGTGTTTTTCACATTACCAAGGAGTTCTCATGCACCTCCACTAATGTGGTATATTGTATTCTTTGCAGGAAGTGTGCAGGTATTTACATTGGAGAGACTGGTAGATGCCTTGCTAACCATTTCAGGGAACATTACAAGGCAGTCAAGAATGGAGACATTGATAAACCCATTGTATCACACTTTATCTCCAGTTACCACAGTGTCAATGATCTTTCTGTTTGTATCCTTCAGCAGGGCTTCTGGGATTCTGACCATAGAAAAACATGGAAACAAGCTGTTCATCCTCCTTGGCTCCCATCAGCTGTCCGGATTAAATGATAGACTTATTTTCTACTAACATCTTTTAGCCACCCCCTGTTTTCCCTAAAGTCTGTTTGTATCTGTTCACATCTATTTTCATCTTCACCAGATGTCTCCATCTCTGTCTCCTTCCCCTACATTTGCCACCTTTCAGCCTTCTTACTAGGCCGTGTTAATTAGTCCTCACCTGGGGACATCTCTAGCTCATTCACTGCTATTGTACCTTGTCATTTCCACCATCGCCTTTTTGTTTTCCAGTTTCTCTCTTTGTCTTGCCATTTATCACTTCTTCTCCCAGAGCCTCCACTTTTTTCTTTCCCCACATATATATCCCTTATTTTACTTCCCTTCTACACTAACTTTGCTTTTTTCTCTATTAGATATTTCCTGAAGAAGACCTATGGTTGAAACATTGATTTTTAACTCTATTTTCTATTTTCAGCGTGCATTTAATATTACTATTTTGTTTTGCTTTCAGACCACATGCTGACGCAGCACCTTATTTTTTTTATCTTTGTATATAGAGTCACAACAAATACAATCCTGTCTGACTTACTGAACAAGCTAAATCCAAGAACACTGAACATCTACAACTCGGATCTGCTAAAATGTCAAATTATGTAATGCCAAGATTTCAGACAGAGTCTGGAGAACGTACTCATGCAATAGTGGTCCCATGCACCTGGGAGGTCATTCAGAAAACATTACAGATGACTACCATTATACCAAACATCCAATTTAACGCATGTTTAAATAGATTGTTGCTCTGCTGGTGTTACTGTTACATTTGAATTCTCACCTTCATTGTGCACTTACTGTAACTGATATTTAACATTTGTAATTATGTGATGCAACTGTATGTATTAGTTATTGTTTTATGCTGATAATGTGTTTGTGTACTGGATGCAATTGTAAAAGAGAGCTCTTGCTCTCAATTTGCCTTACAATAAACATTGATTGGTGTCACCATTGAGAGATAAGAGGGCTTTTTTGTTTCTAACTGATGACACTCTCAAGCGCATCTGTCTCCCTCTAACAGTGATTGCTTCTGATTGCTTCTAATCAAATAACTACAGCTGAGGTCAATGAAGTAACTACGGCTGAGGTGAGGGTATGAATAAATGGTTAATCATAGGAAGGAGTCTCCAAAGGATGGATGAATTTTAGCAGACATGAATATGCGCTTCAGGTCATTCCCTGCAAAATATAAGAGCCGTGAATTCCAGCTACTATACAGTAATTCTAGCAATATATATAAAACCTGCTAGAGTAACATTGAAAAATGTGGCAAAGCCCAATCTTAAGAGAACTTGATAAGAACAAACAGACCTGGCAGCTGTTATGCAGTGGAGCGAGCCAGGAAGCAAAACAGCAGTGCGGCAGTATATCACAAAATGCTGTAGTATTCTGCAGGAAACAATGTAATTTAATGACGTGTCATTCACTGCAAGTTATTGCATTGCATTGTGACTGGCTCTGCTGTAAATCAATACAGTGAAACTCTGGGAGCACAACCCCCAAACAGGGATGTCACTAGAGGTGGGTATAAGGGGCTGGAGCCCCAAATTTTATTCATTAGCCTCAAATAAAAGATTTTCAATTCCTAAGCCAGACACCCCACCTAGTTGTTTGGTTTTCTCTAGGCAGGAGGGCGGGGGCTCAAGCCCCTAATCTTTTTGGTCCCCATAAATGCCCCTGCTCCCAACATAAGAAGTAGTAACTGTTGAAGGACAGGGTGGCCGGCTATGTGCAGGGGGAAAATGCTGAGGTGCACATAGTGTCTTTTGAGGACCACCATGTAGTCATGGCCATTCTGCTCCCAGTGGTCGACACCACTAAGAGTTAAGTTTGCCATCTCCCATATGCAGATTATAGACACAGACTGAACCATTCATAAAGGTTGGGTAATAGCACATTCCCCTTCAACTTGATTGTGCTATGTGTCAAATATTATTAGGCTGCCCCAATTGCCTTACCATCACCCATACCAACACCCCAACATTTGGAAATTAGAAATTTAAACAGATAAGAGGGGGATAATACTGTATGCATTAGATTCAGTGTTCACAAAAGTCAGAAAAAATATCAGACATCACCGCTGTCCATACCCCGCCCTTGATTTGAATCTTCTGACATTTTTGAGAAATCTTGTTATTTTTTCAACTCTTTTGCCAGCTTTCATTGGATTGCTAAATAAAAAGATCTCACCCAAGTACACAAGTCTCATATTGGTTAGCAAGAGAAAAGTATGTGTTACTCCAAGCTGTCACAGGTCATTCCTTACAGAATCAAAGGACTTCCTCCTCTGACAAGTAGCATACAATAAATCTGTGAAACAGAATTCCCTAGCCCCATCTCCAACCTAAGATAACCCTGGATTTTTGCAGCATCCAGTATCAAGTCCCAAATGTGTGGGCCCACTGTGATTAATAAGAGAGTCCATGGGAAACCCATGTTGGCAGGTTTCCTTCTAGGGATGATCTAATACATTTTCAGTAGTAACCATTGAAGATCTAACTCCAGGAGGGACTCGAGAGTCAAAATAGCATACTTAAGTGGGTTGTTTCCTTCTTTTCCCTCTGGGAAGCCCAGTAGACAGATGTTCAGTTCTTTGGCCCCATTTTCAAGTTGACCAATCTCATGTGCAAGATTTGACAGATTTTAATTTTTTGCACTGCTCCTCTTATCATTACCATAGAGTTTTCCGCAGTGGATTGCACTTGTCGGGCCATCAAGGAAACCGTGTCTAGTTTGGTTTCAATTACAACCATTTTAGCATTAAAAGAATCTACTTTTTGTCCAAATCATGGACAAACTTGTCTAAATCATTGACTACTTGTAGTACATCACTGTGGTAGGTTCAGCCTCACTGTCTGGCCATTTCCCTTTTCTCCGTCCTGTGACATCTTTTCTGGGGTTTCCCCATGGCTGTTTGCTCAGAAAAGGCATTGTTTTGTTCTGCTCACTAATCTCTCCTTGAAGTAAGAAAAATAAGTGAGATTTAAGGCACTATAAAACTGTGAAAAAAACAAACAAGAAAAGTTGTGTGGAGATATGGAGTCCTGTCCAAGCACAACTTGCACCGTCAGTCGTTAGCCACACCCCTTCAAGATCATTTTTATCAGAACATCCCAAAGCTTTAAACAATAATTTAGTTTACATTCATACAGAAATTATTTATTCTGTTTTCTATAAGTATTTAACATACTCAGATTCTCTTTAGTTCAATCGTTATAAGTTTTTCTGACTGAAGTGTTTAAAGCAGTTTTCTGCTTCTTCCATTCAAAATTAAACCACATTCTTATATTCTTTGTATAGCAATGGTTTAATTGTGTCAAATAATTTTTGTAGTAAGTCAAAGTTGATCCCAGTGGATTATTTGTATTAATGAAATGTATCACTAATGCAGAATTTGGACCAAGGCAGGTGATAGCGATCACAACGATGAGGTGGTAGTGTAGTGGCACAGAGGTAGAAGTGTCAGCTGGCAGACTGAGAACTGTTGTAATAGAATAATATCAAAGTACAGGACTGCAATGATCAAAAGGAATGGGGGGGAATACCTCAGAAATAAAAAGTGGCAAGAGACTATTCTGGTGTGCCTGTTTTAGCCTTCATTACCTCTTTCAGTATAATTTATGTGGAGTGGAGGTTTTAGCTCAGTATTTTTTATTTTCATTTGGCTGCCTTGGCTGTTCTGTGTTTCATGCAGTCCTTTGCACTGTCCATTGTGTGTGACATTGACTGTTTGGTTGAAGCAAATTCCTGGAGGGGGCAACTTCAAGACATGCAAGACGGCGTATCGCCTATGGCTAGAGCGGCTGTCATGGATGGAGTGATGAGACGTGCAAAGGTGGTAGATGCATAGTAGAGCAGGATGAGGAAATGGCAGAGGAGAGGAGCATCTGACTTGAAGAATGACACAGTGGCGGAAGCGAGAAACTGTTGATGAAATGGTTTGTTGGCAGGGAGTTGGTGCTGCAACAATCGGGTGGTGAAAACACAGCATATCTTATCTGAAAGTTGTAGATGTAGGTATTGTTACTGATTTGTGAAATAAAAAAACTTGGAGATTGAGACAAAGAAAAGGTGAAAAACGCAGTGTCATGGGCGTGAATCGGTGTGTCGTGCGTTGTTGGTGAAATGCCTGCTGGGCCTGTTGGTGTTTCGGAGGTAATGCAGTGACATGCCAGTCATTGAATGGGCTGCACCAAATGAAAATTCAAAATACTGAGCTAAAAGAGGTCTGGTGACTGAAAGTAAGGGAACAAGTGGTGGAAACATTACTTAGGAGTTCCCAGGTAGTGAGATAAAGATATGGTAGAAGTGTTGTATTCAGAAAGGATCACAAGCATGGTTTCACACAGCAGGGTACAGTTGGTGTCAGGCTTATTTCACTCACCAGACCAAGTGGGCCAACTGAAAGAGCTAATGGAGGGGTGACCCATGCATTACTTTGGGAGTCTGCTGTTACCTTTTATATCTGAGGTAGTTTATTTTCCCCCTGGTTAGCTAGGAAGTGCTGTCACCTGCCATTATGTGTGATGAGCATAGCAGACCTCTGTCTGACAGTAGACATATCTGTTGCTGGCCACCCACTACAATGATCAAAAGGAATTGGGGGGGGAATACCTCAGGAATAAAAAGTGGCAAGTGATTATTCCGGTGTGCCTGTTTTAGTTTCCATTGCCTCTTTCAGTATAATTTATGTGGAGTGGAGGTTTTAGCTCAGTATTTTTTATTTCATTTGGCAGCCACATTGGCTGTTCTGTGTTTCATTGCAGCCCTTTGTGCTGTCCATTTTGTGTAATGATGACTGTTTGGTTGAAGCAGATTCCTGTGGGGCAGGGCAACTTCGAGAGACCAGAGTGTGCAACTTTGAGAGTTCGTTGTGTGTGACGTCAATTGTTTCCTGGAGGGGGGTGGCGAAAGAAGAATGGAAGACACCAAGTAGACCATGTTCTGATGGCATGCAAGATGACTTATTGCCTACAGTTAGAGCAGATGCCGTGGATGGAGTGATGAAATGCACACAGAGGTGGTGGCCCCACAACTGTGTGGCGGTGGTATGACAGGAGCACAATGAGGGAACTGCAGAGGAATCACATAGGACAAGAAAGTTTCAACAGATACTACCCCCCCCCCATCACAGAGAACCACAGACAATAGGGGAGAGGTTGAACCTTTTTAATTTTTATTATAAAAGAATGCCACAGACAACAGAGGAGAGGAGGGAACTACTTTTATTTACAGGACAACGACACGAACTGCAGAATAGAGGTTGGGACTACACCAGGTAAAAATGCAGAAATCTCTTCAGTGCAGATCATCAAGGGATGCCATCTGAAAAGCTAAGAAAAAATGTGATTGTGATGATTGTAATAATTTTGTTGTTGACATTCTGTGGTCTATATGATATGACTTGTGGCCGCCGTGCCGAATACCATGGGTGCCACCATGCACGTTTGGATGTGTTGTGATGTTATGCCCAAAAAGTGCACAACACTGCTCATTATTACACATGCGTGTTGTGTGAGAGATAGTGCCACCATGCACCTCATGATATTTGTGGTGATGCTGTGTTGTTGAATGTCTTTGCATATGTTGATGGTGCATTGTGTGTGTATGGTTGCATAAAAATGATAGAAAGACTAAATATGTAGATATTCATGCATATGTGTATACATGTGTGTGTCTATATATGTATATATAAATGTATGTGTATATAAGTATATATCTGAATGAGTGGCAAGTGAGCTTGGGGAATATAATGAGTGGTGGAGCATAGCGTAGCGGAAGGGTGTAAGGGAGGGGCAGCTGCAGAATGAGGGGTGCTAGCTGCACGTTCGAGCAGACTTGATAGACCTCTAGGCCTTTATCTGCTGGCAAATTTTGTATGTTTGTTGCACTGAGTAATGGTTCCCTGAGCTCACTTGATAAGAATTCAGATTTATTCTGTATCACATACCTGTCAATAATGTAGTCCTTTTATACAATAGAACTGTTTTGTGTTTTTTTTGGTTTGATGATGAAATCAGTGTAATATTGGGAGTTTTCACACTGTGCACTTTAGGAGGTATGCACATATCTTTATGGTATGGTGTGTATGGCTGACACTTGTCTGTCACAAGCCAAGAGTCACCTAAGCAGCTCAAATAAAATGCACTTTTTTGCCATTTCAGCAAGTAAAAAAATGTTTTGATTACCTTTCCAACGGTGCTATGCAATCAATTGTAATTTAGTGAATGGCTTGACTGCTGACAGTTTATGTGTATCATGCATATTTTAGGATTTATTTGCATTTGTTTATGGCATGGTGTGTATGGCTGACATTTTGTCCATCAGGAACCACCTAAGCATTATGAATAAAACAGAAATTATTGGTATCTTCGCCAGTATAAAACAAAAACCGAATTGATTACAATTGATTACATAGCACCATTAGAAAGGCAATTTAGTGATGAACAGATTGTGTACTAACATTTTGTGTGTATCATCTATACTTCAGGTGTTTTTTTGTATTTGTTTATGGTATGGTGTGTATGGCTGACATTTTGTCCATCAAGAACCACCTAAGCATATTGAATAATACACACATTCTGGGTATCTCAGCCAGTATAAAACAAAAACTACATTGAGCACAATTGATTGCATAGCACTGTCAGAAAGGAAATGTTGTGATGAACAACTTTGCCACTGATATGTTGTGTGTATCATGTATACTTTAGGAGTTATATGCATTTGTTTATGGTATGGTGTGTATGGTTCAGATTTGTGCCTCAAACCTCGCCAAAGCACCTTGACTAAAATGGTAAAATAACATGTTTTATACTACAGAAATAGCTATCTTTTTAATAAACAAATTATTAAAACTACGTCTAGTTTCTGGATGCTTAATTTGGTGTTGATATGTCACATATTTCCCAACAAAAAAAGGCTTAAAGTGCATTTTTGTCCTGAAAAAATTATTGTTTTGCTGTTTCAACCAGCATAGGAAAAAAACTAATTTACTTTTTATTATTACTTGAATACCATCATTGGAAAGGTAATTTTATGCAGAACAAGTTTTCCACTCATACTTTTTGCCTAGTACATACGGTTCTTGAGCTATTAGCATTTGTTTGCAACATGCTGATTATGGCTTGATTTTGCTTAGAAAGGCCCAGGATTCACTGTTAACAGTATACAGGACTCAAGTGCTGCAACTTCAGAGAGCTCCTGAGGAGGCAATGAGTTAAAGAATATAGCCAGACTGAGTCCTTCCCTTGACCAGAGCAACCCGCTCACAGTGGTGCAAGCTTTCATCACATCATGAACTGACTACTGCAATGCGTACTATTTTGGTCTGCCAGCTACTCAATATTGTTGACTCCAACTACTCTAAACTTCAGCAGCCAAGTTAATGACAGGAACATTGAGTTTCAAACCACATGAAGTCTTGCTGTATTCTGACTATTGCAGTTAGCCCCAGCGCTCAAACTGCTCCGGAGAGAAGAGGGTTAATTTTCTATGCAGAGCATAGAACGTTGAGCTCGAGCTCAGCTCAAACCTCTGTCTGCTGCACTTAGAAGCACAACTGTCAGATACTTTACTCCACCTAACTGAATGGTCGCTTCTGGAGATTTGTTCTTTGCTCGCAGTTCGAAAGTCGGTTAAAGTCTTCAGTTTTACCGATTATTTTTTTGCAAGTTTCGATTCAGATCTCTGTCTGTGGTACAGTAAGTACTAGGTAGTGAACTAGACATAGTAAACTTGTGGAAATTGTAAAAATTTATTTTTGACCAGTTCGGCTGAACCGGCCATTTAGTGAATTACATATTCTGTCTTAGTTTCTAAACTTAGAGTGAAGTTGCCAGTCCTTATCGGTTTAAAAAAAAACGCATTTTCTTGTGTTTTTTTTCCAATACCTGTGACACTGTTAGAAACGGATAAGGGTGTCTTGCCTGGTTGTTTGCCATAAAAAGGGTAAGTTTGTGGTTAGGATGGCTTTGTCTGAGAAACCCAAAAGAAAAACCGGGCCTACTGGGTTTCAACACTGCAGTATGTGTGTGGGGAGGTCTTTGCTAAGGCTGATCCCCACACCACCTGTGTTTATTGTCTGGGGTTTGACCACCTCGATTCAGACTGCCAAATCTGTAAAATTTCCCTAAGTCTACCCTGGAAAAAAGATTAGGTAGGCTTAGGGATAAGGAGGCCATGAAGTCTGCTGACCTGGATGGCCAGCCCGGTTCGATTCCAACTGAACCTGAGGGAGTGCCCTCTGACCAGGGCGATACTTCTTCAGGCAAGATGAGAGCCGATCCTGAGGGATCAGTTCCTACAAAAAGACAAAGAAAAGAAAATGGTCCGGTTCAGATCCAGAGACCAATTTTCCAACCGCCGAAGAGATTGCCAAAGCAATAAGGATTGTAGAATTGCTTCACCTGGTTCTGTCTGATCCGGCGCCTTCTGGCAGGCGCTCAGTTCGGTCGGTTCCTCCGCTTCAAGGTTATACCTCTGAAGATTTTTATGAACCAGATTTGGAGGGGGAAGAAGATTATGATGATGATGATGATGACGATGGTGGAGAAGGTCTGGATGAGCACTTTGAACCGGAAGTCTCCCCAGACAGGCCTTATGGTGTTTTCCCTCACAGGCTTTCTGGGTCCCCTTCCCACTACATGTTTTACAGAAAAGTGGCAGAAACCCTCCAGCTCCCTGTGGAGGAAGCCATGGAGGAACAAGAGGAACCTGATTATGTGGACATGATGGACATCCCAGAGTCAAAGAGACTGTCTATTCCCCTTCATAAGTCTTTTGGGAAACAGACACAAAAGATTTTAAAAACTCCAAATTCTGTACCTCCTGTCAACAGAAGGATGGACAAAAGGTACACCTTATCAGGTTCAGGTACAGAGTACTTGTATCAACATTGCAGCTATGTTGGGGTTGTGCAGGCTGCAGCCTGTGATAAGGCTAATATACCCTTGGCTTCACCCCTCCCAGAAAAAGACTCTAGGAAGCTGGATGCCATGGCAAAGAAACAGTACATGGCATCCACCTTGGGACTCAGGCAGGCTAATTATATGGCCTATGCAGCCAGGTACCAGAAGTCTAGGTGGGACACTGTACTGGCACTGGCTAAACTAGCCTCCCCCCAGCTAGCCTTGGAGTTGGAGGGGGTGGCTGCTGATGGGATTGAGGCATCTAAGGTACAGTTCCATGCTGCTGTGGACTCCAATGATGTGTCATCTAGAGTCATGGCTACATCTGTGGCTCTTCAGAGAATGGCTTGGCTCGGATGTACTAGTCTCTCACAGGACACCCAGGCTAAGGCCATGGATTTCTCTGTGGTGGGTAATTCTCTGTTTGGGGAGCAGACAGAGAATAACATGAAAAAGATGGATGAGTATAGGATCACCTATAGGAGTGCACAGGCCAAGGAAAGGCAGGCAACTCCTCAAAGGCAGCAAGCTAGGGGCAAGGGCAGGCCTTTTCATATGCCTTTCTACCAATCACAGGCCTCTTCTCCTTTTCCTCAGAGGGGGTTCTTCAGAGGGAGAGGCAGAAGGGGAATGAGCAGGGCTGCATCCACCCCTCAACCTAGGGCTCCTGCCAAGCAGACATCCTGATGTGTCAGCCCGGGTTGACTCCCCCATTCCTGTAGGAGGCAGGCTGGCTTGCTTCATCCAGGAGGTGGTAAGCAAGGGGCTGGTTCTCAGCTTCAAGAAATTTCCAAAGCTGAGGACCAGATCTTCTCCACCTGCAAGCATCTCTGAAACCATTGCCTTAGAGGCAGAGGTTTCATCTCTACTGGCTCTAAAGGCTGTACAGAGAGTTCCTACATTGCACAGGGGCAAAGGTCTACACTCCAGGTACTTCCTTACCCCCAAAAAGACAGGGGAGTGGTGACCCATCCTAGACTTAAGATACCTGAACAAACATCTTTTACAACCAAAATTCAAAATGGTGACTCTGGGAATAATCCTTCCCTCTCTAAGGCCAGGGGACTGGCTAGCCTCCCTGGACTTAAAAGATGCCTACTTTCACATTACCATAAGGTGCTCCCACAGAAAGTACCTCAGGTTCGAATTGCCTTCAGGCCATTATCAGTTCAAAGCTAAGCCCTTCAGCCTGACATTGGCTCCAAGGGTATTCACAAAATGCCTAGCAGTAGTAGTGGCCTTTTTAAGAAGGAAGAATATTTCCATACCTGGACGACTGGCTCATTGTGGGTCAGTCCCCAGACCAAGTCAAGTCAGACCTGCTAGTGACTCAGCAAGTGCTCACGTCCATAGGATTCCTTCTCAATCTTCCCAACTCAGTTCTCGAGCCTGTACAGCTCCTCACCTTCATAGGTACAGAGTTGGATACAGTCAAAGCAAGAGCTTTTCTTCCCCTGGAAAGGGCAAGGGCTATTGTAGAGCTGGCTTCTTCATTCCACCTTCTGGTCTCTCAGCCAGCAAGGCAGTTCTTTCAGCTTCTGGGCCACATGGCAGCTTCTGCAGCAGTGGTCCAAGGGGCCAGATTTCAGATGAGGGACATTCAGTTTCACCTGAGGGCCTTTTGGTCTCGGAAGAAAGATTATCTAACCTAACTAGTTCCAGTGACTCAGACTCTGATCCAGGCTCTCCAATGGTGGCAGGATCAGGGCAACCTCAGACAAGGAGTCCCATTTGTCACTCAGTCTCACTCTGTGGTCTTAACAATGGATGTTTCTCTATTGGGGTGGGGAGCCCATCTGGGGGCTCTCACAACCCAGGGACTGTGGTCTCCTTAAGAATCCCTTCTTCATATCAATCTCTTGGAACTCAGGGCGGTCTTTCTGGCCTTGCAAGCTTTCTCTCAGTCAGTGCAGAACAAGGTGGTTCAGGTCAGGACAGACAACACCATCGCCATGTGGTACATCAACAAGCAGGGAGGCACTCGGTCCATGGCCTTGTGCACAGAAGCCATGAAATTGTGGTCCCTAGCTTATTCTCTGCAGACCTCTCTGATAGCAGTCCACCTTCCAGGGAAGGACAATGTGCTAGCAGATGCTTTGAGCAGGATCTCCCAGGGCCATCATGAATGGTCCCTGGACCCTCTGGTGTTGAAAGTGATTTTCTCAAGGTGGGGCACTCCAGAGATAGATCTCTTTGAAGCCCCAGGCTCCAGACAATGACCAACTTCCTCTGTTTTGTTGCAGACTCCCAGTCTTGGGCTCAGTCCCTCTGGATGCTCTGATCTTGAACTGGGAGGGGAAATTTCTATATGCCTTCCCTCCTTTTCCTCTACTGTTCAGGGTTCTGGTCAAGATAAGGTCACAACCCTGCAAAGTGATTCTGATTGCTCCAGACTGGGCCAGGCAGCCTTGGTACCCTTTGTTGCTGCCCCTAGCAGTCCATCTTCCCCTGTCTCTTCCCAGGAATTGTAACCTGTTAACCTCCTCTCGGGGAAGGATTTGGTACCCTAATCTTCGGTCTCTCAATCTCAAGGTATGGCTCTTGAAGAGTTAGAGTATGCAGATTTGCATCTGTCCCAAGGGGTTCTGGATATTCTCAAAGCCTCTCGAAAGCCTGCCACCAGAAAAACTTATAACTCCAAATGGAAAAGATTCAGCATTTGGTGTTCCAAGAAGCATATATCCTCAGACACTGCTGAATTGTCTACAGTTCTGGATTATATGGTTTATCTTAATGGCCTAGGCCTCAGACCAGCTACTCTCAAAGTACATTTGTCAGCTGTTTCTGCTTTTCTGTCAGTGGGAAAGCCTTCCTCACTGTCATCTCACCCTGTATTCTGTAAATTTTTCAAGGGATTGCTTCATATCAATTCCCCCTTTAGGGACCCTACCCCTGCTTGGGATCTTAATGTTTGCATTGCTCAGCTTATGCAACCCCCTTTTGAGCCTTTGTCTTCAGCAGAGCTTAGGTACCTGACTTGGAAAACTGTATTCCTGGAGGCTATTACCTCTGCCAGGAGTATCAGTGAATTGTAAGCTCTATCAGTGGAGCTCGATTTTATCCTATTCCATAGAGATAAGGTAGTCCTTAGAACTAACAGGAGGTTTTTACCTAAAGTGGTTTCAGATTTTCATCTGAACCAATCTATGTCTCTCCCTGTGTTCTTCACTGATCATTCTTCTTCAGAAGAAAGAAGTTTACACAGTTTGGGTGTTAAAACAGCCCTTAGTTACTACATTGAGCGTACTAAGGCTCACAGGTTTGACTCCCTCCAGTTGCTTCTCACTTATGGGGAAGTGGGGAAGGGCAAGCCTGCCACTAAGAAAACTATTGCCAGGTGGATTGTCTCTTGTATTCAATTCTGCTATGAGAAGCTAGGCAAAATACCTCCCTCAGTTCTGAGGGCTCATTCAACTAGAGGTACAGCTGCTTCCCTGGCTGTGGTCAGGGATATTCCTTTGCTAGAGATATGTAAAGCAGCCACCTGGAAAACAGTCCATACATTTACCAAACATTACTCCCTGGACATCCAGGCTAGGAGTGATGCTCGGTTTGGTACAGCAGTACTGCAGAGCCTATTCCCAAGGTAGGTTAGATTCCCTCCTCCATGGAGGTACTGCTTGGTAGTCTGCAATAGTCAGAATACAGCAAGACTTCATGTGATTTGAAGAAAAAATTACTCACCTTAGTAATTATGTTTCTTCTAATGGAGTCTTGCTGTATTCTGACCTCCCCTCCCTGCCTCTCCTCTCAGAACCTGTTTTTGGGAAGTGGGCTGGCAGGTGCAGTGTTGCACACCAGGGGTGCATTTGGGCACTCCCTCCTTTTAGAGAGGGGGAGTGGGTTATATTATTAATTTAATAGTCTTAAGTTGTTCACTACCTGGTTTTTGATTTTTGATTTCTTGACTTGAGTCTTTTGGGGATCCAAAATATTTGCTTGCCATTTGGCTAGTAAAAATTTTACAATTTCCACATAGAAGTTAGTTAGTATTAGCTCGTAAGAATCTGACGATTGTGCTTCTAAGTGCAGCAGACAGAGATTTGAACCAAGCTCGAGCTCAACGTTCTATGCTCTGCATAGAAAATTAACCCCTCTTCTCTCCGGGGCAGTTTGAGTGCTGGGGCTAACTGCAATAGTCAGAATACAGCAAGACTCCATTAGAAGAAACATAATTGCTAAGGTGAGTAATTTTTTCTTTTGCTTTTTATACTTGTATTAGTTGTCACAAATAAAAACAAGCATGTACATCCAGAATTTTATACACAGAAAGACACAGGTAAAATGCAACTGCAGGAGTTGATATAATCCCAGATATTGTTACATCATATGAGGGGTAATACCATTTTATAAAACTAAGAGAATTTCTATCAGAATGAGCTAACACTGCCAAGAGTAAGAATGTTCCATGAATAGAGAGCTGCATGAATTATTGTACCATACATGCACCGGACTAATTACCCTCTATTAAGTATCCTAGGAGAAAAGACACAGAGCATGTATTTGAGCTCATAACAAGGACCAGATGAAAATTAACAAAAGGCCCCATGGTATAGCTTAAACAGTTGACACAACCTCAAAAAAACCCAGGTCATGCTCTTTGGGTCCCTGTCCAAGATAAAGGCCTCCCCTGCCCCTTTGTGTATCACTGGTCTTGACAGTGCTCCTGTCCTCATCACTGACTCCATCAAATACCTTGGGGTGACACTTGACCCTCAGCTCGACCTTGGACTCCATATCCAGAATGTGTGCAGAGCCGTTAACTGCAAACTGGGTCTGGCCTATAGAGCAAAGAGCAATCTCACTTCCACTGCTCACCTTGCACTGGCTAGAGGCGTGTTTCTCCCTTCCCCTTGCTATGGGCACCTCCTGTTTGCTCATACCTCCAAATCCCACCTCTCTAGGTGGACCATCGCCTACAACAACATTTGCCATTTTGCCCTTGCTGCCCCTCATCTCACCCACCACTGTGACCTGTATAGTAAGCTTAATTGGCTCTCCCCACCCAGTTTCCTTAAATTTTGTCCTGGGCTGTTTCATGGGCAAGGTCCTTGATACTGGCACCCCCCTGGATTGGCGGAGCTCCTCATTCCAGCAGCCTCCTCCTCGTACTCCCTCAGATCCCTGGGCCCTGCTGTTCTTAGGATTCCTGCCACTCGTACTCAAATGGGTGACAGAGATTTTGCCTCATGCGCCCCCAGACTATGGAACTCCCTTCCTCCCCCTCCCATGCATGTCTCCAAACCTCCCTGTGGAATCATTTGAAGCTCTCCTTAGCGTGTGGTTGTCCCAAACCTCCATAATCTCACCTGATCTCCTGCACTGAGCATCCTTCCTAAGGTATAGCCTGCCTGCATGGTTTTTGTCCTGCACACAATGTATACACCCTATGTATTAGGTATTGCTCTGACAGTGACCCCACTTTTTGGGGGTCCTATACTGTATATACTGTATATAATTTGCATATAATGAGCTGCTCGCAGCCTTGGTGATTTGATGTGTATGCTCAGACTGTGTGCACCTGACTATGTGATGCTTCTGTTTTCCCTGACTCTGTGTAACTGCCTAAAGTGTATCATGTTATCCTATGTCGTATTTCCTTATACTCTCCCGGGTCGTACCTGAAAATAGGTAAATGTCTTGTCTAGTGTACTTCCCTGGTTAACAAAAGCTAAATAAATAAATAAACACTAACAACTAAAGATGTAAAACACAGAGCAATGCAGCTTAGCAAAAAAAAATAAATTAGCTGAATTTACTGGCAACACAATTTTAACACATCATATAAAAGATAAACGTGAAACATAGCCCATATATGCAGCAAGAAAATAAAACATAGTCCTTGCTGTTCGGAACAATGTAGTGGTGTAGCTGAAAAAGCCAGAATAATGCTCCAAAATGGAGGGCAGCTACTCAGTAGTAGTGGCGGGAAGGCATCATTTTAACTAGAAAAGGTAACACATGTTGATATATTGAACTGTCCAGGACTTAAAAAACAGTTAACTACATGTCAGATAAAAAATAAACATTGAATGGACAGTAGAACTCAGCATTAATATTAAAGATTATAAGCCCAGTGAAAGTCAGCTGGCCCTTCCCGAGCCTAACCCAACTCCGGATCTCTTACCAGCCGTAGTGGAAGGCTTTAAACATATCTCTTCAGGGATTACCTTCAGACTCAGACTCAGTCCCTTGGGCAGCAAATTCCCAGTCAATGCAGGCAACAGATTTACCTGCATCCTTTGGATTGGTGTAGACATAGGCTCTGCCTCCATACTGGATCTTCAGCCTGGAGGGTAGCATCAGGACTTGTTGGACCCCTAATGCTCTCAGTTGCTGCTGAACACTGTCAAACAACTTCCTTCTGGACTAGCTGAGGTCTGGAAAAAGGTAGATGGCTGTACTGTGCCACTCCATGGCTTCAGCACTTCTGGCAGCATGTAGCATTGCATTCCGTTCAACTTCATCTGGTAGGACAATCATCACTGTCCAAGGTGGGGGGATCATCACCCAGGGCCCTGTGAGAGAAGTAATTTGAGAGAAACGTTTAATGGTAAAGTCCTGGAAATGCAGATGGTCAATAAGCCACTGAGTAATGAATCCTCTGAAATCCTCTTCTCCAGCATTCCTCCGACATTCCTACCATCTGAATATGTGTGGCTCGTGCCTTATTTTCCAAGTGCTCAAGGCACAGTCTGAGCACTATGTTTTCTTTAAAAAGGTCTGCTGTTGTCTTAAGAGCTTTGGCTGTAGAGTCAGAATCAATTTTAACTTCGCCCTGAACTCCAATCAACGCAGCATCCAAGGTGGTAACTTTGCATATCAGGGCTTCCAACTTAGCATTCATAGATTGGCTCGCTTGAAGTAGAGCTGCATTTGTAGACTGCTCAGTGTCGATCATTGAGGAAGAAGTTGGCGGTTTATAGATGCTATGGGCTTTGTCTGTTTTTGGTCATGCTCCTTCAAGTGCTAGGCCACCATGTGTATGTCATCCCATAGTATTAAATTTAGTATTAAAATGTTTAGCGTCAGTCAAGGCACCCAGATCTAGCAAGTGGAACTGCAAATATTTCATAGAAATAGCTGTTTTGCAGAGTATAATGCTGGTTTGGTCTGGCGCTACAAACACACGCTCCGCCCCTTCCAGAAACATTGAGATTTGGTCATATTACTCCCACTTTGCGAGGGTTACACTGGCTGCCAGAAAGATGGCATTTTGAATTTTAAATTCTTTTGCTGGTTTATAAGTCCATAAATTGATGGGGCCTCCTCTACATCTGTGAGCTACTGGCAACCTGCCAGGATGATTCTCGGGGCAAAAGAGTCCTTCACTCAGAATCCAAGGGACTTTTAATTGTTCCCTCAGCAAGACTGAAATATGTTGGGAACCAAGTCTTTTCTGTTGTGGCTCTAAGACTATGCAATACTGTCCCAAGTTTGATCCATTCTGCCCCTCTGGTTGAAAGTTTTAAATCTAAATTGCAGATTTGGCAATTTATACAGGCGGTTTCTCTGGTGAGTGATAGATAATTGTTTAATTGACCTTGTGATTATAATTGATCTGAGATGCACATTATTGTGATATTTATTTGTTTTTACTGTGAAGCACTTTGAGTTCTGGAAAAGTTCTATATAAATAAAGTTCTATCTACTGTATCTATCTGTCTATTTATCTATCTATCTATCCAGGAGGATTTCTGTCTCATCTGTGAAGTCTTTTAAGGCTTTAAAGTTATCCATGTTAATACTTAATCCCACTCTGTATATCTTGCCAGCCAAATCCTGTTACAATAGTTTCACATTAAACTGTGGGATGTTGTTTTATTCCTGTGGTCAGCTTCTTTTTAAATTTAACGTAGTTTTTCATTATCAAATAACCAGTCCTTTAAAATATCATTTGTGAGGTGGTGAAATTCAGATGATAAGAATATTTTACAGAGAAGTACAGCTGAGTTGGTATTTGTTTTCTGCCTCCTCAGAAGTTCAGTGTAGGCAGCTGCAGTCTGCTTATCAGAACCCCATGGAGGTGATCCCAGTAACTAGAAGCTCTGTGGGACCAATGGGATCTCCAGCTCCCTATAAGATATCCAAAAGTGAGAGACCATAAGGAGTCTGTTACAAATACTGTTTGAAATGCAAAACCAGATATGGAGAAACAACCTCAGCACTGGTAAATTTGTTTAGTAATTTTTATTGATAACATGTTCAGGCAGTCAGTACTATTGCACAAAACACTCTTGGGCAAAAAATGCCAATGTTTTGTGAAGTAATGTTTTATTTTTTATTTTAATTTTTATTTGTTAACCAGGTTATCTCAAGGACATCAAATACTCATTTACTGGGGGACCCAAATCCACATAAACAACAAAATAAGATACAATATAATAGTATCCCACTCTTCAGGGCCATTTAGTCACCAAATATACATATATATCAAAAAACTGTGTTAATGTTCTAGTTAGGGTTAAAGCAACAAAAGTAGGGAAATGTAGCTTTAGGGTTTCCAAACCTAACACCCCACCCCACCCTTTACACACCAACAGTCATTGGGGATGTGCCTTGGGGTCATCAGCCTTAATGCTCACCCCATTCTATAAGTAAATAGGCAGAGATGGGTACAGCATAGGAAAATCAGGTGAGTGTTAGGGCTGATGACCCCAAGGCACACCCCCAATGGCTGTTAGTGTGTAAAGGGTGGGGTGGGGTGTTAGGGTTGGAAACCCTAATGCTACATTTCCCTGCTTTTGTTGCTTTAACCCTAACTAGAGCATTAACACAGTTTTTTGCAATTTTATTTCCTTACTTTTTGAGATAGTGTAATTCTATCCTTATTTTACTGTGGGAGCTCATGGACCTTTGGATCCTGCACTCCCATCCCTCCATATATGCTTATATGTATGTAACTGTAGAAGCACAGGTCCCTTCTGGCCCTGTGCTTCCATTTATAGGACAACAGTGACCAAACTGTCAGCATAGACATCCTATTACCCTGTCTAATGTACCTAGCATAGAAAATTCCTAATCCCCGCCATAATATAATTATGCACAACTGTAATGCCATTCTGCGTCACAGGTGTGGAAACACATTTTGGGCAGGATTTGAAAAATGACATGTGACATGCATGAAGTGGGGTAATAAGAAAGCTATATTGACAATCTGGGCTCAAAATATTTTAAATTTTCAAAATTACAAGCGGGCGTAGCGAAATCGCAATGGATGGTCATAACTTTGGAATTTTTTCACATTTTGATCCCAAATTTCCAACATAGTATTCTTGTGACCTCACCTCATAAACCCCATAGGTGAAAATGTTCAAATATGTGCCAAAATGCCATTACACGCCACATGTGCAAAAACACGTTTTGGACTGGAAGTGAACAATGACAGCTGTAATTTATTTATTGAAAAGTTTCACCAGGAAAGACACACCGAACAATATAAAATTCCTCATCTCACATAGTGTCCTGGGGGAAGGGAAACCTGGGAGTACAATAAATCAAAGACACAATTATATGAGGTAATAAAAACAGGAAATCACCGCATACTACAAGGTAATAAGTACTGGCCATGAGGTGGTGTGAAAAATGTTGAAAATCCGGGGTCAAAATATTTAAAATTACCAAAGTTATGCACACGCGTAGAGAAATGTCAATGAACACTCATAACTCAGGCATTTTTAGGAATTATTTCACCAAATTTTCAACATGCCATTTATGGGACCCCGCCTCATGAACACTGGAGGTGAAATGTCATTCGGTCCCAAAATGTGATTTTGTGCAGCAGCCAAGAAATAACCTTCTGGGCCCAATTAATGAGATGACAGTGGCAGAGTTCATGAGGTGAGATCCCAAAAAGGCTGTGTTGAAAATTTGGTAAAAAAAACAACCTTAAAATGCTATTGAACTATGTTATATGGCACTTACCTTGATTCAGCAGTTTGTGGTTTGGCTTTGAAGAGTGCAGACGTGTCCCAGTCCACAGAAGATGACAGAGTATGACCTCTGGTGGTAAGTATAGGGTAAGGGGGTTGGGGTGGTGGGTGCTCAGTGGGAGGGTTGGGATTGGGAAGGGGGATGATGGGAAAGAGGAGGGACAGTTTTCTTTATTTCAGGATCTAAAGGGAAATAAAACTATTCTGGGACACTGGGAGTGGGCTCCCCAGTGTTCCACACTGCTGGGCAGGTGCTGACATGGGGATTGGGTCCCCCAATGTCAGCACTATGATAAAACAATGGTCTGTGGGGGGCATCCAGCACTAGGGATGGACATCCCACTGTCGGATTATTTAAATAAATAATATCAAAATATAGGGGACGGCGATTGGAGGGTGGACAGGTGCCACTTGACACCAGGAACAAAGAAAATAATTAGGAAATGGTGATCAGTGGGTAGGGGTGCCACTAGACACCAGGGAAAGGTGCAGCTCACAGCTAACACTACAGCCAGCAGCACAACTTCAGTTGTGTCTGCAGAAGTCAAGAAATTCCTGGTGTTCTCATACAGAAAACGCAGCGCAAACTCTCCTCTTGCTAAGCTGTGCACCCAGGATTTTGGGTGCCCAGGAAACATATTACCAATTGCAAAGTTAAAAAACAAACATCAGAATCTAGCTAAACGGGTCCCATTTAGTTGGTTCTGATGTTTGTCTTTAATAATCGTAGCATTTGTATTTATTTTCCACACTTGTCATTTCATAGAAATAATTAACAAGAGGACAGTTGGCAAAACACAAAAAAAATCTG
Source organism: Neoceratodus forsteri (assembly GCA_016271365.2). NCBI lineage: Eukaryota > Metazoa > Chordata > Ceratodontiformes > Ceratodontidae > Neoceratodus > Neoceratodus forsteri. Next base: position 655,614,087 of record CM057455.1, on the reverse strand, counting down.
TGGTGCCATGCCAAACAAGTGGCATGAAAGCAAACCAGACATTTGTGGCATCAAAATTTTACTTTTGCCACAAAACATTATCTCAAAACCCGTACTGCATATGTGCAAGTAAGTAAACACTAAAATTTAAAGCCTTATAACTCTGGAACACTTATATTTTTTCACCAGACCTGTCAAAGGCACTATGTTGGGACATGACACATGTCCCCTGCAAGTTTGGGGCAACAATTCCTTTCCATGTATGCTATTGGCGAGAGCAAATAAAACAGTGTTAAGTATAGGAAAACATAAAGGCCTAGATATTCAAACTGCACTCAAAATGAGCGCAACAGCAGGAGCAAGCACAAACCAGTTGCGCAAATGCGCAACAGGTGCGATATTCAAACATGGAGCAGCACAAATTGCGCAAGCAACCAACGTCTGAATATCGCACATCCTACACCATAGCGCAACCAGGAAGGAGAAGCTGAGCCAAAATGTTGCACTATGGAGCAACCAGGGCAGCCCAGCTGAGCATTCCAGAGGTGCCATAGTGCAAGTTGAGCCCCCAGAGCAATGGAACTGCACATCCAGGGAGGCAGGCTGGGGCCCACCGCCAGCCATGCCACACATGGGCACAGGAACACACTGCAGAACCCACACCACACCTGCACACCCCAAGCACAGCATCACTGGGGGTGTGACGGATGATCTACTGGCCCATGGGGACAAGCCAACACAGCATAGCGGAGCTATGACACCCCAGCACAACCACTGGCATGCTGAGAGTGCCACACACAGGGGGTTGACAACCACAGTGCACAACAGCCCCCTGTACGCACAGCACACCCTGCACTGTGACCCCAAGACACCACCCATGTGCAGTGACTGGCACCAGGAAACCATGCACACGCCAACCCCGTGCAGCACAGAAGCCCAAGCTAGACACACCCCGCACCCAGCAGTGGTGGCAGACGGCAAGACCAACAGAAAGTCACTGCCATGCTGAGATACCTCCCATGCACACACACGCACACACACACCAGGACCATACCACCCCAGATGGCATGTACACCCCTGCAACTGAGCACCCAGCCAGCTGCAAATCAGAGACCAACACAGTATTCATATCAAAATAGAAATGTATATTTAAAAGATTCAATAACAAAACCAAGAGAAACTATTTACAAGGGGGGACGGGTAAAAGGTAGGGGTGTTCAAGGAGGAATAAAACTTGGAGAGGAAGGCAGGTGTTAGGGATGGGAGAAGTGGAAGGTAGTGGGCTAGGCCCAGCTGGCTGCTGGTCCTCCCCTGCTGGTGCCCCCTGCCCTGTGCCTCCTTCAGAGCTCCATGGCACCAGATGGCCTGCAGGATGTCTTGGTTCTCCAGTCCAACTTGGGTGAGGCGCCGAAGATCACGTGCCATCCTCCTGAGAACCTCGAGGCCTAGGAAAATGGGAACACAGTCAATGGCTGTGACTGACCACAACCCTGAACACCACCCAACCTGCAAGCCATATAGCCCAGTGTCCCACACCTGTGATGGCATGCACCTACCCACAGTGAACATGCACATGGCCATCACAAACAGGTGGCACCAGCTATGCACACCACTGCACACACACACTGCCCATGTCCATCACAGCACAAACAAGGCTGTCCAGTGATGTGGCAACATGGTGCGATGCCAGTTACACAGCTATGTGCCCAGTGCATGCCTGGACCACCAGTGACGCCTACACAGACGTGCTGTGATACTGGACAGTGATGCATGTCACCTGTGTCGTGCATACATACATAGATACATAGACAGTGTCGTCAGATAAGGGCCTATGGCCAACCTAGTCCGTCCATTTGAGCTTGTAAGTTCACTTTGTTTTCCTAGAAGTCTGTTGCCCCTTACCCCTGAACTCCAGAATTCCTTCATGTCTGTCCCATGCATTCTGAAATCCCATGATTGTTTCAGCCCCCACCACTTCCTCTGGCAGGGTGTTCCACTTGTCCACCACCCGCTCTGTGAAGAAATCCTTTTCCATGTGTCCTCTGAATCGTCGCCCCTCCAACTTCATCCCATGCCCTCTAGTCCTGGAACATCTTTTTCACTTCAAAATAGTGTGTCCTGCACCCTGATCCCCTGTAAGATACCTGTATGTCTCCATCATATCCCTCTCCCCCTCTCCTCCAGGGAGTACATGTTCAGTTCCTTCAACCTGTCATCATAGGACCCATGATGCAAGCCATGCACCATCTTTGTTGCCCTCCTCTGAACCTTCCCTGCCCACTCTACGTCCTTACGTAGGTATGGTCTTCAGAACTGTACACTGTACTCCAGGTGGGGCCTCACTAGTGTCTTGTATAGTGGAATTATGACCTCCCCTGTCCTGCATGGTTGTATTGTGCAGGGCTAGTGGATTCCACCCCCCCAGCATGCAATAGCATCCATGAAGTCATGATACTCACATTGCTCCAGCTGCTGTGTCTGCTGCTGTAGCTCTTGCTGCCGTTGATGCTGTGGCTGCTGCTGCTGCATCCGGGGGCTGACTCCTGCTTCCACCGGGGCCCTGGCATGGCCCTCCTCACCCCGGCCCTGCATCCTCACATCCCGGCCTGTGGGAGACATATGTTGAGACAAACATCAGTGTGACTCAAAAGCAGAGTGCCCCCTGCCCCAGTGAGAGTGCCTGCCCACACAGCCATACCCATCCATCGCACAGCTGCACACACTGACACAGCCAACCGTGTCCAAGCCGTCACCTATGCACAGCCACCAAGCACACACACCCCCTACAGAGAATACAGGTGCATAGATGGTACACTCACCTGGCCTCGGCACCACACCCCGCCTGGCACGTGCCCGCAGCCTTGCCAACATGTCTGGCTCCCTCCGGCGGAGGTCACTGTACCGGTGCCAGCACTGCTCAGCAGACCGGCACTGTCCAGTGACCCCCACCAGGTCAGTGGCCACTTGCTGCCACACCTCTGTTCTTGGTATGGTGAGGGGCTCCTCACCATAGAGTGCCTCATACTGGGGCTCTACTAGTGCCACCAGGTTGGCCACCTCCAGTGGGCTCCAACTCACAGCCCTCCTCCTAGCCATGTTAGCCAGTTTACAGCAGGCAATATGGCACCCTGCTGCACCATAACCCCACGTGGAGATGTTGCGCAATAGACCACCACTGGCTCCAATCGCGCTGTTCGAACAGCGCCGTCTCTTCACATAGCGCTGTCACCAGACAGCGCAATAGGGATGTACACATGGCAGGCGAACAGTGGCAGGGGGCAAAGGGCATACACAAGGTCATGAGCAATGACGCAAGGCTACGCACAGCACCATCTGACGTATAGGTATCCTGCGTGACAGACCAGCTGCATACCAGTGCCACAGTGGACTATTGCTCAGTAATGCCACAGCGCCATATAGTGGCTGGTGCTGTAGCGCCACTGGCACAATGGTGGCCATGGCCTGAATTGCCTATCTACCAGCACGCCAGCAGTGCCATAGACGCATGCGTAAGCTATCTGGGCATGCGTGATGCAGTACCACACAGGCACAGATCTGCACCATTGGCTCAGCCGACTTCTTCCAGTGCGCCAAAGTGCAGATTCGCTGATATTCAGCCGACATATGCAAATCATCTGATCAGCCATCAGGCGGCTAGGGCGCGATTTGCATGTCATTAAAGTTGCTCCACCCTAATTTGCATGTGTTGCGCTATAAATGTGCGACAGTGGGCTGTGCTGGCCAGATTCGGTCACTGCAGGTGAGAGGTGAGTTACATGCTGTGTGATGTTCAGGACAATGCTCATGGGGAAATGCTGTAGACTGCACAGTGACAGGTGTCCACTTCCACCCATACAGATCACCATGACCGACCAGAGCCAAGGTGAGGGTGAGGACGGTGGGCGTAGGAGGAGGCCAAACTTCACAGCGGCAGAGATGGAGGCCCTCTTCCAGGCCTACCTGGAAGATGAGCCACTATTGAGTGGACGGAGAGGCACCCCTCAGTCCCATGCGGCTGCATGGGAGGGGGTAGCTCGGGCCGTTAACCTGCACGGAAGCCACCAGCGCTCCGTGCAGGAATGCAAGAAAAAGATGGGGACTGACCGCAGGAGGTTGAAGGAGAAGGTGGCAGCCTTCAGGGCGGCACGTGCTGGCACTGGCGGGGGCCCGCCAGTGGTGTTGCAGCTGACCCCACATGAGGAGACACTGGTCACAGCCATGCAGCCGAGCGCCATTGCAGGCATACCAGGCGGAGGATTCCAGACAGGTGGAAGCCCATGACTGCACGGTATGACATGGTGGTGGTGTTTGGGGGGGGTGGCGGTTGTTCACATGCACTCACATGTACTCTCTTTCTGTTACAGATCCTGTTCATCTTCAGGAGATGGTGGTGGTGGGTCCAGACAGTGATGCGGACCTGCTGGACATGGAGGAGGGACCATCCACCTGTACCACCAGCCAGCAGGCACTGCAGCAGCATGCACGCCGGCCAACAACTCTGGTGTCAGTGATACGGGTGCGGGTGCAAGCCTAGTCTTAAGCAGTTCATGCGAAGCATGCCAGCATGCTGTGACCATGGCAGAGCACGCACTTCTGCACCATTGATGACAGAAGGCCTGCAATGGGCAGTGATAGGTGTGTCCGGTGACAGACACACGGCAGGCCAGCACGTGCCCCGGGCCTTTCTGGTTCAAACCTGTGTACCAGCATGCTGGCACAGTCCCAGGCTGTGCCTGTCAGCACTGGTGGGGCAGCACCTGTGGGTGTGCAGGTGTCTGGCACTGTTGCCAGTACAGCGGTGGAACAGGTGGACCTGGGGGCACAGCGGTTGAAGGGGCAGCAGCAACAGTCGCACACCAGGTCTGGGGGTACAGTGTCAAGCAGTGGCACATGTCCACCGCCCTTTGATCTGCCCATACCTGGTCCTGGCGAACAGCGCCCACCCTCAAGGGGTGACGTGCATCAGGACCGTCCACACCCTGGGGGTCACGATGCCATTGGGGCACAGTACCCATTGGACGCACACACCCGCCTGCTGCAGGAATCAGTACAGCTGCAGGGGCAGATTGCAAGGTCCGTGGAGGCACTGTCTGTGTCCGTGGAGCGGCACAGCAGGGAGTGTGCTCAGGACCGAGCCGAGCTGGTCCGTATGCGGACGGATGTGACCGCCGCCATTGACAGGCTGACCCAGGCAGTGGTCTCTGTCGTGGATGCATTGGGCACACAGTCAGGTGCCCCTGTACCACACACCCCACACAGTGCACTCTCCACTCCCGGTTCCCGGCGTCGTGCGACACCAGGCCTGTCGATGCCGGGTTCTGCTGTGGGCATCCCGAGCATCCCTGGTGCAGGTTTGTTCGGCGTGCTGCAGACCCCTGTGCGGGCAAGGTCGCGTTCACGCAGTGGGACCCCTGGTGGTGCAACAGTGCCACCCCATGTGGCCCCTGCTCAGCCTGCCCATGCTGTTGGGTCACGGTGGGGCCGCCCACGCATCCGTGGTGGCCGTGGGACAGTGCTACATGACTGAGCTGTCTCCCAGTGCGGGCCCTGTCTGGTGCTGCCCTGTGTGCAATGTGTGTCATGGTGGGCAGTGCACTGCTGGGTGCTCTGCTCACCACGCCGACACACGGACCCACCTGCACACCCTCCCAACTGCTGTCCACAGGTGTGTGTGCATGATGATGCCTGCATTGCACTGTACACCGCGTGCAGGGTGCCCAGGTTCTGACATACGATTGACAGTACAGGTGGTGGGGTGGTCGGGTGGTGCTGTGTGTTAGCAATGTCGGTTCTGCAGTGCTGTGCATCTGCCCATGTGCGCTCTGTGCCTGGGTGTGTGTGTGTGTCCATATGAGTGCTCACCTCCCTGATGGTGTGTTGGTATGCCTGACCCTTCCACTCCCTGACCTTCATGCACCCTGGTGTGTTCCCCTGTGTGCCTGTAGTTTCGCATGGACAGTGTTGGCTGCACATGTCCCCTGACTTACCTGTGTTGTTGTGTAGTGCTCCTCTGTGATGGTGTCCCGTGCAGCTGGGCCTGCCGGATCAGTCGGGGTCCTCCGTCCTAGGGGCTGCTCATCACCATCATCACCAGTGCCACCGGGCCCCCATCTATGTCCCCTGTTCGACCTGTACGGCTATCCCATGGTCTTTGGCCATGTTGTGCAGGATGCAACAGGCCAGGAATATCCCACAGGCCTTTTGGGGGCTGTACTGTAGGGCACCGCCGGAGGTGTCTAGGCATCGGAAGCGTGCCTTGAGCATCCCAAACACCCGTCTATGATATTACCTGTTGCGGCATGTGCCTCATTATAGCATAGCGGCGCTGGGGTCGTGGGACGCCAGTACGGTGTGAGCAGCCAGGGACGGAGTGGGTATCCGCAGTCACCTGTGTGGAGATAGTGGAGAGCAGTGTCATGTTCAGGTCCATATTGGCCATCTCCCTGTGTGCCACTACCATGGCACCTGTGTCATTCCCACCCTTGCCCAGAGTTTGCATTCCATACATGTGTACTCACCCACTAGATGTCCTGTGGGGATGTTCCCACTCTCGAATCGATGGCACAGTGCAGACTGATACCATATGAAGGCATCATGTGCTCCACCAGGGTGTGTGGCACAGACATTGATTATGCGCTCAGTGGCATCACACACCACCTGGCAGTTGACACTGGAGAATCCCTTTCAGTTACGATAGGCATGGCCATCGGGGCCAGGTGGGCGCGGATGGGCCACATGGGTGCAGTCTGTGCCCCCAGCACGCCAGGCATACGCAGCACCCTGTGGAACTCCTGCATGTTTGTTGTACGCCTGTCATGGTGCTTAGGAAATGGATGTACTCGCAGCATGTGGCAGCAGTGTGCTGAGGAATTGGGTGAGGATGCGTGACATGGCCGACTGTGTGATGCCTGTGGTGTCCCCTGTCAGCCTCTGGAAGGTGCCCGTGGCAAGCAGGCACATGCAGGCTGTCACCTTGTTCTCCACCGACAGAGCGTGACTCCGTCGTGAGGGTGCCTGCATCACATCACTGCACAGCTCACAGAGCCGTCTCAGTATTGCCCTGTTCAGGCGGTACCAGCCCACGATCTCTACATCTGTGTACAGCTCAAAGCTGATGCGGGCACGGTACCGCCTGTGGGGGGCATACCGCCGACGGGCCCCTCCACGGCCACGTCCCCCTGCAGCATGGATTCTCACCCCCCTCATTACAGCTTCCATGTGGAAGCTGGCACTGTCCATCTCCCTGGCTTCTGCCCCCTCCGGCTGCTGTTGCTGTGTTACCCCGCTGTCCTGACTGCTACTTCCACTGCACCGGCACCCCCACTGGCCTCTACAAACTATGGGAAACAGTTTCCTTGCTCGCCCTTTTCAGCCTGTCCGCCTGTCTCTGTCTGTCTCTCTCTCCCCACTGACAGCCTGGTAGTGTTCTTTCGCGCCGCTTGAGCCTTTTATTTTGGCTCATTTCTGCTAGTCGCGTAGTTTCCGGCTGTGCCGCTATTGCCATTGCGCAAGTGTTTGAATATCGTGATTGCGCTCTTTATGCATGGATCCGCCTCCTTCGTTGCGATGCCTGCATTTTCATTGCGCTTATTGCTCAGCATGTTTTTGAAAGGCACAACTGCTCCTTCTGAATATCGCAGAATGGCGAGTTTTGACTTGGCGATAAGAACCCTCTGTTGGCGCATGGCGAACCCTTTGAATATCTGGGCCAAAGTCTTTTTCTTAAAATGACACGTGTATCTCAGAAACCACACAAGTTGTCATCACAAAAATTTCCAAGCATCAAGACCTTGCCATCTAGACAACACATACCAAATTTCACCTCATTTTGTCAAAGGGAGCCAAAGATATTAATGTTCAAAATTTAAGATTTCACAATAAGCAGGCTACTCAACCCTAACTACAGAGGCGTTATCACACCCCATAATATAGAGGGCAATGCATGGTCATCTATTGATAACCGGTCTGTTAACCATCGATTGGTTGCCATGGCCATGGCGACCATTTAAACCTCAAGAGTGCAGCTCAAGAGGTTTAAGTTGCCATGGCAACCTTGAGATGATTACACAAACCGGTTGCTGATAGAGGAATCATTATATCTTATAGTGTATGGTCCACTTTTTCAGGACATACAGTCAAAAAAATTCCACTTACAATATCATTGAGCCACTCTGATGTGTATCTCTATCACCACCATGGCCATCTTGAATTCACATTCATGGATCACGCATGCGCAAACACCAAACAGACCACATGACGTGCATGCTCAAACATGGTCACTGTTATACCATCGATGTGACGTACTCATGATGGCATTACAACATCGTGACGTCATGTTGATAGTATAATAACCCTATAAATTGTCCAATTTCCATCAGTAATAATGTTCTACCATACATTATATATATATATATAGAGAGAGAGAGCATTCAACTAGAGTTACATAATGCAACAATTTTTCCAGTTGCATAAACACTTTTTTTTTTTGAACTCTGGGGGGCCTGTCTCTGATGTGGATTATCAGCACTTGGTTCTTCTGCCTGCCTGAAGCCTCCACCTCTGCACTCCAGGGAGAATAATCTCGTTCCTACCTCACCTAGCTGCCCAACCCCCTGGCATGGGACTGCCATCTCCTTCCAGTGCTGTATCTAGAATCTAGAAGCGCGACCGGGGGGGAGGAGAGAGAGATTTGGAGTACGTGGTGGTAGAGCTCGGCACTGGGCATGGGACCTGGCCACTGATCCCACCATCGCCTACCCCCAAGGCAGGGGTTTTCCTATTTGCTTGCCCCTGGGAACACAGACATGCACTGATGTCCAGTGAAATGCAGGCACGTTCCCACTTGCAGGACATCTGCCAACGTTCCCTGCTCCTTGTACATGCTCCACATTGAGCTGTGACCACCAGCCTCCACCAGGGGCCACTGAAGATGCATGGAGTGGCAACCTCCCTTCCCAGGACAGGAAAGCATTCCTCCAGATGCTCAGTCCTCTCCTGCCACCTGCCAACCCCCAGCGCCCAAGTCCATTCCCAAACCATGGTCACTGGTGTGGCATAAGTTGTGGCATCCAGCGCCTCAACCCTCAGTGCCACTGGGCAGGCATGTATAAACACTTTTAACTAGTGTTATAGCTTTAAGTTTCCATTTAGTATCTCATATAGAGATTGAAAATGGAATATCCATGCCTAAACCACCTTAAGGTCATCAATAATTATCACTTTTCCACAGTATACTGTATATTTCAGTCATTGTTCCATCCCTAACATATCCAGCTGCACAAGTCTTACCTTACTGTAGTGCTGACTCCACGTTTAGTCACTTTCTTAGTGTGGTCCTCACCTGCTAAATCTTTTTTTAAAAAAGGTAAAATAAATTATTTTTGTAATTTTTATTTTTATACTAAATTACCTCAGTTAACATTTGATTTAAACTCCTAATAAACCCTTGCCTGTAGGACTATTATGCAAATGCACACTCTTTTCCTATTTTTATGTCTTTGCTTCATTCGTTGTTTTTTTTAAAGTGTGGATAGCTGAGGGAAAAAAAGAGCAAAATAACATTAGGATTACTTTTTTCCCAAGCTGCTCAAGAATGGTTTCTCATTAACGTACCCTACTCTGTTTTTTTTTTTTTTCATTTTTATTATTACTTTTATTTATTTATTTATTTTTTTAGAAATTCGGAATTACAACCCTTTGAGGCATAGACTTGTTTCCAGAGGCTCCTAGTCAGAATAAAACATAGACATTCATACAGTACATACATAGAATAAATGTAGGTGAGCAATCATACAGAGTATAAATACAATCAGCATGGGTTAATGCCTATACATCTGGTAGCTAAAACAGGGCAGAGCTATCGACATATTTACCTAATGAGCGGTTAAGACCTATACAATTGGTAGCTAAAGCAATGCATGATATGAGTTGGCAGTAAGCTGCCTCAGGGAGGCCTTGTCTTATACATAATACAATGCATTCATAGTACAGTGCAACTATATGGTAACCAAGGGAGGTGAGGAGCCTGTAGGCTACTAATAGTGAGGGCTTTCCACTGCCTGGCCAAGGGCAGGTGCGTGGACTAGCAGCGTGGTGCAGGATCCACAGGTTACCAGCTACACTGGCATTGATGTGAGGAGAGGATATGGGCCCTTAAGGCAGCTTTAAAAGGACCTAGATTGGTGATTGATGTGACAGCCAGTAGGAGGGCATTGTACCAGGATGGAGCTCTAAGGGGGAAGGAGCGCTGGACCAGGGTGGTCCTGACCCTAGGCACCTTCCATATAGTTTTTGGGGCAGCCCGTGTGGGAAGCTGAGATGGTGGCTGCCTGAAGAGAAGCCATGACACCTATTGGGGTTAAACACAGGTGGATTTTTTTGGTGAAGAGACAGTGCTGGTATAATAGGCTTTCCTCAAGGGAGAGGATATTGGTAAGCTAGGGCGCAGGTATGTGCATTTCTGTCAGCACCAGAGAGGAGCCGGCAGGCCTTATTGATAACTACTTGTATTTGATGAAGTGCCGTAGGGTCGGCGGCAGCATAGATTGTGAGGCCGTAGTCCACCAGCGAAAAGACTGAGGAGGTAATGGCTAGGCAAAGTGCTTCAGATGGCAGGCAGTCTTTATGTTTGTAAAGGAGACCAATGCGGGTGTTTGAATTTGTTACTGCACTGGTCGCTTAGTCCCAAGAGCCGTCTGATGAGGGTGTTGAAATTATGTATAAGGGAGTTACTCAGTATACTATACCTTTAATATTTATTTCCCAGCAGTTGCATTCAAAATTAATTTTTTAAAACTGATTTCTCACCCAAACCACCCTGACCTCCCACTCAGCACCCACCACACCACACCACACCCCCTTCACACCCTCACTCACCTGAATATGTCCCATGATGTAGATCCACTCTCCAACTGAAGACACATCTTGCTGCTGGATCCGGCGACTGCAACATGAGAAAATAAGTTAAGTCTGGTTGAACATATTTCAATGAGGTTTGAACTTTTATTCATAACGTTGACATTTTCTAATATTTTTACACCAAATTTTCAACATAGCCTTTTTAGGACCCCACATCACGACCATTGGCAGTGGAATTATTCAAATCTGGCCTGAAAAGCAATTTCTGTTTTTTTCCCCTATATATATTTTATGCTTTTTTCACAGTTTTTCTCCCCGTGGTTCCCAGGGCCCCAGCAAATACAGCAGTGTGTGCATGTGGAGGTGCGCACACACTCTGGGGACTGGCTCAACCCCTTCTGCACCACCCCTGGCTATCCCTGGGTTCCCCCATAGCCTGAACTGCCATCTATCCTCCACCAGATCGCAGCCAAGGGCCGGGGAAACCCCTCATCTTTCCCCGGGAGAGGAGGGCCGCCTCTCAGCAGCTCAATCCTGCTCCTTGCCCTCCTCCCCCGCCAACCCATGACAACTCAGGCTCGTTCCTGAACCCAGGTCATCAGCGTAGCACAAGGTGTGGCGTTCAGCACCTCAACCCTCAGCACCACCGGGCCGGCTCCTGAAAGGCAATTTCATGGACGCTTTGCAAAATCCCCTTTTGCTACATAGATACTATTGGCAGAAAAGGGCCTATGGCCCACCCAGTCTGCCCAGTTGAGCTTGCAAGTTCCCTTTACATTTTTCTAGAAGTCTGTTGCCCCTTACACCTGACCTCCAGAATTCCCTTATGTCTATCCCATGCATTCTTAAATCTCGTGATTGTTTCAGCCCCCACCACTTCCTCTGGCAGGGTGTTCCACTAGTCCAGCATCCTTTCTATGAAGAAATTCTTCCTCACATTTCCTCTGAATCGCCCTCCCTCCAACTTCATCCCATGCCTTCTAGTTCTGGAACATCTTTTTCGCTGGAAAATAGTGTATTCCTGCACCCTATTCCTCCCTGTAAGGTACTTGTATGTCTCGATCATATCCCTTCTCTCCCTCCTTTCCTCCAGGGAATACATATTCAGGTTCTTCAGCCTGTCCTCATAGGACTTGTGATGCAATCCCTGTATCATCTTTGTTGCCCTCCTTTGAACCTTCTCTACTCTGTCTATGTCCTTATGTTGGTAAGGTCTCCAGAACTGTACACTGTACTCCAGGTGGGGCCTCACTTGTGTCTTGTATAGTGGAATTATGACCTCTCTTTTCCTGCTGGTGATGCTCCTGCCTATGAATCCAAGCATCCTATTTGATTTACCTGCTGCCTTGTCACACTGTTTCCCTACCTTGAGGTCATCAGAGATGATAACCCCAAGGGCCCTTTCCTGCTTGGTGCATTATATATCCTCACCCCCCAACTGATATGTTGTTCCAGGGTTTTTGTGCCCCATATGCATTATCTTGCACATCTTTGCATTACATTTCAACTGCCAAACCCTTGACCATTTTTCAAGCTTCTGCAGGTCCCTCCTCATTTTGTTTACACCCTTGGCATGTTCACTCTGTTACAGAGCTTCATGTTATCAGTGAACAGGGAAATTCTGCCTTCTAGGTCCTACGTAATGTCACCGATGAATACATTGAATAGGACCGGTCCCAACACTGATCCCTGTGGTCTGCCGTTGGTCACTCTTCCTTCTGTGGAGTGACAGCCATTTACCACCACTCTTTGTGTCCTGCTGCCCAGCCAATTACCCCCCCCACTGAACTACTGTCCTACCAACTCCCATATTCCCCAGTTTGTTTAATAGCCTTCTATGTGGCACAGTGTCAAAGGCCTTGCTGAAGTCCAGATAGGCCACGTCCACTGCCCTACCCTGATCCACCTCTCTTGTCACCCAGTCAAAATATTCAATGAGGTTGGTCTGGCATGACCTCCCCCCAGTGAAACCATTCTGCCTTGGGTCCTGTAGTCCACTGGCAACCAGGTGTTCCACCAATCTCTCCTTCAGTAGTGTTTCCATGATCTTCCCCACTGCTGAGGTCAGGCTGACTGGTCTGTAGTTCCCTGCTTCCTCTTTGTTCCCGCTTTTTTATAAGGGGACCACATCTGCTGTCCTCCAGTCTTTGGATAAACAGGATTGCCAGAGGTTCAGCCACCTCCTCTCTTAGTTCCTTTGGGACCCTGGGTTGCACCCCACCTGGCCCCACTGCTTTATCGACTCTCATTTCTTCCAGTTCCTTAAGGACCCTTTCCCGTGTAAATGTGTCCATTTCTGAACCGTTTCCACTCCTTGTACTCCCTTCAGGCCCATTACCCTCCTCTTCCTCAGTAAAGACTGAGAAGAAATATCTGTTCAGTATGTCAGCTTTACTGTTGCCATCCGTCACGCAGCCACCATCCTCTCCCTTCTGTCTCACTATCCCTCCCTTTGCCATTCTTTTTTCACTTCTGTACCTGTAAAAGATTTTGTTCCCTCTACCCACTGAGTTTATGATGCACTCTTCTGTCTGAGCTTTGGCTTCTCTTACTGACTTCCCTGCCTCTCTTTGCTTCTCCTGGTACTTCTCCCTATCCCCTTCTGCCTGTGTCTTTTTGTATTGCCAGAATGCAATCTTTTTGGCTTTCACTTTCTCCACTACCTTCTTGGAAAACCATAATGGCCTCCTCTTCCTCTTCCTTTTCCCCTTGCTAACCTGCTTAATGCATAATTCTGTTACTCTTGTAATCCTTGTTTTAAATATTGCCCACTGTTCCTCCACCCGATTCCCTTCCCATTCCCATTAGTGCCTCCTTCAAGCATGCCCCCATTTTCCCGAAGTCTGCCCTCCTGAAATCCAGGATATGTGTTTTTGTGCAGTTTGGTTCTGTTCTTTCTGTGATTTCAAACCACAGTGACTGGTGGTCACTGTTCCCCAGGTGCTCTCCACTGTTACCCCTATCACAGTTTCCCCATTTGTGAGCACAAGATCCAGTATTGCCTTCTGCCGAGCTGACTCCATGACCAGTTCCTTAAGGAAGGCACCTCGAAGGAAGTACAGGATAAATCTGTTCCTGGTTGATGCTGCTGCTGGGATGCTCCAGTCCATGTCTGGAATATTGAAGTCTCCAACCAGTACCACCTCCCCCTTGTCTGCCATCCTTTGGATGGCTAGCATCAACTCCATATCTGTTTCTTCCTCCTGGGCTGGTGGCCTGTAGATCACCCCTGTGCTGATGGCTGACCCCATTTTCCTTTCCAGCTTAACCCACCTTATCTCTCCCCCATTTTGTTCCTCCTGGATCTCTGTGGCCTTTATGCCATCTTTCACATAAAGTGCCACTCCTCCTCCCTTACTGCCTGCCCTGTCTCTTCTGAATATGTTGCAGCTGGGTATGGCCATCTCCCAGTCATGGTTATCATTACACCAGGTCTCTGTGATGGCCACAATGTCCAGGTCTGACTGCACCATGGCAGCCTCCAGATCCTACATTTTGTTGCTAAGGCTCCTGGCATTGGCACATATGGCTTTCCATGATGTGAACTTCCTGGACTGTTTAGCTGTTCTACTCCAGCCACTTCCCTGGTTGTCCTTTATCCCTGGTTCTCCCTGCTGTCTGCCATTCTGTTTTATTTTGCCCCCTTTTTGCCTATCTCCTTGGGTGCTTATCTCCATCTTTTGCACACTGATTTGTAGAGTTATTCCCTCCTCCTGTTCACTGGTTCCACTACTAGCTGTGGGGTGTGGGTAATAAGGTACCCTCCTTGATGGCCTGCTACCCCCATGGCTAGTTTAAATGCTTGTCCATGTAGCATTTAAACTTATCATTGAGTGCTTGGATTCCCCTCCAGGATGGATGCAGGCAATCAGGCTTGAACAAGCCTCCATCCCTCCAGGTGGGTCACTAGTCACCGATGAATCCAAACCCTTCCTCACAGCACCAGTTCTTCAACCATGTGTTAAACTTCCTGGTGTGTGCGCCTCTATGCTCTCCCATGCCTCTCACAGGTTCTGAAAAGGCAGCCAAGGGCCGGGGAAACCCCTCATCCCTCCCTGGAAGAGGAGAGCCGCCTCTTGGCAGCTCAACCCTGTTCCTCATGGCATTTGAAAATTTTCACTGCCCTTGTTCATGAAGTGGGGTCATAACAAGGCTATATGGAAAATTTTGGCTCAAACTATTAAAAACAACCAAGTTATATGCATACATTTAAATTTTTCTACACTTTCTCATAACTTCAGTAATTTTCACTATTTTGACCCAAAATTTTAAACATAGTCATTTTTTCACACCACCTCATGAACATAACAGCTGTCATTTTTCAAATCCTGGTCAAAATGTATTTTCACACTGTGGCATGGAATGATGTTTCAGCGGGGATGTGAAAATTTTCCTCTACTGGGTTCATGAGGTGGGGTCATAAGAAGACTATGCTGAAACTTTGGAGTATTTCAACATTCATTCATAGCTTCACGAAGTTTCATTATTTTGACTCAAACCTTTACACACAGCCATTTTTCTCACCACCTCATAAACTTGACAGGCATCTTTTTTTAAATCCTGGACACAATGTGTTTTTATACTTCTGGTGCAAAATGCCATTTCAACCAGTATACTATAAAAGCCACATGCCATGTTTATAAGGAAAGTCATAAAACAACTATCTTAAAAAATTGGGGTCAAAATTAAAAAAATATATAATCATTAAGAAACTTTGTGTGTAGTGTCAGTCATGACCCCAGCAGGTAGAGTTTTGTTATCCCATTCCAGTGAGCTGAGCTCGGGGTGAGTTTAGTGACCCAGCTGGAAGGGGCAAGGGTGGGGGGATGGTGCTGTTATGCGACACCTTCCCCCCCAGCCAGGGAATGAAAAGTGCAGAATTTTCTACATGGGCCAAGGTCCATATAGAGAAGACAGCTCTTCTCTTGGCATAGGTCCCTGCACCTCTGCACCAGTGGGTGGCAGAGGACCCTTTGCGCTGGCTGAGAGATGGACTCTTTGCCCTGTGCATCTGTATCTGCAGCCACATGGAAGCACAGGAGAGGGCTCTACACTTCTCCAGCCCACCAGATAGCCCCATGAATTCTTGACCTCCATTGCTGCACATCCCTAACCAGTCCAGCCTGGCTACTCCCACAGGTATACTCGCCGTGGTGAGGGGTCTCAGTGGGAGGTCCATCCCCCGCAGGCAGTCCGCTATGTGGACTAAGATCCTGTGCCAGCTGGCACTAAAACCTAGTGGAGTCCCTACAGCCTAGGCTCTCCTACAGACCACCATTGAATTTTTAACCCCATTTTCTCCCTGGTTCCTCTTCCCTCCCAGAGCAAAAGTAGTCTCTGATGGCCTCAACTGCATGCAGTGACATCCTGAAGAGGCAGCAAGCTTCATTGGCCCACCACAGGGGTGCTGTGGCACCAGTGGCCAATGCTTTCCCTCCCCACCACAGCACACTGCAGCACAGCAGCTGCTGTGGCCTGGCCTGCCTCCTGATGCAATGACCTGAGGTTGCACTTGAACTTTGGTTGCCTCCATGGCAGCATGACACCCTGCTTCTGGGCCATTGGGCACCCCTAAACCCTCCATTTTTTAAACTGATCAGCATGATAACAACAGTTTGAGGAAAAGGGACATTGCTTTTTAAACAAAGCAAATGTTCTAAAATAAAACATATATGAATAGTAAATACATTTTAAGTTTGAATTTTAAACTGGGGGGAAGCTCTGGAACGGTAATAAATAATAGGAGGGCAAAGACCAACATCAGATGAAAATCTAAGTATCACCTGAGAGCTACAGCGAATGATTGATTTTTTTTTTGGTCTAATAGGAATAATCCGACAGGTCAGCTCCCAACAGAAGGACAAAAACCCACATCAGGCAACTACTTACAGTAAGTATAACTTTAGCACTACAGTGCATGACTATTTCTCCTACTGGAGTAGGCAGACAGGAAGCTCCTGTGGCAAGGCCCCATGTGTCCGCTGCTTTGAATAGGGTCCATGGGGCTCTACATGAAGCAAGTTACAAGTCTGGTGCTGTACCCCATGGGTCTGTGCTTCACCTAGGCCATCAGGGCAATGGATGAAGCAAGCTACAGCTCTGGTGTTGTGTCCCATGGATCTTCAGGTTTGAAGCCATGAACCATGGTTCTGTTCTTTTGATCCTACAAAGCAAGCTACTGCCCTGGGGCCATGACAAATGAGTCTACATCTTTGTGTATGAATCTACATCAAATATGACAGCTATGGGGCATGGCCTCGTACTTGTAGCATGAAGCAGCTGACCCATGGAGCACAACCCCACACCTCTCGCTTGCCCTTCATTCACAACAGGAGCAGATGGAGGGATGTTAGGGTTGAAAACCCTAATGGCTCATTTCCCTTCTTTTATGGCATTGTAACCCTAACAAATGTATTCACTTTTTGCAATATATATCTATATCTATATATATGGTGGCCCACCCACAGACCCAACACGCACAGTACCTTTGCCCAACTGTACTGTTAGGCGCTACCCCTGCACCACTAGTACCAGTAATTATACCCTAGTTCTTAGGGAGCGCCTCAGTGCTGCACTGGGTACCCAGCCACTGGAATAGTGCATGCCCACAGATGTTGCACGTGGTTGACTGGTATTGGTACCCTTAAGAGAATTAGACAATATTCATTTAGTTGCAACAAACCCAAAACGAAACCACAACTGGGTATTTGTACTCCTAACTGGATGGCCTAGTACATTTGACTAGTTTCACATATTAAACTAATGCTACTATGAACAAGTGCACTGCAGGGAACAAACTCTAAACTACTCATGCTCCCCAGACCAGTGGGATTTCCCTTTAAGTGACTGACTGGCCCTACTTATACCAGACCCAGGATGTTCAGTCTGCTCTTGATTACTTCCTTTCTCATTTTGGGGCCATTCAGGACAAGCACGCCCCTCTTACCAAGTACCGTGTGTGGGGTAAACAGACAAGGTGGCTTCTCAAGGACCTCCTTACCCTACTTAGGGCAAGGGATAATAGTTGGAGATTCTTCAAAAACACTGGTCTACCATCAGATTATAGTGATTATAGGATACAGCAAAAGGGCTGTAAAAGTCAAATCAGGCTGGCAAAAGGTTCCTACTGTAAAGGTCTCCTTATGGATGCTGCTGGCGACTCTAGAAAATGTTGGACCCACAATAAAACCTTCCTTGGCCATAATTTGCAAACTCTTTTAACCAACATTTATCTGATTTGTCTAAATACATCTTCTTGTTCCCACCTACCCTGACCATGTCAGGACAGACACCAAACACAAGTAGGCCTGAATATCCAGTCTTCAGGTTTAAAGCCATAACTAGGGCTGATGTCCTAAAACTCCTTAATTCCATATCAGACAACACCAGTATTGGTTCAGATGGTCTTGAGCCGTGACTTCTAAAGTTAGCTGCCCCTTGTATTGCCTCTCCCTTAGCCAGGATTTTCACTATGTCCCTTTGCCATAGCCAAGTACCTGACATATAAAAAATCACCAGAATTACTCCAGTTTACAAAAACGTGGACAAAAGAAATATCTCCAACTACAGACCTATAGCCATCTTCTCTGTATTGAGCAAAATCCTTGTGAAATTAGTTGCCTCTTAAACAATTGATTTCCTTACTAAACACAATCATCTCTCTCAAAACCAACATGGATTCCGTAACAGGCATAGCACTGTTACTGGCCTCAAGTTCACGAATGGCACGCTCTGCTCCATGGATTCTGGACTGTTGACTGGTGTGGTGTTTATAGATCTTACTAAAGCTTTTGATCTTATTGATCACCCCCTTCTACTCGCCAGTCTCCTCTCCCTAGGCTTCTCACCTCAAGTGGTGTCTGGGTTCAAAAGCTATTTATCAAACAGAACCCAGGGCATAAAATTTAACTTGGCCCTGTCAGATCTAACATCTATCAACATAGGTGTTCAGCAGGGCTCTATCTTGGGTCCCCTGCTCTTCTCTTTTTTTATTGACCAGATTGCCCATGATACCCCCTTCTGCTCATCTCTCCTTTATGCAGATGATCTGGTCTTGTATTCCAGTGCCAAGGACATATCTGAGATCAATCGTATTCTCTCATCTGCCTTTCAAAATATCCTATCCTGGCTCGTCAGTCTTACACTTGTCCTTAATGTGGGGAAAACACAAGTTATGTTATTTGGCTCTGGAACCAGGCTCAAAACTAATCAGTGCCTTCTCAAAATCTCCTGCCTGGATGGCTTCTTACTGGAGTCTGTAAGCTCCTTTAAATATCTAGGGATTCTACGTAATGCTTCCCTTGACTTTGATCAACATATCCTAGCCACATGAAAATCTGTCAACACCAAACTTGGGGTGGCCTATAAAACTTGCTACACTCTGACTCCCTCAGCTAAGCTGGCTATTGCCAGAGGCATTTTGCTACCATCACTCGCCTGTGGTGTCGTAACCTATGTCAATGAGCCCAAAACCTCTCTGCATAAGTGGGATACCACTTATAACAACATCTGTAACTTTGCCTCAGCATCCCCTCGGCTCAAAACACCACTGTCAACTCTATACCGATCTAAATCAGCCCTCCCCCATGCCCTCCGGTGTCACTCCCTTGAATTCCTATCGAACTCCATATTGAGGTCAAATACCCTTAAATCACTTGCTTCCCTCCAAAACCCCCTAGCCTCCTCTTATGGCACTGCTACACATTCCTAGGTGCAAAACTATTAAGGATGCTTGAGCTTTCTCACACACTGCTCCAAAATATTGGAATTCTCTTCCCCATGATCTGCGTTTTACACCCACTCATAACCTATTTAAAACAAAACATCAGTCTTTTCTCACTTATAGTACCTGCTGCACTTGTTTTAACCCTCCTTAGACAACTCATCACCTATCTACCCCCCCAAGAGTCTCCTTTTCCCTCTCACCAAGTTCCTCCTCCCTCCCTAATTGCTGCCCACCCTCACTCACTCTGACCTTCTGTGCTGTAACGGGATGGTAAAACCATCACCTTCTCAGGTTCTTGTTGGAATTGCACTAAAGTGAAGAAACAACAGACAGGTGGTATCCATCAAAAAAATGTTTTTATTTATGGTATATAAAGCAGGCTTACAACCAAACAGTGTGATCACCGGGAGAATACTTCCAGTCTTTCTTACCTATAGGCAGCAGTACGTCTCTTCTCATAGAGTAGGTGCTATACATAGGGTCTTATACCCTTGATAATTGTCATAGCACAACTAAACAGATATATAAAAACATTATAATTGGTCAGTGGTAAATGACCTGACTCCTCACTAGCCTGGGAAAGCATGCTGAGCTAGCAAAGGTAGCAACAGATCTTGTATATCTTGAAGAACACTTGCGGTTACATATGCAGTTACAGTTCTGTACTAGCACCAAAGATGGCAGTATTGTCTAACTAATCATTATACAATGGTGTAAATAGAAGTATCTCCCAAATGTTACAATCAGAATAATAGCAAAGGCATTATGATTCTCAGTAAAAATACAGTAGAACTCAGATCCTGACACTTATGCTTATATGATAAGTGCCTATGCCCTAAGGTTAGTACATATACCTATACGTATTACTGTCTGTGAGGTAGGGGCTAATCAGGGATGCTGATCCATGGATACCATTCCCCCTCTTGTTGCCTCAGAAAGGGCAACAATCCCAAGCTAGGGTGTAGGGATGGAGCTAAAAGTCATTTACAAACCCGACGCACGAGCCTTGTAAAGGAATTTGAGTTGTTCTCAATGTTTTTTTAGGATATATCTCAGGCAGCACAGAGTGAAGGTGAGAAAGAGAATTAAAAATGCTTGAATCACAACAAATACTTTAAAAGTAAGTTCTACCCACATATTGCCAACAGCATGACTTAAGTCACCATCATGCATGAGATCATTGAGTGTATTAGTAACGTTGGTTATATTATTGCTAATATAAATCAAATGAGCACCTTTTCTAGCCAAAAGAGATCTTAAAGAGTGTCTCAAGGGATCAATGTGCACATTAAAAATTGGCAAGTATTGAGACAGGGAAAGCAAGTTTTGGGGATCAGTATCAATAACGTCTGGTTCAGGGAGAGGAACAGGCATGAACACAGTGTGATCAATAATAGTTTTCTGCTGTGGAGTAAAACAAAAGTTAGGTTTAGTAAGTTGACAAGTCTTAGTACCATAGGAAAAGCTGAGATAATTCTTAACCAGGCAGTACTGGCCATCAGAAGTGTAGATAACTCTTACAGAGGGCACCCACCATCTATGTAGACATACTGGCCAGGAGAAAGACTGATTGGTGAGCCATGTAGTAAAGCGATGTATCTCTTGAAGGTAGCTTCGAGGTGGTGCTGTTTTGGTGTCTTGCGCTGAAGATGCAGCAGGAGGTATGTCATCATCTGGATCGACATCAGTAACATTGGACAGCAATTGTTTACCCAAGGTCAGTGCCCAGTCAAGGTGTTCAGGTGTGTAGCCACAAACTGGCTTCACAATATCAAAAATGTCACATCGGCACAAGAAGTAGTAGCCTTTCGTGTCACAACAGTTCATATGGGTTGCAACCCAAGCCTGGAGGACTTGATGATAGACCAGCATGGAAGGTAATTCAGTTCTTTCATGAAAAATGTTATTTTCAAGATGTCCTGCAGAATGAATACTGGCTAATTTGTCAAAGACAGATGTAGAAGGGTCAAAACGTGTTAAAGACACATTGAAGGTTATCAACATATTTTCCTTAATAGAACAGGACTTAGTAAAATAGCAAGGTGCTTGGTTAGGAAACCTGGAAACAAAACCAATATTTCTAACAGTAGACATAGAGATGTTCAGAGCATTCTTTAAACACATAAAAATGCAACCAGTTGTTTTGCAATGTGGGTAATATAATTTACCCAATCTGAGATCATGTATTAAATTTGGGATTTTGCCTGATTCCAAGTCCCTGAAGAGAGCACTAACAGTAGATATAACATAAGAGCCGTAAGTAGAACATAACATTTCACACCCCATATATTGCTTGTCCGCCTCATGGTTATTCTGAAAAATAAGATCATTAAGTTTTCGTTTGGTATCATTGAACCCTTGAGTAATCTCTTGGATATTATATACAGCATAACATTTTTAATTACTGAAAGAATTTACACCTTGTAAAATAGGGGGCATTACATCATTGTTGATAGTCTGTTGAAATTTAAGGGTATGAGCCTTTTTGAAATTCACTTTTTATTGATTTTATGTAAAAAAATTAACTTATTTACATGTATATAAAACAACAGCTGACAGGTAGATGACAATTAATTCACAGTGCTCATTACATCAGGTCTTTAGACATTTGATCATGGAAAGTAGGTAACATTTCTACAGTGCATTCCTAATACAGAGATCTTATTTAGGTAGTCTATTATTCCATTTAATTTTAAACAGTTCAGTATTTAAGACCTTTCTAGGTTGTATTATTGGTGTAAAGTGGACCCCGGCTGCATGAATGTTCCCAAAGTTCCTGGCTTTATGTTTTCCTACCCTCTCCTCCCTCCCCCCTTCCCCCCTGTTCATCCAGTTTGGTCTTATTTCTGTCTAAGGACCTTCTGCTGGCAGTGGAGGATTCAGTCTAAGTATGTGATGGATGGATAGAATTTCCGAATCTTGCATGTCCTGCAGATAGATTGTTATCCTAGGTGTCTCAAAGTCCTTCATTCTTATGGGACAAATGTAGGGTCCTGTAACATATAGTACATTACCCATCGTGTCCATTTGGCAGTGAAACTTTCTTCTCTCCCATTTAAATAATAAGTGATTCGTTCTAATTGGTATACTTGTTTGGTTATCTGCCACCAGTCACTCGTTGGTATTTTATCAGTTAACCATAATTTCGTGGTTGCTTTCTTAGCTGCAGTTAGCAGGAGGTGAACTAGATATTTGATATTTGTAGTCCTGTATTCTCTGGGAAGAATTAGGAAAAGATACATTTCCTCGGTTAAGTGAAATTGGGGATCCAATAGTTCCCTTAACTGTTCTTCCAGTCATTTCAGGAATGGGTTAAGGGCAGTACAGGACCACATAACATGGGTGTGGGTAGCTCTTTCCTCTCCACAATGTCTCCAGCAGGCTGTTGAGCCCGCTGGGGAGTAGTGTCTTGTTATCACCGGAGTCCTGAAGTATCTTAAATGCTTCCAGGCATATTCCCGCCATTGATGTGAACTAGTGACTCAAGCTACATACCTACAGGCTATTTGCCAGGTTTCTTGTGTTAGAGGACTGCCTAGCTCCTCCTGTCATTGCATGCGCACACTATCTGTGTTTATTTCTTTCTGGGAGTTCAGAGCTTGATAGTACCAAGACACCAAGTGGGGGGTGTCAAGGTTTATGTTAAGATGGTGTTGGGCATTTAGTAGGGATGGGTACTTCTCTGGTGCTCTGACCTCTCGAGGTAAGCTGTGATAGAAGTGCCATAGTTGTAGGTACCTATAAAAGTTTTGATGGGTGAGGCCAAATCATCTCTGAATGGCATCAAAGGACCAGAACACGCCTTGAGTAGTGACTTGCAGTAAATATTTCAAGCCATATCTCTCCCAGGATCGATAACCATGGTCCAGTCTGTTCGGAAGGAATTCATTAAGATCTGCTATCGGGCATATCATAGTTAGGAATGGGGTTAACTGTTGTTCCCTTTTAATGCTCTGCCACATTCTCCAGCCAAATTTAAGCCAGGAATTCGAAGGGGACGTCGGTCCTTGACCATCCTCCCGATTGTATAAAGGATTGAAAATATTCCCTGTCTGGGATAAGTGCCTGTTCTAT
Source organism: Neoceratodus forsteri (assembly GCA_016271365.2). Classification (NCBI taxonomy): domain Eukaryota; kingdom Metazoa; phylum Chordata; order Ceratodontiformes; family Ceratodontidae; genus Neoceratodus; species Neoceratodus forsteri. The sequence continues at coordinate 655,590,452 of CM057455.1, read as the reverse complement.
TTGGAGCCAGTGGTGGTAGTTCTATTATGTCTAGCCATCAAGTGGGTTAGATTTGCTGCAAAGTAATATAGTTGCAGATCAGGTAGGGAAAGCCCTCCGGAGTGGCGTGGGAGGAAGAGCACCCCCAGTCTAACTCTGGGCCTTCGGGCAGCCCAGATAAATTTTGAAATTATACTACTCCAAGTCTTAAACACTTTATTAGGTATAAAGGTCAGAATGTTCTGAAATAAATATAGGGCTCTAGAGAGGGTGATCATTCAGATCAGCTCTATCCGTTTACTGAGGCTTAGAGGAAGAGTAGCCCAAGCTGCCAGGTCTGCCTTTAGCTGTGACGTAAAGTTCCCGAAATTTTCGTTATAGGCTGTTTCATACCTCTGAGAAATAAATATCCCCAAGTATTTTAGTTTAGTCAAATTCCATCTGCAGGGTATCATGTTACGGATTTTAGCTGAGGGAGTATAATGGAATGTTAGAATCTCTGTTTTTGTTAGGTTTAATTTATATCCTGACACTCGAGCAAACCCATCTAGAACTTGTTTTATGGCTGGTAGAGATTCTTCAGGGTTTGACAGATATAAAAGAACATCATCAGCATAAAGTGCTATACGGTGTTCTACATCTCCCACCGACACACCCTTGATGTTTCGAGATTCTCTTATATATTGTGCTAATGGCTCGATGTATGCAGCAAATAAGAGGGGGGACAGGGGGCATCCCTGACAAGTACCTCTTCTGAGAGGGAAATACTTAGAGTGATGACCACTCACCTTAATGCATGCTTGGGGAGATGAATAGATGTTCTGGAGAACTGTTATTAGGGGTTTGGGGATGCCTAATTTTTCTAGTGTTTTATATAGAAAAGGCCAAGCCACCCTATTGAACACTTTTTCAGCATCTAGGTGAATTAAAATTGAAGGGGAAATTGATGTTTGCTTTTTGTGGGTAATGTGGAGTGTCTGCCTGATGTTATCAGTAGTGGCTCGGTTCCGTACAGAACCAGTTTGATCCTGATCAATTAACTGGGGCATAACTTGGTCTAGGTGTTTTGCCAGGATATGCATAACGAGCTTATAGTCTGTATTTAAGACTGAGATTGGCCTGTAAGAGCTGCATAGTTGGGTGTTTTTCTCAGCTTCCGGAAGGGTATGAGCCTTAATAGAGGAAATATCTGCTCTATTCCAAATGGACATACCTAAGCCAAAGAGGATAGTTATGGTACCAGCTCCTCCAGTTATGCTAGAGACAGAACTGGCTGCACCAGCTATGTCAGTTGCATCCCACTTGGTGCATGCACGTGATTTGGGTTTAACATAGTCTTTAGGGGCAAATCTAAAAACTCCAACATGTTCAGTGGTGTGAGGTCCATCTATAGGATGATTTGTGCCTGTTTGATAAGCAGCAACAATATCAGCAAGCATACTGTAAAATTTGGAGGTATTGGTTGTGTTGCAGAAACCAAATTCAGCCATAATCAATGTGTGAGATTGAAAATAACTGGGACATGCATGAATTGCATATTATCAAAAAGGCTTCTGGGTCAGCCGGCCCAGTGGCGCTGAGGGTTGAGGCGCTGGATGCCACACTTCGCACCACCCCGGAGACCCGGGTTCAGGAGCGGACTCGGGTCGTCGGTGGGTCGGCCGGGGGGAGATAGGCTTGAGCGTCCAATGACAGCTCGCCTTCTCCGGGGAGGGATTCGGCCGATGCCCGACACTTGCATGACCCCGAGCGGAGGCTCGAGGAACTGCAAGCTCCACTTGGGGATGGGCGGCCATTGAGCAGCATGGACATCGGAGCATGCGTCATGACATCGGGGGAGGTTACCTGCTGCTTGGGAAGGGAGAAAAATGCGGAAACAAGCCTGCCTCAGCCGGGAAGATGGGAGGACCATAGCCATGCCCACGATTTGCCTGTGCCCACCCAGCAGACCTCAGACCAATGAAACGTAAGTAACGGGGTTTGAGCCCCCCGCCTCCTCCGCTCAAATCCGCGGGTTCCATGGGGCCAGGGGTCTGCTTGGGTAGGGGTTCCGGGCAGTGGGATGTCCAGTTGTCTCCCTGAAGGGTCGGAGGTGGCAGGCTAGGGAGGAGGAGGAATAAACAGAAATTAAAAAAAAAAAAGGCTTCTGGGTAATGATGTGGCGGTCAAACAACTAGGAGGGCCATCCTCCTGAGGAGGGCAGGCAGTCAGTTCTTCCTGACTTGATGCGATTACGGAAAGATAAAGAGCTTCAGAAGCTTGTTAGTTTTGAAGACAGAATGCACGGGCCTCCTCTGGAGAGGGGTGGTCACAATAGGCAGGATCTTTGAGAGCAGTGAGATTGTACTGACCAGTATGTCTAGGAGTGGTCTGTCTGATGGAAAGAGTACCATTTTTAGAGATGTCAGTGTTAGGCCAGCCATGGAATGTACCATTGGATAGGTGAGCTACAGGGATTGTGTAGCCCATAGCATCAGTTTGCCATTGTATGGAGAGTGATGATTTATCTGTGGCAACCACTATAGCATCAAGAAAGGCATCTGAGCCTTGAGTCATTTTGACCATTTTATTGGGAACATTAATCTGGACACCAGTAGGGGTGGAATGTTCAAGTTTACCAAGGAAGTGTTGTAAACATTCCTTATGAGTCTGTGGGGCTGTATATGGGGGTGCAGTCAAAGTTAGTAGTCCTACCAGTAGGAGAAAGGGGTGCAAGATAGCCATCTTGCTGATATCTGTAATAAAACAAAAATGATTGGTTAAGTATGAATACTATTCTGTCCAAAGGGGTAGGAAATGTAAATTTAGTCACCTTTATACAATTTAAGTTGGTTAGCATGGAACCACTTGTCAGCAGTCTTTTTCTGCTGTTGTACTCTGACTTGATACACAGTAGGGCTGAGTTTGTTGATAATGGGATAGGGACCTTCCCATTTACTGGCAAATGAATGTGTGGGTTGTCTGTATTGGAGAAGCATAACTTGGTCTCCAACTTGCCAATCTATTTCTTTGACATGCTTGTCAAAATGAGCTTTAGCTTGTTTGTTGAGCTTTGCTCATCTGTTTGGCAGCGAACAGGTGTGTTTTTATGTCATCATGAAGCTTCTCAATGTACTTGTCCACAGATACTCTATCTACAGTAGGGGTGTGAAGGTCAATCAACAGGTGCTCAGGCAATCTCATGGCTCTACCAGTTATAACCTCATAACGTGTACACTGAGTAGTGGCTGCAGGTGTACCCCTAATTGCCATCAGTAGCAGTGACAAGAGGGAATCCCAATCCTTGGGATTATCATCAATGAATTTATATAGCATCTGTCTGATGCATCTGTTGGCTCTTTCTACCTGGCCTAAGGATTGAGGAGGTAAGGGATGTAAAGTTTCTGATCAATTCCAAGAAGTTGGAGTGTCTGTTGCATCAGCTCAGCTGTAAAGCTAGTTCCTTGGTCTGAGTCTACCTTCAAGGGTAGACTCCACCTGGAGAACACTTGATCTACCAGGATTTTGGCAGTTGTCTTTGCCGTGTTGTTCTTAGTGAGAAATGCTTCTACCCACTTGGAGAACAAATCCGTGACAACAAGTGCATACCTGTTGTTCTTACTAGAGTTGGTAAGATGGCCAATGAAATAGATCTGGATCACACTCCATGGTTCAGATTGCATTTGGGGCAGCAATTTGGCATTTTCTTTTTACTGAAATTGGATTGTTCTGTGCACACACTATGCAGTTGTCCACATAGTGTTCTACAACTTTGGCCATTCCAGGCTCCCAGATGACTGTTTTGAGTATCTGAAGGGTGTTTTCTGTCCCCTGGTGTCCACCAGTAGGAGTGTCATGAACCATATAAATAAATTCAGTTCACAGTGATTGTGGTGCAACCCACAATTTGTCACCTGTATCTTGTTTGTGATACCAGATGAGCTTCTGATCACTAGACAAGTGTATATTGTCCGAGTGCCTCTTGTAGGGACTGCCAACAGGTACTGGCTGTTCAGTTCCTTTGTCTAGAAACTTGAACACATCTTTTATTTCTGGATCTGTTTTTTGTGCAGCAGAGAGGTCCAGTGGAGGTTCTGGTACCAATTTCTTACTGGCAGCTATGATAGATGCCGCAATAGCTGCTTCTCCTAGTGGGCGAGTCATTGTCCATGTCACCCCCCCCCGAGCCCCTGCTTTGGCAAGCTAGTCAGCTCAATCATTAAACTCATGTTAAGGGTCAGATTTACAGTGAGCCTTACCTTGTGAATGTACAGTTTATGAGTAAACATCTGTGTTAGGGTGTGTATATACACAAACAGTTCCCTATATTTGACAGGGGTTCCATCATATGATGTAAAATTGTTATTTTGCCAAAATGGAAAGAACTCAGTGAGCAATGAGCAGACCCAATTAGAATCTGCAAAGATGATGGCATCCTTTTCACCATGGGGCATGATCTTCAATGCACAGGCCACAGCGGCCAGTTCAGCATACTGTGATGAGATAGTGCATTTCCTTGAAATGTGTCTGAAATCACCTTCATGATCCAGAATGAGCACTCCAAGCTCTGCCACCTGCTCCCCATCCACATAGGATGCAGAGACATCTCTAAAGATGCGGAACATGGTGGTGTCTTCCAGGACCTCTGGTGTAGGTGGCAGAAATGGTCCTGGGTCAGGTAGGTCAGGTTGTTGGAGGGCACAGTTGTGGAGCATGCCTGTGTAGAGTAGGCCATGGGCCAAGATGAGGGCATTTTTGCAGGCAGCACCTTGATGTCCCTGTCCTGCAAAAACAAAGACCAATGGGTCAGCCTGGTGTTAGAGACTGATCCATCTTTTACTTTGTCTGAAAGCAAAAAGTTTGTTGGGGTGTGACAGGTATGCAAGATAATAGGGGCATGCCCAATGATGTACAGAAAGTGTTTGACAGCCCAAAAGGTCACCAAGAGTGTCCTCTCACAGAGAGTATACTTTCTCTCTACAGGGGATAGCATCTGTGATGCATAGGCAATGGGTCTGTGATACCCACTGTACTTTTGTGCCAGCACTGCAGAGATTGCCACATCAGGGATGGCAGTTTCCAAATGGAAAGGTAGTCATGGGTTAGGGTTAATCAGTGCTGGGGCTGAGGCTAAGGCCTGTTTAAGTTGTGCGACAGATTCAGTGTGTGTGGGACCCCATGTCCATGACATCCTTCTTCAGAAGTTCATACAGGGGAGCAGCCTTCCTGGCAAAGTCAGGGATGAAGTCCCTGGAGTAGTTTACCATACCTAAGAAGTGTCTGAGTGTTGCCATGCTTTTAGGAAGTTGTAGATCTTGCAAACCCTGGATCGTCTTGACAGCTGGGCTTCTCCCTTGGTCTGTGAAGCATAGACCAAGGAAAATTACCTCTTTTTCACACAATTGTGCTTTAAAAGGGTTGCACTTGAGGCCTGCTCTCCTGAGGAGAGTCAGCAATTTGTCTAGAAGGGCCAAATGTTCTTCTTTTGTGGTGGTTGCTAAAAGCAAGTCATTCATATACTGCAGGAGACACTGGGGAGTGCAGAATCCCTGCAGGGCATCCATCATGTGCAGATGGAAGAGGGAAAAGCTGTAATGAAAGCCCTGGGACAGACTGGTCCAGGTGTACTGGCACCCATCAAAGGTAAAGGCAAATTTGTATTGGCTTTCCTGTGCTAATGGGAGTGACCAAAACCCATTAGAGATGTCAAGAGCTGAGAACCACTTTTTATCAGGTGTCAGGAACTGATGCCACAGTTGGGGCACAGCTGGGGGTAACTTGATTAAGTTTTCTGTAGTCAGTTGTGAGTCTCCAAGCACCATTTGGCTTTTTCACAGGCCAAATGGGTGAATTGACCATAGAGACACAAGTCCTAATCACTTCTTGTTGTAACAGTGACTGGATGGTCTCCTTCAATGAGGGTAAGGCTTCAGCAGGAAATGGGTACTGCTTCTGCTTCGCAGGATTGGGTCCTGGAATCTCAGTGGTGGTGTGCATCCTTCCACAACCATGCTTGTTGGTAGCAAGCACATCAATGTGTTCCTGTAACAAAGGTGCAAGTTCATAAAGCAAATCATGACTTTTGAACAGAGCCATGATGTCATACTCCTTGTTATGGGAGATGGCTGCCACAACATGTGAATCTGGTATGGTGACAGCATGACATTGCCCCTTGATCTGTAGCAATATCCTGTTAGTTAGAGCCACCACACATCCGTGTACTGCAAGGAAATCAATTCCCAGTATGCTGGGGCGATGATGTAACACCATGAGGTCAAAGACAAAATCAATCTTGAGATGGTCTACCTGCACAGGTAGAGATAGAGATAGATAGGTTTGTAGCTGGGTGCCATCCACACCCTGTGCATTGGTCTTCCAGCCAGTAGACCAGGCAGACATGGTTGGGTTCTCATCATGGAGCTCAGACATGGCTTCTCCTGTATCTAGAAGCATGTCTAGATGGCGGCCCCCAACCATGGCCCTTACACAGGGCCATCCATTTGTGTCAACAAGCAAGTCACTCACAATCCAGACTGGGGCCTGTAATTGTCAATCAGTGCAGTTCCTGGATTCTTCTTCATGCATCTGTCCCTGCAACCTGAGGCCTGTGGGGGTTCATTGGACCTCCTCTCGGCACTTCACAGGACACGAATACTGTACCTGTGACATCAAGGCAGATATCTTGAACTGTTCAATTGGTGGTTCTTGGATCACCACATCAGTCTGGCCAGTGCCCGATGCCGTGAAAGGGTTTGTCCCTTGGCTGCTCAGTTGTTCAGTAGCTGAAGGCCAGAAAGGGTTGGTGTTCTAGCCGGTGCCAAAGCCACCATGGAATGCATGGATGTGGCCTCCTTCTTGACACGGGCCTCCTCCAGTTGTTTCCAGAGAGTCTCGTTCTCATCTTTTAAGTCCCAATAGCTAGGCCTGTTATGGTACTTGCCATCAGAATTTTAATTTTTCCAATTCCTGTTGTTGTTGTAGATCCAATAAATTTTATAGTTCCGGTCCCCCCCACCTTGTGTGACTGCTTGTCATCAGAAGGGGCTTCCTGCTTATCATTGTTACCTTCCACTATGTAGTGGGTTGGTGCAGGGCTCACCAAGGTGACTTGGGCCGGGGCTCCCTGGGCCACCAGAGTTTGGATGGCGGTGGTCTTGTTGGGGTTTTTACCGGAAGCTAGGTTATGGAGGTAAACCTGGAAGGCACGCTCCGTCTTGGTGAGGATCTCACCAAAGGTGTCGGTCTGTGGGTAAACATTGAGTTCAACCTTTTTTCAGAGAGCCGGAGTCATGTTCCGGATGTAAAAATCCTTGTACTTGATTTGATTTTTGTCTGCATTCTTACCCACTAGGCCCTTGCCGGCCTCATAGGTGAGCCACAACCATTGATTGTAAGCTGCTGGGCTTTCCTTCACATTTTGCTTAACCTTGTAGGCCAAGCAGGCAACAGCGATAACTGGGGAGTTAGCAGCAAGAAGTGCTTGTGAGATATTATTGAAATTGAGCATCTTGCTGTTGCGGACAGCCTCTTGGAGTTTTGCCCAAAGGGTGGGCTCGATGGTCTGTCTCAGGACTTGAACCTGGTATTCGGCTGGAGAGAAAGCTTTTCACAAAGGGAGCACACTTTCTCCAGATTACAACTGAGGATGTCAGTCGGGCCCATCTGTCCAATGCCTTGAGCAATTTGTTGAACAGAGTGAGCTACTTGTAGGGGATTGGATGTAGGCATGTGGGGAGTAGGGTTCAGTTCCACATGGCACAGAGCACCGTGAAGGGCAGCTTCTGCCACTGCATCAGTGACTGCTTTGAACGTATGCTCCTTGGTGACAGCATTTTCAAACATGCGTTCAATATGCTGCTGCATGGATAGCTGTCCATCCATTGTTCCTAGTCTGGTTAAGACATTTTGTACAATGCTGCGCACTTCCATATTGTCATTCCTGGAGAGGGGTGCCAATAGAAGCCTGCTCCTACTCGGAGGTGGTCAGCCTCCCGTATCATGGGGGCCATCATTTTTGTGTTGACGTGACAGCTTAGAAGGCATGCCAACGTGACAAGGGGGTAGGCTCACATGGCATGTAGACAGGCCAATGCAGCCACCATCTTGGGGATCGCTAACAAAGGCCACTGCCCTGTGGGGCTGGGTCTTGGATGTAACAAGGTGGCCTATGTCCTCATAATCAGAGTTGTCATCGCCTGATGATGTAATGTCAATGAGTGTGTACTGAAAACCATTCATGGCTTTTACATGGCCAGAGAGAATATCTTGCTGATGGCGCATTCTCACCATCTTGTCTTTACATTTCTTATGACAAACTTTTGCATTGCCCTGGTCAATACCCTTCTCAACCTCGCACTGCAATACTCGGTATGTAGCACCCAATTCAACGTTTTCCCTAAGCTCTTTTTCTAGCTCATGCATCAACCTTACATTCTTTTCCTTCAGTTCAACATTATCCTCTCTCAAACTGTCATTCGTGTCACTCAAAATGTCATTGAAATAAGATAGCTCTTTCTTATCACATTTTAACCTTTCATTGTCATCCCTTAACATACACAATTCATGCTCAGAGTATTGAGCAGTACAATGCAAGAGTCTGTTATTGTGATCCCGGAAGTGACTGTGTCTCCTCCACTAATTTCTGTTCCCTTTTCAATAACTCCGATGTCTGCAAGCCCATCTCTTTTTTTAGAGAAGCGTTTTGCAGTTCAAGGGAGGCACATTGTGATAGTAAACATTCTATGGCTGTATATAAAGCCACACCAAGAGACCCTTGGTGTGATACTTCTTGGCATTTTGCCTAAACTCTAAGTATTGGTCAGAGATCATAAGCAAGAGGTCTTCAGTCGATTTTGCAGCCAGCATGAAGTTGGTCCACCCTCCGTGGGAGGTGAGGTAGTTAGAGACATCGAGTCTCAGTTCTGTGCACAGTTCCGGCATAAAAAACAAAGGGGGTAGACCCACAAAGAAAGAAAGCAGTCGAAAAACTGGATTTAAATCCTTGACGCCATTACCCAACAGCTTTCCAGTCCCCCGTGGGCAAACAGTGGAGCCAAGGCAGTACAATGCTACTCGCAGAGGGAGTATACCAGTAGTCCAGTGTGGGTCTGCCATGCCTGAAACCAAGATGGAACAAGTCGGTAAGAGAACTATAAGTACAATTTCCAACCTGCACATGGTCACCAAATGTAACGGGGTGGTAAAACCATCACCTTCTCAGCTTCTTGTTGGAACTGCACTAAAGTGAAGAAATGACAGACAAGTGATGTCCAGCACAAAAAGTGATTTATTTATGGTAAATAAAGCAGGCTTACAACCAAACAGTGTGATCACTGGAAAAATAGTTCCAATCTTTCTTACCTATAGGCAGCAGTATGTCTCTTCTCAGAGAGCAGGTGCTATGCAAAGGGTCTTATACCCTTGATAATTGTCATAGCAACAACTGAAAAGATATATAAAAACTTTATAATTAGTCAGTGGTAAATGACCAGACTCCTCGCTAGCCTGGGAAAGCATGCTGAGCTAGCAAATGTAACAGATAGCTAAGACAATAGATCTTGTGTATCATGAAGGACACTTGCAGTTACATATGCAGTTATAGTTCTGTACTAGCACCAAAGATGGCAGTATTGCCCAACTAATCATTATACAATGGTGTAAATAGAAGTATATCCCAAGTGTTATAATCAGAATAATAGCGAAGGCATTATGATTCTCAGTAAAAATACAGTAGAACTAAGATCCTGACACTTATGCTTATATGATAAGTGCCTATGCCCTAAGGTTAGTACATATACCTATAAGTATTACTGTCTGTGAGATATGGGCCAATCAGGGATGCTGGTCCATGGATAATAGTACCAATCCATTATACCGGCTATCCTCGGCCTTTATCTACCTGCTTGATATTGTTCACTCTCTATGGATGCTTCTATAACTTTTGAGCTTACCCTGTGACCTTTACCTAGCTCTTGTGGCTATTTGCCCACAATGTTATAATTGTCTTACTTGCATTGTATTGTTATCACCTAAGAATTACTTATTTGCCACCATATCACAAAAGTGGGAGCAAGACAGAAGCAGGAAACTACAGACCTGTTAGTTTAACCTCAGTGATAGGGAAAATGATGGAATCACTTCTGAAGGAAAGAACTGTTGAGTATCTAGAGGCCAGAGGGGCACAGGACCCAAGGCAGCATGGATTCACAGTGGGAAGGTCATGCCAGATGAATCTGATATATTTATTTTACTGGGTGACCAAACTAGTAGATCAGGGAGGGGCTGTGGATATGGCCTACCTAGACTTTAGCAAGGCATTTGACACAGTCCCACACAAAAGATTAATATACAAGTTAGCCAGCCTGGGAGTGGGTCCCAAGATGACAGCCCAGGTAAGAATTGGCTGGAGAATAGGACACAGAGTAATAGTAAATGGAGTCCACTTTGAAGAAAGGGGTTACTAGTGGGTACATCGAGGGTTCAGTATTAGACGGACCTCTTCAATGTCTTTATAGCGACATTGCAGAGGGACTGGAAGGAAAAGTATGTCTCTTTGCAGATGACACAAAGATCTGCAACAGAGTTGATGCACAAGGTGGGGTGGAAAGGATGAGAAGGGATTTGGCAAGGTTAGAGGAATGGTCAAATGTATGGCAGCTTAGATTCAATGCTAAGAAGTGCAAGGTAATGCACCTGGAAACAAAACCCAGGGAAGAGTACACAATGGGGGTGAGATACTAACAACAACAAAAATGAAAAGGGACCTGGGGGTAGTCATATCAGATGACCTAAAGGTGGGCAAGCAATGTGAGAGGGCAGCAAGGAGGGCTGGAGGGATACTGGGATGCATAGGGTGAGGCATCACCAGTAGACAACAGGAAGTTATTATGCCTCTGTACAGACAGCTGGTGAGACCCCATCTGGAGTACTGCGTGCAGTTCTGAAGACCCAATCTCCGCAAAGCCATAGACAGGATGGAAGCTGTCCAGAGCTGAGAAACGAAAATATTGTAGGGTCTGCACCAGAAGACATATGAAGAGAGACTTAAAGAGCTTAATATGTATAGCCTCGAGGGAAGGAGGGAGAGGGGGGCCATGATAGAAACTTTCAAGTACCTCAAGGGAATCAACAAAGTCCAAGAGGGTAGCATCTTTCAAAAAAAGAGGTGTGCAAGAACAAGGGGGCACAATTTGAAGATGGGGGGGCGGCTCAGAGGCAACTTAAGGAAGTATTTTTTCACAGAGAGGGTTGTGGATGCATGCAACGGCCTTCAGGAGGAGGTTGTGGAGTCAAAAACAGTGGTGGAATTCAAGCATGCATGGGACAGTCATAAGGCAATTCTAGGGCATGGGGGTAGGAAGAAGTAGGCTGCTGGTTAACTAGGATCTGCAGCTTATCCATTAGGTAGGGGAAATGGGCAGACTGGGTGGGCCATGCGGTCCTTATCTGCCATCAAATTCTATGTTTCTATATCCATCTTTCAGATGAGACGTTAAACTGAGGTCCCATCTGCCTGTTCTGGTGGTAGTTCAGGTGGATGTTAAAGATCCCATGGCACTTCTCAAAAAGAGTAGGAGAATTTCCCCGGTATCCTGGCCAAATTTCCCCATTCACTGAAAATGCCACCAACAACTTAATCTGGTTCAGTTTCAGTTTCCATCTGTACCCCCACTCCCCCCAGTCACCCCTGAAAAGGGACTTCTAGTCTCAGTGAGCTTACCAGGTCAACAAAATTCAATAAATAAATAAATAATAAACAAATGATAAGCCTAACCTTACTTCTGTCATGATGGCACTTACCTTTTATAACCTGTACATTATGCTTGATGTTAAGATGACCTATGTTTTGTACTCTGCTTCCTTGATTGTTGTATCCTGTTTTAATGCAGACTGCTGAGAAGTGTTGCTTTTCTGTATTATTGCTGCTATTGTCGTGTATTGTGTACTCTTACCTTGTAACCTCCCAGGTCATGCCTGAAAATAGTCATTCACTTGGCTAGTGCACCTTACCCGGTGAACAAAAACTAAATAAATAAGTGCAGGGTGTAGTGACGCAGCAGCAGCAGGTCCCTCCTCTGTCTAGTTTGGTTCCTCTCTTGATGCAGGCCTCTGTAATGATATGCAAACCCACTTTCAATTTGTTTGATTAGGCCTCCCCTCCTCTCCACATGTAGCAGTTGATCTCTCCCTCTAAACTCACAAGGGTAGCTTCAGTCCGTGTAGTCTGACCATGCCAGATCAGTACGCCATGTCCTGTCATCCAGTATAACGTACTGCGACAACAAATACCTGTCAGTGGAGCTGGCTGGGTGGCTCACTAGACACAGGGCTGCTCTTTGTTATGGAATTATGTTGCAATGTAGCAAAAGTCTCTCTGCATGCCAGGAGAGTGATCTCACAGTTGTACACTTCTTCTGATTTCTGCATTCAACCTCTCAAACCACACAGTACAAGCACACTATTATTTCCTTTTTTACAGTTGCCAGAATTCTGCTCGGCTCTGGCAGATGCATAATCCGTCTCCTCGACTTTCAACTTTAGCTCCTTAGTCTGACTCTCAAAACAGTCACAGACAGACTGAAAAGTTCTGGAACTGCCCCTGCCATTTACTGAGGAAATCTAGCTCTCAGTTGTCATTCACTCACAGCAGGCTGGAGGTCTGTTACTTGATAAACGATTGGCTGCTTCATGTTTCAGTCATGGGCTGAATTAATGAAGTCTTTCTCAGGTCCAAAAGCCCTCTGTGGCTTCTTCTGAAGGTATTGGAGCCTGAATGGCTGTGCAGTCATCTGTGGACATCATTACTATGTTCATGGGGGTCAGAGATGAAAAAGATGATTGCTGAAGTTGTAACCCACAGGCAGTCATTTCTAAAATGTCAAGTTACAAAGCTCCTGCTTATAAACATTATTCTGTGCCCCAGACATGTTGTGTGTGATCAAGCTTAAGTATCTGGTTTGTTTGGGGCAATGATTAGGGGCTTTCCAATTCAGTAAGGAGTACTTTGCACCTGCTCTGTTGATTCCTAAACGACCTCCCTTCTGCTTGCTCATCTGAATGCATCCACATGTATGCAGATGAGAAAGCCCTGTTTGTCTCTGGATCTTCTCCAGCTGAGCTAAGGTCCAAACTCCAACCTTATTTTGACTTGGTCCAGAAATACTTCAGATCAAATCAGTTGTCACTAAATGCAAAAAAGACGGTCTCTATGTGCTTTGGCGCTAGGCCAAGGCTTTCCAAACTCCTATCCTTTTCCCCCCTTCCACATCCTAGATGGGGACACAATTGATGACGTGCCCTTATTTAAATACCTAGGTGTCTGGCTTGACAGACACCTCAGTTTCTCACTGCACATAGATGCAATCTACAAAAAACTCCACCCAAAGCTTGATGCCCTCTACAGAAACAAAAGCTCCATCCCTCTACCCACACTCCGGGATAGCTACACTAAGATGATACTCCCAATCTTTGATTATGGCAAAATGTCTATGGTGCTGCCCAGATGTCCACCCTGGCCAGATTGGACACCCTCTTCCACCCCTTCTGTCATTTCACTCTGAACTGCTCTCCCCACATCCACCTCTGCACTCTGTACTCTTCACTCTCCCTCTGTCCCCTTGAAGATCACCACCTAACCCATTGTGCCTCCTTTATTTCCAAGTCCTGTCTTACTTCCCTCACTCCCTATTTGACCTCCCTCCTCTTACCTACCCCCCACCCTCCGCCTACTCACTCTGTCACCCCAGCTATCACTCCCTCCTACTCCCCTCTCATAAATCCTTTGCTGGTCAGTCTGCTTTCTCTTTCCTCTTTCCCAAACTTTGGAACTCTCTCTTCCTACCCATAGCTCTGCTTCCACTAAGCACTCACTAACCTCCCTACTCTACACCCATACCCCCTCTTGCAAGTGCCCCAATACCACCTTCCCCTCCTTCTACTCCTCTCCCCTCTCCATTCCCCTGCATCTGCCCCAGTTTGCCAGTATAATTTATTTCTCTCTCTCTCCCTCCTCTCCCCCCACCCCTACTTCCTCACTATCCACCCTCTCTCTACCTGTCCTTATTACTTTACTCCTGTAATCCTTCTGGCTTATAATGTACATATTGTAAATATTAACTGCCATTGTACTAGCTAATCTATGTATCTGCTTATTTTGATTCCTTACTCCTGTATCCTTACAGTTATATTGTACATATTGTATATACTGCATATACTGCATATACTGCTACTGTACTAGCAAATCTCTCTCTGTATTATTTAGTATATACTATGATATTGCAATGTATTTCTCGCACTCCCCCTCTCCCCCAGGATGGATCTGGAAAAGAGCTGGTATAGGCTCAGTATGTCTTTCCTGGTGAAACACTTTAAAGAGGGGTCTGGCCAAAATTTCTGGCATTACTAAATTCAGAATTTGGATCAGCATATCCCCAATCATCCTCATGCCAATAATGAGACTTCTAAGTTATTTTGTTTACACGTTACAAGTCTTGTTGTAACCCTAAATTCATAATCTGTTCTAAAAAGCCAGTTTCAGTAAAGAGCTACTGATGATGTCACAACCAGAACTCACAGCCTAGTCCTTCTTAACTACCTCATAAGACTTATTTCTTCCGCATTACATAAAACTGCAGTTGTAGTAAACATATAAAAAAGGAAAATTAACACTGGTTGGATCAGGGCATGCATTTCCATTATGTGCAGATGCAAGGTACAGTACTTAAGAACGTGTCGGGGGTTGGAATACAGTGGCAAGCATGGCTTTAGAATGACAAAAATGTGTACAGTTTTTTGAATACTGTAGGGATGAGATTTTGAAATGGCACCAGACATAAGACTGCAACTGTGTGCAGCAATGACACACTCTCAAAATGTAGCCGGGACACACAATTTTGGAAAGTGGCAGGGACACTAAAATTCATAACATGGCGGTGTCACATAGTTTTAAAATGTGACAGACACACACAATTTTGAAATGCAGGAGACAAATAGTTGTGGAAAGTGGCAGGGATATGTAATTTCGTAATGTTTCTTGGATTCATTAATTTAGCATGTGGCAGTGATGCACAATTTCAGAATGTGGTTGGTGTGCTTGATTTTAGATTGTGGTGCCAACATTCAATTTCATAATGCAATGTGGACACAAAATCTCAGAATGTAGCAGTGACAGTTTCAGAATGTGATAGTCACATGCAACTTCAGACTAAGGCAGAGATATATAATTTTAGAATGTAACTTGGACATGCATTTTTTGAATGTGGCAGTGATACTCATTTTCAGAATGTGATTGCAAAGTGCAGTTTTGAAATGTGGGAATACACATTTTCAGAATGTGACAATGACAGGCAGTATTGGAATGTGGATGTTACTTTTTCAGAATATGGCAGGCAGGTACTATTTTAGAATGTAGAGGGCTCATGCTGTTTTGGAATGTGTCAATGATGCACAATTTCGGAATGTGGCAGTGACACACAATTTCAGAATGTGACGGTGACTCACAGTTTTGGAATGTGTCAGTGATGCACAATTTCAGAATGGGGCAGTGACACACAATTTCGGAATGTGGCGGTGATGCACAATTCCAGAATGTGGTGATGATGCACGATTTCAGAATATGGTGGTGATGCATGATTTCAGAATGTGGCAGTCACACACAATTTCAGAATGTGGCAGTGACGCACGATTTTGGAATGTGGTGGTGACGCACGACTTTGGAATGTGGTGGTGATGCACAATTTCGGAATGTGGCCGTGAAGCATATTTTCAGAATATGACAATGACAGTTTTGGAATGTGGTGGTGGTGCACAATTCTGAAATGTGGAGGTGCATAATTTTGGAATGTGGTGGTGGTGCACAATTTTGAAATGTAATAGTGACGCACTGTTTCAGAATGTGGCACTGATACACAACTACAGAATGTGACACTGACATGACTACATAATATGGCACTAACGCATGACTTTGGAATGTGGCAGGAATGCACAATTTCAGAATGCGGTGGTCACGCACAAGACAATTTTGGAATGTGGCGGTGACACACAATTTTGGAATGTGGCAGTGATGCACGATTTCAGAATTTGGTGGTGATGCATGATTTCAGAATTTGGTAGTGACGTATTATTTTGGAATGTTGTGGTGACGCTCAATTTCAGAATGTGTCAGTGGTGATGCACAATTTCAGAATGTGGCAGTGATGCATGACTTCAGAATGTTGCAGTGACGCACAATTTTGGAATGTGTTGTGAAGCTCAATTTTCAGAATATGGTGGTGACACAATTTTGGAATGTGGCAATGACAGTTTTGGAATGTGGTAGTGGTGGTGCATAATTTTGCAGTGTGATGATGTACTGTTTCAGAATGTGGCAGTGACGCACAACTTCGGAATGTGGCACTAATGCACAACTTCAGAATCTGGCACTAATGCACAATTTCAGAATGTGGCAGTGACGGACGATTTCAGAATGTGGTGGTGACGCATGATTTTGGAATGTGGTGGTGACTCATGATTTTGGAATGCACCAGTCATGCACGATTTCAGAATGTGGTGGACATGCATGATTTCAGACTTTGGTGGTGACATAATTTCAGAATGTGGCAGTGAGGCACGATTTTGGAATTTGGTGAGGCACAATTTTGGAATCTGTCAGTAATGCACGATTTCAGAATGTTGGCAGTGGCGCACATTTTCGGAATGCAGTGGTGATGCATGACTGGAATGTGGTGGTGATGCACAATTTTGGAATGTGGCGGTGAAGTACAATTTCAGAATGTGCTGGTGACACACAATTTCAGAATGTGGCAATGACAGTTTTTTGAATGTGGTGGTGGTGCACAATTTTGGAATGCAGTGGTGCACAATTTTGGAATGTGATAGTAATGCAATGTTTCAGAATGTGGTGGTGACACACAACTTAAGAATGTGGCACTGACGCATGACTTCAGAATGTGGTGGTGACGCACAATTTTGGAATGTGATGGTGACGTACAATTTCAGAATGTGGCGGTGATGCACAGTTTCAGAATGTGGCAATTACAGTTTCAGAATGTAGCATTGAAAAACAACTTTGGAACGTTGTTTGGATGTGCAATTTTGGAATGCAGTGGTGTGCACAATTTTGGAACATGGATGGGACACACAATGTTGGATTGTGGTGGGGATATGATGCACAGTTTTGAAATGCAGTATGTGCATACAATTCTGGAATGTGTCAAGTGTCATCAAGGCACAGGTCCAGAAGCATAGAAAAACCAGGATCAGCTGTAAAATTCACAACAACTGATTTATTAATAATAGTAAAATAAAAAAAAAATTGTTCGGTATAACTATTTATGAAGGCAGTATAACCAGAGAAAGTCCATCGGAGTTTCTTCTCAATTTCCAATTTTAGTCTCTATGTCTCTCTTTTGCAGAACATTGCAGGTCCTTTTTATAAGTCTGTGCAGGAGCTCATTAAGAAAATAGCATGTTTCTCACACAGTGTTCTTGTAAGTTTCCAGTGTTCTTGTCAGTTTCAGCAGGTGCAGCAAAAAGAGCACTGTGACCCAGAACTGACCTCCTGTTTACATCTTCTGCAAAAGGCTTAAAAATTGCATCTCAGGTTAACTCCTTGAGTTCCAAATTGCTTTGCAATCATTTCAATAGCATAACTATATACAGTTTTAGCTTTGCAAACATTTCAACAGTGTAACTATATACAGTTTTAACCAAAGGGATCCCAGTATCAGTAACATTTCCACATAAAGAGTCACATATATTTTTATACCCACAGATATGCAAGAGGGGGAGACAGAATAGCAAGTGAGAATAGATAGCAAAAGGCAGAGAATTGCAAGACCGTCGTGGTGATCAAGTCCTAGATCTCTTGAGAAAATTTGGTTGCACAACCAGAAAGAAAAGGAGAACTGATCCTTGCATTTAAGCTCTTTCTGCATAACAAATGGGACAGGACTGTATTCAACCCTGTCACATACCTCCCCCCCTCCTTAAGAGGGAACCTGTTTTAGAAAAAACAGGTTTCCAAAACTTTCTAGTAATTCTCATCTAACATAAGCATATAACCTTTACAGTTCTGTGTACATGCAGCATAGCAGAGAAGTTTCAACTCACATTTTTTACAACCTTTGGAATTCTCAATTCCTGATCCTTATCTAGACAGAAAATCAGCATTGACATTCTCTTTCCTAGATTTGTGTATCACTTTAAATTTAAATGGCTATAGTACCAGGTACCACAGTGTGATTCTAGAATTGTTATCCTTCATTTCGTTAAGCCAACAGAGAGGACTGTGATCAGTTACAAGTACAAAGTCAGCTCCTAGTAAGTAAAACTTAAGGGACTCCATGGCCTACTTTGCTGCAAGGCATTCCTTTTCAATGGTGGAGTACCTTTTCTCTCTGTCGTGCAACTCCCTACTTATGTACAGAATAGGATGTTCTTTCCCATCCATATGCTGACTCAAGACTGCACTTAGGCCTACGTCTGATACATCAGTCTGTAACAGAAATTGTTTCTCAAAGTCTGGTCTTCTTAAAACAGGGGCTGAACATAATGTAGCCGTAATGGCCCGAAAAGCTTCGTCACACTCTGGGGTCCATGTCACATTATTCGGATACCATTTTTTCATGAGTTCAGTTAGGGGAGTAGCTAACTCTGCAAATCTGGGAATGAATCTCCAGTAATAACCAGTTGGCCCTAAAAATCACCTGACATGTTTCTTGATTTTGGGGACAGTGCTGTTACCTACAGCTTCTATCTTGGAAACCTCTGGTTTGAGTTCTCCATTTCTCAAAACAAAACCCAAATAGTTTTCTGCATGCCCAATGCACACTCGTTAAGATTGTTAGACCTGTCTTTTTGATCAATTGGATAACTGCTCATAGGTGTTCCAGGTGGCTTTTCCAGTGTGGACTGTACACCATGACATCATCCAGTTACACAGCACAATAGCCAGTGTGAGGGGATAAAATTACATCCATGTACTGCTGAAATGTAGCGGGTGTGCTATGTAAACCAAATGGCATGGTGGTGAACTGATAGAATCCTATAGGAGTGGCAAATGCAGTTTTGTCTGTGGATTCTTTAGCTAGGGGGATTTGCCAGTAACCCTTGGTGAAATCGAGGGTACTGATATATTTGGCACTCCCCAGTCTGTCCACCAAATCATCTATTCTGGGCATAGGATAACTGTCAAATTCTGACACTTGATTAAGTTTCCTAAAATCAAGGCATGTTCTTACACCCCCTTCTTTTTTGTTTACAGTCGCCATTGGTGATGACCAAGCACTTCTTGACTCTTCTATGATACCCAGTTCTTTAATTTTTTGTATTTCCTTAACATGTCAGCTCTTAACCACTCTGCTAATCTGTATGTCTTTTGTCTAATAGGGTGAACATTTCTTGTCACTATTACGTGCTCGACCCCTTTTGCTCGGCCTGGTACTATGATAAAAGTACTGTTAAATGTCTTTAGCAAGTTGCAAATTTCTGTGATTTCTTCAGAGGTTAAGGAAACATTCATCTTTACAGCATCAGCAGTAACAGTTTGTTCCTGTCTATCATAAGTTACATCAATGTCTTCTTTATCAGTTTCTGGTAAAACTAGCAAAACAGCTTTTGGTGTTTTTTCAACCTATTTCTTGACGAGGTTAGCATGGTATATCTTAGTATGATTTCTCCTATTAGGGGTTTCAATCTCATAGTTAACTGTGCCGGTACATCTAAGCACTTTATAAGGCCCTTGCCACTTCATTAACAGTTTATTTTCTGTAGTGGGTAACAGTAATAAGACCTTTGCACCTTGCTCAAAACCTTTTCTTTTACTCCATGGTCATAATACACCTTCTGCTGGTTTTGGGCCTCTTCCTGATTACTATGGGTGAATTCAACATATTTTGCCAGTTTCTCTCTCAGGGCACACATATAAGATGTAATAGATTGCTTCTGATGGGGATTATCTACCCATGTTTCTTTTATTACATCTAGTGGCCCTCTAGGTTGTCTACCATACAGCATTTCAAATGGTGAAAAACCTGTTAATGCTTGTGGCATTTCTCTGTAAGCAAAAAGCAGGTAAGGCAAGTATTTATCCCAGTCTTTCCCTTCCCCCTTTACAAACCTTTTGAACATGCATTTTAGGGTTTAATTAAAATGTTAAACAAAACAGTCTGTCTGAGGGTGATAAGGGGAGGTTCTCATGGCAGTGATACCCAATAGTTGGCACAGCTCCTTCAGTAATGCAGCACCAAAATGATTACCCTGATCAGTAATAATCTCTTTTGGTATGCCCACCCTGCTGAAAATTTTGGCAAGCTCTGCTGCAACTTTAGGGGCTGTGACAGTACACATTGGAACTGACTCTGGGTATCGAGCAGCATAGTCACATACTACCAAAATGAATCAATTTCCCTTTTTACTTTTGTCTAGGGGCCAACCACATCAATTGCAATTCTCTCAAAAGGCACATCTATCAAGGGTAGGGGCACCAGGGGCACCTTGTCTTTTTTAGTCACTGGGGCAGCTTTCTGACACTCAGCACAAGAACTGCAATAGATAGCAACATCTTCATGAATTTCAGGCCAGTAAAATCTGTATAGCAATCTGGCAAGGGTTCAATCCCTCCCCGAGTGACTATCATGTGCTATCTGTAACAACTCAGATCTATACTTTTATGGTATAACCAATTGTTCTATCTGGTCCTGTGTCTGAAGTTTAACCAAAACTCTGTACAGTAGCCCATTACATTTTTTTAAACATAGGTTCACCCTGTTTTGGTTTCACCCCCAACTGCTTAAAATCACCCTGGAGAGAAACATTGTTAGCTTGTTCTGAAAGAAAATCACAATAAGTGATCAGTTTAGTTTCCGCATTTTCATATGTTAACCCCTTATGTCCATCAGTCTTTTGTTGCCACTGTTTCTTCAGGCATCGTCTTTCTTTCCTGGACTTCCGGATCTTGGAGCTGTGTTCAAACAAGTCCGAATCAAAATCAGCGAAAGGAAAAGAGTCCCCACCATCTGACATGTTCTTTGCCTGAGCTCTTGTCACCACAGCTGCTGAAACATGAGGATTAGCTCCCTCTTTGATTAACTTAGTAAATCCTGGAATGTCATTTCCAATAATCACAGGAACAGGTAACTTAGGTACTACCCCCACTTTCATTTGGTGCAACACCCCATTAATAGTCAGAGTTACTTGGGTGGTGGGATAGTATTGAGTGTCCCCATGGATGCAGATGACTCCAGTACCTGGTCCTTTTGGACATTGTTTTCCTACCACTTCAATATGCACTAGGGTCTGTCTGCTTCCCAAGTCTATAAGTCCCTTCACAGTCTTATTTCCCACCTTCACATCTGTTCAGTACTTGCCCCAATTTGCTAAGGACAAATCTGATCCAGTGTCACTCTTCTTACTATGGCAATTTCTTGCAATATGACCTGGCTTATTACAGTTATAGCAAATAAAGTCTTTGGGCACAGATTTGTTACCCCCACCAGAGTCATTATCAGACTTGGAGTTTAAATGGGAAAAAGAATGTCTTACCGGTGCTTGGCTGTTACCTCACTGCTGTGGTGTCTTCTGGCCATTTGGTAGTCTTCGGCCAAAGAAACAGCTTTTTCCTCACTTTCTGGTTGGTGTTCTTTCACCAAAAGCTGCACATCTGTAGGCAGAATGTTGATGAATTGCTCCACTGCAAATGTGTCGATGATCTGTGAGAGTGTTTTGCCTTCTGGTTGGAGCCATTTCATCAGGAGTTCTCCGAGTTGCGTGAAGGCTTCTCAAGGACTATCGACTGAGTTGTACTTCAGAGATTGAAATCACTGCCTGTAGGTCTCTCCTGAGATGTCATACCTTTTCAGGATTTCACATATTACCAGGTCATATTTTTCTGACTGTGCAGTGTTCTGATTGCTGTAGGTAAGTTGGGCTTTCCCAGTCAGGTAAGGTACCAGTCTTATTGCCCATTGCTGCTTTGACCACTGGCAGGCTGTGGCAACCCTTTCAAAAGTTGTCAGGTATGCTTCGATATCATCGGGGCACAACTTTGTAAGTTTAATGTATTTCAAGTTGCCTGTGTCCTGTTACTTGTCTGGATATGTGCCAGATCCTCTGCCTTTGATAGTCTGCAAGGCATCCAGCAACCGCTGCTCCTGTCACTGCATCTCTTCCCTCCACTGCTGCTCCATCTCTTTTTGTTGTATAGCTCACCATTTGAAAAAGGTAGTCAAGCTTTCAGGTTCTGTCACTGCCTGTTCTTTTTCTATAACTGGTGCTAGCTGTACAGTCTCAGCTTGGACTTCTGTCTCTGCTAGTTTGGCTGCCATTCTCCTCGTAACCACTCCTGGGTTTGCTGCTGCAGAATCCATACCTTTCTTCTATGCTTCCCTGGTACTAGGTTTAGTACCCATGCACAAAACTCCTGGCTTAGAGTATGCACGGCGTAAATCCCACTTAGGCTGACACCATCTGTCGTCGAGGCACAGGTCAGGAAGCATAGAAAACCAGGAGCAGTTGTAAAACTCACAACAAATGATTTATTGACAACAGCAAAATAAAAAATGTTAAAACATTTTTCAGTATAACTATTTTCGAAGTCAGTATAACCAGAGAAAGTCCATCGGAGTTTGTCTCAATTTCCAATCTCAGTCTCTGTGTTTCTCTTTTGCAAAACATTGCAGCTGCTTTTTATAAGTCTGTGCAGGAGCTCATTAAGAAAATAGCATGCTTCTCACACAGTGTTCTTGTAAGTTTTCAATGTTCTTGTCAGTTTCAGCAGGTGCAGCTAAAAGAACATTGTGACCTAGACCTAACCTCCTGTTTACATCTTCTGAAAAATACTTAAAAATTGCATCTTAGGTTAACTCCTTGAGTTCCAAATAGCTTTGCAATCATTTCAACAGTATAACTATACACAGTTTTAGCTTTGCAAACATTTCAACAGTAAACCTATATACAGTTTTAAATAAAGAGATCCCAGTATCAGTGACATTTCCACATAAAGATTCACATTTATTTTTATACCCACAGATATGAAAGGGGGAGAAAAGACAGAACAGCAAGTTAGGCTAGAGAGATAGCGAGAGGCAGAGAACTGCAAGACCGTTGGGGTGATCAAGTCCTAGGTCTCATGAGAAACTTTGGTTGCTCAACCAGATAGAAAAGAAGAGAATGGAACAGATCCTTGCATTTAAACTCTTTCTGCATAACAAATGGGACAGGGCCATATTCAACCCTGTCACATCAAGGACAAGAAGTTTCAATATAAAATGGTGTGTTCTGTCACATTCCAACAGTGTATATCCTTACTATATTCCAGAATTCCCAGTCTCCATTAAATTCCTTGATGCAAGTCCCTGTCACATTCTGAGATTGAGTGTCCCACCATACTGTGAGATGGTGCAACCCTGCTACATGCTGAGATTGCATGTCCCTCCCCAAAATACTATAAAATTGTACACCTCTTTGACATTCTGTATTTTGATTCAATGCTGCATTCCAAAACCGTCTCCTGATGCATTCTAAAGTACAGTACCATGCATCGAACATTCTGGAAATGCGAGCACTGCAGGCAACTCTGTGTAGGTTTTTTTTAAATGATTAATGCAGCTACAGTTTCTATAACTTGGGAGAAATAGATTCTATAAGGTTGCTGACAGGGAAGACTAGTCTGTGAGTTCTGCTTGTGACATCATCAGTGACTCTTCACTGATACTGGCTTTTTGAACAGGGAGTGAGATCAGCGTTATAAAGAAGAAGAAGAATCAGAATCAGCATTTATATAGCGCTTTTCATACACAGTATCCCAAAGCGCTGTACAAGCAATGCTAGACTGGTAGTGAAGTGACTGAATGTGTGGTAGCGGCCATATCGCACATCATCACCCACACACAGCCTGGATAATTGCATGAACCGGTTTATGGGAAGGGGAATATTGGCCAGGACACTGGGAATGTTCCCTGCTCTTTACAAAGAGTACCCTGGGTTCTTTTACTTCCACCTGGACACCCACCAGGACAACACCAGGATGGGCAGAAAGGACCTCGGTTTAACATCTCATCCGAAGGATGGCACACCCTAGCAGTACAGCACCCCCCAATACTGCACTTGGATGCCAGTGATTTTTAGGTGCAAGTCCAACCCGGTGTGGAACAAGAACCCACGACCTCCTGGTCCAGAGGTGGATGTGCTACCAACTGAGCCACGCTAAAATAGCCCATAACTTTAAAACAAAGTAATGTAGAAACCTAATTTTTAGTTTGGGACTTATTGGGGATAGGCTGATTCTAATTCTGCAAAGTAGTACTTTTGACCAGACTCCCTCTTTAGTAAATAAATAAATAAATCTATGAGCAATGTGGAACCTTAATGGTAAGCCCAATATGGCAGGGGTTATAGGCAGAAGGTAAGAGATAACCTACACCACTAGAAAGTGAGACAGTCTGTGAGGGTAAGCCACCCAACAGTTTGCATCACAGTGTATAATGAGAGATCACTGAAGCATACCTGAGGGTCTGCAACTGTGGTGCAGCCACTACGGGCTGAGAAGGCATCCCCACCAGCCACTATGGCCTGGTGACTGCGGTGTTGCCATGTAGCTACACCTAGTATGGTGAGGACGATTCTTCACAAAATATTGCAGCAGGGTAAGAAGTAAACCACATGAACGATGCCAGAGTTATGCAGAGAAGGTAGTAGAGAGATGAACCAATGGCCGGGACCACAATCGAGTTGAACCAGAGAGCAGAGACGATCCAATAAGTGAAGTGTGAGTGCGTCATCATGGAGGCCTGCCTGGCCTGCTCCAGTGGAGCCCATCAGGATGTGACACAGTGTCACAGCTTCTAGGATGACGAAAAGGATTAACTGCCATGTTTTCTGCAGTGACTGTGCTGCAGAATTCTACAGTACTACGTTGCATCCTAGCAGGCTCCACTGTCAGCGTGAGTAATAGAGCAGTGCCTCGGTTCTGCAACACCAACATATTATTAGGCTGTTAGGACCTTCAGCATTTAATCTGGGACTTGTACCAATTCATTAAGCACCCACATGGTCTTTTGGGGGTTGCAGTTGGCCATTAGGTCCAGAATAGCTAAACTGATCTTTGATTTAGACTAGTTCTTCATCTATTGCATGTGACTTTTTTTTTAATTACTATGCTTTATATTATTTTATTTATTTATTTTTTATTTATTCATAACTAGGATTACGAACACCTTTGAATCAGGGGTTCTTTTACAAAGGTTCCACGTCTAGCAGAAACAAACAATATATACACAGGTGTAAAATTAACAGTAGGTTGGTAACATAGCAGGGTTACAGTGACGTCAAATGATACAGAAAATGTTACAGCTGGTAAAACGGCTAATACAAACATACATACAAAATAAGCAAACAAGGAGCAGACCAGAATTGTAGACTTTGTCCTCATAAGTGCTAACAAGGAAAAAAAATAAGAACGGAAGAGATGCAGCGGGGAGAGAAGTGGGTATGAAGAGGTAGAAAGCTGGAGGTATCACCTAGGTGGCAGAACAGTGGGAAAAGGGAGGAATGGGGGAAACACTAGGTAGACAAGAAGAACCAGGTGAGTGGCAGTTAGACTCTAGAGGGAATAGTCACATTCACTCAGGGTTGTAAGGTGTTGGCTGAGTTTGGTTTTAAAGGGGCCCAATTTGGAATGCAAAAGGACTAAAGAGGGTAGGCCATTTAGCCCAGTTGGTGCCCTGTAGCTAAATGTTCACTGGGCTTGTGAGGTCCGGTAGCGAGGAACGAGGAAAATCTGTTTAGCTGCACTATGCGTGTGACTTTGGTTTGACTTTGCCATAGCAGTGACTGGGTGTCTGGAGGACTGGGTGTCTGGAGGAGTTAAGGCCAGGCACATTTGGTTTTTGCTAAAAGGCAGGTTTGATATTTAATTCTACCCTGAAGGTGGAGCCATTCAGTTTGCACATAGAGATCACAGGTATGAGTGAGTTTATCAGCCCCTGTTATTAGCCTGCAAGCCTTATTTAATGAGATCATCAGCCATTTGAGAGTGGTATCAGTGGCAGCACTGTAGATTATCAGGCCATAATCTATGATGGATAGGACTGAGCTGGTGACTGCTAATTTTAAGGCAGCAGGAGTGAGGCAGTGCCTATATCTGTAAAGGACCCCCAGTCTACTGTTTACCACCTTGGATATATGACGGACATGTAGGGCATATGATAGTGAGCTATCAAGCATAATTCCTAGGTATTTAAATTCATGAACCAGATCCAGGGGTAGGTCTAGGTTATTACAGATAGTTAGGCAGGCGGATTTGAATTTGTTTTGATGGCTTGCGAAGAGCGTTGTTTTTGTCTTTTTGTAGTTCATTAAAAGTTTGTGATTGGTAAACCAGGATTTGAGTTTTGTAAAGTTAAATTGAAGGTCATTTGCGAGGAGAAGGAGGTCAGCGTGGCTGGAGAAGAGAATGGCATCATCAGCATAGAGGACTATATTGCTATCACAGGCTTTGGGTACGATATTCAGGAAAAGGCTGAAAAGTAAGGGCTCAAGGATGGATTATTGTGTGACTCCAGAATGGACTGGGAGACTACTGGATAGGGAATCAGCTATTTTGACCTGTTGCATTCTGGTTTCGAGGTAGCTCTTGGACCAGCTAGTCACAGCGGAGAAAAGACCCAGGGAAAGGAGGGAGTTTAAAAGGAGGGAATGAATAACAGTATCAAAAGCCTCGATCAGGTCAATGTAAATTGACCAAACTATGTGCCCACGGTCTAAGGCTTTGTGAATGTAATCAGTGAATTCCAGTAGGGCTGTGATAGTACTATGGGCCTTACAGAAACCATGCTGCTGAGGGCATTGAATGTTGGATTTGGTTAGAAATTCAGTCTGCTGGTCAGTGACTACTCTCTCAAGGACTTTGGATAAAAGTGGGAGAATCAAAATGGGGTGGTAATTAAAGACTAGAGATCTGCCCCACCTCTGTGCACAGGTGAGACAACTGCAGCTTTCCACTGTTTGGGGAACTGCCTTAGAGACAGTAGTATGTTCAGGATGGCGGTAAGGGGCTTTAACATGACATTGAGCGAGAGACAGAGTAGTTTTATATCAAGGGTGTCACTGCTGTACCTGGTTTTTCCTAATACCCCAAGCAGATATTTTTTGGCCTCAGCAAGAGTGATTCTCTGGAAGTAGAAGGGGGAATATGAGTGGGAGAGACAGAAGTGCCAAGGGGGCATCTAGTGTTGGATTCATTGAGGAAGTTAATCAGAAGCACCTGGCTGAGATCTGTAAAAGCTATGTTGAAAGCATCAGCGATAGAATTAGGGTCTTGTACAGGGATGTCATTAACAACTAGCACAGAGGGTGATGTCTTACTTGCCTTACCAGTAAGATCCTTGATTTTTTGCCAGAAATTCCAGCTGTTTCCACACGAACTAGTGATATCATTTTGAAAGTGAGTAATTTTGGCCCTGCAGATTTCCCGGGTACATGCATTTCTAGCAGCTCTATAACACTGCTTAGTATCTGGTTTACCAGTGGACTGTGCAAAATGCCAAAGATTATCCCTGGCTTTCATCTTGCTTAAGAGTTCAGGAGTGATCTATGGGTTTGTGACCTCCCCTGGACTTTGATTTACGAGCTGGGGCAAAGAGATCACAGGCTTTATTATATTATCTAGCTTCCGGCTGCTGTCCCCAATCCACCACCACATTCTGGCACAGTTTCCCCTGGACTGTCCCCCAGAGCCGCCCAACCTTGACTGCTGAGGTGCCCTATAATGGTTGCAGTAGGGATCCAGGCTACCATGGAATGGGGGCTTCATTCAACTTCACCAGAGATCTCTCTTTTTTCTGAATGTGTGGATGGCGGGCATGTCCAATGGACATCGCAATGCTTCCCTCAGATGTCCTACATGCCCTCTTAAGCAACACTGGTCACTGCTCCAGCAATGGTGAGTCCCGTTGTCACCCAGGATCACCTGTGACTGGAGTCACTCTACTCCCTCCCCCCTCAGGGGTGGAGAGCATGCCATGGCTGCTCAATCCACCCCTGCCCCAGCTGGCCCTTGAGCATCCTGGGTCCATTCCCAAACCTGGGTCACCCACATTTCAGCGGTAAATCTGCATGCTGCACCGGTGTAACACATGTGACTGTCGATGGAAACACACTGATTTTATGGCTGGGTACCCTGTGTAGCAGTGGGAGGTAACTGCAGGACTTGTGGTACTAACTATAATGGTACTAGTTTCAGAATTGGGTTGGGAGCTTACACAGTGCAGGAGGAGTGAAGAGAGGGAACAGGCAATTGATCTTAGTTAACACATGTCTATGTACTTATGTTTACTCTCTGTATCTACCTACGTTGTCCTCTGTATTCACTGACGTGGAACCTTTGCAAAGGAGTCCTTGATTCAAAGGTGTACTTCTGATTATTTTAAATAAATAAATAAAATAAAATAAAAAGCATCTGTCAGAGCAGTTTATTTAAATTGAATTTATGTTACACTGAACATTTTTCTTCCCTAGATCCTTTGCTCCTGACTCCAATACAATCCTTGTGCAGTTTTTTGCATTTTACTACACTGTTTCTGTTACATTATATTGAGTCAACTGTATTTCACTGTGTGGATGTTGCATGGGTTGAACCTCTGTTAACACAGTAGGACAGTGCTGTTTCCCAGGAGGCAATGCTACAATTGTCACATAGCCCAGTTCAACATTCCATGGGTGAATATACCATGCAGCCTTGCTTACACTTATAACAGCCCAAGCCTCCCAACCTTAGCTGATCCCATATGCAGGAGTAGTGGTACAGTGATCATGACAGGGACCACATATAAATGGCCATTCCAGTAGAAACCTAGGTTTAGACACTGCTAGTGCATGCAGCTGTGCGCTGAGAGAGCCTTCAGGTATTGCATTTACTTCTTCCTAAACCAGACTGGGGAGCTCGTGACATGATAAGATGAATCACTTGTGTGGGCAGACTTCTGTAGTGCTGGCTACTTTTACACAGTACAGAAGCATATATCAGTCAGCGAGACTGTAACCAAGAGTCCCCCTCTATCCAACTATATACCGGAGAAAGACTGTAGTGCTATGGAGTCTCTTTTCTATAGTGTGTCTTGACAGCTAGTCAAGCTCCCTATTCCATATTGCCCTTGGATTCTTTCTCAGATTATGTGATATAATCAAAAGGCTAGCTATACAGGAAATATTTCATGTCATGGGTTGGAATCAGTCATCGAAGGATATATTATAATGAAAAACTGTTATTTTGCTTGAGGCCTCTCAAGGGACACGATCACATAAGTACTGAGGGTTACTGTGGTTACGGTAACAACTGTAAGGAAAGATGGGCAGAAGAATGGCATTCCAGACCATAGAAAGGGCACCGATAACACAGTCTATTATGTGTTATGGACTTGTCAGAGGCTAAATCTTGTTGGGCTCAGAGCTCATTCACCTTCAACTGCTCTTTCTTTGTGTGCCTACAAAAGCAGACAATCTGTTTTCTATTTCCACATCAAAATGGAAAATCTTTAAAGAAAAAAAAGAATCCCTGAACAAATACATGTCAGGGCACTTTGTGACACAATGGAAATCTGGAAGTGACAGCAGTGAACAGAATTCCCTACAACACTACAGCGCTTCAGAAAATGTAATCTAACAGAACAACAGTACTGATTAGCTGGAAAGAAAAAATATTCTTCCCACTTTATTTCTCAAGTGTTCCTGACATCCACAGATTCTTGACTCAGGTATTGTGTTTCTATCCTCCATTTATACTCCTGTCCCTTATTGGCCACCTCTTTGATGACTTCCAAGGACCAGTAAACTTGCCTTGGCCAGCGACCCCCATGGTGAAGCCATCAGTGGTATTCACCCCTGAAGAGCAGGAAATAACGTGGTCAGGAGTGGCATATGGTCCAAGAGTGATTGGAGTCATCATCCTACAGCTGGTTCTGTTTCCCCTGTCTCCCCTACCCCCGAGATACTGGCAATAAGGCCCCGAATGGACACACAACCCTACCGCACAATACAATGGAGCACTTGTAGAGTGGGAAAAAGAACAGTTACTCACCATAATAGCAGATCTTTGATAGAATCTCCCCCACTGAGCCACACCTTTGGAACTATAAGCCATCAACATTAGGACCACTCAGAAATTTCTGCTAGCTGGGAGGTCACGCACAGTGATGTGCAAAGTCGGTGTCTTAACACCATGTGGGCAGCCCCACTGCTCCTCAGTTCCCTGTGGGAGACAAGCTTAGAGGGCCTCTTACCGGCAGGAACCAGCAGACCAGACCAGTACCAGGCACAAAACAAACACAAAATTAGCAGCTCAGCTCTTGCTTATTCACAAACTTTAAATGGTTTTTACATTAGGGGTGCTACTGCTTTATGGCAAACATCAGTTGAAAAAGAGAATTCAGTGCACACCCTCCCCCCATGGCAAATCTTTCAAACACAATATTCTTTTTGCCTGAACCAGTCACACAAGGAGAGGTATGGAACCGGGCAATAACTGGATGCCTCCAGACAAGGCAATGGAGATCTGCCAGTAAATACCTCAGAAACGAAAAAAGGAGAAGGCGGATAGGTGCGCTGTGGTCAACTGGAGGCAATTCTCTTGAAAATCTACTGTTATGGTAAGTAACTGTTCTATCTTCATCGAGTAAGTCTCCTCCATTGGGCCACACCTTTGGAATGATTTCCAAGCAATACAGAACCTGTCCAGGGAGGAGGGCAGGACCTAATATGCAATCAGGACAGAAGACCTTGTAAAACAGTAAGA
Source organism: Neoceratodus forsteri (assembly GCA_016271365.2). Classification (NCBI taxonomy): domain Eukaryota; kingdom Metazoa; phylum Chordata; order Ceratodontiformes; family Ceratodontidae; genus Neoceratodus; species Neoceratodus forsteri. The sequence continues at coordinate 655,559,710 of CM057455.1, read as the reverse complement.
CCAAAGACAGAATGTCTCTGGGAGACGATGTGTGGACTGCAGTGCTTAGTGAAGGTATGCACAGTGCTACATGTCGCAGCAGCATATAAGTCAGCTGCTGAAACATTCTGCAAGCAGGAAACAGAAGTGGCCATACTACGTGTAACATGGCCACACACAGCACCAAGAGGTTTTTACCATACTCCTGATAACAATTCAACACAGTGAGCCAGATATTTGGACAGGTACTGTTTAGTCACAGGGGCTCCCCTCTTTTCCAGGGGTGAATGAGACAAAAAGCTGGAGAATTTTCTGCAGTCCTTAGTGCAGTCAAGACAGAAGCATAGTGTTCTATGTACATCAACTGTATGGAGCAATGCCTCACCTCTGTTACTATGCTCAGGGTAATATACGAGAAAGTTTATATTCAGCTTTAAAGTGAAATCACAGACCACTTTTGGTAGAGAGCATGGACTGGGTCACAAACACATCCTGTCCTTGTGGAAAATCAGGTAGAAGGCTCATTCATCAGAGCCTGAAACTCAGAAATTCTGTGAGCTGGAGTTATGGTGACCAAAAACGATGTCTTCCAGGAAAGGAAACACATCTCCAAAGTTTTAGCAGACTCAGATGGAGCCAAAGTCAACTTTGCAAGTATGAAAGTAAGGTCCCAAGGTGGAACGAGTTTACAAATCAGGGGATGCATGTGCAGAATACCTTTTAGGAATGTACAGGACTCTTCCAGCTGTGCCACCATGCACCCATCACTAGGGGTATGGAAAGTTGAAATGGTAGCCAAGTGCTCCTTAATGGATGAGTACTGGAGACCGTAGTCAGAAAGAGACAGGAGATAGGCCAGTATAATATTGACAGGACATGTAAATGGGTCCTCTGGGAAACACACCATATGGAGAAATGCTTCCATTGTAAACATAAATGTGTGTTGAGGAAGGCATTTTAGCCACAAGCAAGACATTAGCCACCTGATGGGAAACACAAAATGGGTAATGGCTATGTCTTCAGGACCGTGCATGCAGGTTCAGGGACCATAGGTCCAGATGGACCAGTGGTCCCCTTTCATGCAACAGTAGACCCTGACAAAGGGATGCCTAAACAAAGAAGCTCCACAGGTAGATGCTGCAGAAGTGGAAACCAGATCTGGCAAGTCTAGAAGGGGACACTAGTATTAAGGTTGTACACTCTGCCCACAGCCTGAACAGAGGAAATGCATAGAGGTACCTCCCTTTTCAGGTAAAGGAGAGAACAAACAGAAATATGGTAGTCTTGCATTGTGTGGGGAAGCAAAAAGATCCAAACTCTGGTCAACCCTCTCTTGTGAAGAGGTCATTTATAACAGAGGTCAGCAGTTGTCATTTGTGTACTTAGGACTAGAACTGGCTTGCCTAACTGCCAAAATATTTTGGACACCTGGGAGAAACACAGCTGACAACTAAAGGCCATGAGACATTGCCCAGTACCACACTCTCATTGCTTCCCTGCACAGGGGGTAAGAATGAATGCTCCTTGCTTATTTATGTACGAACATACGAAATTTGCCAGCAGATAAAGGCTCAGAGGTCTATCAAGTCTGCTCGGATGTGCAGCTAGCACCCCTTATTCTTCAGCTGACCCTACCTTCCACCCTTCCCCTCCACTGACCCTCACCTCTGCCCTGTCCCAGCCCCTTTTGAAGCAGTCCACTGTTCTACTGGATACCACTTCTGCCAGTAACACATTCCACCCAGCTACCACCCTCTCTGTAAAAAAAGTGTCTCCTCATCTCCCCTCCTGAACATTCCTCCCTCAAGTCTCATATCATGGTCCCAGGTGTCCCTTCCCTCCCTTACTTTGAACAGCCCCTCTGTACCTGTCTTGTTTATTCCTTTCATGTACTTAAAGATTTCAATCATGCCCCCCTGTCCCTCCTCCAGCAAGTACATGTTCAACTCCCTCAGCCACCTTTTGTGTGGTAAGTCCCCCAGCTCCTTGATCATCTTTGTCACCCTGTGCTGAACCCCTTCCAGTAACTTAATGTACCTCTTCAGATATGGGCGCCAGTATTGAACGCAGTACTCCAGGTGCAGTCTAACTCATGACCTATACAGTCGCAGAATCACCACCTCCCTCCTCGAGGATATACCCCTTGCAATGCAACCCAACATTTTGTTGGCCTTTGTAGCTGCCTTCCTACATTGTGCCGAGTTGTTCATTGACCCTATAATGAGCACTCCCAGATCCTTCTCCTCCTCTGTCTGGGCTAGCTGCACTCTCCCCCAGCAGGTAACTCCTCCTTGGGTTCTTCACCCCAAAATGCAACACCTTGTACTTTTTGGCATTAAATCCCAGTTGCCAGGAGTCTGACCAGGATTCTAGCTTTGCCAGATCATCCTGCAACCCCTGCCATCTCTCTAGGTCATCCACCACCGCTCCCATCTTGGTATCATCAGTAAACAGACTGATCTTGCTCTTGATGTCCAATGATATGCCTGCAATGAATATCCCAAACAACACTAGTCCCAACACTGAGTCCTATGGCACACCACTCGTCACTACCCTTGGGGATGAGAGCTCCTCACCCACCACCACCTTCTGTTGCCTTCCCTGAAGCCAGTTCCCTACCCATCTCACCAGCTTGGCACCTGCACCTGTGCCTTCTAACTTACTTCCCAGCCTCCCATGTGGCACCAAGTCAAATATCTTACTGAAGTCCAGATACAGGACATCCACTGCATGGCCCCTGTCCAATTGCCTAGTTGCCCAGTCATAGAATTCCACCAGTTTGGTTTGGAAGGATCTGCCACATATGAAGCCATGCTGTCTGCTGTCCTATAGTCCTTTGGCCTCCAGGAGGGCCACCAGCCTCTCCTTCAGGATAGTCTTCATCAGCTTACCCACGATGGATGTGAGGCTCACTGGTCTGCAATTCCCTAGTTCAACCTTGGGGCCACTCTTGTGGAGGGGCACCACATTAGCCATCCTCCAAGCCTGAGGTACACACCCTGAGCATAGTGAGGCATTAAATAGGTCTTCCAAAGGTCCCTCAAGGACCTCTGCCAGCTCCTTCAGTACCCTGGGGTGGATGCCATCTGGGCCCGGAGCCTTGTCCACCCATGTAGTGCATTCCACTGACATTGTCTGTCCAAATCAACAAGGGATTGGGGTTGAGGTGTTGTTTGAAGGTTTGAAGACCAAGAAGAAAAGCCTTCTTCTTCAGAACATTGATGTAAAGATCTGAATCCAGTTCAGTCCATGATCCCTGGGTTTGAAAGGGACACAGACAGGCACCCCAGCCCAGCCTCGAGGCATCCATTGTATCTGCACTGGAGTCAGGGAGAGGAATGGGACACCGTGAAAAAGGTGGTGGTGGTTCATCCACTATACCAGAGTACTGCAGAGAGGGAAAGTGACAAGTACTATCTGTTTCAACTCAGTTAGTTGATCCCACTGAACCCAAAGAATCCACTGCAGTATGCGCATATGGAGTTGGGAAAGGGGGACAGGCACTCTGGAAGCAGCTATAAGTCCCAGGGGACATAGGATTATCTGAGCAGACATGTAATGACTCCTGTGTATCAGCCGTGCCTGGGCAACAAGGGCCTCCACTCTATCTGCAGGCAGAAATGTATCACCCATTGCTGTGTCCCACACCACACCAGTGTATTGGAGGATCTGACAAGGAACTAGTTATAGATTTTGGTACACTGATCATACCACCTAGTTCCTCAAACAATTGTTTTATTCTGGACAATGTGTTCTGAACCACTTCCTTGGATGGGTCCATTAGTAGCCAGTCATCCAGATATGGGAAGACATAAAGCCCTTCTCTCCAAAGGGTTGCTGCCACAACTGTTAAGCATTTGGTAAATACCCACAATGCTGATGATAAGGCAAAGGACAAGACTTGGAAAGTATAATATTTACCCTCCAGCATTAAGCAAGGGCAGTGTCTATGGTATTTTTCAATTTTGACATGAATGTAAGCACCTTTTATATCCAAGGTACAGCACCAATCCCCCTTTTGCAGCAGAGGATGAGAGCTTGAAAAGACACCGTTTGAAACTTTTTGTATTTGATTAACTAGTTTAGGTCTTTCGGGTCCAGTACAGAACACAGATTGTCTATCCACTTGGGAAGCAGGAATTACAGTATCTGAAATAGAACCCTCTGTTCCTTCCTTTGAGAGGAATGGGTTTGATCATTCCTTTGTGAATTAGTGACTGTACTTTTCTCAGAAGGGACAACTGATGTGGAGGATAATGAAACGGAGGTGGAGGAGCACCAGGAGAGGGGGACAGCATCTCCAGAGCATGCCCCTTTTTCGTTGTTTACAGGACCCACTTGTCCACGTTGATCTCCCACAATTTTGACAAATGAAGGGAGATTCCCCCCTCCTTGTATACCTTGAGGCAGTACTGGAGTGGAAGGAAGATGAGAGTCAGAAGATACCATAGTGGTAGGGCCGCCTTGACCAATACCCTTGGATGCCTTGGTATGGGCAGCAGGGGAGGGGGGACCTGGAAGGGGTCCACCTCCACGACTATGGAACTGTTGACAGTAGCTACAGCCATCATGGTCCATAGTCCTACGAAATGAGCCTCTATCATGCCCCCTTGCAGGCTGACGGTTCAGGGATTTGACTGGCCTTAAAGTAATTTTGGATAATTAAAGCTGCCAGAGAGTACTTTCAACATCAGTCCCAAACAGTTTGGAGCCCCTGAAAGGGGCATTTAGCACAGCTTGTTGAACATCAGTAGCAACACTATCTACTCTGAGCCAAGAATGTCTCCAAAGGCATGTGCTGAAGGCAGCAGCTCTGGCAGAAGCATCAGATGCATCATATGCAGAGCATAGCAGATGCTTTCCAGCATCTATACCAGCTAAAGGAGCTTAAGCAATTTAGCCTTTGTAGGCCTTTCAGGCAAAGTATAAATAGTAGACATAGCAGATTTCCACAGGCTAGTCTGATGCTTTATTATGTAGGCCTGATGTTTTGCAATTCTGAAGCCTAAGAATGCTGACACGTAAGTTATTTTGCCAATAATATCTAGCCTCCTGGATCCTTTGTCCAGAGACAAAGTACTCATGTGTCTAGGGGCCCTAGAGCGATCATGAGCAGCCATGATAACCACTGAATCAGTTTCAGGTTGACAACATAATAGGTCTTAACAGATGGAGCAGGGTACTGTTAATAAGCTTGTCTATGCACTGCAGGCAAGGTATTAGGTCTATGCCAGACAGCAGAGGTAGCATCCTCTAATGCAAGATATACTTGAGGCAGTAAAATCGATGGTGCAGTTGCTGCCTCCAAAAAGTCCATGAAATTTCTTCTATTAGAGTTTTCCTTTTCACCCACAAAGCTCATGACATCTTGAATTTGTCTGAGCAAAGCCTGAAATTAGGGGTCTTCAGGAGGAGACATAGGATAGTATACCACAGACTCATCACTACATGATGAGAAGGTGGAACTGGAAGGTAAACTCCCTTCCTTCATGGGTTCAGCCCTCTCCTCATCCTCCATATTAAGGAGATCAGGATTATATTTCACCTTGTCATTGTCTGGAATGACAACAGGACAGTCAACAGAGCCGGTGATGGAGGCAGCATCAGAGATGGAGGATAAGCAGTGCACTTTTAGATTCTGTCAACGATAATGGTAGAGATGGGGAGGCCCACTTCATGGGACAGTAGTTATCATCATTAGAAGCAACAGGTGATATATCAATTCAGAGAAAGATGCCAGCACAACCTGGGAGTCAACAGTGCCCATTGAAGAGTCCAGAATTACCAGCATCGATGGAATAGAACCCAATGATGGAGGCTGCATACCGTCCGTAGTAGGTAAGGCAGTGTCAGAGGTTAGGATCTGAACTTGGTGTCTCAATGATGGTTGGGAGGGGGAGCTGTAGTCACTGCTGCCAGAGTGAACGACAATCAGAACTTACCCTCCTTTAATGCAGACTTCGACCTCACCGGCAAAGCAGTATTTTTATATCTATGCTTGTGGTGATGGCTGGAGGAAGAGGGCTTCAATGATAACTTGCATTTGTCTTTACCCTTCCTCGAAGTCCACACCAACCGCTGCACTGACAGCATTGTCAAACACCTGGGAGTTTGTTTCTCAGCAGCGACTAGGTATGAAGGAGAAGTCAGCTTGGAGCTCAGGGCCTTGGCTTGAGCTTCAATGGCCTTTATGGCGATGAAGGCTTCCAGAGCTTTCTTTAGGCATCTCCTTGTGGCCTGACCTGGTTGAATCCCCGACAGATCCTGTAGACCCTTACATTGTGAGACAGGCCTGAACAGCAAATACAGTGTGAGCATCATCCTTGTAGATCTCATATCCGCAGGTATGAAACCTAAATAAGGGTCCTTTGACAGTGGCATACAGGGACAATGTCAATAAAGTTTGTTAAATTAGAAAAATAATAAAAGTAAAGAAACTACAGCATTGTTTCACTGCAGGTTCAATAAGCGATCGGTAGAAGAAAGAACTGAGAAGAAATGGGGTCACCCACATTTTATAGGCACCAATGTTGCACGTCATCATGGGTGGTCCCCCAGTTAGCAAACGTTTCTGGGTGGTGCTAATACGGACGGCTTACAGTTCCAAAGGTATTGCCTAATGGAGGCAATATCCTCAATGAAGATCAGGCTTTCCTCCTCCTGGAGGCAGGAAGCATAAAAACAGTCACTTGCATAGTCTCCTACATGCCACAGTTTTCTAACCAGAGTTAAATTCAGAAAAAAGATGATAGTCCTCCACAGTTACTCTTCAGTGTGCATGTTGTGTGCGTATGTTACCGTACCCCTATAGTTAGCGTTGAGTAGGATGTTTAATGTTAAGCCCATAATTTTGCACCTTGATAATTTTGCCCCTGTTCAACAGAATTACATGAAAGTTTGCATGTGTGGTCTGGGGGGGGGGGCAATGTCTCATGATCTGGCAAGTTTCGTGACAGTCAGATTCCAAGATCCGTATAGTGTAAAAAATGGAAAAATCTGGGTTTTTTTTTTTTTGCTCCCACCTACAGCCCAGACAGTTTGGAATTGTTAAGAAATGTTCAGGGTAGAAGGGACTTGCCCTACAAGCATTCTTTCTTTTTAGGTTTGGTGAAAAAATATTAATCCATTCCTGGGTTATAGGGTCATTCATTTATATGTCTCATGTGAAAGAAGAGTTTCTGGCTCATGACAGAAGAACCTTCTTTTGTGAGCCGAGATCATGAGCCAGAATTCTTCCTTTGTATGGTAGCCATTTTATTTTTGATTTTTACACAAAAAAAAAAAAAAATGATGCATTTTCTAAAAACAAAATACTGAACCTAGGTAAACAGGACCCATTTAGCTAGATTACAGTGTTTTTTGAAAAAAATATGCCTGAAAATATTGTTTTCTGGGCAACCAAAAATCCTGGGTGCCCAGCTTAGTGAGATGAGCCATTCACCCACATTCTCAGTATGAGAACAGCAAGTCTTTCTTGAATTCTGAAGCTACAGCTGGAGTCATGCTCCTGGCTTCAGCTGAAGCAGTGAGTTGGCAATCCCCTGCTCTATCTCTGCACCCTCTCTCTCTCTCTCTTTACCTGTTTGTCTGTATATCTAGCTTATATTACTAGCTGACTGGGGTGCCCATTTCCATTGCTTTTTTCTCTCTCCTCCCATTCCAGGTTGCCCATCCCTCTTTCCCATATTTAATTGTACCTTTTTATAAGTGGACTTGGGTGCCCACTCCCAATACTTCTCTTCACCCCTTCCCCTCCAAGTTGCCCACCCCAATTCCCATTATACACATTGTGGCATGAGGGTGCCTACCCCTGGTGCCACCAAACAGTAGCCTGACACTGGGGTGCCCAATACCTAGTGTCAGGCCCCCTGAAACAAAGAAAACTATCTTTCACTGGGTTTTTACACCTATGAAAAAGAAAATGGTCCATTGCTAATCAGACAGCCACACACACACACACACACACACACCTGCCCCACCCCTACCTCCCACTCAGCACCCATCACCCCACATCCTCCACACATACACAGGCCTCACTCACCTGAACATGTCCCACAATGTAGAGCAACTCTCCAACTGAAGACACATCTTGTTGCTGAACTGGTGACTGCAATATGAGAAAATAAGGTAAGTCCAGTTTAATCTCTATTTCAGTGGAGTTTGAACTTTTATTTACAACTCTGTCCTATACTAAAATATTTACAACATTGTCTTTTTTTAATATATTTATGCCAAATTTTCAACATGGCCTTTTTGGAACCCCACCTCACGATGAAGGGCAGTGGAATTATGCAAATCCAATTTCATGGTTGCTTTGTGAAATCACCATTTGGGTGAGATTTGAAAATGTTCACCACCCTTATTCATAAGGTGGGGTCATAAGAAGGCTAATGTGAAATTTGGCATCAACATATTAAAAACAACAAAGTTATGAGCATACATTTAAATTTTTCTATGCTTATTCATAACTTTGATCATTTTGAATATTTTGACCCCAAATTTCCAAATAACTGTGTTTTTACACTACCTCATGAACGTGACAGCTGTCATTTTTCACATACTGGCCAAAATGTGTTTTTGCACCTGAGGCAAGGAATGATGCTTTGGTGGGGATTTAAAAATTTTCACCTACCACATTCGTGAAGTGGGGTCATAAGAAGGCTAAGCTGAAAATTTGGTGTCCAAGTATGGTAATATGACCAAGTTATCAGTGAATGTTCCAATATTTCAATGTTCACTTATAAGTTCACCAATTTTCAATATTTTGACTCCAAACTTTCAACATAACCTTTTTTTCACACCACCTCATAAAAGTGACAGGTGTCATTTTTAAAATCCCGGATAAGGCATGTTTTTGCACTTGTGGTGTGAAATGACATTTTGGCCAGTATACTATAAATGCCACATGCCATGTTTATAAGGGGAGTCATACAATAACTATCTTGAAAATTTGGGGTAAAAATTATAAAAAAATATATATATATAATTGTTAAGAACCTTCATGTGTAGTGCCAGACTTGACCCCAGCAGGTGTGCTCTGTGAGCCTGTGTCAGTGAGCAGGGTCTGGGATGAGCTCAGTGACTCAGCTACATGGGGCAATTAGGGGATGATGCAGTTATGTAACACCCACCCAGCCAAGAAGTGAAAGCTGTATGGTAACCCGCATGGGCCTTGGCACCATATAGTGAAGACAATTCTTCTACTGGGAAAGGGCCCTGCACCTCTGCACCCATGGATAACAGAGGTCCCTGGGCATTGGCTGACAGATGGACTCTGCTCTGTGTATCTGTGACCATATGGAAGCACAAGGAACAGATGGCCCTGCACTTTTTTAGGCAAACAGAGCATTCCCTTGGGCCCTGTGCATCTGCATGTGTTTACACAGGTCCCTTCTAATGAGGATACGAGTCCATTATCTCAAAACTAAATGAAATTCTTTGCAAAAACAGCATTAATGCACCAATTAGGGTTCAAGTTAATACTGCAAAAGTAGGGAAATGTGGCATTAGGGTTTCCAACCAACTCCCAACCCCCCCAAACAGCAAAGGAAAAAACATTAGGGTTTGGGGTCTCTGGAGTCTTGGCGAATCAGTGGTGGGGTCTTCCTTGGGGTAGTCAAACACCAATGCCCACCACATTCCTGAGAAAAACTATGTCAGGTGTGATCTTTCTTCACCTAGGTCCTGCAGATTATACTGCTAACATGTGGTGAGACATACTTCTCTAACTTTGAAGAGTGTATCAGTAGGAGGCACTGGGCTGGAGCTGTACCTCATGCTTCAGACAGGAGGCTATGGGTTGGTGGGAGGGGTAAGCATTAGGGTTGACAACGCCAAGGAAAACCCCATCACTGATTCACCAAGACTAGGAGACCCAAAACCCTATTTTTTTCCTTTTTGCTGCTGGGGGAGTGAGGGTAGGGAGTTAGGGTTGGAAAACGTAAAGCCTTATTTCCCTACTTTTGTGTTGTTAACTTGAACCCTAACTGGGACATTAATACAGCTTTTTGCAAAGACTATATAAACGCACAGTATATTGAGAGATTTTGCTAGTATGTACGCAATTCTGAAGATGCATGTAACACTATGGTAAGGGATTTACCTGGGGACCAAAGTGTGCTACACAAATTGTGAATGCACAGAATAGCTCATACATACATTACGCTAAGGTACATATGGCTGTTGTATGGTATCTACATAAGGGGCCCCCTGCAAATCTTTCATCCACATAATATATGAGTGGGGCTGTGCTTCTGCACCCAAACGTGGAGTGTACTTTGGGTATTGCAGATTTCTCTCTGCAGCCAGAAGGGCCTGTGTATGTCTTACAGTATGCAGGAGCATCTGTGGCTGCAGAAGCACTGTTGTAATTTCAGTTTATTAACTTTCTCAAAAATAAAGGAAATTCATTGCAAAAAAACTGCATCAATGCACCAGTTAGGGTTCAACTTAACCCCACAAAAGTAGGGAAATGTGGTGCTAGGGTTTCCAATCCTAATGCCCCACCCCCTCCCCCAATAGCAAGAACACAAGACCACATAAACAACCACAGACAGCCACTATCAGGTAAGACAAACAACATATACTGTAACTGTTTCCAGATGACACAAATGCAGTAGCACTGATGTATTACTTCTTTGGATTTGTATCTGTGGCATGCACACTGTAAGACATACAAATACTTCTGCCTGCAGATAGAAATCTATGATACTCAAATCACAACATTATGAAAGCAAAAAAGTTGGGCCTTCACCTCCTGTATAAAACAATATGCTGCTTCCAAAAGGTGTTAGGTGCAAAAAGTTCTCCTTTATTACAGATGCCATGCATTGCTAACATTAAAAATACCTGACATGTTTTGGATATCTACACCCTTTCTCAAAGGCTATCAAACAGTTTGTGGCACAGTCCTTAAACAGTCTCTAAAGAAAAACATTGTGAAAGCACGACAGCTGATGAGATCAAAAGTCAATCTGTTATGTCAAAGGGTCAGTGTGTGACCTTTTGACCTTATCAGAAGTCAAAGGGTCAAAGATTGGCCTTTTGCTCTCCTCAGAGGTTGTGTTTTTATGACTTTTTTCTCCAGAGAACATTTAAGGACCTTGCCTCAAACTGTTTGATAGCCTTTGAAAAACGATGTAAATACTCAAAATGCATCAGGTGTTTTTAATGTTAGCAATGCATGGAGGCTATAATAAAGGAGCATTTTTTGCACCAAACACCTTTTGGAAGCAGTGTCTTGTTTTATACAGGTGGTGAGTGCCTGACTTTTTTGGTTACAGCGTGGTCACTTAGTTGGAGGCACCTGGCTCCCAGTGCAGTCTTTTTTGTTGTTGTTTTGTCCAGATCACAACAGTACTTCTGTCTGCAGAAGCACAGGTCTCTATTCGGACAGTGTTTCTGTAGCCACAGGTACTGATGAATATTGTAACACATACGGACATGTCTGTCTGTAGAAGCACAAGCAGGTGTTAAGACATACACACCAACTTCTTGCAGCCAGAGGTTGGTGTGTATGTCTTTCAGTATGCATGCATACCTGTGACTGCAGAAGTGCTGGCCCCACAGGGGTCAGCGGTTCTGTAGACAGAAGTACTGTTGCAATTTGGTATCATGGATTTCTATCTGTGGCACACAGGGGCCTGCACTTCTGCAGTCAGAACTCAGTGTGTATGTCTTACACCTATGGCTGCAGAAGCACAGGCCCATCAGAGTTGCACTTCAATAAGAAGAAAGGTGTGTATGTCTCACAGTGTGCATGATTTACTGTAGCTACAGAAGCACTGATCCCACAGGGGCCTGCATTTCTGAAGACTGAAGTAGTGTTGCAACTTCAGTATCAAGGATTTCTATCTGTGGCTACAGAAGTTCAGGCCTAGGTGGGGTCTTACTAGTGAGTGATTAAGTGGCAACACCACCACCCTGTTGTGCCAAAAAGGGATATCACTACTTGTGTCACTGTGATGTTTTTGATGTCATCAAGCTTGTGTGTGGCTATTCACTGGACAGTATTGACTGGTCTTTTACTTTGGATTTGGGTATTATTTCCAATGAAATGCATAACCCCAGGGCACCATCAACAGCATCATCACCAGTGGGCAACACTGGATGTCTTTACCAGAATTATGCAGAAGAGGTTCATCACCTGACTACATGATTCACGAATCAATCTTTCACCAGCCTAGTCCAACTGCAGAAATGGAGGGTTCCTACTGTTAAAATGTCATATAACTCTGATGGTCCATATTGCATAGTCATTAATTATAAATCATTTTCCTATGGCCTTAAATCCTGGGACGTCAAGTTTCCTAATTTTTGTTTTATTCCTCAAACTACCGTAATTGGTCACACCATGATCACTCCTATTCCCATCACAGAACCAGATGTTATTTACAGTGACCCTGAATGTTTTCTTGCCCTGTCTCAGTATTTGCCAATCTTTAACATCCATATAGACTCTTTGACACGATCTTTGAAAACACTTCTAGATAGAAAGAATGCCCGTCATCTACATCAGCAATAATATCTCCAAAGCTGGAGATGACCTTAACACACTTATCCATGATGGCGATTTAAGTGCTGCACTTTCAAATACCTGGTTAGAATTACAGTAACTTTTAAAGATTTTGTTATTATACAACTGTTTTGGATTATATTTTTGATACTAACACTTTGCTGTCCAAGGCGCACACTCAAACAACATCGTGAGGAACTTAAGTTCCTTTACAAGGCTCGTGCATTGGGTCTGTAAACGATGGAGATTGTTCCCACTACTTTCCCATAGTGTTGTTGCCTTTTCAGTAAGGCAATTGGGGGGGGGAATGTTATGCTTGGTCCCCACACTATGATTGAATACCCACTGTGCACCACAGACAATCTATGTGTGTTATATGCCATGCAAATATCTAATAATTACTAATTGTTAGGGCATTGGTACTTATTGTATAAATGTAAGTAACTAGGGACACTTTATGATTCATATGCAACATTGCTTATTGGAAGTACTGTACCGATATACACAAATATGTGCTCTCTGTTTATTGTTCTGAGAAGAACTGGAAGGGGGCAGGATCAGTTGTGTTCCAGGACAGTAGCTGCTGCTGTTGTTTTCACAGGGTTCTTGTGGATTTTACTTGGTAGGTTAGTTCTTTTCTTTCTTTCTTCTAAGGGGCTAGCAGGGTATTGTTTTGGGTGCTGCTGGATGTTTGTAAACTGATTTGGTGGCTGTAAGTGAGGCTCATTTTGTGGATGTTTCACTGTGTAACAGGCTGCGCTGGTAGAGGCCTATTTCTTCTGATTTAAAACCTATTAGGTGGGATTTGCTTGGAGATGGTTATTTGAATTGGAGACCTATATCTGTTAATTTCAAGCCTATTTTGATGTGTTGTTAGTGAAGCTGATTAAATTGGAGTCCTGTTTCCTTTGGCAGCAAACATATTTTGGGGGCTTTGACTTGAATTTTGATTCCTTATGCTGACTCCATTAGCTGTAAAGGTTACTGCATAGTGGGGAGGCGTGTTAATGGTCTGGCCAGGTCTCACTCAGCCAATTAACTGGAGGCAGAGCTGAATCAGATTGAGGTGTTAGCTGCTTTGTCTTCTCAGAAAGAACTGGAAGGGGACAGGATCAGTTGTGTTCCAGGACAGTAGCTGCTGCTGTTGTTTTCACAGGGTTCTTGTGGATTTTACTTGGTAGGTTAGTTCTTTTCTTTCTTTCTTCTAAGGGGCTAGCAGGGTATTGTTTTGGGTGCTGCTGGATGTTTGTAAACTGATTTGGTGGCTGTAAGTGGGGCTCATTTTGTGGATGTTTCACTGTGTAACAGGCTGCGCTGGTAGAGGCCTATTTCTTCTGATTTAAAACCTATTTGGTGGGATTTGCTTGGGCCTGGTTCTTTGGCTGCTGGGCTTGGAGGGAGACACAGGGCTGATACACTCTCTCTCAAGTCAGGTGTCTGCCCAAGACCCGCCCTCCCTCCCAGAGTCTGCAAATTTATAGGAACACCTGCCCTGCAATTGGAGGAAAGGCTGCAGGTGCAGCTCATGTAGTTCTAGCCACTGGGGGTAGGATTTAAAGGCTGGGAGAGAGGAGCTTTGGGAGTTGTTCATTTCCCTTATAAGTTTAATGTGTTGTACTGCACCTAGTAACAGGGTTACTGGTGTACAGTGGGACTGGCTGTAAGATTAGTGGGTGACCTGATTAGGCAGTAGGTGTATCTTGGACTAGGGGGGAACCTGGTGGCTCACCCAAGAAAACCTATTTGGAAGGGGATGGAACCACACATCATAAGGGCCGGCATCTTTGGGAGGGTGGTGGGGTGCACAGGGTGTGGAGCAGCCATGATACTGGACTGGGCTTGGAAGTTCTGTGGTTGCCCAGTGTGCTACCAGCTAGCACAGCTTAGGGAGGAGGTTGCGGGGATTAGGAGAAAGCTGTGGGAAGGGGGGTGGTATGGTTGGGGAAGGGGGCTGGGAATCTCCCACAGGGTTGCACCAAGCACTGGGGGTGGGGGCATAGGGAAAGGAGTGCAGGAGAATACTCAAGGGTTACATAGGGAACCTGGCAGAGGGGGTCCAAAAGAACACTACCAAGGAAGCAGGCAGGTAACTGGGGGCCCTCACAAAGGGGGGATGGAAGGACAACATTCTCAGGGAAGTAGGCAGATGGCCAGGGCTGGACAGAAGGAAGCAAGGCGGGGAGGTGGATCAGACCTTACACTCAGTAACTGCTTCAATTCTCTTCTTCTGCTCAAGGATGAGGGGGGTGATGTAGCCACGACAGGGATAGTTAGAGATGGAAAGGGAGTGGGAGTGGGAGGCAGGAGGCAGGGGCCAGATAGCAGAAAGAACAGGGGGGGACCTGGAATGCAGGAGAATGGGGGCAGTGAATCAGAGCAGGAGGGGCAGGGGAAGAGGGAGGAAAGTGCAAGGAAGGACCAGTTGGGAGGAAAGGTAAGGAGAAGGACCAGAAGTACAAGGAGGATTCAGTAAAGGGGTGGAGGGTTTAGGCCAGGGAGCCACGGCGAGCAAGGAGGAACTAAATGGAGACAGGAAGGAAGGGAGGATGAGCCAGGCTAGTTTAGCAGATGAGGAGAAGGACCAGTTGCGAGCAGTGAGGGGTGTAAGGAACAGAAGGATACTCAGGAGGAGAGGCATAGGATTGGAGGAGGGGTGGCCATGGTAAATAAGGAGGGGTGGCATGTGGCACCCAGAAAGAGGAGGAACATGGAGCCAGCTGGGTGGAGGACCTGTAGAAAGGATGAGGGACATGGAAGGTGGGGAATGGAGGAAAGAAGTGGTCAGAGTGCTCCTGCTGGGGATTCTATGATCAGGGTATCAAATGGGATAGGGAGGAGAAGCCTGGCCAGTTAGAACAAGATGCTTCCCTGGACTAACGGTGCACCGGGCTAAGCCGTATATCAGCTGGCAAAGTATTGGGGGTTCCCAGACATACTGGTCCACCTGGGTACAAATGACATTGAGGGAAATAGCGAGCTAGAGACACAGGCAAGATTCAGGGAGCTCGCCAGGGTCTGTCATGACATAGGATGCACAGTTTCCTTCTCAGAAATCCTGCCAGTGCCAAGGGCTAGTGGGGAACACAAAAGGAAAATTAGGAGATAAACCAGTGGCTCAGGGAGTGGTGTAAGGCCAGAGGTATGGGTTGATGGGGATTGGGGGAGACCTGGGAGGATAAGGAGCTGTATGCTAGAGATAGACTACATCTCAATTTGGAGGAGGGAATCCTTAAGTTGAAAATAGAGGGTTCATTGGTGAAAAGTGGGGTTTAAACTTGTGAGCGGGGTGGGATGGGAGAAAAGGCTGTCAAGGGGTGCCGATAAGGAGGGACTCTGTCTCCACCACACTGGGGACCAGGAGGATTGCAGGAAAAGGCCAACTGGTAAAGTGCAGACCAGGGGAAAACAGAATCCCCATGGGAACACGAGCAGGGGAAATGGAACTATAGGGAAAGGGTGGAAGGTAGTCCTGCTAAATGCCAGGAGCTTGGGCAATAAAATGCCTGAGCTCCAGGCGATGCTAACTGAGGGAGCAGTGGATGTGGCAGCGGTCACTGAGACTTGGGCCACTGCAAGACATGAGTGGGACCTGAACCTGGAGGATACACTATGTTCAGGAAGGACAGGGAGGAAGGGGAGGAGGGGTAGCAATGATAGTCAAAAACTGCATTGGCATAGGGAGTAGAGGAGGCAGAGGAACCGTGGAGGCGATTTGGGTCACCTTGATAACAGGGGGGCAAGAGGTAAAAATAGGGTGGTGTATAGACCCCTGCCTGGCGGAGGGCTGGAGTACAGTCTGGTGGCAGATGATAGGAGACACTGCAGACTGGGCA
Organism: Neoceratodus forsteri; assembly: GCA_016271365.2. Classification (NCBI taxonomy): domain Eukaryota; kingdom Metazoa; phylum Chordata; order Ceratodontiformes; family Ceratodontidae; genus Neoceratodus; species Neoceratodus forsteri. Next base: position 655,543,384 of record CM057455.1, on the reverse strand, counting down.
GAGGAACGGTGGTGGTGTTGGGGGACTTAAACATGCCAGGAACAGACTGGGAGACTATGACATCCTCTGTGACCAGGGAACAGAGGTCGTTGGATGTCTTTCAAGATGCGTTCCTAACTCAGCAGGTGAGGGAACCGACCAGGGAGGCACGGGTACTGGATGTGGTCCTGGCAGACAGTGACCAGATTGGGGGCCTGGAGGTAAGGGACCCATTGGTGGGGAGTGACCATGCCACGGTCTGGTTCTGCCTGGACCTAGGAGGGGCAGAAGGCTGCACAAAGGCGAAAGTAACCGACTTCAGGGGCGGATTTTAAGGAAATGGGAAGGATCCTTAAGGAGCATTTGGATGGGATTGGGTCAGACATGGACGCTGATAGTAGGTGGAAATCATCAGGAGAGGGGTGCAGGATGCTACCAGCACCTGTGCAAGAGTAAACGAAAATGCGGTAGGGCCCAAAAACCCTGTTGGTGGACAAGGGAGGTCCAGGAGGTGGTGCAGGAAAAGAAAGCAGTCTATAAGCAATTCAAATGCTCAAGGAGTGAAAGGGATCGAGGGGAGTACGAGCTGATGGCTAGAAGGGCCACTAGAGTGGTGAGGGCGGCTAAGGCAAGGAAGGAGCAGAACCTGGTCAGGGAAATTAGGAGAGGAACAAGGGGTTCTTTAGATACATTGGGGAAAAACGAAGGGTGAAGGGGCAGATTAGCAGGATTAAATCAGGGGAGAGATGGGCACAAGACCCGGGGGAGCAGGCTGAGGTACTAAATGAGTACTTCACCTCAGTTTTCACCTGGGAAAATGGGGTGCTGCATCATACATGGGAGGAGACAGAGATACTGAGGAGGGGGGGACCCTTACCGATCGGCAGGTCTGGGGAGAGGGGGAGGCATCACTGGCAGGTGGGGGGAGGGCTAAGCAGGGAGAAGGGGTACCGGAAGTGGAAATCACAGCAGAGAGAGTGCTCCCTTAAGACGGAGAAAGCACCGGGGCCGGATAAATTACATCCCAGAGTGCTGAAGGAACTTGCAGATGTCCTGGCAAAACCCCTGGCAGAGCTTTTCACCATCTCTCTGAGGACAGGGTGGGTGCCCCAAGACTGGAAGGTGGGCGCATATAGTGCCTATCCACAAGGGGGATCAAGGGAGTGGCAGGGAACTACAGGCCTGTCAGCCTGACCTCGGTGGTGGGCAAGGTGATGGAGGCATTGTCAAGGAGAGGCTGGGGGGACCTGGACAAGTCAGGTGCCTGGACGATAGACAGCATGGATTCATCCCGGGAAATCGTGTCAGACAAACCTGGTGGAGTTCTATGACTGGGTGACAAGTGCCTTGGACCTGGGTAGACCAGTGGATGTCCTCTTTCTAGACTTCAGCAAGGCATTTGACTCTGTTCCTCACGTGGGCCTGTTGGATAGCTGGGAGAAATGGGGTGGGAACCAGATGATCAGATGGATAGGCAATTGGCTCCAGGACCGGACCCAGAGGGTCATAGTTGGTGGGATAGTCTCATCTCCAAGGAAGGTCATTAGTGGGGTCCCACAGGATCAGTCCTTGGGCCCTTCTGTTCAACGCCTACGTATCTGACATAAGGACAGGAATCAGGGAGTGAGATGAGTCTCTTTGCAGATGACTCAAAACTGGGGCGGTGGTGGATGGGGAGGAGGGAGGTGGCCCTACAGGGGAGCTGGAGGCTCTGGAAGATGGTCTAGAAAGTGGAAGCTGAGGTTCAATGCAGGGAAATGCAAGGTACTCCACCTGGGGCCAGAAACCCAGGCCAAGTGTACACCCTGGGGAAATGCTACAAGTCTCATGGCTGAGAGGACCTGGGGGTGGTGGTGGATGTCAAGATGAACAACTCTGAGACTTGTAGGAGAGCAGCAGCCAAGGCCAACAGGATGCTGGGATGCATCGCATGGGGATCACCTCCAGAAGGAGAGTGATACTCCTCTATTATAACTTGCTTGGTGAGGCCCGCTGTGAGTACTGCGTGCAGTTTGGAGGCCACACTTAAGCGGGACATTAACCTCCTGGAAGGGTCAGAGGAGGGCAACCAAAATGATTTGGGGCTTGGGGACAGGACCTATGAGGAGAGGCTTGAAGAGCTAAATATGTACACATTGGAGAGAGAAGGGACGGGGGACATGATAGAGGTCTTTAGGTACATGAAGAAGAGGGTAAATAGGGAGGAATAGTCAGGGTGCTTGAAGGAAGGAGGAAGGGGCCACTAGAGGCATGGCTGGAAGCTGGAGGGAAGATTCAGGGAGAAAGAGGAGGTGCTACTTCACTGAGAGGTGGTGGAGCCATGGAATGCACTGCCTAGGGGCTGATGGAGGCAGAGACAGTGGAGGGGTTCAAGAGGGGGTGGGACAGGTACAGGGGAAGGGTTCTGGAAGCAAAATCCAATGCAGCAAGAATATCCGGAACTGGGAAGGGAGAAGCCAGAGAAGGCGAGGGGGACAGCAAGGTCAGCACCCAGGTTGGGGACTGACCAAACGAGCAGACACGAAAGACCGTTAGGCCTATTCTGCTGGCATTTTAGTATGTTAGTAAGTCATTGTGTAGCCTACACTGCCATCAGGTGGATTTATGTAACATCTCACTATATCCTGTATTTTGTATGAGTCCTTTGTTCTCAGTTTTAGCTGACTTTATGAATATTGTATATCTTTAGATAACACTGTGGAGTCGCATAACATTTAGCCAATAAGGCCTATTTTATGTATCTAGTCTTTTGATAACTATAGCAACTATCAGTGGTATATAACTTACTGTATTACGTATTCCCACCGAGACAATCCAAAATCATCTTCACTCCTAGGGGTACTGGGGAAACATTTGACTCCCAGTGTCTATTGATAAGACCTGTTTTAGGGCATCTGTTTACTTTTGTGTAATAAACAAGTTTATTACTGAATGTGCCACTTGTTTGTTGTCTTTTGCTGATTTACTACTGAAAATAATTTGTACAGGGCGGAGCACCCTGACACCCCCTTGTAGGCTGGTGCTCACAAACATCACTCCACCACCTCCTCAGGCTCACCAATGCCATCCACACAGGAAAAGATCAGGGCCTCCTCACGCCACCATTTCTGTTGATTTAGTAAAAGCTTTCAACACCATCTCCAACCCTCTACTCCTCTTCAAAGTGAAAGCAGCAGGTCTCTCGATTCCACAACAAACTGGTTCAGTTGTTACCTAACAGGCAGATTGCAATCAGAGAGAACAGGAGAAACCTACCCTCCCAATTCACGAGTCCCCAAGACTCCATCCTTGGCTCTACTTTCTCCCATCTTCTTCAATGACCTCCCCTCTGCCTGTCCATCAGCGTCCATCCACATGTAAGCAGAAGACAAAGTCCTGTTTGCCTCTGGATCTTCTCCAGCTAAGTTAATATCCAAACTTTAACTTGTCTTTGATGCTGTCCAGAAATGGTTCAGATCAAATCAGCTATCCCTGAACACTAAAACAAATGGTCTCCATGTGCTTTGGCACTAGACTGAGGCTCTCCAAGCTCCTATCCCTACCCTCCTTCTACACCCTAGATGGGGGCACAATTGATGTTGTGACCTCATTTAAGTACCTTGGGGTCTGGCTCGACTGGCACCTCAATTGTTTTCAATACATAGATGCCATTCACAAAAAAACTCCATCCCAAGCTTGGTGCCCTCTATAGGAACAAGAGCTGCATCCCAATTCCTGCCTGTCGTTATATCATCACTAAGATGATCCTCCCCATCGTTGATTATGGTGACATAGTCTACGGTGCTGCCCAACAAGCTACCCTAGCCAGACTGGATCCTTCATTCCATTCCTTCTGCCATTTTGCCTTGAACTGTCCACCCCCTCCATTACCCACCACTGCTGTCTGTAGTTTGCTTTTTCCCTCCTTTCATTGGATGATCACTGACTAACCCATTGTGCCTCCTTCATTTCAAAGTACTGGCTAACTTCCCTTCTCCTCATTTGAGCTCCCTTCTCTCACCTATTCCATCTTCCTCCTATTCCCTCCAAAATCCAGGCTATTGCTCCCCTCTCACAAATCCCTTGCTGGTCAAGCTGCTTTCTCCTTCCACTTTCCTAACCTCTGGAATACTCTCCTACTAACCAATCAATCCGTTTCCTCAAAATGCTCCCTTTCCTGTCTTCTCCAAGCTCACACCACTCCCTCATGTAACTGCCCCAATCAACTGCCCACCTCCTCACTTACCTCTCCTCTCCTTCCTCACGCTTCCACCCACTCTTCTTCCCTCCTCCCCCCTCTCCCTCCATAACAAGCCCCCAGAAATTACCTTCCCCACCTAACACTTCCCTGTCTCACACTTCCTCCTACTTACAGCCCCTCTGTATCCCTCTCTACCACAGGCTTGCTCCACTCTTTCCTGTAAACTGATCCCCTCCCTCCCTTGCATGCAACCCCTCCTTTTCTCTCTCTTCCTCCTACTTCTTCCCCCCTCCCATCCTGCACCCCCTCTTTCCTCTCTCCCTGTACCTCCCCCTCCCATTTTCTTTCTCTTCCTTCCCCCCCCATGCCATGGACAGGCTTAACCACTATTATTGACGTTTGTTGTTGTCTGTTTCTCCTGTATTCTTGCCTCACTAGAAACTCCTAATACTACTTTCTCAGGACATAGAAACATAAGTTGTTGGCAGATGAGGGCCTTCAGACCCACCTAGTCTGCCCAATTCCCTACTTACTGTGTTCTTGCATGCCCCACTAGTATCAGGTCCCCCTCCCAACTTCTAGTATCCCTCTATACCTATCCCATGCATTCTTAAATCCTGTAACCGATTCTCTCCCACCCACCTCTGCTAGCACACTGTTCCATTTGTCCACCACCCTCTCAGTGAAGAAGTACATCTTACGTTTCCTCTGAACCTTCCTCCCTCCAACTTCATCTTATGCCCCCTTGTTCTTGAACACCTTTTTCTTGGGAAAATGGTATTTTCCTATACCTTGTTCTTCCCTGTGAGGTATTTTTTTCCCTCCACCCTCTCCCCTTTCGGCCTTTCCTTCGGGCCACCAGTGGACTGCATGGCTCACTCCCACCTCTGCTTCTAGCCACCTCCACCACCACTGCACATTGCAGCCACCCTGGGGGGTTTCCAGTGTAACCCTTCACCAGGTGGGTCCCCTTCCTCCGAGAGGAAAGATGCCAGTGGGCACAGCCAGAGCGCTCCTTCATTGTCCCCCCTGGGTGCTGCTGCGGTGGTCTTCTGGGGTTACCTGGGGCTTCTGTGGCAGCAGGAGACCGGGCGGCCATCATCCGATTGAGCAGAGAACTTTTTCTTTTTTTCTCCCCAAGGGCATGGCTTACCCCAACATCAAAGCATGCACTGATGTCCAGCATGCCCCCCAGTCAGCAGGGCCTGACACACTGCTGTACTCCGGCCTCCAGCAGGCACTGGACTGCATCCCTCCGCCCCCAGGAGAGGTGAGCCATCATCGGACACTCAAGCCTTCTCTCCCCCCCCACCAGCTGGCCCTCTGATGTCCTAGGTCCATTCCAGAACCTGGGTCACTAGCATCACAAGCAGAAATCCAACCACCGTGCCGACGGGCCGACTTTCTGTGAGGTATTTAAATGTTTCAGTCATACCCCCACCTTTCCCTCCTCTCCTCTCTTCCAGAGAGTACATATTTAATTCCTTAAACCTATCCTCATAGGGTTTGTGATGTAGGCCTTGCACCATTTTTGTTGCCCTCCTTTGAACCACCTCCGCTCCGGCAATTTCTTTTCATAGATGGGTCCTCCAAAACTGGATGGCCGCATGCTATGCTGTTGTGGAGTTGTAGCAGCAGGAGCAGTGAGATGCTTTTTTTTATTTTAGTAAAGGTATGCCACCGTTGCCTCATTTATTTTTAAAGTTACTCACTGCTGTTTCCAGAACATCTCATTTAAGCCCTTGGTCCCAGTGTCTGTTTCTGCCTTTTTTGTTTGCTTCCTCCTAGCCTACCTGTGTGGAGTCCAAGCGATGGAGGAGCTGCCAGTGGCATTTGGAGTCAAACTGCCCTACGGAGGGTTGCTAAGACAGGCAGACACCAATTTTAATTTTCTGATAGCACCAATTGCTCTGCTTATCTGTCTGCACTGACTGAGCTTATGAGTGAATTCTGAGGGCCCTTGTTACGGGAACTGCTGAAGGGGAAGCTTTTGCAGAGACATGCTGACTTCTTGCCCAATGAACTCTGAGTTCTGAAGCTCTGAAGCATGAAAATCCGAATCCTGAAGCCTGTGTGGACTGCTTGAATGAATTACATGCACTACACTATACACTCCATCCACCTAGGGAAGTTTGATTATTTGATTGTTTTAGATGTTTTAATTTGCTTTTACATACAATTTTTTCCTCTGTTTTTTGATTTTATTTGTTGTTTTTCTTGTCCGTGAGCCTGTGAGTACGTTTCTTTTTATGAAATATTGTTGTTTATCAGGTTTAAACTGGTAGATTGGTTTTTATGATTTATAGAGATTAGTCTGCTCTTAAAAAGGTTTTTTTTTTATTTTCTTGAGTGGATCTGCGCTTTGTGGTCACATGACCATTTCCATATAGTGCATGTGTGGCGTTCTTACCACAGATCACCATCTTTCCTTCTACAAGAGACTCAGAGTGTCTGGTACTAGTTTTTGTCACTGAAAGTTTGTCTATCTTTAAAGCTTTCAGCAGCTCTGTGTTGTTCTATTTGCTGAAGCACAGCATCTGGGTCGGATTTTTCAACATGGGCCAGTTTGTGCTTGGATAATATTTTCTGTCACAGTCTGCAGTGGCTAAGCACTGCTTGTGCTCAATTATGGAAACATTGCAAGTGTTCTTTTTGAAATTTTAGATTCATTTTTAATGTTGGGTATTAGCAGAGTTTTGATTACTGGAAATTGTGAATATCGATATTGTATGTAAACCTACACCAGTGTGGGATAGTACTGATTTTTCAGTGACCAGAAAATTCGACGACTGTGGCAGACAGGAAGGGGCATTTTTCTTGTACTGATTCAACACCAACCAAGAACCATGGGGATAACTGCTGATTTGCTGATTTTGTAAACCTATGAAGAGATGTTAACATCACAGAGAAACTTTCCGAAAATGTCAAAGTCGAGTACCCTGGTATCAGAGACTATCTCAAATTTTTCACAGTGTGTTTACTAATTTTATATAATTGAAATCAACAAGGACATTCTCCTTGAAGAAATCTACAGTTTATTATGATCCTATTCTACAGGGGAAAGAAGGGGTTGTATTAATTGCTCTTGTGCTGTTGTAAACTGCTGTAGTCTGATGGTTCTTACAAGAAAGCAACAAGCCATGATGGTGAATTCTGAACAGTTAAACACCTAAATTGGATCTGAAGGTTGGCCCTACTAAGAACACAAGCATTACCACCAATTGCAAAGGAAAAAAGGATCACAAGGTTGATTTGGATTCCTTGATATACATCTCTAGTCAGGACCCCCTCTGGTGTGATAGACACTATCATCCAACCTAGAGGTGCTACAAAAAAGGGTAAGAGAGGGAGGAAACCTGCTAACAAGAAACAAAGCAAAGTTAATAAAGTAGGAAAAGTCAAGAAATCTAAAATCACTGAAGCTAGTGCCAAAGAGTCTATTTTGAATACAAAACAGACTAAGATAAATACATTTTTTTGGAAAAAGCTGCTTCTTCCAATGAAACTGTTAGTGCACAGAGGGCCTTGAGTAAAATTAGTCCCACAATGGATGTTTCTATGGTAGAATGCAATACTGTACATGAGAGTGAATCTGGTCTTAGGAATGACTTTTCAAGGCTTTCCTCTACACCCAAAGTCTTTTTGGAGACTGAGTCCATTCATTATCAAATGAGTATAGTAAGGAACATAATAATGAAACTAGTGGTACAACAAACTCATCAGTACTGACAGTAAAGAAAAGTGTGGTTGGGAGCACTTTGACTAAACAAGTAGTTAGGGAAGCCTCAGTTGATCTGTCTTATGATACCCTATCAGACTCATTACATTCTCTGGAATTCTCACCAGTACCAGCTTTAGAACCAGCTCCTAGTACTACGAGGATCTGTTCCAACTGATCCACAGACTTGCAGGATATTACTGTGGGGATGCAAAAGGCTACTGCAGGGCTAAGGATGATAAACACCAAAATGAGTAGTAAATATCCCTCAAAGCTTGTACTGCTCCTGTATGCCTAGGAAGGTTGAGGTGAGGGACCAAGTTGAAGAACAGATTTCCTCTTATCCTTTTGGTTTAGATGATGAGCTTAAAAATTTATGCAAGACCCCTATGAAGCCCATCTTATGATACTGGACCAATTAGTAGGAGTTTGTAATGAGCTGGAAACCCTAAAATGTAACATTGCCATAAATGGCTTCCGACTGGATGATGTACTTAATAAGCTGGGAAAACTGGCCCCCTCATTTGGGTCACCTTCTATTACAATCGCTGATACTGCACAAGCCACTCTGCTCTCTGAGAATGGCCAAATTAGACCAGATTTCTCCACCATTCATATTCCTGACTCACCTGTTAAAACATCAAAAAATAAAAGGAGGGTAAGAAGAGCCAGGAAAACTAAAAATAAAAAACAAGTTCCTAATTGGGACATCAGAGAAACCGAGGTTGGTCATACTGATAATAATTTGATGGCTGAGTCGGAAAATAATGTACTGGCCCAGGTCTCATTTCATTTCATTTCAATAGCATTAGCCTCACAGAAATTCATGAAAGAGAAATACTGGAGAATTGCATAGCACCTGATAATAAGATTACTAATCAGGATATGAATAAAGAGCTATTGTGCTCTATTCAAGCAATTAACCAACAAATGACCTTTCTGAGACGAGTCTTAAAAAAAAAAAAAAAAAAAAAAAAGAGAAAGCTGAACGCAGGACTCCCTGAAGGATTCTCTAAAATAGACAGTATTGAAAAAATAATGACAGGGCCAAGTAAAATGGATAGCCAGGATCGGTATCCTATATCTGGAAAAGAGCTGGTTGATCTAAAAGATTGTGCATTTTTGAGTTTGTATGGTTACTGTTGGAATAATGAAATCTCATATGATCAAAACAAAAAAAAAAAAGATTGTGCACCTGCTCAGGGCAGCTACTGGTGCGGACATTGTTGATAGTGACATAGCTCAAGCTTGGGCTGATCAGGGTTTTGATGGTTTGAGATGCGTTTTCCATTTTTGTGTTAGTCCTAGGGTTGCAAATCACTTTTGGCTTAATAATAATAGTCTACAAGCTCAGGGGTTTTCAGTTAACTTTATCAACAGGAAACAACTGAATCAATTGCCAAAAGTGACCACTACAGGTACTATTGGCATGTTTGGTTTCAAGAGTACACCAAATGAGAATCATGGTAGGCTGAGAAATGCAGTTCATAACTTACTTACACATGCACTGAGAATTCCAGCCTCAGCTTTTAAATTACTAAGAATATTTAGGCACAAGGCATAATCTGGCGCTGGCCAGGTTGATGCTGTTGTGGCCGGAGAAGGGGTGCTGGATATGAGTTTGTGCAGGACTCCTTTACTGGATTTTGCAGGCATACACATAATTGACGGTAACATTTTTTAAATTCAACATATCAGGAACCTAAATGGAAGCAGCAGAATCACAGCAAGCCACTGATCTGTAGAGAGATGTTTCTTTTTGGCCTGTGTCGTACGGAAAATGAGACCAATAAGAGGCCTGTATTAGCTGTCAGTGACATATTAGAACAACTTCTGAACATAGCTATTATGGATCAAAATAATTTAACAGTACAGAGATTGGGAAATGATTCAGAAACAGAACAAATACTAATTCAGGTGAAATACGCAAGTTTGTATGATAAAATTTTGCAAAATGTTACACTGCTGGATGGGATGGGGCTGTATATTGTTGCCATTGATCAGGTTATAGACAATAATGTTGCTATTTCCCTTGCAACAAAGCAAGAGAGTAGAGTGGGTTGTGCAGTATCAGAGATAGGAATAGAAGGTGACCCAAATGAGGGATAATATCCGTAGGGAATGGAAAGGACTACACGATTAGTTAAACCCATCCACCTCTTAAACTTTTCCCCACATCTGAAGCTCCTGTACAATCCCACTTTGTTGCTATGTACATACATATATATATATATATATATATATATATATATAAACAATTTTGTAAACAAGCTAGGGTTTATCCTCTCATATGTTTTGTTGCGATACCATGAATGGCACTGTAATACCTTGTCTATTTCCTTCTATACTTTGTATTGTCCATTGAATATGTAAATGACTATGTCCTACCCAGGTCCATCTTGCAAATGAGCACTGTTCAATGATGTTCACCTGGATAAATAAAGATTTTGATTGATTGAAAATCTTGAAATCACTGCAGAGCCTGAGTATACTAGGATTTCTCAGGGTTCTGCAGTGGTAGAGACTATTTATAATGTTTCAGTTTCAAATTGATTTAGTTTGCTGGGGGGAGTAAAATGATTGACCACAGATATATTCTCCTGTAATGGAGAATGAGGAGGTAGAGGGGGAAAATAACTTAATGTTTACATCTTGGAATGTAGCTGGTCTCTTAAAGTTTGTTGACTGTGAGTGTGTCAATTTTTTGAAACCAGCCCACATAGTATGTTTACAAGAAACATGGCATCAGTCATTTATTGAAGTTACACTGAATGGGTATTTGACCTATCATGTCCCTGGCATTAAGCAGCTTAGAGTAGGCAGACCTTCTGCATGCCTAGTTACTTGGTTTAGAATTATGGAAACACTAACAGCAGATTTAATATGTTCTAACTCCTCCCAGGACTTCTTTGTTACGTTAGGATCCCTGGTATTCTGCTTAGTCAATGTTTATATTCCACCTTGCAATTCTAAATTTTTTAAACATATGTGGGAGGAGCTGGAGGGCATTATACATAGGACTTGGGCAACAACAGCATGCGAGAAGATTTTGTTATGTGGAGATTTTAATGACAGAATAGGTGGTTGCAATGGTTTTGCTGACAATGAAATACAGAACTGGCATTTTGGGAATGCTTTCAAATTCCCAAGAAGCTCACTAGATTGAAGGGCTAATACCAGAGGGCATAAACTCCTTGAAATTGTAACTCCTTATAACTTTATACCACTAAATGGGATACTTAAGGGTGATACTATAGGTAATTTTACACCTTACAATAGGCAGGGTCCTTCTGTGATCGATTTTGTGTTTTGGAATGATGATATGAATCTTTGGGATTCCTGTTTAATTTCGACTAGGTCTGATAGTGACCATTTTCCTTCAGTATTTCGTTTTAGACATCTAGTTAATGAACCTATGGCTCCAGGATATCACAATTTAGAAATAAGGAACAATGCTAAAATTAAGTGGAACCAACATACTGTAGCTCTCATGAGATAGGCTCCTTGCTATATAGGTTTTTTCCTGATAAGGAGTATGTTAACTGGAATCTATCTAAATGGACTGATCAGTTTAAGTTCTGCTTTGAGGTGATAAGGGAACTACTCTCTGTTACTATTAAAAAGTGTTCAGAGTGGGGCCATGATTGGCTTGATAAATATTACTGTCTTGCAAAAAAAAAAAATCAGCAAATCAGACAGGTTAGAGCTAGCAAAAAGACAGAGCAATTCAAACTTTTAAATCAAGCCAGAGCAACATACAAAAAGCTACTAAAAGAAAAACAACTTGAGTTTCAACATTCCCAGTGAGATAAAATGTTAAAGGCAATAGATTGCAACGATCAACAAGCTTACTGGTAGATGGTTGCCCAGGGAACAAATAATCATAGAACTGGCATAGATACATACATTTTCCTGGATATTTGGCAAAAGTATTATACAGATATCTTTTTTGATCCAAAGCAGAATGTTGATCTGTCTGAATTAGAAATTGTTATGCCTTGTGCTATATTTTGTAATCAGCAGTATGTATATGTAGCAATCATTTCTATGAAAACACACAAAGCCCCGGGTCCAGACCAGATTCCAGCAGAAGTTTTTCTGGACTCCCCTATGTTTTGGGCTTTCATATTAATGATATTTTTTAATTGTTCTGTTAGGCAATTAAATTTTCCCATTTCGTGGAAGGGGGCGATTATAATTTCAATCCACAAAAAAGGAGACAGATCTGATCCTAAGATATATTGCCCGATTTCTTTATTGGATAACTGTTGCAAGATTTTTTCCAAAATAGTACTAGCCAAGTTATTGGAGGAAATAAATGTATTAGGGGGCTTGTTGGAATTTTAAGCAGGCTTTTAGGCTAACTATGGTACTGTGGATAACTGTTTTGTTTTGTCACATTTTTATGAAAAATGTGTTAATTAGCACAAACAAAAAGTATTTGGCATTTATTGACTTTAGCTCTGCTTTCGATTCCGTTTCTCGCAGTACATTATGGAAAATAATGAGGGATTGGGGCTTCTCTAAAGAAATTGTTGCTATTATAAGCGAACTCTATCATAATACCTGGGCACAGGTTAGATTAGGGGCATCTGGACAACCTTCTCTACCAATTGTGGGGTCGGGCAGGGATGTGTGTTGGCCCCTACTCTGTTTTGCATCTGTATAAATAATTTGTTAACTACCCTAAATGAGTCAGTAACAGATTCCCCCAAAATTATAGGCAAATTGTGTCTAGTATTGGCATATGCCGATGATCTTGTTCTGTAATCTTTATCTCAAGTGAGACTTCAGGGTAAACTTGACATTCGAGATGGTTATGCAGGCAGGCATAATTTGAGTGTAAATGCGAAGAAAAGTCAAATTATGATAATGGGTTCTAACAAACCAACTAAAATCCGGAGTTTAGGGAACAAAAGACTTAAAACAGTAAAATCATAACCTTACTTAGGTTTGCTTTTTACAAATGATGGGAAATGGGCAAAGCATATTGATACCCTTCTCCCCAAATTAAAACAAACGTTGAATTATCTTAAGTTTTTTAATCACAAATATGGGGGCAATTCAGTTAAGCCATTGATTACAGAGGCTAAATCTAAGTATTATGCACAAGCATTATACCACTCTGAAGTGTGGGGATTGGTTAATTATGGTATGTTAGAAATTCCTCTTAATAAGCTTCTGAGACAAACTCTTGGTTTAAACAACTCTATCTCCATGGCACTAATTAGGTTCGAAGTAGGGCTAGTCAGTTTACTTGCATATGCCCAAATTAGGATTGTACATTACTGGCTAAAGTTACTTACACTAGGTTAGAACAGACTCCAAGCCCTTGCATTAAAAGAAAAGTGTGTTTGGAATGAAATTGGTTGTAAAAAATAAAAATGGCTGACTGGCTTGTATACAATTCTGGAAAAAGCAGGGCTGTCTTTTTTGAGAGGTTATGTGGATAAAAAAAATCACAGTTAGTCAAATATAAATCATATATTTCACAAACAATCATTAATCATTTTAAAAGGTTGGATTTGGATACCATTTCAAATCTCAAAATTGTTCCCTGGATTACGCAAAATGTCATCACATTTCACTATAGGGAATATTTAGACGTACTAATCAATCCAAAACATAGACAGCTCTTTACTAAGTTTAGAGTAGAGCTGTTTCCGAGTAAGGTTTTGTCTGGCAGATACAGTAAAGAGATAGAGCGCAGCTCTGCCTATTGTTCCTGCACTGGTGAGAATGTGGAGGATCTTTTCCATGTTATTATTTTATGCCTTTGGTATAATAAGCCCAGAAAGAGATGATTAAAACCGCTGATGCAGGAAATTGTAACAGTGGATCAGTCCTTATTATTAAATATATTTTTTTACCTTAAATGACGAACACATAGGCCCAGATATTCAAAAGAGATGTGCCAGCGTGAGAATGAAAATGCGCCATTCTGCAATATTCAGCGGGAGGCAGCTGTGCTGCACAAGTCACTATGCGCAAGAGCGCAATGGTAATGAATGCATGCACAACCTTAGGGGGAGGAACCCTGAATAAATGGTGCAGTGCGATATTCAACAGCATGCACCATGCGCAATAGGGGAGGAAGCGGAAGTTGCGCGATAGCGGAAATGATCCAAAATAAAAAGGAACAAAGAGAGAGGCACAAGAACGCTACAGGAAAGCCAGAGGTGGGAGCAAGGTGACAGCAACTGGAAAGAGGGTAGCAGTGAGTGGGACTGGGCAGAAGCAGGACAGGGCACACCTGGGAATAGACTGGAACAGGACAGGAGTGGGGAGCCTGTGCCACTGTGCAGGAGAGACAGGGAAGTGCCACAGTGGACTGAGGGCAGTGGCAGTAGGCAGGACAGCCAAAGGCTGGAGGTGTACCCAGTGCAGGGGGAGCATCACAAAGGACAGTGGGGGGAATGGGATAACAGCTGCTGGGGGGGGGACACCAGCCAGGGACATGGCCAGTGCCAACTTCCAGATGGAGGCAGTAATGAGGGGTGTGAGAAGGCAGGCAGCAGGGGGACATGGCCGTGGAAGGGCCAGTCAGCGGTATGCCCCCAACAGGCGGTACCGAGCCCACACCACCTTCGAGCACTATACTGACACAGAGATTGTGGGCCGGTACCACCTGAACCAGGCAATCCTGAGGCGGCTCTGTGAGCTGTGCAGTGATGAGATGCAGGCACCCACACGACAGAGCCATGCTCTGTCAGTGGAGACAAAGGTGACAGCTGTCATGTGCCTGCTTGCCATGGGCACCTTCCAAACACCAACAGGGAACACAACAGGCATAACCCAGTTAGCCATGTCACACCTACTCACACAATTCCTCAGCACACTGCTGCCACATGCTGCGGAGTACATCCATTTCCCCAGCACACAGGTGGTGTGCACAGCTCACATACAAGAGTTCCACAGGGTAGCACGTATGCCTGGTGTGCTTGGGGCCATTGACTGCACCCATGTGGCCATCCACATGCCACCTGGCCCAGATGGTGCAGCATACATCAATCGGAAGGGTTATGCCAGCATCAACTGCCAGGTGGTGTGCGATGCCAGGGGGCACATAACCAATGTCTGTGCCACGCACTCTGGGGGAGCACATGATGCCTTCATCTGGCACCAGTCTGCACTGTGCCACAGGTTTGAGAGTGGGGACATCCCCACTGGCCACCTAGTGGGTGAGTATGCACATCACGCAAGATGACATGGGCAGCTGGGGGGGTGCATAGTCAGAGGTGCCATGGGTACCGGCCTTGACGGCCCATGGCAGAGCAACACTGACCACCATACTAATGTCCACCCTCTATACACAGGTGACAGTGGCTACCCACTCCATCCCTGGCTGCTCACACCATACCAGCACCCAGCGACCCCATCGCAGCAACGGTACAATGAGGCACATGCCACTACATGTAATGTCATAGAGTGGGTGTTCGGGATGCTGAAGGCACATTTCCATTGCCTGGACACGTCTGGCAGTGCCCTACAGTACAGTCCCTTGAAGGCCTGTGGGCTATTCCTGGCCTGTTGCATCCTGCACAACATGGCCAATGACTGTGGGATAGCTGTAGAGGTCGAAGAGGGGAACAGCGATGGGGACGATGAGGATGCCGGTCCAGACGGTGATGGGCAGCCACCCCTTGGATGAAGGGACCCCCGCCTGATCCGGATGTCACAGCTGCACCGGGACACCATCACAGAGGAGCACTTCAACCAACACAGGTAGGTCATGGGGCCATGTGCAACCACCAATGGCAAGGGCACAACCCACAGACATGCATGGACGAACCCCAGGGGCAGATGGCGGCAAGGGAATTGGCTGAGTTTGGAACCGCACATGCCGTCAGGGATGGGCAAGGCCTAACATGACACGCGGTCACACGATCACACACACACACACACACACACACACACACACACCCCACAAGACATGCACAAGGGGTAGAAGGCACACTGACCCCGACTGCAACCCCTAGTCACACACAGGTCCACAGACGACCACACCCATTGCCCGTCACTGTGCATGTCTCAGATGCTGGGCACCATTGCACACTGGAGGACAGTGCAACACAGGCATCATCATGCACACGCCACAGTGGCCAGCAGCCGGGAGGGTGTGCACATGGACTGTGTGTATGTGCAGGGCTGGGTACCCCACCCATGCATCACACGTTGCACAACACACTGCACACAGGGCAGTGTCAGACAGTAGCCATGGAGGGAGACAGGTCAGTCATGCGGCACAGTGCCACGGCCACCACGGATGCGTGGGTGGTCCCACTGAGACCTGCCAGCCATGACAGGCTGACCATTGGCCTCATGAGGTGGCACCGATGGTCCCCCAGTTGTGACACTGCGGAAACACAACCGTGTTCGAGCAGGGGTCTGCAGCTCAGCGAACATGCCTGCGCCAGGCGTGCTTGGTATGCCCACAGCTGAACCTGGTGTCGACATGGAAGGTGTCGCACGATGCTGGGAATGGGGGGGTGGACATGACACTACACAGTGTCTGTGGCACATGGGCAACAAACCTGGTGCCCAATGTGGCCATGACAGCTGTGAGTGGACATGTCTACCTGTCAATGGCAGCGGTCACATCCTCCTGCTGCTGGGCCATCTCTGCCAGGAGCAGAGCGTGGTTTCTGCTGCGCAGCTCCACTGCCTGGTTCAGAACTGCACTGAGTGCATCCACCGCCCTAACAAGCTGCAACTGCTGATCCATGGAAGCCTGGAGTAGGCGGCTCTGCTCATCAAAGAGGTCATCTGCCGGATCGGCATGCTATCCCTCATGGTGTTCCTGGCCATGCTGGGCTTCACCTCTTGATGATGGGTGCTGCACACCACAGCCATGCCGGGGCCCCCCCCGACACTGTCGCCCCGTCGCCATTGGCTGACTACTGACACTGCCGCTCCAGCCACTGCTTGCCAGGGCTCACCAGTGCTGCCGCAGCAGCCACAACAGCCTGGACACACACCAGTGCTGCCCCACTGGTGCATACAGGCACAGGCTGGGACTGTGATGTCATGCAGGCCTCCACGGTGGCACCACCCATGGCTATGCCCGTGCTGTTACCTGCTGTGGGGCCATCCTGCGGCTCACACGTATCACTGTCCATGATGTGTGATCCATCATCATCGGTGCCGGTTCCAGCACCAGTCTGTGTCACAGCACGCTGGCATTCATGGACACTGTCACACTGGGACACGGGCAGGGCCTCCTCCACACCAGCACCACCAACTTCAGTCCGGACAGACAGGCGAGTATACTGTGGTCTTGACCCTCAGACACCTGTGGAGGTGGATGGGTGCTCCTCTGTGTCCAGGGTATCTCCCTCAGTGGACACACCCACCACTGCTGACCCATGTAGACACTCAGGAGCTGTAAGGGAACACAGTAGCACTAATGTCTCTGACCTACCCTGTGGCATTCCCCCCCCACACAGTGACAGCACAGGACCTACCATGCAGTGAAGGGCTGCTACCCGTCTGGAAGCCACCACCTGGAATGCCCTCTAGGGCACAACGCTGCATGCTGCCAGCCACCCGCTCCTCCTGTGGTGTCAGGTGTGGCACATCCAGCTGTCCACCACCAGTTGCAGCACATGCTGCCCTGATGGCAGCCACCTTATCTTTTATCCTCCTCTTGTCCGTGCCCACCTTCTTCTTGCACTCCTGCATGGACCGCTGGTGGCTGCCATGCTGGTTGATGGCACGAGCTACCTCACCCCATGCCACAGCATGGGCCTGTGGTGTTCCCCACTGTCCACTGAGCAGCGGTTCCCTGTCGAGGTAGGCCTCAAACAGGGCATCTGATTCTGCCTGGGTGAAGTTGGACCTCTTCTGTCTCTCACGTCCGGTCATTGTTGATCCTGTGGGAATAACAGGTGTTACCTCTGAATGTGCAGTCCCATGCATCTCCCACACACCACAGTCCACACTTCCAAACAGCATGCAACCCACCACAATAGACTGCAATACCAAACAATGACCTCTGAAGCCCCATGTTGCATTTATATAACGCAAGGCATGCAAATGAGGCGAGGCACAACTTTAAGTGGATGCTGATGCAGTGGCTGTGCCATGGAATTGCTGATGAGCTGATCTGCATATGCTGGCTGAATATTGCACTGTTGCACCTTGCGCAATTGTGTTGAGCGTGCTCAGGCAAAGGCTCAGCTCTGTGACGTGCGCAGTAGGCACCACACGGCACATGCCCAGGGTGCTGACGCCAACGTCTGCCGCGCTGATGAAGGTGCTGAGCATGGGAGGCAGTGCAGGGCATGGCCACCACTGTGCCAATGGTGCTAGTGCACTGTTCACACATAGCACTCATGCTCTGGAGTGCCGTCGGCACCATGGTGCCACAGCGCGGTAGGCCACTGCAGGGCATCACACACTGGCACCCGACTGCGGTACATGCAAGGAGTCCCAATTGTGCTGTGGCAGTCCATGTGTGACAGACTCTTGACCCTGCGGTTGACCTTTGCACCCTAGGCACCATGCGTCCACATGGGTGCACCCCTATCGTGCTGTTTGGTGACAGCGCGATGGGGAATGGCAGCGCTGTACTGTGCAGCATCTGCACACGGTGTACGTGCACTACAGAGTGCCATTTTGTGATCCTAGCTGCAGTAGTCATGGCACGCAGGACAGCAGCAGTGAGCTCCTCTGGAGCTGGCCAATTTGTCGCCATTGTAGCCCAATGCTGGGGCCCTGTTTGGGGATGTGCTCTTAGATAGGGCAAGGAGTGCAGTGTGGGAGGAGGTGCCAGTGTCACTGGAGAAGGCCACTGTTATCTCCAGAAGTGCAGAGCAGTGTTGCCACCGCTATGGGGACCTCCGGTGGAGGGACCCAGACAGGTTTGCCCGTCTATGGGCACACACCAGGTGAGGCACAGTGCCACGTCCAGGTAGGTGCTCCATCCATACACTGGTAGTGTCCGTCCGGGTTTTGTGGTGGGCATGTGTCCACCGGGGGGGCTATCCAGTGTGGGCAGTGTTGGTCGTGGTGGGGTTGCAGCATGGCTGGGCTGTGCAGGATCACACACAACGTGGGGGGCCTTTGCTACTGTTTTGTACTGATGTTCCCCTCTCCATGTTTGCACCCTAGGCCCTGAGGAGAGGTGATGAGCCCGAGAGGCATGGGCACGTGATGAGCAGGAGGCTGCCCAGCAACAGCCATGTGATGGCAGGCCCAATCAACAGCAGCGCCGAAATGTAGTGGATGCAGGTGAGTACCTTTCTTCTTGGATATTCTGTGCATGCTGTATTGCAGGGTAGGCGGCGGGGCATGGCTACCATCCATTGATGCCACTGATGTGCACACCACACGGTACACTCAGCACTGTCCTGTGGCACTACATGTGTGGGTGTGTGTCACTGGTGGTCCATGCATGCATTGGGTACATGGCTGTGCCACTGCCTTCACACCGCATAGCCATGTCACTGTACAGCCACGGTGCTGCTGTGCGGGACTTGAGCAGTGGGGGTGTGCAGCGGTCCACATGGCTGTGTGCACCTGGGTGGGCAGGTCTTGTGGACATGATCACTGTGGTGGTCGCACACCATCACAGGGGCGTGGCCCACAGCTGTATGCCATGCAGCATGGTGGGCTACAGGGGGATGGACATTCACACCTACTGACTCTGCTCCCTTGTCCTAGGTGGTCAGTGTTGGATGGCTGTTGAGAGGGCCTTGCAGGAGTTACTGCAGCTAGCGAGGGTGTCACTGGAGATCCTCCAGCAGCTAGAGAGGCATGGTGTAAGGAGACGGCAGTCGCATAGGCACCACAGGACTGATGAGTGGGGCGGACGTTAGGTCCTCCATGCCCCCAGAAGAATCCTACCTTCCTGGACCCACCCTCATACCCCTTCTTCCCTCTCCCAGTTGTTCACCCCTGCCCCTTACCCGCCCCACCTGGTTTGTGGCCATTCCCCCCCATTATATGTATTTGTATATAGCCTATTTATAATACATTTGTTTTGTTAGGACAACTGTGGTGGTCTATGATTTGCAGCGGGCTACAGGTGCTCAGCTGCAGTGGTGTGCATGGCGTCAGGGGTGGTGCAGGCATGGGCATGTGTGCGGGTCCGGAAGGGAACCGCCTATGGTGCGGGTGGGGGAATCAGTCACTGTCTGTGGTTTGTGTGTTGTTCTCTGTGCACTGGTTACCTGTGTGCAGTGGTCCACGGTCCATGCTCTGTGTCCATGGCGCCCCTGTCAGACCATCCATGGCCTGTGCAGCTGACACCCTTGCATGTCTGTGATATGCACCATCTGCTGGCATGTCAGTGGTGGCTGTCCATGCTGGACAACCACTGTATCTGTCACCGGTATGGTGCACGTCTGCCTTGGGTGGCACTGTGGCCTCCACTGTTTTTGTCCCCCCTCCATGCTGTTGCTTGTATCTGTTGCAGGGGATGTGCTCCACTGTCTGTCACTTGTGCTCCAGCTGCATGCTGGTGGCATTCAGCTTCATGGTGCATGCGCAGGGTGGCTGGTACACCTGTGCCATGGAGGGGTGCTAGCCATGGGTTCACGGCTGTTGTGGCCACACGCCAGCGGGTTTGTCGACCCACTACTGTGTCCCTGTGTTGGTGTGCACTTGGGTATGGGTTGGTGTTTGTCCATGCACTGTGTTGCATCCTGTGTGGCGCATGCTTCCATGCACCACTGTGGGCTTCTTTGCTGGCTGTTGTGGCCAGTGCTGGGATGGGTGTGTCCTTGGGAGGGTGTGCAGGGTGCTGTACTGCTGGTGGTGGTGTCCAGGGCATGCCCTGTCACATGTGTGGTACCTCGTGTGCCGATGCATGGTCAGTCTCTCAGTTGTACCTCGGGGGAGCCATGCAGGCCGGCACTGTGTCTGCAGTTGTTGCATCGGTGTCTGCTGCCACCTGCTGTGGTGCTCACGGTGGGGCTGCCTTGCATGTCTCAATGGTGCACAGGGTTGTATTGTCACAGTGGGGGTGGTGGCATGCATGGGGTGTCCTGCAGTGTTGGGCGCTGCTCCTGGGCAGGGTGTGTTCTGCATTGGTGGGATGGTGTAACATGGGGTGGCCGGACCTCCTTGTTTGCCGGTCACAGCTTGCTGGGGGGTGTGCTGGGGCACCATGCCCCAGCTGTGGGATTGTGGCTGGTTTCCATGGACCGGTGGTTCTTCCAGCCTTCCTCTGGTTGTGCGGTTCATGGGGTGTGGGGGGCGATGTCTGTTCTGCTGTGTGCTCCTCAGCCCATATCTTCCATGTTTGGGGAACCCCTGCATCCTGTCCCTGAGCATCCCTGGTTATGCTGATGCGCTGCTACCCTGCTCCACTGCGCATCCCTGGCTGTGCTATTGCGCATCCGGTCTGCACCACTGCACATCCCTGGTTGCGCCATGGTGCAGTTGGTGTGATATTCAGTTGTGTGACAGAAGCGCATCTAGCCCTGCGCAGTGTTTGAATATCACCAGCGTGCTGCCCAGCAGCATTGTACTTGTGCCTGCTCCTTACTATTGCACCACTTTGTATGCAGCGTTTGAAATATTGGCCACAATATATAATTTGGTTAGGTATCTTGAGGCTATTACAAAAATTAGAATGAAGTATGTGCAAATGAATTGATTTTGGTCTCCACAGATTAAGTGAGTTAGGAAGATGTTTTGTCATTTGAAATTACACTGTTAGCATGATCATTTGTATTTATGCACTGTACTTTTTGTATAGAGAGCTGAAGATCTCGCTGTGATGTATGCATTAAGATGTCCATATGTAATTTATTCATTTGTTTGTATTTTTGTATACTGATGTGTGATCCTGTTTTTACTTCATTGTAATGGTCTCTGACTGATCAAATAAAATTTATTACTAAAACTGGACACAGCACTCAAGGTGTGGCCTTACTGAAGTTGTATACAATGGAATTACCTCCCTTCTTCTGCTGGTGAGTCCCCTGCCTATGCATCCAAGCATCCTGCTAGCCCTTCCTGCCACCTTGTCACACTGCCTACTACCTTAAGGTCATCATCAGAGATGATCACCCCCAGGTCTCTTTCCTGCTTAAAGCATCCTATTTCCACCCCCGTGGCATGTTGCTCCTGGGTTTTTGTGCCCCATGTACATTATCTTGCACAATTTTGCATTGAAACCCAGTTGCCAATCTCTTGACCAATCCTCCAGCTTTTTCAGATCTCCACCTCATTCTATCCACTCCCCCTGGTGTGTCCACCCTGTTGCAGAGCTCAGTGTCATCTGTGAACAGGCATATTTTCCCTTCCAGACCCTCTGCAATGTCACTGATATTGACATTGAAGAGGATCGGACCGAGCACTGATCCATGTGGCACCCCACTTGTCATTTTGCCCCCAACAGAGTGAATGCTATTTATCATCACCCTCAGAGTTCTATTGTCCTCAAAGATCTCCATCCATTTCACTACCTTGTTATCAACCATCATGTTCTTCAGATTGTTTAACAGCCTTCTATACAGAACAGTGTCAAAGGCCTTACTAAATCCAGGCAGGCCACATACATCCTCCCCCCAGTCCACCTCCTTGGTTACCCAGTCAAAAAACTCAATGAGGTTAGTCTGGCACGACCTCCCTCCAGTGAAACCATGCTGCCTTGGGTCTTGCAGACCATTGACAACTAGATGATCCACTA
Source organism: Neoceratodus forsteri (assembly GCA_016271365.2). Lineage (NCBI taxonomy): Eukaryota > Metazoa > Chordata > Ceratodontiformes > Ceratodontidae > Neoceratodus > Neoceratodus forsteri. The sequence goes on along the minus strand of CM057455.1, from coordinate 655,520,866 downwards.
TCCTTTCTTTCAGTAGTGTTTCCATGACCTTTCCCACTACTAAGGTAAGGCTGACTGGCCTGTAGTTCCCCACCTCCTCCATGCTTCTGCTTTTGTATAGAGGCACTGCATCAGCCCTCTTCCAGTCCCTGGGTACCTCCCATTTCTAATGACAGGTTGAACAGGGCAGTCAGAGGTTATGCCAGAACCTAAGTTCCCTCAGCATCCTGGGCTGCACTCCAACTGCCCCCATTGCCTTATCAAATCTTATTGCCATCAGTTCCCTGAGGACCCTTTCCTCTGAGAAAGGACCTATGTCCATCTCTGCACCCTTCATGGTTTAATCCCTTATTGCTGGCCAATTTCCTGCCTCCTCCTCCATGAAAACTGAACAGAAGTATTTGTTTAGTATATCTGCTTTTTGGTGGTCATCCTCTACACAACTCTCATCCTCACCTTTCAGCCTCACTATTCCTCCCCTTGCGTTCCTTTTTTCACTGATGTACCTGTAAAAGGTTTTGTCCCCTTTTGCCACTGAATTTGCTATGCGTTCCTCTCTTTGTGCCATGGCTTGCCTAACTGCCTTCCCTTTGCTTCTCCTGGTACCTCTCCCTATCCCCCTCCTCATGTGTTTTCTTGTACTGTTTAAATGCCATATTGTTTGCATTTACGTTTTCTGCTACCTCCTTTGAAAACTATAGTGGTCTAATCCTTTTCATCCTCTTGCTGACCTGCTTGATACAGAGTTGTGTCGCTATTTCAGTCCCTTTGTCAGGAGGTCTAAACCTCACTCTCAGGTTCTTGGCAATATTGGGAATGCAAGTAATCACAGACACGTTGCATTAGAGTAATAAACTTGTTTATTACTACCAAAAAGGATAAAATCACAGTTGCCCTAAGCAGTTCTTACCAACACGAACCGGGAGCCAGTGCTAAGCGTTCCCTATACCTCAAGGTTTCTTTGTCTCTCTTGGGATCTCCAAGGTACAAGACTAGTATACCACATTATATACCTATGATAATTACTATGGTTACTGTAAGATAGAAACATTTCTAGTTACAGAGATGAGCCCTATTGGCTAAATGAGGCAGTATAGCGCAGTGGTCTAAGGCTCTGAGCTGCAAATCTGGTGACATCCAGCAGACTAGACCTGGGTTTGAATCCCACAGCTTCCACTTGCATACTGTGTGACCCTGAGCAAGTCACTTAACCTCCTTGTGCTCCCAGGTCGCTCCTGTAAAAAAGCTTTCAGCTTAGTGTGCTATACCTGGTTAAACTACTAAATAAAAAAAAAAAAAATTAGCGGAGGCTTCACGGTCCAAGATAACATTATACAATTTTGTAGTAGTCATCAGTTTGTGAAACAAAAGAGTTCTTATACAGAGTCTCACATAACTCAGTGTAGTAGTACAAATCACCAAAAGGTGGCAATGCCGACTTACATATCATAATTATTCCAAGGACACAGATGCCTTGGCATCTTACAAATAAGAAATACACAGAAAATGCATAGGAGAATGTATGTATTAGCAAGCAAAGTGTATTACAACAATATGCGTACGTATCCTGACATCTACTCTTGTACGGTAGATGCCCTTAGCCCTATATATTAGTATAACATATGCTTAAGCACTAGCTGTCTACGGTGTACCTCTGAGGGTACCAATTAGGGTGCAGGGACCTCGTGTAACAACTTCTTTGATAATTGCCCACTGTTCCTCTCCCCCCCCTTCTTTCCCCTAATCCCACTAGTGTACCTTCCAGGTATTTTCCCATCTTTCTGAAATCAGCACTCTTAAAGTTCAGGATTCTTGTCCTTGTGTGGCTTGATTCTGCCCCCAGTTATATCAGCGTGGCTCAGTTGGTAACACATCCGCCTCTGGACCAGAAGGTTGTGGATTCTCGTCCCACACCGGGATTGGACTTGCACCTAAAAATCGCTGGCATCCGAGTGCAGTATTGGGGGGTGCTGTACTGCTGGGGTGTGCCGTCCTTCGGATGAGACGTTAAGCCGAGGTCCCTTCTACCCATCCTGGTCTTGCCCTGGTGGGTGTCCAGGTAGAAGTAAAAAAACCCAGGGCACTCTTCGCAAAGAGTAGGGAACATTCCCGGTGTCCTGGCCAACATTCCCCTTCCCATAAACTGGTTCATGCAATTATCCAGGCTGTGTGTGGGTGATGATGTGCGTTATGGCCACCACCACACATTCAGTCACTTCACTACCAGTCTAGCATTGCTTGTAAAGCGCTTTGGATGTATGAAAAAGCGCTATATAAATACTGATTCTTCTTCTTCTTCTTCATCAAACCACACTGTTCAGTGGTCACTGTTCCCTAGGTGCTCCCCTACTGTAACCCCCTGCCACACTGCCCCCATTCATAAGTACTAGGTTCAGTAGTGCTCCCTCCCGTGTGAGTTCTAGGATCAGTTGTTTGAGAAATGCCTCCTGTAGGGAGTCCAAGATGTTCCTGCTCTTGGCTGTTGCTGCCACGGGAAGGCTCCAATCCACATCTGGCAGATTGAAGTCTTCGACCAACAACACCTCCCCTTGTGTGCCACCCTTTGGGTTGCTAGCATCATCTCATCTACCTCCTCTCTCTGCGATGGTGGTCAGTATGTTACACCTGTTTGGATACATGTCCCCTTTCTCCTTTCCAGTATAACCCAGAGTATCCCTCCCCCATTCTCCTTGAATTTCTGTGGCTTGTATGTTGTTTCTCACATACAGAGCCACGCCACCTCCTTTCCTGCCTGCTCTGTCCTTCCTGAACAGAATGTAACCTGGTATGGCCATTTCCCAGGCCTGGCTGTCACCATACCAGGTCTCTGTGATGGCCACAATGTCCAGGTCAGCCTCAGCCATGGTAGCCTTGGGGTCTCCTATCTTGTTGCTCAGACTTCAGGCATTTGCACACATTGCTCTCCAGGATGTGCCATCACTCCCCTTCTTTGTTCTCTTTTGCCCCTCTTTGCCTTGTCCACAATTCTTGCCAGTATGAATAAGTAGTTCCTTCCAGCTCCCTGTCTCCGTATTGATTTATGCACTCTGTTAGTCTGTTTTCCTCCCGAGTTCTCCTGAGGTTCCTGTGATCTTGGGGGGGGGGGGATTCTGTCTCCCTTCCACCCTCCACCTCTGGCTAGTTTAAATGTTTGCCAATGAAGCACCTAAATTATTCACTGAGGACCATGGTCCCCTCTCTAGATGGATGCAGGCCATCACACGTGTACAGGCCCACATACCTCTATGTGGGTCCCCAGTCCCCTATGAAGCCAAACCCCTCTTCTCCGCACCATTCTTTCAACCACGTGTTGAACTCTTGGATACGGAGTATCCTAGCCTTCCCCTTGCCATGGACAGGCAGTACCTCTGAGAAGGATATGGAGCTTTCTACCTACTTAAGACCCTTCCAAAACTCCTTTAAACTCCTCCTGTATTCTGCCTGTCCCTTCCTTCTCCCCTGCCAGCTCATTTGTACCCAGTGGACAATAACATCTAGCTCCTCCCTCCTTGCTATCGCCCTTGTGATCCTCAGGATCCACTTCCCATCCCTCTGAGCTGTGCCTCCAGGTAGGCACTTCTCCTAGCTACCTGTTCCCAACTCTATTCCCCAGACAGTGAAGTCCCCCACCAGGAGCTGCTTCTGCCTCTTCTGGGGTCCTCTGCCTTCCACCCTCTGGGATCCATTCTGGATGACGCTCACATCCTCCTCGGACACTTATCTTGGGTGTCACCATATGACCTTCCAGCTCCTCCCACACAGTGTAGTAGTTCTATAGTGTCATTGGCTGGGGGATGTGCCTCTGTGCCACTGCCCTCACCATCCCAGAGCCTAGTCCATCCACTCCTTCTGCTAGGCAACCTTTGAGGTAGTGGAGGCCAACTACTAGGTGGCCCCTGGGTGAGGAAGGAGGCTCCCGAAATCCTAACCAGCTCAGCCCGGAGACTGGTCACTTCCACCCTCAGCCCAGAGAGATGCCTGCAGATGGGGCAGCACAGCAATGTCCAGAATGTCCTCCTGAAAATTGCCACCCACAGCCATTGCACTGCCCCACTCCCATCATCTTCCCAGTCTACTCTTTCTTAACCCTGGTTAGCAGTTCCCTGAGAAAAGTACAATTACGTAAGAACTTACCATAACAGTAGATCTTCGATAACAGCTCTTGGAGCAGGCTACACCATTAGGACTGAAGCTGGCAGGCACAAGGACCCCACAGAAAAATTCTAGCTAGCAGTATCCAGCGGGGGATTACCCCAGACGTCGGCCTCTCCCCAACGTCAGGCATCACATAAAAGGGGGCAGTCCCCCAGCATCCACAGTTCTCCCGCCGGAGACTCCCAGTCCAAAGGTGACATCTGAAGGGAAGACCGAGTATCTGCTTGCAAAGGAAGGTTTGTAATAGATGTCAAAAAATGCAATAGCCTAGAAACTAGGTCAGAAGACTCAACCTCCAGAGGGGAAGGTGGGAGGAAAATCACCTGCTGCAAGAGCTGTTCTCGAAGATCTATTGTTGCGGTAAGTTTTTACGTAACTGTCCTATATTACTTCGAGAAACAGTTCTTGCAGTGGGTTACACCATTAGGACTGATTCCCAAGCAGTAAGGGAACAAATTATTATCGGGAGGAGGATAGGAGAGATGTCTCAGACTTCAGGACAAAAGTCCCTGAAGGACCGCCAAGCCGAAACCAGCTCTGCGTCTAAAGGCAATATCCAAACTGTAATGCCTGATAAAGCTGTGTACAGTGCTCCAAGTTGCTGCCACACAGATGGCTGAAGTGGAGACATTTTTGAGCGCAGCGAAGGAGGTAGTCACCCCCCTCATAGAATGAACTTTTACTAGTCCCGGTAAAGTCTTGTTGCACTTCTGGTAACAGAACATAATGCACTTTACCAGCCACTGAGAAAGTGACTGTTTGGAAACAGGAGCACCAGGCATTCTATGTGCATAGGAAACAAAGAGCTGATCCAACTTACGATGTGCCTTTGTTCTGGTCAGGTAATATCTGAGACACCTATGCACATCCAGAGTGTACAACAGGGCCTTCCCCCTGTTGCAGTGATTTGGATAGTACACCGGCAGGTCTATATCCTGGTTGAGAATGACAGCTGAGACCACCTTGGGAAGGAACTTAGGGTTTGTTCTTAAGGACACCCTGTCCTTGTGAAAAACCAAATAAGGATCCTTGCACATAAGTGCATGAAGCTCAGAAATTCTTCTGGCAGAAGTAACAGTAACTAAAAAAAGCGTCTTCCAAGCAAGGAGACGCAGCTCACAATCCGTGGCTGGTTCAAAAGGCAGTAGTGTAAGCTACTCTAGAACAAAAGGAAGCTCCCAAGGTGGAACTGGGTCTTTAATGGGAGGTCTCAAGTGCAGGATGCCATGCAAAGAGGCGTGAGAAGTCTCTCGCTGAGCTAGAGACTGGTGACCTATTGGAGAATGGTATGCTGAAACAGTGCATAGGTGCACCTTAATGGAGGAGGAGGCAAGACCTGCCTCATAGAGGGATAGGAGGTAGTCCAAAACAGACCTTTCAGAACAATCCAATGGGGCCAATCCATGAGCTTGAGCCCAAATACAGAATCTGCGCCACTTCATGGCGTAAGTGGCGTGGGTGGAGGGTTTTCTGGCTGCTACCAGAACGTCCACAACTTCCTGAGAGACCCTATGTCCTTAGGAGCCAGGCATGTAGGTTCAGAGACCGAAGATCCAGATGGACCAAGGAGCCCACCTCCTGGGACAGAAGATGAGAGCTGAATGGCAGAGGCAACCGGAGGTTCCTGGACCAGCTGATGTAAGAGAGGGAACCAAATTTGCCTGGGCCAAAAGGGCGCTACTAGAATAAGGGACGCTTGCTCTTGTCAGAGCTTCAATAGAACCCTCTGGATCAAAGGGAAGGGTGGGGAAGCATAGAGAAACCTGCCTGTCCAAGAGAGGGACAACGCGTCTTGCCAGAAAACACCAGGCCCTGGATCTAGCGAGCAGAAATTGGGCAGTTTTGTATTGGATGGGGACACAAAGAGGTCTAATTCTGGTGTCCCCCATCTGTGTAACAGGTCCTCTGCGACTTTCTGAAGCAGTTCCCTATCGTGGACTCTGACCTGTGATCGGCTAAGACTGTCTGCGATAGTATTGTCCACTCCGGGAACATGCACTGCAATGATATTTGTGCCGTGTTGCAGTACCCACTCCCAAACCCTTTGAGCCTCCCTGCAAAGGGGGTAGGAATGGGTGCCTCCTTGTTTGTTGAGATACTACATAACTGTGGTATTGTCTGTTTGTACCAGAAGAGTACCCGTTGGAATCTCCGTCTGGAATGCCTGTAGGACATAAAGGATGTCTCTCATCTCTAGAATATTTATGTGAAGCTGGGACTCCAGAGACGACCAGGAGCCTTGAGACCTGACCCTGTTGAGGTGAGCTCCCCATCCAGACCCAGAGGCATCCGTGGAGAGAGTCGCTGAAGGAGGCGGCACCATAAAGGGGACTCCCATCAAGGGGTGGTCTGGGACAAGCCACCAATTCCAGTCTCAGGTGACAGCGTTTGTGATCCGGACAGGGTGCAGCAGATGGTCTTGTTTCTCATCCCATTGTGCCCTCAACATCCATTGGGTGACCCACGTATGGAGTCAAGCTAGGGGAACCGTTGCAATGGCAGCTGCCATGCGTCTGAGCAGGCAAAGGACAGAGCGGGCTGGTACTGTCTTCTTTTCCTTTATGTCCCTTATGAGGGATCTGATGCATTCCGCCCTGTTCTGAGGAAGGAATGCCCTTCCCAGAGTGGTGTCCAGAACTGCTCCTATGAACTGCAAGTTCCGAGATGGGACAAGGTGCGACTTCTCCTGGTTGATGGTGATGCCCAGTGATAGGAAGAGAGAATAGGTATCTTGTATCGCAGACATCAGGGCCTCCCGTGAGGGTGCCATGAGGAGCCAGTCATCTAGATAAGGAAACACATAGTGGCCTTGTCTTCTGAGAGCTGCTGCCATGACTGCCTCACACTTTGTGAATACTCGAGGTGCTGAAGACAGCCCGAAAGGGAGGGCTCGGAACTGGTAGTGGCGTCCCAGAAACTCGAAGCGCAGAAATTTCCGGTGCGCTCGAGCAATCAGGAGATGTAGGTAAGCATCCTGCATGTCCAGTGATGCCAGCCGAAGTGTCCTCTTTGAGCATGGGAATAAGACCCAGTAGGGTCACCATGCTGAAATGCTTGTACAACACAAATGTGTTGAGGTTGCTGAGATCCAAGATCGGGCGCAAGTCCCCTGTTTTCTTTGGAACCAGGAAGAAGTGAGAATAGTAACCTTTACCCCTCTGGTTCACTGGAATGTACTCTATGGCCTCCTTGTCGAGGAGGGCCAAGATCTCCTGCTGAATAAGCAGGGCATGCTGACCCAAGTAGCAGGTCATCGGGGGAGGTCTGGATGGTGGGTGACTGAGGAACTCTATAGTGACCTCGTTCAACCAACTCAAACACTCACCGGTCGGAGGTTATCTTCTGCCATGCTGAAAGATGATGAGAGATGCGACCCCAGACATTCTTGACCCTTTGATCCGAAGGAGGGGCGGGGGCCGGGAAGGAGTCATGCTGCAGTGGTGTTGGACCCCCATGGGCTGGGCTGCTTTGGGCCGCTTTGGGCCCTGGCCTGAGCGGAATCTGGCTTGATTTTTGCGACCAAAGTCGCCCATGGGTTGCTGGCCGGAACGTGGCTGTTGCCATTGGTGGCCTCAAAAACGATTCTGGTTCCTATGAAAGGAACCATATTTCGGTCTGTACATGGCCTGTACAGTCCTGACTGCCTTCTCAGTGTCCTGAAGTTTGGTGATGACCTTCTCGGACTCCTCACCGAACAGGACCGCTCTATTATAAGGGACGTCTAGGATGTTCTTGTGGATGTCTGTGTAAATCCGGAGACTCTCAAGCATGAGTGTCTCCGGAGACAAACACCTGTGGTTGCTCCCCTGGCTGCCGAGTCCGCTGAGTTGTAAGTGGCTCGGAGAACCTGCGTCCCCATGTCTGACCCAGTTTGGACGAGGTTCAGCAGTTCCTCCTCCTTTTCGCCATCCACAAAGTCTTTTAGAAGGTCTTGGCCCTGTTCCCAAAGGGCATTCTGAAACTGCACCATGTGTGTCAAATAGTTTAGAGACCTAATTGAGCATGTAGCAGTCGCATACATGCATCTTCCCATAGAATCTAGTTGCTTAGATTCCTGGTTAGGAGGCTGGGTACTCAAATGCTGAGGCCATTGGGACCTATCATGAGATGCAGTGATGACCAGGGAGTCTGCCAGGGGTTGTTGTGCCAAATACAGATCCTCCATGGGAGCCCTGTAAAGGAAATCAGCCTTCCTCGGAACAGCCAGTGTGGAATGCAGATGCTTCCAAGCTACCTTGGTGACATCCGTAAAGGTGTCCACCAAAGGTGGGACCACCACAGGCTTTGGTTCTTTCTGCCTGAGGTAAAGGGCAAGGAGTTGTCTCTCAGGTCTAAGTCTTCTGTCTCCCATCCCATATTTTCCTGGATGTGCCTCATGATTTCTGAAAAGGAGGGATCATCCGGAGGAGATCTTAGAAGGTCCCGTGGGTCTGGTGATGGGGGACTGAAGGGAGATGGAGACCTGGAGGTGTCAGACGTATCCAGTCTAGAGTCATCTCCCGGTGAATGAAGTCTGCCCCTGGGTCGCTGTAGGCTCGGGGACCCTGAGAGAGAGCGTGATAGGTGTTTTCTGTCTCTCGATTGGCCCCGAGGAGGTGGAGTTGGTTCCTTGGGGGTCGGGGGGTCTGGCATCTTCAGCACCCCGAGTTGGAGGTGGAGGTAGCTGCGGCTTGGGGGGGAACCACATCCTTTCTTATGGTTTCCTACCAGAAGGTGAACAGTTCTTTCACCTCCTGAATATTCATATCTGACGATGGGCCGGTGTCAATGTGGGCCTGTCGTCGGAGTCAGGTTTCGGGTCCCGTGACAGTTCCCTGGGTAGGCCGGCATCCTTAGTGTTGCCCGTCTGGTTGTCCGGTGGTGCGGTAGCCTCTTCTCCTGAGGACTCCTGATGTCTGGTGTCCACCAGCATCGGTACTACGGTCATTGGGGTAGTCCATTTTATGGGCGCTGGGTCGGACGCCTTCTTGGTCTCCGTCATCCACTTGAGGGACACAAGCTCAGCAGTCTTCCTTTCAGGAGCCTTCGGAGGTTGGGAGACAGACCTGCAGTCGGTGTCCTGGCATCAGTCAGACATACCCCCTGATTTAGAGGAGGACTTTTTGTGCCTGTCTGAGGAATCAAGCTTGGAGGCGTCTAACATAGAAACATATAATTTGCCGGCAGATAAGGACTGCTTGGCCCACCTAGTCTGCCCATTTTCCTACCTAACAGATAAGCTGCAGATCCTAGTTAACCAACAGCTTACTTCATCCTACCCCCCTACTAGGACTGCCTTATGTCTGTCCTATGCATTCTTGAATTCCCCCACTGTTCTTGACTCCACGACCTCCTCAGGAGGCTGTTCCATCATCCACAACCCTCTCCATGAAAAAATACTTTCTCACATTACCTCTGGCCATCCCCCTCTATCTTCAAATTGTGCCCCCTTGTTCTTGCACATCTCTTTCTGAAAGATGCTACCCTCTTGGACTTTGTTGATTCCCTTGAGGTACTTGAAAGTTTCTATCATGTTCCCTCTCTCCCTTCTTTCTTCAAGGGTATACATATTAAGCTCCTTTAGTATTTCTTCGTATGTCTTCTGATGCAGACCCTGCACCATTTTGTTTGCCCTTCTCGGACAGCCTCCACTCTGTCTATGTCTTTGCGGAGATGAGGTCTCCAGAACTGCACACAGTACTCCAGGTGGGGTCTCACCAGCTGTCTGTACAGAGGATAAAAAATTCCTGTTTTCTACTATTGATGCCTCTCCCTATGCATCCCAGTATCCCCCCAGCCTTCCTTACTGCCTTCTCACATTGCTTGCCCACCTTTAGGTCATCTGATATAATTACCCACCGGGTCCCTTTCCATTTTTACTGTTGTCAGTATCTCACCCCCCACTGTGTACTCTTCCCCTGGGTTTTTGTTTCCCAGGTGCATTACCTGCACTTCTTTGCATTGAATCTGAGCTGCCATACATTTGACCATTCCTCCACCTTGTCTAGTCCTTCTCATCCTTTCCACTCCATCTTGTGTATCAACCCTGTTGCAGATCTTAGTGTAGTCTGCAAAGAGACATACTTTTCCTTCCAGTTCCTCTGCAATGTCACTTATAAAGACATTAAAAGGACCGGTCCCAGTACTGAACCCTCGGTGCCCCTAGTAACCCTCCTTTCTTCACTGTGGACTCCATTTACTACTACCCTTTGTGTCCTGTTGTCTAGCCAATTTTTTATCCAGGCTACCACCTTGGGACCCACTCCAAGGCTGGCTAACTTGTGTATTGATCTTTTGTGTGGGACTGTATCAAATGCCTTGCTAAAATCTAGGTAGGCCATGTCCACAGCCCCTCCCTGGTCTACTACTTTGGTCACCCAGTCAAAGAAATCTATTAGATTCATCAGACACAACCTTCCCATCATGAATCCATGCTGCCTTGGGTTCTGTGCCCCACTGGCCTCTAGATACTCAACAATTCTTTCCTTCAGAAGTGATTCCATCATTTTCCCTACCACTGAGGTCAAACTAACTGGTCTGTAGTTTCCTGCCTCTGTCTTGCTTCCACTTTTGTGAAGAGGAATCACATCCACTCTCCTCCAGTCCTCAGGTACCACCCCATCCTCCCATGATTTGTTAAAGAGAGTAGTCAGCGGTGTCACTAGTTCTACCCTTAGTTCTTTTAGAATTCTTGGGTGAATCCTATCAGGCCCCACTGCTTTGTCCACCTTCGATTTTATTAGTTCTTTCAGAACCCTTTCTTCTGTAAATGGACTGGTATTGACCCCCGTCTTCAAAGTGTTTCTCTTGTTTGGTTTAGGAACCTCCCCCTCTTCTTCCTTTGTGAATACTGAGCAGAAATATTCGTTCAGTATCCCTGCTTTTTCACTGTCACCCTCTACCCACATTCCCTCTCCTTTATTAAGCCTCAGTATCCTTCCTTTGTTCTTTCTTCACTCTCTAATGCACCTGTAAAAGGTCTCATCCCCCTTCTTAACAGAATTGGCTCTCCTTTCCTTGGTTTGGGCCTTTGCTATTCTGACTGCCTTCCCAGCCTCTTTCTGCTTTAACTGATAAAATTCTCTGTCCTGCTCCTTCTGTGTCTGGCGCCCGAGTTGTCTTGAGTGGGTGTAAGGAGGCAGAGGAGACCCCTGAAGACCTTACCTTTACCGGGGGAGGTTAGGAGCGAGCCCGAGAAGGAGACCTGTCACACCGGGTAGAGCTGGAGCTGGCCCTGGATTCGGAAGCCCTAATGGGAGATCTCGCTGTAATCAAGTCCCGATGCTTGTCCTGGTGTTTCCCTGACTTGTGGGAAGATTCCCCTTTGGAGGAAGGTCTTGTCTCCATTTTCTTCAATTTGTCCTCGAGGAGAAATACCTGAAGGGCCTTTTTATGGCGGATCCGGGTCTTGTTATTGAATGCTGGCAAATTGAACAGGCCTGGGTGTCATGCTCCAGGCCCAGACACCCGACACAGGCCGAATGGTGGTCCGCAAAAGGGATCCGTTTGCTGCAGGCACACTTAGAGGGATGTCCTTTGAGAGAAAGGGTAGGAGAAGCAGACATGGATTGATTTGAAGGAAAAAAGATTTTACGCGTTGTTTCGATAGAGCAGGCATCCATGAGGCCAATGCTGGCAAGTCGAAGGCGGGAAAAGAACTGGGGATGCTGGAGGACCACCCCCTTTTATGTGATGCCTGACATCAGGGAAGGGCGGATGTCGAGGGTGGTCCCCCGCTGGATACTGCTAGCTAGAATTTTTCCGTAGGGTCCTGGCACCTGCCGGCTTCAGTCCTAACGGCGTAACCTGCTGCAAGAGCTGTTTCTTGAAGTAAGATCTCCCTTTCCTTATAATTCCAGCCCTATACAGGTTACTACTTTTATTTCTACTTACCAAAATTAGCCCCTAGATAAGTTCTGTGCCCTGAAAAACTATCTACTGTTCACTGCCCCTTACAGGTTGCTACCCTTGCAACTATTTTTTATTGTATATAATTATTCTACAACAAAACATGGAGTCAGTACCCAGTCAGGACATATATAAAGGCAAGCTTTATTCAAAAAACCAACATGCTTGTGCATAGTGCAATAAAAACAGACATGGTAACAAAACACTCTTACATTTTGCCTAGCCTCTGCCAGGTTTCTCTGATGATACATAAATTGGCTTTTTGGACAAGCTTCTACAGGGGTCTGAAACAGCCATGGGTATGTGCACTGCCTGAAATGTTAGTTGCAAGATATGTTTTTTTTGTATTGGTATGGTCTATGATTAGATTGAAATGGTTAAACATTTTTCTTTTTATGTTTTGACTTACTGTAAAGCATCTTGTTTTTTAGAAAGGTTTTTAAATAAACTAACTTTGCATCATCTTTTGTGGCATTAAGTGTCAACCCTAACTGATGCTTTAATGAGTTTTTTTTTATTACGATTTTTATTCTCGTTTTTTGTGGGGAGCTGGCAGGCGGCTCGGCCCCCCTTCTGCCCTCCCTTCCTTGGGGGGGGAGGGTCACATCTGGTCCCAGCCATCTTCCAGGATTATCATGGAGCCTGCCAGCTCTGTTTTTCTCCCTGCCCCTGCTGCGGAGGCACGCATGCTGCGATCCCACAGCAACCACCCTTTCTTGTCGCTCCTGACCTGCGCTACCCTCTGGCCTCCATCTGAGAGCAGCCATATGGCAGAAGTGGCGAGTTCCCTCCCTGGGAGAGGAGAGCTGCCTTGCAGCTGCTCAATCCAACTCCTCCTCTCCCCCCCGCTGACCCCCACTGACCAAGGCTCATTCCTGAACCTGGGTCACTGGCGTAGTGTGAGGTGTGGCATCCAGCGCCTCAACCCTCAGTGCCATCAGGCTGGCTCAAGTGTGTGTGTGTGTTTTTTTTTTTTTTATGAACATCTTTAAATTGCTTATTTTTAGTTTATGTGGGAGGCAAGTGCTTTCTCTTTCCTCCCATGCATCAAATGTACATGCCAGCTGACATGGAGTTGGCCTCATAGAGTGCAGCAGAGCAAGGCATTGGCAGGTACCTCACGCTCAGTTCCTGATCTTTCTTTTTAGGCCCTGATGGTGGCCTTTGAGACACTAGATGACCTTCAAGCTATGGGAAACTGTAACAGGCCACTACTTTCGTATACTGAAGAAATACTCCTGATCCCAAATGTTTAAACATGATACGAATCAAATCAATGACCTTTGAGAGGGGTGCTTCAGCTGAAGGGATTCGCTTGTGCTGCCTGTGGTTCAGCTAATGCAACTCACTTGTGCATCCTGAATGTAAATGTGGAGAGTACAAGGCATTAAATAAAAAAATCATTAGATCACAGCTACTTGGAGTTTTGAATGTGTGACAGATGGTCCAAGAACAATAACTCCAGCTGGTATTTTTATGAAAAATGATGCAGAGTGGTTTAGAAACTTTGGACACTTTGCATAAGCTGTGATTCAATAGGAATAAAGGTTCCAAAGCTGGACTTTCATCTTGGGTTTTATCCACCATGAATTTATTTTTCAGCCTTCAGCTTTGCCTCTGGCCAAATTATGCCTCAAGCTTTATTCTGTAATAAAGGGTTCTGCACACAATAAAGTCTTCTCAAATAATTGTATTTCAGGCAAGGTAAGGATTTTCTTCACTATTACAAGTAGTGAAAGTGCCTTGAACAGGGTCAGTTGACTGCCCTGTGCTTCAGTATGCCCAGCTGTTATTTATGGTAGAACCAGGACCCCACCAAAAATGAGAAGCTACATCTCTGGGGAAGGCACAGATGGGTGCAATTCCCAGGCACAGAAGGCTGAAGTCAAAGAGACAGAGAGGGAAGGGAAGATGAGAGTGGGTGAGTGGAAGTTTACTCACCTAATAAAGGTGATTGTAGGAGCACCTTTTATATCACTCCGAAGTACATCACAAGTGGGTTACAGAGGTGTCCTCTGATGCACTGATGCACAAACTGAAACTCTGAATCTGATCCTGTCTCCGCCCCCTCCTGCTGGATCTTCCTCAGTATGAAACTTCCAAAGCTAGTCCTCCAGGAACAATTCAATGAAAAAACAAGCATAGTAGAATAAAACAATACCAGTGGAGGTAAGTAAAGATGGATTCAATGGGTGTTATCAGCACCATTAAGGCACACACTTTGAACTTAGGAACACCTTAAGAAAAAAAATATTAGACCTACAAGAGACTACGTAAGTAACTATTCTGTTATAATGTGACAACATGAAATACATACTGATCAAACTATCACATTCAACTGGATCAAAATGCACACTGATCAAAAGAAGTGGAGTGAGGTGGCTCAGGACATGTTGGGACAGAGCCAAAAAAGTTAATACCAACAGTACAAGAAACCAAAGGAATTAAGCTCACTGTCCAGGACAGAATTTCAACCAATGCTAAGTCACAATAAAATCAGCATTTTATTTATTAAATCTACTTAAAACCATGCAGGGTTACCATATACCAGTGACAAGAGTAGCATCCTCCACTAACAAACGATCGGCATTTCACATCTCACTGACACTTTTTCAAGACACTGCTCAAAAGCCATATTCCTTATCATTGAGTGAGATGCAGAGTGATATAAAAGGTGCTTCTGTAATCGCCTTTACCAGGTGAGTAAACTTCCATTATCAATTGCATCTTTTACACCACTCCGAAGTCATGAGTGAGTGATCCAAGTACCAGTGACAGAAAACAATTGGGTGGGATGATGAGGAAATGGCTTAATCGACTGTAGGACCATACGATCAAATTTTACATTGTCATAGTCTCAGATATCAAGTCTGTAGTGTCAGAAATGTGCATAGATGACCAATTGGCCCCAAACAGATGTCTGTGTCTGAGGTTGAACTTCTTTCCGCCCAGGAGGTCATTACTGCTCTGGAGGAATGTGTCTTCATTTGGGGAGGGGGGAGGCAGTGTGGATACAATGCAGACCTTTGACTAGCTGATGTCAGCCATCTGGCAAAGGTAGTCCGTGAAGCAGGGAGTCCCCACTTAGGAACATGGAATGGGGGAGACAGCCTCTCAGAGTTTCTGAAGGAGACTGCTCTGTCCAAATAAATGTTAACAATCCTAATGACATCCAAGTTCAGGTGAGTATCCCTATGAGGGTAGCTTGATCCTGGATCAAAGGATGGAAGTAAAATCTCTTGGGCCACATGAAACAGAAATGACAACTCTGGCAAAAAAGGGGGGGTAGTCTTGAGAATTACTCTGTCTTCTTGAAATGTTGGAAAAGGTTCGGTACAAGATAAGGCCGGTAGCGCACTCATTCTATGGGCTGACTAAATGACTATTACAAATGCAGTCTGGAGAGTCAAAAGATAAGGTGAGACTGAATGTAGAGGCTTAAATGTAATTCTGGTTAAGGCATCGAGTATAACATTCAGCTACCACAGTACTAAGGTTGTTTTCTTTCTGGGCCTAATATTTTCTTTGGCTTTGAAGAAAGTCAGCATCTGTGGGTGCACTCCAGGAAGTGACCCATTGATTTTGCCTCATATTGGCCATACTGCAGCAGCTTGTACCTGTAGGGATGCTGCAGTCAATCTTTTATCAAATCCATCTTCTAAAAATTTCAATAATTGTGGAATGGAACAAGGTGTGGCAGTGATGAATTAGGATTCATACCATCTAGTGAAAATGGACCAGTATCTTTTTTTTACTCTCTATTCTTTGTTAATCGGGTAAGGCCCATTAGGCACAAGTTCCTGTTTTCAGGGGTGACCTGGGAGCACTGGGATGGTAAAGCGACTTGCTCAGAGTTACACAGTATGCAAGTGGAGGTTGTGGGAATCAAACCCAGGTCTAGCTGGATGTACCAAGCTCATTTACAGCTTGTTACTCAAACCTCTATGCTATACTGTCAGTCCAAAGTCCTAAGTGCAGTTTGTCAACTGTCTGCGAGACTATAGCATTGTATTCACTACCTTGTGTGAAAGTCCTGACACTAGCAGTCCGTCCCTCTTAGCAGTCAAGCCATCAGCCTGAGGGTGTGTGGTGCTGGATGTAGTATTTGTTCCTGGGACAGGAGTTCTGGTTGTGTCAGTACAGTTATTGTTTTCATCTATCAGCTTCTGTGTTACTGATATGTATCATGTTCTCTTGGGCCAGTCTGAAGCTATGAGGATCACTAAGCTCCTGGATTCCACGATTTTCAGAACTACTCACACTACAAAGGAGATTGCCAGAAAGACATTTGACCCTTTGACTGCCATGGAGTGGAGTAGACAGAGTGTCTACCCCTGCCATTCCATGCTCTTGGTATCTCAAAAATAACTTTGTGACCTGTTTGTTCTTGTGGCTGTGAGGTCTAGCTGAAAAGATCCCCACCAAGCCTGAATCTCTGGAATACTCATGGGTTGAGCTGCCACTCCCCTGGGTTGAGTGTCTGCCAGCTGATCCAAACTGTTTGTGTGTTTTGCTCTCTTGCTAGGTGGATTGCTGATAAACTCAATAGGTGAACCTCTGCACATGTTAATAGACTGATTGCCTCTCTGGCCATCAGTCTTCTCTTGTTCCCCCTTATTATTTTATGTATGACATTGCCACTTTGTTTTCTTTTCATATTTTGATGCAACATCCTTGGACTCTCCAGTGGAAGCGTGTGAGAGCCCACCTGACTGCTCTGGTTTCCAGTATATTGAACAGTAATTTTGATTCAGCTGTTGACCACTTTCCTTGCACTGACTGAGCCCAGGATTCGCTACCAGCCTTGAGGCAGGCATCCATATAAACTGTTACAACAATTTGTCTGTCTAGGGTTGCCTCCTGTTGAAGGTTGTTGTCACCTGACCACCACCGAATTGATAGTTTCTTTCATAGTTCTGTAAAGTGTGGTCCTAGTTGTCAAGGAGAAATCTTTGTAGTGGTCTCATGTGAAGTCATGCCCACTTGTGGAGATCTATCAGGAGGCCATGAACCCTAGTAGCTACATCAGATCATTGATAGCTTGCAGGATAGGATTAGATTGCAATGACACTTTAGACTGAGGATGTGGGTGTTTGAGGGTCGCTCTACTCCTTGTGTTGCATCACGCACAGTTCCTAGGTGTTCCATTGTTGAGGGATTGGGTTGCTCTTGGGTCTGTCTACAATCCAGCCATGTTGGAAGAGTATTTCCTGTGTTCTTTTTGTCATTTTTAGTGATAACTCCCAGGATCTGGCACTTATCAGCTGATTATCCAGGTACGAGATGACATGCATGCCCTCCGTTTGTAAGTTTGCTACTAGAGCTGACATGACCTTTGAGAAGACCCAGGGGGCTGATGCAAGACCAAAGGGAAGGTCTCTGTACTGGTAGTGGAGGTTTACAATGCAAAATCTTAAGATTCTAGCCAACCCAGTGGTGCTGAACACCACACCTTGCGCCACACTGGTGACCTAAGTTCGGGAACGGACTCAGGTCGCTCAGAGGTTGGCAAGGCAAGGAAGGATCCAGCATCCGCTGACAGCTCTTCTTCCTTGGGAAAGGGGGGGACAATGCAGCACACTGTAGACTGACACCCAGCAGAGGTTGGGGTCAGCACAGGCATGCTGTTCAGAATGGGGTGGACCCACACACAGTGCGCAAGGCTGCCTCCACAGAGGCAGAAGCAATCACCCTGCCTATTGCACGTACGTGGGTCCAGGGAGAAAACTGGAGGAAAAGAACAGAGCTGGCAGGCTCCATGATGGCCAGTTGAGCCTGCACCAGCCCCCCAGAGATCTAGATGTTGGCTTCCAGTGGTGGAGGGAAATTTGATGCTTCTTGCCACCGGCCCTGTCCGGGGGTGGCAACCCGTGGGGGATTTGCTGGGGTGGGGACTGGCGTGAGGATGCCAGGCCGGAGAGATGAATCCCCTCTGTGGGAGGGGATAGAGGCACCTGCCAGCTCCCTGAAGGAGGGATAAAGTACATACAGAAAAAAAATCTTAGGCATCTTTTAGATCTATGGATGTTAAGAAATCTCTTCTCCTGACTGTCACTATTGTGGTTCACAACATCCTCATTTGGAACCTCTTGTAACAGACAGATTTATGAACATTAAGTCCAGCATGGGATACAGGTCCCTGGTTTTCTTTGGTACCAGAAAGAAGCTTGAGTAAACTGCTGCCTGTTACTCATGCCACAGCATGGGTGCTATGGTGCCATCTTGTAGAAGGTGGCTCAGCAGTGCTCTCACTTGGGGCAGTGGTGATTTGGATCAGAGAGACATGTGACTGTATGAATCTGTCATCTCTGGGTACTTAATTGAATTCAATAGTGTATGCCTTTGGAAACACCTTTAGTACCCATTTGTTTTTTACTGTTCCAGCCCAGGTTTTGGTGAAAAATTGCAGTCTCCCAGCTGCATGACCTACATCCTGAGCCCTCATCATCTGATGCCTGAAATCCTCTGTTATCCTTATCGGGCTGGAATCTACTAGTTTTTGGTTCTGCCACCCCAGTTTATGTTTGCATAATGTCCACTGTGACTGAAAAAACTGGATTCAACATGGCCCTCACTGTGGCCCAATACAAAATGTCCTCCATCTGACAGACCCCCAAAATGGCTGCTGGCATGATGGGAAACAAATTGGCATCTGCCAAGCAAAACCAAATCCCAAGTACAAATAGAGGACTGTGTATGAGCAATCATACACAACAAGGATATTTTTCAATCTAGAGGTTTCCATGATAAATGGAAACCTCGAGAGTATAACTTGAGAGATCTCGTTGCCATGGAACTCTCTAGATTGTAAAAATATCCTTGCCTGTTTATGGTTGCTCATACACAATCTTTTATAGTGTATGGGCAACTATAGATGTATTCAGCTCCCTCCATTTGACCCTGGTATTTAAAAAATATATATATCCTTACTTGGCCCCAGATGTAGCGGCTTGTTCCAGCACTGATTGCTTGCTCACCACTGCGGCCGCTAAATTACGCATGCGCGAAGACATTCTATGTCGTTATGCTGCACTAGTGACGTACTCAGTGCAGCATAGCAACATCATGACATAGTCAAGACAGCTTAACAACGCTGTTCCAGGCATGGATTTCCATGCAGAACAGTGTTCTACCACACACTATAAGCATAAGCCTTGCAACATGGCTGCCAAGGCTAGCAAGGTATCGTGAAATCTCAAGGCACTGTAAAAGGCCTCTACAGAGAAACTCATAGACCTTAAGATGGCTATTAAGATCTGAAGCCTACAAGAGCTTGGCACCAGAACAAGTAACAGACATTAAAGAATGCTGCCTCACTAATTTGGCTGCCAATATCCCGTGTCTCATGGGATCTCAGCACCATCGAGCCTAGCATGACCAAAACCTTACATCCCCCAAGCTGAATACAAAATACAAAAAATGAACCCAAAACACAGAGGTAAAAAGGTAACCCCAGGAAGAAGGAGCACAAATAGGGACTGCCTCGCTTTCAAATTGGACTACCGATGTAGTTCATGACGAACAGTCACACAGTGCCCAGTTTTCAGCATGCATCTTCAGTGTCATCCCTTATCAAGGAGCCAATTGAAAACAAAAGTGTAAGTCAAAATGAACAATCAAAAGTGCAACTAGTTGGGGACGTGGTTTGCTGCCCAGCTGTGTGGATGTACTTTTGGTGAGCTCCCTAGCTAACATCCATATATTTATCTAATCTTACATCTGATAACCTGTTTGGAAGTCCTGCGATTACCTGAGCTGATAAAGTGAGGTGCAGAGACCAATTTTTGAGATTTTTGCCAAAATGGGTCAGAAAACATACAAACAGAAGGCAAACTTGTTTGCCCCTCGTGGCGGGGCCTGTAAAACCCCGACCACTCCTACAATTTCATCAAGCGCAGAGCGCAGAGGGACCTGGGCCAGCAATGCTGGAATCGCTGCAATTGGCGGTGACCACTTTAAATAGAACAGTTCAACAAATAGACAAGAAGATGGATTCTTACAATGAATGTATGGTCCTAGAACAACAAAAACTGGACAGAGTGGTGGATTCAGTAAAGTCAGTGAAGCACTCATCAGAACGGGCCCAGGCAGCTGCAGCATCGTGCGTTAAAGAGCAGACACTTCTGAGGTCCTGACTGGAGCACCTCGAGAATATCACTCGGGCTGCCACTGTTAGAATCATTGGGATGCCAGGGGGGTAGAGGGAGAAGATCTCCTCTCATACCTGATCATCTGGATTTTGGACACATACGGGATGGACATTCAGAGCTTGGTGGTCCGGGCTTACTGTGTGAATCTTTGACAGGCCACTGGTCAGCAAGAAGATGCACGTACGATCATGTTGATCACATCAATGGCTTGTAGAGACAGACTGCTTTAAGCCACTAGAAACAGAAAATGGTAGAAATGGACAGCACCAGAGTGCTGCTGTTTCTGGACTTATCCTATGTCGCATCTTAAAAGGTTAGTTTCAATGCAATCCGTCGGTGTCAGAGTGCTAGAAATCCCCAACGGCATCCTCATGCCAGCGCATCTACATGTAATGGTGGGGGATCCAAAAGAGAGCGCAAAACTCCTGGATAAGTTGGAGGCTGAACGAGCTGCTCGAGAAGGGGATTCTTCTTTGGATTCAGACCAAGGAGACACTTGAATCAGGTTCAACTGTAGGTGGCTATCATTTTTTGTCTTCCCATGGATTATGACCCGGAGGACTGAGTACTGGACTTTAGTTTATTTGCTGGAACACATGAAGAGCTTCAATTTCTTTTACTAGAACTGAGGTTCAGCATAATGGTGGAGTGGTACACTATAGGATTTTGTTATTTGTAAAATATGACTCCACTGGGTTATAAGGGGAATGTATGTTTAATATTGATGTTGGACATTATTTTGACTTCCAGGGCAAGTCTAACGTCTTAGGATACTAGATATAATAAGAGTTTAAGAATGCTTTAGTAGACTTTAATTTTAAGATAATTTGTTATGAAGTAAATGGATGTTGGGGGTATACTGAAGGGGAATATGGAGTAATATGTTTTAGTGGAATTAAAACAAAGGCCATAAAGCCGGCTTTTTTTTTCTTTTCTTTTTTTCAGAATTTGGAGGACAAATATAGTTAAAAGCATTGGTAACGTGGCTTAAACTGTTGCAGCTTTTGAGTTTATCATTTGAGGATTTACTCCCAAATCTTGTAACGAAGGTAGTAATGACTTACCTATCTGTATTTCTACACACAGTATATGATTTTTTTGTGTATTGCATTGCTCAGTATGTTTCATGACATTATACTGCATAAAACTTATAAATAAGTTAGGAAAAAAAAAGTCCAACTAGCACCGTGCATTCCTAATTTGGGAGCAACTGAGCACAACCTTCCAAGTGGAGCATGCTATAACCTTAGCTCTTGAAAATTAGGAGAGGAGCCCCTGAACCACGACTTGAAGGGGAACCATCCAGGACTAACAACCCCAAATCATCTGTCGTATACAGGCATTGGCTAAAAGAATGGCCACAGCAGGCAAACCACATAAACAAGCGGGTAAGAGATCTGGCATGCATAAAATTAATACAATCAACCTGAAATCACTCCTTAAATACAAGAGCACCCAGTAAACATAGGTCAAAGCTCACTGTAAGAAAATGGCCAAACATACTCCAGGCTAACCCAGCTAGAAATGAACTTCAATGAAAGACTCCATGACAGTGAAAACACATGCTTTAGGAAGACAACGAAGAGGAGCAAATAAAGAACAGCACGTTACATAAACCACAAATGCTAACTTGAGACAAGACTGGACCCCACCCTGAAGGCCTCAGGGGCAGATCTAAAGAACACACATTAAAAAAAAATCACACAAATTCAATCTCAAAATTACCAGAAAACAGTCTCAGTCGAAAGTATAATATATAGTGGCATGGAGGGCTGAGGTGCCGGGTGCCTCACCCCCTTACCACACTGATGACCCAGGTCTGGAAATCAGCATCTCTGAACTTTGCCCTACTCAGGTGCTGGATGAGGGACCACACTAGAACTTTGATCATCTGCCTTGGTGGGCCAGAAGCACTTGGGGCAAAGTTTGGAACTGTGGCAGAGATGGAAGCGTGGCAGCCAATCAGGTTGCTGAACTTAAGGTGGGACCACCACTTCGCCTTCTAAACCCTGACCAGGCAAGCAGGCTAAAGTGCAGCATGCCGAAGCACACAGGGAGAAGCCTAAGAGTGTCATGGCGTGGTGTTAGCAAGAGAATTATGTTGCCCTTTTTGTTCCTTACCTTGCTCAGAACTGCCCCCTGCTGGACATCTCCCCTGAGCAAATATAAAACCCAGGACAGTTTATCAGGTCTTACTGCATCCTACATGAAATCTGTGAGTACACATACTCTGTGTGCTTCACCAGTTTAACCTTACTTAATATTGCTACAGTTTGATCTGCCTAGCAGTCTGTCAGTGGTTGCTTCCCCACCCATCTTATTCTGCTTTACAATACTGGGTTTACAATTAGATTCTAACAGTGCTTGCCTCAGTTCTTTCTTCATAGCAGGTTGTATTTTTGTAGTTCATGGTTTGCTCTATAATTGATAAGTGCTGTCTTCTGCCATCCACTGTGGCATTACGACCTACCCAGCTAACCACTGCACTCTAAAATCAACCTGCACTCAACTGGCGATTCCCTTAGCCTCCTCTCTCATGAGTCTGGCTATAGTAGAGCTACTTTCACTGCATAAAGGAAATACAGAGACAAACTTTCGCCCCCTTCCTTTTGTCTCCTCTGGTCATGGGCTCTTCAAACTACCCAAGGGGCTTCATTTGTTTCATACAAGTGTCTAAAGCCTCCTCCCCAAATCTGACCTAATCATGATCCGAGTGCTGCAGGACAACCCAGATGTCTTAATACTGAGACATTCTCTGCTAGAATGGTCTCCCAAATGGACCTTCCTGATTTCATAACTCACAGGCAGGACAGATCCAAATGTGGAGATGGGCTTCTTGTGTACACTACCTCCCATCTAAATTTCTCCCCTTTTTTCCAGGTGTCTATCCATAAGACACAAGAACTCCTAACTGGTTAACTGTCCCACCCCCATTCAACTATCATATTTATCACTGTGATTTGCAGTACACCAGGTAACTCACCCAACTGTATTTCTTGGCTAACCCAAAGTGCTGAAAGCTTCCACTTTGGTTACTTTTGGTCATACCTCTCAGCTGTCCTACATTACAAGAAACTGTTCCTCCTCTTATCTCATAAAACCCCTCTGTCTCACATTATAAGTTAAGATTTTAAAGCAAAAATGCAACCAATGAGTGTGAAAATGTGTTGCTCAATGAACAGCAAACTGAGAGTATAAATGCACACACAAACACGAAAGGACACATTTGCACAGTAATTTAAGATTCTATCTCCAAAATCTGATGGTGTCCCACATTTTGCCTTTTTGTCCCATATTTTGAGAGACAATGTTCTGCATTTGGGGGATGAAAGGTTGAGAGGTATTCTTATGAGCATCTACTCAATACAAATTGGTCTGTAGAATGCTTCAAGTGTAAATGAGTCTCAGACTATTCTGCATACCAAAATTAAAGTCCTGAATACATCCCAACTGATATCTACCCTCTCACAACACTTACCAAAACATCAATCAAAATCTTTATTTAACCAGGTGGAACACCATTGAGAAGAACTCATTTTCGTGATGGACCTGGACAATAGACATACTCAGTACATAGATATGCATACATAGTTATACATATTCATTATAAGTTTTATATATACACAGTATATACATGTTCAAGTTCAGTACATAGTGTAAATTGTGCACATAGTAAATATGCGGATATACAGAGAAAAAATAAAAATAATGCTCACATCAGTATACAGAGGAAACAGGATCCAAATGGGGAAAGTGACATGGGTTATTATAAAGCTGGACTAACACTGCTGGAGAACACAGGCAAGTACCTAGAGTGGCATAAACATTGATAAAGAATTTGGTGAGGCCTTGTGAGTGAGGAACAGAGGGTAAGAACAGAAGAAGATGATGAGGGGGTAGAAATGGGGCATACATAAGGGGGGAAAGGAAGGATACTTGAAAGGAAGGGGACCTGCATATTGTGCCTCTGAAGGTAAGAGAAAAGTGCGACCATCGAAGAAATAATTACCGGTTCCAAGATTAAGCATGTGAGGTACGATATGGGTACCTATAAGGAGGGAGGAATAAAGAAAAGGGGTGTGGAAAATATCAGATACTGGGGGGCAGGGGAACTCAGTGGCACAGACATGGTGTCAAATCGTTAATCAGGGAAGCAGTTACAAGACTCCTTAACAGATCATAAATAAAGCATTTTGAATGCTGAGAAACCGATAGGACAAACCAGTTTTAAGGATTTTTGTAAGCTGTTCCATAGTATAGATAGTGCTTAGCTTATGAATGAGCTACCGAAACGCGATTTGGCTTTTGGTACAGTAAGAAAGATATAGGAGGCACTTCTCGGGGTGTACTTACCTACGAGTATAGTGGAAGACAGTCAGATATATATTGAGGTAGCTTTTTAGTGATTGCTCTGTACGTCCAGTAAGCAGCGCTTTTCTGTCTTCTATAGGCAAGGGATGTTCATCCAGTCACAGTGTATAAGAAGCAGTGGTGTGTGGAATATGGGGAACCAGTAATGAATCTTATAGCTCTATGGTACAGTATATCTAGTTTGGCTAGTGCAGAGGCAGGGCATTGACTGTACAAAAAGTCAGCATAGTCCAGCAATGATAGGAATGTGGTGAGTACTAGTCTCTTTTTGGCATCCTGGGTGAGCAGATTTGTGATTCTGTAATAGAGGCCAAGCCTCTGCCTAAGTGGTTTTATCAGTTCTTTGATATGTTCGAGAAAGGACAGCTTGTGATCGATCCACACCCCAGGTAGTTGAATTTAGGAGTGTGGTAATCTGGGGAATGGATCCTTGCATAGAAGGGTGGTTAGCATAAAGGGTGAGAAGAGCATCGTCTTGGTTTTTTTTGCATTCATTAATAGGTCTGTCAGTGTAGAGTACCATATCATCGGCAAACGGGTGGATGTTGGCAGATCTGATTCCTCCTACGTTGATTCCATTAATATAAATCACAAATAGCAGTGGACCTAGTATGGAGCCTTGCGGTACACCCCTCAAGAGGTTCCGTTTCAGCGGTGAGAATTCCCCTTTCACCTTTACCTCCTACTGGCGATCTACAAGGTAGTTTGAGAACCATCTCTGGGCGGGAGAGTCCACGCCAATGTTATGGAGGAATACCAAGAGCAATTCGTGGTCGACAGCATCAAATGCCTTGCTTAGGTCCGGAAATACTGCACACATGAAATTCTTGGCATCCAGGGCCTAGTGCCAGTCATTGGTAGCCTTTGCCAGGGCCGTAACTGTGCTATGGCATGGCAAAATCCTGATTGTAGAGGGTTTAGTAGATCTGCGGATTCCAAGTAGTTCCTAAGCTGGGTACTTACTATTTTCTCTAGCATTCTGGATAGGATAGGGAGTAAGGAGATTGGCCTGTAGTTGTTGAGGTCACTAGGGTCTCCAGATTTGAGTAGGGGAATCACGTGGGCAGTTTTCCATATAGGAGGGATTTCACCATGCAGGAGAGATAGACTGAATAGATGCATAATGGGCACAGCTAGGGCTAGGAAACAATTTTTTTAGGAAATATGGGTCAATATGGTCAGCACCAGCACTCTTCCTGGTATTCAAGTGTAGGAGTAGGTCTTCCTGCTCCTTCAGTGTTGCAGGTTGTAAGGAGAACACTGCATCAGTGACTGGAGCTACTAGGTCTTGTGTCCCGAGTTGGGAACGAAGGGTATTGGTGGGAGAAGTATCGAAGGCTAACCCTGCGGTAGCGAAATGATTAAGCTGGTCGAGGATTAACTGTTTATCTGTCACTATGACATCGGGATATTTTTGCAGGTAAGGAGTTGGAGGATGCATGACCTTCGATCTCTTTAAGGGTTTTTCAAAATTTAGCAGAACACCTGGAAGACGTATCAAGTTCAGCCCGGAAATAACTAGATTTGGCCTCCCTCACCATCTTCGTACATAGGTTTCTGGCCCTCCTAAATGAGGTCCAGTCTGCTAGGGTCTTAGATTTTCGAGCATTTTTCCAGAGTAAGTCTCTTAAGTAGGGAGGCCTTCAAATCTGCCGTAAACCATGGGAGTGATTTCCTGTTAGTGTGGTTTTTAACTAGGGGTGCATGTTTGTCTAGCTCCCCAAGCACAATTTCCTAGAAAATATACACAGAGTTTACTGTTTTTGCTAGACAGAAATCCTGCCATCTCAGAGAGTCCCTCAGGTCAGATATAAATATACAAAGATCAAAGTTCTGACAATTCCTTTTGACAGTATATTTGGATGCAGAGGCTACTTTTAATGCGGATCTCACACAGGCAATGAAGCAGTGGTCACTGATATCTGAGAAGATTACACCAGCATGACAGAACAGATATGGTTCATTTACTAGAATGAGATCCAGCAGTGTACTATTTGGATTCTTTTTGTTTGGGTGAGTGACTTCCGTTATGAGTTGGTATAGCCTGAAGGAGTCACAAAGGCTTTTGAGGGGTTTGGATATAGTGGAACACCAATCCAGGTTAAGGTCACCCACTATAATTACTTCTGAGGACATGGATCCTAAAATGCTATTTAGATTGTCTTTAAGTAGCATTCCAGCTGATCGGGGCCTGGAGCATCCTACAACACAGAAGGAGACAGATGGGGAGAGCTCTATTTTGAGAGACAGGCTTTCATATTCTTTGGGAATTGAAGCTGAATTAAGAACAGATGCTGACAACTTGTCATGGACATAAATGGCAACCCCTCCACCTCTTGATTGATTGTCTACCTGTTCTGAAGATGTTGTAGGATGGTATGTTCACCTCAAAGTCTGTGGTACCCAATCTAAGCCAGGACTCAGAGACCACCATATCATCAGGCTTACTATGAAAAATCCAAGCCTGTATAGAAGCAATCTTTTTTTTTTTTTTTAGAAGGCTGCACACACTTACATGCATGAAACTCACTCCTCTGATACTGGCCAGATCTGCAGGGGATGAGATAGCGGCAGTGGGACCAGGGTTTAGCACTGCATTGCCAGAACACAGTAACACAAGCAGCAAGAGTTTCTTGATGGCCCCTAGGTCATAGCTTCCTAAACTGAGTGCTCATCTTCTATCCTCACAAGATTGTCTGCTAGTACACTGCCAGACATTTCAGTGATTACTGCAATACTTTGTGTTACAAAAATTAGTAAGGCCCCACCTTTTCATTCATTGTTTGTTCCAGCTGGGATTTTCAGCCTGATGCCTTTCTGTTCTCCTAGACTCAACTGTCTCAGAGTCGAATCCTGTCAAGATACCTTCATATCCTTAGATCACTTTCATACCATTTTCAAGTCTGCCTGTGATGTACATGACCCCTAAAAACAATAGGGTCAGAGGCACCCATCTTCCCTAGGTTTCCTTAGACTTTTTTTGACCTATTTTGCCCAAGAGATAGCGTCTGAGCCAAACAAAGGCTACTGGATCCCCTTTGTGAAAGATTGGCTTTCATTAGACATCATAACTACTATACCAAGGCCATAGGACTGGCTAAGGATGCCTATCTCATTCACTCCACAGGAGCTCTTTGAGAGTTCTGCCACCTGTGTAGTGTATACTTTTAACACTGCATCCTGGGCCTTTCCAAGCAAAATCAAACTATGATCAGCATGCCACAAATACGAATACCTCATGAACTGTAAGTGCTACACACAAAAGATGAGGGGCAAAGTTGTTCAGAACAAAATTACCTTTCTAACAGTGCTATGCAGTCAATTCTAATCAATTAATTTCCCAAGTAATACAGAGAAATAATGCTGACAACCTGAGAAGTGTCCAGGGCAAACTGGAAGTCCTTGGCTGCTGACTGAAGTTGTTGTGGAAGACGAAGGGGATGATTTGGCTTCCACCTATAGGCATTTTCCACAGGTAATGAGCTATTTCAAGACTGGATTCCTTGCGTCTGGTACAGATCCTTTCAAGTTCTAGAGAGCTGTTCACTGCCTTTCATTCTACTTCCCTAACCTTTGCCTCTACAGGTCACACATATGTGCCTAAGTGTTAACCCCTATTCCTCACAGCAAATGACCTACAGTAAACATACAGTTTACTAAGGGTCCAAAAGACTTTCTCAGTTATCAATCTAATCATTCACTCCCACTCCAGAAAGATGCGACTACTCTAAATTTAGTTTTCTCTTCAATACCAGAGATAGAAATCCTCAAAGAACCATCTTCCCTAAATGTGCACTCCAGCTGTGGCTCTGATGGCACATCTAAATTCCTTGCATTGAGTGCCCTTGTCCTAGCCACACTGCTTACCTACATTTTAGCTGCTTTCTGGCAATTTACTTTCTTCTTGGAAACATGCTACAGTCATACCTCTTCACAAAGCTGGTGTAGCTGATGTCCCTGGAAACTATCCCTCCATCTCCCTACTGCAGGTTTGAATCAATGTCTTGGACCAATTAGTCAGCAGGCAGCATTCAAGCTTCTATACCATCACTGGCTTTCTCACTCCCTCAAATCCCACTCTTTTACCAAATCATTCCTACGATCAACTACAGTCTTCAGATCACGGATTGTGTCCACACTCAAATGGACTCCTGCCTTGGCACTGGGACAATTTTCATTGAACTGGCCAATATTTTCAATAAGTGACTCAAGGATGTCAGCAGGCATATGTACACAGACTTTTTTCAAAGAGTAGCACTTTGCAATTTCAGGTTCCTCTGGGTCTATTGCATTAGTGAAATACGTATATTGTCCTATTGCTGCTACAATTAGCTCTTGGGCTTTGTCTGGGGGAACCCAGAGAGGTGGTCCAAGTGCTGGGGCATTTAGTCCACATCCTCCAATGTCAACATTTTGTGCCTTTGGACAATAAAATACATATTAATGCAACTGTCCGATTTTACCCATGCTGTCAAGTGCATCAGCGTTTTTTTTTTTTTTGCCCGTGCCAATAGAGGCTCATAAGGAGATATGAACCTATTGTCAAAACCCTTGAAAAAGCAATTTCTCACTCACTCCTAAGTCGAGAAGCAGGTGTGTGCTTTAGTTTAATATGCTGATAGCAGCCAACAGCATCTTCAACTAAGTTGCTTGAAGTGCGATTGTGAACCAAGTCCACAAGTCAAGAACAGACCTGTTGAGGTACTCCATGGATGCAAGTCCATAGTCCTGGCACCATATTGAAAATCACTTCAACACTAAAGCATAGGTCAGTAAAATATAGGACTTGCCTGATGCCTCCAATCGTATAACAAACTCCTCTGAGAAGCCAAGGAATGCAAAATCTAGCTTTTCAGGAACCTTGCCATCAGATGCAAGAACTTGAGTGTGCTGAATTCTTCCCTTGGATCAATTAGGAAAATCTGGCTGAAGTGTGAGCTTGACTGGTTGTTCGGCATTGAAGTGAAGCAGGTTGGCAAGACCATGGCAGGGCTAAGAATATCAGTTGAACCCTCTTGAGGCATGCCAGCAGGACCTTGTGCACTATGGGAAAGGGCAGGAATGTATACAGGAATTTGTCAGCCCATTTAGAATAAATGCCTTTTCCTGAACTGTCCCCAGAACTGGCAGATGGGCACAAGAGTGGCAGCTTGCAATTCTACAAGGATGGCGACAGTGATGAGAGGAGTTCCCCAATGCTGAAAATTATTGCACATAACATTTTGTTGAACAGAACACTTGTGGGATAGGTCTCCCATCTCATCCACATCATCAAAATGGGAGGCAAACAACTATTATGACTCGACCAGTGAGCATGTCTCCAGAACTTCCTCGCACAACCTGGAGCAGTGGGCTCAGCCTGAAGCAATGGGCCCCCCGTTCACACAGTTGATCTGCACTGGATAATCAGTTACTATCTAGAAGAATTCCTGTAATGTTAGGTGGCTCACCCTCAATCCAAGAACATTTGTGTGTGCCTTTTGCTCATGTGGAGTCCACAACCTGTATGACTGTAGCTCCCATATGTGTGTTCCCCAACTTTGAAGGGATACAGCAATACTCAGGACCAGCATCAGTGTAGGTTGGATAAAGGGTACCCCCCCTGACAGATTCTTCAGAATCAGCCACCAGGATACAACCTTGATCACGATGCAAGTGTCCATGACTGGCTAGGACAGAGGTGCTGAGCTCCAAGACCACTGTGCTTGTAATTCCCACTTGAGACTGTGCATCCAAAGTCAGGCCCAAGGAATGGCAAATGTCATCAAGCTGAAAAAATGGAGGGCATGCTGAGTTGGGCATCTATCCCAATAGGAAATGGGGCAGGCACACTTATTTAGCTTGACAGCTTGCAAAGGCGGCAGCTGAGTATGAGCCTCTGAAGTCTAGCTTTGTCCAAATGAGTTCCACATACTAAGTGGGACAGGTGCGACATACCCAGAATTAAAAATGAGCCAAAAGTTGGAGAAGATCTCTATGGCCACCTGGAAAGCTGACAGAGTTGCCAGAGGATGACTGGCCTCGACCCAGCCAGTTCAAAGGAATACATGAATGCCCCATCGGCAAACCTAGGCTGCCACCCATCAGGACTTTTGTCAATATGCATTGTACTGGTGAGAGGCTGAATGACATTGCCCTAAACTAGAAAAGATTGTTCTCCATCCAAACATGGAGGAATCATTGATGGGAATGCCAGGGTGGGATGTGAACATATGCATCCTTCAAGGTCTAGAGTGTAGAAACTGTTCCCCTGTTTCAATGTTCTAATTTCTGGCATCTGATAGGATGATTCAGATAGCACAGAGAATAAGGTGGAAGCCACCTATCCTCTTCATGACCAGGAAGTACCTAGAGACACATCCTTTTGACTTCACTTGACACCATGCACTTGATCGAAGGACAGATGACACCTCCTTCTCTAAGCACCTGCAGGTGGTCTGTAGGGTGTACTCTCAGCAAATACTGTGACGGCTGGGGAGCTGTGAAAACGTCTACAGAGAGACCATTGTTTGTCCAAGCTCCTATCAGTTGGCAGCGATATCCAGCCGCTGAGGAAACATGTCTTTCTTATTCATACTTGAAAGTTAAGGACGGACTGAGGACAGCAACTGTGCAAAGTGGAAAGTGTGTGTGAAACGGTCTGTCCTCCACCCTGCTGCTTGTTGGAGTGTTCAATATACTGAATAAACCTGCAACACCTGAACGCCAAGTCAGCATTTGACAGATTTTAATTTTTTTGAGTATGGGATAGTGCCCGGACTGTTTGCTGACTGAAGATGCCCTGTCTTGAGTGACTTACCTGAGGATCTGGGTTTGTTGACATCCCTACTGGCACCAGAGTCACCACAGAGATACTGCCTTTGACCCAACTATAGGGGTTGTCACAGGGCTTACTCTTTGGGCCTTTTAGTTGATTCTGGATTTAAAAGGCAGGTTAGGAGGTCTGTCCCTGCTGCTGAGGATATTTGCTGTTGCTCAGGGTAGTAATTAAAACCACTTTCATGGTCTTTTTAGACTCCTTTGTTTTCTTCAGGATGCTGTCTACCTGGGAGCTGAACAGCACAGAGCCACTGAAAGGGAAATCCAGAACCCTGTGCTGAATATCTTGGTTAAAGGGTGAGAAGCACAGCTGAAAGCACCAGAAGTCATGCCCTTTTAAATATGTTGGACTGCCTGCTGGTGCAACTGGTTACGGAACCCATAAGAAGGTTGCCAGTCTTGACATGGTACTCACCAACTCAGAAATGGTATGTAGAGTTAGGCTGGGGAACCACTGGGATCCAGTGACCATAATACTACTGTATATCATCTCAACTGGCCTCATCAAAGGCTATGGTTCTGGACTTCAGAGGAGAAGTTCTTGATTAGATGAGGGAATTACTCAAGGGTAAGTTGGCTGAGGTGAACAAAATCAGGGGAGTGGAGAAGAGGTGGGGAGACATTAAAGAGGTCTTTCTTGAAGCAACTAAATGATTGAGAATGGTTGCCAAAGGTAACCAGCACAAGAGACTAATCTGGTTCTCTGAGAAAGTCAGGGAAGCAGTGAGGGCCAAAAAAAAAAAAAAAGGACCATCATTTCAGTTGCAAGGAGAAATGGGACCCAGCATGGAGTGAATACCAGGTAAAGATGAAGGAGGCCAAGAAGGTAGTCGGAGACAGAAAGCAGACACAAATCTGTGCATAGCAGATGGGGAGGGGGGAACAATTATTTACAAACATCAGGGGAAGGAAAGAAAGAAAATGAGAGGGGGAACAGTTGATGGAGGGGAACAGAGGAGGATAAGCAGAAGGCAGCCACTGTTAATTACTTCTGCTCAGTATTCAAAGTGAAGAATAGCGGGCCTCTGCTGGAAAGTGTCAAAGGCTGGTGCAAGGGGGATCCCAGGAATAAAGCAGGTGGCAATTGCAGAAGAAAGGGTTAGAAAATGGCTCGCAGCCCTGAAAATAGACAAGGCTCCAAGGCCAGATGGGATGAACCTGAAGGTGCTCAGAGAATTGGCACTGGAACTGGCTGAACCCCATGCAGGACTATTCAATATCTCACTACAGTCAGGGGTGTTTCTGAAACATTGAGGATAGTGGACATGGTGCTGCTACCCTAGAGAGGAGACTGGGAGAAACCAGGTAATTGCAGCCCCAGTCTTACCTCCACTGTAAGTAAACTGATAGAGATACTTGTCAACAAAGGCCTAGAGGACTACCTGGAAAGAAATGGTCTCCAGGATAGTAAACAGTACTATGTTGTGGCAGGGAGGTCTTGTCCGACCAACCTGATAGTACTCTTTGACTTGGTAATGGGGACAAGCAGATTTACTCTGCTTCGACTTGGTGCCGCATAGCAGGCTGCTGAAGAAGTTAGAGGATCTGTGGCCAGCGAATGACCTAGTTAAGATGGATGTAAGTTGGTTATGGGGGAGACAGCAGAGGGTGGTTGTAAAAGAGGTCAAATCGAGAGGTCAGGAGTGGGGTGCTGCAGGGGCCAGTCCTGGAACCAGTCCTTTTCAATATGTTCATCAGCAACATAGGAGAAGGAACACAGGGGAAGATGAGTCTCTTAACAGATAACATGAAGAACTGTGGCAGGTTAAAGAGCCGGAGTGGGGGCTAAGGGAATTTTAGAGGAACCTGCAAAGGTTAGAGTAGTGGTTCAAGGTTTAGAAGTTGAAATTTAATTCAAAACAAAGGAGAGACATCTATGAAAACCTCCAGGTGCTTTTGCAGGAATCTGGTTTTGTTCCGGGCAGGTGTGTGGGTGTGGATATAAGTAATGTTGAAAATTGTGTAAATTACCATTTCTGTGTAAATTATTTGTCATGCTGTTTCTCAGAAATGGCTTGGGGTTTGATCTGGAAATGTTAGGGTATATCAGGTTTGAGTTGCAGATGTGCCTTTTGAAGGTTTGGTGAAAAAACATTAATCTGTTCAAAAGTTATTAAACTTTCAATTTTCCCATTATTTCCTATGGGGAAAATTAGATGTTCCATGCAAAACAACTGTTTTGCTGGCTGCAAAAGCAGTTTTTAATGTTGCAAATGCGAAATATAGTGTCAAGATTTCGCCATCTAATTTTCAGTTACCGAGGCTAACATTTAAATAATTCAAAAAATACAGTTGGTAAACACCTACTGTTGTATTTACCTAATCGGGGCCCAAGGAATCAGATTCTGTGGTCAGTTTGCCCCACAAATATGTTAATTTTGCCAGTAGCCATATTTGAGCCACAAATTGGGCAGTGGTTTTAGAAACAAGGGGAAGTTTATGCCGCAAACTGCAGCAATATCTCATTGTTTCACGAAACAATAAAGGGTGTGCCACTCAAACAGCTGCTGCAATTTGCGGCACAAATACAGCTGTGGAAACAAAAAACTTTTCTGGCCATTTTTGGCCCAAACTGACCCCAGAATCCGATTCCTCGGACCCCATTTAGGTAAACACCTGTTGGTGTTTACTTAATTCAAGTATTAGCAATGGGAAGGGGGCTGAGGCATGAGGAGAATTATGCATTTCTAAAACCCCATCGCAGTCCATTTATGTGGTAAGTGACACTGGGGGCCTAATCCTCATGTTGGCATTTAGACCCACCCCCAGTAGTGAAAGACTGGGGCGCCCACTCCCAGTGTCCTGAAATAGTTTAATTATTATTCAGTGTTAAATCTGACACCTCGGTGCCCACTCCCGGTGTCTGATGACCCCCTAGCCCATTGTTTACATTATAGGTGCCAATATCGGGATGCCCAATCCCTGTGTCGACATCCTCAAGTCCCCCCCCCCACCCCCAGCAGTGTGGGACACTGGGGAGCCCACTTCCAGTATTCCGAAATATTTGTAGCCTGTGGGGGGGAAAAAGTCCATCTTTTTGGTTTTAAAACCTCAAAAAAAAGAAAACTGTCCCTTGTCATCCCCTTCCCCCATTCCAATCCTCCCACTGAGCACCCACAACCCCACATCCCCCTTGTCCTATGCTTACCACCAGAGGTCGTCGGCTGTCATCTTCCATTGATCGGGACGTCTGCACTCTTCAAAGCCGAACGGCGAACTGAGGAATCAAGGTAAGTGCCGTATAATGCATTTCAATGGCGTTCTGAACTTATGTTGATAAGTGCCATTTTTTGGACTTTTTGCACCAAATTTTCAACATGGCCTTCTTGGGACCCCACCTCATGAACACTGCAACTGTTGTTTCATTACTCAGGCCCGGAAGGTGATTTTGCAGTCACTGCGCAAAATCACCTTTGGAGTCCAAATAACAAAACGTCACCATCAGTGTTCATGAGGTGGTGTCCCAAAAAGCCATGTTGAAAATTTGGTGCAAAAAGTCCAAAAAATGCTCGAGTTACGTGCGTTCATTTAAATTTTTCTACACAAGAGCATAACTTTGGTGATTTTCAATATTTTGACTTTAAAATGTCAACACAGCCATTTTTGCACACCACCTCATGAACAGTATAGCTGTCATTTTTCACATCCTGTTTAAAACATGTTTTCACACCTGTGGAACGGAATTGCATTTCAACATGGATTTTTACATTTTCATCTGCAGGGTTTATGAGGTGGGGTCATAAGAAGAGTATGTTGAAAATGTGGGGTCAAAATACGAAAAAATGCCAAACTCATAATTCGTTGCAATTTCACTACGCCTGCTCGTAACTGCGGAAATATTAACTATTTTTACCCCAGCTTTTAAACACAGCCTCCTTATTAACCCACCTCATGTATGCCACAGCTGTCATTTTTCAAATCCTACCCAAAATGTGTTTTCACACCAGTGACGTGGAATGGTGTTGCTGTTGTGCAGAATTGCATTTTGGCATGGATTTGACAATTTCTCTGTACTGGGGTACATGAGGTGTGGTAATAAGATGGCTATGCTGACAATTTGGTCATTGTTGTCCTAGAAATAGAAGCACAGGGTGACACTGCACTTCCACACCTACATACATATTCACATCTATGGAGGGATGGGAGGGCAGGACCCTGTGCTCCCACAGACAAATAAGGATACGACTATACTATCTGAAAAATTAAAGAGATTCATTGTACAAAAACTTTGTTAATGTATCAGTTAGGGTTCTTACTAAAGTGACAAAAGCAGGGAAATGTGATGTTAGGGTTTCCTACCCTAACACCCAACCCCCACCTTGCAGACACTGACAGGCATCGGGGGTGTGCCTTGGGGTCATCAGCCCTAACACTCACCCCCATTCTCCTATACTGTGCCCATATCTCAGCTTATTTACTTATTGAATAGAGTGAGCATTAGGGCCAATGACCTCAAGGCACCCCCTCGATGCCTGTCAGTGTCTGCAGGGTGGGGTGTTAGGGTTGGAAACCCTAACACCATATTTCCCTGCTTTTGTCGATTACGTAAGAACCCTAACTGATGCATTAAGAAAGTTTTTTGCAATGAATATATATCTAAAGTACTTGAAGATAATATGGCACACTAACCAAAAGGTATTAGAATGCAAAATGCATATTTTCTATCAGAAAGGCACACAATGCTGTATGTGCTTACAGCAACCACCACCAAAAGTGCTATATAATGGCAGCCTCTCTCCAGTTTTCTCTTGTACTGTGTTGCAGCCAATAAATGCGTCATCGTGCATTGAAATTCAATGCCAAAAATTGCAAGGTGATGCACACAGGGAAAGTACTGGATGGAAGAGGTTACGCTGGGGACTATTTCAGAGGAAAGGGACCTGACAGTCACTACAATGGGCTCCCTAAAACAAACTAGACAATGTAACAAGTTCTACAGCAAGGCAACCAGGATGTTGCTGTGTAATGGGAGGGTGTTCAGCAGCAGGAGGAAAAAGGTAATACTACCTCTCTATAGATCCTTGGACAGACATCATCTGGAATACTCTGCCCAGTTCTGGAGTCCCCACCTAAGGAAAAACACAGACAGGCTTGGAGATGGTGCAGTGTAGGGTAACCAAAATGATTCAGGGTCAACAAGGCAGATCCTATGAGGATTGTCTGAGGGCACCAAACATGTACTAGGAGACTAGAAGAGACTGGGGCAACATGATAGGAGACCTTCAAGTTCCTGAAAGGAATAAACAAGGTAAATTACGAAGAACTATTCTGCAGGCAAATGGGACCAGGTGAGGTGTCCACTAGAGAAGGATCACTGAAATTAATACATCAGACATTGGGTGAAAGTTACTAGACAAATCATTCCAAAACTAATTGGATTGGGTGGGTACTGAGCAGTGGTTTTGTCTTTCAGATATCACCATTTTTCTTTCAATTTGATTTATGCTTTCTGCCCCCAGGAAGGGCTTCCTTAAGCCTCCACAGTGTCTCCTTCCATCCTCCTAAAATCCACTTACCTGTTGGGCACCCAAGCTCACCTGCAACACAACTGGATTATGCCTTCTCAGCTTGACACCCCACACACACACAGGGATGTGGCTGCCTTCTGCAATTTGGCAACTCCCCAATGGGATCTGGTTGATCCTGGTGAAGCATTGGGTGATCCAGGAGCAGGCAGGCTGGATTCAGTGTGGACGTGTGGGAGTTGGTTGCATCATCTCCCTGTAGCTGGGCAGCTATTTTCAGTGGTTCTGTAATGCTGGCGAAGTGGGTGTGCAATGACATCCAGGCAGCACTGGTAGTGCTCCACCACCAGACATCCTGATGTCCATTGCTGCACCAATCCTACATCCGCATTGGTCCCTGGGGCACTGACCACCAAGGGGGTGGGGGACACCATCAATAAATCTACACTTCATTATAGTAAGATAAGCAGTCCTTATCCACCATCAAATTCTGTTTCTCTGTCTCCCAGGATGTTTTTTTGTGCAGCACATTTTTCCTGTGGTGCCTGCCAGCATGTAAATTGATCTTACAACCATATTAAGGGTATATTGAAATTCCAGTTCGTACCATCAATTTTGTTATCAGTGTCTCTCAGAAGTGCAGTCTAAGACTTTAGTTCCTGAGCACAGCAGTACATTTATTTTGCAGGCCAACTCAATGGTAATTTGCTCAACTTCTCACTCTGAGAATAAACCCATCATCAGGCCTCTAGCTACAGGGATGTTACATGAGCAGAATAATCCTCCTCACCTTTTTGCACTTCATCCCCTGGTTTTTCTTAACCACCTTCAATGTCATCCTCCCTGTAGTTGCCTAATGGATGCAGACAAATGTTAATGCAATGTGTTTCATAACAGAGTGTCTGTCAATATATATCTATATATTTATACAACATGTGTGCCTGGATATGGATAACCACCAAGATAAAAAGTGCTATCCCAGGCAGACAGTGACGATATCACCGATATCTCCATGTTCCTATACAGAGATATCGTCTGTACTCCTGTACGTCATCCTCCTGAAAGTGAAACTATTTCTGTTTCACTCCTGTGGCTCTCCTTACAACGTGCATGGATCTCATATCTGGGTGATCCTGCCATCATTTTTAAACAAATACACATATTAAAAAAAAGGTACTGTCATTTAAACTACTTATCTGGTTGATCCTGCCATGTTCCAAATGTTTATGAAATGAAGAGTTTCACTTTTGCTCCACTGAAGTAGCGTGACTGAGTGGTGTGAATAGAGAACAATTTTGTCCTGCCAGACATTCTTAATTAGGTACTGTCCCTCAAAAAAGTAAGGTAACAGTGTCTTTAAACTATGGTCTGCTTAGGTTTTGTTAAAAGGAAACCATCGACAGTACAGAGAGAAGACCCAGCGAGTCAGTGACTTCGGAGATGTAAAAGCAAGTGACAGCGGCTGTTGCCATAGCAACACACACTCCTCTACTTCTACAAACGCTGACTCACTGAGCCCTCCTCTGTGTTAGCCGGTGATTTCCTTTTAACAGAGACCTAAACGAATATCAGTTAAGACACGTTCTGTACTTTTGGAGACAATGCTGTAATTAAAATGTCTGGTGAGCAAGGCTATTCTCCACGTCACTGCTCGTCATGCTACTCAAGGCAAAGAAATTAAGCATCTTCTTCAAGCAGTCAGGCGCTGACGGGATCAACCAGATAAGTAGTTTAGATGGTAGTATCAACCAGATAAGTTTTTAAAATGGCAGGATTAACCACATACATTTTTAAATAGCAGGATCAACCAGATACTGTAAGCTGATTAAAAGACATCTTGGTGGTTATCCAGACACATATGCTGTATAAACAGAACATGACATGGCCTGACTGAAGAGATCACTGGCCTTGAGTTAAGATAAACATGATATCTTCAGTCAGACCATGTCTCATTATATATCTAAAGCACTAGATAAAAATCACATTCCTTTCTTTTTTTACCTAGTTCCCCCTCTACTCATGCGCACACACTGAGAAGACAATCCATGAATCTTTGATCTCACTAACCTTGATAAAGCTTGAAATAATGCACTATTTGAAAATCACCACACCTCAAAGATATTATCAAATACGATTTATTATTAAAAATCATTCTTACAAAATGTTCTAATTTTTGAATCCTCTCTATAAAAGTCAACAGAGCACTTGTTATTGTTAATTACAGAGGAGAAAACATTTTAAAGAAGGGAAAATAAAATACAGTATGTGTAATACATAGCTCATAAATATGAACAGAAAACCAGAAAGTGGGGGTGGGAGAGAGGAGTAACGTGCAGGACCAGCGAATCTGTACCATCAAGAATGCATAAAGCTCCCAACAGCCTCAAAAGGAATGTCAGTAAAAATATGGCAATCATTCCAGTGTAAGACAATGGAGGGTGAGCTGGCGCTCCAGACTAACTATAGCACACAGTATTCTGAACTACTTGAAAAACACTCACACTGTGCCTCTCATCTTAAGACTACTGAACATGGTGACAGTTCTGATTTAAGGCAGAAGCAGATATGTTGCACACTTCTACTACAACTGGGGAAAAAGCAGCAAGAATTTGCCCCAACGTGCACCCCAGTTTTTTTTTTGTTAAAGGAAAACTACACCCAAACCTGAAAAAATATATGTTGTGCAGAGTGTTTTAATTTGTATGTGAAGTTCTAGTGTTTCCTTCCCTCTGACTGGTATTAGGAGTTTTTCCCAAATTAGCCTGCTAGCTTTATGTTAGTTTTACG
This sequence comes from Neoceratodus forsteri, assembly GCA_016271365.2. NCBI lineage: Eukaryota > Metazoa > Chordata > Ceratodontiformes > Ceratodontidae > Neoceratodus > Neoceratodus forsteri. The sequence continues at coordinate 655,481,253 of CM057455.1, read as the reverse complement.
ACCCCTGGGGATCTCCATACCTGATAGTGTAATTGTATTTCTGGTTCCCACAGTACATTTTGTCTCATGTGACTGATGTAAGAGAGACCCAACATTCAGCACATGCATGCCAAACAAACTAAATATCTTGGAAGCTTTACAAGCTGCACAAAAATTACCAGCAGCAGTTTTTCAGGACAGTAAAACCTTTAGGATGAGGGTGGTCACCAAGCTGAATTCTACAGATTTTAAAATATAGCTATCTCTGTTGTTGTGAACTGATTGTAATGCAATGCTTTCTGCTGGATTTATGGGCTCTGCTACATCACCATTACATGAAACAAGGTGCACTGTAGGACAAAGAAATGCAATAAAACTATTTGATATGGTGATCTCCTGGGGTCGTAAAACTACCCTAAAGCTAGCAGGCTAATTTAGGAAAAACTCCTAATACCATTCAGAGGGAAGGAAACACTAGAACTTCACATACAAATTAAAACACTCTACACAACATATATTTTTTCAAGTTTTGGGTGTAGTTTTCCTTTAAGCAACAGTATTTTTGTGGGTGGGGGGAAAATCATCATACAGTTTTCTTTAGCAATAATTTGTTGCTGGCAAAAACGTCAATATGTCTTTTTGTTTTCATTGTACTTCACTCCTAAACCGAGATACGACATACGGAAGTTTTTAAAAGTCCCTGCTCTCTGGCCCTGCCCACTATGAATATATTAAGCATTTTGTCATGAGGCTGTGGTTTACCATCAGAAATGTGCGCCATCACCCTCCTAATACCTTCCTAGAATTATTCCAGCGTGCAAGGGTTAAAAAGTAACCGTGAGGCAAAACATTGAACTGCTAGTGGTGGCCAATTTTATTGACTAGAGTCATTAATTATAAGATGTAATAAAGGTCACTTTAAAACATCTTAGAGGAGTAAAAATATAATGCTGATGAATTTAATTATGTCAGAAATATATTAATGCTAAAAAAATTCAAAGAAATTTGTTGCCAACTAACAAATACTACTGCTTTAACTAAAGAGGGACAGCAGTTTGTTACGCCGAAAAGCAGATGCAATACTGCTCCTAAGCAAGCATCCTATCCTGCTCCGAACCAAAGAACTTTGTTTTTACTGTACAAGTTCTCTGAAACATTAGGTCCAGAAAGACTGTTAATTTCTGCGGAGGACTGACCCAATGAAGGGATTATAGTTCTAAAAAGCTAGTCTAAGGGTACTGTGCATGTTGAGCCCCCACACCTAATGGGAGGGGATCCTGCTGATAACCCTCATTACCACATGTGTTAATACGTTCAATTTGCATTATTCTGGTTTTATACTGGATGATACTGTATACAAACACTGCTCCTGCAGCACACAGAACTTCTGTATGCCACCAGGAGTGTTCTAATGTTAGGACGCTCTGGTCACCAGTTCGTTACAGGTAGTACTAAATGTACTTTGCCTGGGAGGGAGCGATGGACTGGTGAAAAAGTAGGCAGGAGCTTAGAAAGCTTCTGGTCCAAGAGCAGAAAATTAAATCCCTCACTGCTAATTCCCATATATGACGTCAGTAGCAGGGGTTCAGTGGTGCAGCAGTAGCAGCACTGTTTTTACAGGATTACCAGATTCGAAACTGGAATAGATTCAAATTATTATTAATATGGCTTCAGTGGTCAGTTAATTATAGTAACAGCAGGATCTCCTCCCATTAGATATGGGGGGCCCTATATATGCACATTACCCTTTCAGAAAATGCTAGGACTGTTAGATCATCTAAATATGCACTCAGTGGAAGCATTTTTGCGCTGGACCACTGACCCGATGTGTTAAATGTTCCCCTAACACTTTCTTAACTGTTGCTCTGGATGTGTGCATGCTTGCTGTCCAGGCAAAGGTTATGGAGAGACCGTGGATATGTTGGGGCTGTGACGGTAAGCAGTAAGGAGTAGCATAAACTGGACCACTCCATAAGGAACCCAGCACCAGAGTAACCTTCCTGGCAGCTCTGTCCTGAAGCCATACTCCCCTAGGGATCAAAGCACAGAGGTGAGGAAAGGATAGCCCTTCCTGGAAACCCACCATCATAAACACAATGCTAAACAAACAAACCAACAAAATCTTCAACATACACTGAAGCATAATTTACACAGTAAACCATGGAAGGGAATTCTGTTTCTTCCCATTTGGATAGTATCAGGAGGTTTTAGAACAGCAGGCTTCATCTTACAGTTTCAAATGTCTGACCATGATAATCTCCATACATCTTTTTCTCCCTGCTGCCATCTGCCCAGTTCTCAAGTCAGGGGCAGACTGCCATGGTGGATCTCCCGGTTCTGTTATCCGCTAACCCCACCATTACTCTGGTGGTGGTTTCTAGTGCAGGCCCGAGAGAACTGCCATCCATCATCCCAAAGGCAGTGTGGTATTTGCCCTCTATTTTCTCCCTCATCCTCCCACATAGTGTGAGTGCAGCGTCAACCAGCCCCAGCCATGCACAGTATGCCCCTGTAGGGGGAGCTAGCTCCCGAGCCCTCCACAGGGGTGGCGGTCACACATAAAACTACTGGCAACCCTCCCTGAGCTGCACTGCCATCAGCAGCAGCCACAGCTCCACCTGCCTCCAAACATGAGCAACCCAAGTCCGTTAAGGAACCCGAGTCTCCTGCACACAATGTTGCCTGGCCATGTGTGTGTGTGTGTGTGGGGGGGGCTCCTGTGATAATGAATCACAAAAAAAAAAAAATCATCTCCCAATGAGAAAGTGGAATGACTAGTGTGAGAGGTACTTCTACTGATAAATGATCTGCATGCGTGGAACAAAATAAATGTCATAACAATGAATAAAAAAAACCCAACTTAACTGGCACACCATTTTTCAGTTTCGGATGTGTCTGTAGATATTTATTTACAGATATAAGTTATAAATGTAGAACACGAGCGGTTTTTCAAAACTAAAATGTCAGTGATCTATAATGCATACCTTGGTGCCTGGATGCGATGCGACTCCCTGCTGAGAGCATCACCACACATATACCCAGGGTACTGAAACTGAGCTTGGCTCATAAGTTCTCTCACCTGGTGAGAGCACAAGGTAACGCTGTTACACGACAAAGAGGCACAGTCAGGCACTCAGTTACTGTATATACAGAAACTGGTGCATATGTACATTCATTCATATACTACATACACTCAGTCTGTGTGTGTGTGTGTGTGTGTATATATCTTCACACACACACACCAAATGTATATAGCTACACATATACAAAGTACAGAACCCAGACACGATCATATTTGCTGTTAAAAAATGATGTTTTGTTTCACACATTATTACAGTTCTGGATTTACTAATGTAATGTGGTGCAAAAGGTGGACTGGGTTCATTCACAACCATATCACATGGCAGCACCAGTTTCGTGTCTTTTATGTAACCAAGGTTACTCTGTGTCTGTTTGCATGTGGTTCTTTCTCGGTACTTGGGAGCAAAACATCTTGATGGGTACAGAACAAAAGCAGCAGTCACTTGACCTTGTAGTGAACATAACTGGTTTTTGATCTCGGTGCTGAACAGTACAATAGAAGTGAACATGTCCGTTCTTCAAAATTAAAAAAAAAACAAAAAAAAACACACACTTATCACAAAAAAAAAAATATTATATCATTTTATCAGCAGTGTCTGTAAATCAGAAGGAAAAGTCTTTGGTGACACTATCTATAAAACAACCTATCTTAAATGGAGAATCTATAAGTTATACAAGTTAATGAAGTAAATCAAGTTATATGGCTTTGTAATTACTCTCATACTTGCACGCTCTCTTAAGCTTTAATTGCACTATGTCATTGTCATTCTAACAAATGGGGAAACTTTAGAAAAAGATGTGGCAGCGCTATGAAAACATTGGCAACACATTAGAAAATTTTTTCAAAAATGTACATCTTATACAAAATAAGTTTTTTTTGCTTTACAATTTACCATCTACGTATTCTGACAATTTATTTTTGTCAGTTATACACTATACACATTTTCTGTCAAAATAAATATACAAGATTATGTACAGGGTGACAAGGCCTACTGTAACATTCCTATCTTTGAAGGATGAAATAACTGATGGTAAGGAGGGACACATGGTATGCGAGACAGAGTTTTAGAGTTAACATTGATTAACAGGTGAAAAAGACTCAAAATTCATTGAACACAAAGTGATTAAAGGCCCAAGGCTTGATTTTAAACACAGGTGAGCTGCACTTAATCCTTGGAGCTGTGAGAGCAGGTGGAGGAACATCACCAAATGCTCTGGGTATAATGAGGAAGCTGCCAACAGTAATGTAAAGGGAACAGGACATTGGTGTAAGACTGCAGGGGTTTGCAACCTTCCTATTTTCAAAATTATTTCCATACCACCACCAAATGATCCACATATGACTTTCGCTAACGCTACTTGTTTTTCTTCTTTCTTGATAATTCCTGAAGAAGACCTAGGTCCAAAACACTGACTGTAACCATTTTTTTTATCATGCATTTCATCTAAACATTTTGTTCATCTGCTGCACACATGCTAATGCTGCACTTTTTTTGTTCCTACATGTGACTGTACCTGAATAAATGTTATCTGTAAAACACTGCGTTTACGTTTCCTTTACATGACAACAGTCTGCACATTTCTCATTACAGAACCAAGAACTTGGATCTTTCACTCTGTTACTACAAGGGTTTAGAACTATTTGTAATAGTCAATGGTTCATGGTCAGAGTTCTGAATTCATGCAGTGACAATGAAAACTCCAAATTCCTAGTCCCCTGAAAAGAACTGCACAGAATATTGTCCATAAAAGAAAACAATACAAGACACTATGTTTTATATACACATTTGTAAAACAGGCAATGAAAATCCTGTAAACTCGCTGGTTGAAACACGTCACAAAACTGTTGGTTATTTTTTGACAACCGCATACCTCACCTAAGTTACAGTACATATTTTTTAACAAATAAAAGCCTATTTTTATCAATGGGATAACACACTCTAGGGTGTGCGATCATAAAGAAAATAATGATTTTCTCAGGTGGCTGTGGCATTTGGCTACGCCTCCTGCCTAACAACCACCCGAGGTGTGCATTATTCCCTTATAACTGCACACCCTGGTATATATTATCCCTTATTTATTCAGATGAAGTTCAATATGGCTCAGTTGGAGTATAAATAAAATTTCTACAAACAGGAACATCATAAGCAGCTGCAATTTGCACAAATGTTTGTCACCTTTAAACTTAAACCATAGTGGGTTCCTCAATATGGCTGACCAAAGAAGCCAATAACTCAGACAGTAAAGGACACAATCAATCCTTCTGGCCTCATATTTCTGGTTCAAAAAACACATTTTGGGATTGCTCCCCTACTGTAAAATCTGTCGATGCTGTACCTGGCTGTTTATCTATCTGGGCAGACATGATGGCCCAATGAGTCTTTTTCTGCTAACAAATTCTATGTTTCCATTTCGATTTTCTTCGTGAAACTGAAAACAGACTACTGGGCAAATCATACCAAAACCCGTTTTGTTAGTCCTTGCTCTTCTCTTGCCGCATACTTCCTGAAATTTAGCAAACCAACCAGTCCAGCCACTCATGATGACAGTAGTTTTCTACTGCACCTTACATGGCTGAACTACGTGGAGGGCATTCCCAATTTCAGAAAGGATGCAGTGGGAGTAGCCTATACTTCAAGTAAGAAAAAGGAAGCAGACACAGAACCACCAGCTACGGCAGCAAATTCTACAGAAGGTAACCAATCATAAAACATTTTTAAACTAGGTTGATTTGAGGTGGGGAAGGGGAACTGACAGAGTCCCTTTAAGCGTTTCTCTGTTCACCAGCCTTTACAGATGGACGGTCACTGAAGAGGAGTTTACCAAAGAATATCACTGACATCACATGTCCTTCTGAGCTGAAACTGACCAGCAGCATTAGTTCATGTTGGCTGTGAATGAGCAGTACAATGCAATGGCATTACAAACTGAGACTAACAAGAGGGTGAAGGACTTGTCTCACTGACAAGGCAGGGTATGCTGAAGGATGGCAGACCTCATATGCTCATAAAGCTAGCTAGGCAGCATGCTGGCACTTAAACTGGATGTCAAATTCTGGAAAGACTGTATATGTTTAACTGCTAAAGGAACGCAAATGCAAGAGAAAGACTATTATGCTGACCCACAAAGGTGCATTCATTAAAAAGTCATTTTATGAGTCATTGGACCTATTGATTAAATCGGAATCAAATGATAAAAGTTCAGCACCCCCTTTAAAGCAGATGGGACCCACCTATCCTCTTTCAGAAGACTTACAAGTAGGGACCCTTACTAAAGGGTCTTCTGTAGAGAAAGGCTAGATCTCAGCAGCTTCACTTGCTTCAACGAGGTGATGGACAACATGCTCCTTCCTTGGATCCAATCTTCTGAAATGACTTTTGAATTGGCCACAGGAAAATAAAAATAAAATATTTCCCTGTAATACAGATCAAAAGCATGCAAGCTACTCAGATGACAAATTTCTCCATTTACCTATGGAAGAGAACTGTGACTCTATACTGTAGTGCACAGTCTGTCTCAGGATGTTTTCTAGTCAATGTGAAGTTTTGGAAATTAACCAAGAGTTACAGTTTTAAGTTCTGCAGCAGATTAAGATCAGAGTAGCGAAGGAGCCACCCGATGGTCTACAAGGCTGATGACCTAGGTCTGGGGACATACTCGGGAGCAGGTGTGCGAGTGGCCAGGTTGGGGCTCCCCCTGCCAGGAGGGATGGTGCTGGCAGTCTGCTGCTACAACCTCTGGTGAAAGCCCAGGAACTTGCTCTCCTGCCTTGGGGACCTTGCTCTGCCTACATCCTTGTGTTGCACCCAAGAGATGTGGTAGGTAAGTCAGCAGGGCTTCACACGCAGAGCTCTGGGGAGAAAATGGGTTTTAAAAAAACCAAGCAGCCATCATGAGAATGATTGGCGGTGTTCTCTGCCTCCATGCCACAGACTCCCACTAAAATGACAGTGGGATTAGTGAAGGGATGGAGCTGGGGGCTATGCCATGGTGAGGTATCCCCCAGGCCAAATTGCAAGGGTGAAGGTTGCTTGGAAAAACTTTAAAAATGGATAGCATACACGAGTCATCTCCCGTGTCACAAGAGTAGAATACCAGTGAGCATAACTGTGGAACTGCAGGCCACTTGTTTGGAACAATTTGCAAAAGGTGCTACAACTCAAATCTTGTGTTTCTTTGACTAAATTTAAATCTTTACCCCACAAGTTAAAGGACCAGTGCATGTTAGCTTTGAAAATTTTTACCCATACTGTTTTATACTATTCTAAATTGCCCCTCATCTCCTGACTTTCTATGATACCCCTTTTCCCCATTTTAAGTTTGCTTTAAACATTAATTTTTATTTTGTTTACTTCTGAAATAATAAAAGGAGTGTTCCTTATAACATGACTTGGTCCAGGTTTTCATCTGTATTCTCTCTCGTTTGTAACCATTGCTTAACATCACTTTTCCTGTGACTAAAATGAATCAGCATTCACCAGAAACTACTCCCTGGCCTGATGGGACAGTAGAGGTACAAAAACAAAGGAGAATACTGCTAAAAAGCTGGTCAGAGCAGTATTAAAATGAGCACTCCTTTAACATTTCAAGTGTTAAAATAGCACTAATGCAGACTCAAAATCAGGATGTAAGGGAACTGTACAAAATCAGGAGGCGCAATTTCAAATTTAATAAAAATGTACTGGTCAGAATTTTCACTGTGACATGCGCTGCTGCTTTATTATAGTCTTGTGAGTGTTTTAAGTGAAATGATGTTAATTTTGGCTATACGTTGAATGAGTATTTATATATGATCTATGTGTAATTCTGCTTCAGCGGAAACTGAAATGTAAGACTCACAGCCAGTGACTACCCAATACTTGGGCTGCCTACTGCTTTATGCATCTACTAGAGGCCCCTAATTAGCTTCACTCAAAGATGGCTGCTTATGCCAGTTCAGCTCACCCATGATTAAAATGTAAGTTCAGGAACCTTTACTAAAGGCCACATGCTCAACACTCCTTCAAGTCATCAGACATTCAAGTACCTGTGAAAGCGACGGCTAACATAGCCCGGCTTCTTTACCAAAATGGACTTTTGTTTAGATAGCAACAAGGAGATACCCTTGTCTGAGCACCATTCGCATTACAAACATCAACACAGACACACATATGTATCTACAAAGGGTATATAATGACTCTATACAAGCCATACAGCTACTGATCCTCTGTAAGGCGTATTTACATGCATGAGTGTGACATGAAATCATGTGGCAGCAGCTGGCTTTCTGGTTACTATCTTCTTACTCAACATGCATAGCAAGGAGTAAGAAAAAAGAATAGTGATCATTCATTTGACTATGATATACAAGCCCCAGTAGAGACGGCAAATGAACAGCGGAATTAGGTCCTGAAGACCAGACTCTCCTTTTGGGGTGTGTGGGGAAAGGAGCTGTTGGGGGAACTTATTCCATTGCTCATTTGTTCTTACAGAATTAGGAACGATAAACCAATTGCAGAGATACAGATTTATGAACTAAACTATATTCTTAGATGCTCATCCCCTTCGTAAAAATGCTGTGCAGTGTTTAGAAATTCTTGACCTCTCATGTCTTCCTTCAACCAAGCATCCACTACTCAACATGTCCTTCAACTGTCCCAGATTGCATCTCGTCACCAAAAGGGTGACATCCTACATGATTTAGAGATTATAAAGCAGATACCTGATCCTAATTTAGGATGCTTCATACTAGTTTGATCATATGAAGATACAATCCTTAATTCTACAGCTTTCAGCATCCATCTCCATGGCTCAACAAGGTAGCCCACACACTGCTGGTCCCCAGCCAGAGGCAGGACAGACTGTTGAGTGGTATGCTCTTCAGAGTGGTTGTACAAATTAAAAACCTGCCTCATACAGGACAGGATTCTGTGATTTTTTAGACCCCCCAACCCAATATAGCCCCTCTACCTTCAACCAGATTTAATAACAGTACAAATTAAAACAAATACCTCAAAGCAGGCACTAACATCTGGAGGTGTGCTTGTATGCTTGGGTAAATTAAGAATTTAAGAGTGCATTACTGCTAGAGTGAAGTCCTTGAATTGTCCCCACCTCACAGCAGCAGGTCTAGTGTCGGCACAGCCTGGCAAAACTCAATCTCCCGACAAAAGAAAAACAATCTTTATTTCTCAAATACATTTAAAACGCTCAAACATTTTTCTGTAGTGCTTGCTCCTAGACCTATAAAGTCTGGGCTGATGTTCCCTGTTCTGACAGTCAGGCAGATATTTTGATATATTCTAAGCTTATCCATCAAAAACAGCATTTGATAAAGATGCTTATTACGAAATGTTAGGCCAGTTGAATGACCAGGGACAGTGACCCACAAGTCAGTGATCTAGAAGTGCTTTCAGCAAAAGAGCCATTTGCAATGTATCCAATAGATAAAAATTTATTTTATGGTGCAGAGTTCTGACTGAACTCACTGGAGTTACTAACCTCCTGCAAGGTGGGACAAATCAGTTTGACAGCTGGTGGTCAGTCTGGTCACTAGCTTTCAAAATCCAGTAGCCAAATCAATCTTTTAGTGGCCATCACTTTTTAAGGGCTCAAAAATTATTTCATGGGCTGGTAGCCAATTGGCCAATAACTTTCAAAACTTGGTAGCCAAACCACATTTTTTTAGTGCCCACTGGCCCCCTGGCTTTTTTGTCCCACCCTGACCTAATGTACCAACAATGGACCCGCTGCAGAGCAGGAAATCTAGATCAGGAACTCCACTGTAGAAGTAAGCACTCTTATTAAATCTAGAATGCACAGATTAGAGCAGTGAGAATTTTTACCTCAGACAAGTTCTAGGGAACGCATAAACTTCCTGTTGTAAGTAAACAAATATATCCCTTTGTCATACATTTCTTTAACTACAGCCACATCTTATTTACATGCTGGTACATACTTAAGGTTTGTTTCCTGTGCAAAGCAAATTTTATTCATAGTAATAGTGTTTCTTTAATACCAAGGGGTTTCTGAATTAAATCACATTAAAACGCCATCATTCTTTGTGTCTGAAACAGAACATTCTTGATTCATAATTCATTGAGTAAAAGGTTGTTTCTCAGAATTCCCTCTAAGCACTGAGCCTTTTAATATGCTAATGCACACAGACTCGAGTAATGAGAAAAAAAATCAAAAATTCTACAGTGTAATTTAATAAATATTTCATTATTTCTACTTGTCCCCACCCCCACTTTTTAAAAATTGGCATCCTTTTTTGGAAAAAAAAAAAATACGAGTGACTTTCAATGCTTGGAGGGAAAACTGAATAAATACAATGGGTCATTATAAGAACTCATGGACTGCTGCTATGAAATATGCATGACCAACACATTTTAGACTGAAGAGAGAACTTGGTCTTCAATAGTTCGTGATTATTAAAAAATGTTTAAACCTGCATAGCGATCATTGGAAAAATAATTCTGCAATTACTGTTCCACACCTGAACTGTTCAAAGCTGTCTGTGAAGTCCATGGCGAGCTCTACACAATCCAGTGCATACAAATGGTACACAAGCCAAGTGTTATATACTTCCATTTGGTAGTTTTCTTTTCCGTTATCCTCCTCATAAAGACAAAATATTCCACACATCGGCTTGGTGTTATTAAGAGTGCCAAGAAATGGCGGACAGCTCACTTCCATCCCCAGCCCCTTTCGGCAGTGCTCGTTAGAGTCGTTCAATATCTCTGTACTTTTTCCTTAGGATAGAGACTTGGTCTTTGAACAGGACTGGGTCAAGCCGCATCTGAGAGTGGATCAACGGCATATAGCCAAACCAGCTGGCAAATGTGTTCATGCAAGTTTGTCGCTGGGCAAAGTGGTCAGGGTCCGCCCAACGAGAAGCTCGGGATGTCTGCAGGAGGAAAAACACAGTAGGAGTCAGTATGGTCATGCAATGAATAGGAATCCATAAACTAGCTTTGCCTAATATTATACACAACTGACTTCATAACAACAATAAACTAACAAAGGCTTCAAAATCCAAGACACAGTAGCTCAACATGGATTCAGACCAATGAAATATGGATATGCAATGTTGAAAAAGCCCAATGCTCATGAAATCAGAGGTCTACTCAACTCCGCTTAATATATTGCACATCAAATATCCTGAATTACAGCGTCACCTCTAGCAAATGGCCCAGCTGACTGGCTCTCGGGCAAGGTAATGCTCACATGTAGGTCAACTGTTTATCCAGCCCAAGTTAGTAGTTGTCAAAAACTGTCATCTGGCAGATGTTTGGGGGCCTGTGTGAAGCAGTTCTTATTGGACAATGGTCCATATCACAAAAATCACTATCACTGTTGGCACAAATAGACCTTCAAGTACCTCAAGGGTATTAATAGGGTGAACACTGAGGGCCACTTCAACCTTGGTGGCAACAAGGCCACTAGGAGGCACAGCCTAAAGCTGGTGGTGGCGGGGGGGAGGTTCAGGCGGGGAGGCACTTTTTCAAGGAGAGGGTGGTGGCCAAGAGGAATGTGCTGCCAAAGGAGGTGGCATCCCTAAAAATGGCGAGCTTCAGGAATGTTTGGGACAGGGTGATGGGGAAAAACTGTGGGCAGAAAGGGAGCGAGTGGGGCCGGGGGCAGGAAAGGTAGAGGGAGATCAAAAGGGAAATGGGGAGGTGGGGCAGTTCTCTTTGTAAATACAGAGGGAGCTGCACAATTAGACTAGATAGACCTTAAGGCCTTTATCTGCTGGCATGTTCATATGTATACAAGTCTGAACTACCCTCTTATCCACTTGCAGCGGTCCCTCCATGACCAGGTGGAGGCACACTGGTGGGGCCATGTGGAGAAACATGCATAGCAGCTGCCCTGCAGTGCAGGTCATGTGGATGAACAGAGGAATCTATCTCCAGTACTTTAAATCTGGCAAATCTAAGTGCATTTTAACTCACTAAATGCTAGTGTTACCTAATAAATGTCAAACCACAGTACTGCAATTCTATTTTCTACTCCACACTCAGATCTATGATACGTCTGTAGACTTACAGCATTTAAGTGTTATATATCAAAGACAACTGAGTATGTATACAATGTGGCAGAGACTGGAGTCTTTCTTTGGGCAGGGTGGGGCCACAACTTAAATATTTTAGTATAACATACCTGACATAGCTGAAACAGAGAGGCACTAAGGTCTAGTGGTTAGAGTAACAAAGTGTTAGCCAAGAATTCCAGGTTCAAATCCTAGCTTAGCCAAGAGCGTACATTGGGACCTCAGGTATGTCACTGGACACCCCCCGTGCCTCGCACCTCTCGATAGTAAAGTTAGGGAGAAGCAGGACCCCTCTGAAAATGAACTGCTGCATCACAAGTGGGCTATCTGAAGTATATACATTGCTAAAGATTAATTAATATTCCATTATTACAGGGGTTTATGAAATGGGAAGGATATTGACTGGTTTAGTGTTCTTTAAGGTGGACAGTGGACGATGTCCTAGAGCAAAGACAGAACTGTGGCAGAGGTTGTTTGTAAGAAAGATGGACCTGGGTAGGGGTTGCTCTGGGGAAGTTTATGTCTCTGGAAACTTTTAATTTGTAAATATGTTTGTCTAGTTTAAAAAGAAAACAAAAAAACATCTGGTAGTTGTGGGTTCAAAACCTCAAACTTGAACTCCACAATCAACACTTAAAGAGCAACTGACAAAAGCAACTATCTGCACAAAATATTTGTACTTGTTGATTGTGTGTAATTGTTGTAAATTGTAAGTAATTATCGTCTTATATTGCTTATTTATTAATCTGAACTTGTAAAAGGTCACCACTGTAAATGAGATTTTGCTCAATGGTTGTAAACAAAACACAAGCCTATTTTTTTATTTATTTATTGAATTTTGTTGACCGGGGTAACCTACTGAGACTAGAAGTCCCTAACAGACGGTTACCAACTGAAATTGAACCAAATTAACCTGTTGGTGGTATTTTTAGTGAATGGGGGAATTTGGCCAGGACACTGGAGAAATTTCCCTACTCATTTCGAGAAGTGTTGTGGGATCTTTAATGTCCACCTGAACCACCACCAGAACAGGCAGATGGTACCTCAGTTTAATGTCTCATCCCAACGACAGCACTTGAGAGTGCAGTATCCTCTTAGTGACATACTACAATGTCAGTATTGGGAGTTTTACCCCAAGTGCCTGGTGTGGGGCTAGAACCCACAACCTTTCACTCTTCCGGCCTCAGAGGCGAGTGTGCAACCTGCTGAGCCACTGACACTGCTACCCATAAAATGGAACTGCCTGCTACCCTAGGACTTATTTTAGCCATATTTTTGCTTTTTTTTGTGACTTTTAAAAAGTTATTAGCTCTGTAAAGCCTGACTTGTAACTGTAATGTAAATGAAGCAATATAGCTGCAGGCACTCTATGGAGAATATAATAGGGTTGGTGAGGGGCCGCCTATATGTCCACATTATCTTTGCTGGCTGGTATACATGTTGGGGCTATATTACATACTATACATTAGCCCCACACATGTATATCATACACAAAATACCTAACTTCACATTTAGGCAGCCCGTCCTACTACATTCTCCATATGCCTGCAGCCCCGGTTCCTACGCCATGTCATAATTATGTTATTTTTAGGGGCAGGGCTGTAGCGCACAGCTCAGACATGGAAGTTATGAGCCAGGCTTTACCGAGCTAATAACTTTTTGTAAAATAAAGTCACAAAAAAGCCAAAATATGGCTAAAACAGTTCCTAGGGCAGAACTCCATGTTATGGGTTGTCTGCTTAGAGCCAAACACGGTGTCAGATGCTCTTCAGAATACAATCTGCAGGATATAAACAAACAGTAAAATCTACAGGCAAAGGCTTTATCAAGAGATAATGCCCTTTATGGTAGTTAAAGAGCACCAAGTGTGCCTCCTATATTTTTTTTTTTTTTTTAAACTTACTGTTTAGAACCCCCCCCCAGTTATTCCAGTATGATACTGCCTCAGAAGCTACCAAGGCACATTTCTGAACCCGACATACCTTACCTGCCGGTACCTGTGCCCTCTAGAGCCCTGGCCTACACCCCCCAGAATGAGGATGGAAGTAAAATGGGATTCACCTACAAGTTTGTGTGTGTATGGATATACCACTGGTGGTGCAGAGGACCCTGATGTACCAGAGTCCACTAAACTGGCACCCATTTTCCAAGGTTCTGCTCTTAGCTCTCTGGTCGGCAGCATGCCTAGAGTTTTTTTTTTTTATCATTTAAATTTTTATTAGTTTTCTTTTCAACATACAAAGATTAACCTTAGATGTGAACAGAGAGTAACAGTCAGATTATCCACATGTGGTTCAAATAACAATGTAGGAAAGGAACTACAACTGGTATCCGGGCCAGGGCACAGCCCACTGGTGGTACAACTCCAACTTTCATGCTCTCAAAGACATTTCAGGCATAGGAGATACATTTGTGTTAACTCATCAATTCCGAGATGCACTTCTAAATTAAGGCTAAGAAATGGAATCCTCAGACTTTGAAAAGCACTATTGGAGCAGATGTGTCAAGTCACTGTAACCCTACTCAGATTTTGCTGTAGCATGCACGGAGCTAGAGAGGAAGCGTGCACAATGGCATGCCAATCACGAGCCTGGCCAACGTCCACCCATCCAGCTGCGCTACCAAGTGGCAGTGCTGCAGCAGAAGCAGCAACCCTCCCTCGAAAGCATCCTATGGGTGGGCAATCCCCCCCCCCCAGCCAACCCGGGTTTGTTCTTGAACCTGTGTCAGTGCTCCCATATTGATTCGGCATTTTCCCTGTAACTCCAGGGTGATATTCCTGTGTTTTCCTGTAGATTACATTATTTCCTATGGAAGCTGAATTGTCCTGTTTTCCTGTATAACGAATGCAAGTCTATGGGAAGAGTTTTCCTGTAGATGCCTCCAAATCCCTGTAAAATACAAGAATCCCTTTAGATATGGGAGCCCTGCTGTGTTGCTGTCATGTGAGCTGTTGCACTACCACTGCATTGATGGGCTTTTTCTATTCATACTTTTTCTCTCTAACCCTACTCGTTTCATCCTACCCCCAGCAGCACCTAGTAGTGGTCCTACAGACCTCTGCACAAGCAAACAACTTTCTGAGGGGGTGATAAGTCCCTAACTAGGAGTCACTGTGGAGCCAGAACCCAAAGCCAGCCCTCCCCAGGTGGTAGCACCTCCCCCGACCAGATACCAAGTCCGTCAGCATGGAAACACACTGGGCCATCTGACGGCCCTTAAAAATGTACTTAAAACCAAAATGTGGCAAGCTTTACCCTATTTAAGCCCTGGTTGACATTGCTGAAAAAGTATATTGGTTGTATGAACCGCTTGTTAAACCTCTAGAGTCAGAGCTGTCCCATGGCCCAATGGAAGGGTGCTGCGCTTCCTCGCTGACAACTAGGTAGAGGAGCAAACTCAGGAGGCAGTGCTCAATGGCCAGACTGGGAAGACACACTGCTGCTGGTAGCATTTGGGCAGGAACCCAGCTAGTGGGCTGGTGGTTCAGAAAGCGAGGGAGATGACCACTACTGGTGGGCCACGAAGCTTGCTCTCTCAGTAGGGTCATGCTGTGTACAGCTGAGACATGCTGTGCATACTACCTGTGATTGTGGAAGAAAGACCAGAGAGGAAAAAGTGACCATCACAGGATCAAGTCTGGCCTTCATAGGCCCCGCACCGCTGAACAGACATCCACCAGTCAGCTCTCCAAAGGGGAAAGGGAAAACTCTGATGGCCCTGCCATGGAGGGCAAGCAATGAAGTGCTGATGGGCTGGGGGGGCAGAGAGAAGGGGGCAGGCTAGCGGATAAGAGGATAAACATAAATAAAACTATAGACCGCACTGGAGAGCAGAGTCCACTTCCTGCAGCATGCCCCTGTACTACAATCTCCATGGCAATGCTGACATCACTGTATAGAGAGAACTATATTGCTCCACATAGAGGACTATGAGGCACCAGTGTAGTGAGATACTGTCTGTGGAAACTCCACAAACAACCAGTATATTTAGTACACTCAGTGTGGCTTCATTTTAAAGAATGTTCACATCTGGCATCTCACAACCAGTCTGAATTATGTCACTGGAGTCTCCAGGGAGATGGAAGCTGCAAACCAATCCATGCCATTTGGAAGCTCAAGTTACATTTCAAGTTGACATACAGTAGTAATTACATCCATCTCAGATGACAGCTATAGCTGCTAACTAACCTGTCCCATCATGGTCTCCTTATACTGCTTCTTCTGCGTGACCTTGATTGGAGGCAGTTTGATAACAGCTGACACAAGGAAATTCATGAGGATGTCCTCACAGTTAGCCAGTTGGTCAACCATGTTCTTTAGACTGGCAGGTAGGTAATGTGTATACAAGTAGTGATAATATCTGTAACAAGAAAAGCAGATGTCAGCAGGGACGAAAAGATTTGGGACAGAGTTCTCTCGCTTTGAAGAAAAAAAAGCTGCACTTAACACACGTGCAGTGGCCTCATTTTAGCTTCTATGTGTGGCACACAACACTGCAACCATTTTGCTTGCGCCCTCACATGGGGAAGTGTGCAGCACTGCAGGTGGGGTAGCAATGTATTTTTTTCCCTTTTTTTATTATGCTATTTTTGCTTTTCCTATCATAACTCCTCCGTACCTGTGGTAGCGAGGATTCTTTATAACAGATTTAGACAGACAACTGTAATATAGTGCATAAAAAACGCATATTCTGCGTTTGTCAATTTATTGTCCAAAAAGCAAAATAAAGAAAATAAAGGATATTTACAAAAAGGAAAATAAGAGGGTGTTAATTCTTCACACCAATGTAAATCATCAGGACATCATTCTTCTTCCATTAAGCATCAAATCAAAAGAATTCCTGAGACCTTCCTTCTTGACAGCGTGTAAACCTCCACACTCAGCTCTTCTTAGCTCTTGCTCAGTCTCTGATCAGAAAGCAACTGACCATCTTCCATATTCTCTCTCCTATCTATCTCCCTAGCCCTCTGGTGGACAATCTTTTATAGCAGCCTGACGTGACATCAGAGGTCAGATGACAACATCAATTAGCAGGAACACTTTATTTTAAACCTCTAAATTTCATAAAACAATGTCCTAGCCTGCCTAAGCTAATGCAAGTCTCTATGTCCATCATGCAGGCTCTTAAGAGTCTCTCTTCTGAAAAAAAAAAAAAGGCTAAATAAATCCTTACAGGGCATGACATCACACTTGGGAGCTGACTCCTCCCCTACTGTGATGTCACTGACTGCTTCTCCCATAAATACAGTCAGTTCAGGAGCTGCCAGCCCTATAGCAGGACCTCTGGAAACATCATCAGGTAATGACCCTTTTTCTTTTATTTCTGGCTCATTGTAATATTTTAGATCAGAAGAAAAATATTCAGTAGCTATCACTAGGCTTGAAAAATGTAAGCAGAAAAGGGCGCGCTCCTTATCTGTTTACTCTTGCAACACTAAGGAACCTACTGCTTTTAAGAAATAAACATTTTCTGTACCAAACTTAGCTTGTAAAACAGCTGTTGGCTGAAAACTTTCAGCCATCGGCTCCCATTTCATTTTCAGCCCTGTTTTGTTTGACAGCAAAGCTAGCTTCTTTGCTGTACCTGATACCTGCAGCATTTCTTTATATGGGCATCACAGGTGTTTTATGTACTTAAACTCCCTTCAGTTTTTTCTAAGGGACTGTTTTTCTGTGTTTCCCCCGACTGAGTTAGCTCAGTCTACACACTTGCTGCAAGACACAGGAGCATGAAACAACAGGGGCAGATTTTGTACATTCTTTGTAATTCTGCATCCACTTCAGAGCTATGTCTTCTTTAAGAAACCACTCCTGGTGGTTAAACAATCATTCAAAACACACATCAGCTGGGACCAAATTCAACATACTGCTAGCAGCAGGAGGAACAATGCTCTTTCTTTAAGGCACCAGTTATTTTCAGGAGCTGCTTTTAAATGGGAACACAGGCATTTTAACAAATAGGGGATAGAAAAGAATAGAAAATAGATATCAGGTTGGCCACCCTGATAGGGAAAAGAAAGGATAGTCAGAAAAAAAAAAGGAGAAAGGACAGAGTGAAATAGAACACCTAAGGGGATTGCCTATTTTAAATCCTCATTCTGGCACAGTCCCCACCCACACCTGATGATTGGGGTCACTACATTTACAGCCTAGCTTCAGCCGAGAGGGAGAGTAGTTGTGACTATGTCCAGCAACACGTGTCCTTCCTCTCTCCATGGCAGCTAAGTGCCTCATCACAGCGATGTGTCCAGCCTCCACTTAAGGATTCTTTAAAAATAAAAAATAAAAATCAGCTCCCAATGCTGGTTCCTTTACCAGCTCCAATGCTGATGGTGCTTGTTGCTCTCAACTGCTATGTTACTCTAACCTCTAGGCTGGTAGTATAACCTAGAGGTTAGAGCAATGAGCTGTGAATGAGCTAGGTATATCCAGCAAACCTGGGTTTGATTCCCACAACTTCCACTTGTGTACTGTGCGACTCTGAGGAAGTCACTTAATCCACCCCAGTGCTCTCAGGTCACCCCTGAAAACAGGCACTTGTGCCTAGTGGACCGTACCCAGTTACCAAAGACTAAAATAAATAAAATACATTTTGCATCTTGCTTTGTATTTTACACACACATTTGCCCTTGCTCCATGGAGGTTTAATAGAGGTTACTTACTTGAAAGCATGGTTCTACTACCAGTATTCAATTAAAATTCACAGTGTCACCGGAACGGTTTCCTCACATAAAAACTAGGAAAACAGGAAGGTGTCGCCCTCGGGAGTGTATGGTGTTTAATGCCAAAAGGACAAGTGAGACAGCAACAGGTAAGGCTCGCACTCACACTCCACCAAACACATGACTCTAAAGTGCTGAGCATATCACTTACATGAGAGTCCCCTGCAGCCCCCCAAAAAACACCCCACGTATTTCGTACCAGTAAGGTACTTTTCAAGGGTCTAGTTTCCAATCACTGTGAAAGTGCTTATAAATCATTACTGTGATGTCATAATGACATTTCAGAAGTGAAGACAAGAGATTATTAAAGTGCCAGTGCTAAATCACATAAATATAGTTTATCAAACATAATAAAGAACACTTGGCACTTTCACAATGATTTGAAACCAGAAAAGCAATTTCACAATGATCTGAAACCAGACCCTTGAAAAACACCTTACTAGAATGAAGCACTTGGGTGTTTTTTTTTTCTGTGGGCTGCACGGGATTCACTCTTAAGTGATATGCTCAGCACTTTCTTGATATAAGTAAGTAAAAATTCTGTCTTGCTACATGTGGTGTTCAGAGTCATATGTTTTTGGTGGGGTTTGATTGTGAGCCTAATCTGTAGCGGTCTTCTAGCATGACTCCTCCTACCATCCAACCATGTGGTCCTCTGGCTCTTCTTCCTTTATACAGTTCGATCTGCATGCAACATAAGCCTTGCCAGGGGACGTTGTATAGATGTGAACAGAATATTCTTCATAAAACTATGGTTACATGTAAGCAATATGTATTTCTAACCAAGTAAATTAAGTTCACTAGTCACACTTCAGTAGATCCCTAGCACTCCTCAGGACCATCCCTTAACCAGATAAAGATGCAACTCAGATTGGGAATTATTGATGAATGTCACTTATCAACCTAGATGTTTAAAATATTAGCCAAAGTACTAGTTCAAAGACTGAGTAGGGTCTGAGGTGAGCTCACTGAGCCGTAACAGATCAGTTTTATGAAGAGAAATGTCTCGGATCATATTAGAAAACATGGTTGCCCTGGTATCTTTAGATGTGGAAAAAGCTTCTGATAGGGTGCCCTTCATATTCATTTGCAGCCCTCAGGAAAAGTGGCATCACTGAACAATTCACAGGTGGGATGAAAGTACTATATATGATCAAACTTCTGCCTGTATATTCTGTAGCAAAGTCAGAACCCTTCAGATAGTACCAAGGAACCAGAATGGGATTTTGTCTCTTCTAGAACCCCTACCCTACAGATTGAGAGAACCACCTGAAATATGTGGGATAACCTTGGGAGAAATACAATAGATGATGGAAGGTTTGGTACATTTTATTGGACCAACAAGTGTCTTGTACAGAGATGGAATTAGACACAAGCTTTCGGGGCCTCACATGTCCCTTCTTCAGGTGAATAGCAAAACTGAGCAACATAAGCAGTATTTATAGCCACTGTGGAGCAATTATAAATCAGGAAGTGAAGTAGGAAGGTGATAAAGGGGACTAGAGATGAAAGTCTAAGACGCAAAGTGAAAAAAAAAGAGAAGAAATGGGAAGGGGGGCTAAGTAGGAACAGGTCAGTAGGAGATGAAAGGAAGCTAAAGGGAAGACAAAGGCAATGTGGTTTACCTAATTCAATGGAAGACGTGCACAAATGGATGCTATATTGGGGAAACTAGTAAACCACTAAAAACCAGGATGAATCACCATCATCACACAATAGTAAGCCAGATTAGCAGCACACCCGTAGGAAACCATTTTTCACAAACAGGTCACTCTCTCTTGGATTTATCTGTCTTGATACTAAGAAACAACTTCAGAAACACACAGGAGAAGGACATGGGAATTGAAATATATTAAAAACAATTTAAATCTAACATTTCTGGACTGAATCGTGGCATTAGTTTCATGACACTATGGTAAACTGGAATTCTTTTTTATAGTGAACTAAATCATGCCATTATTTATCACACTTTGGTTCTGTATTTCTCTTATGATTTTTCTGAGTTCTGCCTAATCTGCCTTTTTTTTTTTTAACCCGTTCCTCACATCGTCCCTGCCTCTCCTACTAACTCTTTAGCTCAGTCCCACCCACTCCCTATTGTTTTCACACCTGTTTTTACTACCTCACACTCTGTTTATCTAGGCCTTTGTTATTTTGTTTCTCCTAATTTCTTGACTTCCTTGCATCTCTTAGGCATCTCCTGCCTGTCTATTTTACCCTTACAGCCAGCCTCTGATTTCAGATCCTGTGTGCCTTTGTCTTCCCTTTAGCTTCCTTTCATCTCCCACTGACCTGTTCCTACTTAGCCCCCCCCCTCCCCATTTCTTCTCATTTTTTTTTTACTTTGCATCATGAGGCACTTTTACACACAGGTTTATAAAATGAAATAAATGTTACCTGTGTGGCGCCGATGTACTCTGTTGCATTCGGGTTTCCTTTCACACCCCTGTGAGTATTCCGGCTAATCCCGCCTCCATTTGTTTCGGCTCCCCCAGAGTTTGCTGCTCTAATGGCAGTTTCTGCAGTGGTACCGGAATGGCTGTTTTACACAGCCAGATCAAACGAAACACATTCGTGCAAACCGCAAGAAGCAGAGATTGCGGTTTGGACGAATGTTCACCAAGGGAACGAAACAAATGCTTTTTACACACAAGGGATGCAACGGAATACTGTTTCTGTAACAGTTATTCCATTACATAGACCTGTGTGTAAAAGCGCCTTTAGACTTTCATCTCTAGTCCCCTTTATCACCTTCCTACTTCACTTCCTGATTTTTAATTGCTCCACAGTGGATATAAATACTGCTTATGTTGCTCAGTTTTGCTATTCACCTGAAGAAGGGACCTGTGAGGGCCCGAAAGCTTGTGTATAATTCTATCTTTGTACAAGACACCTGTTGGTCCAATAAAAGGTATCAAACCTTCCATCATCTCCTGTTTTCTACGGACCAATACGGCTAGAATCTCTGAGAGATACAATACAAATTTTCCAGGTAGGCAGACAATACACTCCTACATCTGACAGATCTGAGGTCAGTCCTGCCTGCAGTACTTGACATTATCCTGGAATTCAACAAAATATCTAAATATAAACTAAATGTAAATGAGACCATGTTAATGACAGTAAACCATGGGATTCTAAAATCGGACATCACAGAGAGGTTTGAAATGCTCACCAAATAAACTCATTGGGAACAGACATCATAAGAAACCAGGCAGCTTTGAAAAAGGGCAACCCAGATTGACGCGTCCAGAATCTGAAGTCATACCTAGACAGGTGGGCTAAGCTACCCTTCTCACTGACTGGCCACATAAATAATAAAAAGGAATTTATTACCAAGACTATTATACTCATTTTGTATGCTCAACCTGATCCTCTCTCAATGTCTTGGTACCCAAGTATATTCGGTAATAACTAGCTTTATTTGGAATGGCATGTCAGCTTGTAGAGTCTATACTAAACTGACAGTCCTCAAAAACAAAGGTGAACTTAAGCTCCCAAATTTTTTATATTACTACTGTGCCTCTCAGGGTGTGAAAAACATAAGATGGGGCAAACAGATTGCAAAAGAGGATAAATATAGGCCATAACTGCTTGGCATCGAAGAAAACCTATGTAAGAAGCTGGGTACATACCCAACGGCACTACTACATTGCCCTCTTAAGAAGTCACCTAGGACCTTGGCTGACACGCCCACGGGGAGCTTAGTCCGAGTATATGGACAACTCTTATGTACATTAAAATTAAACCCCTACATGGATGCTGGGCAACCTATTATCAGCAACCTGAGTATCAAGAAAGGTGGCAAATCAGTTAACATGCATCCCTGAAACAGACTTCCAATTCCCCAAGAGATCATTTAATATTGGGGGCAGATTCATACCTTTCAGAACTTTTTAAGCGAGAGACGGAGTACCTAATAACATGGTGTTTACAATCCTAACATTAGCCCATACTTTAGGACATCAGTTATGTCCTCTCCCATGAGACACCACACACAGCAGAACTATTCTTGCCCATTTACCACCTGCGACACTGGCGACCCAGGTTTGGTAGCAGACTCGGGTCGCTAAAGGGCTGGCCGGGGGGGAGGAGTGGATTGCGTGGCTGCTGCACACTCTCCACCTCCGGGGGAGGAGGGTCTGTGTCCTAGGAACAGGCTCCCGGGTGACTATGGGATGACTGGTTACCAGGGACCCCAGCTAGACCTGGTGTTGGAAGGTGTGTCAGATGCACGGTGTGTCCACACCACTGGCGTCATTGTACACCACACCTCCCATTGTCCATGCCTAAAAAACTTGTCCCTGACGCGCACAATGATGCTCCACTCTCATTCTGCTGCCATGTAGCTGCCTGGGGCTCCCTGCCGAACCCGTGTTAAGAGATCTGATGGAGCAGAGGAGGAGTCCTGAAGGCCCCACCCTGGGGGGGGGGGGCAATCCATGTAGGTTGGCCGCGGGTCATCTTAGACGGTAGGGCTGACAGGGGAGCCGTTTGGGACCCCCATAAAAGCAAAGTAAGTTCAAAGAAAAAAAAAAAAGGAACTATTCTCCCACTAAAACAATAAGCCACTAGCCCAAACACAATCTCCAGCATATATGCGCAAGCCATATCAGACATGTATTTTCAGGAGGGCTCCGAGGTATGGCAATATTGGGCACAGACATTAACTGAAATAAGTCTGAACTGGAGTTGGAAAGAAATATGGGAGAATGTATATAAATATACCATAAAAGAAAACCTACATCTGATACAATTTAGGATTCTCCATAACTTGTACTTGCAGTCCCGTAGCACAGTGGTAGGTCTATAGCTTGCTGCAAACAAGCATGGGCCATCAGGGGCTGGCTGGGAGGAAGACTTGATCACCCCAGGGACTGCTTTCCTTCCTCAGGGAGGGGGAGATGCCCTTCCCGCTGCATGACTGCATACTGGCTGAGACCAGTTGGCAGCACAGTTGGGAACACCAAGAGGTGGAGTTGCGGCCAGACGCTTGCCACCATGCATGTAGGCAGCAAAATGCAGCGTGGACGACCATGTTACTGCACGCTGGCACCACAGGGGAGAAAACATTGGAGGCAGGAGGAACAGTTGGCCACCAAAAACAGCACCCACTGCAGGCTCTGGCATGACTGACACGGAAGGCCACCCACTCCAGATCGAACTGCCTGGAGAACAGGGAGGAATCGTCATCGGATTCTGAAGAGTCTGCGAAGAGCTGCCTCGGCCCTGAGCCACCCTCCACCTGCCGGGGACGGTTGGGAGTGAGGGTGACCGACAACCTGTGGGGCAGGCCGTGACCCGACTGAGAATTCTTGGTTGGTGCCCCCGACTTCGGTTGTGGAGGTGGAGGTTCCACCACAATCGGTGGAGCAGCTGGTTTTGGCCGAGCAACCGTCCCTGGAGCGGGCAACTCGACTGGAGCAGTGGTTGCCCGGACGTTCAGGCGACAGCACTTGATGGCTGGGGTGGCTTAGGCCTGGACAACAGCAACTGCTGCCACATAAGGTCTCGTGGCGCGGTGCAACTTGCACCGCCAGCTTCTCTCACCCAAGAGGGCGAGGAAGAACAGCATCGTCGTTTACTTGAGTAGCGAGACCGAGACGCCCGATGTCGGCTGGACCGAAGAGGTCTGAGACGAGACCTTGAAGGTGGGGGGACGAGGGGGGTCTGGGAAGGGGTGGGGACACCGCTCTTCCCTCGGCTCGAGCACTTTAGCGGGACTGCGGCCCAGAAGGCACAGGCAGATCCTCGGTATCCACCAGGGGAACCGGTGAAGGAGGGTTGTCGGCTTCTCCAGTCGACAGCCCGTCTAACGGATCGAGAAAAATCTCGACTTTGTCGACAGGAGTCTCGGCAGGCTGGCCTGATGGGGGCACCGTGAAGACAGCGGCCTCAGCCGCAACCTCGACCGAAGTCGACAGTCGGCTGCCCGGGGAAGGGGACACCTCCAACTCCCATGAATGCCGATGGTGGGACTTACCTTTTGACTCCATTTTCTTGGGCCGAGAAGAATGTCCCGAAGGCCCCTCTCCTTTCGTGGAAAGGGACTGACAAAGCTCCTTGAATGAAGCCGTATACGAGGAACCCAGAGAGAGCGGGATAAATGCTGCGGCCGAGAAGGAAGATGCGGCCCGGGCCGCCTCCTCCTCGAGGGCGATCAACTGCTCAAGCTGCTCAGCCGTGCCAGCCACCTTGGACACATGAACCCTCTTAGATTTTACGGCGGGAAAGCGTTTCCAGGCGCCGAGGTTCAATTGGGCAGCGATTGTCCAGAAACGAATGGCAAGAAAGAGCAGCAACCCTCGCAGGCCTGTGGGTCGTGATCTAGGCCTAGGCAGTGATCGCACGTGGAGTGCGGATCCGTCCTGGACATTTTCTGCTCGCAAGGGCACCTCCGAAAGCCAGGAACAGATCTGTCCATCGCAGCCATGAGGGAAGATGAAGACCGAAGTTTGGAAAACGTCAAAACCAATTTCGGATGAACCAAAGAGTTAGGATCCAGTCTAAAATGCAGAGCACTAAGGAGGGAACCTGAGCTTCCAAGTGATAAGGAAGATCTGGCGTCATGGGGCGGAGCCGAGAGTTTTACCACCCGGGTGGGTGGGAGGAGCCAGCTTGAAGACCTTCCGGCAAGAATTAAAGTGGCAAGGATACCTGCAAGAAAGTGTGGATGAACAACATATCCATGTCCCTAGAACTGGTGAGTCTGTGGGAGGGTTGGTGATGGGGCTGAGGGATTCCGCCAGATGAGATGTTTGGGGGGGGGGGGTTCTTTCATCAATTACAGCCCTAGTTGGGTGTTTCTGCAGCAGGTGCTACACTTTCTGTGTTAAGCACTGTTTTCCTTTAATAGTTCAGATCAGCAGACCTTTGTACAATACCAAGACCTCAATCTCGTTTACCAAAAAAAAAAAAAGTCAATCACAAGTAAATACATTTTGCATCTTTTCTCAATATCTGTCAACACATTTGCATGTGAACTTACAAAAAATAGGAAAGAAAGGAAGATCTTTGGTCCATCAAGATCCCTCCTTCACCCCCACCAACTCATGCTCTTGCTACGTCTTCAACTTACAATCACAAACTCCGGACTTCGTAAGAGTATGTATGAATGGCATGGTGTCTCTGACTAGCAGGAGGAATGTGACAACTTTTTACCTGGCAGCAGGGCTGTGAATGTTTGTTGAGTCACACCCTCCCCCAAGAGGAGAACACCTTACCTCTGCAACATATTTAACACACCCCCAGCAAGTCCTAGTGTAGGAATTTTGCATGAACTCAAGTCTCCCAGGTGGCAGTCCAATGTAAATAGCACAACTGTGCTCATTTCAGAAAACCTTCCCAAGTCCCCTACTGTTACCTTATCTCACTTGGACTCAGACAGTACTTACCCTGTAATTTTCAAGTAGCAGTTTCTGAAACATAGAATTTGACGGCAGACAAGGCCCACTTGGCCCACTTAAGTATGCTGATTTTTTCCTGAATATAGCATCACTGCAGATTCTACTTGATCTCTGGCTCATTCACCCCCCCCCATCCCTTTTCCTATGATTCCCTTTTGCCTATCCCCCCACGTATCCTGGAATCCCACCACTGTTTTCACCCCTCAGCACCTCCAACTGGAAGAGTCCACCACTCTTTCTTTCTTTAAATTTGCTCTACTTTTTTGTGCCTCGAGAGACTGGCCCCCACTGTCCCTTCCCCGCCATCCACCTCTTGGGACTTATCCGATCCACAGGTACGCTCTAGATTGCCCCCCAGAGCGGGGCCTTTGGGAGGGAGCCTGTCCTCCCGTTGGATGATGGGATATGGCCCCAGGACGTTTCCGACCCAGAGTTGTTCCTGTATTGCGCCCCAGGGTGGGGCCTTTGTGGGGGCTCACCCTCCCGTTGGAAGACAGCATATGGCTCCGGGGTTGCCACAGGTCAGTGATGCGGGACCTGCGGTGCGAGGCAGGCAGCATCCTGCATGGCTCAAGTTTCTCTTTTTCTGCCCCAGGAGGCAGGATGTGCAATGACATCAGTGGCATGAACGCCGGCGCCTCTCCCACCTCCAGCAACTACAAGCACTGGCTGTCAGGCCCCTGGCCTCCACCAGGAGTCAAACGAGCGCTGTAAGCCTCCCCCCGGATGCTCAACCCCCGTGACCCTCTGCGCTGAGGCTTGCTTCTGAACCCAGGTCATCGGCGTCACATTTGGTGGCATTAGCGCTGCACCAGCAGTCAGGCAATCCACCACTCTTTCTGTGAAGGTACTTCCTCACATCTCTCCTGAATATGCTACCCTCCAGATCCTAATCACGCCCCCTTGTCCTTGAGCACCTTTCTGGTCTGAAAAATACTTCCCTTTAGTACCTTGTTCACCCCTGTGAGGTATTTAAAGTCTATCATATTTCCCCCTTCTCTTCTCCAGGGAGGCTTATTTAGATCCTTTCATCTCTCCATGTATGGCTTCTGAAGCAGATCCTGCACCATTTTGATTGCCCTCCTCTGGACAGCCTTCACTCTATTCCTTTCTGAGATGTGGTCTCCCGAATTGGATACAGTACTCTAGGTGGGGTCTTACCAATGATCTATACACAGCCAACACCACCTCCCTCTTTCTGCTGGTGATACCCCTCCCCATGCACCCCACTTGCCCTACCAGCTGCCTTGCTGCACTGCCTGGCTACCTTTGGGTCATACACTATGATCACCCCCAGGTCTCTTTCCTGCTTGTTGCCACCCCCCCCAAAAAAAACCACACATTCTGTACTGTACCCTGCCCGGGTTTCTGTGTCCCAAGTACATTATTTTGCACTTTTTTGCACTGAAATCCAGCTGCCATACATTTGACCACTCCTCCAGTTCTCTCAGGTCCCTGCTCATCCTTTCTAACAAGCTGGAGTGTCAACCCTATTGCAGAATTTGGTGTCATCTGCAAAGAGGTAGATATTCCCTTCCAGTTCTCTGCAACGTCACTGTAAAGACATTAAAGAGGACTAGCTTCAGCACTGATCCATGAAGCACCCTGCTGGTCACCCTCCCTTCCTCTAAGTGAATTCCATTTACCATCACCCTCTGCCGCCTATCTCTTACCCAGTTTACCACCTTTGGACTAACTCCTAGGCTACCCAGCTTGCTTACTAATGTCCTATGTCAAACAGTGTTGAACGTCTTACATAAATCTAGGTGGGCTACATCCACCTCTCCAACCTGATCTAGTTCCTTGTTCACCCAGTCAAAGAATTCTATCAGATTCGTTTGACTTGACCTCCCACCCGTGAATCCATGCTGCCTCGGGTCTTGTAATCCACTGGATTCAAGATATTCTACAATCCTTTCTTTCAGCAGTGATTCCATTAGCTTTCCCACCACTGAAGTCAGCAAGACTGGCCTATAATTGCCAGTCTCTTCCCCACTACCACTTTTGTGAAGTGAGACTACAGCTGCCCTCCTCCAGTCCTCCAAGACCACTAGTGTTTCCAATGAGCTGTTAAACAGGCTGTCAGACGTGCAGCCAGTACCTCCCTGAGCTCCCTCAATACCCTTGGGTGGATCCTGTCTGGGCCCTTTGTCCACTTTCAGGTTTGTGAGTCCCTTTAAGACACTCTCCTCTGAAAATGGACTAGTGTCCACCTCCCTCCCTCCAATGTTACTGTTACATTTCCGTAGCCCACTCCCCATCTCTTTTGGGAAAACTTATAAGTATTTGTTTAGGATGTTTGCCTTTTCCTGTTCCTCCTCTGCATGGTCCCCCCCCCCTTCCCCCTTCTTAACCTTACTAGCTCACCCCGGTCTTCCCTTTTTTTTTTTTGCTTACATACCTAAAAATGTCTTGTCCCTTTTTGTTACTTCCTTGGCTATTCTCTCTTCAGTTTGTGCCTTTGTGTTCCTTACTGCTCTCTTTGATTCACTCCGTTTTCCTGAAATCCCTCCCTATCTTTCTCCTCCTGTGTCTTCTTGCTGAATGCTACTCTCTTAAGCTTTTACCTCTTCCATCACCTTTTTCGAGAACCACAGCAGTCTTTTTCCTCTTTCTTTTGCCCCCTTGCTTGATGCAGAGGTTTGCTGCCTTCACTATGGCCCTTTTCAGTTTCCCCAACTGTTCCTACACTCCACCCAGTTCATCCCTTCCCTGAGTCTTTCACTCATCTTTTTAAAATCTGTCCTCCTAAAGTCCAGGACCTTTACCTTTGTGTAGTTAAGATTCCACAGCCATCATTATACTGAACCACACTGTACGGTGATCACTGGTTCCCAGGTGCTCCCCCCCACCAAGACATCTGCAGCACTGTCCCAGTTTGAGAGTACCAGGTCCAATATTGCCCCATCACAAGTGAGTTCACTGACTAGTTGCCTGAGGAATGTCTCCTGCAGGGAGTCCAAGAATTCCCTGCTTCTAGCTTAAGCCACAGCTGGGAGGCTCCAATCTACATCCAGCAGACTGAAGTCCCCCACCAATGGCGTCTCACCCTTTACAGGCTTTCAATAGTACCTTACCTAACTTCTCCCCCTGTTTTACCAAGCCCTCCACTCGTGCTTCACCTCACTAGGACTCAAACATTCATTAGCCCATAATTTTTTAAGTTGCAGTTTTTGAAGGGGATGGGCTTGTAATTCCGAGCCAGCCACCCAATCCCACCCGTTTCCTAGTACTGGGACAAGCAAGCTTCACCCCATGCCACCCCTATACTTAAACGTTTTGTGAGGCGGCAGTTTGTACAGCACAGGGGTGCAATACAGTGATATAAATAGGGGCATATTTTTAATGTTTTCTTACATTGCAGAGGTCCACTGAAGTCTAATCAAAGCAGACTCCAGCATACCTCTACTTGCTTCTCTCGGTATCGGGAAGCCGTCCCAGAATTATGAGCCCTTCCCCTTCAAAAACTACTACTTAACAGTCATGAATCTGCATCAGCTAAAGAACTACCACGCTGTACCTGTACTCCACCTCCAGTAATGATCTAAACTGTGCCTGCCAAGTCCTGGTGACTGGGGACCACGTTACCAGCTGCAGAGGGGTGGAAAGGTGTGTTAGAATGTCACGGAGGAAGAGGGGCAGCCTTTGTTTAAACCTTCACACGGCACACACAGGTACTTTACTTCTGCATCAGCTAAAGAACGACCTGTGTGCCTGTGCTCCATCTCCGGGTAATGATCTAAAGTGTGCCTGCTGAGTCCTGGTGACTCGGGATCATGTTACAAGCTGCAGAAGGGTGGAAAGGTGTGTTGGAATGTCACGGAGGAGGAGGGGCAGCCTTTGTTTAAATCTTCACACGGCACACAGGTATTTTACTTCTGCATCAGCTAAAGAACTACCACGCTGTACCTGTGTGCTGTGCTGCATCTGTGTACCTGTGCTCCACCTCCGGTAATGATCTAAACTATGCCTGCTGAGTCCCGGGGACCACGTTACCAGCTGCAGATGGGTGGAAAGGTGTGCTGGAATATCACAGAGGAGGGGGGGCAGCTTTTGTTTAAATCTTCGCGAGCGCCACTTGGAAGAAGCAATCACTGAGTTTAGACTGCAGAACTCAAGATGCACTGAATTGAGAATTGAGAGCTGCCTTATATCCATGTCAGGAACTTTGTGGGAGGATTCAGCATTTTATCGTGGAAAGAAGAACCACCTGTTGGTCATGTGCTTCTGGGACTGATGTTGCTTACTGTGTAGGGGCTGAGTGTTTGTAAATTATCACAGTTAGCAACTTATTGTTAATTGTTGCTAGAAATTCCCATTTAGTTTATTTTTAAAGTGGGGTAAAATGGCACTTGGTACTGTTCTACTGTTTATGTTTTTTATATGGTTCTGTAGCTTCCTTTAGTCTGCACATATTTACAAAAGTGTTTCAAAAGAGCCTAAACTATGTTCAACATCTAACCCACAAAATTGTTGGTCTAGTTTGAGGCTCAATCTGTGCTGAAGTGTTATCTATTGATGTTTTAATGCCTTTTTAAAAGAAGAATAATCAGCATTTATAGCGCTTTTCATACACAGTATCCCAAAGCGCTTTACAAGCAATGCTAGACTGGTAGTGAAGTGACTGAATGTGTGGTGGCGGCCATATTGCACATCATCACCCACACACAGCCTGGATAATTGCATGAACCGGTTTTATGGGAAAGGGAATGTTGGCCAGGACACTGGGAATGTTCCCTGCTCTTTTCGAAGAGTGCCCTGGGTTCTTACACTTCCACCTGGATACCCACCAGGACAATACCAGGATGGGCAGATGGGACCTCAGTTTAACGTCTCATCTGAAGGACGGCACACCCCAGCAGTACAGCACCCCCCCAATACTGCACTCAGATGCCAGCGATTTTTAGGTGCAAGTCCAATCCCAGTGTGGGACAAGAACCCACGACCTTCTGGTCCAGAGGCGGATGTGCTACCAACTAAGCCACGCTGACAGCCTTTCCTGTTAAAAGTAATTACTCTGATATCTGTTGTGTTAAGAATTAGTATGTCTAAAAGTGTATCATATACAGATTTAAGAATGGGAAAGCAAGGATGGCGAAGGTATTTAAGAGTTATTTGTGTGTTTTGTTTATTGGTATGTGGTGTTGTGCATCCAAACCCGGGGCCTTTAAACTTAATATCTGGAACTCCTGGGCTTGGGGTACCTCCCAGATTTAATTCTAAATCAGGGTTGGGAGTATGACCATTGTTCATTCAAATGTGAGAAGTCTCAGGAATAAGTTTGATGAAATAAGGGATTGGGTACAATAATCTCAACCTTAACTTTTTGTGTTAACTGAGACGTGGTTAGATGGGAAGGTGTTGGACGCTTCAGTTGATTTGGATAATTATCAGTTATATAGGAGGGCTAGGAATAAGAAAGGAGATGGAATTGTTACATATGCTGATTGTAATTTAACTGTCTGTGAGGTGCAATGTCCATCTTTTGGGAATGGGCTGGAGATTTTGACCCTAAAAATTGAGGTTCCCTATAGGAAATCCATTCTTTTGGTGGGAGTATACAGACCCCCTAGAGTTCCTGTTAAGGTGTTTCAAGATCTTCAGTAATTCTTACATAGTTATATTTCAGCCCATGAGCTACTTATTATTGGAGATTTTAATGTAAATTGGGTAACTATTGACCTCAATCATGATCTAATTGAAATGCAAACAGACTTGGGCTTAACTCAGCTGATTCTGGAGCCTACCAGAATTAATCATAGGGACCCACAAAAATCTACTCCGTTGGATTTAATATTTACAAATTCTCCTAACATATCAGAAAGCTGGAGTTCTCTCAGAATCCTTCTCTGACCATCAGGCAGTTTATACTATCAGAGATAAGATTTGTAAATCTACACCGGAAGCTTGGATTTCCTGGAGATGCTTTAAACAGTTTATGTTTCATTTATGTTAGACGTTGAGGATATTAGTTGGTCTAGACTAGAGTTGATACCTACTGCTTCTAGTGCCTGGGAATACTTTCTATATGAATTTCTACAGGTATGCAATAAGCATACCCCACTGAAATCAATGAGGATTAAACATAAAGAGATTGTCTGATTTTCAAAGGAACTCCATAAAGCTAGGAGAGAGAGGGACAAGAAATGGTCCAAGGCTAAAAAAAAAAAAATCCATGAAGGCCCATGATTGGATCCTTTATAGGCAGACTCAAAATTTGTATACTAGGAAGGAGAGGTTGGCAAAACAACATTTTATATGGTCCAAGTTTGATAATAACCAAAATCAGAATCCAAGGAAGTTTTGGGGGGTTATTTCTGATTTAATGGGGATGCAAAAGTCTTCCTGTGTACCTAAAATCTCAGTGGAAGGATCAACTTTTTCTTTGGGGGCCGGGTTGGTAAATGCCTTTAATGAGTATTTCATTAAGGTGGGTACTCAGGATTTAGCTGATAGGGATACTCAGGACTGTAAGGTTGGTGTAGAGCAGGTTTGGGTAGATCGTAAACCTGATTCTAAAGGAATAAGGGAGTTTGAGTTTGCTCATATCTTTCCGGAAGTAGTATATAGGGAACTCCTGAAAATAATTACGTCCAAGGCTATAGGGTATGATGAGATTCCTTCCAGGTTATTAAAGTATGCTGCCCTGTTTCACCTCCACCTTGCTTACATTTTTAATTTATCCTGTAATACTGGTGAATTCCCAGAGGGGTGGAAGATAGCTAGGGTCACACCTGTATTTAAATCAGGGAATAAGACCGATTTGGGGAATTATAGACCTATTCTGTTACCTCAGGTCTCTAAAATATTTGAGAGAGTTGTTTCATGTCAACTGAAGAATTTCTTGGATCATAATAATAAACTGTCTCCTTTTCAATCAGGTTTTAGGTCTTTACACAGTACCCAAACAGCCTTAACGAAGGTGTAAGCGATCTCCAACTGCGTCTAGACAGGAGGCTAATGACAGGTGCCTTATTTATTGACCTCTCAAAGGCTTTCGACAGCCTGAACCATCGGGTGCTCCTATCCAGACTCGAGGAGATTGGCTTGTCTCACCTTTCGATTAAATGGTTTACATCATATTTGATGGGACGTAGTCAATATGTGAAGGTAGCCTCCTTTAAATCTGGGATTTTGAAATTGAGGAGTGGAGTCCCCCAGGGGCCAGTTCTGGGGCCTCTGCTCTTCAATATCTATGTGAATGAATTTAGGCCGCAGTCTCCAGATATTCGGTATCATCTGTACACAGATGATACCATATAGTATGCTGAAGGAGTTTCTCTGGTATAGTTAAGGTTGCAACAAGCCTTTGACGAGGACCAGGAATTTTTTTTTAGGAGGCATCATCCGATTTTGAATGCAAATAAAACACAGGTCCTACTGTTTAGGAGTAAATATAGTAAAGCTTGTGATCTAAAATTGGAAATTGTAACATCTGGGGGTTCAGTTATAAAACAGGTTGATCACTATATATATTTGGGAATGTGGCTTGATTCCCAAGTTGGGATTTACATATAGATTCCTTAATTGGAAGTATGAATAAAAAACTAGGAGCCCTCTACAGATAAAAGGTTTATGTCTAGGGAGGTCCGTCAGAATGTGGTTGCAACCTTATTACTCCCAGCAATTGATTATGGAGATATATTCTATGAAGGGGCTTCTGGGGTATTGTTAAATAAAGGGGACCAGCTGTTGCACAGGTTAGCTTGCTTCAAATTGGAGGTCCTGATTAGAACTCACAGGTGTTACTTATTTAATGAATTACATTGGGATAGACCACCTGTGAGAAGGACTACACACTTACTGTATTTCATGATTAGGGTCAGAAACCATAAGGTTCCGGATTATTCTGCTGGGCTGTTTGAGGTCATGAAAACTGGGATGAACCTGAGATCGTCACATGGTGCCCAATTTAGTATTCCCAGTTGTAATTTGAATATTGGAAGATCTTCTATTTAGAAGAGTTTCCCTTTGGAATGACTCGCCTCAAGATTTAGGAAGTCCAGGGGTGCTCCTAAACTTGTTCAATGGTGTACCACTTGGACAAAGTCTGTTTACATTTGCAATCAATGTGATGTATTTTGAAGTCTGATCTATTGATCACATAGGTTGATCTTGGTTATGTTTTTTATTGTTTATTATGTTTAATGTATGTAAGGGTTCTCTAATTTATGTGGAACTTTGCACTTTATTGGACCTGGAACTTCACTGAAAATGAGCTCTGCTCAGTGGAATGTCTCCAGAATTCTCTTTTGAATAAAAAAAAAAAAAAAAAAAGGGATAAGGACTGAGTCCTACTGAGGTAAGGCACCAGTGGAGGGCTTGGGAAAAGCCCTGAAACTGGTGCTTTTTAATGCCATCAAACATTGTCATGGCAACATTCCTCCATAGCCATCTGATCAGCGTACCCCTTTCAAAAGCATCTTTAATAACATGCAACATTCTCTTATACAATTTTGCTGGACTGTGTTATATATACAGGTTACTCACCTGAAACAGAAGTTCTAGGAGTGGTACATGTTGTTCATCCACACTGTCTGGCAGGTACCTTGCCACTTTAACATGGGCTGGAAAGTCTTCAAGCTGGCTCCCCCCACCCAACCCGGGTGATGAAACTCTCGACTCCGCCCCATGACGCCAGATCTAGCCTGCTGGAAGCCAGGTTGTGCGCCAAAGCCGGGGAGGTTGGGTGGGTCCGTGTGGATGAACAACATATATCACTCCTAGAACTGCTGTTACAGGTGAGTAACCTGTATTTCTAGGGGCGTGGATATGTTGTTCTAGCCACACTGCCTGGCAGACTCCTAGCACTTCTCCAGGAGGAGGGAGGCAACGTGCACACCACCTATTTAGGGAACAGGGACTGGAGGATTGAGGTTCCAAAACCAGCATCCCAGCATGACTCAGGTTCGATGTGGTAATGGGAAATGAAGGTGTGTGCCGACTTCCAGGTAGCAGCCCTGCAGATTTCCTGGATAGGGACGTCGCTAGAAGCAGCCACTGACACAGCGGTATGTCGGGTGGAATGATCCCTAAGCCCTACAGGAGGCTCCCTACCCGCCAACCTATAACAGAGATCAATGCAGGAAGTGATCCACCTGCCTATCGTCGCTTTGCTGCAGGTCTGCCAGGTGTGGCTTCAGCGTAGGTGACAAACAGCTGGCGAACCTCTTCCCGAACTTCTGCCATACGCTCTTTGTAGTAAGTGAGCGCTCTTCTCAGGTCCAAAGTATAGAGCCTGTACTCAGCCTCCGAGGTGTGACTAGGGTAGAACACCGGCAGAGTCAACACCTGGTTCAGATGAAACTCCGACACCACCTAAGGGAGAAATTTTGGGTGGAGGCGCAGGACAACCTTGTCCTGTGGAAGACCAGGTAGAGAGCTTCGATGGACAACGCCTGGAGCTCCCCAATCCTTCTGGCTGACGTGACAGCCACCAAGGAGGTGGTCTTCCACGACAGGTGAGAGAAGTTACACCTGTGCATTGGTTCGAATGGCTCGCCCATGAGCTGGGCCAATACCAGCAGTAAATCCCATGGAGGTGGTGGTTCACGCACTGGAGGGGATATGTGATCTAGGCCCTTGAAAAAGCACCAGATCACCTTCTCCTGCACCACCGACTGCTTACCGGCCCACGTCCGGTAAGCAGAGATGGGCTGCCAGATGCACCTTGAGGGTCGTCGACCGAAGTCCATGCTGGGAAAGGGACCACAGGTAGTCCAGAATGCTAGCCAGCGGACAGGATGAGGGGTCCAACCCCTTGCCCTGACACTAAATGGAGAATCTCTTCCATCTGAAGGCATAGCATTTTCTGGTCGACTCCTTGCGTGACACCTCAATGACGTTGAGGAACTCGTCGGAAAGACTCAAGGCCTGGAACTGTAGCCGCTCAGGAACCAGGCTGTCAGGTGCACGTATTGAAGGTCCGGATGGAGTACCTTCCCCTAGCTGACAGAAAGCAGGTCCAGGCAGGCTGGAAGCTGCCTCAGGAGCCTGGAGCTGAGGCGGAGGGGAACTGGATACCAGAACTGGCGAGGCCAGTCTGGGGCCACCAGGATCATCTGTGCCTTGTCCCTCCTGATCTTGAGGAGCGCCTTGTGGATCAAGGGCAGAGGAAGGAAGGAAGGCGTAGAAAAGGTACGGGGCCCACGGCCTGGAGAAGGCATCCCCCTGCAGCAAGCCCTGCTGAGTGGAGGTGGGCATGGTACAGCCTCAGCTTGGCGTTCTCCCTGGAGGCGAACAGGTCCACCTGAGGTGTGCCCCAGCGGGACAGCGGGACAACAGGTCTTGTACCATCTCTGGCAGGATAGACCACTTGTGAGATGCATCGCCTATCCAGCTGAGGGCATCGGCCAGACTGCTCGAGGCTCCTGTCACATGAAAGGCTAGGAGATCCGCCTCCAGTCTGAGCTCAAGAGACAAAATGCGAAAAGCTTCCTTGCACAGAGGCAAGGAGTGTATCCCACCCTGTCTGCTGAGATAGTACATAGTCGTGGTGCTGTCCGTCTGAACCTGGACCACTTGACCCTGAACAAACTGAGCGAAGGTGGTCAGGGCTAGCTGGACCGCTCGGAACTCCAGCAGGTTGATGTGGCATCCAGACTCCTGAAGGGACCAGAGTCCGTGGGCTCTGTGCTCCCCCACATGGGCACGCCAACCAATCAGAGAGGCATCGGTCGTCAGGATGAACGTCAGCGCAGGGTGGACGAATGGGATTCCCTCCTGCAGATGAGCTGGGATGAGCCACCACTGCAGACCGTCCAACATCTCCTGGGTCACAGAGAATGGCTGGTCTAGATGACCAGAGTGCTGAGACCACTGGTGGGCCAGCCCCCACTGCGGGGGGTGCATATGACAGAGGGCCCAACAGACCACGCTGGTGCAACCCGCAAGCCGCCATGAGACCCAGAAGGTGCAGGAAGTCCCGGGCAGGGCGCAACTGCCCAACCAGAAATGACTGGGCAAAGGAGGAAAGGACCTCGGCCCTGTCTGCCAGGAGCTGGGCTCTGGCTTGGAGAGAGTCGAGCTCTGCCCCGATGAACTGAATCACCTGCGAGGGCACGAGTTCCGACTTGGCCCCATTGATGAGGAGGCAGAGTTGAAAGCAAGCCTGGAGGGCCAATTCTCTGGACTGCTCCACCTCCAACCTGGAGGTACCTGCTATCAGCCAGTCATCCAGGTAAGGGCAGACCCGGACCCCTTGGCGCCGCAGGAATGCTGACACCACTGCGATGCATTTGGTGAAGACCCTCAGAGCAGATGAGAGGCCGAAGGGCATGGCCCAGAACTCATAGAGGGTTCCCTCTGCCTGAAAGTGGAGAAACCGCTGATGAGACAGATGGATTGGGATGTGAAAGAACAGGTCCTGGAGGCCCAGGGGGCAGAACCACATGCCCTGCTCCAGGGATGATATTATCTGAGCCAGGGTTACCATCCGAAAGGTGCACAGCCTTAAGAACTTGTTCAGGTTGTGCAGGTCGAGAATGGGGCACCAGTCGTTCTGGAACCAGGAAGTACCTAGAGACAAACCCTGGACACGGAGGAGGATCCGCAACCTTGCTGACTACCCCCTTGCAGAGGACCTGGTTGATGTCATCTCAGAGAGCCAACTGGGAGGCTGCAGACCCGGTAGCCCCCTGTGGGGCGCAGGCTCAAAAAGGAGGGACCTGCTCAAACTCCAGAGGCAGGCCCCTGCCAACCACTTCCAGCACCCAGCAGTCCATGGTGATAGAGGACCAGGCGTAAAGGAAGTGGCTGAGCCGGCCCCCCAATTGGGGGGGGGGAGAGACCCAGGGGAGGTGAGACGAGGTTGGTGGCGGCACCTTGCAACCCGTCACTGTGCAAGCTTGGAGGAGGGACCGGCCGAGGAGCCGCTGGGGCCCTCCCCCCTGGGCTTCCTAACCGAGGAAGCAATACACTTGGCTCTAGGGCACCAAGTTTGAGCCTGCTGGCCCTACTAGTGCTGGTGCTGCTGGGCAGGTCTTGCTGCAGGAGCGGAGGGATGAAAGGGCTTATGCTGCTGATGGCAACCTTTGTCGTTCTGTGCAGATGTGCCTGAATCTAGGGTGGTACTGGATTTTTCAATGCGCTGGAGGTGACCCTCCACACCAGGCCCAAACAGATCAGTTCCCAGAAAGGGAACATCTGCAAGCTCATGTTGGGTGTCTGCCGTGAAGGTAGAGATCTGCAACCAAGCCCTGTGGTGCATGGCCACTGCGGCCGCTACCAAATGGTTACAAGAGTCTCCACTGTCCAGAGCCGTCTGGAACTGATGCTTTGCCACTGCCTTTCCCTGATCCCGGACCTGCTTGACCATGGTCTGGAGGTTGGCTGACAGATGAGGGAGCACCCCATCCAGGGAGCCCAACAGGTTGCGAGAGAAGTGTGCCATCATAACAGCCGAGCTGGCCTGGTGAAGGCCCAAAAAGGCGGCAGTGTACACCTTTCTCCCTTATCAGGGGGCTTGTCCATGTCCCTTGTGTTGCCTGAGCGCCTGAAGACAGAATCTGCCACCAACTCCTTGGCCGAGGGATGCTCAGAGAAGCCTTAGAGACAGCCAGTAGGGACCACGTACTTGCGGGTCATCCTGACCGATGGTGCTGGTCAGGAAGCTGGGCGCTGCCGCAGTTATAACACCAAGCCCACAATGGCCTCGGCTATGGGAAGGCCTCCATGGGGGAGTCCCCCTTGTCCAGAATATCCATAAGGGGATATCTGGCCCGTTTCTGCATGGGTTCAAGCGACATCCCGGTGTACTCTGAGATTAGCCAAAGGATATTGAGGAACGAGGTGGGGCTCTTGTCCACAGAAAGATCCCCCAAGGATTTCAAGTCGACAGGACGGGAATACAACGAGGAGTCTTCGGACTCCAAAGAGTCCATGTACAGCTAGTGATCACCTGAGCCACTCTCTACTCACCAAGGGCAATTGGGGATGAGAGTGACCGACAACCGATGAGGCAAACCTTGAGCCGACCGAGAATCCTTGGTCGGTGCCCCATTCTTCGGGTGGGGAGGCGGTGATTCCACCACAATGGGTGGGGCAGCCGACTCTGGCCGAGCTGTCGGCGCCAGGACCGGGTCCTCGATCAGGGAATCAGTGGCGGGAGTCTGCTTCGTGCCATTCAGGCGACAGACACTTAACTGCCGGTGTGGAAGCTGGCGTCGGCTTGCTGCTGGTCAAAAGGAACTGTTGCCACATTAGATCCTCATAGCGCCAACACAACTTGCGCCGGAGCCTCTCCTCAGCCGAGGAGGATTAGGAAGAAGAGCAGCAGTGCCGCTTTCCTCGATGTCGGAACCGAGACTGCCGACATCGTCGGGATTTCCCCAAAGTGGAGGAGGACCAGGACTGAGATCTCGACCATCAGCGGTGCCGGCGGCAGACCGAGGAAGGAGCGGGGGAAACCCACTACCCCTCTGGTTCAGGGTCCTGGCCCGTGGAGTCCGGCTGAATGGTCTCAGGCAAGTCCTTGGAAGGCACCAGAAGCACCGGTGTCAGAGTTGTCGGCCTCCTCGGTCAACAACCTGTCGGTGGGCTCAAGAAAAATCTCGGCTGCATCAACAGGCGCCTCAGCCTAGCTGGTCTGATGGGGACACCATGAAACCAGCAGCCCTGGCCGCAACATCGACTGAAGTAGAGAGCTGACGGTCCAGAGAACGAGATCTCTCCCGCTAGCAAGAGTGTCGACGGTGGGTCTTACCTTTTTTTGGATCCTTCTTCCAGGACAGAGGGGTGTGAGATGAAGAAGGATCCTCCCCTTTAGCCAAGAGAGACTGGCACAGCTCCCAAAAGGAAGCAATGTACGAAGAGCCCAGTTGGAGTGGAATAAAGGCCGAAGCCCAAGAGGAGCTCGCCACGGCCTGGGCTGCCTCCTCCTCAAGGGCCGTGAGCTGTTCAAGCTGTTCCAGTTGTTCCGCAGAGCCCGCCGCCGTGGACACCACCCAACAGGCCTCCTTCAATTTGACCGGCAGGTACAGTTTCTCCAGTCGCTCCAGCTGGAGTCGGACAGCGCGGTCTTCGAGCACAGACTGAGAAAAGGAGAGACATCTCGCAAGCTTGCGGACTATGGTCATGCCCAAGGCAAAAAACGCATGAGGCGTGGTGGTCGGTGCACGACATCTTCTGCCTGCAGGGGCACCGGTGGAACCTGGGGATGGTCTTGTCCTCCATCGCAGCTGCGAGGGAAGAGGGTGAAAACTGAACTCGAATGAGTTTCAAAGTAAGTTTAGGAAAAAAATCCGAAGCTTTTAGAGCCAGGGCCTGCAAAACGCGAGCGCGCTAAGGAGGGAACCTGATGCTTCCAAGTAGTAAGGAAGGTCTGGTGTCATGGGGCACAGCTGAGAGTTTCATCACCTGGGTGGGTGGGAGGAGCCTGCTTGAAGACTTTTCATCCCATCTTAAAGTGGCAAGGTACCTGACAGTGTGGATAGAACAATGTTATCCATGCCCCTAGAATACATTTTTCCTCCCATTTCTTCAACATATCCCAAACCCATTCCTACCAGCACCACAGAATGGCTGCAAGAGGTGAGGATGAACAGTTTCCTCCAAAACTGATATGAAGTTGTACTCAGGAATCAGTGCCACGGAGATACAATGTAGTGCCATATGCTAGGCTCCCCTAGAGAGAAAACACATTACCTCCAACTAGTATCTGTTCTAGATTGAGCTGGGGGATGAGAAACTGAAGTTGTCTCCAGAACCCACGTCTCCCCACAGCACTGCAACACAGTGACTCTGGGCTGGGGAACATGAGATTTCAGGTGTTTTCAGAACCTGCCTCTCCCCACAGCAGTACACTGCACTGACAGTAGGCAGGGAACAAGGGAATGGAAATGTCTCCAGAACCTCCATCTCCCCGCAGCAGTGCAATGCACAGACACTGGGCTTGGGAATGAGAGACTGGAGGTGTCTTCAGAACCTCCACCTCCCTGCAGCAGTGTGATGCACTGACACTAGGCAGGGAACAAAGAGACTGGAGGTGTCTCCAGAACCTACTTCTACTCAAAGCAGTGCAACACACTGACACTTGACTTGGGAAAAAGATTGGCGGTGTCCCCAGAACCTGCATCTCCCACAATAGTGCAACACAATGACATTAAGCTGGGGACAAGAGACCGGAGGTGTCTCCCAAACTGACTTACAAAATCCTACCAGCAAACCACTGGACTGGCTCCTGTACTGATTTTATGGGAAACATCATCTTTTTTTTTTTTTAAACATACCTGTGATAAAAAGCAGCTCCTGTCAGTACCATAGAATAATCATTTGTCCATTTGGAGGTGTAACCCCACCTCTCCTTTGTGCTGTCCCAGAAGTGACTGCGAGCAGGATATCCCACAATTCTTTCTGGGAAACTCTGCCATACTGTAAAGGCAAAATCCACCTGTGGCAAAATGAAGAACAAAACATCTGTGTCAAATGGCAGCAATTTGTGAATTTATAGCAGCCATCTCAATGTTTGCTAGTTTTACACAAGTCATCCTTTCCCCATGTTGATGGTAGCCTTCAATGAATACTTTACAAGTACAGTTCATCTGTCAGGTATTTAACTTAAAAGAACCTAATAAACATAAACACATTTTTGTTTTGAAGTCTCAGATCTTTTCTATTGACCTTTACATTTTAGTAACACATCAAAACGATTTAAGTCTCTGAATAGCAACATACACACAGAAGAACATAGTGTAGTCAAGTGGTCTAGGCACAAACCTCTGAACCGAGGGGTCTCAGGCTTGAACCCCACCACAACTACGGATTCAGTGTGTGACCCTGAGCACGTCACTTCACCTCCTCCAGTGCTTTACCTGGAAGACCTGAAAGAGAGGAGAGAACAGACCACCCAGCCAAAACCAAACCAGGTCTTTATGTAATACCTAAAGTGGAAAAATGGGAAGGGAGTTAAAGGAGGTTAGTGCTTTCAGTGTTTCAGTGGTTGCAGTGGAGGGGAGCATGGCGGCTAAGCAGGAGGGGTCTTGTACAAGTGCTAAGGGTCAGGAAGCAAGGGGGAGTATTTCCCAGGTGTGGGACACTAGGATGTATATAAGGCACTTCCAACAAATTTAGTGAGCTGTGGTTAGTGATCATGCCACTCGGTTAGGTGCCACAGGGATGTAATGGAAGAAGAACTTAGGGAAAGAAAGGCAGGCCACTCTACTCAAATGAGACACAAAAATACCAGGGTGTGACACGTCAAGACAAGTGCATTATACTCCACAGCCAGGCTCATCAGCAGCGCACATTATCACCATGTTTGCGCAGGAAGGTGGATGGGAGGGCTGGTCAGCAGCAGGAGATTCAGCACAGTCTTCCAAAGACTGCTCTGGATGCAGGAGGAGGCCCACTGTGTATGAGGATTAAGGCCCTTGCTGATGAGTTTGTTACTTCAGGAATGAAGTGTAGTTCCTGAAGCAAGTCTCAGGGCAAGGTGCCATGCAGACTACAGCTCCACTACCCCAGAGCCCCCGGGGTCAGTGCAGGTGGAAGGACTATAATGGGATATGGCAGGGGAAGGCTTTCCAGGTTAGAGACTGGAAACTGGTGTTTATCACTGGCAGAGCAACAACAGATTCAGGTTGCCAACCCAAAAGGTGAAGCAGCACTGGAATCCATGGAACAGGAGGTTGCACAGCAAAAGTGTATGCAGGTGGGAGTGGTGACAAGGCAGGAGTAAAACAAGGAGTCTAGTTTTGGAAGACTCAATAGAGGCATGATAAAGTTGGTTTGTGTCAATAGCTGGAAGGAAAGAACTGACCGCTGCTTGTCAGGTACAGTGGTGAGCAGGGTGCTCCCTCGGCTTAAGAAGCTCATTAATGTCAAGGTGGGAGGTTAAAAGTGGCGATTGTTAAGATTCTAATGACCTGGTGGGCAGCAGCGTAGAAAGACAAAAGGACAGCTTCCAAGAACTAGGCGGAAGACTGGGGGTAGGATCAGAGATGATAACCTCTTCTGAGGTCCTACTGGTGCCATTTGAGGGTGAGACGACAGGAAAAAAAAAACTAGGGAGCTTAACATACGGCTATAGGGATGCTATGGAGGACAAGATGGATTTTTCTTTCTGGGGAACATTCTGGGCGGAGTGCTGCTCATTTTCTAAGAACAGTAGGCATTTGAGCAGAGATGGCACCAGCATGCTGGGGCAGAAGACGTGGGAATCAGGAAGCATTTAAACAAAGGAAGGGAGCGGAATCAACAGGCAGATCTTGAAACAAACCAACACACAAACACACCATCTCTGCCTTAAGGAATGGCAGGCATAGAAGGAAGTTATGGAGAAGAACTGAAAATAGTGGGAGATGGGGAGGATGTAAAGTGTGGCAGTCAGGATTTAAATAGCTAGTAGAAGGCAGTTTGAATTCATGTTTGGAGCCTCGGAACAAAATGGAAGACTTCCAGGCAGTGTTCATGGAAGTCCAACCAGTGACGATTTTAGTCACAGAAACATGGGCAATGCAGAACCAGAGCTAGGATCTCACTTTGTCTGGATATGCCCTATTATGATGGGATAGGGGTATAGGCTGCAGTGGGGGGGGGGGGCACTTTACACTAAGGACGGCATTAAGGCAACAGATGTCAAGGACTGGGACAGGGGATGATACAGTGTGGGTGCAGCTGGTTGCTGAAAAAGGAAAAAAAAAAAAAAGTTGAAGTGGCCTAAAGGACACAAAGTTGGTCAGAGAAGGGCGACAGGGAGCTAAAGGAGCTATAGGAAGGCCTACTACTTTAGTGATGTGGGTAACATCAACAGCTAGGAGTATAAAGAGCTATGCCCTTGCAGAGTCTTTATAAAGGGCTTCCTTGTACAAAGCATAACAGAACATACCAGGCAGGGAGCAATCCTTGACCTGCTTGAAAGGGTGAAAACGTTTAGAGTAATGGGAGTCCCTGGGGACGAGTGATCACAACTTAGTTTGTTTCGCCTTAGCCCTAAAAGACAGGATGACTAAGACAAAGGTCTCGTACTTCAGGAGGGCAGATTTGAGGAGACGCTCCAAAAGTAACATAGGAAACATAGGAAAATTTCAGGAACTTCGCAAAGGCCATTATCGTCCTGCACTATTCATATCCTCAAATCATATAGATAGCTACTTCTATGATGATCTAGAGCAGTTTTAAATTAATTTATAGTTGCACTAGACACTACCTGGCTAGGCAAATTGTTCCATTGATCCACTGTTCGTTGTGAAAACCATGACC
The DNA here is from genome assembly GCA_016271365.2 of Neoceratodus forsteri. NCBI lineage: Eukaryota > Metazoa > Chordata > Ceratodontiformes > Ceratodontidae > Neoceratodus > Neoceratodus forsteri. The sequence continues at coordinate 655,436,831 of CM057455.1, read as the reverse complement.
CTCTTAAATTCCTATTATAGTTCTCTCCCTTTAACTGATACTGATGTCCCCGATTAGTGGTTAGACTAGATCTTTCTATTAAGCCCAAACATTCCCACAAGTCAGGTGTTCTAATTGCCTTATGAATCAGACACATATCTCCACGATATCTCCTGTATTGTAAGGAATATACACCCAACTCCCTTAGTCTATTCCTATAAGGTAACCCCTCCAATCCCGACACATTCCTCATCACCCATCTCTGCACCCCCTCCAGCCTTCGCACATCCTTCACAAACCTGGGGGACCATACACTACCGGCATACTCCAAATGAGATCTAACAAGAGGCCTAGGTGAATAAATGTTGGATTTCATTAAGAGTGATCTGCAGGAAGTTACTAAAACTTGTCTGAAGCAGGTAAGAATGAAACAAAAAACAAGCTTCTCTGGTTCTCCCACTAAGTGTGAGAAGCAGTCAGGGAAAAAGAGAGCTGTGTTCCAAGGATAGAAGGGTCAATTTGAGCATAAGAGAGGCATACTTAGTGAAAAGGGGTAGGCAAGCAGAGTCATATGGAGGGCAAAGGAAGAGATGGAACAAAAGGATAGCTGAAGGTGTAAAAGAAAATGACAAGGCGTCAGACATATCAGAGAAAAGAGGAAAACTAATAAGGGTATTGTGACGCTACACCCGGAAAATGTTTATGAAGAGGAGGATGGAAAAAAGGCTGACATACTCAATGAGTACATCTGCATGGTATTAACGGTAGAGGTGGGGGGCCCCATTCCCAAACTGTGGAATGCCAACTAAAGGGAAAACAGTGCTGAAGGACAGGGTACTTAAGGGACAAAGGGCATTCAGTGTGCAAAAGTCTCCGGAACCAGATGGGTTGCACCCCTTAGTGCTGAGAATGGGTCAGGAACTAGAAGGGCTTCTGACAGTCCTGTTTAATAGCTCCCTGGAGACTGGAGTAATCTTAGAGAATGGCAGATATGGTTCTCCTGTTCACGAGTGGGAGCAGGGTGGACCTGGGAAACAACAGGCTGAGTCGAAGATCTGATGGCAATCAATGAAGGTAATTGATGTGCTTCATCTGTATTTTAGAAAAGCATTACATTCGGTACCCAACAGTAGGTTTAAAGAAATTGAGGGATCTGGGGGTTTGAACAAAGCCAATAAGGTGAGAAGCAAACTGGCTAGGGGGAAGGACCCAAAGGGTGACTGTAAATGGGGAACATTTAGTGGTCAGCAAGGTCAGAACCTGGGTATCACAGGGATCACGCACTGGGACCAGTACTGTTTAATGTGTTCATCTCTGAAATAAGGGAAGAAATCAAGGGAAAAATCTGCCTCTTTGTAGATTAAACACTACAGCATGGTAAACTCTGAGAAGGGGGAATCAGGGACATAGAGGGGCCTGGAAAAGTAGGAAGTGTGGTCCAAGCTAGCAAATGAAGTTCAATGCCAAGAAAAGCAGTTATGCACACAGACAAGGGAAAACTGAAGACAGGTTACTGTGTGTGAGAAAAAAAACAAAAACAGTCTGACCACTGGGGAGAGGGGGAGAAGGACTTGGGAGTCACCATTAGTGATGGCTGTAAGTCAACAGGCCAGGCGCCAGGGTACTTGGGAAGTCAAACAGGATGCTTACATGTAAAGGGAGGGAGTTCTTCCGTAGAAGAAAAGAGGTGCTGCTGTTCACTCCACTATGGGTCACTGGTGAAGCCACCCCTGGAGTGCTGTATCAAGTTCTGGTGCCTGCACCTAAAAAAGGATAAAGACCATACAGAATTTGTCCAAAGGCATGCTACAAAAATGACACCAAACTGGCAGGGTAAATCATATAAGGACTGTATGGCCAGTCTAAACATGTACTCACTTTAGACCACAGAAAGAGACATGATAGAAACTGGAGGGTCATACACACGGTAGAATGTGACCTGATTAGGCATACTGACGGATCAGCATCTAGGGGACTCAGATATACGAGCATACATATGGATATATGAATATGCCAGCAGATGAAGGCCTTACAGTCCATCTAGTTTGCCCGAGTGTACAGGTTCCCCCCACCCCACCTTGTCTACAGAGCGACTTGCCCCCATCACCCAATCCCCCCTCAACTGGTATAAACTGGTAGAGGACAGATTGAGGAAGGATATGAGGAAATATTTTTTTCATGGGAAGGGTGGTGCACAGATGAAAACTATAGCAAGGGAGGTGGTAAACGTCAAGATAACAGGTTATAAGATTGCATAAGACAGCAATAAGAGGTTGGTGAAAAGGTGAAAGCTAAGGTATGGAAGAGAGTGGAGTGGGGCAGCGAAGCTGATCTGCCTACAGGCAAACGATCAAGCAAGACCAAGGCTAGGCAGCTATGACTCAGGTAGGAGAATGGGCAGACATGATGGACCACAAGCGTTTTTCTGGCAACACCTTTTTATGTTCCCATGTTTCAGTTCACTCAACTGTGAAATGGGGTGGAAGCAATACCCCATTAAAAAAAAGTTGCTGCATCTCTGGTGGTTTAGTCTCAGCAAATTAATGGAAAATAAAACAATGACCAAAACCCCAGAAACAAATCAGTAGCAATTACACAGGGATTTCATGTGCTAGCAAAAACAAAAACAGAAAAATCTCAGTTGGTGTCAACAGACCTGTGTTATAAAACAATGCAAGAAATACTTAATTTCAAGGCTTTCCATCCTTTATTTATGAGACACTAACATGAAAGCAAGATCATTCCCTCAGTTTATAGCTTCCCTATTTTTTTTTCTTTTAATTGCGCTTTACACCTAGTATTGAGCCCAGTCTCTCCAGCTACCCGTAGTACCTCCCCCCCGTCCCTGCCTACACGGCATCCATTCACCCCCATGTAGCACTGGATTAACCCCCTGAGTGAGGTACAGGGGTGGGAAGGATAGCCCCCCAATCATGCATGTCCGTCAAGCAGTGGAGATGGCAGTGGGGACTGACCCAGATGGACAGCATACTCCTGTTCCCCCCTGTATTGTCAATCCCTCCCTTGAACATCCTGACTCCCCTCTCACAGCCTCTCATGTCCCCCCCCTCCAAGCCTATTTCTCCCCTAATTGGGCCACCTGGGCTTCTGACCCCTAGTGTGCTCTCTAATCTATGAGGTGCATATTCTTATACACTCTTGCACGCTTTTCTTATTGTAGGCATGTAAAGAACCTATGTACTGTTCTTTTCTTCTAGCTAGATATTATGCTGTTGCTAGGTCACGTGGGGGCCTCCCACTTATTTTCACCTTGCCAATGAATTCTGTATATGAACTTTGGATGTCTGTACTCCCTTCCCACCTCCCCCGGGTCGCACCCAGTAACAACCCTTCACCCAGTGTGCCTTTTGCAGTCACCAAATTTTAAATAAATATACCGGGGTCCCTTGGAGGAACCTGGTCTGGGACCAGGTTTTTTTGTCATCATTGCCAGTCATCTGGAGCTGTGAAACAAGGGGAGGAACAATGCCCAAGCACACACAATTTGTTCACAGTGTGGGTCCTCAACTGCGATACTGCCAACTGTGGTCACCCAAATTGCAGTACTGCCATGAGGATGGTGACCCTCCCTCTCCGGGGGGGGATCATCCTCTGGGATGCTCAGTCCTCTTCCCACTGGATGGATACCAGTGACCCAGACTTGTTCCCAAATCTGGGTCACCGGTATCCCAAATGGTAGCCCAACTACTGCACAAACAAGCTGGCTCTGTTCCTGATATTCTCTCTCCAGCTAAGGTCATAATCTTCTGCTTGTGACATCACAACCTGCTGCTGTGGCGATGTCACAATTATGTCAATGCTTTCTGTGAAAAAGACTGGAATGCTTTTAAATCAAATATTTTAGAGGAATGTTGTGTAACTGAGTTCTGCTGAGGCCAACTGTGATTAGTTCTGCTAGCAGCTGGAGACCTTTAAATAGCTCCATCAGCTGTTCTCATCAGATAGCAGGCTCCTTTACGCCCTCTCCCCCCATTATGATGTGAACCAAAGTTAATTTACTCTGAAACATACGAAGAAGCCAGCAGAAGAAGGCCATTTGGTTTATCTAGTCTGCTCGTATTGCATGGTCCACAGCTTGAGCTACTGTCCCTGCCCCCTCCCCACTCTTCCCATCCTCCCTACCCATGATTCTTACCTTCTCCCAGGCCCATCCCAGCCTCTCCTGAAGCTGCACACTGTCTTCAACAAGACCACCTCTTCCAGCAGCACATTCCAAGTGTCAACCACCCTCTCTGTGAAGAAGTGCTTCCTGACCTCCCTCCTATACCTCCCCCTTCCAGCTTAAGACTGCACCCCTTAGTGTTATGGTTGCCACTCAGCTTAAAAAGATCCTCCTTATTCATCTTATTTATCCCTTTCAAGTACTTGAAGGTCCCAATCATGTCCCCTCTCGCCTGTCCTCCAGGGAGTACATGTTCAGTACCACAACCTCTACTTGTATGTCTTACCCTGCTGACCAGCTATCATCTTTGTAGCCCTCCTCTGGAACTTCTCCAGCATGTTAATGTTTTTTCTGAGGTGTGGGCATCAGTACTAAACTCCGTGGCCTCAACAGTAACAAGGGTCGTACAACCTCCTCTCTCCTACTACTGATCCCCCTAGCATCCCAGCATCTTGTTTGCCCTTGCTGCTGCTTTCTTGCACTGTATGGAGGACTTCAGGTCACTAGCGATCATCACTCCCAGGGTCTTCTCCTCAGATGCAGATACCTGGACTCTACCCAGGTAGTACTCTGTCCTGGGATTCTTGGCTCCAATGTGCATAACTTTGCATTTCTTGCCATTGAAGCCAAGCTGCCAGATTCTGGACCACCTCCCCAGTTTTTCCAGATCATCCTGTAGGTCCTGTATCCTTTCAGCTGTGTCCACTCTCCAGCAAAGCTTGGTGTCGTCAACGAATAGGCACATTTTGCACTTAATGCCATCTCCAATATCACTAATGAAGACACTGAACACCACCAGACCCAGCACTGAGCCCTGCGAGACCCCACGGGTGACCTCTCTGGTGCCAGATAACTCTCCTACCACAACCATCCTCTGGGTTCCTTCTTTCCCTCAGCTAGTTTTCTACCCATCTGGCCATCTTATCCCCAACCCTGAGATCCGCCAACTTCCTGATCAACCTTTTGTAGGGCACAGAGTAAAAAGTCTTGTTGAAATCCAGACAGAGGATGTCTACCCGCATGGCCCTGTGTACTGTCTTAGTGACTAAGTCAAATAAGTCAGTCAGATTCGTTTGACACAATATCCCCCAACAATGAACATGTGCTGCCTCGTATCCTGGAGATCATGTTCCTCTAGATAGTCTACTAACCTTTCCTTAAGTAAGGTTTCCATGAGCTTGCACATGATAGAGGTCAGACTGACTGATCTGTAATTCCCTGGGTCATCCTTGGGACCACTTATGTGCAGGGGCATCACATGTGCTGTTCTTCAGTCCTGCGGTACCATGTCTGACTCCGGTGAACTATTAAACAGGCCTGCCAGCTCCATAGCCAGTTCCCTTAGTACCCTTTGCATGTACTCTGTACAAAAATAGTCTGGGCTTGGGTCTGTGACATGTGCCTTCATTTTGCATTTTTACATGTGCTGTAGTCTTTTTTTTTTTTTTTTGTAATAGACTTTCTTGGTGAGTGAGAATGGTCAGGAAACACTAAGCTCAAAATTAGGTAGGGTTAATTTGTTATCTATCATCCGGTGGTTACAGTGACACAACAAAGAAATGAGTTGCTTAACCAGTTCTTGAGTTGCTTGGCTGTGATGATGCTACTGTGGCCAAAAATACTGCAAATTCAGAAAATTTCCACCTAAGAACTGAAGAGAACTGGGTTTTGTGTAATGTGTCTTTCACATACACAAGCCTAGCTACGATCACAAAAATGTTGGGGTCACAGGAAAACTTCTCTCCAGAAATGGCCAATGTTTATTTCTTTTGTGTGCCATTTTATTTTAGCTTGCAGTGTCCAGCTGCAACATGTCTACGGTAAAATGGTTCCATGATTACAATCAGTACCATGAAGTCCCATTGCAAGAACACATTTGTTCAGTCCTGGGATAGCTGCAAAATCAGATTACACCATTCACATTCTACTTGTAACAGAAAACTTTTTATCCACAGCAGGTTCATATATGCCACTGTGCAAGATGTCTTGTGGACATTATTGGCCACCAAAAGAAAATTCTGGCCACTGAAGTAGTGTCTTATGCAAGTTCACTCTTCAGTACATCCACACTAAAGTCTGTTTTGAACACCTAACTTGTTTTGCCTGGTTGGTCACTGGACTAGAAAGCAGGCAAATTATATACTGCTGCTAATGCAGGCCACATAAACCTGTGGTCAGAGCACAGAACTGTTAACCAGGAAGCCTCAGGTTCAAATGCTACAATACCCACTTCCGTGCGACTTTGACCACATTTCCTGGGTCTCACTGTGCTTCACTTCTCCCAGTACCACACTGCAAAGAGTACTAACATTCTGCATCCCTCTTGTTGCTTAAATATATAGATTTATACAACATGCATGTTGCAAAATGGAAGGATAACATGATTATCTTGACACGTGACACAGTAGACCAATATACAATATGTTATTTAAAGGTCAGCTACGTCACAATTATGCCATCTTTAACATTCCATTTTTTAAATGGTTATTGGGGCACTTATAACAATTTGCTATGTATACTTGTCACTGTATTTTTTTTTTTTTTCAATTTTATTCAGTTCTTTCTGCATGAGTGTCAGAATTTTGCAGCTAAAGGGACAAAGCTGACCTTCCTCGGAAAAGTAAAGATTTGCGTCAGGGACACAGCAACTGGCTTGGAGGTCAATTTACTATTTTTGCTGTCTTGTACCATGATAGGATCCCAGGACACGTATGGGGGAGCTTACAAAGTGTCTCTCATCATGTCAGGAAACTGCCAGCTAAACCAAACGTTCCTGTGGGCTAGACAGGTCTTGGGACAAAAACACAGATGTACTTGTCTGAAGTCCAGATCAGACCGGTTTTCCAACCCAACTCTCAATACACAAAGAATGCTAAATCTGTGATATTAGAGTGACATAATGGATGACGTGTCAAAGGGTGGGGGGCAGCTGGAGAGTCTTATGGTCTGAAACAGCCTGAAGAGACATGCTTGGGACTATGAACAGCTTCCATCTAAGGGGCTGGCAGTATTTCTTAGAGGTTAGACTAGTAATGAGCTTGGTACATCCAGCAGACCTGGGTTTGATTCCCACAACCTCCACTTGCATACTGTGCAACTCTGAGCAAGTCACTCAACTTTCCTAGTGCTCCTGGGTCGCCCCCAAAAACAGGCACTTGTACCCAGTTACTAAAGAATAATAAAAACAAACAAACATAAAACGTTTCAGTCTACCCTGATTCACTAAAGTGTCTTGTGTGGTAAGCTATTCTACCTTGTCACGACATCTGCCTCCCTAAGACTTACCTCGGTTCCTTAGCACCCTGTCATGTCCCCAGGGAGACTCGGTTGGTACTGTACATCAGAAACAAGTGCCACAGTCAGCAGTGCAGGGCTTGTGACGTGGGGTGGATATCCCCCTGCCAGTGTCTGACATTTTCTGACCCTCCCCTCAGGGCGGTGTGCAAGTGCACACATACATGTGCATATGCGCTGGCGTGAATCCAGCCTCCTCCAACCCTGATCTGATGGCACCAGTGGCAATTCCGGTGACTGGCAACAGTACACCCTCCCTCCCCGAGGTAGAAGCATCCGCCTGAACACCCAATTCACTTCCCCTGGCCGGCTCTTTGACGAATCATCTCGAACCCGGGTCAACAGCATCACGAGTAGTAGCTCTACTGCTGTGCCAGCTGGCCGGCCAAAAAATAATTATTTTTGCATACTTCATGTTTCTGTGATGGAGTACTTTGGGGTACAGCTAACTGGCTTATATTTGACAACAAACTGTTTCCACCTCTGAAGAGAAAGCTACAGTTACCACAATCTGCTCCTAAAGCAAGGTGTTCTCAGCTGTGACAGACAGGGGTGGGCTGTGTGCCCTTGAACAAGGAGTGCTGTACTGTGTGAGCAGCAGCTCTGGAGGGATTCTGACAATGGATACCCCTAGAAAGTATCTATGTTGAGTGGTGGCGGCTACTGAGAACCCTTACAGGCATCTGAAGAGTTCGAGAATGCTGGTATCACTGGCAGGCTGAGTCTGGGAGAGACTAGTTTGCCACATCACTACTCAGTCAATGGGAGAGTAGTTTAACAATGCTAGATGGCATTGGACTGGAGTGATGCAGCATTCTAAGGAAAGCAAAATAATCAGTGAAAGCACCCCCAAACCAGCTAATCTGAAAGCTTTACATTTGAAAATGTGTTATATAAACTGGACAAGCAATGGCTTAGCTTGGAATATACCCTTTATCACCACCTGTGAGGCAGCTGGACTTTCATAACTCATTCGTGACTTTGCCACTCATGAGTTATAGTCCTACCCCTTCACTCATAAAGATAGATGGCATAGTCTAAGTCAAGTCATTGCGTAACCCATCTTCCTACCCACAGTACCTACACTTCGCTACCTACTGTATATACCCACCTATCACAGAATTCTGAAAAAATGCAACATAACTATTTAAAAAAAACAAATACATGATATGTATCATTTCTTATTTACTCACTTCCATATTCACAATTTGTGCATATTAATGTAAACAAAAGTTTAAACAAACAAAAAAATAACAGCTGGATATCAGAGGATGAATGTTTCCATTTTACGGTATATGGATTTTAATGTTTCCAGAACTCCTACTGCTTGCTTACTTTAATATGTTTAAAAAAAACTGACACTTCATGCCGGATAGATAAAAGAAGCTGCTATCTCTCTGGGCTTAGCCTTTCTCATTTCAGCCTAAAGAGGTTTCATGCTGCTACCATTGTAAGATCCCAAGGGCAATGAGGCTCTACCAAAGTGTCGGGCAGTGCATAGCAGGCCTCTTATCTCATCAGAACAGCTTCAGCCCATGTCATTTCATCAGGGCATGCCTCTTCTTTCCTGGGAAGCTTTTTTTTATAGGGGGCGGGGAGAGATTATGTACATATATTTATGGAGGAATGTGCTACTTTCCATGCCCTTCTCAAGCAACCTCCAGGCAACCAAGAATAAAAAGGAAGAACTGAGCTCCTACTTCAGACACCAACACCATCAAAGCCTAGAAGGTCACCTTACAGCAACTTCCCCTGAACATAACAGCCATAAAACCTAAATTCCATTCCATTTAGCATGGGTCAAACAAACTAAGTGCCTCACAGACAAAAGCGACCCCATTCCTCACATGCATTTAGGGTCCAACTTTTAAAATGTTCTCCCATTTCGTGTCTATGGCAAAAATCTTTGGAGACTGGAACCCTTACAGAGTTGCTTTTAACCTCATGGAAATGATCACGAGGCATATCTCAGCTTATATTTCATGCATTTTCTTCCCACCATTTTTAATTTGTATGCAAACAGACCATTTCCGTACTCAACATCCTCTACCTGTGACATTCCAATCAGCTGCAAAATTATTTTGTTTGACACATTCACATTTGCAGAGTCAAAAAGGTAGCGAAAACACTGAGCCACTATAAGGAATGTGTTTTTAATAGCACCTTTCTAAAAAAAAAAAAAAAAATACTGCAAAGTGCTTTACGAGCCAGGAATTGGAGGTGAGAAAATGCTGTCCCTTTCAGGTATACAGGAAGAGATAAATAAAAACAGCTCAGAGATTAATTTGGGGGGAGGGGGGAGAAGAGCGAGTGTGTGTGTGTGTGTGTGTGTGTGTGTATACGTATATAGATATAGATATACACACACATTCTTGGTGAAAAATGTTGTTAATGCGTCAGTTAGGGTTCCAGCAACAAAAGCTGGAAAATGTGCTGCTGGGGTTTCCAAACCTAACACCCCATCCCCACCGTGCAGGCAGCAACAGGCGTTGGGGGGAGGGTTGCCTTGGGGTTGTCAACTGTAACACCCCATTCCATATGTAAGTAAGCGGATATGGTTGCAGTATAGGAAAACAGGGTAAGAGTTAGGGTTGACAACCTCAAGGCACCCCACGCATGCTGCTTCATGCACAGCGGGGGTGGGGTGTTAGGGTTGGAAACCCTAACAGCGCCTTTCCCAGCTTTTGTCACTGGAACCCTACTGAAGGATTGACCAAGTGTTTTTGCCAATAATTTCCTTTTTTTTTTGTTTTAATTAGTACTTTTATTAATTTTATCCTTTTCTCCCATACTGGGACCCGGCAACATGTGCGTGGGCGCTGCGGCAGAGTACCAGCTCAGCCCTTCCACCCCACCCTGGCTATTGCCATTGCACCCTTGCGACTATGCTTCCCATCGGACCTCCACCCGGTGGCAGCGGAACTACGGAGGGTGTGGGCATCCACCCCGGGAGGGAAGAGCTGCCTTGTGGCAACTCAATCCTGCTCCATCCCTCCCCCATGCCAACTCCCCGATGACCCCAGGTCGTTCGCGAATCCAGGTCGCTGGCATAGCATGAGGTAAGGCGTCCAGGGCCTCAGTCCTCCGCGCCACAAGGCCAGCTTACAATAATTTCCTTTTTGAGATGGTATAATTACATTTTTCACTATAAGATATCTCGTAGCCTTTTTTGCCTGAGGGACTGCAGGCCCTGCACGCCCATCCATCCATAGTTTTTGAGATACAGTAATCATATTGTTATTTGTCTGTGGAAGTGCAGGGCCTTCTGGGCACTGTGCTCCTATCCCTCCATAGATGTGTATGTGCATGTACCAGTGGAAGGGCCCCGCACTTCTATTTATAGGGCAACAGCAACCAAATTGTCTGCACAGCCATCTTATTACCCACCTCAAACACCCAGTGTCACAAAAGCACTCAGCAGGCCAGGCTCTCTGCTCCCACAGTGCCAACCTCCAAGCACAGTAATGTGAACAGGTAACAGACAGGGTAACCCTCCCATCAGCTTGTGGGTCCAAATCACCTTTAGTCTCCAGTTCTGGGGGGAGATTCAAACTGTGAACCTTATGCTAGCGTACCCAACCGTACAGGTGAAGATAACCTTCTCTTGAGGGTGATGCAAGATATCCTTCACCTAAAGGCACCTAACCAGGTATCCAAAATGAACCCTTAAAACTCTATAAAAGGCCTCAGGTATATTCTTACCTTTTTCCCAGTTTGGTAACACCATCAAGCTCTTGAACAGTTTTTGTCAGTCTTAACTCTCTATACATCACATGCAAAAAGAACTTGCAAACACCCAGGCAGTCTTTGAAATAAAAGGTTTACTTAAAAATGGATAAAAAATATGTTAAATGTAAACACAGAACAATATATCAAACAGCATACAATCACTTAAAAGAAAAGCAAAGAAAACTACAAACTCCTACCAACATACAGTTAGACCTTTTCTATCTAATGTATTACACCTCTATAATGCTTATAGTTAGAACTTGTTTCTTAAGAGCCCAAAAAGACATGTCACAATTTCCAATACAGTATACAGTTTAAAACTCTGTGTTTCCACACCCCTTCTATGTCATCTAGCTCCTACTTTTAGAATATAAAAAATATACAAACAGGATGTCCTGTCAGGAGGTATATTAAATAAGGTGACATCAGCAAAACTAATTTCCCAAATTATGACCGTCTTTAATCAAGCCTTTCCTCTTTGATCTTGAGCAGTTCCTGTTTTTTCAAGGAACATCAAAGTTTTTTTACATCTTTAGCACCATGGTGGTATAACATGTTTGTCCTCTAAGATGTCATAAAAGTTTTCGAGCCCTATATCCTGTCAGCTGGGTCAGTTCTAATTAAGACAGGAAAACAGGAGACCCTTAATTAAGTCTCTCTAGTCTTTTAATTACCTCCTGGTTTCAGGTTAATATATCCTGTTATTTTCACTAAAACATTGGGGGGGTCACCCCCAGGAGCACAGGATGCCTCATGTGAGACAATCACATACCACATTCTATATTACAAATATCATAGAACAATCGTAACCAGCAGGCAAAGCATCACACCTGGTACAGAAAATTTTCAAATGCCAGCCAAAATGTAATTCCATGCAACTGCAACACCATTCTTGCACACAGGTGCAAAAACACATTTTGGCCAGGATTTGAAAAATGACAGCTGTGACATACGTGAGGTTTGGTAATAAGAAGGCCATGCTGAAAATTTGGGGTCTAATAATTACAATTTCCAAAGTTATGAAAGTGCGTGGAAAAATTCCAACAAATGGTCATAACTTTGGCATTTGTACATAATTTGACCCCAGATTTTCAACACAGCCTTCTTAAAAAATAAACTAATCCCAGAGGCTAGACGAGCAATTGCCACTAGTGTCCTCCTACCCACATTAACTTATGCTGCCCCGGTAATTCAGGGTATGGCAAAGGGTGAGGTTAGCAGGCTTCAAGTCCTATGCAACAAGGTGGCGAGGTTTGCGACAATGTGTCACCAAAGAAACCACCCCTGCATCTCACTAGCCCAGCTGCAATGGCCTTCCTTCGCAGCTCTGCTACAGTGTCCTCTGCTCTGCCTAGCGTACAAACTGCAGAGCCCAGTGGCCCCACCAAGCCTAACAAATATCATCATGCCAAAGCCTAACCCCCGAATGCTCAGGACCTTGGGTCGGTCCCTACTGGCGATCCCCAGAGTCAAGATTCACATGGGAGGCAAATCTTTTTGCTCTTATAGCTCCCAAACTGTGGAATGACCCTCCCACCTTCAGTACAGGAAGCCCCCCTCATTGTTAAACTTTCGCACAAGGCTTAAGGCCCATTTGCTCAGGACAAGTTCTTGCCACTGAGAGGGTATAGGATAATTCACCTCCGATCCCAATCACAACACTCTCCCCTCCCTCCTTGTACCTAACTGGAACCTAACCTTGACTTGATTTGCTCAGGGGTTGCACTTATGGTCTACTAATTGTATAACTGCATGTTATGTTATCCTCATAACCGTGTAAACCTTTTGTTACCCTGAATCACCTGACTGTATGTATTCTACTGTTTTCTGTTCCCCGGGTCGCCCCTGAAAAAGGGACCTTCGGGGCCCAGTGGGCCAACCCGGTCATCAAAATTCAATAAATAAATAATGACCCAATGTCATGAACAAGTGTGGTGAAAATTTTCAGATCCTGCCTGAAAGGTGATTTCACCAAGCCACCACAAAATCACCTTTCAGGCGGGAGATGCATAATGACAGTCACACTGTTCACGAGGTGGGGTCCCCAAAAGGCCATGTTGAAAGAGCGAGACATCTTTTGCCCGCACAGGCAGCAGCGGAAATCGGTTGAGGACTTGTCCTCCATCACAGTCAAGATCGCAAAGCGATTGGGAGAAACTCTAACGAACCTGAGTTTGAGTAAATCCATAGATTTAAGTGCCAGGGCCTACAGTAATGCATGAGCGATAAGGAGGGAATCTGAATCTTCCAGCAGAAAGAAGATCTGGCATTAAGGGGCAAAGCCGAGGCATATACCACCTGGGTGGGTGGGAGGAGCCAGCTTTTAGACCTTCTGGCAAGAATCTTAAAGGGAAAGGACATGCCAATATGTATGGCTAGAACAACATATCCATGATCCTAGAAACATAATTTATTGGATTTTCATATTTTTAGCCATACTTGCTACTGGCTTACACAGCAAATAGTGCGTGCTGCAAAATCTTGTCCATGTCCAGCTGTAAGATTTTAATTTTTTAACTGTCGGTGTCAGAAACCACATCCAGGGGCGTTACTAGGAGATAACCATCTACCACCGAATTTTCATTTTCCATCATGAAAAAGTATCCTTTTTCATGACTCATAATATGAAATAGAATCTTTTTTCGTGTCGTAAGTCACGAAAACTTATTTAAAATGTAAAAAAGAAAAGAAACGTGCAGCATTTCTGCAACAGATAAGTGCAGAATGCAGCTGAGGGGGTCCCGATAAGCAGGTCAGATGTGGTGGCTTCCACCAAATAAATCATGTTGCTAAATTATTTAAACTGGTTTCCCTCGCTAACTGAATAACAAGATGGTGGCAGCATGAAAAAGAATTTCCCATTTGCAGCAAAGGATTATCCATCTGTGGCAAAGGATTACCCATTTGCGATAAAGGATTCTTTCTTGCACGGCATATTTAACTGCTACCATTGAAAATTATGGGAGCCTTTAAAATTTAGTAACTTTGGAATGGATTAATATTTTTTCACCAAACCTTCAAAAGGCACATCTGTGACCCAAAAGCTGCTTACCCTGAAAGTTGCAGACCACAATTCCACACAGTTTCTGCGCGAGGGTGTGATGAAGAATTTACACAAAAATGGTAATTTTCACATTTTTTGACACACTGTATCTCTGCACCCGCACACCCGACCGGAACAAAACTTGCCACATCAAGAGACCTAAGGTCCCTGGCAGTGCATGCAAAATTTCATGCAAATCACTTGAATGCTGCAAAGTTATCAAAGGGCAAACTTTTGTGTTTAACATAGAAGTGACCACTGAATCCTAACTATAGGGGCACGACTGTGCCTATATACATCTGTTTTGCACCCCCCCCCCAAAGTCACCTTCTATTTCTCCCTTTCGGGTCTTGCACTTCCAGTAACCCCTCCTCAGCCCCTTCAGGTGCTCCCTCCACCATCACAGATGGTGGGCATCCCCATGGAACAGGGCCAAAAGCTGCCAGCAACCATCATTTACATGGCATGATGCACATGCCTTTATCCAGTCTTCTCCCCAGCTCGAACTCCCTCTCTCCATCCCATGGCATAAGCATTGCGAATGTTGGCCTTGTAAGCACACACAGTATCCCTGTGTGAACAGCAAGCTAGCATCTCAACTACAAAAGCTGCTGACACACTGAAACTCACCACCAACCCTACCTGAGGCACACTGCAACATGTCAGCTACCTCAACCTAGCCTGTCTCCCAACACAGCGGTCCAAGTCTGCTTCCAAACCATGGTCACCAGCATGTGCCACTGAGGTGGCCGCAGTGACATTTTTTAAAATTACGATCCTTCCTTAAAAGGAGTGGGGATCTGGATCACTACTGACTCCCTGAAGATAAGTAATCCTACCCCCACTGACTGGTAACTCTATATCAGCAAGGAAGATTCCACAGGGGTGACGAGACTTTACGGGTATCCAGGTCATTGATTTATATGGTGACTTCGCCATGCCTGCTTTTTTCGCTGAGGATTTCTGTGTCGATGACATCAGTGGCAGATCT
Organism: Neoceratodus forsteri; assembly: GCA_016271365.2. NCBI lineage: Eukaryota > Metazoa > Chordata > Ceratodontiformes > Ceratodontidae > Neoceratodus > Neoceratodus forsteri. Next base: position 655,421,612 of record CM057455.1, on the reverse strand, counting down.
GGAAACTTGGCAGGCACTGTAGTGTTACTGTCCTTTCTCAAATTAAGGGCTCCAAAACCTTCCGCCCATGCCTCTGTGTAGCCTGATTAAAACACTAGCAGATGTTGCAGGCTTTTCATACGTGGGATCAGCCCAAACGGAAAACATACAACTTGTGGGTGTTCTTATGGTAAACTGGGTTTCCACAGTGAAATAGTGTCTTACTTGGTGAGGACATACATAGGCGATGATTACTGAAGTAGCTACCAGAAAAGAAACATTTTGATAACTAATAGTCATCAATGAAAAAACAGCTTCCACTGGTCCGACTTTCACTCTCTTGAAGGTGGGACAAAAATAATGGAAGTGCTTGGGGCCCACCTATGCTATATACTATAGGAGATGTTCTGCACCACTAATGTGCAGGAAGACACGTTAACATGGGCAGCACCCTCATTTTAAAAGCTTTTCGTAAGGTCCCGATGCCAATGGCTTACAGTCCCATATATTTTGGCTCTATGGAGATCCCCTCAAAGAAGGCCTAACTGAATTCTCAATCAAAAACAGATCCTGTTCACCTAGAACCAGCATGTAATAAAAGGGTTCTGCAACACAAGCTTCAGTACTGGATTCCACAGCTATAGTGCACCCTTACGCTACAGTATCCAACTCCAAAAAAGGATCCAGAAAAGAGCAATGTGTGTTATTAGTGGAATAATGCACTTTTGAGTTTGGTAATATGCTAAGTCAATACACTTCCTGACCACTGGAGCCATCAACCCACCAAAATATATCAACACAGTTACAGATCGAGGAAGTGCTCTTGGCTAACTGGAGCACTCCTTTCCCCTGTGCGTGAGACACTTATATTGCAAAGTGTGTCTCACATGAAGGTGCTATAGAAACGGGGACATTAAGGGAAGGATTTTTACTTTGTGTTTTTGGTTTAATCCTTTTATTGGCTTTTCAGTCATGGTTACACAAGACAGGACAACAATGGAAATTACAACCTGGAAAAAATACAACCAAATTATAGTGACACCACATTATCACAAGACAGAATAATTCACTGCTTCCTTTTCTTCTGTATACGATACGTTGTCCCTCACATACAAAAATAAAGGAAAAATTAAAAGTTTAATGACATACAATACATATAAAAATTCACTCCATTTCGACCATCGACCACAGTATATTCCCAGTCCCCTTCACTTTCTGAAGCCTGGTTCTTTTCTCCCTCAGTTGCCTCCACTTTAAGGGAAAGGAGCCTCCTGAATGCCCTCATATAGTTTCTTGCCTCATGAGAATGGCTTCTGCCAGTGCAAGTGAGTCAAAGAATTTGCCCCAACCCCTCAAGAATAACTCCATAACTCCTTCTATTCCCTCAATAAGTTAGCCTTTCGAGGGCCAATGTCTGAAGCACAAGGGTCTTCCACTGTGGTAAGGTCGGCATGACACAGGACACCCAGGTGTTCTGTATGCACTGGTAACCAAACATATGCAAAATCCATAATCATTGTGACAGGGTTGAATAAGATCTTGTCCCATTTATTATGTAAAAAGAGTTAAATGCAAGGATCTGTTTTATCCTCTTCTGTTCTTTCTCTTGCCTGTCTGCGCAGTCAAATTTTCTTATGAGACCTAGGAACTGGCCACTTCCAACGGTTTTGCTATGCCCCCATTGCTATTTCTCTGCCTTCACTTGCTGTTCTATTATTTCTCCCCCCTTGCGTATCTGAAGTTAATAAAATACGCGTGAATCTTTATGTGAAACTGGGATCCCTTGGTTTGAAAATGTATATGGTTATAGCGCTGAACTGATTGCAAAAAGCTATTTGGAGCTCAAGGGTTAACCTGAGATGCTGGTTTCCAAACACTGTGCAGAGCTGTCAACAGGAGGGCAGTTCTGGGACACCACGTACTGTTTCGTTGCACTTGCAAGAAAGGAAACTGACAAGAACATTTTCTGAAAAGCAGGATGTCTTCTTAACGAGTTCCCAGGCAAAGACATAAAAGCAGCAAAACTTTTGCGAGAGAGAGAGAGAGAGAGCAAGACAAACTTGAAATTAGAGATAACCTCAGATGAGGGCCTTTCTTTTCTGTGCTTGTACTGCCTTTGTAAATAGCTTTACTAAACAATTTTATTTTTTATTTTACTGTCATTGGTAAAAATAAAACGCTACTTTCAAATGTTACACCTGCCCCTGGTCTTCCACTTCCTGACCTGTGCCTCTACAACAAACATCTTGGGTACAGTTCCCATCCTTCCTCCCTTAAATTCTCCATGCGAACAAAAGTGAGACTGGAGTGTGTGCCACCACCGCTTCAGTAAATTCTAGAGAGTTCCTGTGCGACCCTCTTCCAGAAGGGCTGCAGCTCTATGCAGTTCCAAAAGTAATGCAGGTAAGTGCCTCTGATATTACACCTCCCTCATGTTGGGGAGATAGTGTGTTAAATCTTTGCCCTGTGTCCTGTATAAACTTAAATTGTGATTGCTTGTATTTATTACAAATTAGTAATCCCATGTGTGCCTGCATTACTGTTTTCCAGTTTTCTTCAGATATTTCACCCTCAGGTCCCATACTCACTGCCCTCTCTCTGCTAGACAGCCTGGGGAGACACAGTGCGTCTTGCCTGACCAGCTTCGTTATAAGCTCTTTTGAGGATCTCCTGACCTCCAGTGCAACCTGCACCAATGGGTAAAGTGGAGATGCCGCTATTGGGTCACTACCCAAGTTCCTGCCTTATGTCCTTGCCTGCCTATATCTGTATAAATGCCCTAGTGACACTTCCCCAGCGGGGACCAATGTCAGTTCAGTCAGGCAGTGCTCGTGGCAGCCCAACATCATACCTTCTATTCCAGCGTCACCCTTGTCGCTCTCCAGGGGATCTTCTTCCCCACAGCAGCCACCATCCCCTGTGGACGAGGTGCAGGCAGACCCCATGCCAGGGTGCTTTAGGCCTTTACCTGCTAGGTCGTCCCCTGTTAATCAGATGCTCGTCCTGCCACCAGTCGGCCCAACACCGGCATCCCCTTTGCCTCAGCAGCAACCAACTCCAGCTTTGCCACTGCCGGATCGTACTCCAGTGCTGCCCACACCTACGCCAGATTATCTGTCGCTGGCCCCACAGCTGTCACTCAATAACCTGGTGCAGGGCTTGCCTTTTCTGCCTATTTGTAAGATTAGTCTGCAAGTGGATTATAATGCCCTTTTCTCTGCTTGGTGGGCATTTATGCAGAAACAGGTGCCAGCCCCAAGGGGCCACCTCCGTCTTCCCCCCTCCTGCCTCCACGTGACCCACAGCCCAGGGGCATGGGCAGAGCTGGTCCGTCTGAACCCCAGACACTGGGGTTGTCTGGCATGAGGCCTGACACTGGTGCTGCCACCAGGAGGAACGAATGCCAGCCCTGGTCACCTGACCCAGTGTCTGAGTCCTCGGAAGATGATCCGGAGTAATCCAGGACCTCTTCCCCAGGGGGAGTCTTCCAGAGCTGAGGACATGCCCGAGGAGGTGCCCAAATCTCCTCCTGATGATCCCTCCTTCATGGATGTGAGGAGACACATCCAGTCAATCATGAGATGGGAAATGGAAGAGTGGGATCCTGAAAGGCTCCGTTTGGCCATCTTTCTGAGGCAAAAGGATGCCCTGCCTGTCATGGTGCCACCCATGGTTGAGTCATATGACAACATTATTAAGGCGGCCTGGATCCACCCCTCACAATCTCCACTCTTCCTAAAAAGGCTGACTAGTTATATCATGCATCGGCAGACAAACCTTTTTTGGGTGGCCGGATCTCAGCAGATTCTGTGGTCATTAATGTGGCCCACAGCCACATAAAGAGGCCCAAACACTTAAGTGCCCTCCCCCTGATTGAGAATCCTGGCAGCTGGGCAAGCATGTTTTCACCTCCACCACCCTGGCTATTAGGGCTATTAAACTACCAGACCCATATGGTTCAGTACCAAAATGCCATCTGGGATCTGGCGAGAGAACTGTTCCAGTCCTTACCTGAGGATTCCATTAAAACCCAACTCGCACAACTCATGAAGTCTGGTTCAGATGTGGGCACCCATGTGCTTTGGGCATCCTATGATGCAGTCGATGCCTCTGGGCACACGGCAGCCGCTGGCATTTGCCTGCAGCGCCATTCCTGGCTCTTGGTTCACCCCAGATGTCCACGCCAGCATACTGGATGCTCCCTTAAGAGGCTCGTTCCTCTTTGGTGGAGATGTCCAGCACCTCATATCAAAGTTACAGGAGTCTGGCAAAGCCTTATGTTCAGTCCATTTACTATCATACGAAGCCTGGACCAAACCAGCACCAGCCCTTTTGCCTGTCTTCCCATAAATAGACCAGCGGTTAGCCCTCCAAGAACACCCAATGTCGCAAGACACCCCCCCCCGGGACCACTCCTTCCCACCTCAGGGTTTCTGCGGCCCCCCCTGCCCATTCCCAACTACACCTCCTGACTCCTTAGCTGGCGTCTCTCCTCTGACCGGGGGCCCAAAGAAGGCAGCTGGGGGCTGGTTCTTTCTCCATTAAGAGGGGTGGTGAGCAGTGATCACAGATGAATGAGTCCTTCAACTCACTGCTCATGGTCACACCTTGGACTTACTGAAGTGGCCACCCGAGAATCCCCCTGTACACTCCAGCTACCCTCCAGCACATCTGCATCTGGTTTCGGAGGAAATCTAAGCACTCCTGCAAAAAAGAGCAATACAGCCCGTCCCTCAAAATCAGTGCGGAAACGGTTTCTATTCCCACTTCTTTCTCATCTCCAAGAAGATGTCTTTTGGGGGGGGGCATGGTAGACTGCTAGCTAGAAGTTTTCTGTGTGGTCCAAGTGCCTGGCGACATAGTCCTACCAGTGTAGCCTGCTGCAAGAGCTTCTCTCGAAGACCTACTGTTATGGTAAATTCTTATGTAACTGTACTTTATGAAGAAAAGACAGCTTATTATGATTACACACTATAGGAAAGGGCTTTGGGTGACCTTAATGTACTATTTATGACAGGAACTGATGTTGACCTAGAAAAGTTCATCCATACCTCTCAAACTTTTGTCACCGAAATGAGGACATTGATACTCAAAATGTCAGTGAGGAACAATGACCATTATAATGAGGGACACATCCTCAAACATGGAGATACAAGCTCAGAATTTTGATTTAACATGTTAGAATATTATGAATTTCTGCTTTAAATTCTGAATTTACAGCACATTCTCTGTGTGGGCAGTACCTTTTCCATAAGGGACAGATGAGGGACAGAGCAATTTTGAAGGATAAAATGAGGTATGTCCCTCATAATCATGGACAGTTGAGTGTTACCAGTTCATCCTCAGGAAACATTTGAAGACCAGGGAGCATAAATTCAAATATATTAAGTTTAACCATAAGAGATGTAAGTACATTTCAAATCTCTGGAATGCAGTACCGAGTCTATAAAATGGGTCTGCACTGACAAATGAGTAAAAATAGGGAAACAGAAAGAAGTTTCGGATCATGGGTATGCCATGGTATTTCCATGGTCATTACATTAAATATACTGTAATCCTGAGATCAGATTCCATCAATCGCAGTACAGGATTTCCCCAACTCTTTTACATAGATACATAGACAGTGTCGGCAGATAAGGGCCTATGGCCCACCCAGTCTGCCCATTTGAGCTTGTAAATTCAGTTTGTTTTCCTAGAAGTCTGTTTCCCCTTACCCCTGACCTCTAGAATTCCTTTATGTCTATCCCATGCCTTCTTAAATCCCGTGATTGTTTCAGCCCCCACCACTTCCTCTGGCAGGGTGTTCCACTTGTCCACCACCCGTTCTGTGAAGAAATTCTCTCTCATGTTTCCTCTGAATCGCCCTCCTCCAACTTCATCCCATGCCCTCTAGTCCTGAAACATCTTTTTCGCTTAAAAATAGTGTTTTCCTGCACCCTGTTCCTCCCTGTAAGATACTTGTATGTCTCTATCATATCCCCTCTCTCCCCCCTCTCCTCCAAGGAGTACATGTTCAGTTCCTTCAACCTGTCTTCATAGGACTTGTGATGCAATCCATGCACCATCTTTGTTGCCCTCCTCTGAACCTTCTCTACCCTGTCTATGTCCTTACGTAGGTATGGTCTCCAGAACTGTACACTGTACTCCAGGTGGGGCCTCACTAGTGTCTTGTATAGCGGAATTATGACTTCCCTTTTCCTGCTGGTGATGCCCCTGCCTATACATCCCAGCATCCTATTTGCTTTACCTGATGCCTTGTCACACTGTTTCCCTACCTTGAGGTCATCAGAGATGACAACCCCAAGATCCCTTTCCTGCTTGGTGCATGCTATATCCTCACCCCCAACTGATATATTGTGCCAGGGTTTTGTGCCCCTATGCATTATCTTGCACTTCTTTGCATTGAATTTCAACTGCCAAACCCTGACCATTCTTCAAGTTTTGCAGGTCGCTTCTCATTCTGTCTACACCCTCTGGTGTGTCCTACAGCTGTTACAGAGCTTTGTGTCATCAGCGAACAGTGAAATTCTGCCTTCTAGATCCTGCGCAATGTCACTGATGAAGATGTTGAATAGGACCGGTCCCAGCACTGATCCCTGTGGTAACCCACTGGTCACTCTTCCCTCTGTGGAGTGACAGTCATTTACCACCACCCTCTGTGTCCTGCCACCCAGCCAGTTACCTACCCACCACACTACTGTCCTGCCCACACCCATATTCCCCAATTTGTGTAATAATGCAGTTTATAACAACATCTTGTGCCACTCAAATGTACATACAAAAATCTGAAAAAAAAAAAAAAAAAGAACTACTTTTGGAACTGCTCAACAGAAAGTGTTCAGTCTGTATAGTTGTGGTCTGTAAAATTCTGCATTTGCACATGAGATGACAGAACCTCAGCTTTCAGAACAGATGCCATTACCATACCTCAAAGCCCATTTTGGGGGGTGGTGGGGAGGCTGCCTTAATTAAAAGTCAGGGCTTCTTCAGAAAGCAGCAATGCTAACAAAATGTCATCAACTCTGCTCTCTGCAGCCAAGAGTTGTTCAGAAACACTGCACTAAATGTAAATGAAAAGCCAATTAGCATAGGAAATAAAAACGGAATCACAAATGAGATTGCCCTTCTGCTTTGCCAAGATGGAGATAAAATGCTGGATAAGAATTCAGCCTTGGTCCTTTCAGGGCAAACTGCATACACTAGCAAATATCAGGGAGGAAATGTTTTGCTTTTTCTATTGGGGAAATGCTAAGCTGTGCTGTGTGTACTGTAGTGGGAAAAGGGTCTTACATTTTACAATGAAATCTGGAGTCAAATTCATACTGTTCAATGGAAGGATTCCTACCTCAGTGGTTGAAAGTACTGTGTCTTCATCGAGGCCCAACACTGCATCAGTGACGAGGATATCATACGGTTGGAAACGACTGCTCATAACCTGAGGAATGGAAAGCAAATCGGCCTTGAGCATCAGTTCTTGAGATCAAATGTACTTTGGTTTTGAGACCTGTTTTACGGTAAGTCACTGCTGAATGCCTTTTTAAATTTACAATGGTGACCTGGTCATGGAGGTCCACAAAGCTACATTCTGACACTGATGCTACAAGTCTGTAAAGTGAAAAACTAACATGGCGTGTAAACTAAGGACAAAATAATTACAGTAAGCACCACACAGATGATCAGTCAGAAGCAGATCCAGTTATGGGTAAAGGTACTTGGAGAAATGCAGGCAGTCCCATAAGGCATACGACTATGTTTTCCGTGTATATTATAAACAAGCTGTCCTGGAAATCTCAAAGGAGCAGTCGTAATTAAATAAAATGTATGAGTAACTGAGGTGGCAATGATTTGGCCTCTCACCTATAGGCCTGACGGACAGGGCTTTCTAGTCACAAAAGCAGCGTGATGCTGCGGCTCCATGCAAAGGTGGTGGTGGTGGGTAAGTGGTTTGAGCTGTGGGTGAAACCATCACCTGCTGCACACAGGAGTGGTGGATGTGTGGTTCACCTAAACTAGTGGGGATATAAACTGCTGATCTGTCCCAGAGGAAGGTTTCTTACCATTATAGGAGACATTGCTGGGAACAGCAAGGACTCTTTCCTTCAAGAGATTACAGGAAAAAATAAGGGGAATGGAGTAAATATACAAGAAAAACTTACGAGAGATATATATATTTTTTTAAATATGCATTATACTCCATTTCACTACTTCTCTCGAAGGGGAAGTCACTAACTCCAAAACCATGGTTTAAAAAAATGAAAATAAAAAAAAAAAAAAAAGACAAGAAAGGACTTATGAAAAAAATCTTCGACTCTGTAGACACAGACATGGTTTCCCCACGGAGCAGGCTTAATGACAGAAATCCATTCATAATTATCCCATTCTGCCCAAGTTCAAAAGAGACATGAAGCAATTATTATTTTGTGTATTTTTATTTATTTGAGAAATCAGAATTACAGCCCTTTGAGTCGTAGACTCGTTGCCAAAGGCTCCACATCAGGAGGTAGTTACAATAACAAACGGGACAGACACACGCTGTAAATGCTTCCACTGATCAGCTAAATAACAGGTATCAGCCTTACTGAATATACCTTCTACCTACTATATCTCATATCTTTTCTTCATTCCTCATACTATATAGGTACCTTTATTGCACCTCAGGTGCTTAGTTTCAGTAACAGTAAACACCACAGATACATAGTCTCAGAATGAATACATATTACTCTGAGGTTCGAATACCAGTAGAAGCTCACCTATCGGACCCTTCCCCCAAACCTCCTTGTGTTACCTCCCTTCAACTGCTCTGTATGACTATCTCGTCTATTCATTTCCGCCGCCAGTCCCTTATATTCCCTGCTCATAAGGCATCATCAAATTCATTATAAATGTGTTACCGCTCTAGGTACCGGCCTGTGTATTCTAATAGTGCATTGACTATCTGAGTAAGTTTAGCTTCACACTAACCCTGACAATTATCCATACGAGATGCTACTCCTCTGTAACCTGTAGTGCACATTATCCTTTATTGAAAACTGCAGTGATGAGCTCACATTACGTACACTGCAGAGAACACTTCTTACTCTGCAAGAGCATGATCTTGTAACCCTTTTGATTATATGTATATTTTATGCTTGATCTGTACTTGTTTTTGCATATACTGTTCTGTACTTGTTCATGTATATACTGTTCTGCACCTTATATAAACTCTAGTCTTGTATGATTATGTCTAGAAATGAATGTATTATGTGGTTATGTACTGCTAGTGTGTGTTTTACTGTCCGAAAATGAGTTCCCTTAACGGTTTTTCGCCTGGTTAAATAAAGATTTGATTGATTGACTGACAATAGAATACACGCAATTACAAAGAAAAAGATGCCTATACAGGTGGTAGCTAAGCAATGAAGTGAACTTGCTGGGTGAACAGCGAGTAGACCTATACAATTGGTAGCTAATTAAGTGTACAGTGTGTAGACAAAGGAGTTTACCAAAACAATTAATGATAATAGGCATCAAACACAATGAGAGGTTCTATCTATCTAATGGTGAGCAGCCCACCATGGCTTTGTCTGGGGAATAATATACTAGGCGCTGGACAAAGCCAGAGTTTAGTGAAAGTTAGGGATTACTAGGGAAAGGCCGAGAGCCACGAGTTTCTAGGCATTGGTAACTCAGGGCCAGTGACTAAGGCAGGTAAGCAATAAGCAGCAGTCAGGTAGGGCCAAGAGGAGGTTAGCAGTTGCATAGGCAGTTACGAGAGGAAAGGATATGTGTTCTTAGTGCTTTTTTAAATGTGCCTAATTTGGTGATGGATGTGATGGTGGGAGGGAGGGCATTGTACCAGAATGGGGCTCTAAACGGGAAGGATCGCTGGGCTAGTGAGGTCCTGGCTCTTTGGACCTTCCATATAGTCTTGGAGGCTCCACGTGTAGCTGCAGTGTAGGTGGCAGCCTGAAGGGAGGCCATGACTCCAATGTGAGTTAGGCCCATGTGGATTTATTTAGTGAGGAGACAGGACTGGTATAAGAGCCTTTCTTCGAGTGAGAGAACATTGGCAAGAGCGTAGAGGGTGCAGGTGTTCGTACCACGGTCGGCACCGGAGAGGAGCTGGCAGGCCTTGTTGATGACTATTTGGATGTGGTGCAGTGCAGTAGGGTCGGCGGCAGCATGGATAGTAAGACTGTATTCTACCAAGGATAAGACGGAGGAATTGACAGCCAGATGGAGTTCTTTCTATAGTCAGGCAATCCCTATGTCTGTATAGAAGGTCCACACGGGCATTGGCTGCAGAGGTGAGAATTTTGATGTGCTCATGAAATGAGAGGGTGGTGTCGAAGGTGACACCCAGGTATTTATATGTCTGGACCTGTTCCAGGGTGAGGCGGGTGCTGGAGTGGATTGTCAGGGGGAAGTCTTTAGCTCTTGATTGGAGGTGGGCAAAGAGCATAGTCTGTTTTTTTGATATTGACAACCAGTCTGTGGTCAGCAAACCAGTGCTCAATCTGAAGGAAGGAAGGAGCTTTGAAGGGAACTCTGGAGCGTGATGGGGTCGGGATGTGAGGCGTAAAGAATAGCATTGTCCTTGTAAAGTAGTAGATTCTCGGAGCAGGCTTTTGGCAGGGTATGGAGATGTACGCTGAAAAGCAGGGGACCCAGGATCCAGCCCAGGGGAACACCAGAGTGGACTGGAAGCATGGTAGAGAGGGTATTATTGATTTCTACACACTGATCTGGAGGAAAGATAGCAGGAGAACCAGAAAAGGGGACCTTGGGAGACCTCAATTTGCTGTAGTGTGTTAAGGAGGAGGGGATGGGAGACCATATCAAAGGCCTTAGAGAGGTCTATGAACACAGCCCCTGCAAGGTGACTTTTGTGGCGCCATGTGGAGCGAATTGGAGAATTCTGTTAGGGCGGTTGTGGTGCTATGCCCAGCTCTGAAGCTATGTTGCTCCCTGGATAGGAGTTTGTGGAAGAGGAGATAGCTGGTGAGCTGGTCAGATACAATTTTTTCAAGGGCTTTGGGGGGATAGAGATGGGGCTATAGTTACTTGGAGAGGTGCTGTCGCCATTTTTTAGGATTGGAGTTATGGTGGCCATTTTCCATTGGGACAGGAACTGGCCCCTGCAAAGGAACAGGTTTAGGAGATCAGTGAAAGGGGAGAGAACCGAGTCCAGCATGTGGTATAGTATAGTATGTACATGTCGAAAGTGTCTTTGCAGAAGTTACAGCCCTCGACAGCCTTTGACAGGTAGGCTTTGGCCTCATAAGGGGCTATAGTTCTAAGGTAGAAGGGAGGATGCTGGAGGAACGGGGGAGGTGGAGGGAGGGATGGGGTCAAAGAAGTTGCATGGGAGGACTGCGCTAAAGTCTGAGAAGGTGGAGTTGAGGCAGTTGGCAATGCTAAGTGTGTCGGTGGAGATACTACTGTTAACATTAAGCTGCAAGGGTGGGGGGGGGGAAGAGATCAGGATTTACCATTAAGATCCTTAATACTGTCCCAAAATTTCCTAGTACTGCCCCAAGAGGTAGCCAGGGCAGTTGTGCAATGGTCAGCCTTGGCCTTGCAGACCACCCAGGTGCGTTTATTGCGGGCGGCATTATAATTCTGTCTGTCACTCTGCTATCCTGAGGCCATGGCTCGGTGCCAGAGGTTATCCCTTGTCTTGAGCTGCTGCAGGAGCTCTGGGGTGATCCATGGGGCGTTACGCTTCTTGGCTGTTGATTTGGAGACAGGGGCATACATGTCACAGGCTTTATTGAAGGTATTAGTGAAATAGTATAAGGCATTATCTATGTGCTGGGCCTTGGAAATCGGGGACCAGTTACAGTTACTCAGATGCGGTCTGAGCTTTGTTAGGCAACCTGGGCATAGTCGGCGACGATATGTAACATTTGTGGGTGGGTTTGGCAGCCGACATGACCAGTTGAAGAGAATTGGGGAGTGGTCGCTGAGGGAGTTGAGTAGGACTTCAAGGTGGATATGCACTTAGGGAGGCTAGTAAGTAGGATATCAAGAAGGGTGTGGGCATCATTAGCGTGGCTGGCCCTGGTGGGCTGGGATACCAATTGGGTCATATCTGAGGCAGCGAAGGTATCCTTGACTTGAGTGGATGAGTTTGTAAGCCTATTTATATTGAGGTCCCCCACTAATATTTGTTCCAGTTTGTGGGAGAGGTTGGCAAGGAAGTCAGCGAGTGTTTTGCAGGCAGGGGGTTGATCACAAGGAGGAATATAGGCAACTGTGAGAGTTAGAGGTGCGTGGTTTGGGTCAGGGGATAGTTTAATGGAAAGGGCTTGGGCAGCATAACCAAGTGAGCCTGGTAATGCAGCGAGCTCTTTATGTAGAAAGTACAGCCCCAACCTCACTTGTCCTTGCGATCTTCCTGAAGGAGGGAGAAGCCATGGATGGAGACAAATGAGTCAGGGATCTTATTGGACAGCCAGGTTTCAGTTAAGGCCAGGATATCAGGCTGGTGTTGGGTTATTCAGCATTGCAAAAGTGCAATTTTTTTATGTCGGCTGCAGATATTCATAGTAGCTATCAGAAGTCCTAAGGGTGACCCCGGTTGGGGGGGGGGCAGCTGCACCAGGATTGGGGTGCACATTGCCTGAGAGGAGCAGGAGCATGTAGGAAATTCTCAGGAGGGCAATGAATAAGTGTCGCCTGACTGGGCAGCGGCTAGCCGGTTTGGCTGTGGGTGAGCCTGGTGTGGGCAGTTGTGCAAGCACTGGTATGGCAAGGTGGAGAAGCGAGGAGAATGGGGCCATGGCCAGGAGGAGCGGGGGGTGTTTCTGGAGCAGGGTATGGGGAGGTTGGGGGCGGTAGGGTGGGTGGGGGGTGACTCAGGGTGACGTGAGTCCCCAGTAGCAGTGACATGCTTAAGGATGGTGGACCTGGGTGTAAGTGTGTGCAGGGTGAGCAGAGGTACTAGCAGCAGCGTTATTAGTAAATGGGTGTATAGGTTATAACAAGCTGCCTTGGGGAGGGAACTTCTCAAGGGTGAGTATATGGGAGACTTCCTTATCCCCATCATTGTGGCTGTCACAGTAGCGTAGTGGTAGGGTGGCAGCCTTTGGTGAGAGAGGTACCTGGTTCAAATCCTCAGAGGGGAATACTACATATGGTGCCTCTTGACAGCCTGAGAGATAGCGCAGGGTCACTGAAGAGAGGGAAAAAAGGACAAAAAAGTGGGTGGTCGGTAGAGACTCCTAGAGGTGGAAGTAGGTAGTGCAGAGGTCACTGGGCTAGGTAAATACACTGTGAAGCGAGATTGGTGGGGGAGGGGCAGAATGTAGACAGGAGGGAAGGGGAGTAGAGAGGAGAGTGAGCTAGAGAGTAGAGATGGCGGGGGGGGGGGTCTACAGGAGTTTAGGTTTGGAGGACCAGGAGAGGCTGCTGGTGAGATTCAGGAAGGGAAGCCCTCTAGTGGTGGGCCTATATAACCTGCTAATGGAGAACTAGGTACTTAGAAACTAGCATAACAGGGGGAGGTGCATAAATGAAGGGTTGGGCGAGGGTGGCGTGGGCAGGGCGGTCGACGCACAGCGTCGATGGGCCAACACCCTGAAACAGTGCAGAGAGGCCGGTAGTAATACCTCTTAAGGCCACTTTCAGATCCCTGTTGCTGGAGCTGAGCACCCCTGTGCTCCGAGACAGATTCTGTGGCTTGGAGGGTGGGGGTGAGGCCTATAAGCAACAGGAGACAAAGAAACTCACTTAACATGCAGCAGGAAGACTAAGCGCTCTAACGCACATGCGCACAATCGCTTGAGGCCATGTCGGGACTTGGACCCAACTACGCATGCTCAAGGAAGTGAGCGAGAGGTGCCTGAAGGCACACAGTAGGGAGAAGCCAGCATGGAGGGCTAGGTCCCGATACAAGTCACACTGCAACACAATGAACAGGTAAACGGTTAGCTGACGTAACACGCTGCATGCACAATCCAAACAAGTTCTACACAAGTGAGATAGTGCCTCCCTTAAGGTAACAGTGTTACAAGCAGTAAATCCCCGTAGCACTACAATGAGACACAGCGAACAGAAACAATCAGCATTTGTGAGGGGAGAAAAAAATGTGGTAGTAACAGGTCCAGAACACCCCTGAAACAGAGCAGAGAGGCCGGTAGTACTACTTCTTAAGGATGCTTTCAGATCCCTAATGCTGGAGCTGAGCACCCCTGTGCTCTGACGCCAATTGTTCAGGAAGTTATGTGCTTTCACGATGCGCTGTGCTTTTAAGAAGGGCCTAAAGGTGATCTCAGAGTGGGGGGTTTAAAGTTCAAAACTAGGTACAGATCAAACTTTTATTTATTTTTTTAAATTTAGAATCCTTTAGATTCTGGATGCATAAACAGGCAGATCAGAACTTAGCAAAATCAGTTACACTGGGAAACTTGAGTTAGAAGATAGATGGTTTAAACAATGTACAATTCAAATAATGTACAATTCATGTAAAATGACAGCTAGCAGTGGATACTCCCTTATGGTATCACAAAGTAAACATATGATGCCTTACAGGTGCAATATACTTGGTTAGTACGAGTGCACACAGCAACAATTCATACTGAATATGGTGTGGTGTGCACAATTAGAAAGCAGTCATTCAAACGTATGTCTTACTACAATGGATAAGCATTTAAAGAACTATTAAGGACAATGTCAGCTAAACTCACAACATAACTTACTGAGTGCCCAGACATACAAGGGTAGCAATTCACACAGTGATCAGCATTTAGTTTGGTGGTGGTTGGGAAGGGGGGCAATGAGGACTGCTGTCAGAGGAACTGCATTTGACACCCTACTTGTTGAAATCAGGAATTTAGTTGTCTGGGCTTTGATGTGACTACTCAGAAATGAGTACCAGATGGTATGGAGGTACAGCAGTTTATCAATGGCAATGTATGCATGTCTCTCAAACTGGCCCTTATAGAGAGAGTTCCCTTAAACATTCAGACCTATCAGGTGTGTCAGCCTATTGCTGACGCATTCATTAAATGTTCTTTGCCACAATTGTCTCAACAGTGCTCCGCTTCTTGGAGGACAGCACAGGTAGAGTCAGAATTGGTTCTCAAGGCCCATCATCTGGCAACTGATAGTTTGTGGGAAGGGGACTTCATGGAGCACTTCTAATCGGAAGAGACTTCCAAAATTTAGTGTTATGTCATATTTGCTTTGGAGCTGGGAGGAGGACAGCAACATGCTGCAGTTAGGATCTAGCAGATGAAGTAGGTACAGGATGCCTTTGCTAGCTGAAGTCCGCATCCTTATTGGTTTGTTTTTTGTTTTTAAATCAACTTGGATTGGTACGTTACTCCAGAGTGGGCATGTGGGAGACAAGTCAAAAGGTTTCCAGGTGACCAAAGGGTGAGTGGAGGGTCTCTGGGGCCTGAAGGACTCAAGAGTCCAAATGAAAACTATAATTAAAAAAAAAAGACAATACAGACAACTACTGGTCTTCTAAATTCTTTATTTCAGCTTGAAAAAACAGCACCTTTTTCGGTGAGATGTGTGGAAGGGACTTGCAGAGTACACTAAAAATCACAGCCTCCTAACGAATGCTCCAGTCCACCCAACTGTGAAATGGGTAGATGCAGGAGCCCACTGGTAACGAGATGTTGCATCTTAACTGGGTTATACTGGGTACCTACATTAAAAAAAAAAAATCCTCAAACATTTTCAGTGTTGGTTTCTAGTACACACTAGTGATTAAAACTGTAATAGGCAGAATCTTTTCTCCTGGAGTTAAAGGGTTAAATCTGGTCCCAAGTCTTTAGGGTTTCCTTAAAGTGCTACTGATGCATCACGTAAACAATATTTAGGCACAACTCTGCATGCGCACACATCTATAGCAACACAGTTTGATTACCATTGTGCTGTTTCAAACACTGCCTTGCCCCCAGCTCCCATGCTGGATCTTCTCACAGTTGGTACAGAGCCCCCATCAACCACAGTGGCTTTGCTCACCATCTTACCCCATGAGCAGGGTCCCCATTTCCAATCACCCCGACAGCATATTTTGGGGAAAGAATTTAGGATTACCAGTGACATAGTCCAGCTACCCTTTTTGTTTACCCTGTGGACATGGGTGGTGACAAATCCATGCTGCCAACAGAGTTTCTCTCCCACCCATCTCCCTTTTTGTGAGCATGTATGTTCATGATGCTGGGGAGGGGTGCCATCCACATCACCAGTGGCACCTCCACTAAGTGCTGCACTGAAACATCTCCGAGAAGAACGCATCTACAGTGCCGCTCTGCATTCTCCCTGCTGGCTCCGCTTCCGATGTCCCAAGCTCAGGGTGCAAGCCCTGTTCACCAATGTGACCACTCGGTGCTATGCAGCCAGCTACCTAGCTTTTATTTCAAGGCTTTTCTGTTTTTGGTATTTAACGTTAAGGATGTTTGCATGAAAACATAATCTTTGTTCCTCAGACTTCATCTGTTCCTTGTCTGCACCATAAGTCTTGATCCTCTGCTTGTGATTACCTACTCTGTTGGCAGTAATTGCGTCACACCAGAGGATTATGTGGGACCTTAAGTGCAGACCAGCAGCAGCCTCAAATTAAACCAATGAGACACACTTCTTGTTTTTTATTTATTTAAAAGTTTGGTGACTAGGAGAGGCACACTGAGCCAAGGCTCGTTTCCGTGTGCGACCCAGAGGAGAGGGGAAGGGGGAGTGGAAAAGCGTAATAGGAAAACAATTTAAATATGACATATAGGCATTAAAAACATTAAGTAAAGAAATCATAAGATGCATCAAGATTGCAATTACAGCAATGCAATTAGGAAACAGGGAGACAAGAGATATGCAAAAAGCCAAACTAAATAGGTGAGTGGAGATTTAAGCTGCATTCCCTGAGTTACAGGGAGGATGAGGAGGGGGAACAGAAGCAAGAGGGAAGGACGGATTGGGAGAGGGTGTTTTTAGTAGTGCAGAGAGGGAGATAGTCTAAGGGAGCTTGACAGAGTGTTTCATAGTGAGGGAATACGGTAGGAGAAGGCTGCCTGCCCTGAACAGGATGTAAGACAGGGAAGAGAGAAGGTACTGGTGTCTCTGGAGCATAGCGGGTAGGAAGAGGGGATAAGGGAGAGAGGAGAGATAGGAGGGGAGGGATGCAAGCCAGAATTTGGAAATGAGAGTGGTGGCATGGTGGTGACGGCATAGGTGAAGAGAGGAAATGGAAAGGGCAGAGTAGAGGGAGCAGTTGTGAGCGTGGAGGGGGGCATTTAAGGCAAAAGGCATTAAAGAGGGAGTCAAGTCTAGATTGGGAAGTGGACAGGGCAGATCCAAAAACTACGTTGGTATAATCAAAGATGGAGGGGATCATTTTTGTGAGTACTACCCGGTGGACGATAGGGAAGAGGGAGTCTGTTTCTATACATAGCTCCTAGCTTGGGACAGAGTTTAGAGTGTTATGTGGTCGATATGTGCGGAGAAGTTGAGCCGACTATTCAGCCAGACACTAAGGTATTTGAAGGAGGGGACTACATTTAGCATGGTACCATCAAAGGGGGGGGGGGGTTAAGCCAGTTTCTGTGGAGTACCAAAGGCCACAGACATGGTTTTCTTAGCATTTACTTTAAGTTGGTTGACCCGAAACCAATGAAGAACCCCCAGGAAGTTTTACTACAGCTGAGACTCCACTTCAGGGGCAAAGGGTCTGTAGGCATAGAGTACAGTGTCATCAGGGCACATATGGATACTGGAGGAGGTGCAAACAGAAGGAAGGTTGTTTAGGAAGCTAGAGAAAATAACTGGGCCCAGGATGGAACTTTGAGGGACGCCAGCTTGAACTAGAAGGGGTGAAGGTGGGGACAGGGCATCTCCAGCCAGGACACATTGAGTGCGGCCTATGAGATACGACCTAAACCATTCAACTACCAGGGTTGAGAACAGAGGCACTGAGTTTGGATAGAAGTGGAGGATGGGACACAGAATCAAAAGCTTCTGCTAGGTTGACAAATATGGCAGCAGTGATGTGACCACAATCCATGCTAGTGAGAATAGTGTCAGTAACACGAAGGAGGGAAGTGATAGTTGAGTGATTTGTCCTGAAGCCGGACTGGAAAGGAGAGGAGATCGGAGGAGTTTAAGAAGCCAGTAAGATGGCAGAATACTAGGGACTCTTGCAATTTGACCAGGAAGGGGAGAAAAGATATGGGACTATAGTTGCCAGGGGTGGAGTAGAGAGGAGTCACCCTAGCAACTTTCCATGCCTAAGGGACAGTATCCAGATTGAAAGAGAGGTACAGCAAGTGGGCGAGAGGAAGAGCGACAGAAGAAGCAGAGATTCAGAGAAGGTAGTGGTTGAGGCCATCAGGGCTGGATTTGTGGTGACTGAGCAAAAGGAGGGTGTGGGACACTTTCTGAATAGCAACAAGAGAGAAGGATAACCCATTTGACAGAAGGGAGGGAGAAGAGGCAGGAGGTGCAGAGACAGGGTTTGAGGGAAGGACACGTGGTCAAGAAGGAGTTGAGTATGGTGGCCACAGAAGCGGGGTCGGAGACAGTTGAGCCGTTGACTAGTAGTGTAGGAGGGGAAGCTTGGGTGGAGTGTCAAAAAGGGAGTGGAGAGTATGCCAGAGTTGGAGGGGGAGTTTAGGTTTTGTTGCAGGGCAGATTTCAAATATGATGCTTTCCCGGAACCAATGGCCTTTGTACAGGCATTCCTTGGGGACCTGTAGGAATGGAAATCTGAGCAGGAGAGGGAGGATTTGTACCAAGTCCAAGCAAGGTTGTGAGATTTAGAGTTGAATGATGTCAGCTGAAATCTAGGGGTGGTGAGAGAAGAGGAAAGGGGCAAAGTCAATATTAACAGCGGAGTACAAAAGTGACCAGTCGGAAGACTGAAGATCATGGAAGAGGTGTTTAATTAAAGCGACCCGTAAGCCCTGAGCCAGTGGTATTTTGGGGTGGGGGGTGGGACGTAGGTATCTTACGAACACAGTATGCCATAAGGGTGTGGCTAAAAGCATCAAGGAGAGTACTAACAGCTGCAATATGGAGAGGACAGGAAGAAAGCACCCAGTCCAGGGGGGAGTGATTTTGATAGATAGGGTTAGGCCAGGTGTGTTCCTTAATTAGTTGATTGAGGTTTAGAGACTCAATCTTTTCAGTGTCAGGTTTAAGAGCAGGAGAGGACCAGTTTAGGTTAAAACCCATGAGAATAATGTTATCACTAGAAGGGTCTAGAGTGACTATGGAGGAGATGGTATCGACAAGAGAGGGGGGAGAGATTTTAGAGGAAGCATATAACACAGCAACAAAGAGGGGGAGGGAGGAAGGGGACTTTAGATTGACCATAAGAAGCTCATGGAAGGAGGGAAAAGATTCACAGACAGAGCAGGGTAGGTTTTGTCTGACAGATGGCCATGCAACCACGATGCTTACCGTTATCTTGACAGAAGAGGTGGAAATCAGGGAGGGATATTTGGGAGTCAGGAATTTTCAAGGAGAGCCATGTCTCAAGAGATAGAGAGCTTGAGATTTTAACAAATCAAAGCAACTGCCAATCAACTCTGGGCCAGATGAGGTATCATTTATGTTTGTGGGACCGGAATCTAGCAAGTTGCTCTTTAAGCAGCAAATGTTCAGGTAGCTGTGAAAAGTAGCAGTGAAATGACAAGACAACACACTGTGGCATATTACAGACAGCTACAAGTGGTATAGCAAGGGCAACGTGACAAAGATACGACCCAAGTCTAAAGCAGTTGCAGCATGTGAGGTTAACCATCAGAATATAAGGCGGAATGAGTTAACACTGAATCTATATGTCAGCTTTCGAGGGCAGAAACAAATTAATAAAAGGGAGGCATAAAATAATTTAGATGCATGAGGGAAGACCAGAGGCAGCTGGCAGGCTGACTGTTTGACTCTGGCATGCAAGGTAGACAGTTACGCTACTCCTTGGTGAGTGGTCCTTCGCATGGGGGTCACTTAGAAATGTATGCCAGGGGGGCAGCCGCCACCTGTCTGACTCAGTGACACAGAAGGAGGCAGGCAGAGTCAGCAGCTCCCGAAGTGCAGCAAGCCCCACCTGGCATCTCTGAGGCGATCATTGGGGGGGAAGGCTGAAGATCAGACACCCTCAAGACTCCTTACTGGTCCTGGGGTGCTGCAAGAGTGGGGAACTGCTCAGTTTAAAGGTCTTTTCTTTTGGCAGGCAAATTCAAAAACCACCAGCCACCACCCGAGTGGCTCCATGGCACAGAAGGAGGTGGGCAGAGTCAGCAGCTCCCGAAGTGGAGCAAGTCCCAAGTTGCCACAACTGTCATCTCTGGAAGCGACTGTGTGTGTGTTGGGGGGGGGGGAAGAGAACAGGCTGAAGATCAGACCCCCTCACTGATCCTGGACTGCTGCAAGAGCAGGGAACTGCTCAGTTTATAGGTCCTTTCATTCGGCAGGCAAATTCAAACTCCACCAGCCACCACCTGATTGGATCCGCAGCACAGAAGGAGGCAGGCAGAGTCAGCAGCTCCCAAAGTGGAGCAAGTCCCAAACTGAAACAACTGGTGTCTCTGGGGGCGATCACTTGGGGAAGGGGGAGCAGGCTGAGGATCAGACCGACTCTCAACCCCTTGCTGGTCCCGGACTGCTGCAAGAGTGGGCAAACCACTCAGTTTAAAGGTTCTTTCTTTTGGCAGGCAAATTCAAACACTGCCAGCCAACCACCACCTGATTGGCTCTGCGCCACAGAAGGTCCAGTGTCTTCCGCACTGAACAGTATGGTAGGAAGACAGAGATGCTGAAAATGTGAAACAGAAGCCAACTTATGTCTAAATGTTTTGTTTTTCCCCTGAGGTTATTAGTAGCTCTTTATCACCATCATGTGAGTCAGGGAATTACAATACAGCATTGCTAATCTCCCCAGTAACAAGTTTCTTGCTGTTGGTTCCATGTGTATGCTGCTGCCATGAAATCATTGGATTCCAGCAGATACACTTTGGTGACCCCCAACACTAGGCCACTGGAGCCAGCACTGAACAGAGAAGAAATGAAACACATGTTCCCCAGATGGGGATATAAGACCGAGTGTTCCGAGCTGAAGTGATGAGCAATGGAATTTCTTAAACTACAGTCACGGTTGAAAATGGTTAATTAAAAAATCACTACCCTGCCCAGTACAAGACATCTGTACCATATTATTTCTTCATTTTCAGGAGCTGCGACATTTGCTTTAATAGTCTTCAGTAAAAGTCTGCCTACAGCTGATGGCAAGGACAACAATTCAGCAAATATGACTAGTTATACTAATGTTTTTCATTGGTCATTCCTGAAGACTTACTGGTCAAAATGTCAATTCTAATGTAATTTTCCATTTTAAGCCTCCATTTAAGGCAGCCTTAGAAGCACCAGTCTGCCCAGATGGTCCCTACATAGTCAGTTTCCACAGACTGTAACTGGTCCCTGATGACCCTCCCTCCCTGTCTATTTACTAGTGTCCGCTATGTCTTTCCAACACGTTTGGAGCCCCCTATTGTTTTCAGCCTCCACCACTTCACTGACGGTCTGTTACAGCCATCTAGCACTCCTTCAGTGAAGTAGTGCTTCCTCATATCCCTCTTTCATACTCCCTAATCTCAGCTTCATTGCATGCCCTCTGACCCAGGTGTTCTTTCATATCTTAAAAAGATCATCCTCCTGCGCCCTGTTTACCCTGTGAGGTACTTGTAGGTCTCTATCATGTTCCCTCTTGCTCTCCTCTCATCCTGCGAGTACATGTTGAGATCCTGGAGACTCACCTCATAGTGCTTCCTGATGCAGCCCCTGCATCATTTTAGCTGCCCTCCTCTGGACTGCTTTCATCCTATGTCCTTTCTGAGGTGTGGTATCCAGACCCAGACAAAATATCCCAAGTGGGGTTTCACCAGTGAATGATATAATGGCAACACCACCTGCCTCCTTCTGGAGATACCTCTCTCTATGCACTTCAGCATCCCACTGGCCCTACCTACTCCTTTGAGGTCATCAGATAAGATCATCGCAGGGTTCATTCCCTGCTCAACGACTGTCAGTAACCCCCAACCCAGGTTCCTATGCCCTAGATGCCTAATTTTGCACTTTTTGGCACTGAACCCCAACTGCAATGCTTTTGCAAACTACTCAAGTTTCCCCACGATCCTTACGCATTCTCTCCACTCCCAATAAGTGCCCATTGTATTACAGATTTTAGCATCAGCTACAGAAAGGCACACCTTCCCTTCCACTTCTTCTGCAAAGTCACTTATGAAGACATTGAAGAGGGCCAGTCAGAGAAACACAGAATTTGTTGGCAGAAAAAGGACCAGTAGGCCCATCCAGTCGGCCCAGTACTCATCCCTGCGGCACCCCACTCTTCCATCATTAGAGTGAATGTCATTAACCAAAATTCCTCGGCTGCCTATTTGGTAACCAGTTTCTAACCCAAGTCACCACTTTGGATCCCATCCCCAGGCTGCTCAATTTCCTTATCAGTTTCCTGTGTGGCACATTATTGAAGGCCTTGCTGAAGTCCAGATAGGAGACGTCCACTGCCCTCCTTTGATCGGTTTCCCTGGGTCACCCAGTTAAAGAATTCAATTAGATTTGTTTGGTATGCCCCCATCGCCCCATGAAGCCATGCTGCCTGTAGTCTTGTAGCCCATTTCATTCAAGATATTCTACCAACCCTTCCTAGGTTTCCATTAATTTCCCCACCACTGAGGTGAGACTAACTGGCCTATAGTTATTAGCCTCCTCCCTGCTGCCGCTCTTCTATAGAGTAACCAAGGCTGCTCTCCTCCTGTTCTCAGAATGTCGCCTGTTTCCAGTAAGCTGCTGAATGAGACCATCAGTTGAAATGTGCAATGTTTGTGTACTACACGTATTGTGTTGTGATGTATAAGTTGTCAGACGTGACTGGAAAAAGGGCTGTGCCCAGTTCACTTTCTGGTTAAAAAATTGAAAACAATCAGCGGGGGCAGCTAACACTTCCCCGAGTTCCTCTAGTATTCTTGGGTGTAGCGCATCCAGTCCCATAGCCTTGTTCAGCTTCAGAGCTGCATGTCCCTTCAGGACTTTTTCATCTGAAAATGGACTTGTGTCCACCTCCCCCCTTCCTTTGTTCCTCATGTTCAACAGTGGTCTGACCACCCCACGCTCCACTAAGACTGTACTTGTTGAGGATGCCTGCTTTCTCTTGGCCCTCTTCTGTGCCATCTCCCCCTCCCTATTCTCACTATCCCTCCTCTTGCTTTCCTCGTCACTTATGTACCTGATGGAAGTATTATCCCCATTAGCTATTCTTTCCTCCGTTTGTGCCTTTGCTCCCTTCACCGACTTTGCTGCTTCCCTGTTTTGCTTTCGTGCACCTCCCTCTCTTCTTCCTTCTGCGTTTCCCTGTAACTCCTTAATGCCACCCTTTTTTCATTCACAGAACCATAACAGTCTTTTTCCTTCTGTGGTTACTCACTTCCTTCACACAGAGGCTGGTTGTCTTAACTACGCCCTCCCTTATTCCCCCCACTGTCTCTCTACCTCTCCCAGGCACCCCCACAAGAGAGTTTCCAAGGCAGTCTTCCATGTCTTTAAAATCCACCCTCCTGAAGTCTAGAACCCTCATCCTCGTATGTTCTGCCTCTGTTCCCGTCAATATTAAACCACACTGTACAGTGACCAGTGGTAGCTAGGGAATGTCCACTGACGTTTGCAATGCTGTCCCCGTTTGTTGACTCACAATAAGGCAAAGCAGCTCTGCTCACTGACGTGCCTGGTCAGTAAAACATCCAGGAAAGCAGGTAAAGACTGACATCAGACTCATAATTCCCCATCCTCCATGGACGAGGCCCTGAGCTACTTCTCTACAAATTTTCTTGCGATCTGGGATATATATGCCCCACTAAAGAGATCCAGAGTCAGGGGCTCCCACTTACCCTGGGTAACCTCAAAACTCATGGAACAACTCCGAGCCAGAGACCGGGCCTGGAAACTTTTCAAGACCACTGGTTCTCAGTTGGCACAACAATACCGGTCCCTTCGAAATGCCTGCACACGTCTCATCGTCAGTCCAAATCAAACTACTTCAAACTGACGTTTAACAAAACACACCCACCCATCTCAATTCTGAAATCCATAAAATCCCTCCTCCTCCACCAACCCAACCCCACCCCACTCTCAACCTAGCAGGCAGAATCATAAATGACCCTTGCCAGGTTGCATCAGGATAAATGACCACTTCTCCACCACTACTGCCTCGCTTCTCTCCTCCCACCCCACCCACTTCCACTCGATCTCCCTAAGGACCCCTCTACTCTCCCTAACACACCACCCCAGGCATCATTCTCGCTCAGCCCGGTCAGCCAAGACCAGGTGTTAAAAATCTTACACTCTCTAAACACAACCAAAGGAAAATGCCCATCTGGATTAGACTAAAAAATGCTTCAACTCTCTGCCCCGGCCATAGCCTACCCCCTAACCATGCTCTATAATCTGTCATTTAAACTTGGTGCTGTCCCTACAAAATGGAAACAGGCCACAGTCATTCCACTCCCTAAGGGAGGAGACCCCTCCTCCCCTTCAAACTATCAGCCTATATCTCTGCTCCTCATCCTAGCCAAAATTCAAGAGCGCCTTGTTCTATCTCAGCTACACAACTATCTTGATACAATCTCCTTTTTCACCCCCTTTCAAGCAGGCTTCAGAAAAAATCACTTCACCACCACATCCCTCCTTCGCCTCACCAACTCCATCCTTACAGGTATTGACAACGGGGACATTACCGCAGCTATTTTCATAGACCTGGCAAAAGCCTTTGACACAGTCTCTCACCCCCTCTTGATATCTAAACTTGCCCAAACTGGTCTGACGACGACAGCACTCTGTTCCATTCATACTTGTCAGGCAGGTCACAAATAGTCCGCATCGGTACGGCTCTATCCTCCCCCCTCCCTGTCACCAGTGGCGTACCTCAAGGGTCTGTACTTGGCCCTCTGCTCTTCTCAATTTTCCTCAATGACCTGCCTGCTGTCTGCACACAATCTGGTATCCATATGTGCAGGCGATACAGTGATATTTGCCTCTGGCCCATCTGGAACCACTGTAGCATCTCACCTTCAGAAGGACTTCGACTCCATCCAGCACTGGTTCATTAAGAACCAACTATTTCTAAACTCAAAAAAAACTGTCTCCCTCACCTTCGGCTCCCGAGCCAAACTAACCCGGCTAAAGGATGCACCCACCTTCTTTACCTTGGATAGGACCCCACTTGAGGTCAGCTCCTCATATCGCTATCTCGGCGTCTGGCTGGATCAGCACCTTGATTTCTCAACACATGTAGAGGCTCTGCAAAAAAAATTACATCCCATGCTGGGCGCTCTCTATCGGAACAAGTTCTGCATCCCTACACAAACCAGGCAAGAAATGACACAAAAAAATGATCCTTCCAATTTTTGACTACTGCGATGTCATTTACGGTGCCGGACCCCAAACATCCTTAGCCACGCTTGACCCTATTTATAACTCCTTCTGCCGGTTTGCTTTGGATTGTCCGTCAAACACCCACCACTGCGACCTCTACAAATCCCTTGACCTCCCATCACTCCAAAATCGGCGATTGTTGCACTGCACTAGAATTACTGCTAAATTCTGGTCGCATACGCTGCCCTCCTACCTATCGACATCCCTAACACACGCCACCCACCTACCTACGATCTCAGGAACTCTGACTCCAGACTTCTCCACATCCCCCATAGATCCACCCGATCAGGTCAGGTTGCTTTCAGCTTCAGACTCCCCAAATTATGGAACTCTCTAGCAGCCGACATCAGACACACCACAAGTACTCCACATCGAAATGCCCTCCTCAAAACGCATTTCGCCACCAACTGCTTATGCCTTCCCCATCGCTGAACTCCCTGCTCAATTCTTATCAACTAACCTGGGCTCCATTTCTAAATCAGTACCATACGTCATTTTTGTTTGACCTCCTCTGTTACTGTTTGATATTCTCACCTACCCATCTAGTAGGTAAATCTAATCTCACCATGAAATTGTTGATACTGCTACTGTATCACTGCCTGTAAATACTGCTACTGTATCACTGCCTGTAATTACTCCTCACTTTGTAGTACTCTAGACACATCTCAGCTACTACACCCATCCCATTGGGCCTTTGCTGGATATCTACAAATTATGTATGTACTATTGTGCTTTATGTATTTATGTACTACACCCTTGTAACCCCCTACTCCCAGGGCACATCTGGAATAGAGCGGTACTCTGCTCAGTATGCCTTTCCTGGTAAATCTCTTAAATAAATAAATAAATAAAATAATTACAAGGATTTTTTTGGCTCCCACCCGCACCCCAGCCAATCTCTCCTTCGGGTCCCCACAAGGACCTATACTCATCCGGACTACTCCCTCCACCTGCCACCCCACATTGTGGGTACCCCGCTGTATCCCTTCATTGGGTGGGTCCCCATTCCTATGAAGGGAATTAACCTTACTGGTCATCCAGCGGTCCTGGGTGTTGCTGGGGTGGCCACGGATGGTCTGTGTGTTCCAGTGGCGAGGGTCTAAAAGGCAGTCATCCAACCAGTCACAGCGCCATTTTTCCCTCCATTTTTTCTTCCATGGAGGAGCACCGTGCAGGACGTCAAGGCAGACATCTGACATGCCCCCTTAGATAGTGGAGCCCTAATGCACTGCTGCTCTCCCAGCCTCCGCCAAGAGTCAGCAGGCGCTGGGCTTTCAACCCCAGCCTCCCCTCAAGAGAAGGCGAGCATTCAGACGCTCAAGCCTTCTCTCCCCAGCTGGCCTTCCGACGTCCAGGTCCGTTCCCAAACTGGAGTCTCTGGCATTGCAGTTATGAATCTTTCTGCTGCGCCGGCATGCCGATTACAAGGGTTTTTAATAGTGCATATCAAAAGGAACAACACTTACAGATACACAACATTGCAGAAACAAAGTGCCCCACCTCCAAAGCCCCAACTGGTTTAGAACATGTGCTGCTCCTCAGTAAGCGTTGTTCCCTTTGATATGCACTATTTAAAACCCCTTATAATTAAGAGTCTGGGGTCAGTGCCAGTCTTTGCCCACTTTCCTGTTTGTAAGCACCAGGTCCAGCACTACCCCATCTCAAGTGGATTCACTAGCTGTCGGGCCTTATCTAGTGACAGTTTCTGTGTTTCTATGAATAGCTTAATACTTCATATACTCAGTAATTACAATGTTTGAACCACCACAATTCTATTACAAATACCTTGTAAACTTAGCCTGCACACTCCACTAGCTCTCGTGCTTGCCATTCCTGTAACCTATGTACTTTACACACACATTCTACATTGGTTTTCAATTTTCCTTCTGGAATTCATTACTTGTACCTAGCTTTTATTGTTCATGTACATGTTCCTGTTGTTGTCCCTATATTTGTTACTGCTGTCTCGTTTCTGGCTGTATCCCCTTCCCGAGTGACACCTAAAAATGAGCCGAGGCTCGGTGTGCCTATCCTGGCCACCAGATTTTTAAATCAAGCAATCTACTGCTGACACAGAGCCATTTCCTGCAATGGCAGTGCTAGTGAGAGTCCATATACTGCTGCTCTCAATCCGGGCTCTCCAGCATCCCTGCTAGCTGCAGCATAAATACAGCTATTCTGGACTGATCCTACAGCAGCAGTGCTGAACAAGATCTCATGTATGAGGTTCACTCACAAACGATGAAAAGCCCCAGCATCAACAGTGATCCTACCAGGTCTACCTGAAAGTCACTCGATGTTTACTTGGAAGTGTTTTGAGTACAGATTGTCTCACTGTGATCCATACAAGCCCTGTGTTTCCTTTTCTATAGGAAATGATGTACAAAAAACACAAAAAACAGAGAGCTGGTGTCATAGAAACATGGACTTTGACGGCAGACAAGGACCACTTGGCCCACCCAGTCTGCCCATTTCCCTACCTACTGGATAAGCTGCAGATTCTAGTTAACCAACAGCCTATTTCCTGCAACCCCCCACTATAATTGCCTTATGTCTGTCCCATGCATGTTTGAATTCCTCCACTGTTTTAGACCCCACAACCTCTCCAGGAAGGCGGTTCCATGCCCACCACTCTTCCTGAAAAGAATTTCCTCACATTACCCTGGAAGCCGCCTCTAACTTTAAATTGTGCCCTTGTTCTTACATGTCTCTTTTTCTGAAAGATGCTACCCTCCTGGACTTTGTTGATTCCTTGAGGTACTTAAAGTTTCTATCATGTCCCCCTGTCCCTCCTTTCATCAAGGGTATACATATTACGCTTCTCTCAATCTCTCTTCATATGGTTTCTGATGTAGACCCTGCACCATTTTAGTTGCCCTCCTCTAGACTGCTTCCATCCTGTCCATGTCCTTGCATAGATGGGGTCTCCAAACTGCACGCAGTACTCCGATGGGGTCTCACCAACTGTCTGTATAGAGGATAACCACTTCCTTTTCTACTTGTGATGCCCTCCCATGCATCCCAGTATCCCCTGGCTTTCCCTACTGACTTCTCACATTGTATACCCACCTTTAGGTCATCTGACATGACTACACCCAGATCCTTTCCATTATTGTTGTTGTTAGTACCTCCCTGCTATTGTGTACTCTTCTCCTGGATTTGTATTTCCCAGGTGCATTACTTTGCACTTCTTTGCATTGAATCTAAGTTGCCATATGTCTGACCATACCTCCAACCTTGCCAAGTTCCTTCTCATCCTTTCTACCCCCCTCCCTTGTGTATCAACTCTGTTACAGATCTTTGTGTCATCCGCAAGTGTCCATCATATTCATCTCATACCATCCACACAGCTGCCACATTCAATATGTGAAATGCCTCCCCTTCCATAATTAGCTAATAGAGAATTATGCTAAACCTATAAGTTATTTTCCCTGTAAAAGCTGTATTTTAAAGACTGGTTCCAAGTCTGCTATTGTTCCATCATTATCAGCCTTTTAGTAAACATGGAGGGCATTTTTGACGTACACACTGGTGGTACCGTTTTAGAATGGTCTGGTGTAGTATACACCCTTTTCAGCCACAAAGTTCCTATTGTAGAACAGCCAACAATAGAAGAGCTGAGCAAGGACAAAAAGAAAAAATTACTCACCTTAGTAATGTTGTTTCTTCTAATGGAGTCTTGCTATATATTATGACATATGCAGTGAGTCCCAACCTACAAACTGCTCCGGAGGTGAAAGAGTTAACTTTCCATGCCAGGCATGGAACACTGAGCTCGAGCTCGGTTGAAACTCTGTCTGTTGTTCTTCAAATTCAAACCGTCAGATCTTTATGAGCTAAACTCACTGAGGTCCTGTGTGGAAGCTGTAAACCTACACTAGCCAACTGGCTACTAAACATAAGAACACATTTTTTGGTCCCAAAACAAAGACTCAAGTCAGGAGACCCAAAAAATGAAAAACACAACACCAAGTCACCCCAAGAAAGGAGGGTGAAAAAACAACAAGGTGGGCACCTACTAGTGCCAACACTGCACTGCCACCACATCCCAAAACAGAGTTTCTGAGAGGGCAGGTGGGGGGGGGGGTCATAATAGAACAAGACTCCATTAGAAGAAACAACATTACCAAGGTGAGTAATTTTTTCTTCAAACATGAAGTCTTGCTATATTATGACATATGCAGACTACACAGCAGTGCCTCCATGGAGGAGGAACAGAACCTACTTAGGAAATAGGCTCTGAAGCACAGCTGTGCCAAACCAAGCATCACTCCTAGCCTGGATGTCCAGGGAGTAATGCTTGGTAAAAGTGTGAACTGTTTTCCAGGTAGCTGCTTGACATATCTCTAGAATAGGGATGTCCCTGGCAGCAGCCAGGGAAGCAGCTGTACCTCTGGTAGAGTGATCCCTCAGGCCTGAGGGAGGAACCTTACCCAGTTTCTCATAGCAAAATTGGATACAAGAAACAATCCACCTAACAATGGATCTTTTAGTGGCAGGTTTCCCTTTACCAACCTCACCATAAGTGAGGAACAGTTGGAGGGAGTCAAACCTGTGACCCTCGGTACGCTCTATGTAGTAACTAAGGGCTCTCTTCACATCTAAGCTGTGCTGCCTCCTCTTGCCAGAGGAGGAATGGTCAGTAAAGTACACTGGAAGAGATATAGATTGATTAAGGTGGAAATCTGAAACCACCTAAGGCAAGAACTTCCTGTTAGTCCTGAGGACCACCTTATCTATGTGAAAGGAGATAAAATCAGGCTCCACTGACAAAGCTTGTAACTCACTTATGCGTCTGGCAGAAGTGATGGCTACCAGAAACACAGTTTTCTAAGTCAAGTACTTAAGCTCTGCTGAAGACAAAGGCTCAAAGGGGGGTTGCATAAGCTGAGCAATGCAAACATTAAGATCCCAGGCGGGGGCAGGGTCCCTGAATGGAGGGTTGGTGTGAAGCAATCCCTTGAAAAACTTGGAGAATATAGGGTGAGCAGAAAGACAGGAAGGCTTACCTGCTGAAATAAAAGCAGACAGCTGCCAGATGCACTTTCAGGGTAGCTGGCCTCAGCTCCAAGGTATTTAAGTGGATCATATAATCCAGGACTGTGGGCAAATCAGCAGATTCTGGGGGAATATGCTTTCCAGAGCACCATATGGAAAACCATTTCCATTTGGAATTATAAGTAGCCCTGGAGGAAGGTTTTCTAGAAGCCTTCAGGATATCCATTACACCTTGGGAGAGGTGTAACTCAGCAAACTAACTCTTCAAGAGCCAGGCCTTGAGATTGAGAGATTTGAGGTTCGGGTACCAAACCCTCCCCTGAGCACAGGTTAACAGGTTGTAATTCCTGGGAAAACACAGGGGAAGATGGACTGCTAAGGACAGTAGGAGTGGATACCAGGGCTGTCTGGCCCAGTCTGGAGCAATCAGGATCATCTTGCAGGGTTGAGATCTGATTTTGACTAGCACTTTGAACAGGAGAGGGAAGGGAGGAAAAGCATAGAGAAACTTCCCTTCCCAATTGAGAACTAAGGCATCCAGAGGGACTGCGCCCAACACTGGGGGCCTGCAGCAAAAAAAGGGGAAGTTGGTGATTGTCTGGGGCTGCAAAAAGATCTATCTGCAGGGTGCCCCACCTGGCAAATATCACCTCCAAGACCAGGGGGTCCAGTGACCATTCGTGATGGCCCTGGGAAATCCTGCTGAGAGCATCTGCCAGGACATTGTCCTTGCCTGGGAGGTGAACTGCCATAAGGGAGGTGTTCAGGGAGTAAGCCAGAGACCACAACTTCATTGCTTCGGTGCACAAGGCCGTAGACCGAGAGCCCCCTTGCTTGTTGATGTACCACATTGTGGTGGTGGTGTCTGTTCTGACCTGTACAACTTTGTTCTGCACAGATTTGGAAAAAGCTTGAAGTGCAAGAAAAGCTGCTCTGAGTTCCAACAGATTGATGTGGGGCAGAGATTCCTGAGGGGACCACAACCCCGGGTAGTGAGGTCGCCCATGTGAGCTCCCCATCCCAAGAGGGATACATCTGTAGTAAGGATTAAGGAGTGAGACTGAGTGACAAAAGGAACCCCTTGTCTCAGACTGCTCTGATCCTGCCACTACTGTAGGGTCTGGACCAGGGTTCGAGTCACTGGGATCAATTTGGTTAGAGGGCCTTTCCTTTCAGACCAAAAGGCTCTCAAATGGAACTGAATGTCCCTCATCTGAAATCTTGCTCCCTGCACTACTGCTGTAGAAGCAGCCATGTGCCCCAGGAGCTGTAGAAAATGCCTTGCTGGTCAAGACACCTGCAGGGTGAATGAGGAGGCCAGAGAGACCAGGGTCCTTGCCCTGTCCAAAGGAAGGAAGGCTCTGGCTTTCTCTCTGTGTTCAGCTCATGCCTATGAAGGTGAGGGAGCTGGACAGGCTCTAGAACTGACTTTGAAAGATTCAGAAGGAAACCTAGAGAGGTGAGCAGTTGCTGAGTTATCTGTAGGTGTAACTTGACTTGGTCTGGGGACTGGCCTACTATGAGCCAGTCCGTCCAGGTAAGGAAGATGGCAATTTTCTGCCTTCTTAGAGAAGCAACTGCTACTGCCAGGCATTTTGTGAATACCCTTGGAGCAGAGGTGAGGCCAAAGGGCATTACTCTGAACTGGTAATGGCCTGAGGGCAGCTCGAACCTGAGGTACTTTCGATGGGAGCTTCTGAAGAGAATATGGAAGTAGGCATCTTTGAGGTCCAGGGATGCTAGCCAGTCCTCTGGCCTTAGAGAGGGTAGAATAATTCCCAGAGTCACCATTTTGAATTTTGGTTTTAAAAGGTGCTAATTTAAGTATCTGAGATCCAGGATGGGCCACCATTCTCCCGTCTTTTTTGGGGTAAGGAAGTACCTGGAGTACAACCCTTTGCCCTGGTGTAGGGGTGGAACCCTTTCCACAGCTCTGAGAGCCAGGAGGGAAGAGACCTCTGCCTCTAGGGCAAGTGCCTCTGGTGGATTTGCAGGTGGAAAGGATTCTGGTTCTCATCTTTGGAAACTTTTTGAAGCTAAGAACCAGTCCCTGGCTTACTACTTCCAGGACCCACTTGTCTGATGTCAGAGACTCCCAGTCCTGGACAAAGTAAGCCAGCCTGCCCCCTACAGGTAGCTGAGAATCGGCCCTGGCAACCCCATCAAGGTGCCTGCTTGGCAGGGGCTTTGGGCTGAGGGGTGGAAGCAGGTCTGCTTGTACCCTGTCTGCCTCTCCCTCTAAAGAACCCCCTTTGGGCATAAGCAGAAGAGGAGGCCTGGGCTTGGTAAAAAGGCCTATGAAAAGGCCTTCCCCTGCCCCTGGGAAGCTGCCTTTGAGGAGTGGCCTGCCTTTCCTTGGCCTGTGCACTCCTATAGGTGGTCCTATACTCATCCATTTTCTTCATGTAATTCTCTGTCTGCTCCCCAAACAGGGAATTACCATGGCCTTAGTCTGGGTATCCTGTGACAGGCTAGTACATCTGAGCCAAGCCATTCTGCGAAGTGCCACAGATGTAGCCATGACTCTTGATGACACATCATTTGAGTCCACTGCAGCATGGAATTGCACCTTGGATGCCTCAATACCATCAGCAGCCACCTGCTCCAGCTCCTTGGCAAGCTGGCCAGGGACCTGTTTTGCTAGAGCCATAACAGTATCCCATCTGGATTCTGAATCTAGCAACATAAGCCATATAATTTGCCTGTCTGAGTCCCAAGGATGCTGCCATGCACTGTTTCTTTGCCATGGCATCAATCCTCCTAGAGTCCTTGTCCGGGGGGTGTGAAGCCAAGGGAATATCTGCCTTGTCACAGGCTGCAGCCTGCACTACCCCAACATGGCTGCATTGTTGTGTAAGGAACTCTGTATCAGAGCCTGACAATGTGTACCTCTTGTCCATTCTCTTATCCACAGAAGGTATAGTGTGAGAAGTTTTTAGAATTTTACATGTCTGTTTCCCAAAAGATTTATGCAAGGGAATAGACAGTCTCCTAGACTCTGGGATATCTATCATTTCCACACAGTCAGGCTCCTCTTGATCGTCCACAGCTACCTCCATAGGAAGCTGGAGGGTTTCAGCCACTTTTTTATAAAACATAAAATGAGAAGGGGACTCAGAAAGCCTAGGAGGAGACACTCCTGAAGGTCTGTCTGGGAGATGTCCGGGTCAATGGGCACATCCAGACTTTCAAATCCACATTCACTCTCCTCATACTCCTCTTCCCCCTCCTCCGGTTCATAATATTCCTCTAAATCATACTCTTGAACCGGTGGAACCAGCCGAACCGGACGCTTACCTGATGGTGCCGGTTCGGTCGGAACCAGGGAAAGCAACTGGACAATTTTAATCGCTTTGGCTATTTCTTCAGTGGTTGGAGATGAAAGTTTTGGCTCCACACCAGCTGATTTCCTAGTCCTTTTTGCTGGAACTGACTCCTCAGAGTCGGTTCTCCTTTTGACTGAGGAAGTCTTGCCCTGGTCAGAGGGTACTCCCTCTGGTTCGGTTGGAACCGAACCGGGCTGGCCATCTGGTTCAGCGGACTTTCTGGCCTCCCTGTCCCTGAGCCTACCAACTCTCTTTTCCAGGGTAGTTGCAGGAAAATTTTTACAAATCTGGCAGTCTGCATTGAGGTGGTCAAACCCCAGACAATAAAAACGGGTGGTGTGGGGGTCAGCCTTGGCAAAGACTTCCCCACACACACTGCAGTGTTGAAACCCAGTGGGGTTTTTCTTTTGGGTTTCTCAGACATAGTGCCAGTCCTAACCAAACTTACCCGTTTATGGCAATCCGCCAGGTAAGACCCTCTTAACGGTTCCCAACCGTGTCATGGGTCGTGGAAAAAACCATAATAAAATCCGTTTTTTTTTTAGAACCAGTAACCACACTCTAATCACAGATTAAGATATTTTAAACAACCTGATCGGTTCAAACCGAACCGATAAACCGTTTATAAGTTCCACACAGAAGAGAATTAATGTAAACCTATCTAGTACTTACAAATACCACAGACAGAGCTTGAACCAACCGGTTGCAGTTTAAATTTGGTCGAAAACCGAGAAAAACAATACTTTAACCGACAAAATGAACTGAGCAGAAGGAGAAATCTCCGGAGCGACTGTTCAGTGAGGTGGAGTAAAGAATCTGACAGTTTGAGTTTTTTTTTTTTTATTTAGTTGTTTAACCAGGTATAGCACACTAAGCTGAAAGCTTTTTTACAGGAGCGACCTGGGAGCACAAGGAGGTTAAGTGACTTGCTCAGGGTCACACAGTATGCAAGTGGAAGCTGTGGGATTCAAACCCAGGTCTGGTCTGCTGGATGTCACTATATTTGCAGCTCAGAGCCTTAGACCACTGCGCTATACTGCCTCCCAGTTTGAAGAACAACAGACAGAGTTTCAACCGAACTCGAGGTCAGCGTTCCATGCCAGGCATGGAAAGTTAACTCTTTCACCTCCGGAGCAGTTCGAAGGTTGGGACTCACTGCATATGTTATAATATAGCAAGACTTCATGTTGTTTGAAACACATCATACAGTTCTAAAATGGTCCTCACCTCCAGCGTATAACTAAACACCAATAATGAAAGCAATTTTTAAAACATTTTTAAGGATTTCAAAGGTGCTGTACAAACAATTACATTTATATTTTATTTATTTATTCAATCTTGGATTACGATACTTTTGAGCAGGAGACTGCTCTTTTACAAAGGTTCCACGTTGTAAAGGGTGGGTATACATATATTGGGGGTTTAGGAGTATCTAGCTAGGTGAGTAAACAGACAAAAATACATTGTAAATAGGAAACAGAGATGGTTTTAACACTAGGATTATTCAGGCAACAGTAGCAGCCTAGGTGATATTGTCAGGTAAAAGACAGTAAGCAGCTATCCAGAAAGGAGAGTGGGGCACTTGAGTTTGGGGGGCATGATGACTATTTAGGGGATGTGGGAGAAGAGAGTGCAAGGTATTACAGGGCAAAAACAAGGACAATTCAGGGTAGAAGGACAAAGTAGGAGTAGCGTGGAGATGGTAATAACCTGAAAGGTGAATAAGACCGGGGTCAACTCAGAAGGGGGGGGAGATGTGGAGTAATTGGAAAGTACAGTCACAGTAGCTTTTCTTCAGTAGGTGTTGTCTTAGCTTTGTCTTGAAAAGCCCCAACACTGCGTGGCATCAAATTCAGTGCCAAGGTTACTGAGCCAAAGTGGTGCCCAGTAGGCATATGACCTCTGCCCTTAGGAGGTTCTGCAGTGAGGGATGGTGAGAACCTGATGATCAGAGTTCCTGGTGCGGTGTGCACCTGTGAATAAGCTTAATAGGTTTGTGACTCCAGGAGGTTGAAGTCTGAGTAGTGATTTTTTAGCTAAGAGGCAGGTTTGGTATTGCATCCTGTTTTCAAGTTGTAGCCACCTGGCTTGCTCATAAAGGTCACATGTGTGCGTTAGTCGGAGAAATTAGTGAGCAGCCTGCAGGCTTCTTTTGGGCTACTGCTATCCTCGTGAGTGAGGTGGAAGTGGCCGAGCTGTATATGACCAATCCATAGTCGATGAAGGAGACAACTGTGCTATGGATTGAGGTTTGGAGTACTTCAGGTGTTAGGCATTTCTTGTGCCTGTGCAGGAGCTCAATTCTTATGTTGACTGTTTTGGCCGCATTCTCAATGTGTTCTGCATAGGAGAGAGAACGGTCAAACATAACCTCCCGGTATTTGAATTGCTCCACTCGTTCAAGTGAAACCCCTGCGCAGTTAGTGATGTTAAGGGATGCTGTGTTGTGTTTGCTTCTAGCACTGCTAAAAAGCATTACTTTTGTCTTTTTATAGTTCAGAACCATCTTGTGGGCTCTGAACCAATCTTCAGTTTGTTTAAAAGCATGCTGTAGCTGATAGTTTAGGGTGTGAGGGTCATGTTGACAAGTAAAAATAACAGCATCATCTGCACGGAGAAGCATCCGTTGGCCACACGATCAAGGTAGGCTATTTAGAAAGATGCTGAAAAGGAGGGGTCCTAGGATTGACCCCTGTGGAACTCCACAATGAACTGGCAGGGGCCCAGACATGATGTTTCCAATCTTTACCTGTTGGTAACGATCAGCTAGATAGCTTTTGAACCAGTTAGTAGTGGGGTTAGAGAGGCCTATCGAGGTGAGTTGTTGAAGTAGTAGGGAGTGACTGACAATGTCAAAGGCCTTTGTTAGATCAACAAAGGCCGCGCCAACAAGGTTACCCTGGTCCAGTGAACTGTGTATGCAGCTGGTGAACTCCAGAAGAGCTACGGAGGTACTGTGCCCTTTCTGAAATCCATGTTGTTCTGGTCACTGAATGTTGTATTTATTAAGGTATTCAACCAGCTGGTCTGAGACTATATGCTCCAGTGCTTTTGACAGTGGTGGAAGGATAGAAATAGGCTATAATTGGCATGCAGTGCCTGGTCACCGCCTTGTGCACTGGAGTTACCAGGGCTGACTTCCAAGCTTGGGGGAACTGAGCCAGCTGCAGGGATAAGTTCAGTAGTTTAGTAATGGGAGCCAGGATTTCAACAAGTGCACGGGAAATGAATTTGAGGTAGAGTGTATCACCGCTTTTCCTGGATTTTCCATGTACCTTACGAATGTACTTTCTTGCTTGGTTGTAGTTGACAGACTTGAAATAGAAGGAAGGGGGATGTTTGAGTGGGCCCTAGGCTTTGGCTTGAGCTGGGGTTGGTTTCTTCAAAAGAATTTGTCGGAAGTACACTGTTAAGGTCAGTAAATGCTTTGTTAAACGTGTTAGGATCAAAAAGCCATCTCGGTGGCACGGAGGGTTGAGGTGCTGGCGCCCTACCTCACACCATGCCGACGAGCCGGGTTCAGGAATGGACTCAGGTTGCTGGGGGTCGGCAGAGGAAGAGGAGTACTGAGTGTCCGTAGGATTGCTCTCCTCTCCTGGGGTGGGTTACAGAGTCGCTTCACTCTGCAGCAGCCCCCGCTGGAAACCGAGAGCACTACAGAAAGTGTTGCAATGTGGGAAGTGTTAGAAAATGAGAAAATACACTCTGGATTGGCCGAATGACGGCATCTAGTCTACTGGCACCCTCCAGGCTTCCTGCGGGCTAGTCTGCCTCAGCAGCGCCCAGAGGCTGAAGTAAAAATATAGTGTGCTGGGCCGCCACCACTTGTGTCTTCCCCCTCGGAGAAGAGGGACCCACTCGGCGAGAGGGTAACGCCGAGCTACCTCAGAGGTTGGCTGCAATATGAGGTGAGGGCTCTAGGGGGCTAAATGGAGGAGTGCCGGTCACCTTGGCTGCCTGAAGGAGAGGTGGATCCGGGGCACGGTAGGGGAGAAAATAGATTAAAAAATAGGATCAAACTACATAATGATGAGGAAGATTTCAAAGTGAGTTGGAACAAATAGTTTTTTTAAATATGGCCTAGTGGCACAAAGGTTAAGGAGGCTGGCTCTGGTGGGGAGGGTACAGGGTTCAGGGCTGGGGTGGAACACAATGTTTTAAGCATGCACGGGACAGTCATAAGGCAATTCTAGGGGGTGGGGGTAGGAAGAAGTAGGCTGCTGGTTAACTAGGATCTGCAGCTTATCCATTAGGTAGGGAAATGGGCAGACTGAGTGGGCCAAGCGGTCCTTATCTGCCGTCAAAATCTATATAAAACCCCACTGTATTTACTTAAGTTCAGTTATAGTAACAGAATGTGAACCAGTATCTGAAAATCAGCTTCAACAGAAAACACATGCTTGCAGGTTAAACGTAGTTTTCCTTTTAAATGTTTTAACCAAGTAAAATTATTTTCTATGATGAGCCAATCCAAATGTGATTAAAAAAAGATTCATTACTTCCTACGTGCACCACTACCTCAGGGAACTGGTTTCCTAGGTTCACCACACTGGGTTAAAAAGTGTTCATCCCTTACTCTATTTTGAAAATGGTACATGTACAATTGCTACCCTGCCCATGGTGTGATCAGGCCTTGCTCACATACCTTGCTCTCTCCTTCAATGACTATGACAGGCACAGTAGTGGCAGGCCAGCGGTGCTTGGCTGGTAGAGGTTTGTCACAATTCCAAAGCACAATAATCTGAAACACAATTTGTAAAGTACAGTTTAAAAAGATTCCAAACATGTAAACGATTCCTAATCCAGAAAATATTTCAGCAAATCTGTATTTACTCACTGCACAATTTTATAGTTAACATGTTTCTGATTACCAGCCAGCTAATGTTATTCTGTTATTTTCTCTCTCTCCCAATTTTCTCCTTTTATTTCTTTACCAGCCCCATCAATCTAGCACTCCTCTAGCATCTTCCACAGATGTAGCTCTAGGGCCGTGGCACTCTAGGAAGTGTTCCACAGCAGTGCCTTGCCAGTACTCACTGCAGGCACATTTACATGGCTGCAACTGCATTGCAGCAAATGACCGCTTGAGCTGCTGCGATGAAAATGCTGTCGTAGGAACGTTTACCTGATCATGGTTAAGTTGTTCCCTGCTCCCCTCCCTGAACGGCTGCCAAGTTGGGGATGCACTCCAGAGCGAGCGGTGTGAGTGGCCACGTGCAGGGGCTACACCACTTACTTCGGCACACAGTCTATGGTCCCTGCATCCTTCTGCTCAGCTCCTGTGCTTATGGCTCCTTTCCAGCGTGGCTTGCATTGGTGGAGAGAGGAGCCATGTAAACTTAATACGGACAGAGGTTTGAGGTCGGGCCAGCACAGGAGTTGCCAAAAGAATCATCATGGAGCAGCCATATAAACATGGTTTATAACTCAAATATCTTAAAGGGAATCGGTACGATTCCCTATATGATTATTTCAACAGCTACCCCTAGCTGTGCAGAAACTGACTGAAAAGGACACATTTAAACCTGGCCCAGTGGCATGAAGGGGTGAGGCATTCATGCCTTACCTCCTGCCATGCTGGTGACCCGCTTTCCCGATGCAAGTGGGTCATCAGTGGTCAGTTGGGGACAGAGAGGATCAAGCGTCCGAAGGACTTCTCTCCTCTCCTGGGGTGGGTGAGGCACCGCTCCCACCGAACGACTGCCACCAGGTGGAGGTTGGTGGTAGGTCAGGCAGTGACAAGGAAGCTAGGGTGCTGCATGGCTGCAGTATGCGTGCACCTCCTCAGGCACACGTCAGGAAAGGGAAAGGAGGCAAAAGGAGGAAAAGTGGAGCTAGCGGGCTCCATGAAAGCCCTGCCATGCGGCCCCAACTTGGTGATCCTGGGCAACTCTAGATTGCACTTGGGGGGGGGCAGCCTTCCCCTTCCTGGCCCTGGCACAGGAGGGGAATCCATGGGGAATCAGCCCGGGAGGAATCCGAATTGGGAGGCAAGTCAGGAATGAACAGAATCCTCAAAAAGGCCCAAAGCACCACCTGCTAGCTCCATGGTGGGGAGACACAGAAGAAAAAAGGATACATTTTGAAAACGACTTGGAAAAAAATACTTTTTAAATAGGGATGTGGAGGCATCCATTTTGTGGACAGGAAGACTTGTGATGATGTCACTGCCTCACCAGTGTTGACAGTGTACAGTACAACAAGTGAGAACAGTTTGGTTGTGCTGTCAAGGATCGTATTATATTCTGAAGGACACCCTGGCTTTTAAGTTTGGCGGAGCGTAACAAAGGAATCCAGTGCTTTTCTTCATGATCTAACATGATCAGTCTGTAGGAGAAGTTTGTTTTAACCTGCTTTATTTCACACCGTTACAGCTGCTGAGGCAGTAACATCATCACAGCACCCTTCTTGTCCACAAAATGGATTCCTACACATCACCATTTTTTTTTTTTTTTAAGTATTTTTCTGCCTTACTGAAGACATTTTCTAAATATAATCCAGCAGTTTACATACTAGATCCTCATAATAACCCTTTATAATAATTACGTAAGGAATTGTACAGATTCCCTTTAAGCTGGTCCAGCACCACTGAGATACTCCTCCCTCCCTCTTCCCTTTCTGGTGTCTTGGGACACTAGGTCACCAGCTTTCTTCTCTACCATGCTTCCCAGCAGGTACCGAGAGAGAGTTTGTTTAACAGTCACATGTTATATTGGAGTTCCAGTAATATTTACCATAGTTCAATCTTTAACATTCCAGAAACAGATGCTTCAAACTTGGGTTTGTAGACATCAATTACAAATGTTGTGGCTTTGGTGACAAAAACTGGGAACCTGAGAAGAAACTTAAGACAGCACTGTCCCCCCTCAACCCCACAGACCAATGTTGGCCTTTTTAATCAAAAACAAGAGGAGGTGACAGTTTTGTACACATGGACTGCACAGCAGGGATTCATTTTAATGCCAATTTCATTTTTTTAAAATAGCGTTATCTAGGCACTGTTGAAATGCCAGAAGTGTGCTGCATTCAGTTAAACGGAAGACTGCGTGTTGGCATTACCAAATCACTGTGGTGCTCCTTGCTAACATAGGGGAGAAAAAAACCACCAAAAAACAACTACTGATTCACAGTCTATGATGCATGTCTAATAAGACTCCAAATGTTCCATAGGGGTGGAAAGTATCTCTTGAAATTTACAACATGTTATTTATCACCAAGTACATTCTAGTCGGATGGAACACTTCCTCAGGAACCCATTTCTCACTGTATAGTTGAATTAATGGGACAGATTCCGATAACAAGGGACTAATTGATAAATGGGTAAATTTTTCTGCGTGCCCAGTGTCCCCATTAACACGTTTCTATTGGTCCTCTTTCAATGTTGTTCAGTTAATTGCTGGAAGTGTTTTCTCTCTGTTTGTTTGATGTTACTGCTCACCTGTGCACAGTATTGAGACTTGGCTACAGCTACGAGGAGTTTCAAGATGGGCTGTGACTGGGATACCAGAGGGGTTACTGCGTGGATAACAGCTGTGAACTTAGGGGTGGGCTTGAGACCTAGATAGAGTGTAGGAAAAAAGAAAAAGCATTACAAAGGATATAAACAACTCACCTGTGCCAGACAGAGTGGTAACTCAAACACAGCAATATACAGACTTACAAGCAATAGAATGAGACATAGAAACATATAATTTGTCAGCTGAAAAGGACAGGTAAGCCCATTTAGAGTGCAGTATGTTCCCTACCTAACAATATACCCCAGACTCTGTTTGGTCACAGGCGTCCCTCCCTCCTCCCTTACCTCTGTTTACAATACCCATGCCAATTCCACGCATGCTTTAAGCTCCGAACTGTCTTCACCCCCCCACCTCCTCTGACAGTCTACTGCACAAGTCCACCACCCTTTCTCTGAAGATATTTCCTCACATCCCTTAAACTCCTCCCCCTCACGCTTCATGGCATGCCCTCATGTTATGGTTCTCCTCCTCCTATTTAAGAGACTCCCTTCCTGCACCCTGTTCACCCCCAGAAGATACTCATAGGTCTTAATCATGCCCCCCCTCGCTCTCCTCTCTTCTAGGGAGTACATGAGCAGCTCCCAGTCTCTCCTCGTATGGTTTCTCATGCAACCCCTGCGCCATTTTAGCAGCCCTCCTCTGGACTGCTTCCACCCTGTCAGTGTCCTTGTGGAGGTGCAGCCTCCAGAAGTGGACACAGTTCTCTAAGTGGGGTCTCGTAGTTGAACGATACAGGGGCAACGCCACCTCCCTTCTTTTGCTAGAGATCCCCCTCCCTATGCACCCCAGCATCCTGCTTGCTTTGCCTGCTGCCCTGTCGCACTGCCCTGCCACCTTGAGATAATCAGATATGATGATCCCAAGGTCCCTTTCTAGCTTGGTAGCTGTAAGTACCCCTATGTTACACACAATCCCCAAGTTTCCCTGCCCTAGGTGCAGGACTTTGCACTTTTCGGCACCGAAACCCAGCTGCCACTCTCCAGACCATGTATCTAGTTTCCCCAGCTCTCTTTGCTTCCCTCAACCCCCTCCTGGGTGTCCACTCTGTTGTAGATTTTTGTGTTTTGTGTCATCCACAAACACACACACCTTCCCCTCCAGTTCATTTGCAATATCACTTATGAAGACACTGAAGAGAAAATAGCCCAGTACTGATTCCTGTTGGACTCCACTGGTCAGTCTCCCATGCTCTGTGTGACAGCCATTTAT
This sequence comes from Neoceratodus forsteri, assembly GCA_016271365.2. Taxonomy (NCBI): domain Eukaryota; kingdom Metazoa; phylum Chordata; order Ceratodontiformes; family Ceratodontidae; genus Neoceratodus; species Neoceratodus forsteri. The sequence continues at coordinate 655,379,152 of CM057455.1, read as the reverse complement.
CATTAGCCTCTCCCTCCTATTGTTCAAGGAGTTTGATCCCCAGCACACCACCCTTGTATTTCATCAGCCTCCTGTGTGGAACAGTGTCAAAGGCCTTACTGAAGTCTAGACAGGACCCATCCACTGCCCTCCCCTGATCCACCCGAGAGCTGTTTGACATGACCTCGCCTCTGAAACAGCAACGAAATGGAAGTTTTATGTTATGTTTAATGGATCTGAAAAAAAAAAACATCGCACAGCCATTGCTTCATTTTCCTTTTTTCTAAGTTTCTAAGTGTAAAATGTTCTTAATAAATCTGAGAATAATGGAAGTGTGGGTATAAACATCAATGGAACTACATTCTGATCTGTTTCCAGCATAAGGACTCAAGGAGGTCATGTGTGGTGGTAATGAAGTCTTAGAAAATGGTTTTGGTAAATACTTGAACCTGATTGGTAAATAGAATTCTAAAACCATTTGGCAGTGGCCCAACACTGCCCCCCCCCAAAAAAAAAGTACTTCCCTGCTCTTCTTGCCATTAACTGATGTAAGCAGAAGATTTGCAAAATAAATTTATTGTTAAAGCTGTTTTAAAACATTTTTAAGATTTGCCTATCTTATAGGGATGCTTGGATTTCGGATGCATAAAATGGATGCATCAGATCTCAATCCGTTTTTAGGATTTTTGGTATTGCTGGCAGATTATCCAAAATTCTAAAAAGCACATCTATGATGGATTCAGAATTTCAGATTTTGATATCCTAAATCCAAAATCAGTCTTGTAGCTAGCTTTATAAAACCTGAAGTTGCATCCTGCATTTCCAGTTTGGCGGTTCTAGCGTCATCACAGTTCTCCAGTGAGAGGTGTGACAGAACTGTCCCCTTGCTGCTGACTTCTGATCATCTGAGAGTTTCTCCTGTTTCCGTAACTTTTTTGAGCTGTTTATCTGCTGCTCGCACAGGTACTTTTATTATTGTAAAAGTGATTGCTACTGCTGCAAAAGTAATAGTTTTACTGTCAGTGAGACGTGTGTGTGTGTGTGTTTTCTCGTCTGCTGGTGGCTGACTGCTTAGCTGAGACTGTGGTGCTGCTAGGCAAAGATTCCGCTGTAGTAAAGTCAAAACAAGGGCCCCTTGACAAAGAACGTTCAGTGGTTTGAAGCGTGGGGTCTCTGTACTTGTCCTAGCCTCCCCTAACAAATGTATTATTCCAAGCATTACTTTAGCCTCCAAGCCTTTTTTGCACACTCATTTTTTGCAAATTACTGGTCTCAGATTTTTTGAGTGCAGCATATTTCATGTGTGTCCAGCCAATTTTGTGGTTCTCTGCACTCTCCAGTAACAACGTGCCTCCTCATGGAACACCAATTATCCTTCTCCAGCATAAAGCCTCCTCCTATAGTACAAAGCCTCCTCCTCCTCCAGCACCAAGACCTCTTACACCACAAAATAAGTGTCCTCCAGCAACAAGCATCCTTCCAACACCAACAAAGAAGCCTCCTGTCATGCAGATCATCCTCATACAGCACTAAGCCTCGTACTCTACCACCAACGCATGTTCCAGAACCAAAGAAGCATCATAACACACCAAGCCTCCTCCTACAGCACAAAGCCTCCGCCACCATCACCAAAGACTCATACTCCTGTACCAAAGCATCATCCTGATCCTGACACACAAAGCCTCCTCCTAAGGCACAAAGCCTCCTCATCCACCACCGTGCATCATCTTACAGCACAGAACAAGTCATCTTCCCCCAATAAAGCAGCATACGCCACCTTAAAAGCCACCTCTTCCATCAGCAAGTATCCTACAGCATAATGCCTCCTATTTACTACCAATGCACCACCTGCCTTCTCCTCCTGCACCACAAAAGCCTCCCATTCTATTGCAAAATACATCTACTCCCCTTCACACCCCCTTCAAAATCCCTTTCCCCATGCTTTCCCCCATTATCATCCAAATGGCTGCTCCCTTGCCTATCCATCATAACTGGAGCCACTTCTCTCCACGCCCTTCTCTCTCAACTAGACCTTACTCCTACGCCTCCTAAAATTTCAGCTCTCCACTCCAAGCCACTCTCCGCTTCACCTAGACCCACAAACATGCCCTGGTTCAAGAGTACCAAGCTTCACCTCATCATTATCTCCCTACTACTCCTCTCTTCAGGTGACATAAATCCTAACCCCGGACCCTCATTCGGTATTATGACTAACTCTCCCCTCCTCCTTTCCACCCCCTCTACCCCTACCCTTGTCCCTCTCCCCTGTGGCCTAAAAATCCTCCACTTCAACATCTGTAGTCTCTTTTCAAAGCTCGACCTGCTCCTTCCAATGGTAGCATCCCTTAATCCTGATATCCTCACGCTATCAGAAACCTGGCTAACCAACAAGATTCCTGATTCTTCCACTACAATCCCAGAGTATGCAGTAACCAGTCAAGACCACACTGGCAGGGGTGGGGGGGGTAGCTATCTACTCCTCCTCTCTCAAAACCACTACTGTTTTTTCAACAACAGTCCCCAAGGCCTACAAAGCCATCGTCACAAGACTTACTCTTCCTTGCTCTGCACCAATTTACATTGCAGGTATCCACTGCCGTCCTGGTTTACACCACCCCTGTAGTAACAGAACTTATCATTACCATTGGGTCCCATACCCCCTCAGGTGAGCTCTACCTATTAGGGGATCTAAACTGGTTGTCTCCTAACCTAGATAAAACTCGCACTGACATAGCTGCCCTTAACCTGACCCAACTGATCAAGGAGCCTACATGCCTGAACCATAAAACCCCAAACCACTCTCTTATTGACTGGGCCCTTATCTCCCATCCCCACAGGGTAACCTAATCCTGCCTGTTGCCAGATGCTCTTAGTGACCATCACATGATATACCTAGTCAGAAAGGTTCACAGACCTAGGGCCCCCCCACAAACTAATAACGATCCGCTCCTATAAATCACTAGAACTCACTCCTCTTCATCACGACTTAACTCAAGTGGACTGGTCTCCCATATCCTTAACCAATTCTATAGATCAAGCTCTGGATTACTTCACCACTAATTTTACCACAATCTGGAACAAGCATGCTCCCATAAAGCAAGTCAGAGTGCGTGGTAGCTACCTCCACTGGGTTACCCCTGAGCTCTCGGCTTGCCAACAAGCATGTGACATTGCATGGAAAACCCATAAAACCTCCCAACTCGCAAGTGATCTCATCATCTACCGTACACTCCACAACGCCTGTACCAAAGCCATCCACCTGGCTAAGGAAGAATATTTTCGGGACACTTTTAACACTAATATAGACAGCCTGAAGTTTTGGACTGTAGTTACTAACATACTAAAATGCCAGTAGAATAGGCCTAACGGTCTCTCAAGTCTGCTCGATTTTCAGCACCCGCACTGAGGGACGATTTTGGTGTCCCCCCCCCCCCGGGTTATACTGTCCCCAGTCCCAGATGTTCCACCTGTATTGGGCCTGGTCAGATTTACCCGCCCCTCTCTTAAAACCTGTCCAGTCTCCACCTCTACCAGCTCCTGACTTAGAGTTACACAGAATGATTTCATACATTTATACAGTTTAGTAGCAATTATAGTGATACAGCTGTGCACAAGCTGGTAATTACAGAGAGGATGCAATGGGGAGAAGTGGGAGGAGTGAGGTGGAGTGCCGCACGAGTTGGCATTGTCAAGTGTGGAGAGATCGAGGCCACATTTAGAGACAGGAGCAGCTGCGAGCGTTAAACAGTTGGCTCCGAAGGGCGGTTTTGAAGTTGGAGATTGTGGGGGCATTGGAGATGGGAGCAGGGAGAGAGTTAAACCAGGATGGGGCTCTGTAGCAGAAGGACCTCTGACCATGGCTGGTCCTGGTTCTGGGGACCAGGAGAGCGCTCATGTTTGAGGTTTGGGTTGCGATAGTGGGTTGGGTGTGGCGGATGGAGGCTGTCACCCCGGGTGGGGAGAGCCCGAGCAGAGTTTTTTTCGTGAGGAGGCAGGTTTGATAGCATAGCCGTTCATCTAGGTTAAGTAGTTTTGCCTCGTCATAGAGTTGACAAGTATGTGTGAGCCTGGGGGTACCAGTAATCAGCCTGCAGGCCTTATTTAGGGTGAGGCGAATTTTGTTGAGGGCGGTAGTGTTATAAAGTACAGTTAGGTAAGAACTTACCGTAACAGCAGATCTTCGAGAGAGGCTCTTGCAGTAGGTAACTACATATACAGGACTGGCCGACGTGACAGGCGCAGGAAAATTCCTTGCTAGCAGTCCCTGGCGAGGGACCGCCCCCGTCAGGTGACCAGCATCAGGAGACGCCGGTATAAAGGGGCGGTGTCCCTGACGCCACCTTCCAGTTCTTTCCGCCACGGGCCAGAAAAGGCCAGGACGAGAGAGGAGCGATATTTCCTCACTGGAAAAGGAGCTGAAAAGCCTAGGGGATGGAAGACTGGAAGGTATTATTTACTGCAAGAGCCTCTCTCGAAGACCTACTGTTACGGTAAGTTCTTACGTAACTGTACTATCTTACTTCGAGAGGGCTCTTGCAGTAGGTAATTACATATAGGACTGAGTCCCAAGCAGTCTGGAATAAAGAGAGGCACCGGGAGGAGGGAAAACTACTCCAAAGAGTAGTTCTAGCTGCGAAAGCCTCGAGACAAGAGGCCTTGCAGAACAGCCAGCCCGAAGCCTGCTCTATGGCGAGAGGCAACATCCAAACTGTAATGTTTAGTAAAGGTATGGACGGAAGTCCAGGTGGCGGCAGCACAAATGTCTGCCATAGACACATTTTTGAAACAGGCCGCTGAGGCAGCTACTACTCTGGTGGAGTGGCCTCTTACTTGACCCGGGAGGGTCTTGTATTTGTCATAACAGAAAGTGATGCAATGAGCCAACCACTTAGACAGGCATTGCTTGGAAACAGCATTGCCTTCCCTTTTATGAGCAAAAGAGACAAACAATTGATCAGTCTTTCTGAGATCCTTCGTCCTGTTGGTGTAGTATCTCAAAATCCGGTGAACATCCATAGTATGGAGTAAATACTCCCCTTGATTAAAGTACTGCGTAAAAAAGGCAGGTAACTCTATGGACTGATTTAGAGTAGATTCAGCTACTACTTTAGGGAGAAACTTAGGATTCGTGCGAAGAGCTACACGTTCCTTGTGAAAATTCAAGTATGGGATTTTACACATCAGGGCCTGGAGCTTGGAAAGTCTCCGGGCAGAAGTGATGGCCACCAGGAAGCGAGTCTTCCATGAAAGGAACTTCAAATCCGCAGAAGCTGCAAGTTCGAAGGGAGGGAGAGTAAGTTTCTCGAGGACAAAGTTCAAGTCCCAAGGGGGAGCAGGAGTACGGATGGGGGGCCTCAAATGGAGGACCCCTCTGAGAAAGGTCTTAGAGACCTCCAGTTGAGCGAAAGTTTGTCTGCGAAGGGAACATGGTAGGCCAAGATGGCCGCCATGTGTACCTTCAGAGAAGAATGACTGAGACCCAGGTCAAACAGATGACGTAGATACTCCAGCAGAAGCCCCGCTGAACAGGAGAAGGGTTCCACGTTCTTGGAAGCAGCCCAGATAGTGAATCTTTTCCACTTCATGGCATAAGTGGATCTGGTGGAGGGTTTTCTAGTCTCCACCAAAATCTCCGCCACTTTGGGAGACACTCCAAAACGGGACTGGGCTAAGTCTGCAGGAGCCATGCATGCAGTTGAAGGGATTTGAGGCCTGGATGGACCAGGGTCCCCTGATCCTGAGTCAGTAAACCTCGAGAGAGAGGAAGAGGAAGAGGAGGATCCTCTGAGTATTGTTGTAGAAGAGAGAACCAAACTTACCTGGGCCAGAAAGGAGTGATCAGAATCATTCGTGCTCCTTCTGAAGCTAGTTTCTGCAAGTCTCGTGGGATAAGTGGAATTGGGGGAAAGGCATAGACGAATCTGTCCTTCCAGTCTAGAGACAGAGCGTCACTCCAAAAAGCGCCTCGCTCTGGAATGAGCGTGCAGATGACGGGAAGTTTTGCGCTTAGAGGGATGCTAATAGGCTTCCACCTGTGGTGTTCCTCAAAGTCGGAAGATATTGTCTAGGGACCCTTGGTCCAGTTCCCACTCATGAGTCAGAGCAGAAAGCATGATTTAGTTTGTCTGGCTAGGGTGCTGCATCTTTTGAACGTGAATTGCCGTGAGGTGAAGGTCGTGTTGTGTTGCCCAATCCCAAACCCTCATTGCCTCCCTGCAAAGAGGGTAGGACAGAGTCCCACCCTGTTTGTTGATGTACCACACCACGCACATGTTGTCCATCTGGACGGCTAGGTGGCCAGGAAGGATGTATTGGTGAAGGGCTTGGAGAGCATACAACACTGCCTGAAGCTCGAGCACACTGATGTGGAGAGCTTGTTCTAGCTTGGACCAGGAGCCCTGGGTCCAATAAGGGCCTAGATGGGCTCCCCAACCTTCGCCTGAGGAGTCTGTGCTTAGGGTCTGGGAGGGGGGAGGAAGAAAGAAAGGAACTCCCCGAAACAGGTTCTCTCAAACCATCCACCATTGTAAGTCTCGAAGCATCGGCGATGAGATCAGAACTGGGTGATCCAGGTCGTCCACTAGCTGATCCCATTGAGAACGTAGAGTCCACTGAGAAATCCTCATGTGGAGTCGAGTGCGAGGAACCAACGGGATAGCAGCCGCCATGAGCCCGAGAAGGCGAAGGACCGACCTCTCAGAGACTGTCCTGCGGTCGGACAACATACTTACTTGGGTCTGGAGGGTGAACGCCCTGTCCGGAGGCAGGAAGGCCTTGCCTATGGCCGTATCGAGAATCGCCCCAATAAACTGTAGCCTCTGGGATGGGTCCAGATGAGACTTGGAATGGTTGATGGTAATACCCAGGCAGGTAAAAACCTGCTGGGTAAGGGAGAGGTAATGCAGGAGTTCCTCCCTGGACGAGGCTGCCAGGAGCCAATCGTCCAGGTATATGAAAACCTGCACTCCCCTGGTACGCAGATGGGCCGCCACTACTGCCAGGCACTTGCTAAATACTCGGGGAGCCGAGGATAGACCAAACGGGAGCGCCTTGAACTGGTAGTGGTCCCCCTGAAACGCAAAACGAAGGTATCTGCGATGAGATGGGCGAATGGGAATGTGCAGATAAGCATCCTGCATATCCAGAGCACAAAGCCATTGACCCGGCCAGAGGAGGGGCAGAAGGCTCTGCAAAGAGAGCATCCTGAACCTTTTGTACTCTACGTAAAGATTCAGGGAACTGAGATCTAAAATTGGTCTGAGATCTCCTGTCTTCTTTGGGACCAGGAAAAAATGGAAATAGTAACCCGCCCCTCACAGATGAAGGCGGACGGACTCTATCGCTTGTTTCAGCAGGAGAGCCGAAATTTCCTCCTGGACCAAGAGAAGATGTTCCCGTGAATACGACGACTTCAGAAGGGGGTGGCGGGGTGGTTTCTGAAGAAACTCTATCGAGTGTCCTTCTGCTATGAGCTGGAGAACCCAAGAATCTGGGTTGTCCTCTCCCATCCCGAAGGTGGAGGGAAACCTCCTCCTACTCGGTTCCTCCGGGAGTCCGGAGGCAGTGGGAGAGGAAGGAGTCAGGTGGTGGGGCAGCGCCCGAGCTGAAGCACCCAGCTGCTTTTGGGCGGGGGTGGGGCTTAGCAGCTGTGGGGGCCCAGCGTTTTGTGGCCTGCCTTCCCTGGGGCTTCGCCTTTGGCTGATTCTGTCTGCGAAAGGGACGGTGGTGCTGCTGCTGATGGGGATGGTACATGGAATCAACTGACTTCACTGCCGTCCCCTTCTCCTGCAAATCGGTGATGATGTCCTTGACATCACCGCCAAAAAGCACCGACCCCCAGAAGGGTGCTTCCTGGCTAGCAGATTGCACCTCCGGGACCAACCCTGACACTTGGAGCCAAGCATGACGCCATAGGCCTACAGCGAAAAGCTGAGCTCCGCCCAGTAGTGTCCACTGCATCGTATGTCGCACGAAGCATGTGTTGACTGGCCGAACGAGCAGAGCAGACAAGATCAGCCAACTCCTGCTTGACTTGAGAGTCAGGCAAGGAGTACAGTTTGGCTTCCACCTGAGTCAGAATGGCCTTCTGGTAGTCCCCCATATGGCCGACATAGTTCAGGGCCCTGATCCCCAGCGTGGAGGAACGTAAATCTTTCTCCCATACTGGTCCAGAAGGCGTGATTCCTTATCAGGTGGTGACGAGCTAAGATGTTTGGGGTTCGCCGACCGGCTGTGAGCGGCGCTAATCACGACAGAGTCAGCACGAGGGTGAGAATCCAGAAAATCAACACCCTCTGGAGCCTGATATAGCCTGTTTGACTTCCTAGGAAGTGGGGCTAAGGACGACGGCCGTTTCCATATTGTGGTAACAAGGTCGGCGTGAGGCTCTATCCAGGGTGGCACCAAGGTAGGAGCGGTCACGGGCAGATCCAGATGTTCAGCTAGTTTCAGACGCTGAGGATCTGGTTCCAGGGAGAGCCATTGATGAACCTCCTGGATTTTCCTAAGCAACTCCGTAAAAGAAGGATCCTCCGGAGGAGACTTCAGAGGGGTCCTCGGCCTGGGCTTCGACGGAGAGCATGGCTCGTCGTCTCTCTCGGAGCAACCGTCGGAAGAATCCGAGGAGTCCGAGGGTGAAGAGAAGGACGAAGAGGAAAACAACTCCTTTTCCCGACCCGGGGGAGGAACAGACCCTTTGGGAAGTCCCCGGGAAAGCGTGTCCTGCCCTTCTCTGGATCCAGGCGGAAGAACCCTGGAATCCGGAGGTGGTGAGGGAGTGTGACGCCTTGGACGTACGAGAACCTGGGACGGCACCATCGTCGGAAGGTGGCTCTTGACCTCTTTGGTGAGCTGAGCCTTGGCCTCAGCCCACCAGGAGGCCAGAGTCTCCTGCAGGTCCACCGCCGGCCGTGAGGGCGGTGGAGGAGGAGGAGGCGGGGGGTAAGGATACAGGTTGTAACCGTATGGAGCGTATCCAAAACCCGGCTGCGGGTAGCCCACGTCGGGTATTGTGGCATCGGGTACTGCGGCGTCGGGAAGCCTGGCGCCGGGTACTGGGGTGCCAGATACTGCGATCCCAGGTACGCCGGCGACGGATAGGACAGAGGGTGCCCGGGAGCCGGGGGGCTGCCAGAGCAGACGGCCCGGCCGGTGGCCTCACGGGTGGGTCCATAGTGGAGGGCCCGATGGGAGCGGGATGTCTCCCGGAGTCGGTAAAGCTGGCGTCGGAGGTACCAAGGTCGGAGGGGCCGGCGTCGGAGCCAACGTCCGGGGAGCTGAGGTCAGTGGCGGAAGGACTGACGGGGAAAAAATCCCCGGGGTCGAGCTGCGGAGACTCTGGTTCCCCAGATGGCAGTGAAGGCTGCGGGGAACCTGGTACGATGGACGTGGGGGGTCCTTCGTCGGTTCCTTCGCCAGCCGGACGTCGGACGAGGCGATGTGTGGCTTAGGGGCGAGCTCCCGGGGTGGCGCCGGAGGAGCCGGCGTCCGACTTATGAGAGCCATCACCGGAGGCGGCCCGAGTAGAGTGATCGGCCTGGTCTGGTGGAGAGGAGGCCGCGCGCCGCCCTGAAGGGTTGGACATCTTACCGGCCCTCTCCGGGCGGACGTCTGAGGAGCCGACGCCCGGCTTACCGGAGTCACCCACAGTGGTAGGCCGCAAGCCTGCGGCCGAACCAGGGGCGGAGGCCTCCAACTGCCCAGAGGCACCCGCAAGGCCCGAGCGCAAGCCAGACGGGCGGGCAGACGCCCCCTCGGAAACCTCCAAGGCGGCCATCGAGGAGCGATCCCCCAGAGGGGATGTTACCTGCGTCCCAGCGGCTCCCCAAGGAGATGCGGTGGAGAAGCCCTTGTCCCGGTGCCTCTCCTTCTCCTTCTTCTTCTTCTTCCGATGGCCTTCAGGGGAAGTGTATGCCTGCCTCAGTTTTTTGAGCTCCTTCTCCATTTAACTCATTTTCTTCTTCAGAATATGGGCTTCCAGGGATTGCTGCTGCCTTTTCCGGGTAGCCGCGTTGAAACTGAGGCAGTGCTGGCACTTCTCGATCGGGTGATCGGGGCCTAGGCAGAACAGGAACAGGGAGTGGCCGTCCTTGTGTAGTAGTTGGGCGCCGCACGAATCGCACTTATTCTTGTGTTCGGAGGGTGTAGGGGACGACATACACAGACGATTGTACTGACGTTAGTCGAAACATCAATTATTTTCGTTAAAAAAACGACGAAGGTAGGGCTGACGAAGCACAAACTTTTCCGCAAGGCGCTGCACGAGCTAACGGTGGGAAAGAACAGGAAGGCGGGCGTCAGGGACCGCCCCTTTATACCGACGTCTCCTGACACCGGTCACCTGACCTGGGGCGGTCCCTCGCCAAGGACTGCTAGCTAGAAATTTTCCGTGGGTCCTGCCGCCGTCAGTCCTATGTGTAATTACCTACTGCAAGAGCCTTCTCGAAGTAAGATCTGATATTTTCTTGCTGGGGGTCAGGCCCCCCCCCTTTTATGCAATCCTTCACATGACTTTCACAAAGAGCATGTGAATACCGCAAGCTCTCTTCTCAGTTTCCAGGACTGTTCACATTTCAGTTTGATACAGAAATGAGAACATCGTTTCAAAACATTAAAGAGTGTTACCTGAATGTGGAGCTACTGAAAGGATGGCATGTTGGGAGATGCCTAGACAGCTAATGAGAACACAGTGTAAAACTCCATATGAAGAGACTTGCTGAAGGTGGGGCCTCATTTAATGGCAACCTGTCATATTTAACATTGCATAAAAGGGGGGGGGAGGGCCTGACCCCCAGCAAGAAAATATCAGCTATAATCAGCACGTGTTCATTAAACAGCATTCCAAAAACAAATGTGAACTGCAAGCCATTCCATCCTATACTTACTCATTTACTTTTTATTAAGTCTAGGTTTTTCTCCTTTTGCCAGTGCACATCACCCCCTTTAGGCAAGGGCAACCACCCAGCCCCACTAACCTTTATCCATGCCCCGCACCCCACTAAGGGCCATGAAGGGGAGATCCCAAGCCCCAAGGGGGAACTGGTGTGCAGCAGAATTCAGGGAGTGGGGGATCAGACAGTACTGGGGCTTTTTCCACCTTTTTTCCCCTCCACCCTCTAGACGGTGATGTAAGCCTAGTGGTGGCCTCAGTAACCACAGCAGAGCCTCTGGGGGGAGCACACTCCCTGTCCAGCCACAGAGGTCAACACAGTACTATGCCAAGCACCATTCTCTCGCCGGGCAGGGAAAAGCTGCCACTGGCAGTACTTTCCATCAGTTAACATGGCTACTCACATCATACATCCCTAGTTCCTGCCCAAACCCATGCTGCAAACATAGCACTGTGACATGCCAATACTGGGCCAACAGGCAACCAATGCTATTCCTTTTTTTTTGTCCCCGGGGTCCCCAACCAGTAATTCCTTTAGTCAGACACCAAATCCCTATGCCTGTCCTCAAGAGACCCTGTCTGTTGATCTACCTGTGATCTTTGTAGCTCATCCACAGCACACTACTGTACTGCCTCCCTGGCTATGCTCCCCAGGGCTGGGGACATCATTCAACTCCTGTGGCTTCCTTTTCCACTCTATCCGACCAAATTTGGTGTAGGTGAAGACCCAGAGATCCCCCTGGCGGCTAGGGTCCGGACTGGAGTTGGAGGACAGATGAAGGCTTCATCCTCCTAGACTGGGTGCCTTTTTCCCCTGTAAACCCCCCCTCTCCTATGAACACAGCAGTGACGTCATCAGGTGCCAGCCGCACACCAAAGTCCTTACTCCATACCACTCCCCTGCACCTCCACCTGTGGTCACCCAGGTGGTGTAACAGCAGGACATGGTACCATCCCCACCCCGATGGACTGACCCTCCCTCGGCTGGCTCCGACAATCCTGGCTTATTTCCGAACCCTAGTCGTTGCGTGTGGTAGTGCTACTGCTGCCCCACTGGGTTGGCTAAGCCATTTCATCCTTGACTGAGAAATGAAACAGAAAGCACTGCCAGATTATCAGGGTGCCACTGTATAATGTTTTACAGCCCCCTGAGGAAGCGTTAGTAATGACATGAAATACTGAGGAATAGCTTCATTCTTTGGGAACTGTGCACAGTTGGTTTGCTGGTATGTACTTTATAAATGCTGAAATAAATGTATAGTTTGGCTCATTAATCACTGTTCTCAGCAAGCTGATATATTTCCGGGGACGGAATGTGCACTGAACACTTATTCCATCCCTGAAAACTGCAGATGTGGGAATGAAAGTAGGATCACGGTCACTTAGACAGATCCTCTAATCCTGATACTTGGTCTCTGCCTGAGGTCATAATAGTGGTCACTGAGTAATGGTGACTGATGTTGCCAAATTCCATTTTCTACATTTAAGATTCTGGGAGCAAATGCATTTCATTCTACTTACTCATGTTCTTTCTCAGACCCTGTTTAAACTGTTTTGGCTCTCGTCCATTTGACATAATCCAATGAGCTCTGTGTTGCATCGGTGCTAACCTACTCTAGCTTATGTTTAGCACTCCCATTCTGCCCTGATGCTGTTCGGACGTGTTCCAGATTTATTCCTTGGTACCCTGGACATTATTTATTTCAGTTTTAACAATAAGTTATTGCCTCAGTCCTCCTTTTATTCCATTATTTCTGTATTTTATCTTATACCTTTCCATTACTTATACTACTGACCTAGTCAAGCTATAACACAGTGGCCCTGATCATAATCCTCCATTTGCGACATCACAATTATTACCACTCTACAAATGCATTATGCTGCTGGGTCGGTGTATAGACTCCTGTGATGTCCAAGGACAATTTGTAGAACACCTTTGTATCATGTAGGAGGAGGGAGTGGTACAGCCACTTAATTCAACAGGTGAACACAGCACAGGTAGGTGTAGAAGCATGACTACAAAACAAATCATGGCACCTCCCATGGAACTCGGCCCCCAGGAGTCCGGAGGGACAGGTGTGCACCCAGATATTATGCCCAGACATATATGCACATTTGAACTTCTGACTTAATAGTGAGGAATGCAATGATTCACCAACATACACAACAAACCTAAATAAGAGAGGTTGTAAAAAACTAAGAACAAAGCTTAGGGAGGGAAGCACTCACAGCACCCACAGACACACACGTGGCTTTACCTAGACTGGCGTAGTAGAAAGGAAAATCTCCCAGATATGCAGAGTATTGTGGTAGTGCAAACAGTCCTCCGGGAGGCTTGTTCCATATCAAGCTGTTGCGGGATATGTGCTTAAATATTCTGTCCTGAATAATCTGAGGGAAACACAAATAAGGACAAACTATTAGCCATCTGACTAACATTTCCGACCGTAGCAGTATCATGTATACTGAACAAGATATACAGGTTACTCACCTGTAACAGGAGTTCTAGGAATGGTATATGTTGTTCATCCACACTTATTGGCAGGTTCCTTGCCGCTTTAAATCTTGCCGGAAGGTCTTCAAGCTGGCTCCTCCCACCTACCCGGGTGGTAAAACTCTCGGCTCCGCCCCATGACGCCAGATCTAGCCCGCTGGAAGCCAGGTCTGTAAAGGCGCTCGGGGACGTCGGAGGGTCGGTGGATGAACACCATACCACTCCTAGAACTCCTGTTACAGGTGAGTAACCTGTATTTCTAGGACATGGATATGTTGTTCATCCACACTTATTGGCAGACTCCTAGCAGTTCTCCGGGAGAAGGGAGGCAAGGCACACACCCCTATTTAGGAATAGAGACTGGAGAACCGAGGCCCCAAAACCAGCATCCCGTGTGACTCAAGGTCGATGTGGTAGTGGGTAATAAAGGTATGTGCCGACTTCCAGGTAGCAGCCCTGCAGATATCCTGGATAGGGACATCCTGGAAGCAGCTACCGATGCAGCGGTATGGCGGTAGAATGAGCTCTTATCCCTCTGGAGGCTCCATGCCCGCCAACCTATAGCAGAGATCTATGCAGGAGGTGACCCACCTGCTTATCATCCGGCTTGGCTGCAGGTCTGCCAGGTGCGGCTTCAGCATAGGTGACAAACAGCTGGCGAACCTCTCCCCAAACTTCAGCCATCTGCTCCTTATAATAATCGAGCGCTCTTCTAGGGTCCAAAGTATGGAGCCTATACTCGGCCTCCGAGGTGTGATTGGGGTAGAACACCAGCAGAGTCAACACCTGGTTAAGGTGAAACTCAGACACCACCTTCGGAAGGAACTTCGGGTGGGGGCGCAGGACAACCTTGTCCCTGTGGAAGACCAGATAAGGAGACTCGATGGAAAGCGCCTGGAGCTCGCCCATCTTTCTGGCTGACGTAATAGCCACCAAGAAGGCGGTCTTCCACGACAGGTGGGAGATATCGCACCTGTGCATCAGTTCGAATGGCTTGCCCATGAGCTTGGCCAATACCAGCAGTAGATCCCACGGAGGTGGAGGTTCTCGCACCAGAGGGGAAATGTGATCAAGGCCTTTGAAAAAGCGCCAGACCACCTTCTCCTGCGCCACCGACTGCTTCCCAGCCCGCGCCCGGTAAGCAGAGATGGCTGCCAGGTGCACCTTAAGGGTCATCGACCGAAGCCCTTGCTGAGAAAGGGACCACAGGTAGTCCAGAATGCTTGCCAAGGACAGGCGGAAGGGTCCAAGCCTTCCCTGACACCAAATGGAGAATCTCTTCCATTTGAAGGCATAGCATTTCCTGGTCGACTCCTTACGGGACGCCTCAACGACGCTGAGGACCTCGTCGGAAAGACCCAAGGCCTGGAACTCTAGCCACTCAGGAACCAGGCCGTCAGGTGCAGGGATTGAAGGTCCAGATGGAATACCTTCCCCTGGTTGACTGAGATCAGGTCCGGGCGGGCTGGAAGCCGTGTCGGGAGCCTGGAGCTGAGACTGAGGAGTTCTGGATACCAGAACTGGCGGGGCCAGTCTGGGGCTACCAGAATCACCTGCGCCTTGTCCCTCCTCGCCTTGAGAAGCACCTTGTGGATCAAGGGAAATGGGGGAAAGGCGTAGAAGAGGCCCGGGGTCCACGGCCTCGAGAAGGCATCCCTCTGCAACAAGCCCTGCTGAGGGCGGTGGGCATGGAACAGTCTCAGCTTCGCATTCTCCCTGGAGGCAAACAGGTCCACCTGAGGCATGCCCCAGTGGGAGAACAGATCTTGTACTACCTCCGGCAGGAGAGACCACTCGTGAGACGCAGCCCCTATCCGGCTTGGGGCATCAGCCAGGGTGCTGGAGGTTCCTGCCACGTGAATGGCTAGGAGATCCGCCTCCAGGCTGCGCACGAGGGATCAAATGCGGAGAGCTTCCTTACATAACAGCATGGAGCGCGTCCCGCGCCCTGGCAGTTCAGGTAGTACATGGTCGTGGTATTGTCCGTCTGGACCTGAACCACTTGACCCCGTAGAAACGGAGCGAAGGTGGTGAGAGCTAGACGGACCGCTCGGAGCTCCAGCAGGTTGATATGGCATCGGGACTCCCGAGGGGACCAGAGGCCGTGCGCTCTGTGCTCCCCCAGATGGGCATCCCAACCCATCAGAGATGCATCGGTCGATGGAGAGACCCTCGGCTCAGGGCGGACGAACGGGATGCCCTCCTGCAGATGTGCCGGGAACGATCCACCATTGGAGAGCGTTCCACATCTCCTGGGTCACTGTCACAGGTTGGTCCAATGGATCGCAGCATTGTAACCACTGGCTGGCCAGTCCCCACTGAAGGGGACGCATGTACCAATGGGCCCAATGGACCACGCTGGTACAGGCCGCCATGAGGCCCAGGAGGCGCAGGAAGTCCCGGGCAGGGCGCGATTGCCCAACCAGAAATGATTGGGCAAAGGAGGAAAGAACCTCGGCCCTGTCCGCCGGGAGCCGAGCTCTGGCTCAAAGAGAGTCGAGCTCTGCCCCGATGAAGAGTATCATCTGCTTCAGCACAAGTTGCAACTTGGCCTCGTTGATGAGGAGGCCAATCTGAGAGCAAACCTGGAGGGCCAGATCTCTGACCGCGCCCCTCCGCTCTGGAGGGCTGCAATCAGCCAGTCGCCTGGGCAGGGTACATCCGGACCTCTTCGGCACGCAGAGGAATGCTGTCACCACTGCCATGCATTTGGTGAAGACCCTGGGAGATAGGGAGGCCAAGGGCATGGCCCAGAACTCGTAAAGGGATCCCTCCGCTCTGAAGTGGAGGAATCTCTGATGAGACGGACGGATCGGGACGTGAAAGAATGCGTCCTGGAGGTCCAGGGAACAGAATCACATGCCTCCTTCCAAGGATGGAATTATCTGAGCCAGAGTGACCATCCTGAAGGTCCGAGACCTTAGGAACCTGTTCAGGTCGTGCAGGTAGAGGATGGGGCGCTAGCCCCCCCGTCCGTTTTGGGACCAGAAAATACCTGGACACAAACCCTGGGTCTGGAGGAGGATCTGTCACCTTCCTGATCACCTCTTTTTCGAGGAGCAGGGCAATATCGGCTCGGCGGGCCGACAGCGAAGCTGCGGACCCCGTGGCCCCCCGAGGGACGATGGCTCGAAAGGGTGGGGTCTGCTCGAATTCCAGAGGCAGGCCCTTTCCTACCACCTCCAACACCCAGCGGTCCGTGGTGATAGCGGACCAGGCGGAAAGGAAGTGGTGGAGCCGTCCCCCCATGGGGGGAACCCAGTGGGGAGTGACGAGGCTGGGGGCGGCACCCCTCAACCCGTCACTGGGCAGGCTTGGAAGAGGGACCGGCCGAGGGACCTCCTGGGCCTTTACCTCCCTGCTTCCTGTTGGAGGAAGCCGCGGGCTTGGGTTTGGGACGCCAAGCGCGAGCCTGCTGGCCCTGTTGCTGGTGCTGTTGGGTCGGTCGTGCTGCAGGGGCTGAAGGACGAAAGGACTTATGCTGTTGTTGACGGCGGCCCTTGTCCCTCTGGGCGGAGGTGACTGAGTCCAGAGTGGCACTGGACTTTTCGATCCGCTGGAGGTGTCCCTCCACTCCAGGGCCGAAGAGGTCAGTCCCCAGAAGGGGACATCCGCCAACTTGTGCTGGGTATCTGCCGTGAAGGTGGATATCCTCAGCCACTCCCTGCGACACATAGCCACTGTGGCCGCTACTGACCTGGCACAGGAAACACCTATGTCCAGAGCAGTCTGAAGATGCTGCTTCACCACCGCCCTACCCTGGTCTCGCACCTGACGGACCGTGGTCTGCAGGTCGGCCGGGAGATGAGGGACAACCTCATCCAGGGAGCCCATGAGGGCGTGGGAGAAGTGTGCCATCAGCACGGCTGAGCTGGCCTGTCGGAGGCCGAGGGAGGATGCAGCGTACACCTTGCGCCTGGCAAAGTCCAGCTTTTTGGACTCTTTGTCGGGGTGCTTATCCACGTCTCGAGTGTTACCGGAACACCGGAAGACGCTGTCGGTGACTAACCCCTCGGCAGAGGGGTGCTCCGGGAAACCGGGCAAAGAGCTGGTAGGGACCGCATACTTCCTGGCCATCCTGGCCGAGGGCGCAGGACAGGAAGCAGACCGCTGGCAAAGCTCCAAGGCTGGGCCGACAATGGCCTCAGCCACCGGAAAGGTCACTGTGGGGGAATCCCCTTGTTCCAGTATCTCCGTCAGGGGACACTTGGCCCGTTTGGACACGGGCTCGAGCTGCATCCCGGTGGACTCCGAGATGAGTCGAAGCAGACCCAAGAAGGATGATGGGCTATCGTCCAATGACTGGCCCCCAGAGGACTCCAGGTCGACCTGCCTGGAGAACAGGAGTCGCCATCGTACTCAAGAGTCTGCAAGAGCTGCCTCGCCCTGAGCCACCTCCACCTGCCGAGGACGGTTGGGAGTGAGGGTGACCGACAACCTGTGGGGCAGGCCGTGACCCGACCAAGAATCCTTGGTCGGTGCCCCAGACTTCAGTTGTGGAGGCGGAGGTTCCACCACAATCGGTGGAGCAGCCGGTTTCGGCCGAACAACCGGCCCAGGAATGGGCATCTCGACTGGGGCGAGCAGTTGCTTTGGTTGTTCGGGCGACAGCCACTTGATGGCCGGGGGCTAAACCGGAGTCGGTTTAGTCCGGACAACAGCACCGCTGCCACATAAGCTCCCTCGTAATGTCGAGGTACTTGACGCCAAAGCCTCCTCATCCGGGAGGAAGAGGACGAGGAGAACGGTGTCACCGCTACTGGTATCGAGATCGCCGATGGCGGAACGGCTTGACCAGATGAAGTCCGAGACCGAGACCCTCGGGAGACCGGTATGGTCTGGGAAGCGGGGACACCCGCTCTTTCCTCGGCTCGGGCACTTTATCCGGGGACTGCGGCCTTCGGCAGATCCTCGGTCTCCACCGGGGGAACCGGTGAAGGTGGGTTGTCGGCTTCACCAGTTGACAGCCCGTCCGACGGGTCGAGGAAAATCTTGACTGCGTTGACGGAAGTCTCGGCAGGCTGGCCTGACGGGGACACCATGAAGACAGCGGCCTGAGCCGCAACTTCGACCGAAGTCGACGGTCGGCTGTCCGGGGAAGGAGACCTCTCCCGCTCCCATGAACGCCGATTGTGGGACTTACCCTTCGACTCCTTCTTCTTGGGCTGAGAAGAATGTCCTGAAGGCCCCTCTCCCTTCGTGGAAAGGGACTGATAAAGCTCCTTGAATGAAGCCGTGTACGAGGAACTCAGAGAGAGCGGGATAAATGCCGCGGCCGAGGAGGAGGAAGATGCGGCCTGGGCCGCCGCCTCCTCCTCGAGGGCGATCATATGCTCGAGCTGCTCAGCCGAGCCAGCTGCTGCAGACACCGTCCAATGAGCCTCTTTGGATTTTACCGGCGAGTAACGCTTCTCAGGGCGCCAGAGCTTCAATCGGGCAGCGCGATCTTCCAGGACGGTGGCCGAAAAAGAGCGGCACAACTCGCAGGCGGAGTGCGGATCCGTCCTGGACATTTTCTGCCTGCAAGGGCACGTCCGAAAGCCGGGAATCGATTTGTCCATCACAGCCACGAGGGATGATGAAGACCGAAGTTTAGAAAACTTCAAAACTAGTTTTGGACGAACCGAAGAGTTAGGATCCAGTCTAAAACGCAAAGCGCTAAGGAGGGAACCTGAGCTTCCAAGCGGTAAGGAAGATCTGACGTCATGGGGCGGACCCGAGAGTTTTACCACCCGGGTGGGTGGGAGGAGCCAGCATGAAGACCTTCCGGCAAGATTTAAAGCGATAAGGAACCTGCCAATAAGTGTGGATGAACAACATATCCATGTCCCTAGAAATTAACTTTAAGAAGTTGTGAGGCTTTATTAAAAGCTTTCCAACTGCAGATATTCCATCCTCGCTTAGGGTAGCTCCTCCTACAATCTCAGCCACACTGGGAAGCAAACCATAGCAGTGATCTCTTGTGTGAGTGCCTAAAAGCAGGGACCCTTACAATGTTGCGGCTGTAAGTAAGAGAAGTACAGCATATACCTTGTTTAAATACTTTGTTATACCCCCTCTTCACTGGGTCAGCTACTCAAGAGCACGAGTCTCTTGCATGGCAATGTGAGGTCTATTAACTCACCGAGTAATCCAAAGTCCTGTCTTATCTCTGGAGTACTTCACCCTTAGCAAACAAGCCATGTATGCTTCTTTCACACGATCAGTAGTCCAGCACTGGCAGTCAATGCTCCAGAGCAACCTATGAAGGAGACAGGTATGGGCACAGTGGAAGTGGATAGGCTTGGAGATGGCAGGACTGAAAAGGACAAGTGCAGACATCAAAGGCTGGAAGAGGTGTGGTATGGACGTTGCATAAATGGAAAGGGGAGAGGCATGGGCATTGCTTGGGAGATGTCAGGTGTGGACAAGGCATGGCTGAAAGAGGACAGGCGTAGACATCCACAGCTGGAAGGGGACATGGGTTGTGCTTGGAAGTTGACGGATTGGACGTGGCATAGCTGGAACAGAACAGGCTTGGACATGGCACAGCTACAAGGGGACAGGCATGGACACTGCATGGCTGGAAGAGGACACACACTGGTATAGCACTAATGGAAGGGGACAGTCTGGACATGGCACAGCGGACTGCAAGGGACAGGCATGGACATGAAACAGCTAGCAGGAAAGGGGCTTGCATGGCCACAGCACAGCTCGATGAGGAAGGCATGGCCACAGCATTGCTGGAAGATGACGGACATGGATATGGCATGACTAGAAGGGGACAGCTGTGGAGACAGCTTTTTCATTCAGACAGTCTGACTGAAAACCAACACAAGGTACAGGAACACCAAAGTGACCTAACCAGGGAGAAGAGAGTTTTAGCCCCCGGTTCTGTAATCCCCATTTTCAGAAGTGCTACAAAGTATATGCTGCTCCTGAAAGTATCTGAACCAGTCCACTACTTCTAGTTTGAACTGTGCAGTGTCTGTCTCTTAAAATCACTGAATTCTTAGAGCAGCATGGTTTCTGAGACTCTGCTGAGCCCAAATTGTACTCAATATAGCTATATTTGCTATATCTATATACTGTATATCTATCTCTATATAGTGTGTGTGTGTGTGTAATATATACAGGTATATATATATATATATATATACATACATACACACACACAGACATATACACACATATACATACACACACACACACACACACACACACACACATATATACATACATACCCTAATTTTGTGGCCCCCAGAGTCGCACCTGGAAACAAGCACTGGCTCAGTGTGACTCTCCCAGTTACTAATTTCTACATGCATTTATAACTGATTAAAATCAAAGGAAATAATGGTTAATTATAGTTATTATTCTGCATAAAAAATTTGCCTGTTCAAAATCTGTGGTAGAACATTCTAGAACCCCTAGAGACTGCAGTCAGTTTCATTGTGAAAAGGAAAAAAAAAAAACCACAGTGCTCACACTTCACATAATACTATACACTATAATTACTATATTATATATATATATATTATATAATATATATTATATAATATATATTTTATATATATATATATATATATATATATATTACTATATTATATACTATATATTTCATGCAATTATCCAGGCTGTGTGTGGGTGATGATGTGCAATATGGCCGCCACCACACATTCAGTCACTTCACTACCAGTCTAGCATTGCTTGTAAAGCGCTTTGGATGTATGAAAAGCGCTATATAAATGCTGATTCTTCTTCTTCTTCTTCTTCTTCTATAAAAAATACAGGAGGAGCAACTTCATGCACAATTAGTGTGTTCTGCCATCTCGGGGTTCTGATTGCCACAGACCTGTCAAACTTCGCTCGCGAGGTCAGAGGGAATCAGAACACCTCTGTGGCAGAACATACTGGTTGTGCATAGTTGCCCATATATTATTCTCTATGTTGTACACATCCCAAACTGTTGTGAGCATTCCATAGGGGTGGTGTGTACATTCTGAACAGTTGTTCACCACAGTTCAAAGGCTGCAACATTTTAAATTCCTCATTCACTCCAGATCAATCTGCTAGCCACCCAGTACCCAAAGTTGTACCTTTCAACCTGCAAAAATCTCGATCAAATAATAAAACAAATAAATCACCAGTTTTTGGTTTTTACTCGATGCTTCTGTGACTATTGTGTAAAAAAAAAAACAAAAAAAAAACATATGCTATATAAAATAAAATGCCTTGTTGTGTATGGCTGCCAATACATTATTCTCTACATGTCTGGTATGGATACTTGGGTGTGCTGGGTCTCCCCCAACTCCATCTAGGCTACAGCAGCCATGTCTGATAGCCTCCTACTTGAGCTTAGAGACCACCACTTCTGAGTGAAGTAAAACAGTCCATTTACTTCTCCTGGGCTTCTTCATGTGTTATAATTTCATTTATCACAATTGTATGTAGAGAGGGATTCTCAGTTTAAAAAACACCCAACTTCTTTCCCATGTGACCGTTTGAAAGAGCATGTGCCCAGTAAGGATGTATATAGGATTGGAGCCTTTTTTTTTTGAATTATCCTCTGTTTATGTCTCTTTCCATCCCCTGCCTCCCTCTCCAGATCCAGGATGCCACCCAATCAATCCCTTTCCTGCACTGGCTGTCACCTTCCATGCTGCCTTGGCTTGCCCACCAGGCAAGGATGAGGTGAGGGGGATTCACTTTGAGGTGTTTTTACATAGTATGCTTTATAGGGCTCAGACCTCACCCTCTCTGGTCCCCACCTTACCCCCCCCCCCCGGGACTTACCTCTGTGGGCCGTCCCCTGGTTTGCCCCCCAGGGCAGGATCATCAAGCTGACGTGGACCCTCTCAATGCTGCTGCAGGTGCCGGCAGGGAGCACCTACAAACTTTGCCTCCCGGGCCTCCCCCCTCCCCCAGGTGTGGCCTGGAGCCAGGTCAGACTGGATGGACGACGGTACAGTATTAGAACGCCATCAGAGTGCTATGGCGGGCAATCACGGATCGGAGGAGCAGGTGTCATTAATGGTGGCCACGATATTTTAGTACAAGAGATCCCACTGGGGACATGGCATGCAATGACATGGGGTGCTAAAGCACAAATATCCAGCACGCCCTCCCCCTCACACTATCTAGGCCTTCACAGCTGCTGATCCCCGGCCTCCCCAAGGGGACAGACATGCAGAGTGTCGCCCCAACCCCCAGAGGCCAGCAGTCAGAGGGACATTAGATTCATATCCTCCCGGCCGCCTTTCAGACTCTCGGGTCCGTTCCAGAACCTGGGATGTCTGTGTTGCAAGCAGAAACGTATCACTGCGCTGGCTGGCCAGCTTAGCTCAGTTGAGTTTTGACAGAAGACTGACTTGGAGCAACACTGTCGGTCTGGGTGTACCTTGGACATTTGCATGCAAGAGATAGGGCCATTTTCTCATTTACACCTGTACTCTCTCAGACGCGGGCACACACTGGAGACCAAGATGCATGTGCCCGCTGGGTGCAGTACTGCACCGGTCTCTAGCCTGCATGTGACCCACCCATTGTGCTCTCAGCTACACTGTCACCTGTGGTCACCCAGGTGGCAGTACTGCAGTGAGTATCTCTCCCCAGAGAGCATTCTCTGGGACACTCAATCCTGCTCCTCCCAGTGGAAGCTAGCGACCCAGAGAAACTTCCGAAACCAGGTCTCTGGTTTTGTGATCAGCAGCCCTACACTGCGAAGATGATACGGCCTGGTTTGGAGGCTTCTGACACCTTGGTAACCATTATATTTTGCATTTGTTTGTTTCTTTACTTACTGTTTTAGTATTTAATTTTACCAACTACCAGTAAAAAAGGAATCCACCGACATCCTCGTATGATGAACCCAACAAATCTTTACTTGCAAAGCAGGTAATGTATTTCAACAGGAAACTATAACTATTCACCGTTTTATTTTTTCCTGTTCAAAAATAAAGCTTTCTTCCCCTAAAATGTCATAGGTGATACATATGTGATTTTTTTGTAATCATCTACAGGCTTTTTTATGATTCATCAGGTGACAAGAAGAAAACAGAAGTTTACTTTTTCTAAACAGCAACAAAAAAAAGTTAAATCATATAGATGGACCACAGTATTACATACCTATAAAAAAAACAAAGTACAACTGTTGCTGACAGAACAGTCTAGTTTCTTTAGTAAAAGACAGAAATAAATCTATGGTTTCTCACTGAAATACACTGGGCTTCTAAGTAGCTGTGATTTTCCTACATCACGGTACCAGAATTGTATTGCATTCGATTTACTAGCAGTCTGAAGAGTACAGGTAGAAACCCACCAGATTCACTGCAGAGATTATAAAATCAGAAAGCAATTACTAACACATTCAAACACAAGAAATACAACAGCCAATTAACCATTTATTAGAAGTAAACACATACTCTTTTGAGATGTCGTCCAACAAAGTTAGACCATCAATCACTCAAAAATATACACAATTCATTGGCAGTATGACTTTTCACTGCTCAGTGGGATGTTAAGTAGGAGGAAAACTAACAGAATGCGTGGCCCCATTGGAATTATTGTGACAAATGCGATAAACATGTTACAAACTACTAATTCATTTATTCTTTTTAACTCTAACTCGCATGTACTTTGATACTTGTTGATAAGGCTCTTTAGAGATTTAAGAGAATGCATTCCCCACAAACAAACAAACAAAAACAAAAAAAACACTGAAGACTATTTAGGGCCAGCAGAGTGTTTCACTGTGTGTGGTTGATGACTGATGAAACAACATGGATATGGGAAGAGTTTCTGCAGTGTGGGAGCAATTTAATGAGTGGTACAAGACAGACTTCACAGACCATCAGTTTTAGCAGTGTGATGCGCTTCTCAGGAGCAACTCAAGCAGATGCAATATACTGCAATCAGGCTAAATCCCAAAAATGAAGGGCTCAGCAGAAAGTACTGGTCAAGTGCTTTAACAGCCCCAATGGATTAATTTCAAAATGAAATTCTTTAGCTTGCCGGTAGCATGGAGGGTTGAGGCGCTGAATGCCACACCGGCACTACCGGTGACCGGGGTCGCACGGAGAGAGAAGATCATGTCCAGAGCACAGCCTCCTTTCACATGGTGGGGGGACACCGGTTCTGCCATGCTCCACAGTGGCCCCCAGTGGACACCGGAGGTACTGTAATGCCTAGGGCACTAGTAGAAGGACGATGAGCCGCGGGCAGACGCCCCTGGCGCCTTTGCACGCTCCAGGCTCAGCATGGGAGGGGATGAGGGGAGGCGAACTCAAGGAACAAAACCCTGCCTCCTAATAGATGGAGGAGGGTCCAGGGGTGTCAGGTCCACCACGCCCAATGTCGGGCTCCACCTAGCGCCTACTCTGCTCTCCGCCTTCTTGTAGCCCGACTAGATTATAGATAGAGTGCCAGGAGGCATGATCTGGTGGTCCCACCTTAGGGGACTCAGAGCCGGGGGGGGCCGGGTGGCTAGTGGGAGATGATGGAGAGGCCCTACCCGGAGGAGCGAGATGAGAGATCTCAGGTGGGCGGGATCAGGACAGACACTGAGAAACCACTCCAGAAGGAGGTCAGGCAGGTAAGGGTGACAAAGTTGTAAAAAAAAAAATATCAAGAATTTTAATTCTTTCTCCGGCTTTGCCCAGGCCACAAGAAGGCCAATTGATTTGCTGACTAAATAAGCAACTTTACTTGGTGGTTAGAGCTCACACCAGGCTATATAACTGAACAATGGATGCTTGCTGAAAGGAATATTCAGAGGACAACCACTTTTCCACATTAAACCATGTCTGCCCCTACAAGGAGAATACAAAACGAAGCAGTGTCATGTGAAAAGAGTACTAATCCCAAAGAAAGGCTGGTGATGGCTCCTCAGCCTAGTCACATGACAGATGGCTCTGTATTTTTCAAAAAGCTTTCGCATTTTAAAATGCTGTAGAAAGTTTCACATGGCAGCAAGTAACCAGATAGGTGTGTATTGTGACCTAGAGAAGGGGATAAGGCAGTGTTCCAGAGAGACCCCTTCAGGATGTGAGGAACCCTGCAAGGGGGCTGTGGGGCTAGAAAGGAATGGGGATAAGGCTGTAGGGATTTAAAGAGGGAGGAGAGAGAAGGAAGAGATGTGACTTGCTGCTAGGAGGGGGAACAGGACCTAACCCAAGAGAGGACCCTTCAGGATGCGGGGTACCCTGTAAGGGGGTTGTGGAAGGTCAGTAGATAGGGATTAAGAGATAGGAGAGGGAGGGAGGGAGTGAGTGAGAACTGAACCCTTGAGGGGAACAGAATTTGCACCTTTGGAGGGGATGGGGACTAATCAATAGTCCATCGGGATGCACTGAACCCTGCTAGTAGTCATGGAAAGCCAAGATAGTGGCTAGATAGAATAGGGGAGATATGCTTAGGCTCAGTTGGACTCCTTCAGGATGCTGAGAACCCTGCAAGGGGACTGCGATGGCCCGGGAGAAAGGTAAATGGGGGAGGGGAGGGGAAGGAGAGAAGACAAGACTAGGTTGCAGTAGGACCCCCTCAGGATGCTGAGAACCCTGCAAGGGGGACTGCAAAAACTAGGGAGAAAGGTAGATGGGGGAGGGGAAGGAGAGGAGACAAGCCAAGACCCAGTAGGACCCCTTCAGAATGCTGAGAACCCTGTAAAGGGACTGCAAAGGCTAGGCAGAAAAGGTAGAATGGGGAAGGGGAAGGAGAGGAGACAAGCCTAGATGCAGTAGGACCCCTTCAGGATGCTAAGAACCCTGTAGGAGGCCTGCAAGTCTAGGGAGATAGGAGGGATGGTGGGGGAAGAGAGCAGATGAGAGATACAAGTCCCATGGAGAGCATTTGGGGTCCCTAACATTCTTTTAGAGATCAAGGGAAGCCAGTAAGGGGGAGCAATTTGGGGGAATGGGAGGAGAGTTAGAAATTTGGTGGGTGGGGATGCAAAGGGTAAAATGAAGGTGACTGTAAAGGGGTAGGGTTTGTCCAGGGTATAGAGAAGGGAATTAGGGAGGGACATGGCAGGAGTGTCCGTTAGATAAGCCAATCATTGACAGCATTACAACCACTGCAATGGCTGAGCACTATATGGCCTTTGAATTCTACCCAGACTGGCAAAAATGCTTCAGATTTTGAATACTAAATGTCCTCTCTTCTTCATAACATGGGGCTCGGTTGGACAATGGTGGGCTCCGGGAGGGTTAGTGTGGTAGAGCGTAAGAACATCCACATCCCATACCACTAAAGAACTGCTGCACCGCACCGGCAGGAACAGATGTGGAGGCCCTCCATGATGGGAGACCCCTGGGGTGGGGGAGAAGAGAGCAGAGGACCCAAGAGAAGGAAGAAGCAAATCCTGGTGGGGGACTCGATAGTAAGGGAGATATAGTTGGGGACAGGTAGGGATGAGAAGAGGGTGGTAAGGTGCCTACCCAGTGCCACGGCTCATAGGGATGGAAGGAGGATCCTAAGAATCGCTGGGGAAGCAGGGAGAGCTGGATCTCATTGTCCTCTGGGGGACAAATTACCTGGCTGGGGAAAGGCCAGAAACAGTTCAGGAAATTGGGGAGGGGTCTTAGGCAAGTAGCATAATCTGTTACTTTCTCGGGGGTGCTGCTGGTCCATGATAAGGGGGATGACAGGAGGCTCCACAACAAGGACTTCAACATGTGGTTGAGGAAATGGTGCGGAGAAGAGGGATTCAGGTTCATTGGGGACTGGGGCTCCACCTGGAGAATAAGGGGCCTGTACAGAGGTGACGGCCTGCATCCCTCCAGGTGGGGAACTGAGATCCTCAATGAAAAGTTTAAATGCTACATTAGGAAGCATTAAAACTGGCTGAGGTCTTGTGACGGAATAAAGGCAGGAACACAAGTCTGCCTCTCACCTAATACAGGGTCAGAAGTGGAATCTCAATGATGAGAAGTCTAAAAAGAAACAAACACAAATGGGTACCCGAGAGGAGGGGGAAAAGAGGAAAATTAACAGTAGAGGAAACGGAGGAGGCCAAAAGGGAAAGAGGAGAAGTAGCAGTAAAATATGGAAAGCCATGTGTGTAAACACTCAAAGTCTAGGCATCAAGATGGCAGACCTAGAGGCCGCCATGCAGCAGGAGACCTGGACATTGTAGCAATTAAAGAGACCTGGTGCAATGAAAACCAGGACTGGGACGTAGTCATACCAGGGTATTCTCTATTCAGGAGGGACAGGGTAGGAAAAAAAAGGGAGGAGAGGTTGCTCTTTATGTGAGGTAAAACAAAGGCCACATAATTACAGAAGGAACAGAGGAAGCGGAGTACTGTGGTTCACCCTAGAGACCGGGGTTGGGGGGGAAGGACTATTCAAGCAGAGGTGATAGACCCAGAAGCTTCAACTTTGGTGGATGGCAAAGTTATGGAAACAATACTAAAAGAAAGGACTGGGGAATACCTTATAACCTGTGGATTACAGGATCCAAAGCAGCATGGGTTCACAAGGGGAAGATCTTGCCACATAGACCCGATAAGAGTTCTTTGACAGGGTTACCAGGGAGGTGGATCAGGGTGGAGTGGTGGATGTGGCCTACCTGGATTTCAGGAAGAGGAGGGGGATAAAGATATGATAGAAGAAATCTAAGGGATGGCTAACAAGGATGAAGTGTTGCTAGTGGGGGACTTTAATCTACCAGATGTGGACTGGAGCCTCCCTGCTGCAACAGCAGCTAAAAGTAGGGAAATCCTAAACCCCCTGCAGGGAGCTTTCTCAGGCAACTAGTTAAAGAACCCACTTGAGGGGAGGCAATACTGGATCTGGTACTGTCAAACAGGGACAGTGTCGCTGACATCACAGTGGGAAGCCACCTGGGGACCAGTGATCATCGTACACTGTCGTTTAACATAAGGACCGGGTCACACTAAAATAAGGGTCCTGGACATCAGGCAGGCCGATTTCAAGAAAATGGGAGAGTGCCTCAGGGAAGCCATAGCAGGAATAGGGAAAATGGGTGGGGCAGAGAAGCAATGGGCAAAAATAAGGAAGGCCTTTGAGAAGGCAACTAACCTCTGTGTCAGGCACCTTAAAAAAAAAATCAAGTGAAGAAAGAGACTGCTATGGTTCTCCAAGGACGTAGCAGAGAAAGTAAAGGAAAAGAAGCAGGCATTCAAAAGGTACAAGTCGACACAGAAGGAGGAGGAGGAGGATAGGGAGGGCTATCAGGAAAAACAAAGGGAGGCAGGGAAGGCAGTTAGGAGAGTAAAAGTACAAACAGAGGAGAACACTACCAAGTCAGTAAAAAAGGGGGATAAAACATTCTTTAGGTATGTAAGCGAAAAGAAGAAAAGCAAGGTAGAGGATAGTAAAACTAAAAGGGGAAGGGGGGGGGGAGGAGTGTAGAAGAGAACAAGAAAAAGCAGACATATTGAACAAGTACTTTTGTTCAGTGTTCACAAAGGAAGTTAATGAGCAGACTGGATGGGCCACATGGTCCTTATCTGCCGTCAACTTCTATGTTTCTAGGTGACGGGCCATAGGTATGGGAAAAGGGCATTAAGGGAACGGAGGTGAACACTAGCCCCTTTACGGAGTAGAGTCCTCAAGGAACCAGCAAAACTAAAAGTAGACATGACAATGGGGCTGGACAGGGTTCACCCCAGGATACTGACGGAGCTACAGGAGGAGCTGTCTGTGCCTCGGACGGCTCTGTTCAATCTATCACTAGATACAGGGGAAGTACTGGGGAACTGGAGGAGGGCAGATGTGGTACCACTACACAAAAGTGGGAATAGGGAGGAGGCGGGGATAGACCTGTAAGCCTGACTTTGGTGGGGGGCAAATTATGGAAACACTACTAAAAGAAAGGACTGGGGAATAGCTTATAACCAGTGGATTACGGAATCCAAAGCAGCATGGGTTCACAAGGGGGAGATCTTGCCAAACAAACCTGATAAGAGTTCTTTGACGGGGTTACCAAGGAGGTGGATCAGGGTGGAGTGGTGGACATGGTGTACCTGGATTTCGGTAAGGCCTTCAACACCATTCCACACAGAAGAATGGTAAACAAGCCGGGCAGCCTGGGAGTGGGTCCAAAGCCAGTAAAATGGGTAAGAAGTTGGTTAAGTAACAGGACACAGATGGTGGTGGCAAATGGGGTTCACTCGGAAAAAGGTAAGGTAACCAAGTGGGGTGCCTCAGGGGTCAGTACTGGGACTGGTCCTCTTCAATGTCTTTATTAGCGACATCACAGAGGGGCTGGAAGCAAAAGTATGCCTATTCGCAGATAACACAAAAATCTGCAACAGAGTGGACACAATTTGGTGTGGGGTGGGAGAGATGAGGGAAGATCTGAAAAAGCTGGAAGACTGGTCAAGGATTTGGCAGCTGGGATTCAATGCCAAAAAGTGCAAAATTATGACCTGGGGTGGTCATATCTGATGACCTAAAGGTAGCAGAGCGGTGTGATAAGGCAGTGGGAAAGGCTAGTAGAATGCTGGGGTGCACAGGGAGGGGCATCACCAGCAGGAGGAAGGGAGGTAGTATTAGATCAATGGTTTGGCCTCACCTGGAGTACTGTGTCCAGTTCTGGAGGCCCCATCTCAGGAAAGACCCAGACCGGGTGGAGGCGATACAGAGAAGGGCAACCAAAATGGTGCATGGCCTGTATCAGAAAACCTATGAAGAAAGACTAAAGGAATTAAATATGTACTCTAGAGGAAAGGAGAGAAAAGGGAGATGTGAGGAAATACTTATTTACGGAAAAGGTGGTGGATGCCTGGAACAGCCTCCAAGCAGAGGTGGCGGGTATCGAAATGGTAAAAGGTTTCAAACATGCATGGAATAGACAAAGGGGGACCTTAATGGGGGTGGGGGAGATGAGGCGGAGATCAATTAGGTCTATGGTAGCACAGTAGGTAGGGACTTTAGGACAGACTAGGTGGGTCAAGAGGTCCTTTTCTGCCAACAGTATCTATGTTTCTAAATTTGCCAGGCCGCTATGTAAAAAAAATCCAAGATCGTAGTGAGCTAGATACTGATGTGATATTTTAGAATATAGTACTGTTTGCCTCCATTGGTGGTGTTTTCAGTGGTTTCATCAGGTCTGAACTTTGTAAACATATTTCCTGATGTTTCAAAAAGCCATGCCATAAGATGGCACCGATGTGTGATGTCACTGATGCGAGACCAATAATGCAGCACCACAGAAGCCCTATGTGCTGGCCGGTTTATGACCATTATTTTTAACTTGTAAAACCTACCGACTTGCTAACTGGCACTTACACTCAGACTCTGATGACTGTGTTGAAGGCCGGGAGGTCATACAGGGAGAGGCTAGAGGAGCTTGGTCTGTATAAACTGGAGGTGAGAAGGGAAAGGGGGGAATAGAAACACAGAATTTGACGGCAGATAAGGACCGCTTGGGCCACCCAGTCTGCCCATTTCCCTACCTAATGGATAAGCTGCAGATCCTAGTTAACCAACAGCCTACTTCTTCCTACCCCCAACCCCTAGAATTGCCTTATGACTGTCCCATGCATTCTTGAACTCCACCATTGTTTTTGACTCCACAACCTCCTCAAGAAGGCTGTTCCATGCATCCACAACCCTCTCCGTGAAAAACTACTTCCTCACATTACCTCTGAGCCATCCCCCTATCTTCAAATTGTGCCCCCTTGTTCTTGCACACCTCTTTTTTTGAAAGATGCTACCCTCTTGGACTTTGCTGATTCCCTTGAGGTACTTGAAAGTTTCTATCATGTCCCCCCTCTCCCTCCTTTCCTCAAGGCTATACATATTAAGCTCCTTAAGTCTCTTCATAGGTCTTCTAGTGCAGACCCTGCACCATTTTAGTTGCTCTCCTCAGGACTGCCTCCATTCTGTTTATGTCTTTGCGAAGATTGGGTCTCCAGAACTGTACACAGTACTCCAGATGGTGGAAACCTTCAAATACCTGAAGGGAATAAATAAAGCGGAGGCAGCCTCTTAAAACTGAGTGAAAACAACCCACCAAAGGACATGCATTCAAGCTGGAAGGGGGCAGATTTCGTGGGGATGTAAGGGGGCATTACTTCTCAGAGAGGGTTGTAGGACCATGGAACAGACTGCTGGAATGGGTTATGGGGTGGATACAGTGGATAAATTCAAAAGAGCATGGGACAACTACATGGAGCTAAACAGAGGGAGAGAGGGAGGGCAGAGAGGTGGGAGGTAAGGGGGGGACTTTTTTGGGGGGGGGCCAGACTAGATGGGCCAGGAGGTCTTTTTCTGCCAGTGGGATTCTATAATTCTATGACTGATTCTATGATTCATATTGGCATCATTTTAGAGCAAGATTGCAGTGCTGCTTTTACAAACATCGGGAAGTTTGTTTACAAAGTTCAAACCGGACAAACACACGACTAGTGAAGGCAAACAATACTATATTCTAAAATGTCACATTATTAACTAGCTCACTACGATCTTGGATTTTTTACATAGCGACCCAACAAAATGTGGAGTTAGGTGTCCTTTAAGCGTGTGGCTCTGAAGACAGTGCCCATACAATGAAGTTAATAAAGCCAATGCCCATTCACTGAAGTTACTCTCTCATAGGACTGTCCAGAGACATGGTGAGGGCATGTTGTGCTATCATCTGGGACAGCAGGGTACACATGCGGCCCTTGGAATCTTACACCACAGTGGACAGGGGGCTGGGAGCATGGTAGAGGTGAGGTGCTTTATTTTTGGGAAGAAGGGCACAGATCACCCAGCAGTCACTCATATGCACAGGGTTTAGTCATAACTGCTGATTATATCATACATTATGATGGTAATCATGATTAAAACCCAAGACAACGTGTAACAGAATTTTTTGTTTTGTTTGAAACACTAAGCTACTCCCAAACCTTTGCCCCTAATCTCAACATTCTTTGCCTGGCAGAGTGGCTACTTTGACAGCCAATGTATAGGTCAGACAGGAGGGGGTGAGCCAATGTTAAGTGGCTCAGTGCTTTCCTTCCTAGGGTAGGGTGCCTGACCTGCACTACACACATAGCCCCAGTGTGAGCTTATGTCCTCCCTGGGGAAGGGTGCCTTAACTTCATGACATATTTGGTCCTAATGTGAACTGATGTCTCTTCCCCCTCCCCTCACGAAGGGTGCTTCACAACACACTTGGTCCCAGTGTGAACTTATGTCCTCCCTCTCAAGGGGAAGGGCGTTTCATCTCCAGGAAAGGCTTAGCTCAAGAGTGAGCTCACATCCTCTATGTCCAGGGGAAGGGCACATCACATGCACGACATGCTTGGCCCCAGTGTGAGCTGATGTCTTTCCTCCTCGGGGGAATGGCATCTCACATCCATGATATTCTTGGTACTAGTGTGAGCTCATGTCCTCCCTCACCACCATGATATGATCGGTCCCAAAGACACAGTGCAAAACGTTTCTGCCATGGCACTGGAAAGGAAGGGCCCCTCACCTCCACAACATGCTTGGCCTCAGTGTGAACTCATATCCTTCCTCCCCAGGGGAACCATGCCTTACCCTCTATGGCACACTCCGCTGCAGTGAGATTTCACATCCTCCCTCCTGAGAGGGATCACTTTCACCACATGCCATGCCCCTGTGTAAGCTCACATCCCCTCTCCCCTCTTGTCAGGGGAAGGGCCCCTCATCTTCCAGACATGCCTAGTCCTAGTGTGAACCAACATACTCTCTCTGAAAGAGAAGAGCCCCTCATCTCCACAAAACGTTCAGTCCCAGTGTGACAGCACATCATCCTCCCCAGGGGAAGGGGTCATCACCTCCCTGACATGCTCGGTCCCTGTGTGAGCGCACATCCTCCTTACCCAAGGGAACGGCACATTACCACCCTGACATTTATTTATGTGAAAATTGGTGATGAGGAAAGGCACACTGAGCTGAGGCTGGTTTCCAGGTGCAAATCAGGGACGGGACATGAGGAACAACAACCAAATTACAGTGCAATTCAAGTACAGCAGTGCTATCACAAATAAAAAGTATGATAATTCACAGGTACATATTGGAAGAGTTTAAAGTGCTCAATCCCAGTGTGAGTGAACATCCTCCCTCCCCAGAGAAAGGGCCCATCAACTCCATAACATGCTCAGTCCCAGTGTAAGCACACATCCTCACTTTCAAGGGGAAGGGCCCCTCACCTCCCTGACATGCTTAGCCCCAGTGTGAGCGCACATCCTCCCTACCCAGGGGAAGGGCCCATGACATGCTCAGTCCCAGTGTGAGTTCACATCCTCCATCCCCAGGGGAAGGGTCCCTTGCTGCCACAATATGCTCTGTCCCTGTGTGAATTCACATCATTCCTTCCCAGAAGAAAGGGTCCTCACCTCTGCGACATGCTTGGCCCCAGTGAGAGCCGACCCCCCCACCAAGAGGGTTACCAGCAAACACATGCTTTGTCCCAGTGAGAGGGAGAGAACATCCTCCCTCCCCAGGGGAAGGGCCCACAACCTTGAGGTGCTCAGTCCACAGTGCGAATGCACGTCCCCCCTCACCAGGAGAGGGCCCATCACCTCCCTGACATGCTCGATTCCTGTGTGAGCGTACATCCTCCCTACCCAAGGGAAGAGCCCATGAGATACTCAGTCCCAGTGAGAGTTCACATACTCCATTCACGGGGGGGGGGGGTTCCTTCCTGCCACAACATTCTCTGTTCCGGTGTGAACTTACATTTTTCCTCCCCAGAGGAAAGGCCCCTCACCTCTATGACACGGCTGGTCCCAGTGAGAGTGATTTCCTCCCTCCCCAGTGGGTCACCTCCAACACATGCTTTGTCCCAGTGTAAGCTCAAATCGTCCCTCCTAATGGGAAGGGTGCCTCACCTCCAAAACATGTTCAGTCACACTGTAAGCTTATGTCCTCCCCTGCCAGGGGAAGGGAACCACACCTTCACAACACATTGAGCCTCCATGTGAGCTCATGTACCTGTTCCTCATGGGAAGGACCCCTCACGTCCACAATATTTTCAGTCCTAGTGCATGGCCATGTTCTCCACCCCTAGGGGAAGGGCGCCTCACCTCAGAGACATGTTCAGTCCCGGTGTGAACACATGTCCTCCCTTCCCAGGAGGAGGGGACCACAACTCCATGACACGTGCAGTCCCAGTGGCTGCTCATGTTTTCTGACCCAGGGAAAGGACTCCTCACCTCCATGACACAGTCAGTCCCAGTGCGTGCTCATGTTCTCCCTTTCTAGGAAGAGGATCCCTCACCTCCAGAACATGTTCAGTCCCAGTGTGAGCTCATGCTCTTCCTCACTAGGGGAAGGGCCCCTCACCTCCATAATATGCTTGGCCCGTTGAGTCCATATCTTCCCTAAGGGAAGGGCCCTCACACCATGATATGCACATCCCTCAAAGTTGGATTCCGCAGTTTCGGTCCCCTGGACACAGTGCAACACACTGTCACCGTGCCACTGAGCTAGACCTAAGCCACTAATTCTAGTACGAGTTAACAGTTCCTGCTTTACTCTTATTGGAGGATGGCTGGAACCTGCCAAGTGCTGTCTGAGGCTCCTATATCATTTTAATGCAGATCGGCTAACAAACCAAGATGTTTCTGTACAGATCAGGGAAGCCAGCCACTGCCACAAATGTATAGCAATCAAAATTTATGTAGTTACACACAGGAATTTGTTCAAATCACAGCCTGATAGAATTCAAAATTTGTGATCTCGCGATAGAAAGTGCCAGTGTATAATAGCAAATGATGGCACTGAGCCCTCAGCATGGCTTAATGTTGCAAAGCTACACAGAGAACTGATGTCTTCCCAGCGACTAACATCAGTGGATGAGTGCTCACCTCTAGTGTAGTCAATACAATCTTCTCGACGGAGGAAAAGTAAGCCTCCCACAAGAACTGCGTCTGCTGTCTAAGTGCTAAGATTTTGTCATGATGAATAGACCTCACTGTTGAAGGGATCTGTAATACAAGATGGGAACAATCAGATGCTGCAGCAAACTCTGTAACCTGATCAAATCAATACACCAGTCTTCCTTAACCATGTCTCCTCATATTTTTACTGCTTTAAACCAAGGGCATCTTTTCTGAGTGTCTCTCCTCCTTGATTAAAAATAAAATCCACTTAAACACCTGGAATTGATTAAAAAAAGCTGGGGTCAAGGGGACTCTGCCATCCAAACATTTTTGTGGATAAGATGCCACTGGTAAAAAACCTACTCAAATGTTGATACAGTGAATAAGAAACAATTAATGGTCAAGTTTACTTTTTCAGACTGCTTTCAAGATTATCCTTTTACAAAATCAAAAAGCTCAGCATTAACTTTCATATTATCTGGTAGCACCCCAACCCCCCAACCAAAAAAATGTTGCAATACAGATCCTCTACAGACAACACTGTCAAAAGAAGCATGCTTATTTTAAAAAGACATCATCAATCAATCAAAATCTTTATTTTACCAGGCAAACATCATTGAGCAACACTCATTTTCAAGATGGACCTGGACATGCTTATTGTAGAACATTTCAACAGGATGCTGGTCAACCTTCAGTACAGAGGACGTTATTATAAAGCAGAATTGGTCCGTGGCCTTATTTATTTACAATTTTTGACTAGAAAAGGCACACTGAGCTGAGACAGCTTGTTTCCAGGTGCATTCTGGGGGGTGGGTTACAAGGACCTGTTTTATTGATAGGGGAAGATGCTTGCCTTGACCACAGGAAAAATAGAAATAACATACTTACCGTAATTCTTAATCTTCTTGGACGAAGTCTCCACCACTCATTCACACTAATGGGACTACATCGGAGGCACTAGGACCCTGCGGGAGCAAAAAATCTTCAGGAGGGCTAGTGCCGAAATACGACCGCACATGCACGGTGCCGCGAGACTAGCTTGCGCTGTATAGACTATCTCAGCGTCGACCCTCCAACCGCCTCAGTACCTTTTTGACTGAGGAGGTGCAGCATAAACTAACGCAAGAAAACCTAACCCTAACTTGTGGGCATGTGACGGCTCAAATGACCCAAGTAAGAAGAGTCAATTCAACAATGTCTTCACAGCCCAAACAACAAGGAAGTGAAGACCAAAGCAGAACGAGTGAGCTCAGGGGATGGTGGGCGGGTGTGTGAATGAGTGGTGGAGACTTCATTCAAGAAGATCAATAATTACGGTAGGTACATAATTTCCATATCTTCCTGGACTAAAAGTCTCCACCACTCGTTCACACTAATGGGAGAGTACCGAGCTAAAAATCAAACCCCACTGAGTAGGGTGGTAGGATACAGAGCTCACTAAGGACAGAAGTCCATAAGGACTGTCCTGCTGAAGAAAGTGAACTGTCCGGCATAGACATCCAGAACATATTGTTTTACAAAGGTATACAATGAGCTCCAATTTGCCACCTTGCAGATGTCTACAATGGGTACATTATGAATCTTCACCAGTAAAGCCGCAACCGCTCCGGTAGAGTGATGTGAACTCTGCCTTCCAACTTGACCTGTGTCATGGATTAGTAATGGCAAATACATGCTACTAACTAAGCAGACAACATCTCATGGCAACAGGCTGACACAGCAGAGGCATGCTGAAAGACACAAAAGTTGCTTGGATGCGTATCTCTTCATTCTGTTGAAGAATCGCAGAACCCTCTTACCATCCAGAGAAATGAAGGAAGCGTTGCTCTCCTTCATTCTGGAGTTAACGAAGTAAGTAGAGAGAAGCAAAACTTGACTAACGGTAACTGAGCCAGTGACATGTTGTCCACTGGCTCAAGGTAAACCAAAAACGCACAGAGGTGTACCTTCACTGCAGAGTATTGCAGACCTGCGTTCGACAGGTCCAAGAGGCACCCCAACACCTTACTTGGTGGGCAACCAAAGGGTCCAGACGGGACCTGCACACCAAATGGAGAAGGGTTTCCCCTTAGTCGTATAAGCCCTTCTGGTGAAAGGCCTATGCATGGCTTAGAAGATGTCTGCGATAGTCTCGGAAACCTAAAACTTGCCCACTTCCATTTCCTCTGGAGCCCGGCAACGAGATGAAGGGAGTGAAGGCTAGGATGGACTAAAGTCCCCGTGTCAGAGGATCCACTCATAGAGGGAGTCTCCTTGGGGGGGAACTTCTGACAGACTGTAGATCAATGCAAATCATATCTGCCTAGGCCAGACTGGGACAATGAGAATCATCCTGCCCCCCGTGCCTACAACTTGACCAGCACCCTCTGAACTAAGGGAAGAGGAGGAAAATATTCAGGGAGCATCTTATCTACTGCAGTGAATACATCCTGACAGAAAACATCAGGGTCTGGATTTCTGAAGCAGGATAGAGGCAGTTTTGCATTGAGAGGGAACGCAAAAAGAACCCAGTCCGAACTGCCCCACTCCTTGCAGAGAGGGTAGGAGGATGCCCCACCCTGCTTGCTGATGTAATACATCACAGCTTTGTTGATATTTATGACAACATGAGGTGCCTCCTGGCTCCACACCTGAGTGTGGAGGTCTTGACAGTGAGCAACCCATGAGCGATTTTGTCTGAGGCTCTGTCATTTGGTACGGAGGATTGCGGATGCGTGGTCGGAGATCACTACTTGCTGCAGAGGATGCCCACACTCCCATCATTCGCTCAACCAAAAAGGGCCTGAACAGAGTAGTTTTCTGTGATGTAACGAGCCATCTGAAGATGTCGTTTCTCCCATCCTCTGGAACGAAAACTGACACCCTGGAGATAATCCAGGAGGGCTCCTAAGAAGAGGAGCTGCTGGGCAGGTGAAACTGGCATCTTCACGGAATTAGAAACCCCCGAAAGAGAACTGAGAAGCTGTGGCAACTGCTTCCTGTGTCTCTTGCCCGGATGGGCTGGCTATGAGCCAAATGTCCAGGAAGTGAAGACTTGAACGCCGAGGTTTTAGTGAACTCCTCCCTGAACAGGTACTTGTTTAACCTGCCAAGGTTGACAATGGGCGCATGCCACCTGTTATCTTGGAACCAGAAGAAATAGAAACAGGAACCTGTGCTCCATTCCGCTGTGAAACAACTTCTACTGGCCAATTCCCACAGAAGCCCTGTATCCCAGAAGCAAGAGTGTGTGACTGGGAGGCGGACAGACTGGGCTGCGTCTGGGTGGAAGATTTTGGGAAATCTGCAAAATTGGGAGAGTATCCCCCTCGAACAATCCTGATGACCCATATGTCTGCTGTAATGGACTTCCACTGGTTGAAAAAAACAAATTAAGATGCCTCTCCTACCGCTGAGAGGCGTCCCCCCCAGACAGCTGAGGTGGGACATGGGCTGGATCCACAGAGGTTGTTACAGGGCGCTTTTGGGCCCTGTGCCATCTACTATGTTCTCTTCATGGCTATGGGGTTGGTTCCTGATAAAGGCATCTAGGCCTCTACCTTGAAAGGACTGCCTGTTATGAGAATGTCGACGGTCCCCGTTCCTCTTGAGAGGCGGTAGGCGGAGCCTGTTTAAATGGCAGCCCTATTGTTCTGCGTGGCCTCCAAATCTCAACCAGAGGGTAAAACAGATAAGCACCATCAGGAGGCGTTAACCACCTGCTGCCAGCAACATGGGTGCCCCTAGAGCATGAGAGTAAGTAGGCATCCATAAACCTTTCAGCCGATTATTGGGCTATATGTCCCTAGTAGTATGGCGATTTCGGAAGGTTCTCGACCACTGCTCTGAGTGTGTTCCACAGGGTGTACTTGTACTGAGGAATGTAGGAACTCACGACGTAGAAGTCTGCTTTGATCCACAGATGAAGGCTGAAATGTTATGGTAGACCCCATATCCCTGAGGAAAAAATTGGAAAGAAGATCTTCCATCAGACTGATACAGACGGCTTGCATTCCAGCCCATAAAATGAGTCATCCAGATCCATGTCTACCCCAGAATAACCTCCAAAAGGCAGGTCTAGGCCAGGAACACGGGAGACACCACTGCCTGGAGCGGCGAAGAGTTCAGCATCATCCGCGGCACCGGCACCACACGGTGCCGGGTGACACAGTGTCAGACACGGCACCAGGTGATAAAACACCAGACACGGCGCCGGCACCACTGCTGGACCTAGACCTGAAGAAAAAGGGGGAGAAGGAAAGTGGACCTGTGCTGACCTCAGCGGGGAAAAGGAGAGGGGGTAGCCACGAGGAGTCAGCTTCGATGGCACTGGCACCAGAGAGGGCACCATGCACATCCTGGCCCGACCGACCCGGCTGCAGCCTAGCGACTCTGAGGCCCCAAGGCCCCGAAACCGGGTCCACTGGCTAGGACAACTGGGCAGACACTGTACCCTCTGCTCTAAAAGAATAGCCCAGAGGTGAAACTGCTCACTGGGACCCCATCGAGGGCAGAGATGGGATCCGGTGAAGAAGATCACGGTCATTAAGAGCAGAGCCACAGAGGAACCCATCGGAGTCGGTTCAGGCACAACGCTCTCCACCACTGACTACTCCCGCGCAGACATACCAGAGGGCAACCGAGCGGTACAGATTCTTCTTCCACCAACAGAAGGAAGAAGAGCTCAAGGTCAAGCATAGCCGGGTCCACAATCAAGGTCAGGACCGCTACTTTTGTGCGTCAGGTGGTCTGTCATCCCCCAACCCCCGAGCACTGGACTGCCAGTGGTCAGACCCCCCTGTCCGCAAAGGGCAGCGGCCTGGACATAGCCCCACTGCCATCACAGCTTTCGAACGAAGTCTCCCTACCGTCAATGCTACCATCTAAGGTCGACTCAGTTGATGGCAGGCTGAGAATTATTTCTTCTTCTTCTTCCTCTTCTCCCTCATCTTTTTTTTTTTTTAAATAAGAACGCTAAAAACGGTAAATTAATCTAATACTAAACGGCTATAGCTGCTGTCATATAGATGAAGATTGGACTCCTGGCAGGTGAGTGACGTCGTCATTGAAGTGCACTCTACAGCAGTAGAAAAGGAACTGAGGCAGTTGCAGGGTCGACGCAGAGACAGCCTATACGGCGTGAGCTAGTCTCGTGGCGCCATGCATGTCTGGTCCCGGTGCTGGCCCTCTTGAAGATTTTTGGCTCTTGCTGTGTCCTAGTGTCACCGGCGTAGTCCCATTAGTGTGAATGAATGGTGGAGACTTTTAGTCCAGGAAGATCTCCCCAACTCTTCATCAATAAGTGCCACTGGATCTTTTACTTCCCTGAGGGAGCTCCAGCGAGCGAAGCGCTAGAGTAGTGCACCTCTGTGTGGGCAAACTGTTTCTATTTGCTTTACACTGCTTTTGCAGACCGGAATGGACTGGTAATTTGCCAGCAATAAACTATAATCTACTGAATTCAGCAGTTTGTTGTCAATTTGTGCACTCAATTTATATGGGCTGTTTGTGTGCGATATTCTTGGTTGTGTGTTATAGTTGGGGCTGCCAACCCCTATCTGCACCACCTCCATTCCAGAGCGCAGTGTATTCTTTGGTTTTATTGAAACTTTTACTGCCACCTGGACAGTGACCAGTAATGAGCAGAAGGGACCTCAGTTTTACATTTCATCTGAAGGACAGCTCCTCAACTGCGCAGCACCCCCTTTGTACTGCACTACAGTATCAGTTATTTCAGAGGAATGATTTAATCCTGGAAATTGCAGACTGGTAAATGCAATATCTTGGCTCATTTTTTTTTTTTTTTTATTGATGTCAAATTATTTACCAGAAAGGACATACTGAGCTGAAATAGCACGTTTCCAAATGTGTCCTGGGGTTGGGGGGAAATGAGAGTACAGAAATGAGCTACAACAGCTGTTTACACAAGATAAAAATATAAGTTAAACAATTAAGTAACGCAAACTGAACAAGCTGAGCTAGGCAGAGATGGAACTCAACTGGAGTATGAGCAAAGCACTGTTGGGTACGGTTTTTATTATTAGATTATCACAGTTTTATTTATTTTTTATTTATATTTATTAGATATTTTCATACATTCATGCATCTTTTATATTACATGGATCATACTGTATGGTCACAGAATACAATTATTTACTCAAGTTACATATTCATAGCTGGAGTCCCCAAAGGTTCGATTTACTTCCCCCAGAACATCTGGCCCTAAGAAAGGTATAATTAAATATAATTAGGGTACAAAAGATAAGTCTGTCCTCTAGTAGTAAAGTACCCAAACCTGCCACTTGGATCTGAAGCCCTGTATGCAGTCTTGAAGTGTTGCCGTAAGACTCTCCATCTGATAAATTTCCAGCATAATAGATCTCCAATCCTTGATGGAAGGAATCTGTTGAGACATCCATTTGCTGGTAATGGCCTTTTTAGCCACTGTTAGAAATACTGGCAACATCTTTTTGTTCCATGGGGGAGAGTGGTCTGGGTATATGAAGAGCAGTAACATTTCCCCCATCAATTCTATTGGTTCCCCTAAACAGTCAGACAACTCTAACTGGAGGCCACACCAAAACAGCATTAAAAAGGGACAGTGCCATAAAATATGACCCAATTCAGTCAAGGTGCATCCACATTGTCTCCAACAATAGCCGTATATGGCTGGGAGAAATTTAGTGAGTATTGCCGGAGCACGGAAATATCCGATTCGAATTTTCCAAGAAAATTCCCGCCAAAAAGAAGTAGTCACTTTAATGGCTAGCAAGGTTGCAGCAATCCAGTTGGGAAATTGCACCTCTAAAGCCAAGTCATTGTTCCATTTATCTAGTATTGACTGTGTAGCGTCTCCCAATAAGTCTCTTAATGCCTTATATATGTTCCCTATTAGGTGGCTACTTTGATTCCCATGAATGGAATCTTATGAAAATTTTTAGCAAAGGTGGGTTTGGAGTAGGAAGTTTAGCAACAAACATCCGGTGGCGAAGTATGTAATTCCTCACCTGGAGGTATCTAAAAAAATCTGTACCTCGGAGATCATATTGAACTTTGAGTTTATTGAAGGGTACAACACCCCTCTCATCCAAGAACTGAACTGGTGTGACAGGTCAGATTTGTGCCAATGAGAAAAAAACAGGTCCATATGGGAAGGTTGAAAAAGATCATCCTTGGAGATGATTTTGCAAAGATCATATATGGGCTTAATTGCTGGTCTGTTTCTTAACCTGTACCAGACCTGGAGGGTATGGGATGTTATCAAGAGTGAAATGTCTCAAAGGAGGTGCGTTACTGGAAGAGAAGAGAAGGACAGAAATATCATACATATCATTTAATGTGAACTCCAGAGATTTCCAAGGTGCCGTAAAGCTGTCTGTCAGCCAGTTAATGAGGGTACGAAGGAATGCTGCCTGGACATAAAAGTTTAAAGTTAGGTAGATTTCTTCCCCCCTGGGCAGTAGATAGCTGAATGTTTGAGAGGCGAACTCTAGGACTCTCTTTGCCCCATATAAACTTAGAAAGTAGTTTATCCCAGGACCTAAAATAGAAGGAATAGGGGAAAAAGGGGATGTCTTGAAAAAGGTAAAGGAGACAAGGGAGGACATTCCTACAAATTGTTTCAATCCGTTGACAAAATGACAGTGGCAAGGATGACCGGCTCTCCAAGTCTTTTTGTATTGTCATGGTACGCGGCTCATAATTTACCATCTCCAACACCTCCTGATTTAATGGACTATGTATTCCTAAGTATTTTATCTTCGTAGTTCTCCATCTCAAGGGGAGGAGACGACGAAGGATGTTTTTTTGGGAAAAATTAAAAAGGAGGGCTTCTGATTTTATAATATTTAATTTAAATCCTTCTATAGCCTCATATTTCTGGAGGATTTTCCAGACTGCAGGGAAGGATGTGTCTGGGGAAAGGAGGATTAGAAGATCATCATCTGTGAACATGCTCACTTTATATTGCTGTTGCCCCAGTGGAACGCCTTCCACCTCAGGAGAACATCTAAGAACCATCCCCAACTGCTCCATGTAAAGGGCGAACAGAAGGGGGACACAGAGGGGAATCCTGCCGAGTGACCTGGGATAAAGCAAAAGGGGGAGATATCCCTCCGTTGACTCCTTACATATGCCCGGGGAGCAGCATATAGGCCCAGTCGCCATTTCAAAAATGACTCTGGAAAATGGAACCTTGACAGGCTGTCCCATAAAAATTGCCAGGATACCTTGTCGAAGGCCTTCTCTGTATCTAAGCTAATGAACGCCGCTGGAATCCGCCTGTCTTGTATATATTTGATAAGTATTAGGGATAGTCGTATATTGTCTGTAGTGTTTCTATTTTTAACAAAGCCAGATTGGTCATGATGAATTAGACAGGGCAGGATCTTCTTCAATCGAGAGGCCCATATAGCTGTGAAAAGTTTGTATGGAATCCGTGTTAAGGATTGAAATCGGCTAATAGGAGGAAGGATTAGAGGGGTCAGTGT
This sequence comes from Neoceratodus forsteri, assembly GCA_016271365.2. Taxonomy (NCBI): domain Eukaryota; kingdom Metazoa; phylum Chordata; order Ceratodontiformes; family Ceratodontidae; genus Neoceratodus; species Neoceratodus forsteri. Next base: position 655,335,538 of record CM057455.1, on the reverse strand, counting down.
TTGGTTTTTGTAGGGTGGCCAGTGTGGCGTAGGCCCAGGAAGGAGGTGGTGGGGAAACCCTCCACAACCTCTCTAAATTTAGAGAGCAACTTGGGAGAAATCTCACACCCTAACACCTTGTACCACTCGGATGGAAACCCATCGGGTCCCAGGCACCGATGGGAGGAAAGAAATTTAATATAATGATAGAGTTAGTCGGATGTAGTAGGTGATTCCAGCAGACCCTGTTGTGCTACAGTGGGAAGGGGGAGATCACGTAAAAGTGACAGTCTCTCTTCAGGGGTAGACTGGTCATCTCCCTGATATAGATGTTGATAAAAGGTTACAAAGGAGTGGACAATATCTTCCTGCCTGTGTGACATTTTTTTGGAAGTTGGATCTTTGATCTTTAAGATAGCAGTGGAGGCCTTCTAGCCCCGAAGGTGGTGGGCAAGCCTATGAGTGCCCTGGGGTCCACCCTCATATCTGGCTTGTTTTAGAGTAGGGTTTGCTGAATCTTTATGTCCATTAATTTCTGTATCTCTGCTTTTGTTTCTCGGATCTTTTGTTGGACCTCTCGGTACCCCTCTGTGTACAATAGTTGGCACGTGTTTAAGTGTTCCAAAAGAGTACTGTATCAGAGTTCCAACTCCCACCGCCTCTCAGAGGTGTATGCTATGGTTTCACCCCTAAGTGTTGCCTTTAAGGCGTCCAAAACCAAGTCCTCAGACATATCTGGGGAGGTGTTTTCCTGAAGAAAGAGGAGAATGCGCTTCTTAATGTATTCTACATATTGCTTGTCTTTTAGTAAAATGGAGAAAGCGCCACAGGTTTTTTTTTTTTCTTCCTACCCAAGTCCAAACTGAGAATGAGAGGATGATGGTCAGAGAGGACCACTGGGTTTATTGTGATATCCTGCACCAAACCGAGGTGCTCACAAGTTACCAAAAAATAATCTATTCTGGAATAGGTGTGATGCCTCTTCGAGAAAAACATAAAACCCGGGTTTTAAGGAAACAAACGGCGCCAGACATCTACTATGCCCAAGTGGCCCACAGTGCGTTTTAAATATTTAGTTATGCCTGGTTGACACCGGTGGACTGAGCTGGAGCTGTCCAAGTGGGCAGACACTGTAATGTTTAAATCCACACCCAAGATAAGCTGTCCTCAGTGAAGGTCCATTACCCGTTCCATCAACTGCCGGGCAGCAGAAGGTTTTGATATGGGAGGTAAATAAACATAAACCATCATGTCACTTCCTGGGCATATAATTTTTCCAGTAGGATGACAAAACGGCCTTTGTGATCCATATATGACTGGGAAACTTCTAATGGTGTGGAGGCTGGGACCAAAATGGCCGTCCCCCTTCGACAACCAATAGGGTGAGAACAGGAATAAATTCTAAACTTAGCTTTTTATGTTCATCAGAAGAAAGATGCGTTTCTTGAATCATAAAGAGGTCAGTACTTTGTTTTTTAATATACTGCATAAAGCATGAATGCTTTATTGGGCTATGGAGACCATTAATGTTCTGGGAAAAAATGTTTTTACAGGTGAAGTAGCCATATCACATTAAGTAATTGTTGCTTTTTATTTGTCACTTAGAAAAATGGCCCTTCCATCTTATTGGACCATTCTCCCCCGAGGACCAGAACAACATGAAGAAGAGCCACCAGCATATCTCCTACTTGTTCCGGTATCGATAAAGATTCTGTAAACAGTGAACCTATTGTACATGTGTTTTGTTTCAACCAATTCCTCCCCGCCCCCCCCAAGATATCTTAGGAATGAGCCGAGCAGATATCTTCTCCTCCCACCTCCATATATTCCCCTGTATTAACTCACATCCTTTAAACTCTACAACTATATACAACATGGCCCCTTTAACAGAGGGGTAAAAAACTAAACAGTTACTATTTAGAGAAGTATAGCTAATAAACAGCGAGAATGTAGGTAAGTTAACTATAAACACACTGACGTCCATTTGAAAAGTGTCTATCTGTTGACACTTATAGAAAGCCTCAGGCGGGTCCCAAATAGGATACGCAATGAGGTTTGGGTTTCTCCCCCCTCCCCCCCGTGGGTGGAGAGCCACCTAAGGGAGCCTAATTTTACCTAAAAAGTGAGGGTTTCCCAAAGAAACCTCCACTAATGTGGTCCATGATTAGCCTTACAAGCATTGTTCCTCTACCAGGACCAACCTCCTGCAGTTGATGTGAGAAGTAAACCCGGGTCCATTCCGGGCGGTGGTGTGCGGTGTGTGTGTGTGTGTGTGTGTGTGTGTGTGTGTAGTATAGCGAGGGAGGAACCAAGCAATCCCACCCTGCTAACAACTGCATTAAGATATTATTAATTATCTTTTACTTTTTAGGAGGATGAAATATAAAAGGGGATAAGCAATCTCAGTTTTAAACTTATGAACTATGGGATCTCCTTCCCCTAGATAGTTTTTAACTCCAGATATGTTCAAAGGCAAAGGTTGCAGTTGGTCCCCCCCTTCATTATCCAAAAGTTAAATCCAATAAAGAAATCAAATATTAAAGAATAAAGGTTTGAAGCCATAACCAACCCGTTGGGGACAGGGTCGCCATCAAGCAATCCCCTCCCTCCATCTAGGTCTTGCCCCTTTGCCCCATGCCCCATCAGCCCCCTTGTGGGGAATTCTGGAGAGACTGTGGCTCCAGAAAGCTAAGGTAGTATGAGGTGGGAATAAAGGTGGGGGGGTCCCATTTAATGTTAGGCCCAAATTTTTTTTAACCATTTAGCCTGAGAGAACCTCTGCCATCGAATGGTTACTGTTCCCAGAAAGCAGCCCATAGGTAGAGGGACAGAAATTATTACTTGTATTTTATTTTTGGCTGCCTGGGGTGAATAGGACTCTTCGGGAGCCCCGAGGTGGGAATATTGGACCCCCTCCCAATAGTCCCCGAGCCAGACAGGACTGGGCTTGGGAGTAGAAGAGACCCAGACAGGAGAGAAATAAGAGCTCAGAACGAGCCTACCATCATCCCTCAGGTGGCCAGATTGGGGTTCCGATATTGATGTAGGCGTTTCAGCAGTTCTGCTTGTGGAGCGTTGCGAAGGTGCTCTTCTGGTTCTTGCTGGCTTATCCTTAATGATGCCTTTAGAAAGCAGATCAGCAGCTGCCTTTTGAGCCGTGGTGTAAAGGACTGGACCAGAGGGGAGCTGCACCCATAATTGTGATGTATAGGGGGTTTGTAAACTTAATTTTTTGTGCCCATAGCAAAGGGAACAACGGGGCATACTCCCTCCGCATCTTCTGGGTGTAGGGAGCGTAGTCATTATCCAATATAAGACGGTGGGGCTCCTAGCATTGTGCAGCCCATCTGCCAAGCTTTTTAAAGTAATTGTTCTTTCATGTGGTAAGATTGAAATTTGACGACAAAAGACCATGGTCTAGCATCAGGTAGGGTGGGTTTTTGCCCCAGGGCTCGGTGCGCCCTTTCAATATCTATGGCGAATTCGGATTCAAGATTCAGGATTAAGCGAAGGAGGTAATCAAAATACGCGACTGTGTCTGGCCCTTATTCCCCCTCTGGTAGACCATAAATTCGGATAGTTATATGCCTGTTTCTGTTTTCGGTCTCTTCCTGTCTTGCAGCCATATAAATCTGTTCCCCTAAAATATGTCTCATACAGGTTTCTAAGGCATCCAGTCTGGTTGTATTAGTACCAATCTGATGATCTGCTCTCTCCATGCGCGGCTGAAGGGCCCCAATATCAGATCTCAGCTCTCTGATGGACTCCCTCATTTCACTGCAGAACTCTGCGATTGCCTTCAGAATGCTGTCCCCCATTTGCGAGTCCTGGACCCTTTTTTTCCCCAATTTAGATGCAGGGGTAGGTTTACCAATACCAGGGTCTTCATTCTGCTTGGCAGGCGGGTCAGTATCCGATGTGCCCTGGTCCTTGTGCCTGTCAGGGTCAGCGAGTAGCTGGAATCAGTTACGCTGCTGCTTTGCCATGAGGAGGAGGAATTTCGCAATAGCCCGTCCCTCTGGTACTGTATTACTTTAATTTTAAATCATTTTGGACTGGAGCGGAGATTTGTTTTGATTATTTTATTCTGTTACTGCAGGAGGGCTCGTGTCAGTGGTGCTTACGAGCGCATACCGGAACCGGAAGTCCGCTCAGTTTTATTTTTGACAGAGAGGCACCGCAACATTTGATGAGTTTTATGGCATTACGATGGAAGGCAGTTTGGTGATCACGATCAATTCCTCAGGTGGCGACACAATGGGCAGGACTCGGTCATAATTATATAACTGAGCCTTTTCCAATGAAGAGACCACTAAACACTGATCATTTATAGGATATATATCTATACCATTCAATAAATGATTTTAAAATGTACTACAGTAAGTCAATGACGGTAAAATAAGAAAAATACAACACACATTTAGGAGAATCACCAGTGCACTGAGTGTCCTCTTCAAACACAGATATAATTCAGGAAACTCATTGGTGTACCGATTGTCCTCTTCAAACACAGATATTCCTCAACAGGTTCACCAGTGCACTGGTCGTCCATGTAAAACAAAGATATTCTTCAGGAGGCACACAAGTGCATCGGTTGTCCATGTAAAAAAATAAAAAAAATACATTCTTCAGGAAGATCATCGGTGCACTTTTTGTCCTAGCAAAACATAGCTGTTCTTTAGAGGATCATCAGTGCAGGTTTTGTCCTCGTAAAAAGGATATTCTTCAGGAGAATCCATCAGTGCATCAGTTGTCCTTGTAAGCTGCCCTTGTAAACCACAGATATTCAGCAGGAAATTCATCCTTTGACTGGTGGCCCTTGTAAAACACGGATATTCGGTAGGATTATAAATTCAAGGGTTGTCCTCAAACACAAATATCATTCAGGAGGATCACCAGTGTACTGTCTGTCCTTGTAAAACACAGCTAACATTCAGATCATCACCACTGCACTGGCTGTCCTTGTAAAACACAGCTAACATTCAGATCATTACCAGTTCACTGGCTGTCATTGTAAAACACAGCAACATTCAGATCATCACCACCAGTGCACTGGCTGCTCTTGTAAAACACAGCAACATTCAGATCATCACCAGTGCACTGGCTGTCCTTGTAAAACACAGCAACATTCAGATCACCACCAGTGCACTATCTGCCCTTGTAAAACACAGCTAACATTCAGATCACCACCAGTGCACTGTCTGCCCTTGTAAAACACAGCTAACATTCAGATCACCACCAGTGCACTGTCTGCCCTTGTAAAACACAGCTAACATTCAGATCTTCACCAGTGCACTGGCTGTCCTTGTAAAATGCAGGTAACATTCAGGAGGATAACAAGTGCACTGGCTGTCCTTGTAAAACACAGCAACATTCACATCACCACCAGGGCACTGGCTGTCCTTGTAAAACACAGCAACATTCAGATCATCACCAGTGCACTTGCTGTCCTTGTAAAATGTAGGTAACATTCAGGAAGATCACCAGTGCACTGGCTGTTATTGTAAAACACAGCAAGATTCAGATCATCACCAGTGCACTGGTTGTCCTTATAAAAACACAGCAACATTCAGATCACCAGTGCACTGGCTGTCTTTGTAAAACACAGCAACATTCAGATCATCACCAGTGTACTTGCTGTCCTTGTAAAATGCAGGTAACAATCTTGAGGATCACCAGTGCACTGGCTGTTATTGTAAAACACAAATGTTCAGGAGATCACCAGTGCACTCGTCATTGTAAGCACAAATATTCAGGGATCACCAGTGCATTGTCTGGCATTGTAAAACACAGGTAATATTCAGGAGGATCACCAGTGCACCATCTATCACTGTAAAACACAGATAACATTCAGGAGGATCACCAGTGCACCATCTGTCATTGTAAAACACAAATGTTCAGGAGATCACCAGTGCTCTGGCTGTCATTGTAACATGGCAAAAAAGAACAGTAGCTAAAACAAGGAAAACAATTGGTGCAATAGCATCAGCTGGTACAAGAGCAATACGGCATTATGGCACGATAATGCAGTGTTGCTTGTGTAATACAAAAAGTAAGCACAGCGGGAAAACGAGCACTGTAGAGAAACACAAAAGGTAAAGAACTGGAGAGATCAAGTTTTGTAAGAGCAAGTAGGTAGCGTAGTGAAGCAGTAGGACAAGTGTAAGGGACACAGCGACACGGCATACAACCGAAGGGAACACAGTGAGACAGCGAGGAAGCAGAAGTGCACTGAATTGGCAGACATTCGCGGCATATGGCACAAGTCAACTTCAATAATTGTGTACTATGGATAGAGACGAACTGGAAAAACATACCGGGGGAAATGTGAGTGCCATAATCGACCGAGTAGTCTGAAGAGCACCGTGTCAGGTAAAGAAAATAATATTATCGTGGTAAGCGGCGAATGCTGTATGCAAATGAGATACACACCTTGACGGGGAAGGAGTAATACTAGGAAAGTTGGGGTCCTCCTAAGAAGCAAAAAACTGAACAGCCGGCAGAAATGGAAAAAATCTTATACCAATGGTTAAGTAATACATCTATGTAGTTATGTGCAAAAGTTTTCAAAAGACATATATGTATGTAAGAGAGGTTGACAAACTTCTGAAAGTAACAGTAAACTAAACTTCATAACTTCAATAGTGTCATGGTGTTATTTATTACAGCACTACAAACAGATCTCTGACATCCAAACTCATATGCAGACCATACTACAAGCGCATTGATCCACTCCGAAGGTGGCATCTAATGGGGAATTAATGCATGGTTGATCTGTTGTAGGCATTCGCCTGCGGCCTCGGGCCACAACGGTCCCAATCATGCATTAATTCCCCATTAGATGCCGCCTTCGTCATGGATTAATGCTTACTTGTAAAACACAAATGTTCAGGAGGCTCACCAGTGCACTGGCTGTCATTGTAAAACATGAGCTTCCACAGGAGCATCTCCAGTGCATTGGCTTGCCCAACCTGTTTAGGTACAAAAAACAAAACAAAACAAAAAAACAACAGCTCTGCACTTTAGCTTGCACTTTCATAAACATTATATTTCAGCTCTTCTAACAGGACTAGAAAATACATTGTTTCTATTTCTAGTTTCCCTTTCCAGGCTTTGTACCACATCTTGGCAGCCAGTCTAAGAGGAGGTATGCATAAAATGCATTTGACTTTCCACAGCTGACCTCATAGTGCCTTTGTTTAAGTAAACGATAACACCCAACAGGGTGTGGGGTGTTGGGGGCTACCCACATGCCCAGGGAGTAGTGAGTCCCAGATGCCGCAGGCAGAAGGCCCTACAGTCCTTGGAATTATGGGTATCACCCCCCCCCCCCAAAAAAAGATAACTCACACTCTGAAGGGTCTTACTGCGCCTAGAAAATGGACTTTTTCTGTAATAAAATTTAAAGTATTTAAAGAACATGTTTTATGTGTAAAATAATCCTTAAGCAAGAATAGTGTCAGCACTTTTTCATTTTTGATGGTTCTATTGCCTGGTAAACTCATGCCTCATGACTGCTGCCAGTCAATGAGGTTTCAGGATTCTTTCAACAAATTGCCAACCTTTTTGCATCATCTTGTTTCTAGCTGAAAACCTGCATTTTATGATTGCTTACCTCCTCTTAAATTTATTTTGATGTTGCTGGTTGTATTTGCTTCCATTCTTAGATAAAACTGAAATGCTTTCTAATGGAGTTGTTATACCCACACTTGTTTTGTTTCAAATCCTTGACCTATTTTTGCATACTTCCTGAACATTAGGAACACCCCCCAAACAGTGTAGCCACTCATGATGCAATAGTCTCCCCCCACCACCACCACGAGTGGCTTGATGGTGTTGAGCATGTACCCACAACCAGGAAAGACGCAGTGGGAGCTGATCAAGGACTGTAAACAAGTTTTTTGTGTGTTAACACCAGTATGGTGGGCAGTCTGTTTTTCACTTTTAAAAACACAACAGGAATCAGGATAAGTCAGTCAGCTACATCAGCAAAGTTTACAGAATGTGAGCAATCATAAAATGTGCTTTTCAAACTAGAGACTCTTTGAGGCTTAAGGGGTTCTCGTAACTCGGCAAGCTTTGCCTTTTCTTTTCCTTTAGTACCATGTATTTTATCTTCATGTAAAGGACACCTTCCGTCTCCAAGCACATCAGTCATTCACTGGAGTAAGTAAAACGACACATACACACACAGACATGGCAAATTCTGCAGAATAGCAAGCAAGCAGTTAACCCTCAAGGCCTTTCCTTCATGAGTTTGTTACATGAAGCACTAAACGTGGCCAAAATGTCAAAAGACAGCAAAAGGAAGCTGACCTACTGATACTAAACCCTGGGATTAACTTGAAGGAAGATTTTTTTTTTTTTCATTGAAAAAGAAAATGGTGTTAAATCTTTTCTGACCCTTGATATTTAAGTCTATAGGTCAAAAATGACACTCGGTAGCAATTTTCTATAGATTTCTTCAGTTGCTATGGAAACTAGTTTGTTTCCTCAGAACCTGCCAAGGAGGACTAGGGTGATCCGTTCCATCAAAAAAACTTCTTTGCTTCAGCACTTGAGAGTTGCAGCCTCTTCTCTCAGTAGCAAGATCAAAGCTGTGCCACACAGGAACTAATGAAACACAGTATTTATTCTTTCTCAATACACATAATGGGTCTTGTCCACAAAAGTGAGAAACTTTCTCTCCAATGTAACACCTGAAACCACAATAATTTATTTATTTCAAAGTTCGGAAATACACCTTTGAGCAGAAATGCTCATTTACAAAGGTTCCTCGTCAGAATATCAATTTGTGTACACCATATTGTCAAAGACAGTATTAAAAACTGATTAACAAAAGTTGACCAACATTGATTCAGTGACAACAGAATGAGTAACATAAGTACAGTTTCGGTAAAGCAGAGTACACAAAAGTTAACATTCAACATGTCAAATAATACAAAGCATAACACAGGCACTAGGAGCTATACATAGGTAGCAGCCCATCTGGGCACTGTCAGAGGTTAAGTCTGTGCGCTCTCATGGCACACTGAAATGGAAGAGAGGCACATGTGTGAGGAGACTGTGTGGTGGGTAATGTGCTGGCATCATGTGCATGTGTAAGAGGGCACCTTAGGGGGCAGAAGCACCATGATCAGACTGTGTAAGGGTTGGGTTTGGTAGGGGTGCAGTTGGCAAGTGGCAGTACATGGGATGGGGTTTCATTACGAGAAGCAGCTACATTTGGAGCCAGGCAGGAGTAAATTTAGAAGTCCCCATCTGAAAGGACCCAGCTTAGTTGGTGTCTTTCGTATTACCTGAAGTTCACTTACACAGCTTGGTGCCCTGGTTGCAAAGGAGCGTTTGGCTAGAGCTGTTCGGCTGAATGGAACAGCCAATGTACTGATAGTCATGCCTCTGGTTGGGTAAGGATTTTGGGCAAGTTGTATGAGACCTTGCAGCCCTGGGGGGGGGAGTGTCAGGCCCATGAGGGCTTTCATGTCTAGCAGGCAGGCTTGATATTTTATTCTGTCCTGCAGGGGAAGCTAGTTTGTGAGTGAGTTTGTCAACCCCAGTTACAAAGTGACAGGCTCTGTTCAGGACTAACTGGACCCTATTTAACACAGTGATGTGACACTCCCATAGACTTAGGCCATAGTCAACTATGGGGAGGATGGAACTTGTAACTGCCACTTTTTTTGGCTTCTGGGGCAAGGGTGCGCCTATGTCTATATAGTGCTCCTAGTCTCCTGTTAATGTTGCAGACGATTTGGTCGACATGTGGTGCAAATGTTAGGGAGTCTGGTCTATGAAGTGACGAGGTATCTGAAAGTTTCTACCTGATGTTCTAGAGAATTAAGCCTTACTGTTGAGGATGTTGAGCGCTTGTACCTTAGTACTTCTGTGCACTTGAGAAGAGCACTGTTTTGGTCTTCTTGTAGTTGAGCACAAGCTTGTTCTGCTGGAACCAATTCTCGAGGGATGCAAAGCTGCATTGGTGGTCTCGAGTAAGTAAGTCCTGGCAGGGGTTACTTGCACAGATGACTGCATCATCTGCGTAAAGTAAGACAGTGGAACTAGGGCAGGCTTCGGAAAGGTTACTGATGAAGAGGCTGAACAAAAGGAGCCCAGGATGGATCCTTGCGGCACACCCAATGCGACAGGCCTGGCATTAGAGAGCCCCCCATTTATCTTAACCTGTTGCGATCTGCCTGAGAAGTAGCTTTTAAACCAGAGCACAGTGTCCGCAGAGACCTAATGTGGGTAGCTTTGTTAGTATTAGCAAGTAGTAAGCAAATTAACTGAATGCAGAATTTTATTTAAACACAATCATTTAAATTCAGAAAAATTATAGTAAACAAAACTCTGCGTCATGAAATAATAAGCACTCAAAACAATACAATTTAAAAAACATGTAATCATTTAAAGGAAAACAGGCGTCCTCCCACCACCCCACCCCCAAAACCAAAAACCCTCGATTGGGCTTTTAAGTCCCAACAGTAATATTTTTCATTAGCTGTGAGTCTTAACATTAAATGTGAACTAACAGTGCTAATATAAACAACCCTGGAATAGTGCAGCACCATGTGACATGCTCGGCATGGCTCCACACTGCTCCACTGTATCACTTACACAATGGAGTGGCTCAGTGCCGCGCTGAGCATGTGAAATGGCACCATGCTGCTCCAGGGTGGTTTACATCAGTCCTGTTAGATCGCATCAAATAGTAAGACTCACAGTTAATGAAAAAAAACATTTAAGGAGGCTTAAAAGGCTAACGGGGGTGGGAAGGGGTGGTTTTGGAGGGGTAGGGTGGTTGGAGACAGCTGTTCTCTTTTAAGCCAAACAAAAAAACTCTCTGCTGAATATATCCTGCAGTTTTGTTCTCTTGCTTGCCACAGATCAGTTTGCAAAGAATGGTGGCTTCTTTCTCCAGCTGTGGTCCGCATGATGAGCCCTGTTTACACTGCCACTGCACTCCACAACTTGGAGCGCTCCACTCCTGCTGTGATGGTCACAGTGGGTCAATATTCCATCCACATAGCTGGTGACATACTCACTGGTGCGGAAGAGAAAGAAGGCTCATTTCTATTACATTACCTTCAGCAAGTATTATTAAGTAGATAGAAAGCTGAACTCTGGAAAGTGCATAAAAATAAAAACTGAGGGTTACAAGTATTCAGAATTAGGGTTACAAACTGTGAGAACGTGAAGCTGGGCATGCGTGAATACATATGCACATCCCAGAGACATGCATATGCATTCATGCATGTCCAGCTTCACGGTCTCACAGTTAGTGACCCTAATTCCAAATACCTGTAGCCCTCGGTTTTTATTTTGATGCACTTTTCCGAGTTCAGCTTTCTATCTGCTGCAGAAAAATTACTTTAGCTGAACTCTGGTATGGTACGGCTCGCATTCCAAGTGTAAAGTGCTGGTGGGGAGCCACTGGAGGATGCCGGGTGGGGAGAATTTCAACTGGAGTGAGCGATGTGGACTGTCTACATGACACGTAAGTTTGCTGCCAATTAGCTTGCTCCGATATACTTCCCCTCTCCCTTGTCACTTCAGAAAGTGAAAGTAAAGCGCTTTAGTACACTCCCGAAAGTGTCCACACTGCCGACTCTGAAGCGCATCAACCCATGCGCATGGGTTGATGCGCTGTGAAGCTGGTAGTGTAAATGGGACTATGTATTTGACCAATACTTAGTTTGGTAGCACTTGAATGTGGACAGTCCCAACATGAATAATATACTGAAGAACCGGAGCAAAGTACCTCATGACTGTACTTGCATTTCAATTCAGTTTTCCGAGTGGTACTTCAAATCTCATGGCCACAGTGAGTCACGAAACTGCTATTGTAACATGGTCATTTCACCCAGAGAATGGAAATTAATCCGTTAAATTAGTGATATCTGGATATACAGTACATGAAAAAGGAAGAAACTATATAGCAAAAGGTAAACTCTATGAAACTAACTACCAGAGCACAGCAAAGGATGAACTACTAAGTGCGCATAAAATTGTATACATGCAATCCTGTGCGAAAGTTCTGATGCCACATATTACAATACACAGTTAAAGGGGAACAGTCACCACAGAGGATCCCACACTCAAGTGTGGGGCTGGTCCTAAAGTGGACTTTGTGGGCAAAAACATTTTGGTTTATTTACCGTTTACTTAAGTACTATCAGATTAATGCTGCTTAGTTGTAGACGGACATGGTCTGTTAATACAAATCCCACAATCCCCTGCAGCTGACATGACACTCCGCCGAGAGTGCATGTTAAGAGCTTTCATAATCTCCAATCAGATGTTTTCTGGGACTCTTTTCTCCAGGGCCTAACAACAGTCCTCTATGAATGTGCACAGTCCACGTAGGGCAGTGGGGCCAGCAAACAAGTATCAGAGCTTGCAGAAACTCTAACATGCACTGCACGTTATTGAATTTACACTGCTGCCTACTGCTCCAATGTGTGATGCAGGGGATTCTGGGATTTCCAGTAACAGAAGAGTCAGCCTACAACTAACTATATACAACACAATACTACACTACAGTAAACAATAAGTAAACTAATTTTGCACACAAAATGCACGGTGGTGACGGTTTCCCTTTAAAGGACAACTAAGCCCCCTATTTTTTCAGTAAGCTATTTAAAAAATCTGACTTCATAGAAAGGTAAAGGAAAGGCTGCTGTTTACATTGATACTAAAATTGCATTTATGTAATTAACATAAATGCAGTTTTGTAGCATTTGAAAAATGTAAACATCAGCCTTCCCATTTCAAAACTCCCGCTCTGCCTGCTCCCTAAAATGGCCGCCGGAGGTGCTGTGTGATGTCATGGGAGCTTCAGGCAGACAGCAACATTGTTCTCTCTAATGCCAAAAAGCTCTGTTTATTTACATTGTTTTAATGTTGCCTCACAAAAGTAAACAAAAATACAGGTTACTCACCTGTAACAGGAGTTCTAGGAATGGTATATGTTGTTCATCCACACTCTCTGGCAGGTATCCTTGCCGCTTTAATTCTTGCCGGAAGGTCTTCAAGCTGGCTCCTCCCACCCACCCCAGTGGTAAAACTCTCGGCTCCGCCCCATGACGCCAGATCTAGCCCGCTGGAAGCTCAGGTTGTGCGTTGAAGCCAGGGAGGTCGGGTGGGTCATGTAGATGAACATATACCATTCCTAGAACTCCTGTTACAGGTGAGTAACCTGTATTTCTAGGGACATGGATATGTTGTTCATCCACACTTATTGGCAGACTCCTAGCAGTTCTCCGGGAGGAGGGAGGCAAGGTGCACACTCCCAATACTTACTTGGGAAAGAGAGACTGGAGAACTGAGGCCCCAAAACCAGCATCCCGGCGTGACTCGAGGTCAATGTGGTAGTGGGTAATAAAGGTATGTGCCGACTTCCAGGTAGCAGCCCTGCAGATATTCTGGATAGGGATGTCCCTGGAAGCAGCGACCAATGCAGCGGTATGGCGGGTGGAATGAGCTCTTATCCCTCTGGGAGGCTCCATGCCCGCCAACCTGTAGCAGAGCTCTATGCAGGAGGTGATCCACCTGCCTATCATCCGCTTTGCTGCAGGTCTGCCAGGTGCGGCTTCAGCGTAGGTGACAAACAGCTGGCGAACCTCTCCCGAACTTCAGCCGTCCGCTCCTTATAATAAGCGAGCGCTCGTCTAGGGTCCAAAGTATGGAGCCTATACTCGGCCTCCGAGGTGTGACTGGGGTAGAACACCGGCAGAGTCAACACCTGGTTAAGGCGAAACTCTGACACCACCTTCGGAAGGAATTTCGGGTGGGGGCGCAGGACAACCTTGTCCCTGTGGAAGACCAGGTAGGGAGGCTCGATGTAAAGCGCCTGGAGCTCTCCCATCCTTCTGGCTGACGTGATAGCCACCAAGCAGGCGGTCTTCCATGACAGGTGTGAAAGATCACACCTGTGCATTGGTTCAAATGGCTTGCCCATGAGCTTGGCCAATACCAGCAGTAGATCCCATGGAGGTGGAGGTTCTCGCACCGAAGGGGGAATGTGGTCAAGGCCTTTGAAAAAGCGCCCGACCACCTTCTCCTGTGCCACCGACTGCTTCCCGGCCCGCGCCCGCTATGCAGAGATGGCTGCCAGGTGCACCTTTAGGGTCGCTGACCAAGCCCTTGCTGAGAAAGGGACCACAGGTAGTCCAGAATGCTTGCCAAGGGGCAGTCGGAAGGGTCCAAGCCCTTCCCCTGACACCAAATGGAAAACCTCTTTCATTTGAAGGCATAGCATTTCCTGGTCAACTCCTGACGGGACGCCTCAACGACGCTGAGGACCTCGTCGGAAAGACCCAAGGCCTGGAACTCTAGCTGCTCAGGAACCAGGCCGTCAAGTGCAGGGATTGAAGGTCCGGATGGAATACCTTCCCCTGATTGACTGAGATCAGGTCCGGGCGGGCTGGAAGCTGCCTCGGAAGCCTGGAGCTGAGGCTGAGGAGATCTGGATACCAGAACTGGCGGGGCCAGTCTGGGGCTACCAGAATCACCTGCGCCTTGTCCCTCCTCGCCTCGAGAAGCACCTTGTGGATCAAGGGAAATGGAGGAAAGGCATAGAAGAGGCCCGGGGTCCACAGCCTCGAGAAGGCATCCCCCTGCAGCGAGCCCTGCTGAGGGGGCCGGGCATGGAACAGACTCAGCTTCGCATTCTCCCTGGAGGCAAACAGGTCCACCTGAGGCGTGCCCCAGTGGGAGAAGAGATCTTGTACTACCTCCGGCAGGAGAGACCACTCGTGAGACGCAGCCCCTATCTGGCTTAGGGCATCGGCCAGGGTGTTGGAGGCTCCTGCCACGTGAATGGCTAGGAGATCCGCCTCCAGGCTGCGCACTAGGGACCAAATGCGGAGAGCTTCCTTGCATAACAGCAAGGAGCGCGTCCCGCCCTGGCGGTTCAGATAGTACATGGTCGTGGTGTTGTCCGTCTGGACCTGAACCACTTGACCCCGTAGAAATGGAGCGAAGGTGGTGAGAGCTAGACAGACCACCTCGAGCTCCAGCAGGTTGATGCGGCATCGGGACCCCGAGGGGACCAGGAGGCCGCGCGCCGGGTGTTCCTCAGATGGGCACCCCAACCCATCAGAGAGATGCGCCGGTCGAGAGAGAGACTGCCGCTCGGGCGGACTTAACGGGATACCCTCCTGCAGATGAGCTGGAACGATCCACCATTGGAGAGCCGCTCCACATCTCCTGGGTCACTGTCACGGGCCGGGTCCAACGGATCAGCGGCATTGTGACCATTGTTGGCCAGTCCCCACTGAAGGGACGATGTATCAACGGGCCCAACGGACCACGCTGGTGCAGGCCGCCATGAGGCCCAGGAGGCACAGGAAGTCCCGGGCAGGGCGCAATTGCCCAACCAGAAATGATTGGGCAAAGGAGGAAAGAACCTCGGCTCTGTCCGCGGGAGCCGTGCTCTGGCTCGCAGAGAGTCGAGCTCTGCCCCGATGAACAGAATCATCTGCTTTGGCACGAGTTCTGACTTGGCCTCGTTGATGAGGAGGCCAAACTGAGAGCAAACCTGGAGGGCCAGATCTCTGGACCGCCGCCTCCGGTCTGGAGGGGGCTGCTATCAGCCAATCGTCGAAGTGTGGAAAACTACATTCAGCAATGGATTTATTTATTTCTTGCCAACAAACCTGTGGAACACCATACTAAGAACAGAAGAAAACATCATCTTTGCCACTGGACCGGACTGGTGCTTCAAAATAACCACTAGACCACCAGGTATCTGAAACGTTGTACTCTGTTGCTGTTTGCACCCATGTTTTACTAGAAAGCTGTCAGATTAAAACTTAGTTTCTCTCTGTTTAAATTAAGAAAACAAAAAAACCCATAGCCTAACATGTGTACTGATCAAAATAATACATGTTCAAGTCATGGTTTTGTTTACTTTTGTGTGACGTTAAAACAATGTGAATAAACAGAGCTTTTTGGCATTACAGAGAGCAATGTTGCTGTCTGCCTGAAGCTCCCATGACATCACACAGCACTTCTGGCGGCCATTTTAGGGAGCAGGCAGAATGGGAAAGGCTGATGTTTACATTTTTCAAATGCTACGAAAATGCATTTATGTTAATTACATAAATGCAGTTTTAGCATTAATGTAAACAGCAGCCTTTCCTTTACCTTTCTATGAAGTTAGATTTTTTAAATAGCTTACTGTAAAAATAGGGGGTTTAGTTGTTCTTTAAGGACTAATGCACAGGAACTGTCAGAGTGCCAAGGTGGGACAAACTGGTTAACCAGGTGGCCAATGGCCACTAAAAAGTATTGGTTTGGCTACTATATTTTACAACTTACAGGCCAGCTGACTACCTGCTCACAAAGTGATTTTTTGAGCCCTGAAAAAGAACAGCCTGTAAAAAAAATATTAATTTGGCTCCCAGATTCTGAAAGGTAGTGGTGTAAAAAAAGAGAAATGTGGCAGCTGTGTTAGTCCAGACAACAATTTAGAGAAACAAATATGTTGCAGGTGATACCTTTTACTGGACTAACAAAATTATTTTTAAGACTAGCTTTCGAGAGGTGAAACTCTCTTCCTTGGTCTCCTCTTGACCTGAGGAAGAGAGTTTCACCTCTTGAAAGCTAGTCTTAAAAATAATTTTTTGTTAGTCCAATAAAAGGTATCAATTGCAACATATTTGTTGTATTTTTTCTCTGCATGAAAGGTAGTGGTCAAACTGACCACCAGCTCCAAACTGATTTGTCTCACCTTGTTGAGTGGTTAAATTCACAACTTAAATTTGAAAAAAGGCCTCTCACACACCTATAGCCAGAGGAAAAAAAAGATTTGAAAGGCAAGTCAAGAAAGACAGCAGAGCAAAGAAAATTAACTTTTTTATAAAATAGGTAGGAAAAATGTTGCATTTTGATTGAAACATAGAATTGACAACAGATGGGGCCCGCTAGGCCCACCCAGTCTGCCCATTTCTTTCTACTTGCTGCAGAAACCACAGACCCTACCTTGATCTCCGTCTTTGATCTTTTTCTTATTAGTAGGGTTCCCCCATGCCTATTCCACGCATTTTTGAATTCCCTTACTGAATTTCCCCCACCACCTCCCCTAGGAGGCTGTTCCAACGATCCATCACCCTTTCCGTGAAGAAATATTTCCTCACGTTACCCCTTAGTCTACCCCGTTCCAGCCTCATGTCATGACCCCTTGTCTAGAACATCTCTTTTTCTGAAAGATGCTACCTCCTGTACCTTATTTATGCCCTTGAAATATTTGAAGGTCTCTATCATATCCTCCTTTCCCTCCTCCAGGGTATACTTACTGAGGTCCTCCAGTCTCTCCTCATATGACTTAGTAGTGCAGACCCTGCACCATTTTTGTTACTCTTCTCTGAACTGCCTCTACCCTATGTCCTCAAGGTTGTGTTGCTCAGATAGTATCCTAGAAACCAGGATACCAACAGCTATCTCCCATTTGGGCAGCTAGTTGCTATGGTAGGATAGCAGTGCTATCTGACCATGGATCCTACCCTCTAGGATCCAGTGCATGGATCCTACAAACAGTGTGGAGTCTGCAGATCCTAGAAACAAGTGTTGTGGATCCTGTGGATCCTAGCAACAGATCCAGCTCAGATCCTAATTATCTGATCTAGGATCCCTGGATGTGACCGAGGATCTATCACTATCTGACCCCAGATCCTAACTATCTGACCTAGGATCCATCGCTACCTGATCGTATCTGACCTAGGATCCCTGGATCTGACTTAGGATCCCCAGATCCTAACTAGGATCCATCACTATCTGACCCCGGATCCTACTATCTGACCTAGGATCCCTGGATCCTAACTGGGATCCATCGCTGTCCGACACTGGATCCTACATCTGTCTTTGGTAGGATTTCTGGCAGGATCCTAGGTAAGATACCAGCACTATCTGATAGATAGTGGTAGGATCCACAAAAGCACCATCTGAGCAACACTACCTTATGGAGATGCAGCCTCCAGAACTGGGCACAGTACTCCAGATGAGGTCTCACTAATGATTTGTACCGAGGCATCACCACCTCCTTCCTTCTGATGGAGATACCTCTCTCTATGCACCCCAGTACCCCACTGGCTCTCCCCACAGCCTTGGCACATTGCTTGGCCACCTTTACGTCACCTGATATGATTTATCCCCAGATACCTTTCCTGTTTGGTGGCTGTCAGTATCTCTCCCTCCATCATGTAAGCCTCCCCTGGGTTCATGTGCTCCAAATGCATAATTTTGCACTTTTCTGCACTGAATCTTAGCTGCCACACTCTTGACCATTCCTGTAGTTTACCTAGGTCCCTCCTTAGTTTTTTCCACCCCTCTTGGGAGTGCCCACCTGTTGCAGATCTTAGTGTCATCTGCAAAGAGGTATACATTTCCTTCCAGCCCCTCTGCAATGTCACTTATGAAGACAATGAATAGGACTGGCCCCAGAACAGATTCCTGTGGCACCCCACTGGTCACCCTCCTTTCCTAGGATTGAGCTCCTTGTACCACCACCGTCTGTGTTCTATCTCTCAACTTGTTCCCAACCCATTTTACCACCTTGAAACCCATTCCCAGGCTACCTCACTTGTTTACAAGCCTCATATATGGAACGGTGTTGAAGGCCCTGTTGAAATCCAGGTAGGCCACATCCACCGCTCCCCCTTGATCCACTTCCCCGGTCACCCAGTCAAAGAAATCTATCAGATTTCTCTGACATGACCTTCCTGCTGTGAATCCATGCTGCCTCGGATCCTGTGCTCCACTGGATTCAAGATGTTCCACAATCCTTTCTTTTAGCAGTGATTCCATTATTTTCCCTACCATCGAGGTCCTGCTGACTGGTCTACAGTTTCCAGCCTGCTCCCACTTTTGTGTACAGGGACTACATCTGCTCTCCTCCAGTCCTCTGGAACCACTCCTGTTTCCAGCGATTCACTGAACAGGGCAGCCAGTGGTGCTGCCAGCACCTCCCTGAGCTTCTTTAATATTCTAGGATGTATCCTGTCTGGTCCCATTGCCTTTTCCACTTTCGGCTTTGTGAGTTCCTTTAAAACTCTCTCCTCCGTAAATGGACTGGTGTGCACCTCCCTCCCTTATTGTTCCTGCCACTTAATTGTGGTCCCTTGCCTTCCCCCCTCTTCTGTGAATACTGAACAAAAATATTTGTTCAGGATTGTTGCTTTTCCCAAGTCCCCCTCTGCATATTCCCCTTCTTCCCCCTTAAGCTTTACAATCCCACCCCTTGTCTTTCTCCTTTCACTAACATATTTATAAAAAGTCGTGTCCCCTTTCTTTAATTCCTGGACTATTTTTTCCTCCGTTTACACCTTTACGCTCCTGACTGCCTTTCCTGCCTCCCTCTGCTTATCCCAATATATTATCCTGTTCTCCTCCTCCTCACTGGCTAGTAACCATGTTTAATCACACTACTACCTGCACCTAAACGGTTCCAGTACCAGCTGTTCCATTTAACAAACATATAGCACTTTACCAACTACTTTGAGTTTCATAACTATTAAACTGCCATTGGTTTTACAACTTGCAATCTCTGCTCCATGAAAGACTAGCGTTTTATATGTGCCCATTCTCAAGTTTTGTGACATTCTCCGTACAACAGTTCAATAAATCTAACAAATAAATGCAATAGCAAAACAGTTCAATGTGTATTATTTTTTAATACCTTAATTATCCATTTTATAAGCACAATAAGACACTCCAGGGTGCTGGCATTAGTGCCATGAATGTATGCCCAGGGGTGTACAGGCACTCAGCCTGTGGCTTCGTGCCTTACTACACCCCTGAACATGTGTCCGTGGCACTGCTGCCAACACACTATTGTGTCTTACTGTTATATCACATACTGAATGGCCAACGGCACAAGGCAAATTCAAATGTGATCTAGATAACCCCATCTCACACACAGGACTGCTGTACAGACACGTTCTTGAAAGGTTCAGAGACGATCACAGAAATGAGTGTAAGAATTAAAGACAGAGGACAAAATGCCATGAGACTATTGAGAGGGGGAACATTACACTGGAAAACAGAGTTCTGAAAGAAAAACATGATAATCCAATCACTAGTGAGAGCCTGCCAGCCCAGCACCTACACAATCAAAGGAGGTACAGAATGATGGCATGCATATTAACCATGCTCAGTTACTGCTGCTCTCTTCCTATCACACCACAAAATTCACACCAAGCACCAAGGCATTGAAGGAGAGATCATAACCTGGTGACACCCCCACCCCAAGAAGTTTAAGGAGAAGCTGAAGGATGACTATGTAGGTAAACAGCTCCCTAAATATGACTCACTGTTACGATTAATTCAACACAGGAGACTCACGGAAGTAAACTGAAAGAAACATCCAGGAAGGCAACGACAACCAGCAATGCAATGAAGATAAATTACACATATTCTAAGCATCTTCTTGTCTGCAGCATTTATGACGCATGGGCCCCTTCATGATATTTCAGCCCCATGTCTGGACTGCCCATCATCAGCCAGACGAGTTTCTCAGCTAATGAAGGGCAAAGATGTCAGACCGTACACTAAACCAAACACACACCATTCAGAAAGGGCTATTTCCCAGGAAACCCATCCTAGAGCACTGGACGATCTAAAAACAAAAAAAAAAAGCACAACTGGACCAAAACATCCACAAGTATCCATAATACGACAGCCAAAGATGCTTTGGAACCATGGGAGAGTCCTTGGGAGAGAACCGGAGTGCGTGTCAAGTTTAAAATGACTGAGGATTGCTCTCCAGAGGGAGGAATCCAAACCTCAGCAGTACTGCTTAAACGCCTATCCTTATCAAAGCTGGAGTTTAATCCAGAAGCACCAGCTGCTAAACTTTATTTGCTGACTGATGGTTTGCTGTCAGCACAAGACAACCAAGGCTAACTGCCTCGGCTGCTTTTAATGAAAACTCTGGCATTTTCAAAATATTTTAATTAAAAGTAGCTCAGCATGGGGGAAGTGATTCAGGGGGAATAGATTTCATTTTTTTTTTGTTAAGAACAGTTTCACACAAAATTACTTCAGGTCAATAGCAGGAAATCTGGATGGTGCTCTCAAGGTACTGCACCCGCCACGTCTCACAGGCTATGTGCAAATAAAAACATCCAAGCTGATGATTCCAAGGCAGGAAATGAGAAACTATAACATAGCAGAACAACATTTCCCAGGGCAGCCGTTTAGGCTCACTGCCAGCTCTTTAACAGCATTGTTAATGATGCAGCAGTAACTGTGCAATATGGAAACAGCTGCATGCGAGCCAAAGACGGAGTGTAATGGGAAAAAGAAAAGGTCACCATTAAAAAATCTAAAACCACAAATATAATTAAAAAAAAAAAAAACAGAAAAACATTTCTCTCCCGTCAAACTTATCATGCCTTTCCCATGGCTGAAGTGTAGCCTTTGGATGCGGTTTCCCAGTGGCTGGCAGCTTTTCTACCATCATGCTGCTACCATACTATCCCTGCAAAACATATCGTCTGGGCACAAAATGAATCTGGTAAGCACTAGATCCAAGAGTCAAATATAAACTTTTCGTACAGATACATACAGTATACAGAAAAACACAGAGAGGCAGAGGGGGAAAACTCACAAGAAGATGAAAGACAACACAGTACTTTAATTATGCTAGTAACATGGCTCACCGCAGAACAGGGAAATACAGCAGCCGGATTGGCCGAAGTGGCACAGCAGACACAAACCGAGCAGGTATTAACCCACAGGTAACGCCCGCTCAGTTAGTACCAGCTGTCGCCACGGAGGCAGTAGAGGGGAGCTGCCCGCTCGGTCACCACCCCCTCAGTCCACATGCGGCGCTCGAGAGCCCGCCACTGGTCGCCTCCGAGGCACCGCGCCATCACAGCCCGCTTGGATGTGAGCCAGCAGGATCGGTAGCCCCTCGAACCGAGTGTATGCATACAACACCCTGATGTAGAGCGCCAATTGTATCCCACCAGAACGCCCTTCCCCCGCTCCTCTATCCAGCACCCTCACATACACTCAGGCACCATGGTGGCAAACACACTCAAGCCGTCACCTACCGCAACCCCACCAGCAGCATGAGCAATTCCTACCGTCAGTGATGTCACTTGTGAGAACAGCGAAGCGTTTTGATCTATAGTCATGGCTAGCGGCGGACAGTATGTGTGCCAACTGCCGCGGCTGCAGTCGTGATCGGCAGCCAGCATTGAGCGGGACAGCAAAGCGGCGGTTGGAATGGACAAAGTATTATGCTAACATATGTATCTCGCACGACTCTTCTCGTTTCCAGTGAGTACTATTCACCACTATCTAAAAGAATGTGTGGTGTGCAGCGTGACCGCGCACGTCCTCACAGTAGCAGAGTCAGGTGAAAACAGCCCAAGAGACCAGTTACCCTGCGATCATTGTCACTCTCTCGAACCGCTCCTCATCACCATGTCCCCCAGTATTCCGAGAGTACTCCCGTGGCGCTTGCCGTGTTACAAGCACATTAATCACCGACAGAGGAGGGCTCTACCGGTGGATTAATGCCCACTGGGGGGGTTGGAACCCTCGGGCTTAGCCCTGGTGCACCAATCCCCAGTGGGCATTAATCCCGGTAGCTCTGTAAACCGAGTCTTACACTCCATATTATTCACCACCCTGCTTGCAGTCAGCAGATTAACCTGTACCAGTTACTGGCTACGTTATTGTTCTCTGCCTTCAATTAGTTTCACCAACTTGGTTCTGTACGAAAGTGAATCGTTAATTGAGGGGCACTGTTTTTGTGGTCATTTTATTGCTGGACATAAAAATGATGCAACAAGGGGCTAAAAATGTAACACTGCTTAAAATATAAGAACACTACTGGAAAATGTTGAGGAATAACTACAAAGCTATTTTTAACAGAAATGTGCTTGCACACTATCGGTATATGTATGTATTTATACAACTGGACGGAGGGTGACAAGGTATGGCACAGGTGGGGTCTGATGAGCAGCTGATACAATCACTACAAGAGAAAGAGAGGCTTTGTTAAAACCGGCTGTATAAAATGATGGCTTCTACAGCCAGAAAACACAGCAACACACTGTACTAGATGGTTATTTTCAACTTCCTCCGAGGCGTTAGGCCTGAGCCAGCATGGCCATGCTCTTCAAGATTCACAACCAGTGTTAATACCTTTGCTGGTGCCTTTGACTTGCACACATTATATGGTTCAAACTTAGAGGTTGCCAGCAGTTTTAAAGTCTAGGGATTCACCGTGCTCATTCTAGCCTTCAGACCTCACCTAGACCATCTTACTATTCATCTGAATAGAAAACGCGGGCTCCTTTGCAGAGTAACATAGTGCCTTAATGATGAAGCCCATTTGGCTATTGCAAACCATAGCCTTCTCCCCGGCAGGGATTATGGTGCCATTCTTTTTACCTCCTCGTCAGCAAAATTTCTTAGCTCAAGTCTCTCTACAAAGAAACAGAGCACTGTGAACTTGACACGGATAGAAGGCTGCACCATTGCTTAATCTTGAGGGATGTCTGACGGATATTCATCAACTACTTGCTGGGCTGTACCACTTATACCATCTTTGCTCCTAGCACCCTTCATGTTCATCCAAACTGCTCCGTTTCCTAGGGAGGTCTTGGGCACTCAGATCAGCAAATTTACTATCAATTCCCAGGTTCACATCCACATTGGGTCAGCGTTCCTTTGATTATGTCACGCTCAAACTCTGGAACACCTTACTGATCAACTGTGGGAAGCAAAATCTCTTTGGTTCTTTAAACGTCTGTACAAACAGTACCTTCTTGACCTCTGTACATGTAAATGCTCACTCATTTGTCATTAACTGTATCTCTGTATTGTGTGTAACGTCCAAGTCACCATAAATGGGCTTCGTCCCAGTGGGTTCCACCCTGTTACCAAAGTCTAGAGAAACCTACTGAAATCCTTTTCCTCCTGCTACCAGTTTCCAGCTGCTTTTACACAGCACACTGGACTCTTTCTCTATATTACTAGAAGGCATTCACATCTTTTAAAGGACTATGTGGTTTGGTCCCACATTGTAAGAGGTTCAAATCAGAATATACTTTGATCTTTAGCACAGTGCATTATTTAAGCAAGAAGGACTTAGGTAGAGGTCCTTTGTTAGGCAGTTAAGGACCAGATGAGCTGTTAAAGACCAGAGGCAAAGCAGATGTGGCTTAATGGTAAGTACTACCCAGTCCTTTTTGCAGAGCTATACTGCCATTATATTGGTGCTAACTGCTACTATGAACACAGGCAAGTATGAAATTAACAGGGTCCACAACTTTCATCTGGAAACACAGAAACATAGAATTTGACGGCACATAAGGACCGCTTGGCCCACCCAGTCTGCCCATTTCCCTACCTGATGGATAAGCTGCAGAATCCGGTTAATCAACAGCTTACTTCCTCCTGCCTCCCACTAGAATTGCCTTATGCCTGTCCCACGCATTCTTGAATTCTCCCACTGCTCCTGACTCCACAACCTCCTCAGGAAGGCTGTTCCATGCATCCACAACACTCTGTGAAAAAATACTTTCTATCATTACCTCCGAGCCGTCCCCACTCTATCTTCAAATTGTGCCCCCTTGTTCTTGCACATCTCTTCTTCTGAAAGATACTACCCTCTTGTACCTTGTTAATTCCCTTGAGATATTTGAAAGTTTCTATCATGTCCCCCCCTCCCTCCTTTCCTCAAGGGTATACATATTAAGCTGCTTAGTCTCTCCTTGTATGTCTTCTGGTGCAGACCTTACACCATTTTGGTTGCCCTTCTCTGGACAGCCTCCACTCTGTCTATGTCTTTGTGGAGATGGGGTCTCCAGAATTGCACACAGTACTCCAGATAGGGTCTCACTAACTGTCTGTAGAGAGGGATAACAACTTCCTGTTTTCTACTGTTGATGCCTCTCCCTATGCATCCCAGTATCCCCCAGCCTTCCTTACTGCCTTCCCACATTGCTTGCCCACCCTTAGGTCATCTGATATAATTACTACTAGGTCTCTTTCAATTTTTGTTGTTATTAACTCACCCCCCATTGTGTACTCTTCCCCTGGGTTTTTGTTTCCCAGCTGCATTACCTTGCACTTCTTTGCACTGAATCTGAGCTGCCACGTATTTGACCATTCCTCCAACCTTGCCAAGTCCCTTCTCATTCTTTCTACCCCACCTTGCGTATCAACCCTGTTGCAGATCTTTGTGTCATCTGCAGAGAGGCATACCTTTCCTTCCAGGTGCTCTCCAATGTCACTTATAAAGATATTAAAGAGGACCGGTCCCAGTACTGAACCCTGCGGTACCCTGCTAGTTACCCTCCTTTCTTCACTGTGGACTCCGTTTACTATTACCTTTGCGTCCTGTTGTCCAGCCAGTTTTTTTATCCAGGCTACCACCTTGGGACCCACTCCAAGGCTGGCTAACTTGTATATTAATCTTTTGTGTGAGACTGTGTCAAATGCCTTGCTAAAATCTAGGTAGGCCAAATCCACAGCCCCTCCCTGGTCTACTACTTTGGTCACCCAGTCAAAGAAATCTATTAGGTTCGTCTGAAATGACCTCCTTGCTGTGAAACCATGCTGCCTTGGATCCTGTGCCCCACTGGCCTCTAGGTACTCAACAGTTCTTTCCTTCAGAAGTGATTCCATCATTTTCCCTACCACTGAAGTCAAACTAACTGGTCTGTAGCTTCCTGCCTCTGTCCTGCTCCCACTTTTGTGAAGTGGAATCACATTTGCCTTCT
This sequence comes from Neoceratodus forsteri, assembly GCA_016271365.2. Classification (NCBI taxonomy): domain Eukaryota; kingdom Metazoa; phylum Chordata; order Ceratodontiformes; family Ceratodontidae; genus Neoceratodus; species Neoceratodus forsteri. The sequence continues at coordinate 655,309,817 of CM057455.1, read as the reverse complement.
TCCAGTCCTCAGGTACCGCTCCATCCTCCCATGATTTGTTAAACAGAGTAGTCAGTGGTGTTACTAGTTCTACCCTTAATTCTTTTAGTATTCTTGGGTAAATCCCATCAGGCCCCATTGCTTTGTCCACCCTCAGTTTCAAGAGTTCTTTCAAAACCCTTTCTTCTGTGAATGGACTGGTATCGACCCCCCTATTCAGAGTTTCTCCCTTGTTTGGTTAGGCACCTCCCTCTCCTCATCTGTTGTGAATACTGAGCAGAAATATTCATTCAGTATCCCTGCTTTTTCACTGTCACCCTCTGCCCACATCCCCTCCCCTTTATTAAGTCTCTGTATCCCTCCCTTGGTCTTTCTTCGCTCCCTAATGTACCTCTAAAAGGTTTTATTCCCCTTCTTAACAGAGTTGGCTATCTTTTCCTCAGTTTGTGCCTTTGCTATTGACTGCCTCCCCTGCCTCCTTCTGCTTTAACTGATAAAGTTCTCTGTCCTGCTCCTTCTGTGTTTCCTTGTATTTCCTGAATGCTATCCTTTTCTCCTTAACCATCCCTGCCACCTCTTTTGAGAACCATAGTGTTTTTTTCCTTCGTTTTGTTTTACTGATTTGCTTCACACAAAGGCTTGTTGCCTCTGCGATGGCTGTTTTGATTATTCACCATTGTTCCTTCACCCCTCTTTCTTGCCCATTTGCTAGTGCTTTTCTAAGGCACTCTCTCATTTTCCCAAAGTCAGCCTTCCTAAAGTCCTATACTCTTGTTTTTGTATGGCTTGACTCTATAGCTGTGTTTACTGTGAACCACACTGTTTGGTGGTCACTTGTTCCCAGATGGCTACCCACTTCTAAATCTGAGATCCTTTCTCCTTCCCCATTTGAGAGTACCAGGTCTAAGATTGCTCCCTCCCAAGTGGGTTCCAACACTAGCTGTCTGAGGCATGCCCCCTGTAGGGCATCAAGAATGACCCTACTCTTGGATGTGCCGGCAGCAAAGGTACTCCAGTTAACATCTGGCATATTCAGGTCCCCCATCAACAATATCTCCCCTTTTTCTGCCATTTTAAGGATGCCTTCTATCATTTCCTTGTCCATTTTCTTCCCCTGAGATGGGGGTCTGTACACAACCCCCATGTGGATTGTGGTGCCATTTCCTGTCTCCAGGGTGACCCATTGTGACTCATCAACTTCCTGTTTACTCTTTAGTTCTGTTGCTTTAATCCCTTCCCTTATATAGCTACTCCTCCTCCTCTTTTACCCACCCTGTCCCTCCTGTAGACTGTGTATCCTTGTATGTTGACTTCCCACCCAAGGATCTCTGTGTACCATGTTTCAGTGACTGCCACAATATCCAGGCATCCCTCTTCCATTAAGGCCACTAGTTCAGGGAGCTTGTTGCACAGACTACGGGCACTGGTACTCATCACCTTCCATTTATTTTTATGGCCTTACCCCTTTTAAAGGGGTAAGGCCATCTAAACTGAAAATAAAGATGAAAAAACAGATTTGGCCATTTTTGGCAAAAAAAAATAACCTACGTCAGGCATTTTAACATTATGTTAAATTTAGTATTTTGCACCAATTGTGCAACTCCACTTAGCACCAATTTTTTTCTGCACGTCATTGCAAAACATGCTGACTTGCACTAAAACTGATTTTGAGATATGGTGAAATGAAATTATACAATTTTTTTTAAATAGAAACTCGGCCCTAAATTAATAGTGAAAGGGTAATTTCCTACATAGTGATTGTTTTTCTCTGAAGGGTCAACGAACAATTCAGGCACCCATGAGCTACGGCCATCACAGGATGACTTAATACCCGTATCACAAAAGTGTTCAACCAGCAGCAGAATGTTTGATAGGAAGCTCATTCTACTAGAGCTACAGTATGGTGGCACTGTGTGCAGCAGTTCAAGAAACGTCACCTTTGGATATTTGTACGGCAGTGGCTTGGTCTTGTTCATACCCAAAGAAATGTGGCCGCCTCTGCAGATGTGGCCTTTGGTTGAAAGATTCTGCATGCTGTTGCTCTTTTGTTGACAAGGACTACAGAATACTTCAGACATACAGCAGATACACAGATGACAGTGAACATAAAAGGACCGAGTCCATCGATTCTGTCTTGATGTTGGGCATTGAGTTATGTTACCCTTCCAGAGCTCTCTCTGCAGCACCCCTGACACTCTCGTGTTCCTGATAACATCTTTAAAGATGTCCCATTGAGTTTTGAACCTTAATATAGTCCCAGCATTTGTCACATTACTGGTTAGACTGTTCAACCTATCCAACTTCCTCTCTTTCAAGAACTACGTTCTCACATGTTTCTTGACACCCCCCCCCCCCCCAAAGGCAGCGTTCCCCAGTGGTTGCACTGTTTCTCAACTTAAAGAGCAACACTCTATTAAAATAAAAAGCTTACGACTATTAGATTTCCAGCAAATATTTTTGTTACTGTTTTCTAGTTTTTTTTACATTATTTTGTCCATGATCTACTAAAGATATCACACAGAGTATGAAATCTAGCTGGTGATAGGTATAGCGTAGCAAAATGCAATGCAAAACTGGGTATAATGTTAACCATTTCCAAAAATGCATAGCAGTAGACTGCAAATCACTTTTTTTTTTTAAACAAGTCCATGGCACTGGAGACTTCATGAAACTATAATTTTGTTAAAAACCTTTGCTAATCAGTCTGTGCCAAGTGCTATGCATTTTCACAGCTGATCAGCACTTTCAAGCATGAAACTGCTGCAATTTTGTGGGCTTATTTAATACCCAGTCACATATGGTAAAATAACATACTAAAAGCCAGTAGAATAGGCCTCAAGGTCTCGTGTCTGCTCGGTGGCCAGCACCCCCTACTGGGTGTGATTTATCCAACTCCCCGAGAGAGACTTCCTGGCTTCAGTTTCCCCCTATATCTGTCCCACCCCCTCTTGAAACATTCCACTGTGCCCTCATTTACCAGGCTCCTGGGCAGTGTGTTCCATGGATCCACCGCCCTTTCAGTGAAGTAGTGTCTCCTTCGCTCCCCCCTGTAATTTCCCCTCCCCCCAGCCTCCTTTCGTGCCCCCTGGTTGTCCCCCTACTTGAACCTGAACACCTCCTCGACTCCCCCTTTGTTGATCCCCTTTACATACTTAAAGACCTCTATCATTTATTTATTTAGTTTTTGTTGACCGGGTAAGTGCACCAGACAAATCCTGCCTATTTTCAGGTACGACCCGGGGGAGGGGGATACAGATGAATGCCAGCTGACCTTGAACCAGATTAAGCTGTTGGTGTTTTTTTTTCTAATGAATGAGGGAAATTTGGCCAGGACACCGGGGAAATTCCCCATCTCTTTTCAATAAGTGCCAAGGGATCTTTAACATCCATCTGAACTACCATCAATCCAGGCAGATGGGACCTTGGTTTTAACGTCTCATCCAAAGACGGCACCTCAGAAGAGCAGCTCCCCTCTCGTGCTGCACTACAGTGTCAGTACTGGGATATTAACCCAAGTGCCAGATGTGGGAACTGAACCCACAGTCCTCTGATCTCCCGGCCTCAGAGGCGAGTGTGCTACCTACTGAGCCACTGACACCATCATGTCCCCCCCATCCCTCCTCTCCTCTCCTCCAGTGTGTACAGATTGAGCTCCTCAAGCCTCTCCTCATAGCGTCTACTCCCCATGCCCCAGATCATCCTCCTCTGGACCCTTTCCAACAGTGCAACATCTTTCTTTAGGTGTGGTCTCCAGAACTGCACACAGTACTCAAGGTGTGGCCTGACCAGGGCATTACACAGGGGGAGGATCACCTCCCTCTTCCTGGAGGCAATTCCCCTGGCTAGCTGTACATATTTTACTGAGTCTTTCAGAAAAGGTCAGTTTACAACTAACCTCAATTACTGTTTGTCACATCAGTCTGCTGTCATAGCGAAAATCATGAGATCATAAAGGCATGTGAGGTAAATAGGGGACTGGTCATTTTTTTCCCAGTGCTCTTGGATGGATACCCTGTCAACATGTGTTGTAAACCCTGGCAAGGAAACCTAAGCATCAAAACTGTATCGTCATGCAAACTGTATCAGATTTATGAAAGTACATGTTACACTGCAGAGTTGCTCTTTAAATTCGTACATATATATATATATATTTACTGAGTTATCATTTGTGATGAGGAAAGAGATACAGAGCTGTGACAGCTCATTTCCAGGTGCATCCTATGGGTGAGTTACATGAACATATTTTACTGAGAGGGGGGGGATGCTGGCCAAAACACTGAGGAAACTCCCCATTTCTTACAGTAAATGTCATGGGCTGTTTTAAACTGTCACCTAGTAAGCCACCAGAGATAGGAAGAAGGGACCTCAGTTTAACGCCTCATCCAAAGGACAGCACATTAACAGTGCAGTTCAGCTCCCCCCCCCGTAGTGCTGCACTACACTGGCAGTACTGGGCATTAGTGCAAGCTTCTGGTATTGGACTAGAATCTACAACCTTCCAGTCCTTAAGACTACATTTGTTACTTCTATGCCAAGTCACATAGGTGCCTGGATTAGTGGGTGTGGATTTCATTTTCAGGCATTTACTGGTGAGCAATGCATATTCTGTTTACACTCATGGGCCTCCTGTAAAATAAGGACGCTTGTCAGTAAGGCAGGACACTTGATGTAATCACAGGGTTATGTGAGGTATAAAACAGACTGAAATATCAAATGGGCAACAGTTTCTCTCAGATCTGATTGGCTTTTTTAATTTTTTTTATTTCTTGAATTCAACTTTTGGCCTCCTGCTGCTGCCTACTCCTTGCTTTAGGGTTGGACCCGGCAACCTCCCAACCCTTTCTACTGCTCCACTCTCTGTCAAGGCTGGTGGGGCTCCTGGTGTGGGTCTGGAAGTACCAGCGGCCGTCATTAATAGTGGCGGGAGCCAGATTTTTCTGACCCCACCGCGCCTGGATATAAGCTTGTGAGTCCTCCGCACACATCCAGCACTGCCCTGCATAGGAGAGCAGGCTCCCTTGGCTTTCCCTGGCCACCCCCCTAAAATTCCACAGTCTGCTCCCAAAGCCAGGTCATCAGTAACGAAGCATGCAGCACTCCCACTGAGCCATTAACGGCCCCTGACCGGCTCTTTCATGTGCACAAATGCCTGTTACATGATACTGTTTCACTGTTTGCTTTTCAAACTGAACCAGCCCTTTCAAAACAAAACGGTTTGTTTTAGGATCATTAGACATTATCATGAAAGGAAAGTAAGGAAAGGAATATATATTTTTTTAATCACCTTTCATACCTAATTTATCCCAAAGTGCTTCAAACGCCATGAACAGTTGCAGCACCCATCAAGCACACTCAGCAAGGCAGTGAGATTGGGGGAGGTCAAGGAAAGCACAGGGGTTAAGTGACTTGCTCAAGGCCAGGGAGAGTAAATAGTTGGGATTCAGACTGGGGTCTCTGGGTCCACAGCTCTGTAGCCTAACCACTAGATCAAACATCACTGTATTATCAGACTGTTACTGGCTGTTGAAGTCACACAGTTTCAACTTTCACCTCACGATTCAAATAATACCAGAAGTGTGAGGATATCTCAAGCAAACAGCATATCCTGTCTTATGTGACGTAAACAAATCTGTCTCTAAAAAACAACCAAAATCAGACCTGATTCATGGCATCTGTGTGTGTTACAAAAAGAACAAGCATTTGTCAATGCCGAATGTTTGCTTGCTGGCATTGGTAGTGTAGAAGTTACAGAGCTGCATAATAGGAATGGCAGCGAAGTATTGAACTGAAGCCAACCCCACCACCACCCTGCAGAGAGTGACAGGCATTGGGGTGTGCCTTTGGGTCGTCAGGCATAACGACCACGCCATTTCACCACACCCTACCCTGCAGACACTGACAAGTGTCACGGTGTGCCTTGGGGTCTTTGGCCCTTATGCGCACCCCATTCCATCAGGAAATACCGTGAGATGGGTGCGGTATAGGAGAATGGGGTGAAGTTTGGGCCCGAAGAGTCCGAGGCACACCTTGATGCCTCTCATTGGCTGCAGGGGTGTGGGTGGGCGTGGAATGGTATGAGCATGACAGGCAAGAATCCCAAGTCACACCCCTGATGCCTGTCATTCTCTACAGGGTGGGGCGTTATGGTCGGAAACCCTAACACCTTAGGCATTCGTTGGTATTTTCACTCCAAATTTTCAACATGTTTTTTGTGACCCCCACCTCATGAACAGTGGCAATATAAGTTTGTTAGCCGAAAACTGCTTTTGCACAGCGACTATGACATTTGGCACCACAGGTGCAAAAACACATTCCGCACAGGATGTGAAAAATGACAGCGGTACTGTTCATGGGAGGTGTAAAAAATGGCAATGTTGAAAATCTGCTGTGAAAATCTTAAAAAACCTGGTGAAGTCACGAACGCGGCGTAAAAACTGTGCTACGCACACCCGTAATGTAACTAGTTTGGGGATTTTTTTTACAGCAGATTGTTAACACAGGCATTTTGGGACCTCTGATCATGAACAGTGTCAGTGTGATTTTCTTTATCTGTCCCAAACAATGATTTCCCACAGCGACCACGCATTTCTGTGCTGAAAGTGTGAAAACACATTTTGGCCATGTTGTGGAAAATGACAGCTGTACTGTTCATAAGGAGGTGTGGAAAAATGCCACTGGTGAAAATCTGGACTGAAAATATTACAAATTCATGAACTACGAGGGTGCGTGGAAACTGCGCAATGCTCACTCGTAACACAGTCATTTTATGGAGTTTTGTCACCAAATTTTCAACATAGCCATTTTAAGACCTCTGCTCATGACCAGTGTCACTGTGATTTTCTTAATCTGTCCCAAACATTGTTTTCGCACACCGACTGTACCATTGTGCGCTACATGTGCGGAAACACATTTTGGGCGATATGTGAAAAATGGTAGCTGTACTGCTCATAAGGAAGTGCGGTAAAATGGCGCTGTTGAAAATCTGGTGTGCAAATATTACAAATTCGCAAACTTGCCAGCGTGTGTAGGAACTGCGCAACGTGTGCTCCTAAAACTGTCATTTTTGGGAATTTTTTTCCCCAAATTTTCAACATAGCCATTTTAACACCTCTGCTCATGACCAGTGTCACTGACTTTCTTAACGTGTCCCATACATTGATTTCGCACACCGACTGCGCCATTGTGTGCTACATGGGCAGAAACACGTTGTGGGCGAGATGTAAAAAATGACAACTGTACTGCTCATAAGGAGGTGTGGTAAAATGGCAATGTTGAAAATCTGGAGAGAAAATATTGAAAATTCGCGAACTTATAAGCGTGCGTAGGAACTGCACAACGCACGCCATAAAACCAGTCATTTTTGGAATTTTTCCGCAAATTTTCAAAATAGGCTTTTGAGAGCCCACCTTATGAACACTGGCAGTGCTGTTTTAGTTGTCGTTCCGGAAAGGTGATTTCACGCGAGTGGCTGCGAAATCACCTCGGACCAGTAATGCCAAGGACAGTGCAAGAATTCATGAGGAGGGGTCCCAAAACCCCATGTTGAAAATTTGGTGCAAAATTCCAAAATGCCTGAGATATGCAACAAAGTTGAAAACCCTATCTATCCCATTATACAGCTTACCGGCATTTCCTCAGTTCGCGGTCGGCTTTGAAGAGTGCAAGCGTGTTTCCCAGTCCACGAAGATCGTCGTTGCGGACTCCGAGTAGTATAGAATTGAGGGTGTGGGGAGCAGGGTGCTCAGTGGGTGGGTGCGGGTTGTGGGGAGGCAGGGAGACTGCGAGGACTGTTTTTTCTTCACAGGTTTTTCATTTTAAAAGATGGCGCGGGGCGTTTGCCGCGCTGGGGTGGGCTCCCAGCGTGGCAGAGGAGCTGGAGGCGTGGAGCGGCGAGATTGGCACCCCGTCGGCCATGGCGTCTGTTGCTGCACGCTAGGGTGTGCTCCCAGCATGGCACCCTGTACTGGGGAGAACACAGAGTACGACGTAGCCACGCCGCGGGTGGGCACCCAGCGTGGCATATGAAACTGTGTTTCGGGGCGCTGGCACAGCCGACGAGGTGGGCACCCGCCGGTTATACAGTGTGTGCGTTGGGGGGGGGGGTGAGCAGCAGCAGGATGTGTGTGTGTAGGGGAAGCGCGCATGAGCAGGCGATATCTGATCGCTGCTCACTGAAGCGTAGCTCCCCCTTTCAGCTGTATGCCACTGCATTTTGGAGCTGTCATAGACAGCTCCAGCAGGCATTGGAGAACTGCTGCTGCACCTGCAAACACACTGACTGAATTGGAAGAGGGCTGACACACCTCCGAAAATTCAGATGATGGCACTATGTTTCTTGCACATGCGTGCAAGCAAACATAAAAATGACCCACCATACGCATCTGGAACACTGGGCTTTGACGCCATGCCACAAACTGAAATTTGGTTGCCATTCTGGATTCAGTTCCTAGCTGGTAACGGTCCATGCAGCATCAGCACTAAACACCGTTTTGCTCAACCTTCAGTTCTTGCTAATGAGGCCCAGAGATTTGTAAGCATGAAGAATACCCCTTTTACCCCAGGTGAAGGGTGGACCCTGTAGTTATGAGTTACGGTGCACCATGACACAATGAGGAACATCGATGTACATGTGCTGAACCTGTCTGGGGACTATGCAATTCACAAGCATATATATGTCACAAAATATCAAGTAAAAAAAAAAAAAAGGAACTGTAAATTGCAATTTCAAAATACTGCTACCCCAAGGATAAGACTTGTTTTCCCTGCACCGTCTGACTGTTTTGTTAATCTGTTTTCAGAATCACAAATCGAACAGCAAAGTGGTGTCCTGTATGGTTCATAGTCCTCTCTTATTACCTGCAGTAACAACCTCTCATCCCCGATGACGGCAGCTTGATTCCAGTCGATCACTTCCGAAAAGGGCAGCTCCCAACCGTTGCTGAGCATCACCGGGACACACCCAGCCTACAAACAGACAAAAGTCAAACCATCAGGGGATTCATTTTCATAATCAGCTGGTAGAGCTGAAAGGTTACCATTACCAAGGCCTACTACCAACAGGATCATACAATTGTGAGCCTGATGGCACCCAACTGCTTTCTTCACATATTTTTATCTGCATGATGCATACCAATAAGAACTGGAAAAAAAACTAGAAACATAGAAACTTGCCAGCACAAAAGGACCCAATGGCCCTTCCAGTCTGCCCAAATCCCCCTCTGTCCTTTTATCTTGCCCCCCACCTCCATGCCATTTTTTGCCTTTATTTAGCCCCATGTAGTTGTCCCAAGCCCTCTTGAATTTGCTCACCGAGTCTACCCCAACCACCAATTCTGGTAGCCTATTCCAAGGACCCACCACTCTCTCAATGAACCCCCACACATTTCCTCCAAACCTGCCCCGCCCCCTCCAGCTTGAATCGTCTCCCCTGTTGATTTGTTTTCCTCATCCTGAATATGCTGCCCTCCCTCACCTTGTCTATTCCCTTCAGATATTTGAAGGTTTCAATCAAATCCCCCCTTTCCCTCCTCAACTCCAGTGCATACCTCTCGACCTCCTACCTCACAAACCAGGGACAAGGCTTAAAAAAATCAGGGACAAAGGACCAAAATCAGGGACACATCTTCAAAATTGGTGATATCCACTCAGGAAGCTGGTAGAATAAGGGACTTAGTGTAAAATGCGTTTTCTAAGGAAGAACAAGTCTGTAACTTTAATGTTTGACATTATTTTGTACTTACAATCCCTACTGTTTGATCATGGAAACACAATTTTTATGAGGGACAGAGTAAAATTCTGAGTCAAAATTAGGGACAGTTGAGAAGTATGCTCCAGTGTGTATAACTTTAGTTCCTCTAATCGCTCCTCGTATGTCCTATGCAGCCCTTGAACCATCTTGGTTGCCCTTCTCTGAACCCTCTCCAACCTGTCTCTGTCCCCCTGCAAGTGTGGCCTCCAGAACTGGACCCTGTATTCCAGATGTGGTCGGACCACAGTTTTGTGTAATGGGGTGATCACTTCCCTCCTCCTGCTTGTAAAGCCCCTCCCTATGCATACCAACATTTTGTTTGTCTTCCCCATTGCCTTACTGCATTGGTTCCCCACCTTCAGGTTATCCAAAATGATGATCCCCAAGTCCCTTTCCTGCTCTGTTACCTGTAGTCTCCCCCCCCCAGTATTTTTGCCCTTGGGCTCCTACTTCCTATGTGCATAATTTTGCATTTTTTTGCACTGAATTGCAATTGCCACTTCCCTGACCACTCTCTTCCAGTCTTGACTAGATCCTCCCTAATCTTTTCAACCCCTCCCATTGTGTCCACACTGTTACAGACCTTTGTGTCGTCTTCGAACAGACACACCTTCCAATTCACGCCTTCTGAGATGTCACCAATGTATATGTTGATTGGAACTGGTTGGGCTTAGAAACTTATAATTAAAAACCGCTTTAGAATTAAACAAAAAAAAAAAAAAGCACTGTACCTCGGTTGTTTATTCGTAATCATTTGCCAAGACAGATTAGTGCAGATCTTAAAACTTTTAATTTTCAGTGGCATCCTACTTCCACTCCATTTCACAGCTGACAGAAAGATGCACAGGAAGCTGATGTGACTTGGCTGGTTTCCAGGTGTGATGTGACCTGGGGGTGGTGGTGGGAGGAGACTATGTAAGCATTAAAGTGTGCCATGGTAGTTGGCCCAGTAGCATGGAGCGCTGAAATGTTTGCCCCTCACCTGCCACCACACTGGCAACCTGGGTTTGGAAACAGACTTGGGTCACTGCAGTACAGAGGGGGAAGGAGGTGAAGACTGTGCTCCCTGTGGGCTGCCCTCCTCTCCATGGTAAGGAAGGGCTTGTCACCTTCACTGTTGACTGCCATGCAGTGGAGACTGTGTGGCAGTGCAGATCGGAGCGGCACATAAGGACAGGAGCTGCAGGACTCTTGCGGTGCACTGCTTGCCTCCAGATGTGTGTGCCAACATCCGCCTCCCCCCTCCTGCAGAAAAGAAAAACTGGCGGAAAAATATCAGGGCCCATCATGCACCAGTCCTCTCCCTGCACCACCACCGGATCCTGGACCCTCTTCTGGAGGCTTGCCTCTAGGGGTGGGCAGAGGTCTGTACAACATGTGAAAGATCTTAATTCCCCTATCTCGGGGGGTTTCAGGGCACAAAGTCCTCTGCTCTTCCCACAACATTCAATATCCAATCATTCCACCTAGAGGAACACAAATCTGGTTTGTTGATTAAGAAATATGTGATTGTCTGTTTTATATATCTGATTGACAGCTGTCTGCCAGGCACCAATCTTTGGAGTGTGGGCAGAGTCTACTTTTACTGCTGGTGAGAAGTATACCCAAGAGTTATTTAGTATGTTTTCCATGAAAACATAGCAGGAATTATAATAGTAGGTACATTTCCAGTGTAAGCTTCAAAGATTTTGACAGTGTCCTTCCAGATCTGTCTCCAATAACTGGAAGTAGGGGTGGAGAACTGGACCGTCCCACATAATGTGGGTGCGGGTTGCCCTGGGATTTCCACACTGGCACTAGCATGAGGTGCTACTTGTAGGCAGATAATGAGAGGTGATCACAGATGATCTAAAGAACCATACAGTCTGTTTCCAAGCATATTCATGCCATTGGTGTGGACTTGTGATCCAGGCTGCCACTATGTTTCAGATACGAGACAGTGAATCTCCATACTCCACCGTTGGGCTATTTCCATAGTATTATCACCCTGGAAAACAACAGGGCCTGTGCCGTAGTGGATATTGAGTGCACCATAATCCCTGTTCTGAGGAAAATTAAACGCTGTACTACGGCTGGCAGGGGTTCCAACAACTGTGTAACCTGAGGCAGGGAGAGAACATGACAACAGACTTGTAGATAGTGGCAGAAATCCACATACTGTAGATCAAACCTGGTCTGCACATCCACAAATGAGAAAAGGGTGTCACCTGATAAGAACTGATATCTACTGGAGAGAGACAGAGAGAGAGAGAGAGAGAGACTCTCCCCAGAGGTTGTATCGTGGGTCCCACAGAGCCTGAAGAAAATATTCCAGACATGAAATGGGGCAAAGCAGGGACATAAAAGATGTAAGCAACAGAGTTTTTCTGAGTTCGTGCCAAGTATTTGTTGGATCTCTGATCCAGGGATTGGGATTGGCTGGGTTTGGGGCATCACCCACTATATGAAATAACTTGGGAAGGCATTTCTTAGTGGGAAAGATTGCTCTTTTTAAGCTAACCCAGAATGGTGGGGGAAGAGTCAACCCCCATCCCGTAGGAGATGCAGAATTCCGAGTTGCACTTAGAGTTGCTGGTCAGCCCATTGACAGCTGGAGATTACTTTCTTCCACTGTCTTCAAGTGGTTTGAAGTAGATACAGAGGCACATTTTGGAACAAACTGAGTCCGGAGTAGTGTCCTCATTCGGGTACTGTCCCTTTTACGTGTCCTAACCCATTTTCTAAGATGAACTAGCACACACCAGACATTGCTCCCAAATCTTACAGGGACATCAGGACCAACTAACTCCAGGCCACTGTATGAGAGCTTTCCTTTCATTAATTCAAATTGGGGGGGGGGGGGAGCCAAAGCAAATAAAATCTAGGAAAATAGCAGTTTACAAGCTGCCAGCACTCTAAAATGAAAAATAGGTACAGGTTAAAAATGTTCACTGCATCATGAGCTACTGCTTTAAGCCTAGACTTCAGTGCAGCTCCTGGCTTCAAATAAACACCAGATATTTTACATTTCTGATGTCAGCAACACATTCAGAAACATAAATAATCTGAAATGACATTCTTATCCATGAGAATCACCAACCTAACTTTACTAGTCTCCCACAAAATGTCGCCCGTCTATTTACCTTCTAGTAGTCAAGTGATTTTTTTTTGTATGAGTGTTAGCTGCCTGTTCACCCAACCTTCCCAGACTTTATGCTCTCATCCTCCCTCTTCCCCGTCTACCTTTGATTACCCTCACTTTCATCCTTGAGCAGGCACGAATGCTATCCATTACAGGAATGTGATGAGAACAGGACTTCGAAGCAGAGTTCAGACACCCCAGGCCAGGAAGCAGTTTAATTTTTAGTTTAGTTTTACTTATTTTGAATTGATTTAAATGAAGGCACCAAGGGAATTCCTTACAGCAACAGATTAAACACAGAACATGGACTCTGTTGGAAGAAAAAGGCCCCTTGGCCCATCCTGTCTGTCCACTGCTACCAAACTAATGCTGCATGAGGAAGCCCAAGTGGCTCTTCAAACTCCCATTGGCCGCCTATCCATTGCAGTCTTTACCAAGCCCTTGCATCAGTCCCACCCTTATTTGAATCCCACCATTGCTTTCACACAGATCACCTCCTTTGGCAGCTCCTTCCAGCCTTCCACCATCTCTCCCTGAAAAGGTACTTCCTGGTACTTCTTAAATCTGTCCCTTGCTAGCTTCATGGAGTTGTCCCCGGTATTTGTGTTCCCACTCAGCCTGAACAATTCCCCCCTATCCACTATATTCACACCGTGGAGGTATTACATTTCAGTCATACCCCCTCTCTCACCTCAGGTGTGTCAATGTTCAGATCTGCTAACCTCTCTTTATGCATCCTTTTCTGCTGTCCCGGGATCATCTTGGCTACCCCTCCCCTGCACTGCCTAGAATCTGTCCCTGTCCTCCTTTAGATGCAGACTCCAAAACAGCACACCGTACTTCAGGTGAGGATGAAGCAGTGACCTACAGTAGCAGCAACTCCCTTCTCCTGCTGCAAAGCACCCAACATCATTTGCCCTACCCACCACCATTCTGAATTATGCTGATGTCTTCAGACTGTCTGAAATTATTATGGCACTGATAACTGTTTTGCTAGCTCATCGACTTCTGGTCCCTAGACTGTAAACAAAAGCTGTACCTCTGCAACCTGCTACTTCCCTGGTCTACAAATTCAACAACTGTTGCATTTTGTTCATTTGTGTCTAAATGGTTTATGGGCTAGTGTTTTGTGAACAACCTTGGATGTTCCACCAATGGCTGAACAGGCTGTTGTGTAGCACCATGGAGGGTTCACATTTCTACTGTACATGCCCCCAGAACATGGTAAAAGACAAAGTTGTAGATAATGGTTTATGAGAGGGGAATTGGTGGACAGGATGCTGACCACTTAAGATATTGGGCTGTTTGTTGTAGAAGGTGAATACGAACATACAAATTTGCCAGCAGAAACAGGCCATAATGGTCTATCAAGTCTGCTTGAGTGTGCAGCTCTATTTAGCTCCCTGGAGCTGGAATGGTAAAGAATGTGGACCTACAAGTGGGTGAATTACTGGATTGAGGCGATATCTTGGGGCTGCTAAGAAGCTAATGCTGTGTATTGTTCACACTGTGGATCACCTGAACTATGGTAACATTGGTCACTAGTGGTATCACTGGGAAGGCCAGAGAATCCCTAAAAGGGACAAAAATCAGGGATCAAGACCTAGGCTGGTCAAGGAAGAAAAAAAGATGCTGCCACACTTCTCTTGCCCAGCTATGCTGTATGGACCCTCTAGGCCCCTTGCTCCCTTACTTCACAGAACTTGAATGTTCTAGATCGCTCTCCCCCTTTGGCCAGTTGGCCCTGTTCAGAGAGGTTAAGTTCTGTCAGAGATGTGGAATGGTTGGCATGACAATTACTTGAGTTTAGTCACTGAGATTCAGAGGTGTTGGGCTAGGAGTGTGTGGAAAGGGATGATGGGGTAACTTGCTCTGCAACTCCTAAAAAATGGAAACACATTTTGCAGCTTGTCAGACATGCCAGCTTAATAAAATGTTTCTAGAGTAAAACTAGAGGTCAAACCCTATTGTTTGGAGGGGATAGAATTTGTAATACTGTAATAAGGAAGCATTTTTGTTTTAACCCGAAGAGTGGGACACCTATGAAGCAGCTTCCAAAGGAAACAGTGTGAGCAGGGAGTGCTGAATCTTTAAATCACTGTTCTTAATACATAACATTTGATTCATTGGAGAGGGAACAGTCATGAAGACCGTTTTTATTTTGTTGGTTACCAGGAGGGTAAATTGAGATAACAGTCCCATTTTGTAATTATGTCTTGGGTCAAGAATGAAAGGCAGTGCATATACGAGACAGCATTATGGCTAAACATTAAGACAACATTACTATTAATACAGCTGATGACATTGTTCAGCCCACACATTAGTCAGAATTCTTAAACTTGAGGCAAATCCATTTCAGAGCGAAGGTGCATATAGAAAAATGCCCCCAAAAAGTCTAGTCTTACTGCAGCTACTGGGAAAGCCAGAACAGTCTCAGGGCTTTTGCCTCAAGATTAAGAATTCTGACTAATGGGTGGGTTGAGCAATGTTATCAACTGTATTACTAGTAATGTCTAGCCATAATGCTGTCTCGTGTATATGCACTGCCTTTTCATTCTTGACCCAAGACATAATTCTCAGTTTAGCCTCCTGGTAACCAACAAACTAAATATAGTCTTCATAACTGTCCCCTCCCCAATGAATCAAATGCTGCATACAGCAATGTTGTTGTGTATGAAAAAATTGGGGCTGCTACAGTATCGGCACAGTGGTAGCATTTCTGCTTATAAGGCAGAGAACCCTGGTTCAGGAATGAGTCCAAGACATAGGAGAGACACCAGGGGAGGGAGTCCTACCCTTCCAACAGGACAGTCTCCTCTCTTGCAGGAGGGGGCCTGTAGCCTACACTGTCACACTGAACACTGACTGACCGTGAGTGGTACTGCAGATGTGGCTCGTGAGCCAGAAGGACAAACATCAGCCGGGTGATGTACCATAACATGCAACAGCTTGTGTGCACAGTGTCTGCAAAAGGGGGAGTAACAAGGAAAGGCCTTGGGATGCTTAGGATGATTGGGGGGGGCATGCTCACGTACTGGTGCCGGTCACAGGCCACTCCCCTTTCTAGGAAGGCTGCTAAGCAGAGGGATCTTCGATTCTCCTGACCCTGGCCAGGCCTCGAGGATGAAGACAGGGGAAGGGGATGTTTAAGAGAGGAGGCAAGTGCTGGGGACACTGGCATATGAGGCTGGGTGCCGTCCATCAGACAGGGGCAGTCCTCAGGTGGGAAGATAAATTAAGGAAAAACAAACAAGAATATGGGGTGTACGATGGGACCAGTATGTTAAATAGGGAATTAGCAAAGCTCTTGCAAAATATGTTAAATAACAGCATAATCCACCTACTGGTGCATCAAACCCTTGCTTGCATGACCTTCAACAGTGTGTGTAGTTCATAGTGGGGGGCATTCCATGGACACATTAAAGCAAACCTTTACATATTATTAAAAACGTTGTCAAGCCAGGATACTTCATGTTCAGTAATGCCTTGCAACACAATGTTACCACACCCCAGAATAGGGACTAGTACATGACTGTTAGTCACTGTGTGTATATTAAGCAAGATTTGTTAAACGGTCAAAACATTAGTTTTTAACAGGGAACAGACGGTTAGGGCAAAGCCTTGTTTTCAAAGACATCCTGATACATACATACAGAACAAGTTTCACAAATATAACATTTTGATTCCACAACAAATACAAATTTAGTACTATTTTGGTGCAATACAGGGCACTATGCATTCATCTTTCAAATTTAATTTGACAGAGCACACCTAGTTTGCAATTTATAATCTTGGCAATGTGTTTCATGTGCACATAAAATGTTAAACTTGGGTCCAAATACATACTGGAGTATTTATAGTTTTCAGCACACCGCACAGCGGAGCTAGTCTGCTGAGGAGGAAGTAGATCACTTGGTTCCCGGTTCCTAGAGATTTCCACCACTGGCAGGATTATGCTTCACAGTGTCTAAAATGTTCACCGATAGTAGTTCCTATTTAACAATGTGTACAACGGTTTCCTATGATATTGAGTACTGCAGCTGCCTGGATGGAAGGAGAGGAACAGGATATGCCCTAGTTCTGTTTTCATCTTGCATTTCTGATGTTCCTAATGTGCTGTGCTTATAAATTGGTTTAAAATGAGTTAAAGCAGCAAGCAGGCTCCAGAAGAACAAGAGCTACAAATTGTGATCTATTAAGCCAGATCACGGGGTTAGGGCTACCGCTTTTGGAGATAACCTGACCCAGGTCTGGGTCAGGTTTTGCAAAGAATGTGTAAGGGGATGGTCCAGAACCAAGAGGAAGTAGGAGACTGCGCTCCTTACCAGATATGCAGTAATCTTGAATGAACACTGGTTAAACTTGATTCTAAAGCTCTCATTTTGATACCATCAACTAGCACAAGTCCTTAGTATTTTAAACTTCCATACTGGGACAATTTGGGGAGAGAATAACAGAGCAATAAAATACGGAGAAGGGAGATGTTCAGAGGGTGAGAAAGTAGGACCCCGCACAGAAAGGCCTACGACTTCAGAATGTGCTGATCCAGTGCAGCCAGCAAATATAGCATTATTAGGCCTGTTTAAACAGCCACATCTGCACCTCAGCAACCTGAGCACTTGGGTTTCTGTGCTGCACATGCAGCCATGTGGACACTTATTGATCAATAAGTCAGTAATTGCTCCTCTCCCAGAGCCGCAGCAGAGCTGGCGACACGTTCCAGAGTGAGAGATGTAAGCAGCCATGTGGACAGGCTGCACTCCTCTAATGCACCGCTGGTGCCACCATACAACACACTGTGCCGCCCCAAAATCATGGCCCTCTCAGCACAGCTTGCACTGGTGCCAAAAGGGGCCATCTGAACACAGTTAGATCAGCGTGGGAGGTCTTAAAAGCACTGGAGCAGACCGGTGCTTGAATCCAGAGACAGCCTTGTAAACAGGCCTAAAGAAACACATTCAGATTTTGAACAGAAAACTAAAGACCACCAGATCCTTAGACTGTATTGTGGTTGCAGGGTACTTCCCCTCTACCATTCACTCAGGGACGAGAAAGAATTCCTGCAGGATGTCATGGACTTTGTTGTCGACATGGTGTTGGACTCCCCCAGATGGTTGGTTCTAAGGGACTTCAACGCCTGGGTTGATGATTAACTCTCGTAATTTGGTCAAGACTTCTTCCAGCTTACGATTTCCCTGGGCTTTACACAGGTAATTACCTCTGCGACCCATAAGAATGGTCACTAGTTGGATCTGGTATTCCTACTGGAGATGGTGATCTCTGACTTGGTGGTGGAACCGGCTGGATGGTCTGACCATTACACTATAAGGTTCAGTTTTGAGGCTGCCCCTACGGAGATGGTTTGGTACTGCCCTTTAAGGGATCTGACCCCTAATGGTCTTATGGCAGTGCTGGATCTACCAAGAGTACAGAGTATAAGTACGGAACCAGGGGACCTTGTACTTACTTATAAAAAGGCAGTGATGGGGCCCTGGATTCCATAGCTCCTGTCCAGGTTCGCCACCTCACTCAGCCTTCAGTCCCCTTGGTTTGATGGGACCTTGAAGCAGTTGAGGCGTGTGGGGTGAAGGTTGGAGCGGCGCTGGCAGAAATCTGGCCTGGCTGATGACAGACTTAGATTGATGGCTTATTATAAGGACTAGCAACTGGCTGTTTACTGTAAGAATGCAGAGTTCCTGTCCAGGGAGCTTGCCGCTGCATGGAATCGACCGTCTCAGCTCTTACGAACTGTTGATGGGTTCTGCAATCCAGCCTGTCTTCAGAATCAGGGAGCGTTTTCACAGGATAATTGTGATGCGTTTGCTCGGTTCTTCAATCAATCAATATTTTTATTTACCCAGATGGAACACCATTGAGCAGGGCTCATTTACAAGATGGACCTTGTAGTTTAAACAACAAGTCACAATACAACAATCTGGAGTAGGCGTAGCAACATTAGCAGCCTAGGTAGAGTCATCACAAGTGAGAAAGGTGTGGCCTGTCACGGTGGTGTACAATAAATACAGGTTACTCAACTGTAACAGGAGTTCTAGGAATGGTATATGTTGTTCATCCACACTTATTGGAAGGTTCCTTGCCGCTTTAAATCTTGCCGGAAGGTCTTCAAGCTGGCTCCTCCCACCCACCCAGGTGGTAAAACTCTCGGCTCCGCCCATGGCGCCAAATCTAGCTGCTGGAAGCCAGGTAATACGTCGAAGCCGGAGGACGGGTGGGTGGATAGTCAACATATACCATTCTATAACTCCTGTTACAGGTGAGTAAATACAGGTTACTCACCCGTAACAGGGAGTTCTAGGAATGGTATGGCGTTGTTCATCCACACTTATTGGCAGGTTCCTTGCCGCTTTAAATCTTGCGGAAGGTCTTCAAGCTGGCTCCTCCCACCCACCGGGTGGTAAAACTCGGCTCCGCCCCATGGCCTGAGATCTGGCCGCTGGAAGCTCAGGTTGTGCGTCCCGAGCCGGGGAGGTCGGGTGGGTCGTGTGGATGAACAACATATACCATTCCTAGAACTCCTGTTACAGGTGAGTAACCTGTATTTCTAGGGACATGGATATGTTGTTCATACACTTATTCGAACTCTAGCAGTTCTCCGGGAGGAGGAGGCAAAGCGCACCCGATACTTACTTGGGAAATAAAGACCGGAGGACCAGGCCCCAAAACCAGCATCCCAGGCGTGACTCAAGGTCGATGTGGTAGTGGGTAATGAGGTGTGTGCTGACTTCCAGGTAGCAGCCCTGCAGATTTCCTGGATAGGGACGTCCCTGGAAGCAGCCACCGATGCAGCAGTATGACGGGTAGAATGAGCTCTTATCCCTCTGGGAGGCTCCATGCCTGCCAACTTATAGCAGACATCTGTGCAGGAGGAGACCCACCTGCTAATTGCCCGCTTGGCTGCAGGTCTGCCAGGTGCGGCTTCAGCATAGGTGACAAACAGCTGGCGAACCTCTCCCCGAATTTCAGCCGTGCGCTCCTTATAATAAGCGAGCACCCTTCTAGGGTCCAAAGTATGGAGCCTGTATTCGGCCTCCGAGGTGTGATTGGGGTAGAACACCGGCAGAGTCAACACCTGGTTAAGGTGAAACTCCGACACCACCTTCGGAAGGAATTTCGGGTGGGGGCGCAGGACAACCTTGTCCCTGTGGAAGACAGGTAAGGAGACTCAATGCAGAAGCCTGGAGTTCTCCCATCCTTCTGGCTGGCGATATAGCCACCAAGAAAGTAGGTCTTCCATGACAGGTGAGAGGATTCACACCTGTGCATTGGTTTGAATAGCTTGCCATGAGCTTTGCCAGTACCAGCAGTAAATCCCATGGAGGTGGAGGTTCTCGCACGGAGATGTGATCCCAAGGCCTTTGAAAAGCCAGGAGACTTCTCCTCGCCACCGACTGCTCCCGGCCAGCGCCCGAGTGAAGCAGAGATGGCTGCCAGGTGCAACTTAGGGTAATCGACCCTAAGCCCATGACTAGAAAGGGACCATAAATAGTCCAAAATGCTTGCCAAGAACAGGAGGAAGGGTCAAGCCCTTACCCTGACATCAAATGGAAAACTTCTTCCATTTGAAGGCACTAGCATTCCTGAGTCAACTCTTACAGGACGCCTCAACAACATTAAGGACCTCGTCAGAAGACCCAAGGCCTGGAACTCTAGCAGCTCAGGAACCAGGCCGTCCAGGTGCAGGGATTGAAGGTCCGGATGGAACACTTCCCTGACTGACTGAGAGCAGGTCCGGGCGAGCTGGAAGCTGCCTCGGGGAGCCTGTAGCTGAGGTTGAGGAGATCTGGGTACAGAACTGGCGGGGCCAGTCTGGGGCTATCAGAATCACCTGCGCCTTGTCCCTCCTTGTCTTGAGAAGCACCTTGTAATCAAGGGAAATGGGGAAAGGCGTAAAGAAACCCGGGGTCCACAGCCTCAAGAAGGCATCCCCTGCAGCGAGCCCCTGCTGAGGGGCGCATGAAACAGCCTCAGCAACATTCTCCTGGGCAAACAGGTCCACCTGAGGTGTGCCCAGTGGGAGAACAGATCTTGTACTACCTCCGGCAGGAAGACCACTCGTGAGATGCAGCCCTATCCGGCTCAGGGCATCGGCCAGGGTGTTTGAGTCTCCTACCACATGAATGGCTGGAGATCCGCCTCCAGGCAGCTTGACGAGTGACCAAATCGAGAGAGCTTCCTTGCATAGAAGCATGGGCGTTCCGCCCTGGCGGTTCAGGTAGTACATGAGTAGGGGTATTGTCCGTCTGGACTCGGACCACTTGACCCCGGAGAAACGGAGCAAAAGGCGGTGAGAGCTAGGCGGACGCTCGGGAGCTCCAGCAGGTTGATGTGGCATCGGGACTCCCGCGAGGGACCAGAGGCCGAGACTCGTGTTCCCCAGATGGGCACCCAACCCATCAGAGAGGCATCGGTCGATAGAGACCGCCGGCTCGGAGCAGACAAGCAGGATGCCCTCTCTGCAGATGGGATGAGCGGTCCACCACTGGAGGCGTTCCACATCTCCTGGGTCACTGTCACTAGCTGGTCCAATGGATCGCTGGCGTTGTGACCACCGACTGGCCAGTCCCCACTGAAGGGGCATGTGCCAGCGTGCCCAACGGACCACGCTGGTACAGACAGCATGAGAGACCAGGAGGCACAGGAAGTCCTGGGCAGGCGCGAGCTGCCCAACCAGAAATGATTGGGCAAGGGAGGTAAGAACCTCGGCCCTGTCCGCCGGGAGCCGTGCTCTGGCTCGAAGAGAGTCGAGCTCTGCCCCGATGAACAGGATCACCTGCTTCGGCTCGAGTTCCGACTTGGCCTCGTTGATGAGAAGGCCGACTTGAGAGCAAACCTGGAGGGCCAGATCTCTGGACTGCTCCACCTCCCGTCTGGAGGGGGCTGCTATCAGCCAATCGTCCAGGTAAGGGTACACCCGGACCCCTCGGCGCCGCAGGAATGCTGTCACCACTGCCATGCATTTGGTGAAGACCCTGGGAGCTGGAGATCAGCCGAAGGGCATGGCTTGGAACTCGAAGAGGGATCCTTCCGCTCGAAAGCGGAGGAATCTCCGATGTGACGGACGGATAGGGACGTGAAAAGCAGCGTCCTGTGGGTCCAGAGAGCAGAACCACCACGCCGTGTTCCAGAGATGGTAATATCTGCACCAGTGACCATTCTGAAGGTCTGAGACCTTAGGAACTTGTTCAGGTCGTGTGGAGTCGAGAATGGGCGCCACCCCGTCCGTTCGGAACAGGAAATACCTGGACACGAACCCGGGTCTAAAGGGGGTCCTCTACCTCCATGATCACCTCCTTTTGGAGGAGGAGAGCGATGTCGGCTCGACGAGCCGCCAGTGAGGCTGCGGACCCTGAGGCCCCTGAGGTGCGACGGCTCTGAAGGGCGGGGCCTGCTCGAATTCTAGAGGTAGGCCTTTTCCCACCACCTCCAGTACCCACCTGTCCGTGGTAACAGCGGACCAGGCGGAAAGGAAGTGTCTGAGCCTTCCCCTCGGAGGGAACCAGGGGTGAGGTGACAGGGATGGGGGCGACACCCCTCAGCCCATCACTGGGCAGGCTTGGAGGAGGGACTGGCCGAGGGACCTCCTGGGCCTTTACCTCCCTGCTTCCTGTTGGAGGAAGCCGGCACAGGTTTGGGATACCAGCTCGAGCCAGCTGGCCCTGCGTTGCTGGGCCGGACGTGCCATGGGCGCAGAAGGGCGAAAGGGCTTAGGCTGTGGCTGCGGCCTTTGTCCTTCTGAGCGGAAGGGCCGAGGTCAAGGTAGCATTGGACTTCTCGATCCTCTGCAGGTGACCTTCCACCCCAGGGCCGAAGAGGTCAGTCCCCAAAAGGAACATCCGCCAACTTGTGCTGGGTATCCGGTAAAGGTGGATATCCTCAGCCAAGCCAGGCGGCGCATGGCCACTCGCGGCCACCACAGACCTGGCACATGAGTCCCCGATGTCTAACGCCAGTCTGGAGCTGCTGTTTGGCCACTGCCTGCCGTGGTCCGCACCTGCCTGACTGTCAGTCTGCAGATCTGCGGAAGATGAGGGACAACCTCATCCAGGGAGCCCAACAGGCGTGAGAAAAATGTGCCATGAGGACGGCAAACTGGCTGGCGAAGGCGAAGAAAACGCAGCATAGACTTTTAGCCCGGCATAATCCAATTTCTTGGATTCCTTGTCGGGAGGTTGTCCCATCCTGGCGTTCCTGGCATGCGAGGCAGCTGTCGGTAACCAACCCCTCGGCCGAGGGTGTTCTAGCAGGACAGGGGAACGGTGAGGACCGCATACTTCCTGGCCAACCTGGCCGAAGGCGCAGGGCAGGAAGCAGGGCGCGCCAAAGTTCAAGGCGGACCCACTATGGCAGCCACCAGAAAGGCCTCCGTAGAGAATCCCTCGGTCCAGAATCTCCGTGAGGATACCTGGCCCATTGAAACTGGTTGAGCTTCATCCCGGTGGACTCGAGATGGTCGAAGCAACCCTAAGAAGGACGAAGGCTATAGTCCATTGACTGCCCTCGAGGACTCCAAGTCCATGCAACTTGGAGAAGGAGGAACCATCATCAGACTCAGAAGAGTCCTCAAGAGCTGCCTCAGGCCTGAGCCACCCTCCACCTGCCGAGGTTTATCGGAGTGAGGGTGACAAGACAACCATGGGGCAAACCCAAAACCGAGAGAATTTTGGTCAGAGCCCCAACTAATGGCTGTGGAGGCGGAGGTTCCACCAGAATCGGTGGGGCAGCTGGAATTGTGGCGAACAACTGGCCTGAGAACAGGCTCCTCTACTACAACAAGGGGTTGTTTGGTGGCTCAGTGAAGCAACAATGGCAGGTGAAGGCGACTGGGTCGCTTATTCCCGGTCAAAAGGAGCTGTTGCCATGAGTTCTCGTACTTCGGCATAACTTAGCCAAAGCACTCCCTCGTCAGGAAAAGCGGCAGCGCCGCTTGCCAGCAGATGCAGAGACCGAGACCGCCTGGCGGCCGGGATCGAGTCGGACATGAGGATGTCAAGACAGTCTCAACTAGGCCGAGGCGGGGAGAGTGTCAGAAATTGGCACTCCCTCGGCTCGAGACGATCCCACTGAGGCTCCGAACTGGAGGCATATCAGAGCAAGCCAGGATCCTCAACTCCCACGGAGAACGAGGAGAGGGAGTTCTCAGCCGCCAGCCGACAACCCATCTAACGGGTGAGAAAAATCTCGACCCGGCGTCGGCGGAGTCTCGGTCAACTGGTCTGTCCGGGGACACCGTGAAGCCGATGGCGAAGCTGAGCGGCCAAGTGAGCTGTCGACAAGAGAGGATCTTTCCGCTCCCAAGGCGTCGACAGGAGACTTACTTTTGCTCTTTTGGACCTGGAAAAGGTCCGAAGAGTTGGACCCTCACCTTTGGTCGAGAGGGTCAGACAAAGCTCCTTAAAAGAAGCCGAGTACGAGGCACCGAGAGGCGGGACAAATGCTGCAGCGAGGCAAGCGGCCAGCGCGCCTCCTCTTCAGCGATCATCTGCTCGAGCTGATCCGCTCGAACCCGCCGCCCAGCAGACACCATGGTGGGCCTCTTTAGATTTCACGGTGGAATTCTTTTCTCGGGGCACCCAGTTATGTCGGGCATACGATCTTCAAGGACGTGGGCGAAAAGGAAGAGCACAAGTCCTGGCAGGCCTGCGGTGTGCTCAAGGCCCGGAAGCATTGAAGCCTGCGTGGAGTGCGGATCCGTCTAGACATCTTCTGCCCGGCAGGGGCACCTCCGGAAAACAGGGATCCGATTTGTCCATCGCGGCCGCGGGGAGAGAAGAAGACGAAGTCTTTTCAGCAAAAACTTTTGATTCGAACTGGAAAATTAAGACCAGTCTTAAGCATGGCCCAGCGTTAAGGAGGAACCTGGGCACCAGCGGTAAGGAAGATCTGGCGTCATGGGGGCGGGCCGAGGTTTCTACCCCGGGTGGGTGGGAGGAGCCAACGAAGACCTACGGCAAGATTTAAGCGACAGGAACCTGCCAATAAGTGTGGATGAACAACATATCCATGTCCCTAGAACCTGTATTTCTAGGGACATGGATATATTCCATCCACTGTTAACGAACTCTAACAGTTCTCCGGAGGAGGGAGGCAAGCGCACACCCCGATGCTTACTTGGGAAAAAGAGACTGGAGAACCAAGGCCCCAAAACCAGCATCCCGGTGTGACTCAAGGTCAATGTGGTGAGTGGGTAATAAGGTATGCCGACTTCAGGTAGCAGCCCTGCAGATATCCTGGATAGGGACATCCTGGAAGCAGCTACCGATGCAGCGGTATGGCGGGTAGAATGAGCTCTTATCCCTCTGGGAGGCTCCATGCCCGCCAACCTATAGCAGAGCTCTATGCAGGAGGTGACCCACCTGCTTATCGTCCGCTTGGCTGCAGGTCTGCCAGGTGCGGCTTCAGCGTAGGTGACAAACAGCTGGCGAACCTCTCCCAGAACTTCAGCCGTCCGCTCCTTATAATAAGCGAGCGCTCTTCTAGGGTCCAAAGTATGGAGCCTATATTCAGCCTCCGAGGTGTGATTGGGGTAGAACACCGGCAGAGTCAACACCTGGTTAAGGTGAAACTCCGACACCACCTTAGGAAGGAATTTCGGGTGGGGGCGCAACCTTGTCCCTGTGGAAGACCAGATAAGGAGACTCGAGTGGAAAGCACCTGGAGCTCTCCCATCCTTCTGGCTGGCCGTGATAGCCACCAAGAAGCGGTCTTCCACGACAGGTGTGAAATATCGCACCTGTGCATCGGATCCGAATGAAAACGCCTTGAGCAGCCAATACCAGCAGTAGATCACGGTGGGTTCTCGCACGGAGGAAATGGTCAAGGCCTTTGATAAAGCACCGACCACCTTCTCCTCGCCTACCGACTGCTTCGGCCAGCGCCTGGTAAGCAGAGATAGCTACCAGGTGCACCTTAAGGGTAGTCGACTGAAGCCCTTGCTGAGAAAGGACCACAGGTAGTCCAGAATGCTTGCCAAGGGACAGGCGGAAGGGTCCAAGCCCTTCCTGACATAAAGCGGAGAATCTCTTCCATTTGAAGCGTAGCATTTCTGAAACGACTCATACAGGACGCCTCAGCGGCGTTGAGGACCTCGTCGAGAAAGACCCAAGGCCTGGAACTCTAGCAGCTCAGGAACCAGGCTGTCAGGTGCAGGGATTGAAGGTCCAGATGGAATACCTTCCCTGGTTGACTGAGATCAGGTCTGGGCAGGCTGGAAGCCACTCGGAGCCTGGAGCTGAGGCTGAGAGATCTGGATACCAGAACTGGCGGGGCCAGTCTGGGGCTACAGAATCACCTGCGCCTTGTCCCTTCTCGCCTTGAAGCACCTTGTGGATCAAGGGAAATGGGAAAGAGTAGAAAGCCGGGGTCCACGACCCTAGAAGGCATCCCCTGCAGTGAGCCCTGCTGAGGCGGTCATGGAACAGACTCAACCTGCATTCTCCTGGAGGCAAACAGGTCCACCTGAGGCGAGCCCCAGTGGGAGAACAGGTCTTGTACTACCTCCGGCAGGAGAGACCACTCGTGAGGCTAGCCCTATCCGGCTTAGGGCATCGGCCAGGGTGTTGGAGGCTCCTGCCACATGAATAGCTAGGAGATCCGCCTCCAGGCTGCCGAGGACCATGTCTGGAGAGCTTCCTTGCATAACAGCATGGGCCGCGTCCTGCCCTGGCAGTTCAGATAGTACATGGTGTGGTATTGTCCATCTGGACCTGAACCACTTGACAGCGTGAAAAGCAAGGCGGGCGGTGAGAGCTAGCCGGACCGCTCGGGCTCCAGCAGGTTGATATGGCATCGCGGGACTCCCGGGGGACCAGAGGCCGTGCTCGAATGTTCCCCAGATGGGCACCCGACCCATCAGAGATGCATCGGTCAATAGAGAGACCGTCGGCTCGGGATGCCCTCCTGCAGATATGCCGGAACGATCCACCATTGGAGAGCGTTCCACATCTCCTGAGTCACTGTCACGGGCTGGTCCAATGGATCGCAGCGTTGTGACCACTGGCTGGCCAGTCCCCATTGAAGGGGATGCATGTACCAGCGGGCCCAGCGGACCACGCTGGTGCAGGCGCCGCATGAGCCCAGGAAGCGCAGGAAGTCCCGGACAGTGCGCGGTGCCCAACCAGAAATGATTGGGCAAGGAGGGAAGAACCTCGGCCTGTCCACCGGGCCGTGGGTCTGGCTCGTGAAAGTGAGCTCTGCCCTGATGAATGTATCACCTGCTTTGGCACGAGTTCCGACTTGGCCTCGTTGATGAGGAGGCCAACCTGAGAGCAAACCTGGAGGCCAGATCTCTGGACCGCTCGCCTCCACTCTGGAGGCTGCAATCAACCAGTCGTCCAGGTAGGGTACACCGGACCTAGAGGCGCCCGCAGGCAGCTGTCACCACTGCCATGCATTTGGTGAAGACCCTGGGAGCTAGGGAGGAGGCCGAAGGGCATTGCCCGAACTGAGTAAAGGGATCCCTCCGCTCTGACGGAGGGAATCTCTGATAGGACCGGACGGATTGGGACGTAAAGAGCATCCTGGAGGTCAGGGAACAGAACCACACGCTTGTTCCAAGGATGGGATTATCTGAGCCAGAATGACCATCCTGAAGGTCCGAGACCTTAGGAACTTGTTCAGGTCGTGCAGGTCGAGAATGGGCGCCAGCCCCCATCCGCTTGGAACCAGGAAGTACCTGGACACAAACTCCGGGTCTGGAGGATCCGCCACCTTCCTGATCACCTCTTTTTAGGAGCAGGGCAATATCAGCTCGCGGGGCTGACAGCCAGGCTGCGGACCCTGTGGCCCCCGAGGCGGCTGACTCGAAAGGGTGGAGCCTGCTCGAACTCCAGAGCAGGCCTTTACCACCTCAACACCCAGCGGCTGTGGTGATAGCCGGACCAGGCGGAAAGGAAGTGGGCCCATCCCCCCACGGGGGGGAATAACGAGGCTGGGGCAGCACCTCAACCTGTCACTGGGCAGGCTTGGAGGAAGAACCGGCCGAGGACCTCCTGGACCTTTACTTCCTTGCTTCCTGTTGGAGAAGCCGCGACTGGTTTGGGATGCCAAGCGAGCCTGCTGGCCCTGTTGCTGGTGCTGCTGGGCGAGTCGAGATACTCAGGGCCGAGGGCGAAGGACTTCTGCTGCTGACGGCCTTTGTCCCTCTGGGCGGAGGTGACAGAGTCAGGGTGGCATTGGACTTCTCGATCCGCTGAGGTGTCCCTCCACTCCAGGGCCGAAGAGGTCAGTCCCAAGAGGGACATCCGCCAACATTGCTGGGTATCCGCCATGAAGGTGGATATCCTCAGCCACGCCCTGCGGAGTATGGCCACCGCGGCTGCTACTGACCTGGCACAGGAATCACCTATGTCCAGAGCAGTCTGAAGCTGCTGCTTCACCACCACCCTACCCTGGTCCCGCACCTGGCGGACCGTGGTCTGCAGGTCAGTCAGGAGATGAGGAACAACCTCATCCGGGGAGCCCAAGAGGGCATGGGAGAAGTGTGCCATCAGCACGGCCGAGCTGGCCTGTCGAAGGCCGAAGGAGGACACAGCGTACACCTTGCGCCCAGCAAAGTCCAGCTTTTTGGACTCTGTCAGGGGGCTTATCCACATCCCGAGCATTACCGGAAGGCCGGAAAACTTTGTCGGTGACTAACCCCTCAGCAGAGGGGTGCTCAAAAACAGGCAAGGCGGTAGGGACCCATACATCCTGGCCGAGGCGCAGGACAGGAAGAGCTGCTGCCAAAGCTCCAAGGCTAGGCAACAATGGCCTCAGCCACCGGAAAGGCCTCCGTGGGGAGAATCCCCTCGGTCCAGTATCTCCGTTAGGGGATACTTGGCCCGTTTGGACACGGGCTCGAGCTCCATCCTGGTGGACTCTGAGATGAGTTGAAGCAGACCCAACAAGGACGATGGGCTATCGTCCAATGACTGGCCCCCGGAGGACTCCAGGTCGACCTGCCTGGAGAACAGGGAGCAGTCGTTGTCAGATTCCGAAGAGTCTGCGAAGAGCTGCCTCGGCCCTGAGCCACCCTCCACCTGCCGAGGATGGTCGGGAGTGAGGGTGACCGACAACCTGTGGGTCATGCCATGACCCGACCGAGAATCCTTGGTCGGTGCCCCCGACTTCAGTTGTGGAGGCGGAGGTTCCACCACAATCGGTGGAGCAGCTGGTTTTGGCCGAGCAACCGGCTCTGGAGCGGGCAACTTGACTGAGGCGAGTGGTTGCTTCGGTCATTCAGGCAACAGCCACTTGATGGCCGGGGGCTGGACCGGGGTCGGCTTAGGCCGGAAACAGCAACTGCTGTCACATAAGCTCCTCGTGGCGCCCGGCGTAATTCACGCCGGCTCCCTCATCTGAGGAAGAGAATGAGGAGAGCAGTGCGCCACTCACTCGGTATCGAGACAGAGACCGCTGATGTCGGCGGGGACGGCTAGACCGAGAAGAGGTCCGAGACCGAGACCCTCAGAGGGACCGAGGGTGGGTATGGGAAGGGGTGGGGGACACCCGCTCTTCCCTCGGCTAGGGCACTTTAACCGGGGACTGCGGCCCAGAAGGCACAGGCAGATCCTCGGTATCCACCGGGGGGACCGGTGAAGGAGGGTTGTCGGCTTCTCCAGTTGATAGCCCGTCTAACGAATCGAGAAAAATCTCGACTTCGTCAACGG
The DNA here is from genome assembly GCA_016271365.2 of Neoceratodus forsteri. Taxonomy (NCBI): domain Eukaryota; kingdom Metazoa; phylum Chordata; order Ceratodontiformes; family Ceratodontidae; genus Neoceratodus; species Neoceratodus forsteri. Next base: position 655,280,302 of record CM057455.1, on the reverse strand, counting down.
GAGTCTCGGCAGGCTGGCCTGACGGGGGCACCATGAAGCCAGCGGCCACAGCCGCAACCTCGACCAGTAGGCGGTTGGCTGTCGGGAAGGGGACCTCTCCTGCTCCCACGAACGCCGACGGTGGGACTTACCTTTCAACTCCTTCTTCTTGGGCCGAGAAGAATGTCCCGATGGCCCCTCTCCCTTCGTGGAAAGGGACTGACAAAGCTCATTGAATGAAGCCGTATACGAGGAACTCAGAGAGAGCAGGATAAATGCCACGGCCGAGGAGGAGGAAGATGTGGCCTGGGCCGCCTCCTCCTCGAGGGCGATCATCTGCTCGAGCTGCTCAGCGAGCAACAGCTCGGACACCGCCGCGATCCTCTTTTGATTTTACTGGCGGAAAGCGTTTCTCGGGGCACCCGAGAAGCTCAATCAGGCAGCAAGATCGTCCAGGGCGTTCGGACGGCGGCACAACTCGCAGAGCCTGCGGAGTCGTGATCTAGCCTGGGTAGTAGGCCTGCGTGGGTGCGGATCCGTCCTGGACATTTTCTGCGCAAGGGCACCTCAGCAGGAATAGATTTGTCCACCGCAGCGGGAGGAAGATGAAGACCGAAGTTTAGAAAACTTCAAAACCAATTTCGGACGAACCAAAGAGTTAGGATCCAGTCTAAGCATGAGCGCCAGGAGGAAACCTGAGCTTCCAAGCGTGGAAGATCTGGTGTCATGGGGCGGAGCCGAGGTTTTACCACCGGGTGGGTGGGAGGAGCCAGCTTGAAGACCTTCCGGCAAGATTTAAAGCCGCAAGGAACCTGCCAATAAGTGTGGATTGAACAATATATCCATGTCCCTAGAATTTACGAATATCAACGTAAGGCTTGACACTGAGAACAGAACAAGGCAACATAATTTACAGGCATGGTACCAAAGGCAGTCAGCATATCGCTATGTGCGAGTTCTATGCAAGGCAGGTCTCTGATAGACAGTAGAGTACGATATTATATTGGATGAGGTCTAGACCAGCAAAGCATTACGTGGCCTAGGAGAAGACTATAAAGTAAGGGCACAGGATGCGACAAGGATAGTGGAGGGAGGAGAGGTTAGGAGGGGTGAGAGGGGGCAATTTTAATACCATCAGGATTGACATAGCTGCATTACTCTGCGTGCTAGGACCAAGGGTAAGGGGGTGAAAAGCTGCCATTAGAAGGGGGAAGTGACAGACAGGCAGGAGGGAGAATCAGAGATTCAGCACCAGAAGCAGTTGCAGGACTCCATAAATGATCGCTGGATTAGATTTTTGAAGGTAGCTAACGGTACAGGTGAAATGAGCTGCAGTAAATTTTGAGCAGTATTCCAGAGGTCTAGTAAGGCATGACTAATCGCCGCCCAACCAAAGCACGTCCTAACTCTGGGTATGTAAAGGGCGATACGAGACTGGCTTCTCAGCAGATAGCTGCCAGGAATGCAAGAAGGTAGGCAATCCTTAATATATTGAGGCAGCTTGTTAGAGATGCCCTCTAGATCCAGAGTACGGTATTCTTTTGTCATCTAAGACTAAGTGAGCCCCAACCTACAATGTTGTTGAAGGTACAGTGGTGTGTTGAGTAGGGGCACCAGTAATGAACCCAAGTGCCCAGTGGTACAGAGTCTAGTTTGGCAAGGGCCACACTAGAGCATTGCCTATACAGAAGGTCTGTATGGTCAATGAGAGGCATTAACGTTGTTTGTACCAATCTGGTTCTCCCCTCCTGCGTTAACAGATGCCCAATTCTGAAGAAAATCCCAAGCCTCTGTTTAAGCTTTTTGGCGAGTTCCTCAATATGGACTTTGCAGGAAAGATTGGAGTCAATTCACACCCCCAAATATTTGAAGGAATCTACATAGTCCAGCGATTCGCCGAGCAAGGTGTGGATTTGAGGGGCTGTCCCCACCGTGATAGAGTAGGGGAAGTTTACTACAGGAGAGAAGATCATGGCCTTTGTTTTCTTAATGTTTAACAGAAGTTTAGAGTGAAGGAGATCGTTCTGTAAGTGGTTAAATTCTATTTGGAGGTCACTACACGTGAGTCCCAGAGTAGGTCTGGCTAAATACAACAGTGTCATCTGCAAAGAGGTGTGTGTCAGCTGACTTGACTCCAGCATCTAGTTCATTTATGTAAATGGCAAACAAGAGAGGACCCAAGATGGACCCTTGTGGTACTCCTCTAGAGAATGTTTTAAGGGGGGAGAGACCCCCCCCCCACAGCCTTGATCTGTTGGTGTCAATCAAAGAGGTAGTTAGAAAACCACTCTAGGGCAGTGTCACTGACACCAATATTCCATAGAGTAACCAGGAGCAAGGAGTGGTCTACTGCGTTGAAGGCTTTGTTAAGGTCGAGAAACAGAGTGCACACAACTTCTGGAATCCAAGGCTCTCAACCAGTCGTTTGTGACCTTCGCAAGCGTGGAGGTGCTACTATTGTGGGGTCGGAAGCCAGACTGAGCAGGGTTTAGAAGGTCTGAGTCACTGATGTGCTGTCTAAGCTGGGTATTAACCACTTTTTCCAAAAGCTTAGAGAGGGTAGGGAGTAAGGAGATGGAGCGGTAGTTAAGATCACTAGTGCTGCCAGATTTAAATCGTGGAATAACATGGGCAGTTTTCCAGATGGACGGGAGCGAGCCCTGGGTAAGGGACATGTCGAAGAGATTGGTGATTGCGGGCGACAGAATGCGGTAGCCAAGTGCGAGGAAGACAGGCTCTATCAGGTCTGCCCCAGCACTTTTCCTACAATCCAGATGGAGCAGAAGGTCCTCAACTTCCTTTAATGTGACAGGGGAGAAGGAAAATGTCGTGCAGTGAGGTGGTGAGGTTGGGGCAGGGCCTGGGCAAGTTGAGCTAGGAGTAAATAGTTGTGCACATAGGCTAGATGCGGGGAAGTCAAACGCTAGGTCCGCAGTGGCAAAGTGATTATTAACGGGTTCAAGGAATTCTTGCTTGTCAGTAACAACTGAGTTGCCTGAAGAGATTTTTGGCAGGAATGGACTAGCAGAACTGTGGCCTTGGATTTCCTTTAAGGTTTTCCAGAATTTAGTTGTACTGTTAGACGAAGAGTTAAGTTCGGACCGGTAATAACTAGATTTTGCATCCCTAACCATTCTCGTGCAGCGGTTTCTGACAGCTCTGAAAGCTGACCAATCATTAGGCTGTTTGGTCTTCCTATCCTTCTTTCAAAGCGAGTCTCTGTGGAGCAGCTCTTCTTTCAAGCTCGATGAGAACCAAGGGCATGTTTTCTTATTAGTTCGTATTTTTACAAAAGGTGCGTATTTACTGATGGAACCAGGGGTACCAATAGAAATTCCTGGGCCTGGGACACAACTTTAGGACTGGGCCCCCCTTAGCCACACATCCCCTATTACAGGACCTCCTGTGGGCCCCCCTGAGCCACTGGGCCCGGGACAGCTGTCCCCCTGCCCTCCCCCCCGTCTGCTCCCCTGGATGGGACTGAGAACAATGTTTTGGAAGACTGCAAAGGCTTCTTCAACCGAAGGGGCCAGGTAGAAGTCCTGCCAGTATGTGTATTGCAGGTCAAAGAGGTAGGTTTTAGGGTCCAAATGTCGTTTTGATCTTTTAAGGGCATATCTATAGGAGGAAATAAACCTAGGGTATGTCCTCACGCAGGCTATAACACAATGATCACCGAGGTCATTAAAGAAAACTCCAGAGTGGGAGTATAGGTGAGGTTTGTTAACTAGAATAACATCAAGCAGGGTACTGTTTTTAGGATGTTTTTTGTTAGGATGGGTGGACTCCATTATGAGCTGTGACAGCCCAAAGTTGTCGCATAACTCCTTAAGGGTTTGTGAAGAGTGCGAGAACCAGACCATGTTAAGGACTCCAGCAATAATCGCTTTGGAGGATAGTATGCTGGATAGGTGCTGCAACACCTTATGCCCTGCAGAGGGAGGCCTATAACAACCTAGTATATACATGGGGGTTGAAGAGGGAAGCTATACTTTTAGCGTGGTACATTCAAATTCCAGGGGCACAGTAGCAGAGTTAACGATGGAGGCTGGGAATTTGTCCCGGACATAGATAACCACGCCACCTCCCCTAGTTGGCCTGTTGGTCCTATGGACAGCATAGGAGGGGATATTTATGTCGTGGTATAGGGCCAAAGGCCTCAGCCAGGTTTCCTTTACCACAACATCATCTAAGGAGGCAATACTAAACCAGGACTGAATAATATCTGGCTTTTTTAACAAGCTACAAGCATTAATGTCAATCAGGCTTAGTGCCTTAAGGCTGGGCAGCTCGGACGGAGCCTGGATAGGAAATGTGGGGCCAGGATTGAGTTTGATGGTACCTAAGCAAATTAGAGTCAGCAACAGGAGTTCTGTGAGGGCGCTTAACAGGAGCCTATGCAGGCAAGAATGCGCTCTCTTATGACGGCTGGAGCAAGTGGGCGTTGGAGGAGGGAAGTAAGTGTAGCTGGGGTACAGGGATACGTAAATATAAATCTTTGCAGATAAGATTGACACTATCAGAGCAGAGATCTGTGTGGCACACTAATGGGTGTTGTGGCGGTCGGTGGGAGGCTGTAGACACCCAGTCAGTCTCGTCCGACTTTGACTGGGTGGTGATCACCAATATCGTGAAGCTCATCCAGGGTATGCGACCGACCTACTGTAGTTTGGACCTGGGCCCAACTCGCCTCCTTGTGGGGTGTGTCGAGGTAATCAGTCTGGTCCTGGCTGAGAAAGTCCGGTGCTCGTTGAAGACGGGGGTGTTTCTGGACACCCTGAGGGAGGTGGTAGTGACATCTCCTGAAGAAAGCTTCCCTCGACCCTGATTGTCTTGCCAACTACAGTCTTGTCTCTAACCTGCCTTTTGTAGGTAAGGTTATTGAGAAGGTGGTCATGTTGTGACTGGAGGATCATCGTACCATTCACGATGTCTACAATCCTCTCCAGTCGTGATTTCAGAAGAGGCATAGTACTGAGACCACACTGGTTCGGGTACTTGATGATCTCCTGATAGCAAGGGATCGGAAGAGTCATTCGATCTTGGTTCTTCCTGATCTCTCTGCGGCGTTTGATACTGTGCAGTATGGAATGTTATTGGAACATCTGCGGCTGATCTGTGGACTATTGGGGGCTGTCCTCAGGTGGTTTTGATCTTTCCTCACGGGCAGGACTCAGAGTGGTGTCGGGAATTTATTTCTTGGCCCCTCTGCCCCTGTCCTGTGGGGTGCCGTAGTGTTCCGTTTATCACCCATGTTGTTCGCGGTGTATATACTGCCGTTGGGGGACATTATAAGGTGGTATGGGCAGAGTTTTCACTGTTATGCAGATGATACTCAGCTATACATGACCTTTGTACCCTAACAGGATGGAGCAGTCTCCGTTTTTAACAAATGCCTTGCTGAGATCCAAGATTGGATGAGTGCCAACTGATTGAGGTTGCACCCTGATACGGCTGAAGTGTTGGTTGTGGACAAAAAAAAAAATGTAGAGGGGTTGGTAGCTGGTCAGCCTTCCGGGCTTTGGCTTGGGGCAGCCAGCTATTAAGCTCTGACTGAGTGCGAAATCCGGGCATTATGTTTGATGATGGGTTAACACTTAAATCTTGGGTGTCATCCATTGTCAGGACCTCATTTTAACATCTGAGGAATATCGCTCGGATTAAGCACTTGGTCCTACCTGATGATCTTCCAACGTTGGTCCATGCCTTTGTGACCTATTGCCTTGACTACTGCAATGCCCTGTACCTAGGGCCACCGGTGGTGGATATCCACCACTTGCAGCTGGTGCATAATGAGATGGCCAGGCTGTTGACTAATTTACCCAGAATTTGCCATGTCACGCCTGTGCTCCGTGGTCTGCACTGGCTGCCGGTTCAGTGGCGGATCACCTTCATAGTCAGGCTACTGACCTATAAGGCCCTATACGGACACAGTCCACAGTATTTCCAAGATCTCCTTTGTCCCTTCCGCTCCGCCGACGAGGGATTGCTAGAGGTTCCCAGGGTCTGTTTGAAAACTTCAGGGGCCCAATTGTTTACTTTTGTGGCCCCGATCCTGTGGAATTCTCTACCTCGTTGGGTTCGAGAGTGCCTGACCGCTGACAGTTTTCAATCTGAACTTAAAACACACCTATTTAAGATCACTTTTTCAGAAGTGTAATTATTCTGGCTACTGTTTATTATTTTTAAATTGTTTTATATGTAGTTTTATTGCTTTATCATGATTGTACAAACGCTTTGATCTCTGTGAATTTGCGCTTTTTATAAATAAAAGATTGACTGACTGACTATACTACTAAAGTACATACTCTGGATGTGACAATTTATCACATTCAGGATGTGTCCAAAGCAGTCTCTAATAGCTGATAATGACTGCAACTTCAGCTGGGCTGGAAAAGATAGGTTACTCACCTGTAACTGTAGTTCTACGAGTGGTATACAGATCACATCCACAGTCTGGCAGTTCCACAGGAACAGGCTTTCTGTCAGGCGTCCTTAAGCTAAGCTCCTCCCACCACCTGGACAGTACATCCTGACTCCTCCATCCACCTGGGCAGTACATCCTGACTCCACCTTGTGATGTCAGATCTTTGCACACCTGAAGCAGGGATCTAACTTGCCTGGGGAGGTGGGATGAGTTGTGTGGATGTGAACTATAAACCATTCCTAGAACTACCATTACAGGTGAGTAACCTATTCTTCTAGGGGCCTGGATATAGTTCACTATCCACACTCTGGCAGACTCCTAGCAGTTCTGTGGGAGAAGAGGGCAAGGTGTGTAACCCCAGTGCTTGTGTCCGGAGGCCGCCGTGTCCATAGTACATCGTGTTTCATTTCAGAGGCCACCAAATATTAAAAATAAAATTGTACACAACAAATTTCAGAACATCATGCCACTTCCCTGTAGCACTTGTTTACATGCATCACCAAAAGGGCTTAGGAAATGTACATGCTGCAACATGTCAGTACACACAAGAAGGGAATTATTCCGTTTACCCATTAAATATAAAAATAGTATAGGCCGGCCCGGTGGCATAGAGGGTTGCGGTGCGGGCGTCTTACCTGGACCCACGCTGGCGACCCAGGTTCGGGAACGGACTTGGGACGCCGGGAGCTGGCAGGGGCGGGAGAGGATTGAGCATCCACAGGGACTGCTCTCCTCTCCTGGGAGTGGGTTAGGGAGGAGTCTGTCTGCAGCGGCCTCTGGTGGAGACCGGGAGCACTGCACGACGGCGCAGGAGGGACATCCACACCAGAAAACATGAAAATGCTCCACGTTACGCCAGATGACAGCTGCCTGGCTCTCAGAGGCAGTCAATGCCCCTGAAGCCTTCCGCCTCAGCTGCACCCCGGGGCCAAGATGTTGCGCTGGTCTGCAGGCCCCCTGGCTGGTGCCTTCCCCCTCGGAGGAGGGTGACCCACCTGGCAAAGGGTTACACTGGGTTACCCTGCAATGGCTGTCATTTGAGAGCAGAGGACAGGTCGGAAGCAGCATTGGCTCGCCCAAAGGAGAGACTAACGTGGCTGCAAGCTGGGGAAAAAAAAAAGTATGAAATAAGGGAATGAATTACATGTGACAGATGTTATGTTGTCTACTGCTGCAGGTGCTCTTGTGCCTACTGTATCTAGGTAGAACTACAAGACCTCTGAAGCACAGAATTCAGAAGCAAGCGAGGAGTATCCAAAATGGTGATGAACTGTCTCCCCTTGGCGAACATTTTAAGGAAACGCACGGAGTAACCCTATATGTTTTTAATTTGCAGACGTGGAACAAGTTAAAAAAAAATCATCACCTGTGAGAGGGTGATAAACTGAAATGATTTTTGCAAATGGAATCAATCCATGTAGACTTGGCATCTGGATTCATTGAAACCCAGAGGTTGGAATGATATTTTTGATTTCAAATCCTTTTTTTGTAAACAGGATCTTGGTAGTAGCGACAAGGATGATAGGATGATGCGAACTGTAGCCATCAGTCGTATTAATGTTAAATTAACTTCCACAAAAGAAGATTTGTGGTAACGGTTCATGTATTCACACTACTTTCTGTTTTCTACTTTCTGACTCCACGTAGGTGGGATTATTGATTTCCCTCCCATACATGATGCGTTTCATCAAACCGCACCTCACTGTGAACTCCATTACAGAAGCTAAAATTCAAGAAATGAAAATACTGCTCATTGAGAAGATACACAGAATGTTCAGCTTACGGTCTTTTGGTTCGATTTTTTATTTTTATTCACTAGCCTTTATTGAAGTGATCTGCTAACAGGCTGCTCTCTGACACAGGATGGCTCTAGATGTTTACAATTCATTTATCTTTTTTCAAAACCAACCCTCCCTTCTTTTTTTGGGGGTGGGGGGGGTTATGTTGAATAAGTGACACAGGTTATGCTGGATACCCTGTTACTGCTCAGCTGATAATGTTTAGGACTAACTTAGGCATTAGAGCCCTGTATCTCTCACAGTTTATTTGATATTAATCATAATTGCATGTATTTGTTTTCATTTTACTAATAGTCAATCCGTTTTACTGTAAGGCGCTCAGAGCCTTTCTGATTCGGCACCATATAAATAAAATTGGCATTATCGGACTACGCAGTTTTTGATAGCAACGGCTAGGATAAAGGAAATCACTGAATCACAATCACATGATGTATACTCAGGAGTATTTAAGAGTCCAACATTGCTATTGAAGCCACAGCCCCTGATGAAGCTCAAGGAGCAAAGCCCTGGAGTAGGTGGCTGGCTGTTTGGACTGAGGTAAAGTACAGTGTTGACAGTTTAAAATTTGCAGCTACACGTAGTACTGTTGTGGCACTACATATTCACTGCCTTTGGATGTTTTCTACCATGACTTTGAACACTTTCTCCATGGAGCACTGTTATTACCCAGTGTTTCACATTTTTGTGAAGCACTTTAAGCTATATTTTCTGTACGCACCTAGAGTATATTTTCTCAGCTACGTATCACACCACCCATGCAACTCACTTCTGTTGTTTTTACAGCAGACTAAGGCATACACAAGGCCTGAGATCCAGGCAGGCACCAAACAGCCTCAGTCTGTGTTCTCACAGGAGGCAAACAGATCCATCAAAGGAGTGCTCCACAGAAAAAAACAAAACAAAAAAAAAGAAACAGATGGCTTACCACTTCCTGATTCAGAGACCACTCATACAACATCTCTCCCACCCAGTTGAGAGCATTCACCAGCTGACTGTTCACTCCTGCAACATGGATCACCAGAATATCTGCCCCTAGGTTGCGCACAAGGGTCCAGGTGTGGAGGGCCTCCTGACACAGGGGAAGGGAGTAAGCTCCATCCTTCCTGTTCAGGTAAAACATAATCGTGGTGTTGACCTGAACAACCCGACCCCTGACTAAAGGAGCAAATTCCATCAGAGAAAGCAGCACAGCACAGAGCTGCAGCAGGTTTCTGTGGTGACAGGACTCCTGCAGTGACCCTCTTTGCTATCCCACGTGTCCCCGAGATGCATCCTTTGTGAACTCGACAGTCAGCCCTGGGTGGACAAATGGTATTCCTTCCTCCAGATGTTCCAGGACTAACCAACACTGGATGGCGTCCCACATCAGCTGGATCACTGTGACCAGCTAGTCCAAGTGACCTAGGTGCTGGGACCACTGATGGCCTAAACCCCACTGCAGGTAGCGCACCTGCTCACTGCCCCAATAGACCACACTTGTGCAGGACATCATGTACCCCAGCAGAGCAGGAATTTACAAGCAGTGTGCAAGAGCCCAACCTGAAATTATCAGGTAAAGGAGGTAAGATCCAGTGCCTGGCCCACAGGGAGTCTAGTTCTGCCCTGATGAACTTGGATCACCTGCGAGTGGACAAGTTTGGACTTGTCTGGGTTGACCAACAGGCCCAAGTCCTGGCAGGTCTGGAGGGCCAGATCTCGAACTCTCAACGGTCTCTTTGGGTGGCCCAGCTAACAGCCGGTCTGACATCTTGCCACCACAGGAAGGCTGCCACCATTTCCAGGCACTTAGTGAAGAACCTGTATGAGGACGAGAGACCAAAGGGCATGATGTGGAACTAGTACAGTACCCCTTCTGCATAGAACCAGAGGTACTGGAGGTGGGATGGGCAAACTAATATGTGGAAGAATGCATTCTGCAGGACAAGTGAGAAGAACCACATGCCCTGCGCCAAAGAAGGAATTTACATGATTCAGGGTGACCATCTGAAAGCTGTGCTTCCTCATGAACTGGTTCAGATAGTGCAGATCCACTATGGGGCACCAGTCCCCAGTCTCTCCCCCCCCCCAATCCATTTCAGAACTTGGAAGTACCTGGACATGTAACCCTGAATGGTCAGGGTGACCATGACACAGGCTATGGCTCTTTTCATGAGGAGCTGAGCGATGTCCTCCTAAAGGGTGGACAGCATGTCACGTAACACCTTAGACCCCCAAGGAGCATTGAGTCAGTAAAGCATGAGGGCCTCGAAGTCCGGGGGCAGCCTTCTGCCTACCACCTCTAATACCACTTGTCCACTGTGATAGCGGACCAATGTGACAAGAAGTGGCCCAACAGATTTCTGAAGGGGCGTGCAGACAGGGACAGGATGGATGAAGGGATAACACCCCCAACCCATTACTGTGCAGCTTTTGTGGAGGCACTGGCTGTTGCAGATGGAAGGGCACCATCGTTCCTTCCCTGACCTCGCTTGGGCCCTGGTCACCAAACTTGGGTTTCAGGTACCAATCCTGGCACTGCCCCTGCTGGTGCTGCTGCCGAGGAGGTTGTGGTTGAGAGGGCCGGTAATGAAAAGCCTTTTTCTTAGGCTTCTGTTTCTGGCCCTTCTGGAATGAAGCCACAGAGTCGGGGGAAGGACTTCTCTACATGTGTGACATTGCCCTTCCACCAAAGGGCCAGAGAGGTCACTGTCCAAAAAAGGGACATCGGCCAGCTTGTGCTGGGTGTCTGCAGTAAAGGTGGATGGACACAGTCAGGCCCCGAAACACATGGAGACGGCCGCTGCCATGGCACGGGTGCAAGAACTGTACATGTCCAAATCCTCCCCTGAAAGCAGGTTAACAGATTGTGATTCTTGGGAAGATGGACTGCTAGGACAGCAATAGAGGATACCAAGGCTGCCTGGCCCAGTCTGGAGCAATCAGGATCACTTTGCAGGATTGTGACCTTGTCTTGACCAGAATCTTGAACAACAGAGGAAAAAGGGGGAGAAGGCATACAGAAATTTCCCTCCCAATCCAGAAGTAGAGCATCCAGGGAGACTGAACCCCAGACTGGGGGTCTGCAACAGAAGAGAGGAAGTTGGTGATTGTCTGGGGCTGCAAAGAGATCCATCTCTGGAGTGCCCCATCTTGAAAAAAAATCACTTAACACTTGGGGATCCAGGAACCATTTGTGATGTCCCTGAGATATCCTGCTCAGAGCATCTGCCAGCACATTGTCCTTCCCGGGGAGGTGGACTGCTACCAGAGATGTCTGTAGGGAATAAGCCAGAGACCATAATTTCATGGCTTCCGTGCACAAGGCCATAGACCGAGTGCCTCCCTGCTTGCTGATCTACCACATGGTGATGGTGTTGTCTGTCCTGACCTGAACCACCTTGTTCTGTACTGAGTCTGAGAAAGCTTGTAGAGCCACGTACACTGCCCTGAGCTCCAGAAGATTGATATGAAGTACAGACTCCTGAGGGGACCACACTCCATTTGCTGTGAGAACTCTCAAGTGAGCTCCCCATCCCAGGAGAGAAGCATCTGTGGTTAATACCACAGAATGAGTCTCGGTGATGAATGGGACTCCTTGTCTGAGGTAAACCTGATCCAACCACCACTGGAGAGCCTGAATCAGAGTCCGAGTCACTGGAATTAGTTTGGTTAGAGGATCTTTTTTCTGAGACCAAAAAGCCCTCACGTGGAACTGGGTGTGCCTCATCTGAAATCTGGCCCCTTGTACCACTGCAGTGGAAGCTGCCTTGTGGCCCAGGAGTTGAAGAAAATGCCTTGCTGGTCGAGACACCAGAGGGCGAAAAGAAGAAACCAGGTCTGTAAGGGCCTTTACTCTTGCCAGGGGAAGAAAAGCTCTTGCTTGGACAGTGTCTAACTCTACCCCATGAAGGTCAGGGGTTGCACTGGTTCGAGAACTGACTTTGGAAGATTGAGGAGGAATCCCAGGGAAGTGAGTAATTGCTGGGTCACTTGCAGGTTTGACTTGACTTGGTCTGCAGACTGCCCCACAATGAGCCAGTCGTCCAGGTATGGAAATATGGAACTGTTTTGTCTCCTTAGAAAAGCCAATACTACTGCTAGGCATTTTGTGAACACCCTTGGTGCTGATGTTAGTCCGAAGGGCACTGCTCCGAACTGATAATGGCCTGAAGGCAGTTCAAACCTGAGGTACTTTCTGTGGGAGCACCTGATGGGAATGTGAAACTAGGCATCCTTCAGGTCCTGGGAGACTAACCAAGCCCCTGGCCTCAGAGAGGGAAGACTTATTCCCAGAGTCATCATTTTGAATTTTGGCTTGACTAGGTGCTTGTTCAAGTATCTTAGATCTAGGATGGGCCGCCACTCCCCTGTCTTTTTTGGGGTAAGGAAGTATCTGGAGTACAGACCCTTGCCCCTGTGTGTAGTAGGAACTCTCTCTATGGCTCCAAGAGCCAGAAGAGAGGAAACCTCTGCCTCTAGGGCAACGGTTTCGAAGATGTTTGCAGGTAGAAAAGACCTGACCCTCAGCTTTGGAAATTCTTTGAAGCTGAGAGCCAGTCCCTGGCTTACTACTTCCAGGAACCACTTTGTCTGAGGCAACAGACTTCTGGACCTGGAAGTAGTAAGCTAGCCTGCCTCCTACTGGAAAGGGGGAGTTGACCAGGGCTGACACATCGGGGTGTCTGCTTGGCAGGAGCCTTGGACTGAGAGGATGTAGCCTGCTCATCCCCCTTCTGCCTCTCCCTCTGAAGAACCCACTCTGAGGAAAAGGAGAGGAGGCCTGTGTCTGGTAGAAAGGCCTGTGAAAAGGTCTGCCCCTAGATTGCTGCTTCTGAGGAGTTGCCTGCCTTTCCTTAGCCTGTGCACTCCTGTAGGTGGTCCTATACTCGTCCATCTTTTTCATGTAATTCTCTGACTGCTCCCCCAAACAAAGAATTACCCACCACAGGGAAACCCATGGCCTTAGCCTGGGTGTCCTGTTAGAGGCTAGTACATCTAAGCCAAGCAAATCTACTAAGAGACACAGATGTACCCATGACCCGTGATGAAACATCATAAGAGTCCACAGCAGCATGAAACTGAACTTTGGATGCCTCAATTCCATCAGCAGCCACCTCCTCCAGCTCATTGGCTAGCTGGGGGGAATCCTGTTTAGCCAGCTCCAGAATAGTATCCCACCTGGACTTCTGGTATCTGGCTGTGTAGGCCATACAGTTTGCCTGCCTGAGTCCCAAGGACGATGCCATGTACTATTTCTTGGCCATAGCATCCACCTTCCAAGAGTCTTTATCTGGGGTGTGTGAAGCCAAATGTATATTAGCCTGGTCACAGGCTGCAGCCTGCACGACTCCAACATAGCTGCATTGTTGGAACAAGTACTCTGTACCTGAGCCTGACAGCATATACCTCCTGTCCATTCTCTTGTCCACAGGAGGTAATGAATTTGGTGTCTGAAGAATTCTTTGTGTCTGTTTCCCAAAAGATTTATGGCGGGGAATAGACAGCCGTTTGGACTCTGGGATGTCCATCATCTCTACATAGTCAGGCTCCTCTTGTTCCTCAACAGCTTCAACCAGAGGGAGCGGGAGGGTCTCTGCCACTTGTTTGTAAAACAAATAGTGGAAAGGGGACTCAGAAATCCTAGGAGGGGATACATTGGAAGGCCTGTCTGGGGAGATGACTGGTTCAATGGGCTCATCCAGGACTTCCACACCACCACCATCATCTTAGCCTTCTTCCTCTTCCAAATCCGGTTCATAGTAATCATCCGGACCGGCCGGAACTGAACGGAGCAATTCTACAATGCTAATCACCCTGGCAATCTCTTCGGCAGTTGGACGTGATGGTTCTGGATCCAAACCCAACAATTTCTTTTTTCTCTTTGACGGAACTGACCCCTCAGGATCGGCTCTCCTTTTGCCCGAGAAAGTATCGCCCAGGTCAGTGGGGGCACTCTCAGGTTCAGCTGGAACTGAACCAGGCTGCCCATCTGGATCAGCAGACTTCTCTGCCTCCTTTTCCCTAAGCCTACCCAATCTCTTGTCCAGGGTGGCCTTTGGGAAATTTTTACATATTTGGCAGTCTTTATCGAGGTGGTCAAACCCCAGATAATACACACAGGTGGTGTGAGGGTCTGCCTTAGCAAAGGCATCCCCACACTCACTACAGTGCTGAAACCTAGTGGGCAGGTTTTTCTTTTGGGTTTCTTAGATGTAGCCATCCTAACCACTTACCCTTTAGCAGCTTTAAAACCAGGCAAGACCCCCCTATCGGTTACCAACCGTGTTATGGGCTGTGGAAAAAAACGTCTAAAAATAAGTTTTTTTGAAACTGACAGGGACCGGTACCTCACACTAACACAAATAACCAAAGACTTACAGAATAAAGAAAGAAAACAATCGGTTCCAAACCGGACCGATAGAAAAGCTTTACAATTTACACAGAAAATAAACTAATGTCCACTACCGACAACACTTACTGTACTGCAGACAGGGATCTGAAGTGAAAAAAAAAAAAATTTGCAGTTTAAAACCGACGTTTTACTGAGACCGAACCGACAAGTGAAGGAGATTTCTCTGGAGCAACTGTTCAGTTAGGTGGAGTAAAGAATCTGATGGTTACACTTTGAAGTGCAGCAGACAGAGGTTTGACCTGAGCTCGAGTGCAACGTTCTATGCTCTGGCAATAGAGTTAACTCTTCCCTCTCCGGAGCTGTTCAAGTGCTGGGGCCAACTACATAATATCAGAATACACAAGACTTCATGTTGTTTGAAGAAGGAAACTTAAAGCTTTTTACCAAACAGTGCCTTACGGAGACTTTACATATAGAGGAGCAGATGCACGTTATAAATGTGTACTGAGTAACTCTCAGATGCTAGCAAGGCTCTGACCCAACAGCTAGAACCCTGGTGATGTCTCGAGTAGTATGGCATAATGAGATGATACCTTTGAAGGCTGCAAAGCAGATCAGGCAACTACTGGAGTGGCAAGATACACATGCCCATTTTTATCCCAGATTCAGTTATGCCTCCCACATGACATGATAGTTCTGAAGGAGTCAGGGGTCAATTAAGCTTAGAGCAAATGATGTTCTAGTGCTCACAGCCAGCATGAAAATCTGTTAAGACATTTTAGAGTCCATGATGTTCTAACTGTCACAGTCAGAATGAAAATCGCCTACAGTGGGAAGACATACCTATTTTTGAACCCCTCCAAGGCAGGAAAAATGGTCAATAAATTTAGAAAGGAATTTGACCCAAGAAGGGAGTAGTGTGAATCTGAGTTTGATTAAGTGCTCTGGACTTTTCACCCGGAGAGTCAGGTCAGTACTGTTAATGCCATGAGTTTAATGCAGTAAGATCACTCTGGCTGGTAATTCTTTAAGTGGCATGGTTAGGGCTATACTTTTTTCACAGAAAAGTTTTGTGAGAAAATCATGGCATTGACATGGTCAAAATGAAAAAATCATGGAAATAGAAAATAACTCCCCTCAGCCCCTGAGTGTGAATAACAAGCTGGTTCCCACACCGAGTAGCTGCAGTGACATCATAAAGTATGGTACTAACAGCACTGTACTTTTGAGGTGTGAGAACTAAGCTTGTTCCTCACACTTTTTAATTTTTATAGTATAAACTAAGCATCTTTATCCCATCTAGATGGGTTACCGATGTTGAACCTTAATCTCTGATCAACACTCAAAGCTGCACTCGTGATTGCTTTGAAGAACATTCTAAATGTTCTCAGCGTTCCAGTGTTAAAAACAACTTTTTTAAAACACTGAAAAAAGATGCTTAGCATATAATACATCATAACAAAATGTTACGAGAATTCCTGGATCCACTGTGTTTAACAAATTACCTCTATACTGACATATACAAGCACATCAGCCAGTGTTTAAACGTTTTGAAATTATGTTGTCAGACTGGCCCAGTAGGGCACTGGGTCATAATGCCATTGCAAAAACAGCGTGGCAAACAATGCTGCAAAACAAAATGGTGTGTGCACAAATGAGGTCGGAAAAAACACCAACCGAGACAAATGCACGCACACCACAGAAATCAATGGGGAAAGTGTAAAGTTTTTGCTTTGCAGGGCTTCAATTTCCAGAATTTTTGTAATCGACTGGTGAGGTGTGTGGACCTCGGGGCAAGGAGAAACTCGGGAGGGGGAAATGCGAAAAAAAAAAAAACAACATCGAAACGGAGAACCAAACCCTGGTCCCCACTGTTCCTACGCTCCAGGTGCTAGTGTCTTAGCCACTCCATCACTGGAGCCGCCTGACCAGGCACCCACAGCTACTTCACCACTCCCCAATCGGAGCATACAGCGACAGGTAACAGTAATGCCTGAACGCTGTAATACCCCTGATCTTATCTGTGTCAGTCTTCACCATTCATCACTGGTGGGTTATGGCCGGAGGACCAGGACTCCGCGGGAGGAATTCTTTCCCTTAGGGGGAGGAGCCATCGCCTAAATGGTGCCACCCTTGAGGCAGATGCACAAAGTGGTGCTGAGGGTTGGCCAGTAAACGATGCAGACTCCTACCTCACCTCAGTTCTGTTTTCCTGCCGTTGAGTGAACAGCAACCTCGTGGGCAAGCAAGAATTTAATCTGCGACACCACGGTCTAGTACCGTTTCTTTGACACTGAAGCCTTAGTTCTGCCATGCTGTTAAATGATTTCTCTGCTCCGTTCGACTCTGGATCCTTCGGAAGCTGATAAGACCTTTCCTTTTTTTCTCAGCGCAGAGTCCGTTTCTTTAGTTTTAAGTTTATTTCTGTGTTTGGTCATATCTGGTTCTAGGGACAAGAAGAAATCTTCTAAAACAGGCTGGCCCCCTATGCGTCAGTGTCCCTGCAGTCGGCAATATTCCATAATGGACCGACACAACCGCTGTTTGACCAGCATGGGTCCAGACCATGACGGACAGATGCGATGCCTGTTTCTCCATGGACCACAGAATATTCGAAAACCACACGCTGAAGATCAGCCGTATGCCGCCAACTTTTGGAGGATAGCCTCCTACATAGGATGCCAGATGTAGGTTCTGCGACCCTTCCTCCGGGTCCCCCTCCCGGTTCTATATGGGCCGTGGATGAGGGGGCCTTCACAAGCCTCGCCACGGTTGAGGTCTCTTCTATGTTGCCAGAGGCACGGTCCACCCTGCCCCCGGGGGTCAGGCTGGGGGAGCAGTCTTGGCAATCACCTCCTTGGAGGTGCAGGCTCCCCCACTGTCGTGCCCACTGTCGTGGCCTGCGCCTACTAGGACCAGCCCGGTGGTGTCCTTGGCGCTGCCCGTCAGAGCTGCTATGGGCCCTGGAGCCGTCTGTGGCTCTGGGGACCAGGGCAGCATCATGGGTGGTTCTGGGCAGTCCCACGGTGCCGGGGATAGGAGAGCCTTGGGTGTGGCCCCTCTGGAGTTCCTCTGGATCCACTCCTCTTCAGAGGATGATTCAGAAGTGGATCCAGATTGGCTGCCGGCTCCTCAGAGTCCCAAGGCTCTCCTCCGCCCAGCACCACTGTGCCCTCCCAATCTCTTCTCCCTTCGAAGCTGAATGTCTTAAGCAGTGCCGGGAGTCTTTCTGGGGCTGATGGCAGCGCTGCAGGGATTACTGGCATTGGTGTGGACTCCCAGCCTGGGGGATTGAGTCTCCAGGCCCCCATGACCTGGCTGGCACCGTTTCCGGTGCCACTCAGTCACCCAGGGCCAGTAAGAGGGTACCCACATCAGCTGCCCCCTTGGGGCTGGCAGGTGAGGTAGAACCTTTGTGGCTGGGGCTGAAGAAGAGGTATCTCTCGGAGTCCGGGACAGTGGAACAGCTCTTAGCCTTGCAGTTGACATATCTTGCTCTACTGCCCCACACTACATCAGCAGCATTGTGACCTCACTCACTGTGACATCACTGCTCCTTAGGAACAGCAACTGAGTGACTTCCAGGTCATTCACCTGTGATGTCACTGTCAGTGAGGTCAATGCTGATGATGTGGTGTGGGGCAGTAGAGTTAGATATGTCAGCTGCCAGGCTAAGAGCTGTTCCATACATCCAGCACAATATTACCATGTAGAATACTTTCTGATGAACAAAATGAAAAAAAAAATACTTCAGAAATAAAAAGTTACAGCTGACTACTACTAAAATTTGTATTTTGCTGTTGCCTATTTTGGCTCCACTAGCTCTTTAATTTTTAAAAGTTAGAATTTTATGGAATTAATGCAGGCTTTCTGCTGCAGTTTTCCATACAACAATATTTGTGAAGAGCATCTCATTCCAAGTGTAACAGGTAACAGAATATGATGCCACAAACTTTAAACAGGCAAGCTCTCATACCTGGTTGCAAATAACTACATAGTACAGTTGCTTTAATACTGAAACCAACAATGTGGTAAAAAGACTGTGTGAGGGAGTGTAAATCCTACCCCGACATGTTGATTCTCAATGTGCTTTCACTGAGATTGTGCCTTCAAAGGGAAATGTGTATTTCTCTTGTGTAAAATGCAATAAAATCCAAGTCTAAGAAAGTGTATGTATGTCCCCCCCAAGAACCTAGCACCATCCCAGCTCAAACAGTAGCAATCAGTGATACCAAATAGGGCACCTGGATTTTACATACACAGTCCATCAACACTGGCAGTTTTTTCTTTGAACCCCACAGTAATGACATTTGATTTTACTTGTTGCACTATGGGTAGCTTTTCAGTGCCTGCAGAACAGCACAGTCTACAAACTGGAGTCTAACTGGAATAGCCTTCTGCAGTTCCTGTCGTTAGGGCTACTGAAAGATCCCAGACTGACAGGAGTCCATGGATCTCTGCAAACATGGTAGGTGCAACAAAGTAAGCTACCACAGTCCAAGATTCCAACCAACTCCAGCCCATATGCCTGAACACTGTCATGGAAGAACTGCCAACTACAATGCCAGTTAGTACTTTTGGTGATGTGTACACCTACCCACTAGGGTCAGGAAGAGTGGCACAAATGATACAAAGGTGGGGGGAGAGAAAAAAGATCCTTTTGTCATTGCCTCCCCCCATACATTTTTTTTTTTTTTTTTTAAGTTTTAGAAATTGCCCTCTGCGCCACTGGACCAAACTGGTATCACCACAGCTTACTTCACATACAGTAACCAAACTGCCTTTAGATGTTAGTAACTTTCAACCACCAACACCCACTACTGCCACCCAGAGTCATCCTGCTCAGCCCCCCCAAATTCCTCCTGAAGACTGGTCTTACCTGCAGTGCTTCCAGGAACCTGAAAGACCCCAGTCTGCGGCCACGTGGAACCAAACAGAAAGTTGCATTGTACAGCATCTCACGGTAATCGTACCTGAAGGAGAGTAGGAAAGGAATATTAATATAAAGGAGAACTTATCCTCTTAAAGTCTCATATAAAAATCTTCCTTCTGTCGCATCTGATTATCACCTACCCACCAAACCTGAGCCCCCATCCTTATCTGCCTCACCTTTCCTTTTCACCACACTAGCTTTGATTAAACTTTGTTTATATGAATGACCTTTCATTAATTCACAAGCACTGAAAAAAAACAGTAAATGAAATGCGCCTCCCCCCCAAAGAATCAATTAGTCGGTAAAAGCCCCAAACACTAGCTCTTTCATTATTCAATTGCTTACACTGTATTGCCCTAGTGTGTAATCACAATGTTGTTTACTGCCATAACAAACTCTGCTGCATTCTGTTTTACCTTTTTATGAAAAACTTTTTATACAAATAAAATGAATTATTAGAGGAGTAAATTTGATTTAAAAAAATAAGACTTCAGCACTGTGAAAAGTGGACATGAGTTTTAGAGGATTCTGCTTCACGTTCTTGCCCCCAACCCACACCCGAACTCCAGTCATGGATAAGAGTTACGGCTCCATTTTATGCCATCAGAATAACAATGATCCAAAAAACAACATCCACCTCTGAATCCTAGACACACACCGCTCATGAGTAATGCATTCAAAGACTCACCACTGGACCACAAAGCTAAACATCTATATTACCATGCAGTCTTGCCACAGCCCTGTCTCAGCATACGCAGACAGTGTCAGTCAAGAGTCCCAAAGTAGAAAGATACCCAACTGGTGACCTACAGAACCAACTAACACTAAAGGGATGGTTTCTGTTCTGTGAACTTGAGGAAAATAGCTTACAAAATGTCAAAATGCATTCAAACACCCATACACTGGATAAGCAGAGTAATACTTGATTCAGCTCCAACAACGTGCACCTTTGTATATTTTTCAGAGGTTGTCACTAGCAAGCTAGGACTGAGGCGGGGAAAATCTGCCAGCTCCACAGGTTCTACTGGCCCAGCTGGTGGATTTAACAAAATGTTGCCTTCTTCAGTACTAGCCAACGAAGCTACATAAAGGAAAAGTTTACTGGCTCAATTAAAAAAAAAAAAATCTACAAGAACTTGCCATATCACACCTGTGCTGCGCAAACTGCACTGGCTGCCGGTGCAGTGGAGAATCACTTTCAAGGCTGCATTGCTGACCTATAAGACCCTACACGGTCAGGGACCGGGCTGCTTGCAAGATCTTCTTTGACCTTACCGCCCTCTTCGCCCACTCCGCTCCACTGATGAGGGATTGCTAGAGATTCCCAGGGTTCGTCTTCAGTCATCTGGGGCCAGAGCTTTTTTTTTTAATGGCCCCAACCCTGTGGAATTCTCTACCTTGTCAGATTAGAGAGCATCTGTCCACGGAGTCATTTAAGGCGTCTCTAAAAAGTTATTAGTTTGAACTAGCGTTTGAATAAGTTTACTGCTACTTTTATTGTTTTTATGCTATTTATTATGTTTGATGTTATTTTGATATGTAATCATGCTTTGATATGTAGAAAAGCGCATTATAAATAAATTTTGATTTGATTTGGCCTGTGCCAACTGTGACCACCAGAGTACCTGGAAATGCTCCACACCTGGCCGAACACTAGTTGTCAGCATTGCTGATGTTAGAGAGGAAGTAGCTCTGTTTTGAGACTGAAGTAATTTCAATTCATAGAAATAGATTTCAGTTACCAAATTTAAACAAGAACTGGCAGTTGCCAATATGGTTCTATACTTTCTGGCCTGTGTGTGTGTGTGTGGTGTTTGTATTATCCAGTTCTTATCTATAGAGAAAAATGCATAGGTAACTGTGTGTTATGTAAGCATTAATCATTAAGGTGGATCTTATCGAGTTAATGCATGGTTGAGACCGTTGGAACAAGGCCAAAGGCCGAAAAGCGCATAACGTCCAACCATGCATTAACTCCCCATTAGATGCCACCTTCGGAGGGGATTAATGCGCTTGTAACATGGTCTGCCATGGCTATAGATGTCAGACGAATATTTGTGGTCTTACTAAACAACAGACAATGACAGCAATAAAGTTAATGAGTTTTTTGTACTGTTACTTTTTCAACTGTTGGTCTACTTGTACAACTATGGAATTGTTGACAACTGCGGTCAATTTGGGAGATTTCTTAGCGGCTGTTCCTTTCTTACTCCTCCTAGAATGACTGCTGCGTTGCTGTTTCACTGGTTGACCCTGTAGCTGTCTATCTCATTTGCATACATCTGCCGTGCTTTCGTGCGCGCTGCTCCTACTGTTAGCCTGCTGACATTCACTTTCTAGATAGATGGATATTTTGACTACTCTCAGTTGCTGAGTCTCTGTGGTTTCTGCTCTTTGCTTTGTCCTACATAATTACAGTTAACAGTCCCATAAACGGTAAAGTTGTGGAAATTCAATTCGTTTCCCCGATGTTCTCTGTGCTCCTCCCTCTTCCGGTCCGTTGGATCCTGTCTCCCTGTCTACTTCTTCTGCGGGTTCCTCTACCATCTGTCTGGACACCACTGTCTTTTGACTACTATGCAATACTTCCATTTCTGGAGCTGCTGTAACTATTTCCGCATCTGACATGTTAGTATACTGCCGCCGAGCCGCTCTCTCTGTATTTTCTGCCTTTTTACACTTGCTGCTTCACCTGTTCGTTTCACTACTGCACTCGTCCCTCCCACTACACGTTCTCTACTCTTTATCCTGTGCAAAGTGCTCGCTCACCCATTGCTCTATCGCTCGCCTTCCACATAAACTAAACATTTTTTCTCTCTATCTCAACGCTTCCTACTTCCCCGCTCTCTTTCCTCCAGTCTCTCATTCAAACTTGTCCCACTACTACTACAGGATTCCTACTTGCCATTTCAGAACTGCTTCCTTCAATTTCTTCTTGTGTACTCTTTTTCTTGTACTGCTCTTTACTGCTGTGGCTGCTCCTGGGTAGTTCACAAGAAGCAATACAGCATTATGCTCTCATAATGCCGTATTGCTCCTCTTCTAGCTGACCCAATTCAACCAGTTGTCTTCGTTATTTCCGATGTTGTAACTTTTGCCATGTTACAACAAGTTTTATTTACACACCCATAGTGTGTGATGACCCATCAACCTAGAGAGTGAAGCTTGGGAAGGGTGTCAAACAAAACAAACCAAAAAAATCCTTCATAAGCACACAGTTACTTATGTTTCGTTTTGTGTAATACTTGGTGCTGGGATAGGAGCACAGAAATCCAGTTTCCCAACAGGGAAAGTGAAGCATGAGTGCGTCAAACTCCATATTAACTGGGGTATGACATCATATCCAGTTATTATGGTGTTAGACCACACTGACAATCAGTGTGAAAGGGGTTCGCCAGTTATTACTATTTTCAAATGCTCCATTATAACTTTTTCTACAGCAAAAAATGTAATCATAGCTTCACATGCATATGGCGCAGTAGGTCTAATAGCGTAACCACCACAAATCAAATAGGTCATCCCAGGGAAGTCCATGCTGAACATAACCCAAATACTCAAGCAACACTGTGAGGAATATATAACAAATGGCTGGCTACATGGAGAGAAATCCATAGTTAGAATAATAAAGGTAGATTTTCTAAGCTACCCCACATACAATTAAAAAGTGAAAAAAGTATCACCTTTGATTGTCTTTCCTGTTAAATGTGTTAACTGCTCCTCTACAGCACAATTCCTGTTAAAACTCATTCTAGTTCTACTGTCAATCAGACCAGTACCTATGAGTGCAAACATAAAACTACCAACTGATTCACTTATCAGCAGACCTGTGGCTGGTGCAACCTCAAGAGTAGGAAATGTTCTCTTCCTGGCAACCCGCCAGGCCTCAGGAAAGGTGCCGAATTAAAGCAACTATCAGGATCCCTGGCGTTTCCGCCACTTGGGAGAGAGGTGCTACTCTGTGCAGAAACTGGCTGATCCTCAAGTTCCTGACTGCAATTTAATCCTAGCCTGCAGGCACCAGGAGGAAAAAAAAAAAAACATTTAATGGCCAAGTCTGCTTTTCTATTCTCACAAGGCAGGCGCAAAAGAGCGAGACAAGTTTCATTTTAAAACCCCACAATTAGGGAGAGAAGTAGTGTGAAGGCCATTTGCTTAAACAAGCATGTACTGATAATTTACACAAGAAAAGGTCACCGTGAATGGATTAAGATGATCCCTGTAGAGGGTAAAATAAAAATGCTTGCTGTATTAATTAAACTACCATACAGACCTCAAAAATGAATTAATTTTGTCAGATGATTCAAAAAAAAAAAAGGAAAAAAAAAATTTAGTTTCAGCTATAATAATGGATTCAACAACCTGTAAAATAATTAATATGCAATGCTGTGCAGCTAGAAGCAAGACAAAAATAGGTTGCTCCAGTAACTGTAGTTCTAGGATTGGTATACAGTTCACATCCATACTCTGCTAGTTCCACTGAACAATCTAATTTTCTGAACGTCTAAGCGAAACGCCTCCCACCACCCAGGCAGTATAACCCTGACTCCACCCTGTGATGCCAGATCTTGCATGCTGAAAACAGGAATCCAAGTGCCACTTGTCAGGGGAGGCCAGGTGGGTTGTGTGGATGTGGACTACTGTATATATCATTCCTAGAACTACTGTTAAAGGTGAGTAACCTATTTTTCTAGAGGCATGGATATAGTTTACTATCAACACTCTGGCAGACTCCTAGCAGTTCTTTCAGAGGAGGGGACAAGGCGTGCACCCCTTCCTGGTGAACAAAGACTGGAAAACTGAGGTCCCAAAACCAGCCTCCTGGCATGACTCAATGTCAATGTGGTAGTGGGAAACGAAGGTGTGTGATGACTTCCAGGTAGCAGCCCTTCATATTTCCTGTATAGGGATGTCCCTAGAAGTTGCCATCAAGGCAGAGGTAAGCCTGTTGGAATGAGTTCTAAGCCCTACTAGTGGCACCCCACCAGCCAACCTACAGCAGAGGTCGATGCAGGATGTGATCCATGTGCCTGGTGCGCCAGGCGCAGCTTCAGTGTAAGTGACAAACAACTGGTGAGCCTCTCACTGAACTCCAGCTGTGCGCTCTAAATAAGAGAGCACCCTCCACAGGTCGAGGGTATGGAGCCTACAGTCAGCCTGCAAAAATGGGCAGGTAAAGTAATACAATTAAGTTAGTTAATCAGCTGGTTAAGGTGAAACTCCAATACAACCTTTAGTAGGACCTTCAGGTTGGCGTGAAGTACAACTGTCCCTGTGGAAGTCCGGGTAGGGAGACTCAACTGAAAGCAGCTGGACTTCAATGATTCAGGTTGATGTAATGGCCACCAGGAGAGCAGTCTTCCATGATAGGTGTGACATCACACAACTGTGCATAGACTCAAAAGGCATGACGATAGCCAACATCAGCAATAAGGTTCACTCACTGGAGGGGACAGGCAGTCCAAACCCTTGAAAATGCATGCGACCACCTTCTCCTGGGCCGCCACTAGCTTACCTCCTCACTCCCTGTAAGCAGAGTTGGCTACCAGGTGAACCTTAAGGGTCGTCGCGTGCAGTCCCAGCTGAGAGAGACCACAGATAGTTCAAGATGCTCACCACAGGGCAGACAAGGGGATTAAGCTCCTCACCCTGGCACCAAATGGAGAACCTCTTCCAGTTAAAGGCATAATATTGGCGAGTCAACTCTTTCCAAGAGGCCTCCACAACATGGAGCACTTCACCCAAGAGACCCACGGGTTAGAACTCTCCAGCCGCTCAGGAACCAGGCACTTAGGTGCAGGGACTGCAGGTCTGGGTGCGGAACTGTACCTCTTGTCTAGTCAGCAGATCCGGGCAGAGAGGAAGCCACCACAGTGGTCTGCTGCTGAGTCTGAGGAGATCCGGGTACCAGAACAGCGGAGGCCAGTCTAGAGCTATCATGATCATCTGTGCCTTGTCCTTCCAGGCCTTGATCACTACCTAGTGGATCTACTTTGAATGTTCAAGGAAGGCTTCTTCAGTCTGCTGCTTCTTTTCAATTTAAACTCTGCTCCAAGCCTCTGTCTCTCTGTGTAGTCCTTAGGATGATGGGACTAATGCGGTCTGACCATAGTAGTGATAAGGTATTCCTTGTTCATTAAAACGTTGCAGAATTTGGATGTTCGGCTACAAGGATAATTCCCTTGCCTTTAGAATCACAATCAGCATCAGCAGAGTTCGGTTACAAAACACTGCACCAAATACTGAATGTGGATCTATTCTTTCCTTTATTATTTAAGACTTGTACTTGAAGACTGTATTTGTGTACTTTATGCCACAGCTGAAGCCATAACCCTGCTTGTGCATCATAATCAGTTACTCTAAAAATGATGATTTGACAAGCAGGCTGTTATGACTTCAGCTCCAGAATAAGTTTAAGCCGAATGTGAATCGTGGAGGCAAACACCATTACATATATATATATATATATATATATATATATATATATATATATATATATATACACACATTAAGCAATGAAGAATACAAAGACTTAATATTTTAGAATGCAGTACAGTCATTTTCTAGGGATGGTGTTTCCCTTTTTAACATATAAACGTGCAGCTGATTTTAATACAGAATTTTTTTTTTTTCTCTTTTTTTTCCTGGCAGGGCCACTGTCAGTTCTCAGCCCTGGTCACGACCCCACCCTCATCCATTGCTGCTGACTCCCCCAGTTTCCCCTGGCTTGCCCCCTGGAGGATAGGGCCGTGGCAACGGTCCCCAATCCGTACTTTCAGAACCAGTGACTGGTCGGGGAGTGGCGATGCGACGTGGCTAATCGAAGCCCCAGGAGGGCCACTGGAGACAGTGGGCTCACCCACCTGCCTTTTTTCAGGCGGGACGCAGTGACGCCAGCGTCCAACCCGCCTCCCATGCATGAAACAAGCGCTGCAGCGTGAATATCTCCTGGCCTCCACCACGAGGAGTCAGTGCGCTGGGCACTTCCCCAGCCTCCCCCCTGGAGAAGGAGAGCTGTCTGTGGGACGCTCCATCCTTCTCCCCCCGCTGGCCCTCAGACGTCTCTGGTCTGTTCTCGAACCGTGTCGCTGGCATCGCAAGCGTTAATACAGAAAATTAACCTGACCTCTACTGTACCAGCACAGACCCTTCCCAGGCCAGCCATATTAACTGCCAGCAGGAGGGCAGAACGCCAGCAGTGAATATCTGTTTGCACATTTACTTCTTCCCAGGCTGCCCTGACATATTGAACAGGTATTTCTGCTCAGTCTTTACTGAGGAAATGGAGGGTAATGGGTCTGAAGGGAGTACAAGGGGTGAGAATGGTGCAGAAATGGACACAAGTCCCTTTACACGAGAAAGGGTCCTGAAGGAACTGGAAGTAATAAGAGTTGATAGAGCAATGGGGCCAGATGGGTGCACCCCAGGGTCCTTAAAGAACTAAGAGAGGTGGTGGCTGAACCTCTGGCTATCCTGTTTAGCCGATCACTGGAAACAGGGAGGTACCAAAACTGGAGGGCAGCAGATGTAGTCCCTTTATACAAAAGTGGGAACAAAGGAGGAAGGGAACTACAGACCAGTCAGCCTCACCTCGGTGGTGGGGAAGATCATGGAAGCACTACTGAAGGAGAGATTGGTGGAACATCTGGTTGTCAATGGACTACAGGACCCAAGGCAGCATGGTTTCACCAGGGGAGGTCATGTCAGACCAACCTCGTTGAATTTTTTGACTGGGTGACTAGGGAGGTGGATCAGGGGAGGGCAGTGGACATGGCCTATCTGGACTTCAGCAAGGCCTTTGACACTGTGCCACATAGAAGACTATTACACAAACTGGGGAATATGGGTGTGGGCAGGACAGTAGTGTGGTGGATAGGTAACTGGCTGGGTGGCAGGACACAGAGGGTGGTGGTAAATGGCTGTCACCCACAGAGGGAAGAGTGACCAGTGGTACCACAGGGATCAGTGCTGGACCGGTCCTATTCAACATCTTCATCAGTGACATTGCGAGGACCTAGAAGGCAGAATTTCACTGTTCGCTGATAACACAAAGCTCTGTAACACAGTAGACACACCAGAGGGTGACAGAATGAGAAGCTACCTGCAGAAACTTGAAGAATGGTCAGGGTTTGGCAGTTGAAATTCAATGCAAAGTAGTGCAAGATAATGCATATGGGGCACAAAACCCTGGCACAATATATCAGTTGGGGGTGAGGATACAGCATGCACCAAGCAGGAAAGGGATCTTGGGGTTGTCATCTCTGATGATCTCAAGGTAGGAAACAGTGTGACAAGGCAGCAGGTAAAGCAAATAGGATGCTGGGATGTATAGGCAGGGCATCACCAGCAGGAAAAGGGAGGTCATAATTCCGCTATACAAGACACTAGTGAGGCCCCACCTGGAGTACAGTGTACAGTTCTGGAGACCATACCTCACGTAAGGACATAGACAGGGTAGAGAAGGTTCAGAGGAGGGCAACAAAGATGGTGCATGGATTGCATCACAAGTCCTATGAAGACAGGTTGAAGGAACTGAACATGTACTCCCTGGAGGAGAGGAGGGAGAGAGGGGATATGATAGAGACATACAAGTATCTTACAGGGAGGAACAGGGTGCAGGAAAGCACTATTTTTAAGCGAAAAAGATGTTCCAGGACAAGAGGGCATGGGATGAAGTTGGAGGGAGGATGATTCAGAGGAAACATGAGAAAGAATTTCTTCACAGAACGGGTGGTGGACAAGTGGAACACCCTGCCAGAGGAAGTGGTGGGGGCTGAAACAATCACGGGATTTAAGAATGCATGGGATAGACATAAAGGAATTCTGGAGGTCAGGGGTAAGGGGCAACAGACTTCTAGGAAAACAAACTGAACTTACAAGCTCAAATGGGCAGACTGGGTGGGCCATAGGCCCTTATCTGCCGACACTGTCTATGTATCTATGCCCTGTCACTGGGTTTCCTGCATGAGACATCATCGGACAGTGGTCGGTGGACAAAGCCCAGGGAATAAGTGGCAGAAGTTCTTAGCACAAATCTGAAATGATTTCCTAATTAAAACTAACAGTAATGGCGCTTGACAATGCTGGGTAGTGTCCATCATGTCTTTGAGTTGCACTTCAGTTTGTTTTGATTTTTATGAATAAAAACATTTGTACCCAGGGGCAGATCTAGAATATTTTTTAAAGAGAGAGTAGCAATTTTGGCAAGAAGGAAGCACCTTCCACTAAAAAATGTAAAATGTTCCCTTCTAAAACTCAGATCTGGCCAAAATAACTACTACTGCTGACCTAAGGGGTAGCTGGAGCTACTTAGCTGTTGAACATACCTAGATTCGCTAGTGGTTGTGGCAACAGTAGTGCACCTTGAAACTAGCATTACTGCATTCAATCTCTTTGTTGTGCTGGTGGGCTGAATTCTTCAGATACAGTAAAGCCGACTTACTCAGATGGTAACATCTGCATCTTACAGAACAGATGGAATGTCTTAGTTCTGCTTCATTATTACTGAAACAGACACTGAACTTAACCCCTGTAACATCGTACTTAGGAGGCAAGAATGTTGTATTATCAGGTGTGCATTATGACAGAAGTTTGGAATATTTATATAAAACATGCAAGGCATCACAGGCATCTTGGGTGGTTGAAGGCTACACCATGTGCCCCACAACCACTTTTGGTGTTTATATATCTCAGCATGATGGCAGGATAACTGGTCACATATTACAGCTGCTAACAAACTACATGCAACACTAAACATTAACGTGTTCTTCACATAGACATATACAGCACGTGGTTTAGGACAGGTAATGACAGTCATCCATGTAGCCTGCCCCATCTACCTACAATCGAATAACTAATGTAGGTCCCATACCTCCACTGATGCCCCATAATCCTGCCTTTCCCTCACTAACCCTTTGTGTTTATGTGTCTGCTTGGGCCAGAGTTCACCACGTCCAAGGATAGTCTGTTCCACTGGTACAGCAGTGTCTCAGAAAGGAAAAACTTCAAGCCCTCTCCAAACTGCTCTACTAGTTTGAGACGGACACCTGGAGTTTGTCTGTCCTTTAAATCTAACCAACTCACCGAAGTCTAACCTACTATATCCCCATCTGGAGGTGTCTACCCCTGCTTTTTCTCCATTCTCTCCTCTAATGAGCCCATATTACTGTGTGCCAGCCTCTCCTGGTAGTTCCCACTGTACTGCCCTTGTATCATTTTAATCGCCCTCCACTGTATTCCTAATCATTTTTTTTTCACATGGAGGTGGACTGCCACCAAAGCATGAGGCTTGAAACGCATGAGGAGTGCTGGAAAGTAGCAAACACATTTACTGTAGCGCAGTGCCATTTCAAAGGGCAAACAAATCCAAACATAAAAGTCTGAAAGGGGGCCCCAGATTCCTGAAAATGGGTTACACAAGAAGTGTGAAAGAGAGCCTAACTAAGGCACATATTTCTTCCTCTCTTGTTGGTTAGAATTTGGGGAGGCAGTACCGTAGCAGTTAGGGGCACTGAACTACAAACCTGAAGAACTGGGTTTCTGTCCCACAGCTACCACTTCTGCACTGTGTGACCATAAGCAAGTCACTTAACTTCCTCAGCTCCCCCGGATACTCCTGGAAATAAGCCCACACTTAGTGCATCTTTCCTGGCCACAACATACAAAATGAACAAAAATAAAATAATCCATGCATGCACACTGCACCATTGGGAATAAAAATGTAATTAATCTGTGCAGCACCAAGTTATGCATTTGAGAAAAAGTAAGGTGGTTCTTGAAGTCCCAGGTCTCCAGCAGCCTTGACAGTGCAATTGGTAAAATGCAATGGAATAGTATTCCGAGTGACCACAGTTCAAATCACAGTTAAGGAACTTATTTCTTTCTCTTTTCTTTCGGTCTGTAATCCATCTACAGGTACACTGTACCCATGCAAATTAAAAAAGTTCCTAAAACTGGTACAGTGTATAGTGTCAGGGTGACACCATTAACAAAACAAAAAAAAAAAAAACAGATCTACACTCAGCAGCATAGTAATTCCAAAGTTAAGTTAGGACAGAAAACAGCCCTTTATCAATGCAATGTAACATTCCCTTCGACATAGGTGCTGATCCAGAAGCAAATGATTTGATACCTTTTAATGGACCAACATAGATGTAACAAGAACAAAGTGCTCTAGCTTTCGGACCAACCAGTCCTTCTTCAGAAGCTCATGGCAGTTGTTTGGAAAATACAATACTTATAACAGCTAGATAATGCAGAGAAAACAGAAAAAATCCCCATTGGTTTAAAATACTCATTAAAAAACAGATGATGTCAGACAAGTTTAACAGTACAATACTGCCCTCAGTCCGAATGAACCTTGGGTTCAGATGTTCCTGGTCAAGACACATATAAGGAATCCTACTGCACATAAATTTAATTGACATAAGATAACACTGCAGAAGCAGATAACTCCCAAATCAAGCCATGAGTGCCACAGTCAGTATAAGGATGTGATTACTGAAAGGCAACCCCCACCCAGCTTAAAGACAGACTGAGATAGTTATAGGGCTCATGAAATTACAATGTATGCATTAAAGACAAGAATTACCAGTAAAGTTGTCTAAAACATCAGTGCTCACTGTGTGATGTGAAACCTAGCTGGACTCTACCACCCAGCTGTATTCTCTAAGCTAAATAGAAGGCCCAAGAGATTACAAAACCTCAGGACTATATACATGATAATTAAAATATAAATAGATAATATTAGTGTTAAGCAAAAACTCTAGTCGAGGAACCTCAAGGAGTTCAGACCATGCAGCCTGATATGTACTGATGTCAATATATACTGAGAATGTAGCAACTTCATGTACCACAAGTGTCTAGGGAATCTGAAAAAGAGATAAAAATGTAATTTATCTCCTCCTGTTCATACAAACAATACAACCTAACCCACCCCACATCACAATAATGTGGGTGAGGGAGATACATAGCTTAAACGAGATGTAGTCTCTCTCTCTCTATCCCCACCCTCCTTTCTCTCTCTCTCTCTCTCTCTCCCACAGACAGACCCACACATACACACACACACACACACTCTCAATCCCTCTCCTAGTGAACCTATATTAACTTCAGTCGCTGTAATTGTTCCCCAAAGGAATGCAACTTGTCATGAAATCCTGAGTAAAGTACTATAATATAAGCCTAATGTAAAAAGATATGTGCAGGACCCCAAGCAAATGAGATCACACATCCCAATATGTACAGAGTTACAAAAATTATATATAACAGTATAAGATAACACTCCTGTATGTACACTAGCAGGCTGGGTAATCTGAATATGGTGCAATGGAATCAATCCCCGCCCCCCACAGGCAAAGATAAAAAGTAAGAAGAAATTCTTTATGTGTGTGAAATAAAAATAGTAACACATTATAACTCCATATAGCTAAATAGAGACTTAGATGATGGCAGGGAAGAAATCACTGGTAGTGAAGACAGTGCAAACAGCAATAATGTAATGGATAAGAAAAAGGAATCTGATTTTACCCCCTCAAGTGGGCGTAACAAAAAACTAGACAATTATATTAATTGTTTCCGCCAACAAGTCAGTGGTCAGATCCTTACCAGGCAAAAACAAACCCATTATAACCTCTCTCCACTGGAACGGCGAGCTATAGGACACTGAAATCAAACCACAACATTGTCATCAAAAAGCTGATAAAGGTTCTGCAGTGGTGATTTTAAACAGAGAGGATTATATTACTGAAGCTAATAGACAGCTAACAGATCTTACATACTACAGAGAACTGGAGAGTGACCCCACTACAAGATATAAAGATGAACTATGTGACTTAATTAAACTTTTCCTGACCATGTCCAAAATAAACTAGTTCACCTCATTCCTGCTGAACCAAAAGCCAGGGACATTCTACATGCTGCCTAAAATACATAAACCTGGCAATCCAGGGAGACCCATAGTCTCTGGTAATGGTACCCTGACTGAGGGATCTCAGGGTTTGTAGAGACCATTTTGAAACGCTGGTTATGGAAAGAGACAGTTATATCCAGGACACTACACACTTGTTGCGTGTACTTTCTGGTTATAAGGATTTACCACCTGATGCCATTTTAGTGACAATGGATGTAACATCCCTCTACACTAATATTCCACACACAGATGGCATTGCAGCATGCCTTAAATACATACATGAGAAAGGACCTGACCAAAACATCAACCCTGGAGTGGTGGGGAACTTATGGAATTCATTTTGACACATAACAACTTCAACTTCAATGGTAAACATTATGTTCAAACTATGGGAACAGCAATGGGCACCAAATGGCTCCACAGTATGCTAACCTCTTTATGGCTGACTTGGAGGAGGATTTTTTAAGGCAGTATCCCCACAAACCACTGGCTTATTTCCGTTACATTGATGATTTGTTTATCATCTGGACGGAAGGCACAGATGCACTCAAAGATTTTCATCACAAACTTAATAATCTCCACCCTACTATAAAGCTTACCTTGGAGTACTCTACCACCAAGGTTAACTTTCTGGACACCACAGTCATCATTAAGGATGGAACCTTACATACATGTATTTACAGGAAGCCAACAGACAGACAGAGATACCTGCACAGGAAAAGTAATCACCCTAACCATACAAAAAATCTGTCATATACAGTCAAGCCCTTCGTTGTCAACGATTTGTTCAAATGAGGATGACAGAGATACACATTTGGCTATGTTGAAAACACCTTTATGGAGCAGGGACACTCTTCCAGGGAAATTGACAGGATAACAGAACGGCAACGCAAGTACCAAGACAACAACTACTTCAATATAAAGAAAAGACAGCTACAGAAAGAATACCCTTGGTAGTCACATATCATCCAGACCTTGAACGCTCATGTAAGATTATTATAGATCTCCACCCAATATTTAGTGAGGATGACACCCTTAATTGTATTTTTCAGGAACTCCCACTACTATCTTTTAAACAACCGCCAAATCTATCCAGCCTAATTATTAGGAGCAAACTTTCACCGAACAGAATACCATGTCACACAATGGCACACACTCCTGCAATCAACGCCCTGCAAGACCTGTAGGCTCATTTCTACCTCAGACTGTGTGGTTACATCTCAAAACAGACAATTCCAGGTGCATGGAGTTATACATGCAAGTCACTGATATGTTGTTTATTTCATTCAGTGCAAGAGATGTCCACAAACAGGTTATGTAGGAGAGACACGCCAACAGCTCCGCACTAGGATGAACTCACACAGACATACTATTACAGCAAGGAAGACTGACAAACCAGTGGGGCATCACTTCTCCCAGCCTGACCACTCAGTCTCAGATATGTCAGTAATGGTCTTAAAGGAAATCTCAAAAACACAACAGAGACGAGCTTTTGAGATTAAAGTTATCTTACATCTCAATATGGTAGCAGATGGATGAACTTGGATATTGGCTTTATGGGACACTACAGAAACTAACATTCACAGACCTTTTCTTCTTCAAACTGACATATTATAGGACTTCAGCATATGTGAGATGCATGTATGTATGCATGTGTGGGTATGCGCTGTGAAGTATGTGATATAACAGATGTGGGGTTAAGGTCACATTGAGGTAAGTCTCTATTTAGCTATATGGAGTTATAATGTGTTACTATTTTATTTCACACACATAAAGAATTTCTTCTTACTTTTTATCTTTGCCTGTGGGGATTGATTCCATTGCACCATATTCAGATTACCCAGCCTGCTAGTGTACATACAGGAGTGTTATCTTATACTGTTATATATAATTTTGTAACTCTGTACATATTGGGATGTGTGATCTCATTTGCTTGGGGGTCCTGCACATATCTTTTTACATTAGGCTTATATTATAGTACTTTACTCAGGATTTCATGACAAGTTGCATTCCTTTGGGGAACAATTACAGTGACTGAAGTTAATATAGGTTCACTAGGAGAGGGATTGAGAGTGTGTGTGTGTGTGTGTGTGTGTGTATGTGTGGGTCTGTCTGTGGGAGAGAGAGAGAGAGAAAAGGAGGGTGGGGATGAGAGAGAGAGAGAGACTACATCTCGTTTAAGTTATGATCCCTCACCCACATTATTGTGATGTGGGGTGGGTTAGGTTGTATTGTTTGTATGAACAGGAGGAGATAAATTACATTTTTATCTCTTTTCAGATTCCTAGACACTTGTGGTACATGAAGTTGCTACATTCTCAGTATATATTGACATCAGTACATATCAGGCTGCATGGTCTGAACTCCTTGAGGTTCCTCGACTAGAGTTTTTGCTTAACACTAATATTATCTATTTATATTTTAATTATCATGTATATAGTCCTGAGGTTTTTGTAATCTCTTGGGCCTTCTATTTAGCTTGAGAATACAGCTGGGTGGCAAGTCCAGCTAGGTTTTACACATCACACAGTGAGCACTGATGTTTTTAGACAACTTTACTGGTAATTCTTGTCTTTAATGACTACATTGTAATTTCATGAGCCCTATAACTATCTCAGTCTGTCTTTAAGCTGTGGGGTTGCCTTTCAGTAATCACATCCTTATACTGACTGTGGCACTCATGGCTTGATTTGGGAGTTATCTGCTTCTGCAGTGTTATCTTATGTCAATTAAATTTATGTGCAGTAGGATTCCTTATATGTGTCTTGCACATAGGAACATCTGAACCCAAGGTTCATTCGGACTGAGGGCAGTATTGTACTGTTAAACTTGTCTGACATCATCTGTTTTTTTTAATGAGTATTTTAAACCAATGGGGATTTTTTTCTGTTTTTCTCTGCATTATCTAGCTGTTATAAGTATTGTATTTTCCAAACAACTGCCATGAGCTTCTGAAGAAGGACTGGTTGGTCCGAAAGCTAGAGCACTTTGTTCTTGTTACATCTATGTTGGTCCATTAAAAGGTATCAAATCATTTGCTTCTGGATCTATTCTTGCAAGGACCAATACGGCAACTACTAAATCTACAGTTCAACATAGGTGCTGAAAAATTCTTATACGCATGAATGCCTAGGTTTGATTCACTTGGAAACATCAGAAAAGGAGGGTTCCAGAGGGCATACCCTTTAAAACTAGTCATCCCAGCAATATGCACCTAGCAGGGAGAGTAAGCGTGATTAGCAAGACTACTGTAATGACTGAGAAACACCATTATGATGTCATCATAAGAGCTTTGGCTCTCCTCTGAAGGACTCGCTGCACTCCTCACAAAGAGGAGGGAAAGAAATACAGGTTACTCACCTGTAACAGGAGTTCTAGGAGTGGTATAAGTTGTTCATCCACACTTACTGGCAGGTTCCTTGCTGCTTTAAATCTTGCCGGAAGCTCTTCAAGCTGGCTCCTTCCACCCACCCGAGTGGTAAAACTCTCAGCCCTGCCCCATGATGCCAGATCTAGCCCGCTGGAAGCCAGGTTGTGCGTCGATGCCAGGGAGGTCAGGTGGGTTGTATGGATGAACAACATATACCACTCCTAGAACTCCTGTTAAAGGTGAGTAACCTGTATTTCTGGGACATGGATATGTTGTTCAATCCACACTTACTGGCAGACTCCTAGCAGTTCTCTGGGTGGAGGCAGGCAAGGCGCGCACCCCCTATACTTACTTGGGAAATAAGGACTGAAGAACAGAGGTCTCAAAACCAGCATCCCAGCACGACTCAAGGTCAATGTGGTAGTGGGTAATGAAGGTGTGCACCAACTTCCAGGTAGCAGCCCTGCAGATTTCCTGGATAGGGACGTCCCTGGAAGCAGCCACTGAAGCAGCGGTATTGCGGGTAGAATGAGCTCTTACCCCTTTGGGAGGCTCCATGCCCACCAACCTATAGCAGTGATCTATGCAGGAGGTGACCCACCTGCCTATCGTCCGCTTGGCTGCAGGTCTGCCAGGTGCAGCTTCAGCGTAGGTGACAAACAGCTAGCGATCCGCTCCTTATAATAAGAGAGCGCTCTTCTAGGGTCCAGAGTATGGAGCCTATATTTGGCCTCTGAGGTGCGACTGGGGTAGAACACCGGCAGAGTCAACACCCGGTTAAGGTGAAACTCAGACACCACCTTCGTAATAAATTTCGGGTCGGGGTGCAGGACAACCTTGTCCCTGTGGAAGACCAGATAAGAAGACTCAATGGAAAGCACCTGGAGCTCTCCCATCCTTCTGGCTGACATGATAGCCACCAAGAAGGTGGTCTTCCACGACAGGTGAGAGATGTCACACACCTGTGCATCGGTTCGAATGGCTTGCCCATGAGCTTAGCCAATACCAGCAGTAGATCCCACGGAGGTGGCGGTTCTCGTACTGGAGGGGATATATGATCCAGGCCTTGGAAAAAGCGCCCGACCACCTTCTCCTGTGCCACTGACTGCTTTCTGGCCCGTGCCCAGTAAGCAGATATGGCTGCCAGGTGCACCTTAAGGGTCGCTGACCGAAGCCCTAGCTGAGAAAGGGACCACAGGTAGTCCAGAATGCTAGCCAAAGAACAGGAGGAAGGGTCCAACCCCTTATCCTGACACCAAATGGAGAATCTCTTCCATTTGAAGACGTAGCATTTTCTGGTCGACTCCTTACGGGATACCTCAACAACGTTGAGGACCTTGTCGGAAAGACCCAAGGCCTGGAACTCTAGCCGCTCAGGAACCAGGCTGTCAAGTGCAGGGATTGAAGGTCTGGGTGGAGTACCTTCTCCTTGTTGGCTGAAATCAGGTCCGGGCGGGCTGGAAGCCACCTCAGGAGCCTGGAGCTGAGGCTGAGGAGATCTGGATAGCAGAACTGTCGGGGCCAGTCTGGGGCTACCAGAATCACCTGCATCTTGTCCCTCTTCACCTTGATAAGCACCTTGTGAATCAAGGGAAATGGAAGGAAGGCGCAGAAGAGGCCCGGGGTCCATGGCCTCAAGAAGGTATCCCCCTGCAGCAAGCCCTGCTGAGGGGGCAGGCATGAAACAGCCTCTGCTTCACATTCTCCCTGGAGGCAAACAGGTCCACCTAAGGAGTGCCCCAGTGGGAGAACAGATCTTGTACTACCTCCGGCAGAAGAGACCACTCGTGAGATGCAGCACCTATCCAGCTGAGGGGATCGGCCAGAGTGTTAGAGGCTCCTGCCACATGGATGGCTAGGAGATCCGCCTCCAGTCTGCTCACGAGAGACCAAGTGCAGAGAACCTCCTTTGCACAGAGGCAAGGAGTGCGTCCCGCCCTGACGGTTTAGGTAATACATGGTCGTGGTGTTGTCCATCTGGACCTGGACCACTTGACCCCGTACAAATGGAGTGAAGGCCGTGAGGGCTAGTCAGACTGCTCGAAGCTCCAGCAGGTTGATGCGGCATCGAGACTCCCGAGGGGACCAGAGTCCGTGGGCTCTGTGCTCCCCCAGATGGGCACCCTAACCCATCAGAGAGGTGCCGGTTGTCAGAGTGACCGTTGGCTCGGGGCGGACAAACGGGATACCCTCCTGCAGATGAGCTGGAACGAGCCACCACTGGAGGCCGTTCCACATCTCCTGGGTCATGGTCACTGGCTGGTCGAGAGGACCGGAGCGCTGTGACCACTGGCAGGCCAGCCCCCACTGCAGGAGATGCATATGCCAGCGGGCCCAACGGACCACACTGGTGCAGGCCACCATGAGGCCCAGAAGGTGCAGGAAGTCCTGGGCAGGGCACAATTGCCTAACCAGAAAAGATTGGGCAAAGGAGGAAAGGACCTCGGCCCTGTCCACCGGGAGCCGTGCTCTGGCTCGAAGAGAGTTGAGCTCTGCCCCGATGAACTGGATCACCTGTGATGGCACGAGTTCTGATTTGGCCTCGTTGATGAGGAGGCCAATGTGAGAGCAGACCTGGAGGGCCAGATCCCTGGACCGCTCCACCTCCAACCAGGAGGGGGACTGAAATCAGCCAGTCGTCCAGTTAAGGGTATACCCGGACCCTTCGGCGCCGCAGGAATGCTGTCACCACTGCCATGCATTTGGTGAAGACCCTGGGAGCTGGAGAGAGAGAGAGAGAGAGAGGCCGAAGGGCATGGCCCGGAACTCGTAAAGGGATCCCTCTGCCCTGAAGTGGAGGAATCGCTGGTGAGACGGACGGATTGGGACGTGAAAGAACGTGTCCTGAAGGTCCAGAGAACAGAACCACATGCCTCATTCCAAGGATGGAATGATCTGAGCCAGAGTGACCATCCTGAAGGTACGAGACCTTAGGAACTTGTTCAGGTCATGTAGGTATAGAATGGGGTGCCAGCCCCCTGTCCGTTTTGGGACTAGGAAGTACCTGGACACAAACCCTGGGTCTGGAGGTGGAGGATCCGCCACCTCCCTTTTCACCTCCTTCTGGAGGAGCAGGGCAATGTCGGCTCAACGAGCCGACAGACGCGCTGCGGAAACCATAGCCCCCCCCCCCATGGGGCGATGGCTCGATAGGGAGGGGACTGCTCGAATTCCAGAGGCAGACCCCTGCCTACCACTTCCAACAACCAGCAGTCTGTGGTGATATCGGACCAGGCAGAAAGGAAGTGGCAGAGCCGTCCCCCCACGGGGGGAAACCCGGGGAGAAGTGACGAGGTTGGAGGCGACACCCCTCAACCCATCACTGGGCAGGCCTGGAGGAAGGGCCGGCCGAGGAGCCACCTGGACCTTTTCCTCCCGGCTTCCTGCTGGAGGAAGCAGCAGGCTTGGTTTTGGGGTGCCAAGTGCGAGCCTGCTGGCCCCGATGCTGGTGTTGCTAGGCCGGACATGCTGCAGGAGATGAAGGATGAAAGGGCTTACACTGCTGCTGGTGGCCTTTGTCCTTCTGGGCAGACGTGACCGAGTCCAAGGTGGCATTGGACTTCGATCCGTTGCAGATGACCCTCCACCCTGGGACCGAACAAGTCAGTACCCAAGAAGGGAATGTCTGCCAGCTTGTGCTGGGTATCTGCCGTAAAGGTGGAGATCCGCAGCCAAGCTCTGCGGTGCATGCCCACTGAGGCCGCTACTGACCGGGCACATGAGTCGGCGATGTCCAAGGAAGTTTGGAGCTGCTGTTTGGCCACCGCCTTTCCCTGATCCCACACCTGCTTGACCATCGTTTGAAGGTCAGCTGGGAGATTAGGAATCACCTCATCCAGGGAGCCCAAAAGGGTGTGTAAAAAGTGTGCCATCAGGACGGCCGAGCTAGCCTGACGAAGGCCTAGGGAGGAAGCAGCACAGACTTTCCACCCAGAGTAGTCCAAATTTCTTGGACTCCATATCTGGTGGCTTGTCCACATCCCGAGCATTTCCAGAACACCGGAAAACACTGTCGGTCACCAGCCCCTCCGCAGCAGGGTGCTCCGAGAAACCGGAGAGTGAACCGGTGGGAACAGCATACTTCCGAGCCATCCTGGCTGAAGGTGCTGGATAAGAAGCTGGCCGCTGCCATAGCTCCAGGGCCGGGTCAATAATGGCTTCGGCCACTGGGAAGGCCTCCGTAGGGGAATCCCCTCAGTCCAGTATCTCCGTGAGGGGATACCTGGCCCGTTTTGAAACGGGTTCAAGCTTCATTCCAGTGGACTCCGAGATGAGTCGAAGCATTCCAAGGAATGAGGAAGGGCTCTCGTCCACCGACTGACCCCCAGTGGATTCCAGGTCAAGCGGCCTGGAGAACAAGGAGTCGTCGTCGTCAGACTCAGAGGAGTCTGCGAACAGCTGCCGAGTGCCTGAGCCACCCTCCACCTGCCGAGGTCGATCGGGAGTGAGGGTGACCGACAACCGATGGGGCAAGCCCTGACCCGACAGAGAATCCTTGGTCAGGGCCCCAGTTTTAGGTTGTGGATGCAGGGGTTCCAACACAATGGGTGGCACAGCCGGTTTCAGCCGAACAACCAGTACTGGCTTTGGCTCCTCGGCTACTATGAGGGGTTGTTTTGGCTGCTCCGGTGACAGCCACTTAATGGCTGGAGAAGGTGACTGAGTTGGCTTATTCCCGGACAATAAGAGCTGCTGCCACATTAGATCCTCATTGCGTTAATGCAACTTGCACCTGAGCCTATACTCCGAAGAGGACAACAAGGATGAGCGGCGGCGCCACTTTCCATGGTGTCAAGACCAAGACTGCCGATGTCGTCGGGACCGGCTGGACCCGGAAGAGGTCCTAGACAGAGACCTTCGGAGATTCCGAGGGTGGGTCTGAGAGGGGGCAGGGGAAACCCGCTCCTCCCTAGGTTCAGGGACCTTAACTGGGGGCCCCGGCACAGGAGGCACAGGCAAGTCCTCAGTTTCCACCAGGGGAACCGGTGAAGAAGGGTTGTCGGCTTCTCCAGTCGACAAACCGTCCAACAGGTAGAGAAAAATCTTGACCGCATCAACAGATGTCTCGGCCGGCTGAACTGACGGGGACACCGTGAAGC
The DNA here is from genome assembly GCA_016271365.2 of Neoceratodus forsteri. Lineage (NCBI taxonomy): Eukaryota > Metazoa > Chordata > Ceratodontiformes > Ceratodontidae > Neoceratodus > Neoceratodus forsteri. Next base: position 655,239,457 of record CM057455.1, on the reverse strand, counting down.
CAGCGGCCTTAGCCGCAACCTCGACTGAAGTAGAGTGTCAAGGGGACCTCTTCCGCTCCCACGAATGTCGACGGTGGGACTTACCTTTGGAGTCCTTCTTTTTGGACAGAGAGTAATGTCCCGAAGGCCCTTCCCCTTTGGTGGAGAGGAATAGACAAAGCTCCTTGAAAGAAGCTGTGTAGAAGGAGCCCAAGGAGAGTGGGATAAATGCAGCGACCGAGGCGGATGATCACGACTCGCGCCTCCTCCTCAAGGTGATCATCTGCTGGCAGCTGGCGGGCCGCAGCCCATGACACACGTCAATGGGCCTCCTTGCACCTGACTGGAGTATAACGTTTCTCGGGTCGCCCCAACAGCAATTGGGCAGAGCAGTCCTCCAAGACCGAAGCCAAAAAGGATTTGCACAACTCACAAGCCTGTGAGTCATGGCCGAGTACAAGGCAATAAACGCACGTGGAGTGCGGATCGGTCCAGGACATCTTCTGCCCACAAGGGCACCGACGAAATCCGGGAGTCGATTTGTCCATCGCAGCTGTGAGGGAAGAGAAGACTGAAGTCTTTTAAATTTAAGAATAAGTTTTGGATTGACCGAAGAGTGTGGATCCAGGCCTAAAATGCAGAGCGCTAAGGAGGGAGCCTGATCTTCCATGTGGTAAGGAAGATCTGGCATCATGGAGCGGAGCCGAGAGTTTTACCACCCGGGTGGGTGGGAGGAGCCAGCTTGAAGACCTTCCGGCAAGATTTAAAGCGGCAAGGAACCTGCCAGTAAGTGTGGACTGAACAACATATCCACGTCCCTAGAAACATGAGAGAAGGGAGGTGAGAAAGCAGGGGAAAGGGAATAGAACCCGAAGTTTGAGAGGAGGGAGCAGCAAGTGGGAAAGGCGCAAAGACGCCCGGGCGAAAAAGTAGCGAGAGCAGTGGTATATATGGGAGAGAGGGGAATTTAAGATAAGGAGCCGGAAAGAATGGAAGAGGGACCCAGTATTGCTTAGTAAGCCTTGGAGTGAGCACTGTAAACCACATCTGCATATCCAAACACCGGAAGGATCATCTTGAGGATAATCCCTCGGCAGACTGGGAGTGGGAGGCAGGACCTGTTGCAGTACGTGGGCGCCAAATTCAGGAAGCTGTTTTTTGCAGGTGCCACATGCGGCAGAGAACGGAGGCTTGGATCCAGTCACGCATCAAGGTTTTTAAAGAGGGGAGTGAAGAGACTTCTTCGGGGGGGGGAGCCATCCAGAATTGTGAAGACAGGGTTGAGAATCGCATGGCAACTTGACATATTCAGAATTGAAAAGGCAGGATTGAGAAGAGCCTGGCAACTTAACCACATATTAGATAAAACAGGATTTCTTAGCCAGCTCTGCTACTTGGCACTATGGTGACCTAGGTTAATGCCACAAGACTGATCGAGGTAGACTTAGTATTCCGTTGGGGGAGACTTTTCTCCCAAGGTTAGACAAATAGCTTGTCTTAACGCTACTTGGCTGCCTCCTAGACTAGAAGGCAGCAAATGGAGCCATTTCAGCCACAGGAAGAGTAATGTGATGTGTATGGGCATTGAATGTTTGAAGAAGTGCATTGACACCACTCCAATTCATCACCGGAAGATGATGGCAGAGGAGTAAGTTACGTAACTCTTGTGTTGGCCACTGAATAAGTGTCAATGCCTCACCCATTATTCCTTGAATAAACATCATTCTCTTCTCTACAGCTCCATCCCTCACTCTCTTCCTTACCTGAATACCCCACCCTTCCTCATCCTGCCCAATTCACCCTCACCCTGATTTCACCACCCTACCCACCTCTAGCTTCACCCTTCTTCTTTCCACTGCCAACTGCCCTCCTCCCAGTCTGTATTCAGCACTTTGTCAACCTCCTCTATCTACCTAATTATTGCTGCGATATGAGGTAGTCTTGTATAATACATGTGGTATTGTATGCTGCACAATGTTTTATCATGTATCACCATCATTGTTCCAACATACTTAGATTACCTATAAATATTTTCTCAATAATCCTGTACTTGGTATATATCTGAACTGTTCTTTCTATTTATTGTGCATCATTCATATGGCATATATGTCCTATGTGTTCAAACTGTATGTTCAGGACCTCCTTCTAAATGAGCCTGCTCAATGGAGGTTTTTTTTTTCCCGTGCCAATAGACTTGACTTGTAAACATCTTACGTGCTATTTACTGTTCCAAAATAAGGAAATAAGTAGGAATTTGGGGCAGACTGGATGGACGTTTGAGTCTTTATATGTCATCATGTTTTCTACGTTTCTAATAACCTGACTTCCTTCTGTAAACGTAATGCTTTTTGAGGACCTCAGTAGGTTATACTTATCTCCCTGATTATGCTCTATAATTGAATGTGCTTGGTCTACTTACAGGTCCCAAATGATATACACTTCCCACCGCCCTCCCTTCTCCAATTTACTCTCTAGCTTTATTTTGGATTTTCTCTTTTGGTGGCGATTAAATGTAACCAGTTTATTTTTTTTTTGTAGTTGAATTTACCATGTTTTACTATGTTCTGTATGATGATCATGAATATTACAGCTGGATAACATGCACATTGCTCAGTTTTTGCCCATGTACAGTTAGTGTTTGACAGGTGTTCCTGAATGTGTGCTGTTTATTATGTATATATAAATTTGCTTTTGACCACAAAACCTTAAAAATAAGAGTTTCAAAAAGAAAAAAAAATAGGTTGCCCCCTTCACTGGATAACAGCTGCCTCCCCCTGCCCATGCCAATTGAGTTCGCAATCATCAGAATCCTCGGCACCACACAGAAAAAAAAGCTGGCATGTATCTTTGGATCCACTTGGAGACTAGCAAAGCCATGGTACCCACAGCAGGAGCCAGGATGGGCACTGCCTGAGGAATGGGGTGTGTGTGTGTGAGTGCCCCCCCTCCCCAAAGCCAATATCCTAGTGCACTCCAAGTCACTGTTGCTACAGAACTGACTAGGATTGGCAAAATCTATTAATTGGCTCCCCTCTCCCTCCCCCTTTTTCACATTCCCCTCATCAGTCACTTCCACATCCCTTGGACCTTGGAACCAGCAAAGAATTCCAACCCTTCCCTCCCCTCCTTCTCTTACCCACTTCAATCCCTTTCTCTCGACTGAGCCATATAACTTTAGCACTTGTGGCTGTCCCACATCATTATCCCTTATGCCTTACCCACTACCATCCCCCGCCACTGATCTTGCTGGCCTGTCTTGTATCGCTATGCATACCAAGTCATTTCCTCCCAAAGTTTTTCTCCTAGGCTAGCCTTGTATTATTGACCCTCATCATTGGATCACTATATTTACTGTATAATTGTGTTCTGTTTATAACTGTTGTCTCCTTTGACCTATACTTCTACATATCTCGCTGGTAATGTCTCCTACTGTTTACTTATTGTATATATTGTAATTGATGTACATTGTCCTACTGTTTACTTATTGTATATATTGTAATTTTTGTATATTGTTCTTGCTGAAAAACCCAGGTCCACCTTGGAAATGGGCATTGCTCAACGGTGATCGCCTGGTTAAATAAAGATTTTGATTTATTGATTGAAGCCAACATCTTATCTTTCATCATTTAAGTGCTGCGCAACAGACTTAGATGGCCAGGTCAACATACATTACTTCCACCCCCCCCCCTTTTTTTTTTTTAGATTGCTATCAACTGTACAACAGACATTTATTTTAAAGGTCAACTACAAATGACACTGCTAGCCTATTGTGTACCTAGAAAATCAAGTTAAAAAAAGAGGTAGAAATGCTTCCAGAGAAGAATTTCTGACAGTTCGGTGATGAATACATCTGAAGAGTGTAGGGCTCAGCTTGCTGGAGCATTTCATTCTTATCAGATGCTATTAGCATGTGACCCAAATAGTCAGGGACTGATACTGGAACACAGAATTCAAGAGGCAGAAAAAGATCAAGTGGTCCTTGTACTGCAGTCCATCCCCATGACAGTCAGGATTTCAAACTAGCAGGTCAAAGCCAGCAGTTTCTATGGAATGTTCAAATTTGTCAGCGTATACTCTCTGCCTTAAAATCTCAAGTCATACTATCAGTACAGAATCTGCCAGTGCTCTTCACCAGTGACCTAGATGGACCACTTCTTTCACAGCTCACACTCAGGACAGTCTCTGAGCTACATCTTACCACCTTTGAAATAAAAACATAAAAAAAAAAATCTGGTATGATGTGCCACAGAGATTAACAGAATGTGTGCAATGAAATACCCTTAATACAGAGAAGTGGTTCATCAATGACAGTAGTGGGGGTGGTCCTGCTATTCTTATTCATTCATTCATTTTGTTAACCAGGTGAACCCAGAGACAAAGCTGTCCCCTTTTCAGGGGTGATACGGAGTTAAATACAGATATACAATCAGGTAGAGATAATAAATGGCAAAATACATTTACTGACTGCAGAAGTTCTGCCTACAATATGGGTCCCTCCTCATCTCTAACTCTGTTTCCCTGCACAAGTGGGATGTCATAACAATGTCTGCTGATTTGCCCTTTCTCCTCCATGCCTCACCCACCACTGCTCCCCCATAACTCACTTTTGGCTAGCCCCCTCAGCATCACAATCCTTTGCTCTAGGCTGTTTTATATATAAGCAACTACAGTCCTCTTCTCTTGCTATTCCTTCCTTCCCCCTCCCAGCGCAACTGCTGCCTACTCCCTCAGATCTTACAATCCCACCCTGCTTGCCACACCAAGGTGTGCTACCAAATTGGGCGAACAGGCCTTCTCTGCTTTCACACCTAGACTCTGGAACCCTCTTCCTCTAACAGTATGCTGCTCCACCTCCACCCCGTCCTTTAAATCAGCCCTCTAAATGCACCTCTTCCAAGCCATGAACTGCAACCATTTCCAATCACCGTGATTCTACTTTCAAATCTGCTCCACTGCCTACTCAACATATTCTTCCCTACTCTGACTGCTCTCTGTCCCCCACCCCCTTCCCTGACTAGACAGCACTGCTGTCTCCTACTATTATGCACCACACTGTCGATGCTCTACTTATATGTATATATATGTCGCTACTGAACTACTGGATTGTACAAGTTTATTAGCTTTAGCACTTGTTATGTATTGGCAATCCTACAATTACTGTACCCTCCTGATTCGCAATGCTCAGCTGTTTGCAATGTTCACTCCTGACGTACACGATGGTCTCTAGGCCTCCCCTATTGTCTATTCTGTTCTGACAAGTACAACCCCTATTTTCAAAGCCACTCTTTATATGTGTTGCACAACCTGTTAATACAACTGCTTGTAAAACTTCTTTCCCTCCTGCTTGCATTGTACTGTTGTCACTATAATGCTGCTTTTGTGAAGTGTGTGTAAGTGCATCTGTTAAACATTATTTTGTTCTTGTAAAATGTAATCTCCTGGGTCGTACCTGAAAATAGACACACTGCTGTCTAGTGTACCCACCCATTTACCAAAACACAAATCAATAAAGAAAGGATTTCAGCTGCCTGTGCCATCAGCCCAGCACCATCATCTTTCATGGGCACAGATAATTATGACTATACAAAGAAGAGCAATAAAAGAAAGTAAGAAAACACACACACACATATACACAAGAATATATTATTTTACCCTTTACCCATGGTAGTCCAGCAGAGATGCAACATCTCATTTCCTGTAGGATCCTGCTGCTACTCATTTCCCCAGCTGGGTGATCCAGAGCACTGGAAGTTCAAGTGACTTGTCCAAGGTTATATATAGATTATTTGGCAATGCTGCGGTTTGAACCTGTGATCCCCCAGCTCCCAAGGAGATGCTTTAACCACCAGATCACACTACTTCCCAATATATGGGAGAGACATATCCATGGAGCAGGGAGCGGAAGCTTGGCATCCTGTATGGGTGGAAGCAATTCTGAGGTTGCCATAGCAAAGCCCTGTGATGCACCTCTGGTCTAAAATGCAATTGCAAATATTGCTACAGTTCTTTAACATGCATTCTATTTTAAAAGGACATTTTTTTTTTTTAAACCAAACAATGTGAGGAGAGCCAGTGGAATGCTGGGTTGCATAGGGAGAGATCTCCAGCAGAAGGATGGTGGTGGTGATGCCACTGTACAGAACATTGGTGAGACCTCATCTAGAGTATTGTGTCCCGTTCTGGAGGCTGCATCTCCAGAAGGACATAGACAGAGCAGAAGCGGTTCAGAGAAGGGCAACAAAAATGGTGCAGGGGCTGCACCAAAAGTCATATGAGGGGAGACTGGAGGATCTCAATATGTATTCTATGAAGGAGAGAAGAGAGAGAGAGAGGGGGATATGATAGACACTTTCAAATACCTCAAGGGTGTAAATAAGGTATAAGAGGGTAGTAGCATCTTTCAAAAAAAGAAAAAAAAAAGATGTTCAAGAACAAGGGGCCATGGTATGAAAATAGAGGGGGGTAGATTTAGGGGTAACGTGAGAAAGTATTTTTCAAGGAAAGGGTGGTGGATGCATGGACCAGCCTCCCGGCAGACGTTGTAGGGGCAAAAACAGTAGAGGTATTCAAAAAACGCATGGGACAGATATAAAGGAACTCTAGCAATAGGAAAGAGAGGGTAAGGCCGTAGATCATTTAGGATATTTGGTATATGAAACAGGTAGGGAAAATGTGCAGACTAGGTGGGCCAAACGGTCCTTATCTGCTGTCAAATTCTATATTTCTATGTTTCTAAGTAATTGAAGCAGAATGCTCATCTTTTGACAAGATGGGTAAGATGACCAAAGAAAATGTAGTTCTGCCCATTACAGCATTCTCAGAAGTAGATTTGGAAAGGAATAGCGCAACACATTATTATTTTTTTTCCCCATGTGCATTTAGTGCTCGAAACTGGTGCTGGACTGACAGCACTGGAACCTGAAAACCTCTGCTTAGCCAGAAGGCAGGTACAGCAGGGGTGATCCCAGTGCAAGCTTCCCCACAATACTCTGCCAATGTGCCCATTAAACTCTGGCCTCTCATGCGAGACTGTCAACAAGACTGCCACTTCAGTGCCAACTGTGTTGGCGGTTTTGTGATGTGGACCCCCAGCCAGTGCCCTCTCAACACAAACTTAACCTGTGCCTGAGGCCATGAGCTGAATGAGTGGTGTGGTCCATATCAGCGATGACCTGCCTGAAAGCTAACTTTACAAGATCGAACCTTGAGGCAGTTCCCCCCACCACAACAAGTCGAGTCTACAGCCCTAACATCCTGATGCATTTTTTTGCTCGTTAACACAATCATTTGTTTCTTTTAAGTGGCTGAAGCCATAGAGATCATGTTACTGGTGGCTGTTTTTCCATGGCCATACCACACTGCTGAACTGCGACAGCGCTCCCTGTTTACGCAGTACAAATTATGAAGTGCAGCAAGGGATTATGGGATGTGAACGTGTTCTGTCGCTGCAAGCAGTAGCATCAGTCTACATGACAGTTTACAATACTCACCCCTTTCACGTCCTCAACTCTGCTGCGGCTCCAAAAGCAGATTTCCGATGTGCTGTAACGTGATATAGTACGCGCTCTCATGGCAAGATATGCATCACAGTACCAACTCCGATCGAACTCTGACAGGGTACAGGGGCTTTACATCCGTCACAAAAAGGATTTTACCTTTTACAAGAGCCTCCTTTGAGAGGCTGAGCCTCAAGCTTTGAGTTTCCATTTTAATTCTTTTTGTGTCATGCTTGTGCTTTTCTCTTTTGGCATATTACAAGTGGAGTAATACACCATGCAAGGCAAACTGGTTTCGGAAGCTATCAGTTTTTGCTAATCAACAAAATTCTGATTAGCACGTCTGAGGACCAATTTTGCTATAACGTATTATTTCTTATCTATAAGATACAGTTCAAAAGAATGCAATTGCAGGGGAAAAGTGTCATACTGCAAGAGAAATTACACAATTCTATACTTCTACCGCATCTGCAGAGGAAAAAAGTACCACACTTCGTAACTTTTTACTGCCCTGCAGCAAATCAGCTGATTAGCAGCCTCTGCTAATCAGGGCTGCATCTGATTAGCAAATAGCATATTTTGGGTAGCAAACTGCGATGCAAACCCGCTCATTTTATACCTTGTCGTGGTGTGCAGTTTGCTGTGTGTGTTCAAAGGCCTTCGGCTGCACCCCATGCCTCACAATCCACTCAGGGTTTCCCCTATTTGTTTTGCTATAGAATTACCACAGCAGAGTCACGTAATGCTAAAAAATATTAAACCACTAATAAAGAACACCATCAACTAACACTATACAAAAACTGAAAGCACAAATTAAAAAGCATCTGATGCAAGTTTATAAATGTAACTGTCACATATAAATCCATATTTATGGTTTCCACTGTTTGTACTAAATTTGCTAAAGCCCGTATTTCTTGGTATTTGTCACAGTGTACGAATCATGCCTGAAAACGTGCTTCATTTCTTACTAATTCCACCTTCCATCTCTTACTCCTCTGTACCACCCAGTCACATGTCAGACGTGTTCTCCTAGACTGACACCAGGTCTCTTAACAGACAAGTACAATGGGTGATGTGTTGAGATTTGTACTGTGCCCTGCCCAAACCCTAGGCATGAACACACAACCAATATGATGCATTCAAGATCTACCAGTCGCAGGGGATGAGAGGCCCAAGGTCACCCCAAAACCCAGGATCAACCTGCACCCAGTGCTCGGTCACTAGGACCTCATACCCTAAAAACTTGTTCTGTCACTCAGTTATTGTACATAGAAACACTGTTTCTAGCCTATCATTTTACTGTCGTCTATTTTGTACTGAACACTGTTTGTACTGAATATTTGTCACAGACTGTTCCTTACTTTGACTACCCTTGTTGTTTTCTCCCAGTTCATGCCTAAAACTGGCAACTGATTTGTCTAGTGCACCTACCCAGTAAATAAAAACAAAATAAACATGAAGTGGTCTCCAAGACTGCTAGTTATATAGAGAGCACCACAGCTCACTCCATATGGTGACTTTGCAGTTCTCCAGGAGCTCCAGGGCATGCTAGGAGAAATGCTGCCTTTGAACTTTCTAATGCAAGGGTTTTAATGTTTGTTTAGACATGGGTAAGGAGGAGAGGCACACTGAGCAAATGCTTATTTCCAGGTATGACTGGGGTTAGACACAAAGGTACAATGTCAACTCAATGTAAAACAGCAGTGCAAAGGCCACATACATTTCAGGAAGTGCAACAAATTACAAGGGGCCTGTACTGAAAATGAATGATGGATACACATTAGTCAAAAATCCAGAATGCCACATTTCTTTTTAAAAGGAAGAGGACGGGTGCACTTTAGTGTTCCTTCCACACTAGCTCAGTATTTCCCTTTGGCAAGGCCTAGAGGTTGTGCTCCTGCTAACCAATCAGCTACAGTCACAGCGAAACATATCTGCGCACTGATGCCCATATTATTTTACAAAGGAAGGGAGTGTGTGACTGGTACCAGTCATCTTGACTGGAGAACTTCACAGAATCAGAACAGTAATGCTGTAGCCAAGCTCCCACCATTCCAAAGGATCACCCTGGCACCAGATATCAGCTAGTCAAAAAAAATGAAAAAAAAAAACAACAAAACTTGTGTTTTTGTCTTTTCATTTAAGTATTTGGGTAATCCTGGTATAAACAGTACACAGAACAAGTAGTCTTTAAACAATTATTACAAGACAAAAGCTGCAGAAGCAGAGCACTTTTGTTATTTCCCTTTCTTGGTGAAACACATTTCTCTTTCTTAGAACGCCTACCATGTCAGTCAGCGCTTGGATTAAGCAGCTGCTTGGAATTCCTGGTTTCCCATTATTCTAATCTGCATAGGCAGCCTACATGTCCTGGACGCTGACTAATCAGTAATGCCCCACATTCTTTCCCACAGCTATTGCAATTTCTTCCTGTTGTTGCTCAACACCAGAGGGAGGAGGGAGTGAAAGTCCAGCAGGCTGTTTGTGCAGTGAGTCCCAGGGAGCTTATGGGACACACAGCTCTGACTGCCTGAGACTGCAGCATGCACTAGCCCATGGGCTATTAGTCCCAGTTACTAGGTAGAACAGATCCAGAAGCAAATGATTTGATACTTTTTAATAGACCAATATAGATGTAACAAGAACAAAGTACTCTAGCTTTCGGACCAACCAGTCCTTCTTCAGAAGCCTAAAAGGGGTTTCAGCCTTATGAACAGCATTCCAAGCAAAGCAAAAATATCAAAATGAAAAATGATTAACGACTGGTCGAAGTTGATTAGCAGTTGGTGGGGGTCCAGAATGTGGGAGAGAGGGCTAAAAATAGTGAAACAGTGCCATTCACACATTCTAAGCCCTCTGGTCCTGGAGAAATAGTTTAGCATCTACTGCTACTCAAAGCCGAAATGGACTTGTATTTGCTGGTTTTTGATTCGCAAATTCCGATGCGTACCTGCTTATTTTATGTCTTGCCAAGGTCCCAGTCTTGAGGTGCTTTGACATTTGGGTTTAGTTTAAGTAGGATTCTGAAGGACTGTGAACCATTTTGCCATGTTTACACTAATCTTAAAAAACAGGTTACTCTCCTGTAACTGTTGTTCTAGGAGTGGTACACAGTTCACATCCACACTCTGGCAGTTCCCCTGGAACAGTCTGAGCAGTATACCCCTGACTCCACCCCATGATATCAGGTCTTTGTGAGTTGGAAGCAGGAATCTGTGTGCTACTTGCGAGGGTTGGCCAGGTGGGGTGTGTGGATGTGAACTATATACCAGAACTGCAGTTACAGACGAATAACCTGTTTTTTTAGGGGCGTAGATACAGTTCACTACACCCACTTTGACAGACTCCTACCAGTTCTCCAGAAGGAGGGGGCAAGGTGCGCACCCCTACTTGGCAACCAGAAACTGGAGAACAGAGGTCCCAAAACCAGCATCCTGGCATGACTCAAGGTAGATGTGTCAGAGGGAAATGAAGGTGTGTGCGGACTTCCTGGTAGCAGCCCTGCAGATTTCTTGGATAGGAACGTCCCTGGAAGCAGCCACCAAGGCAGAGGTATGTCTGGTGGAATGAGCTCTAAGCCCTACAGGAGGCTCCCTAAATAGCCAACCTACAGCAGAAGCTGATGCAGGATATGATCCGCCTGGCAACAGTCCACTTTGCTACCAGCCTGCCAGGCACAGCTTCAGTGTGACAAACAGCTGGTGAGCCTCTCTGCTAACTCCAGTTGTGCACTCTACATAATAATAGAGCGCCCTCCACAGGTCCATGGTATGAAGCATGTGCTCGGCCTCCGAAAATGGACTGGTAAAGTATACTGGTAAGTTAATCACCAGGTTAAGGCGAAACTCTGAAATTACCTTCGGGAGGAACTTGGGTTGGCGCAAAGCATGACCGTCTCTGTGGAAGACCAGGTAGGGAGACTCCACCGAGAGTGCCTGAAGCCTGTGAAATCCATCAGACTTGTGGGCCCACTGGCACAGAGGCAGTGCTGCCGCTTTCGACACCAGTGACCCATGTTCATGGAAGAGCTCGGGTTGCTGAGGTCCATCCGGAGGACAGAAAATAAGGTGTCCCCAGGCTGGCTCGTCTCCTTCGGGGTGGGTATCTATACCCCACACAGTGATTAACAACTAGCGGAGAATAGGTGAAATCACAGATGGGTGCAACACTGCATGGTAAGGATATTGCCACACTGAACCCCTTGGCATGCACAGCACTGCATGCCAGCTCCCTCTGGTGTGAAAATGAAGATAAAATGGCCCCAATCCACAGGCGGAGACATCGGCACCCTTGCAGACTCTCTCACTACCAACATGGCACCTCATACACCACTTCAGCGGCCCTGCGTAAGTGGTGGCCAAGTAATCCCAGGAGAAGGTAGGTTACAGGGCTTGAGAAGGGCAAACACCGCCACTCTCACAAGATTCTTAATACCGTGACACTTTGCAGCATCGTAGGGCTGCTGTATTAACAGCATGGCTCTTGAAACACAAATTGTACTGCCAAGATTTCTGCAGGTAAACATACAGAGAAAAAACTTTAACAGACGGAAGCATAAAAACTCCTATCTTTTCATTTCCCCATGTGCACTGAGTGCCAGCGGCACTACAGTTCCCGGCAATACTGACTTGTTGGCAGCAGAGCAATATTGAGAAACACAGCCCTGCCAGTGAATTGCATTTTCTAGCAGTCTGGAAGCGAGAGGTGCAACAGTTTCAGTGTTGTTTTTTTTGGTTTTTTTTGTTCAGAGTATCAATACAATGAAAAATACAGACTGAGTACAGTAATGGGACTGCATATCATATTTTAAATTGGAGTAACCCACTACTTCCTTTGTTAATACATAAGAGAGGTGCTTTTAGGAATACAGAGAAACTGATCCTTCACCCACCTTGCAGCAATGAACACAGACCAGGCCTTAATTAAAAATTTAAAAACTGAGTCCGAGTGCAATACACAGCCAAATACTGCCATGTGCAGTGTTAAAGTCCATGTACCCCCCCCCCCAAAAAAACAATAAAAGTAAGTTTTAATTTGGAAATATCCTGCAGGCACTCATACAGGACCCCCCTTTCTAAAAATCGAGCATTTCACAGCAATCTCACGTGCAATTGATAAGACTTCAGTTGCCAACAGTGAGCTACAATAACTTCTGCAACACTGACTTTAACGAGTAGTTTAAAACACAACAGCTGTAACTGTGGCTAGTTACTAAATATTTATAAATCCTGTGAAACTCTTAAATTGAGCAGTAACTGGTGTCCATTAAATCCAGAAGCAGAGCAAGGGCTAAGGGTGAGGTTGCCATCACACAGGCATATAGCCTGCTTTCCTCGTGCAGATGGCCATTTTGAGAGTACCAACTTCTCAGCGTCCTCTGTCCTGCTGACCCCAAAGTCCGTCAAAATTGATTTTATTAATAATGAAGATGGGAGACCTCATACGTGGTGCAAATATTCCCTATTTGCACGTCAGGACCCTGCTGCTGGGTAACATAACACCCAGCCCTGTGATCTCATTTAAACAGTAGCATCAGTTATTCTATTGAGAGAAAGAGTGCACCGGAGTCGTGGTGGTGCCGGGCCAAACATATGAGATCAGCATATACAGAAATGCACTGCACTCACCCAGCTGTATCCACAGATGCTTAAAACTGTAGTAATTGCACCAGTCCAGATGGCATGCCTCCAACTTCTTTTACCAAGGTACAAAACACAGCATCACAGTGATAAGCTGCAGATCATTGCAAATTCCCAGTACAGAGATCAGGAGGGGTACCTCTGACTAGACCTGAAGTACCGCTCCTGATCTTTGTACTGGGAATGTCTAATGATCTGCACCTTATCACTATGATGCTGTGTTTTGTACCTTAAAAGAAATTGGAGGCATGCTTCTAGACTAGTGCAATTACTACAGTTTTAAGCGTCTGTGGACTACAGCTGGGTAAGCGCTGCCCATTCCCTAACGTGCTAGTAGCATTAGTTATCGGTATGTTTACAAGTACTTTGAACCGTGCTTCCATTCCTTCAACTAGTTCATTGCCAGGTTGTTACCTGGCATGGTTTGTTTTGATGGACTCAAGTCTTTCCCCCAATTCTGCTAGATCTGAATAAAGGGAACTACAGATCAGTCAGTCTTACCTTAGCAGTGGGCACAATTATGGAGGCACTCCTTAAGGAAAGGATAGTGCAACACCTAGAATCCATAGGAGCACAGGATCCAAGACAGCATGAGTTTACAACAGGAAGGTCTTACATAGATACACAGACAGTGTCGGCAGATAAGAGCCTATGGCCCACCCAGTCTGCCCATTTGAGCTTGTAAGTTTAGTTTGTTTTCCTAGAAGTCTGTTGCCCCTTACCCCTGACCTCTAGAATTCCTTTATGTCTATCCCATGCATTCTTAAATCCCGTGATTGTTTCAGCCCCACCACTTCCTCTGGCAGGTGTTCCACTTGTCCACCACCTGCTCTGTGAAGAAATTCTTTTCATGTTTCCTCTGAATCGCCCCTCCTCCAACTTCATCCCATGCCCTCTAGTCCTGGAACATCTTTTTTCGCTTAAAAATAGTGTTTCCCTGCACCCCGTTCCTCCCTGTAAGATACTTGTATGTGTCTATCATATCCTCTCTCCTCTCCTCCAGGGAGTACATGTTCAGTTCCTTCAACCTGTCTTCATAGGACTTGTGATGCAATCCATGCACCATCTTTGTTGCCCTCCTCTGAACCTTCTCTACCCTGTCTATGTCCTACGTAGGTATGGTCTCCAGAACTGTACACTGTACTCCAGGTGGGGCCTCACTAGTGTCTTGTATAGCGGAATTATGACTTCCTTTTCCTGCTGGTGATGCCCCTGCCTATACATCCCAGCATCTTATTTGCTTTACCTGCTGCCTTGTCACACTGTTTCCCTACCTTGAGGTCATCAGAGATGACAACCCCAAGATCCTTTCCTGCTTGGTGCATGCTATATCCTCACCCCCAACTGATATATTGTGCCAGGGTTTTGTGCCCCATATGCATTATCTTGCACTTTTGCATTGAATTTCAACTGCCAAACCCCTGACCATTCTTCAAGTTTCAACAGGTCGCTTCTCATTCTGTCTACACCTCTGGTGTGTCTACTGTGTTACAGAGCTTTGTGTCATCAGCGAACAGTGAAATTCTGCCTTCTAGATCCTGCGCAATGTCACTGATGAAGATGTTGAATAGGACCGGTCCCAGCACTGATCCCTGTGGTACCCCATGGTCACTCTTCCCTCTGTGGAGTGACAGCCATTTACCACCACCCTCTGTGTCCTGCCACCCAGCCAGTTACCTACCCACCACACTACTGTCCTGCCCACACCCATATTCCCCAGTTTGTGTAATAGTCTTCTATGTGGCACAGTGTCAAAGGCCTTGCAGTCCAGATAGGCCATGTCCACTGCCCTCCCTGATCCACCTCCCTAGTCACCCAGTCAAAAATCCAATGAAGTTGGTCTGACATGACCTCCCCTGGTGAAACCATGCTGCCTTGGGTCCTGTAGTCCATTGACAACCAGATGTTCCACCAATCTCTCCTTCAGTAGTGCTTCCATGATCTTCCCCACTACCGAGGTGAGGCTGACTGGTCTGTAGTTCCCCGCTCTCTTTGTTCCCACTTTGTACAAGGGGACTACATCTGCTGTCCTCCAGTCTTTGGGTACCTCCCTGTTTCCAGTGATCGCTAAACAGGATAGCCAGAGGTTCAGCCACCATCTCTCTAGTTCTTTAAGGACCCTGGGGTGCACCCTGCCTGGCCCCATTGCTTTATCAACTCTTATTACTTCCAGTTCCTTCAGGACCCTTTTCGTGTAAAGGGACTTGTGTCCATTCTGCACCATTCTCACCTTTGTACTCCCTTCAGACCCATTACCCCCTCTTCCTCAGTAAAGACTGAGCAGAAATACCTGTTCAATATGTCAGCTTTACTGTTGTCATCCTCCACGCGCTCCCATCCTCCCCTTCAGTCTCACTATCCCTCCCTTTGTCTTTCTTTTTTCACTTATGTACCTGTAAAGGTTTTGTCCCTTTACCCACTGATTTTGCAATGTGTTCTTCTGTCTGAGCTTTGGCTTCCTTACTGACTTCCCTGCCTCCCTTTGTTTCTCCTGGTACTTCTCCCTATCCCTTCTGCCTGTGTCTTTTGTATTGCCTGAATGCAATCTTTTTGGCTTTCACTTTCTTTGCTACCTCTTTGGAAAACCATAATGGTCTCCTCTTCCTTTCCTCTTGCTAACCTGCTTAATGCATAATTCTGTTGTTTTATAATCCCCATTTTAAATACTGCCCACTGTTCCTCAACCCCTGATTCCTGTCCCATTCCCCTTAATGCCTCTTTCAAGTATCTCCCCATTTTCCCAAAGTCTGCCCCCCTAAAATCCAGGAAACGTGTTTTTGTGTGGTTTGGTTCTGCTCTTTCTGTGATTTCAAACCACAATGACTGGTGGTCACTGTTACCCAGGTGCTCCCCCACTGTTACCCCCATCACACTGTCCCTGTTTGTGAGCACAAGGTCCAGTATTGCCTTCTGCCGAGTTGGTTCCATGACCAGTTGCTTGAGGAAGGCACCCTGAAGGGAGTCCAGGATAAATCTGCTCCTAGTTGATGCTGCTGCTGGGATGCTCCAATCCACGCCTGGAATATTGAAGTCTCCAACCAGTACTACTCACTTTGTCTGCCATCCTTTGGATGGCTAGCATCAGCTCCCTATCTGTTTCTTCCTCCTGGGCTGGTGGTCTATAGACCACACCCAGCGGATGGCTGGCCCCATTTTCCTTTCCAGCTTACCCCAAAGTATCTCTCCCCATTTTGTTCCTCCTGGATCTCTGTGGCCCTTATGTCATTTTTCACATACAGTGCCACTCCTCCTCCTTCCTGCCTGCTCTGTCTCTTCTGAATATGTTGTAGCCAGGTATGGCCATCTCCCAGTCATGGTTATCATTACACCAGGTTTCAGTGATGGCCACAATGTCCAGGTCTGACTGTACCATGACAGCCTCCAGATCTTCCATCTTGTTGCTAAGGCTCCTGGCATTTGCACACATGGCTTTCCATGATTTGACCTCCTAGACTGCTTCACTGTTCTACTCCAGCCCCTTCCTTGGTTGTCATTTATCCCTGGTTCTCCTTGCTGTCTGCCCTTCTGCTGAATTTTGCCCTTTTCTGCTTATCCACCTCTTGGGCACTAATCTCCACCTTTTGCACTGCTTTGCTGAGATAGCCACTCCTCTGGTTCACTGGTTCCACTGCTAGCTGTGGGGGTGAGCAAGTAGGTACCCTCCTTGCTGGCCTGCCATCCCTTTGCTAGTTTAAATGCTTGTCAATGTAGCATTTAAACTTATCATTGAGTGCTTGATTCCCTCCAGGATGGATGCAGGCCGTCAGGCTTGAACAAACCTCCATCCCTCCAGGTGGGTCCCCAGTCACCAATGAATCCAAACCCTTCCTCACAGCACCAGTTCTTCAACCATGAGTTAAAGTTCCTGGTGCATGCACTCTATGCTCTCCCTGCCTCTCACAGGTAGTACTTCTGAGAAAGTGACAGAAGTAGCTACTTGCTTGAGACCCTCCCAGTTTCCTAAACTCTTCCTGAACTTCCTTTGGCTCCCCATTTGCCAGGTCATTAGTACCTAGGTGGATAATGACATCCAGCTCACCCTCCGTCTTGCCTTCCCAGTGATCCCCAGTATCTTCCTTCCATCCCTCCATGCCGTGGCACCTGGTGGGCACCTCACCTCCCTGTCCTCCCCCTCCTGTGTTCCTAGCTGGATCCCTCTTACGATGGAGTCCCCCACCAGGATTTGCTTCCTCCTCCTCTGGGGTTCACTGCTTTCCCCACTGAGGTCACCTCCTTGGCTAACCTCCACATTCTTTCTTTCCACTTCTCTGGGTACCTCTATTTGGTTGTCCTCGTTTGCCAGTGTGGCATATGAGTTCTTGAGTGGAATAGGATCTGAGATGTGCCTCTGCCTGACTGCTCTAACCCTCCCTGAGCCCACTGTCATCCAAGTGCTCTCGTTCGGCGGCATCCTTTGGGGCAGCTGCATTGGACTGGGTGGTCCCTGGACCAGGGGTGATGGTACTCTGACCCAGTTTACTTCGCTCTGAGTCTGACTACCTCATCCCGCGGTCAGAGATGCATGCAGATAGGGGCAGCACCTCAGTGTCCAGAAGGTCTGCCTGAATATGGCTGCCCACAGCCACTGCATTGCACCACTCCCCACATTATACTGCAATTCCACTACTTGTCTGCTACTGAAGCTCTCCTAGTTCTCTTTTTATTAATTTACTGTACTAAAAATCCTGTCACTGATCGTCAGATAATTTTTTTTTTTTTTAAGGAAAAAGAAACCAATAAATAAATAAATGAGTCAAAACACTTGTCGTGCTGAGGGTGGGCTTCTTCCCCCTTATGCCCCTCCTACTTCACACCTCTTACTATACCCTGTGTTTAGCTCCTGTCAATCAGATTTATCAGGGCATATAATTAAGTGTTGGGGAAGGGAGAGCGAAATTGCAATTAAAGACAGCACAGAATTACACCACCACTATGTTTTAAATATTCAACAGCCCAAAAACAATTATAAGTAAAGACAACAAAGAAAGTATAGTGTCACTACAAGCCCACAATCTAAGTTTAAAAGAAAAATAGCAATTACCAGTTACTCTAAAGCACTGAATTGAATATGTTTCCTTCCTTCCCCTTCTGGCATCTTGTCAAACTAATTTCTGTGACTGGGTAACCAGAGTGGTGGACCAAGGGGGAGCAGCTGATGTCGCCTTCAGCAAAGCTTTCGATACTGTTCCACATAGAAAATTGATTAATAAGCTGGGTAGGCTCGGGGTGGGTCAGAAGTTGAGTCAACTGGGTGGCAAACTGGTTGACGGGCAGAAAACAGAGAGTGGTGGTAAATGGTATACAGTCAGAAGAGATGCAAGTCACAAGTGGGGTACCTCAGGGATCAGTCCTGGGGCCAGTCCTCTTTAATATCTTCATCAGTGACACTGCAGATGGACTGGAGGGTAAGGTTTGTCTGTTTGCAGATGACACCAAGATCTGCAACATAGTAGATGATCCAGATGGGGTGGGCAGAAGGAGAAGAGATCTGGGTAAACTGGCAAAATGGTCGAAAGAGTGACCACTGGGGTTTAATGCAAAGCAGTGCAAGATCATGCACATAGGGAAGAGAAACCCTGAAGCCACCTATAGGCTGGGAGGGGAGTTGCTGGCAGTCACAAGGGAAGAAAGAGACTTGGGCATCATCTTCACCGATGACCAGAAATCATCCAAGCAGACCACTAAAGCAGTAGGTAAGGCTAGGGGGATGTTGGGGTGTATTAGTAGGGGTATCACAAGTCGGAAGAGGGAAGTAATAATCCCCCTTTACAAGACACTGGTTAGGCCCCATCTGGAGTACTGCATGCAGTACTGGAGGCCACCTTCACAAGGACATTAACCAAACTGAGGCAGTCCAGAGAAGGGCAACCAAAATGGTGCAGGGACTGCATCAGAAAACATACAAGGACATATTAACGGAACTCAATATGTATACCCTAGAGCAAAGGAGGGAGAGAGAGAGAGGTGATATGATCGAAACATTCAAACACCTTAAGGGCATTAACAAGGTGACAGAGTCTAACACGTTTCAATATAAGAAAAATAGCAGGACAAGAGAAAACAGCAGGAGATTAGAGAGAGGCCGATTAAGGGGTAATGTGAGGAAGTTCTTTTTCACAGAAAGAGTGGTGGATGCATGAAACTGCCTACCTCAGGAAGTGGTGGATATGAATACAGTGCAGGGCTTCATACAAGCATGGGATAGGCATAAGGGAGCAATACAAATGAGTATGAATAGATAAGCCATTGACAGAAGCGAAGGAGGTTGGCACATTCATAAGGCAGAAAAAGAAATGGGCAGACTGGATGGGCCTTGGGGTCCTTATCTGCTGTCAACTTCTGTGTTTCTATGATACGCTTTACCTGCATACGATATTCTGAGTCTTGCAGGTAACTAAGGGGCATAGACGACCCCAAGAATATGCAGACCCAATCTCACTGCATCAAAAGTCTTGCGCCTCTGGTGGGTCACGATGCTGAGGTCTGGGAAGCAGTAGCATTATATCCCATCATCCAAAGTCAAGCTGTCTTTTTTGCCTTCGCTGCTGCCAAGACCATTATATGTGGGTCGCTGGTGTGTAGGCTGGTTTGTGTTTGCAGGCGCCTCAGAGGAGTTGTCCAATAAGTTTTAAGAAACTGCCAAAGACAGATCTGTCCCCAAAATCTCTCTTAGCAGATTTGTTATAAAAGATTTTCGACCAGCTGTCGGCGCAACGGTTGGAATTATGCTTGCGACGCTGGCGACCCGGGTTTAGGAACGGACCCGAGTCGGAGGGCCGGGGGAAGGAGGATCGAGTGTCCCAGGGACTGCTCTCCTTCTCCAGGGGGAGAGCTGAGCAAATGTCCGATGCTTGACAGACCCCTGGCAGAGGCCAGAGGTACCGCAGCAACCGGCATTCATAAGTAACTCAGAGGGGCGGGACGGACGCTGGACGTCATTGTATGTTCCTGCCCCCTACATACAGTCTACAAAAAATTCTCCCATGGACGACCCTAGATGAAGCCTGCCGTGGCCTTCACCAACCTCTAGGACTGACCCTCTGACCTAGTCTTGGTTTGCGGCACTGTACTGGGGCAGCATCGCACCCCACCCTGAGGGGCAATCTAGGGGGTATCCGAGGGGTCATGGTCTAATGTGGAAGTGGAGACAGGGGTCCGTGACCAGGCTGAGGTGGCGGGTCATTCGTGGTGGGGCAAAAGGCATAAATAAATAAATAAATAAAGATTTTTGGCCAGTATGCCTAGGAAACACAAGTTTGCCATTAGGACACTGTTTTCCAAATGCTCCATCTGAAGACGGAGCAGTTTGTTTTCTGCAAAAACCCCCATCATCACTGTAACTGTGCTACTTGTTGTTTCAGCTGCTGTGTTAGCTGTAGGAGTCACCTTTTCAATTTTGATATCCACTGTAGCCAGTCTGGAGTTTATCCCATCCATCTTTTTGTCCAAGCCTCTGACCACCTGAAGCAAGGCTCCATTCAATGGTTCTACACGGCCTCCAGCCATGTGGTCAGCAAACACCACTCCTGCGTGCTTTGGCGGTTTGTCTGACCACGTTTTACCACTGCCCTGTTGAGTCTGCTTTCTCAGGTTTTCCTAGATCTGAAGACGGTCAGAAATTATATGCTAAGGCTCCTCTTGGTAAACTGAAGCTGAATTCAGTATCCAATTTGACTCTAAAGTTTAAAAAACAGAAATGTAATGTGTTGTGCCCAAATCACCTGAGCGTCTGTTCCCTTCGGCTGTTGGTTCTGCCACCCGGGTTTCAGTATTTTCAATAAAACCTGCTAAACAAGCATGACAGATTAAACTATTTTTCCTGGTGGGATAAGATCCACAACAAAAAAAATCATCTTTTTTCTTCCAAATGGGAAAGGCACACTGAGCCAAAGCTCATATCCAGGGGCATCCAAGGAGCACAGGAAGGTTAAGTAACTTGTTTAGGGTCGCACAGTATCCAAGAGGAGGTTGTGGGATTCAAACCAGGTCTGCTGGGTCTCCAGGTTCACAGCTTGGTGCGCCAACCTCTAAACTACACTTTTTAAAATATTCATACAAACTCTATGCCCTGCCTTGTCTTACTGCAATTACTGCAGGAATATTCAAAAATAGCAGTGAACTCCAAAATGCAAGCATTTATACCAACACAAAGACACCTGCACCATTTTGTGGTCTCACTGTAGGCAGCGATAATAGAAAGCAAAACCAATCCGAACAGGTTCCATTTAGAAACTTAACGCCCATCACCCTCATCTGTTTCACAGACGGTTAACCACTTTCCTAAGTGAAAACACACATTTTAATTTTACAGGAAAGGGACAACTGACCACAGTTTTGTACAAACAAAATCCCTGTGGTCCATGAACATTAAAGAAAGGAAAAAAAAAAAAAAGTTCTGCCTTTTCACCAGATTTCGAAACCTAAATACACTTGGCACAGATCACTGAAACCTGAACCCAGAGTGGGTGAAAAGACTAGCCGTGCCAACCTCGTTATCTGCGATTCCCTTGAACATCATTTCATCACATGAAATGATTCTGTGAACTGCTGTTTTTAAGTGTTTACTGTAATAACTTCGCCCTCCTGCTGACTTGACCTGTTGCTGCCTGCAGGACCACACTGTAAAAAGATATGGTGCATTGGCTATGTACCCAGGTTGAATACTTTCATGATAAATATAAAAAAAAAAAAAACAGACACGAGGATGGCCCTTACATGTCAACTTGCACATCCCGTGGCATATATCTGACATTATCTCTTCTGCATTCTTCCAAGGCTCAGACACTCGACAGGAGAGATTACAGCCTACTGTTTTAGAATAACAGTTCCAAAGCAGAATATGACTGATCTCAGATGGGGTTCGGGAGTATTGAAATACCAAGTCTTAATTTGGTTTGCAACATCTCTTTCTTGGCGGTACACCTGGCAACAAGGTGACGCTGCTGTAGCGATAATCAATTCTGCAACAGTACAGCTCATCTGAGAATGACACCATTAGGTACGATCAAAGGAACAGCGTACAGCACGAGCACAATCCACCTCTCCCCTGCTTATCTCAGCCATCCTACTTACAGAAAAAAATCTGCCTTCGTTACCGACAGCGATGGTCTGCCTCAGCTGACCAGCAGGGGGCACCTGCCCGAGTACCCTACTTTCACAACATGCGCTGCCCCCTGCCAGCCTAGGAAGCCGACATCTGGGAACAAGCCAGGTCTCGCAGTAGTTGCCACCTCAATACTGGGCCAGCCCCAGAGCTGGAACTCCCAGTACAACTGAGCAAAGGTATGTGAGGACAGTAACGCCAATAAAAAGGGGATAGTAGCAATACTTCTGCTCGACAAATGTTTTTGAGGGAGGGCAGAGGAAGAAGAGGAACTTAGTTCAGTATAGTACCTTTCATACATACTGTATCCCAAATCACTTGACACGAAAAGAACAGCTGCAGTAGCCATTAGGCACCCTAGTGAGACATGTAGGCTGAATATAATTAAAGAGCCATTTACACTACCTGACTTGCACAGTCGTGAGTGGAGCACACAAACTGTACTGGTGCATATCCGGTTGTGTAAACAAGAGGTGTGCTGTAGGTCGCTCCATTGTGGTGAACTGCGATATCTGTTTTTGTGGGAACACGTACAAAATGCAAGTATTTTTACTTAGTGTGTGAACCTGCTGCTCTGCCTGCACCAGTGCACCCCTGTGGCACTCTGCACCAGCAGAACTCGCCTTCCTCCTGACAGCTCTATCATTGCATAATCAGCTCTCTCCCTCCCTCTATAACATCACCATACAACTCACCACTGAATTTTCCCCATGTTCCTGCTGCTTCCTTTTGAGACTCCTCAAGTAGTCACGGCTGCTGATCCTCCTCAAACCCCCACCAGATGCAGTGAGTATAGAGTTGCAGCAGCCCACACTAACCAGACGCAGTCACATCGCCATAACCAGGGAAATGAGGTCGAGGACCAGGGGAGGTCATCAGGAGCCTTGCTATTCTTTCAAATCCCGGCAGACATTTAGTAAAAGACGCCAGAAGTACTGCACGCCACCTATAATGCTGCAACAGTGTCGTGTAAGCGGCTGTTTGTGCGGGGTGCAGCTAGAGAGGGACAAGAAAGATGGAGGGCATTATCAGCCTGGTATGTGTAAACACGGCTTAAGTAAAGCATAAGAAGAAAAAGCCAGGTAGGGGTAACAAAACAACAACAAAAAAAAAGAGAGAGAGTGTTAATCACAGGGACGTGTTAAATGGCTGGCTCAAGGTTACACAGTACGGTGCAGTGGTGGGATTCAGACCTGGGTCTCCATATTCATAGCTCAGCGCTCTACACACGAGACTACACAGCCTCCCTGCCGGTCCTATCTTCCACAGGTACACACCCGTGGGCCATGAAAAAACAACATTAGGAGTTCCAGTCTAGAAAACAACCTTAGCTCTCCTACGACTACTTAGGAAAATGGTCTAATTGCATACTTGAGACCAGGAAAAGTATTACTGCCCTTCCCTTCCCCTCCTGATATTCTGCAGACTCTTATCAAAAAGTGGGGTCTAGGACCCTTGGGGGGGGGGGTTAAACTAAGCTCTTCACCACAAAAGGATTTCTCTTGTTGCATTCAATAGGCACTCCTTAAGGAAAGGATAGTGCAACACCTGGAATCCATAGGGGCACAGGATCCAAGACAGCATGGGTTTACAAAAGGAAGGTCCTGTCAAACTAATCTCATAGATTTCTTTGACGGGGTAACCAGAGTGGTGGACCAAGGGGGAGCAGTTGATGTCGCCTACCTTGACTTCAGCAAAGCTTTTGACACTGTTCCAGAAGATTGATAAATAAGCTGGGTAGCTCGGGGTGGGTCAGAAGTTGGTCAACTGGGTGGCAAACTGGTTGACTGGCAGAAAACAGAGAGTGGTGGTAAAGTGGTATACAGTCAGAACAGATGCAAGTCACAGGGTGGGTACCTCAGGATCAGTCCTGGGTCCAGTCCTCTTCAACATCTTCATTAGTGACCTCTCAGATGGACTAGAGGGTAAGGCTTGTCTGTTTGCAGATGACACCAAGATCTGCAACAGAGTAGATGATCCAGATGGGGTGGGCAGAATGAGAAGAGATCTGGACAAATTAGCAGAATGGTCAGAAGAGTGGCAACTGATTAATGCAAAGAAGTGCAAAATCATGCACATAGAAGAGAAACCCTGAAGCCACTTATAGGCTGGGAGGGGAGTTGCTAGCAGTCACAAAGGAAGAAAGAGACTTGGACATCATACACTGATGACCTAAAATCATCAAGCAGACCTCTAAAGCAGTAGAGTAAGGCTAGGGGGTGTTAGGGTGTATTAGTAGGGTAACACAAGTCGTAAGAGGGAGGTAATAATCCTCTGTACAAGACATTGGTTAGGCCCCATCTGGAGTACTGCGTGCAGTATTGGAGGCCACACCTTCACAAGGACATTAACCAAATTGAGGCAGTCCAGAAGGGCAACCAAATGGTGCAGGGACTGCATCAGAAGACATATGAGGACAGATTAACGGAGCTCAATATGTATACCCTTGAGCAAAGGAGGGAGAGAGGTGATATGATGAGACATTTAAACACCTTAAGGGCATAAACAAGGTGAAAAGAGTCTAACATGTTAAAATATAAGAAAAATAGCAGGACAAGAGGACACAGCATGAAGATTAGAGGCCGATTAAGGGGAATGTGAAATTCTTTTTCACAGAAAGGGTGGTAGATGCATGGAATGGCTTACCACAAGAAGTGGTGGCTATGAATACAGTGCAGGGCTTCAAACAGACATGGGATAGGCATATGGGAGCAATACAAATGACTATGAATAGCTAGGTCACTGACAGAGCAAAGGCCGATGGCACATTTATAAGGTAGAAAAAGAAATGGGCAGACTGGATGGGCCTTGCGGTCCTTATCTGCCGTCAACTTCTATGTTTCAATAACGAAGTGCATCTATCTTAAATCTAAAGTGTCCATGCTGCACGTACAGTACCACCTACTACATATATGCAATCTGTGTCTTAGCTACAATTTTGAATCTATTTTAATATAAAAAGTATCAGGATTAATATTCACCTGCTAGTTACCAACAGAAAGGTTAATTTACTTGCCATAAGTAGGCTTTAGAATTAAGAGTAGAGCTTGGATAAAGAACAAATCTAATAAAAGGGGTTTTCCCTTGCTTAAGGTGTAATTGATTTCACAGATGTTAATTATCATTTTTATTTCAAATGCAGTGAGATAATACCTTGTAGTGCCATAAAAAATGTATTTAATTTCCAAGTTCTCACAAAAGCATTGCCAAAGCCAGGTTACAGCTACAGCTGGATAATTATTCTATAAATAAAATGTGAGGCCTCTGTTCTCTGAAATTTGTAATACTCCACTGTAACAATATCTGACGACCTTGAGACGGACATTACCAAAAAAAAAAAAAAAGAGCGAGAACGATCTTGCCAAGGGCAGGCTATGAAGTACTTCTTTTAAACGGGTTCATTAACACTGGACTCAGTCAGCCATGTTACTCAAGCTCCAGGCTTCAGAACTTGTACGCCAAGGTTCAAGACAGTGGAAAATCAATCCTCTGGCTTTGTCTCAGAAATCAAATGCTACCCTGCAGTCCTGTACTAGGTGTGGATGATAATCATCCCCCAATCCCTGGTACAACTAACTGGCAATCATTACACTTCAATGGCAATTGTGGGCCTTGTGGCCTCAGATGTTTAGTGCCGGTGGCTCAGAAGCCAGTACTGGGGCTACTAAGTTATGGATTCTAGTAATTCCTCACCATCCAAATTGTTCCCAACTACAGGATTTGCAGTTTGAGAAACAGAGTGACCATGGCAGATTCTGACTAGGCAGTGCGCTTTATAGCTCAGAGTATTAAGATGATGTTTGGGGACCAGGGTTCAAGTCCCAATGCAGTAGGCATGAAATACAGGTTACTCACCTGCAACAGGAGTTCTAGGAGTGGTATAAGTTGTTCATCCACACTTACTGGCAGGTTCCTTGCCGCTTTAAATCTTGCGGGAAGCTCTTTAAGCTGGCTCCTCCCACCAACCCGGGTGGTAAAACTCTTGGCTCCGCCCCAGAACGCCAGATCTAGCCTGCTGGAAGCCAAGTTGCGCGAAGCCGGGGAGGTCGTGTGGGTTGTGTAGATGAACATATACCACTCCTAGAACTCCTGTTACAGGTGAGTAACCTGTATTTCTAGGGACGTGGATCTGTTGTTCAATCCACACTTACTGGCAGACTCCTAGCAGTTTTCTGGGAGGAGAGAGAAAAGTGCGCACCCCCTACTTGGGACATAAGGACTGGTGAACCGAGGTCCCAAAACCAGCATCCCAGCGTGACTCAAGGTCGATGTGGTAGTGGGTAATGAAGTGTGTGCCGACTTCCAGGTAGCAGCCCTGCAGAGTTCCTGGATAGGGGCATCCCTGGAAGCAGCCACCGAAGCAGCGGTATGGTGGGTAGAATGAGCTCTCATCCCTTTGGGAGGCTCCATGCCCACCAACCTATAGCAGAGATCTATGCAGGAGGTGACCCACCTGCCTATCATCCGCTTGGCTGCAGGTCTGCCAGATGCGGCTTCAGCGCAGGTGACAAACAGCTGGCGAACCTCTCCCCGAACTTCAGCCATCCGCGCCTTATAATAAGAGAGCACTCTTCTAGGGTCCAGAGTATGGAGCCTATATTCGGCCTCTGAGGTGTGACTGGGGTAGAACACTGGCAGAGTCAACACCTGGTTGAGGTGAAACTCAGACACCGCCTTCAGAAGGAATTTCGGGTGGGGGCACAGGACAACCTTGTCCCTGTGGAAGACCAAATAAGGAGACTCAATGGAAAGCACCTGTAGCTTTCCCATCCTTCTGGCTGACGTGATAGCCATCAAGAAGGCGGTCTTTCACGACAGGTGAGAGATGTCACACCTGTGCATCGGTTCGAATGGCTTGCCCATGAGCTTAGCCAATACCAGCAGTAGATCCCACAGAGGTGGAGGTTCTCGCACTGGAGGGGATATGTGATCAAGGCCTTTGAAAAAGCACCTGACCACCTTCTCCTGCACCACCGACTGCTTCCCGGCAAGCAGAGATGGCTGCCAGGTGCACCTTAAGGGTCATCGACCGAAGCCCTAGCTGAGAAAGGGACCACAGGTAGTCCAGAATGCTAGCCAAAGAACAGGAGGAAGGATCCAACCCCTTATCCTGACACCAAATGGAGAATCTCTTCCATTTGAAGGCATAGCATTTTCTGGTCTGCTCCTTACGGGATGCCTCAACAACGTTGAGAACCTCGTCAGAAAGACCCAAGGCCTGGAACTATAGCAGCTCAGGAACCAGGCCATCAAGTACAGGGATTGAAGGTCCGGGTGGAGTGGAAGCCGCCTCTTGAGCCTGGAGCTGAGGAGATCTGGATACTAGAACTGGCGAGGCTAATCTGGGGCTACCAGAATCACCCGCACCTTGACCCTCTTCGCCTTGAGAAGCACCTTGTGGATCAAGGGCAATGTAGGGAAGGCGTAGAAGAGGCCCGGGGTCCATGGCCTCAAGAAGGCATCCCCCTCCAGCGAGCCCTGCTGAGGGGGCGGGCATGAAACAGCCTCAGCTTCGCATTCTCCCTGGAGGCAAACAGGTTCACCTAAGGAGTGCCCCAGTGGGAGAACAGATCTTGTACTACCTCCGGTAGGAGACAGCACTCATGAGATGCAGCGCCTATCCAGCTGAGGGCACCGGCCAGACTGTTGGAGGCTCCTGCCACATGGATGGCTAGGAGATATGCCTCCAGGCTGATCACGAGAGACCAAGTGCGGAGAGCCTCCTTGCACAGAGGCAAGGAGTGTGTCCTGCCCTGTCAGCTTAGGCAGTACATGGTCGTAGTGCTGAACATCTGGACCTGGACCACTTGACCCTGTACAAATGGAGCGAAGGTGTTAAGGGCTAGTTGGACCACTCGAAGCTCCAGCAGGTTGATGTGGCATTGAGACTAAGCTCCACCAGATGGGCACCCCAACCCATCAGAGAGGAGTCAGTCGTCAGAGTGACTGTCTGTTCAGGACAGACAAACAGGATACCCTCCTGCAGATGAGCTGGAACGAGCCACCACTGGAGGCCGTTCCACATCTCCTGGGTCACTGTCACTGGCTGGTCGAGAGGACTGGAGCACTGTGACCACTGGTGGACCAGCCCCCATTGCAGGGGAAGCATATGCCAGTGGGCCCAACGGACCACGCTGGTGCAGGCCGCCATGAGGCCCAGAAGGAGCAGGAAGTCCTGGGCAGGACACAATTGCCCAACCAGAAATGACTGGGTAAAGGAGGAAAGGATCTCCGGCCCTGTCCACTGGGAGCAGTGCTCTGGCTCGAAGAGAGTCTAGCTCTGCCCTGATGAACTGAATCACCTGCGATGGCACGAGTTCCGATTTGGCCTCGTTGATGAGGAGGCCAATCTGAGAGCAGACCTGGAGGGCCAGATCCCTGGACCGCTCCACCTCCAACCTGGAGGGGGCTGCAATCAGCCAGTCGTCCAGGTAAGGGTACAACCGGACCCTTTGGCACCGCAGGAATGCTGTCACCACTGCCATGCATTTGGTGAAGACCCTGGGAGCTGGAGAGAGGCCAAAGGGCATGGCCCAGAACTCATAAAGGGATCCCTCTGCCCTGAAGCAGAGGAATCGCTGGTGAGACAGATGGATTGGGACTTGAAAGAATGCATCCTGAAGCCCAGAGAACAGAACCACACGCCTCGTTCCAAGGATGGAATGATCTGATCCAGAGTGACCATCCTGAAGGTGTGAGACCTTAGGAACTTGTTCAGGTCATGTAGGTCAAGAATGGGGCGCTAGCCCCCCGTCCGTTTTGGGACCAGGAAGTACCTGGACACAAACCCTGGGTCTGTAGGAGGGTCCGCTACCTCCCTGATCACCTCCTTCTGGAGGAGCAGGGCAATGTCGGCTCAATGAGCCGACAGAGGCTGCGGAACCCGTAGCCCCGCGTGGGGCAACGGTTCAATAGGGTGGGGACTGCTCGAATTCCAGAGGCAGACCCCTGCCTACCACTTCCAACACCCAGTGGTCCGTGGTGATAATGGATCAGGCAGAAAGGAAATGGCGGAGCCGTCCCCACAAGGGGAGAACCCGGGGAGGAGTGACGAGGTTGGGGGCGACACCCCTCAACCCATCACTGGGCAGGCTTGGAGGAAGGGCCTTTACCTCCCAGCCGCCTGGGCCTTTCCCTCCCAGCTTCCTGCAGGAGGAAGCAGCAGGCTTGGCTTTGGGGTGCCAAGTGCGAGCCTGCTGGCCCTGATGCTGGTGTTGCTGGGCCAGACGTTCCGCAGGGGCTGAAGGACGAAAGGGCTTACGCTGCTGCTGGCAGCCTTTGTTCTTCTGGGCAGACGTAACCGAGTCCAAGGTGGCACTGGACTTCTCGATCCCTTGGAGATGACCCTCCACCCCAGGACCGAACAAGTCAGTACCCAGGAAGTGAACGTCTGCCACCTTGTGCTGGATATCCACCGTAAAGGTGGAGATCCGCAGCCAAGTTCTGTGGCGCATGACCACTGCAGCCACTACTGACCGGGCACACAAGTCAGTTATGTCCAAAGAAGTTTGGAGCTGATGTTTGGCCACCGCCCTTCCCTGGTCCCACACCTGCCTGACCGTCGTTTGAAGGTCAGCCAGGAGATGAGGAATCACCTCATCCAGGGAGCCAAAAAGGGCGTGTGAAAAGTGTGCCATCAGGATGGCCGAGCTAGCCTGACAAAGGCCTTGGGAGGAAGCAGCATAAACTTTACACCCGGAGTAGTCCAATTTCTTGGACTCCTTAACGGGTGGCTTGTCCACATCCTGAGCATTCCCGGAACGCTGGAAAACACTGTCCGTCACTAACCCCTCCGCAGAGGGGTGCTCCGAGAAACCGGAGAGTGAACCGGTAGGGACAGCATACTTTCGAGCCATCCTGGCCAAAGGTGCTGGACAAGAAGCTGGCCGCTGCCGCAGATCCAGGGCCGGGCCAACAATGGCTTCGGCCACCGGGAAGGCCTCCGTAAGGGAATCCCCTCGGTCCAGTATCTCCGTGAGGGGATACTTGGCCCATTTTGAAACGGGTTCGAGCTTCATCCCAGTGGATTCTGAGATAAATCGAAGCATTCCGAGGAACGAGGATGGGCTCTTGTCCACTGACTGACCCCCAGTGGACTCCAGGTCAAGTGGCCTGGAGAACAAGGAGTCATCGTCGTCAGACTCCGAAGGGTCTGCGAACAGTTGCTGAGCGCCTGAGCCACCCTCTACATGCTGAGGTCGATCGGGAGTGAGGGTGACCTACAACCTATGGGGCAAACCCTGACCCGATAGAATCCTTGATCAGGGCCCCAGTCTTCAGTTGCGGAGGCGGAGGTTCCACCACAATGGGTGGTGCAGCCATTTTCAGCTGAACAACCGGTGCCAGCTTCGGCTCCTCGACCATTACGAGGGCTTGTTTCGGCCGCTCCAGTGACAGCCACTTTATGGCCAGAGAAGGTAACGGAGTCTGCTTATTCCCGGACAATAAGAGCTGCTGCCACATTAAATCCTCATAGCGCCGACGCAACTTGCGCCGGAGCATATCCTCCGAAGAGGACGACGAGGATGAGCGGCGCCACCGCTTTCCATGGTGCAGAGACCGAGACTGCCGACGGCGGGACTGGCTGGACCTGGAAGAGGTCCGAGACCGAAACCTTCGGGGATTCCGAGGGTGGGTCAGAGATGGGGCAGGGGAAACCCGCTCCTCCCTCAGTTCAGGGACCTTAGCCAGGGATGCCGGCACAGCAGGCACAGACAAGTCCTCTGTTTCCACCAGGGGGACCGGTGAAGAAGGATTGTCGGCTTTTACAGTCGACAAACCGTCCGACGGGTCGAGAAAACTCTTCATCATCGCTGACGGCCGCCGGGTCACGACCTGATGGGGACACCGTGAAGCCAGCTGCCTTAGCCTCAACCTCGACCAAAGTCGACTGTCGACTATCTGGGGAAGGGGACCTCTCCTGCTCCCACGAACGTCAATGGTGGGACTTACCTTTGGAGTCCTTCTTTTTGGACCAAGAGGAATGTCCCAATGGGCCTTCTCCCTTAGTGGAGAGAGACTGGCAAAGCTCCTTAAAGGAAGCTGTATAGGAAGAGCCCAAGGACAGCGGGATAAATGCCGCGACCGAGGAAGATGATGCGGCCTTGGCTGCCTCCTCTTCGAGGGCGATCATCCGCTCCAGCTGTTCTGCCGAGCCCGCCGCCGGACACCGCCCAATGGGCCTCCTTCAACTCGACCGGAAGATAACATTTTTCAGGTCGCCCCGAAGAGCAATCAGGCAGAGCGGTCCTCCAAGACCAAAGCCGAAAAGGATTTACATAACTCACAAGCCTGTGAGTCATGGCCGAGTCCTAGGCAGTAAACGCACGTGGAGTGCGGATCGGTCTGGGACATCATCTGCCCGCAGGGGCACTGATGAAATCCGGTAGTCGATTTGTCCATCACAGCCGCGAGGGAAAAAGAAGACCAAAGTCTTTTAAACTTTAGAATGAGTTTCGGTTTAACCGCAGAGTTTGGATCCAGGCCTAAAACACAGAGCGCTAAGGAGGGAACCTGAGCTTCTAAGTGGTAAGGAAGATCTGGCATCATGGGGCAGAGCCGAGAGTTTTACCACCCAGGTGGGTGGGAGGAGCCAGCTTGAAGACCTTCCGGCAAGATTTAAAGCGGCAAGGAACCTGCCAGTAAGTGTGGATTGAACAACATATCCACGTCCCTAGAACAATGATTCTGTCATTTGTAGCCCCCTAAGTTCATCCTAGTTCGGACACAAATGAGATTGCTTCACTGTTTTGCCCTGGTGTGAAAACCTGATTCCACTGCAAAGGTCATGCCCCCACGTATGCAAAGCATCATGGGAGTTGACTGGTGCATATCTGTATAAGCCAGGAGAAGTTATATCCTCATTCAGTTCTGCTGCATGTCTTGAAGTCCCTGTATTCACTAAAAGCATTGTTTTCAAACTCAGATAAACTTTAAACTACAGAAAACAGCAGGGCACTTACTATGCCTTGAAAAGTTATATGGCCAGCACAAGACAAGCATATAGGGACTGAGGAGGACAGCAACAGCACTGGCTACTACAGTATAACTACTGCAGGCTTTAGCATAAAAACACCGTAAAATTCCAGGATGCCTTATATGAGTTCGTCCAGAA
Source organism: Neoceratodus forsteri (assembly GCA_016271365.2). NCBI lineage: Eukaryota > Metazoa > Chordata > Ceratodontiformes > Ceratodontidae > Neoceratodus > Neoceratodus forsteri. The sequence continues at coordinate 655,207,126 of CM057455.1, read as the reverse complement.
GCAAAAGATTTGAAACCTTTTAATGGACCAACACAGATATAACCAGAACAAAGTGCTCTAGCTTTCGGACCAACAAGTCCTTCGTCAGAAGTGTAATGACAGTTATTTAGAAAAAACAATACTTTTAACACCCAGATCATGCAGAAAAAAAAAAAAAACAGAAAAAATTCCCATTGGTTTAAAATACTCATTGACATCATCTTCAGTTCTTTTTAAGAGAAGCTAAACAGTACCATGGCACCTTCAGCTGGGAGAGTCTCCAGGTCAGAAGTGCTTAGTGCAGAAGACATACAAAGAACTATACTGCATATAAATTAAATTGACATATGAGATAATTACTTGAGCAGATGGCTATTAAATCAAATTATGAGTGTCACAATGTGTATAAGAATGCAATTACTGAAAAACAACCCCCACCTGGATTAAACACATACGAAGATTGGCTTAGCACTACAAGAAGCATCTATGTATGTACAGTATTACAGACAAAGAGCAACCATTAAAGCTTCCTTAAAAAGATCAGTAATTACACACTGTATGATGTGTAAAACTTAGCTGGACCCATTACCCAGCTATAGTCTCCAGCTAGATATTATGACCCATAAACTTTAAAAGCCTATAGTGTAGTGACAGGGCTTCATAAATAATATAAATATAAACTGACAGTATAAGCGTTAAACAAAAAACACTTGTCAAGGACCACCAAGGAATTAAGACCATGCAGCCTGATATGTACTGATGTCAATAAATTCTCAGTGTATAACAACTTGATGTACCAAAAATGTCTAAGAAATCTAAATGAGATAAAAATTAAATTCTCTCCTCCCCTCCACACACGTACAACCCCCTCCACCCCACCCCCCATAACGTGGGGGGGGGAGAGAATAACTAGTTTTAAGGAGACACACACACACACTTCTAATGCACCACCATTCACATCACTGTAATTGTTACCCAAAGGAATTCAACTTGACATGAAATCCCAAGTAAAAGGGATCATGTATCCTAATATCTACAAAGTGAAAAATGTGATACTATTTAAACTTATTCCTATCTGCGTAGCAACATCTCCAAGGATTCTGGATAGAACCACAATGAAATAAAACGTCCACCTTCCCCAGGGTAAGGTAACTAGAAGTAAATATAAAGTATGTGTATAAGACAAGTGTCCTAACATACCTACATTTCCAAAAATCACTACAATATTAGCCTAATGTAAATAGATCTGTCAAGGACCCCCATGCAAACGAGCTCTCGCACCCCAATATGTTCAGAGTTAAAAAATGTGACAGTCTGTAATAACAATACTGTAACAGGCTAGGGAGTCTAAATATGGTGCAATGGACTCAACCCCACTCCCACTATGAGTTGGGTCAAGACCACTGCAATAGAGTCAAGTAGGTTTTCACAGCAGACAACTATTTTCACTTACATTTAAATACTGATGAAATTAGGAGGGTGCAACATAGGCAATCGTTCATGCCTACAAACTACACAAGGAAACAGAATAAAAGGCTGAGAGGACCTTCCCTTTAAGGTTACGATCACCTGGTGCTCCTTGAAACCTACACCCTGCTGCAAGCTATAATGCTTACAGCTGTGACCCAGTAAACTGCTGCTGAAAACTGTTTCAAGTTAAAACTTGTCGAACATTTGATACTATAAGATGCAGTCAAAACCCACTATCAGATTCCATCTCCAGACCAGGACAAAAAGTGCGATCTTATCCAGAGAGATGTCAAAGTTATCACAGCAGTGAGGAAAGACAGAGATAAAGCCAAAATCTCACGTCTGTTGGATCAAAGACAGATGTCACTGCCAGCGAGGAAAACAGAAATCTTGCCACATGTGCAGAAATGGCAATCCACCACCGTACGGTGGTACAGCCAGAACCCAAGTGTGTGGAATTACAGACTTAATTACAATCTCTGAGCAGGGAAACAGGACAGAATATGTATGCCTTTTTCTCTATTTTAGTATGCATGACTGCGCGAAATGAACTTTGAGCCAACAGTACACAAAGGTTTGCCTATTCAGTTCACAGAAGTGACCAAAAAAAACAGTAAAGACAGTTCCTGTCAGTAGCAGCCTGAAAAGAAAGCCCTCTGCCCCACCAGAACAAAGTTAAACTGAGGAAGGTGCTAATGATTTTTGGCTCTGTTGTCAATCTAAACGTCTCACTTCCAGTCTGCCACTTGTGATATTACCCACAATCTGGACACTTCATCGGAAGAAACAGGAAGCCACTTCCAACCAATATCTTGTAGCTCAATCAGGATGTATCGTCTTACTTCTCTTTTGTTAATTCAAAACTGCCCCGTCCATATCAGCCCCTCAAGATGAAGCCATCAGCCCAAGTGTGGATATTGTAAAGAGAACACGAAAATAACTGAAGAGAAAGTTTATTTGCCTGCTGGTCAGGACAGAATAAGCATACAGAATAAATAATGTTAGTTAATTACCTGGAACATAAGGAACCATGAATAAGCAGATAAACGTGTGAAATGTTGTGAAGAATATGGTGTTGGTTATGAATTAACAAAAGGGGGGGGGGGAGAAACAAGATATCAAGAATGAGAGACTGTCTTATTTCACATAAATGAAAAAAGCTACCAGAAGAGGTCTTTCAAGTACTGTATTACGGTGTTAAGGGATGAGTTAATGTTTGTGTCAAAACCCCAATTTTTGACAGCATATAACTCCATTGTGTTATGATGTAGGATTTTATAAACTGGCATAATCTCTCTCAGTCCTAAAGGCTAAGTGCATGCCAATTCGGGAAAACGTTTTAGTACTGTCTAGTAATAATCACAAATGTTTGTGTTACTCCTTGCTGTAATATGTATTTGCGTTGTACTATAGTACTGTATTTGTGTTGTACTGTATTACAGTATTTTGCATGTTCCTGGTCATCCTCGATAACGGTCTTTGCAGCCCAAGGACAAAGGGGGTTATCAAATAAAAACAAATCATTTTAAAGTAACAGGTTAAGTAGTTCTAGAGTGGTGAGGTGCTGAAATTAGCAAAATGCACCCAAAATTAAGACTCTGTTTACTGTACACACAGATGATGAAAACACATCAATTTAAACCCTGAAACGCTGAGTTTTTTTTTTTTTTTTTTTAATATACTGGCCCAGAAAAGGACCTTTCGTTGGTTCTGTGATTTAAAAAAAAAAAAGACCAAATTAAAAAGTCCTTTTAGACTGTGGTCCAGGGATCGACAAATTTTAAAATTCACTAGTAGTCCAGGACAAGTGGCTTGTCTGAAAGTAGTAGTCCTTGTGTTGAAGCTGGTAGTCCGGTTAAAAAGGGGCATATTTTAAAGAAAAATCAATAAAAGTAAAGAACAAAGTGTATGTGTTTTGTTTTTGGGGTGGGGGGTGTTAAATACTAATATGTTAACACTGACAGTCTGAAAATGTTTAATTTCTGTTATAGAACACACAGAACCAGTGTCAGGAAAGGCGAGACTAGATCAAGACAAGAGGACAGAGAAATCCGCAGTACAGGCCAGGGTGCAACACACACAGTTAGGTAAATCAAATCACAACCCATCAGTCAGAACACACAGTGATAGGCTCCTCTTATTTTATTTAAATAACTTTCTCTCTTTTTTTTATATGTGTAGTGTCTTTCCCAAGACAGCAGGCCACAGGACAGGACAGTAGAGCCAGGGTCACCTCTCTTTAGTTCACTCCTTAGTATCCACACAATACCTCTGCCACACACTCAGTTTATTGTTAGGCTTATTTATTTGAGCAATTAATTAATTACACTTTTTCACTTTAGTTAGGCTGGGTAGTTAGTGCAGAATCTGCAGATATATTATAGACAGTCTCTTATGTATTATTTTAGCTGCAGTCAGTGCCTAACACAGTTTCTTTATGTGTGGCTTACTTTGCAATGCAATCACACAAAAATAATGACCTTTATGCCAGCAACTCCCACCTAACTGCAGTGCCTTTACTTTAAACAAGGCTAGTCCTTAAAAATGGCCTGCTCGTTCAGACAGGGACCATTGCTTTTTTGGGGATAACACCATGCTGCCTTTAGCCCCTGGCTGACTGTACAATCACCCACAATGGCACCAGGTTTACTGCCAACTCCCCACCCCCTCGTCTACTGCAGTGCACCGGAGCATCAAAGTACAAGTAGTAGACAGTACTGTAGTTAAGTAATAAGTAAAGTAAGCACGGCCTCTTCTCAACAGGAGTCAGTCAAGACTTTCACTTTTTTTGTGTAGCCTCTGTCCCTAACTACAGTGCAAGTGCTGCAGTACTTCGCAACTTCTCTGACCGTCGGTCGGACTAACCAAGTTAACGACCCCTTCCCCCAAGCTGCAAATAGACAAATCTGACTCCCTCAGACCCCCGCAGTAGTATTTTTTTTTTTTTTTTTTTTTTAAATGATGAACTTTCTGCCAGTCCTGATAATAGCTGGCCTATGGTGGAAATACAGAGTTCTACTAGGGTACATCACTGGCGATCACAGACAGCAAGAAAATCACTCTGTCTGCAATCGCCTGTCTGGAAATCGCGCTTTTGGCGGCAGTCTCCCGCTTCAGTGCACGAAACCTCCCACAACCCATCACCACCGCGGCCAATGCACTGGGCTGACATGTACTCGCCCACATTGAATTTGTTGGCTCACCTGTCTGATATTTTTTCTCTTCTGCTGCTGCCATGGGTCGAGACAGATCGGGGAGGGTCCTGGAGTCTGCGTGCTACCACGCTTGCTCCGTAGCCCTGTTTCAACTTGGCCAGCACCCACCTGATCAAATCTTCAGCAAACCATTCGACAGTGGCTGAGCTGGCATGAAGATTGATGGGTGGCACTGGCGGCACCTAGTGGTCGGATGGAAAACAGCACAGTAGGTCGCTAAAATGAAAAAAAAGTTTTGAATTGGTTGTCCAGGGACAACCGGCAACCTAATTTAATGCTAGTCCGACTGAAAAATCTTGTAGTCCGGGACGTCGGGCTATGGGATTTGTCGACCCCTGCTGTGGTCCACAAACATGTGCAAATGATTGGGGGGGGGGGAGAGAACACCTGCAAAAATAAATATAAAAAGGAAGAGGTCTTTTTTGTCTCATTCATGACTGACATCACAAATCGATCACAAATAAAGAGAGGGAAAAAAAACTTGTGTTTTCCCACTCCCACCCCACCCCAATCAACAGTAGTGACACTAAGTCGGGCAGCCGCTTTGCCAATGGTGTCAACCCTACTATAACATTACTGGCATCTGGGTGTCCAATCCTGGCACCCAGTATCCCTGCCCCCCCCGACACAGAAACCCTCCAACACCCAGCTCACAAAACAAAAACTCCACTCTCACCCACCTTCTAGCACACATGCCATCATTCCCCCACGGCCACCCCAAATACATTGTTTAAGGCCAAGGGTCCCATGGTAGGCAACCTACACAGCCCATCTTTCCACCATGGGCAGTTGTCTTCTGTTCCAGTGCATGCCATGCATTCACTGGACTAAGTATAAAAAATGGCAAAAAAAAGTTCCAAAAGAAAGTGCTGTGTGTAACACCCTATCCCCCAAATTTAGAAATTATGGGTAACTGACTCCCCCAAAAGGAAATCACAAAATCATGAAGTATGACCAGACATTACTCTTTCTAATCACTCATAAGTATTACGTCAGTCCAAATGTTAGTGATGGGCTATTTCTCAATCACCTTCCCCCAAAAAACCACTCAAATGACAACTTTGAGACCTGACCAAGGCTCTGCATGAAGAATGCCCTTGGGCCTGCTACTTTATGTGGGACCTGCAGGGTTTGGTGACGTAAGCTACAGGTGTGGTGCCCTACCAGACAGGCCTGCTGCTTTCTGTAGGGCCCGCAGGACCCTATGAGAGGAAAGCTACAGGTCTGTACCCCTGCCCACCTAGTCTCTACTGCCTCGCTGGCTGTCAGGTGTTCTGTATCTTCACTACTTTAATGCATCTGTTAGGGTTAAAGCACGCAACACAGAAAGGGAAATGAAGAGAGGAGAAAAACGTCCCTGGAGCTTGGTGAGTCTGTGGTGTACTGTTCCTCGGGGGGTGTGACTGCTTAAACAATGCAAGGCTGGCATTTCTCTAACTTCAGCACAATCCCGACAATGTAAAATACTGACACAGGGATACTTGTATGGACAAAGCCATTTAGGGCAACACAAATGACTGTTCAAACAGAGAACACTACACCACAGATTAACCAAGGCACCAGGGACTTCTTCACTTAACGTAAATTTTCCTACGTTTTACGTTTAATCCTAACAGATGCCTTAACAGAGGTCTTGCAAGAAATGACAAATATACTTCCTTACAAGACGCCCTCCCATGCAAGTCCCACATCCTATACTTTGTCCATGATATAAACATCAGAATCAGACTTCAATGGCTTTCTTTGGAGGAAGAAATCTGCTGCTGTGGCCAGAACCTGACTAAGAAGAAGGTTCTGCAGTTGCAAAACTGGCTAATAAACCCTGCAGATAGGTCAACCTCACACATTAGCCAGGGTTCCCCTTTTTAATACCAACAAGCAGACTTATACAAGTTGCTGATAAAAAAAGTTTTATGTGGCTGGCCTGTTTGGCCTTTCCCTATTCCCATTATTATGTCGTCAGGAACTGAAAAGCAACTGGCTGTGTAATCACAGAGTAAGTCTAGAACCAGTCATTTGGGGTGCGTTAATTAGCTTAGGAGATGGCGAATAGTGGGCTGAATGTGCTGCACATTTCCTGAAGGGGAGCTGGCAGGCCCTTTCAGAGTGGATTGGCAGGTTGTCTGCTGTCCTTCCAGAGTTTAAAAGAGCCCTAGCAGTACTGTATTGCCATTTTTAAATGTAATCTGATGAAAAGAAATGATACTCTGGGTACCTGACTCAGGCAGTTTCAGATCCATTTCAACAGATTCTTCCTGTCTGAAAATACTTCAGAATGAGAAAAACAAAAAAAGACTTTTGCCAACCCATTTTTTGGCTCAAGATTCTGTGGCAAAGCAGCAAGTTTCCTCCTACATAGAGACAGCTATCAAATTATGGCCCTGGCACAGATAGTAAACCTAGTGGAGAAGGAGAAGAAATGTTTACAGCTCACTTATAAACCCTGCAGCTCAGTCCAGGAATCTACAGATGACAAACACAAGATATCAGAGGGTATCACAGCTCACGTGATAGCAGTTCAGAGTTTGTTAGTGACAGCACTTCCATGCAAGAGCAGAAGACAGACAGACTTATAGGGAGTGAGTGGTGGGGTGGAGAGGAACAGAAAGCCATGTTAAACAGTAACTGAACACCCTTTACTTATTAGGACTTTTAAATCATTTTAACTCTGCTAAAATGGTATGGGTCCAGACACAGGTCAAAACTGTGCTACAATCCTAGTTTTAATACAGTGTTCAAATCCTGCTCAAAGTTAGGCTTGAACACAGTCTTAGAACACCACTTTTCCTTAATCTGATTTAACAGCAATGTAGACAGACACTGTGCTATACCTCAGGTTAAAGGAATCGCATGCATCACTGTGGGTCACAGAACTGTGAAAGCACCCAGAAAATAAAGGATATTATCATATAGCTGACCCAGACCAGCGACTGCTACATTTCTCACCAGATTCTGTTATCATCTGAAATCACATGGATCCCACAATGCACTGTTTGCACACACAATGCCTTGCATGGGTGTAACAATTCTGCATGGGAACTAAATGGGCTAGTTCGGGTCTGGAACACAATGTGGATCTCCAAACACTGTGCTAAAGCCCGATTTAAAAAGAATTGGGAATATATTTTTTAAATGTACACAGGACCTATGACAGCAGAAGCCACAGCGAGGGTTTCACACTGTCACGAGGGCTTCATAGTGTCATTTGTAAAGCACCAGACAACACAGAGGAAACTCTGGAAAACATTTTCAGTGGACGTCATTTAGCTAATCTTTCAAAACTGTGTCTTCAGCTACCTCTTTTTCATTACAGCTAAGCAAATTAACATGAACAGGATCACAGTTCTCTAGATTTCATCTGCTACTGGTTACACCTGATGTCATATTCCTCAGTTTATGATGACATCAGTATTTCCACAGCATCAGATTGTGGTGATATGATATCACAAACACTGAATGGTGGGGGTTCAGTGCAGACATGCAGCTGAAGCAGTCAGGAAGGGGGGATTTTAAGAGGGACATTAGGACATTCTTCACTGAGAGGGTGGTGCAACAGACTACCAAAAGAGGTAGTAGAGGCAGGGACTAAAAATGTCTTCCAGACTGGGTGGGACAGATTCAAGGGCTAATTGGCACCATAAGGTGAAGTAAAGAGTGTGTGTGGAGGGGGTTGGGGGACTGGAGAAATTGATGGATTGATCAAGGAGTTAAACTCTATTGGACAGCTGGCCTTAGAACAGGTAGGCATTCCAGGCAGACTGGATGGACTTGGGGCCAGATTTTCAAAACCAACTGTTTTTGGCATACATGCTGAAAAACTTTGCAGGTCCACCAGGTTCTTCCACATGTCGCGGATTTTCGATCTGGAGTGTTTATGGCCGACTGCACGATTTAAGACAGTCTGCAGACATTTTTTGGTGCAGCTGTGCCAAATTGCGACACCCAAGTAGACAGCTAAAGCAGTAGGTATGGCTAGGGGGATGTTAGGGTGTATTAGTAGGGGTATCACAAGTCGGAAGAGGGTGGTAATAATCCCTCTTTACAAGACACTGGTTAGGCCCCATCTGGAGTACTGCGTGCAGTACTGGAGGCCACACCTTCACAAGGACATTAACCAAAATGAGGCAGTCCAGAGAACGGCAACCAAAATGGTGCAGGGACTGCATCAGAAAACATATGATGGCATATTAACAGAGCTCAATATGTATACCCTAGAGCAAAGGAGGGAGAGAGGTGATATGATAGACCCTTTCACCTTGTTAATGCCCTTAAGGTGTTTGAATGTTTCTAACATGTTTCAATATAAGAAAAATAGCAGGACAAGAGGACACAGCATGAGAATAGAGGGAGGCCGGTTAAGGGGTAATATGAAGAAGTTCTTTTTCACAGAAAGGGTGGTGGATGCATGGAACGGCATACCTCAGGAAGTGGTGGATATGAATACAGTGCAGGGTTTCAAACAGGCATGAGACAGGCATAAGGGAGCAATACAGATGAGTATGAATAGATAGGCCATTGGCAGAGCGAAGGCCGATGGCACATTCATAAGGCAGAAAACGAAATGGGCAGACTGGATGGGCCTTGCGGTCTTTATCTGCTGTCAACTTCTATGTATGTTTCAGGTTGGACCAGGCATAGCATCCTCTGCAGCTGTGCCTGCCACCCGTATACAGCACAGGCAGAAAAAAAATCAGAATCTCTGCTGGTGCCAGATGTGTAATTTATTTGAACGAAGCAGATCATAAGTTTATTCCATAAGGGAGGGGAGGGTATGGGAACTGGGACCAGTGTTGCTCTAGGGAAGAGAGGTTCTGCGAAGAAAATAACGCTAATAGACATGGGTGCTATCTTAATCCTGTTAAGGGTTGAACATACTGTATGTTTCAACCCAACCAAATGTTTTACTCAATTCAGAACAGACCTCCTTTTATGTAATTATTTCATTTACACGGCAGTCTACTGTATCAATTAAAATGCTGTGTGTGTGTCCTTGTACCTACTAATAAAAATTAAATAAAAAAAAAATCTCTGCTGGTGCCGAGATTTCTTTCCACACTGTGGACTGCAACACGAGACTTGGCCCCAAGGCAATTTTCGGCCATCTGAAACTCCGGCCCTTGGTCTTTTTCTGCCGTCACTGTCCGTTTCTCTATAATCCTGTCTTCAGGTCAGTCAACAAAGTGATTAAGAAAAAGTGGGCAAAACATGGAGCAAATAAAGGACATAGAAGCTGAAATGTGTCTTGAAATGTTTTTCAAAGTTTTCTCGAGAAGCCCAGTACTCGAATAGATGGAATGTTTTACACGGCCTGCTCCAGCAATAAAGGAACAACACTAGGCAAGGAAAAGGCTTCCTCAGCCCAGCCCTGTTCTAGCAAAACCATCAAGTACAGAATTCTGCTAAGGCAAGAAACAACTAAGAGGGTGTTCCTCTGATTTTTCTTGCCACATTCCTTTGCCTGGTCTAAGTCCATTAGCTATAATAACAAAATACTCGTATATTTTGTCTAAGGGGAATACTGGGGTCGAGAACTCCACGCTGACCCATAATGACCTGATAACTCAGTGGAAATTCATGTAAAACATTTAAAAGAAATTGTCTGAAAACAAACAGCGGCAAATCCCATGGGTTAATTTAAATAATTTTTTTTTGTCCCTGTAGCCTACATGGTCTTCCTTTGCTTGCAGCAACATAAACCTGGAAATGCTGAATTACAGCTGTAGGTCATTCAAGAAGAACATCCTGATAGAGCAGCGTGAGGACGTTTGTATTACTCCAGTCCCACTAGGGCTGACCTACGAAGAGAGTGGTTCAACCTTTTGTGTTATTGATCTCCTTCCTCAAGTGCAAAATCAATTACTGGAGCAAAAACGGTCAGCAACCGGGCAATAATCTTATAATTGTCAGCTGAACAAGCAAACATTATCAAAAGTACCAGCCTCAAACTCCTGAGAAACAGTGGTACTTTTTATTAGACAGCAAAGAAAGATCAGCCTGCCTTTTTAAGCAGTAATGTATTCCTGACAATCTCAGATGCTTCTCTGGGGTATTTCAAGTTCATCCAGCTGGTTTTAGAACAGTGTTACATTACAGACTGTGTGATTTGTGTGGCTCTGCCATAAAGATGGCAGCCCCCAGCATTTGTTGAAATCTCTGCTCAGGGGTCATATTTTATCTGCATCCACTGTATTTCTAATGGGGGCATGCCGGGGGTTGCCAACAGCACCAGGATATCCTGATCGGCTTACTGTATGATGGCAGACCTGGCAATGGAGTAAAGACTGCAAGTAACTTCACAATCCTCCATCATGCATCAGGAACAAAATAAAGCCAACAAAAAAAAGACATATTGGCACTTTCACTTGTTCCAACTGCCAAACAGATGAACATTTTTGTTAATCAGTACTGCTGGTTTAACTTTTTTTTTTTTTAAATGAATACGTTGAAATACTTTGTACCTAAAAGGTGTGATATACAATACAAATTATGTTACATTCTAAAACTATTTACAGATTTATCGTCACTAATGCTGCCTAACAGACACCTAGTTCCTTTCTGTAATCATGCTGTGGACTGTGGTTGGGGCACTGAGCTGCAGACAAGGTCATCCAGAGACCCTCTGCCACCAGCTCATCCTTGGCAAACCACTTAAAACAGTGCTTCAGTCCTGCCAGAAGCAAGCAAAAAAAAAAAACACACCCCGTTTTAACCTTTTCTCTTTGAAGCATCGCCTCCCACACCTTAATGTTACATATGATTTTTGCCCTTTATAAAACGGGTAAGGTAGAATCTTGCTACCTGACTGGCTTGCAGTCATGCTAACAGACGTCTAACATATGGCTATAAGCAGTCCAGGTAGCAGAACCTTACTGAGCCTCATATAATTTCAGAAATCTTCACTCGATAGAATCAAAAGGGGCTTTTACCCAACCGGATCTGCACCAGTGCCAGCGGTGCAGATGAGCCGCACCAGTGCAGAACCTGCAGTGTAAAGAGCTGCTGGAGGGCTGCAAGCCACTCTGCTGCGACACATAGCACATTCCCTGATTTGCAGGGAACATGGAGCCGACTGCATTTGTGCTGGCATTTTTTGCAAGCATGTAAAAACGCTGATTCACCTGCACTGGTGCCACTACCATCTACTAGCTCCTCCCACGAAAATGCCCCCAAACACGGGAAGGCCATCTGAAATGCTGCGCAACTGCAGTGTGTAAAAGAAAAGGGCAGCTGTGCGATCAGAGCAAAGCAAACCAATTCAACATGGCAATGCTCTAGGTAAGCTGTAGTTTAAAAGCCCCTACATTTCTTATCAGAACTTTGAGACAAACAGCCGCCATTTTTCTGACTGCTTGGTAATGTTTTACACAGGTCAACTAGTTAACACCCCCAAGTCATTGCCTTGTATTCACAGTTTTACCAATCAGCTTTGCACTTTTTCTGTTCAGCGAGATCAAAGAGGCGTTCGATTGCTGAATCTCGATCATGCAGCTGCTGTAGTGCCAGAACCAGTAGCGACCGAAAGAACAGCAAGCGTTAACATACAGGCAGTAATCCCCGCAGTTCAAATACAATAATTGTTGAGTCTTTTTTGGCATGTCTCCATCTATCGCACTCGCGCTTCCCCAGCACTGCAGTACAAGTTGAAATCAAATGCCGTTTGTGCACCTGCTCCCCCACTCGCCCTTTCTTCAGACTCACACTCTCAGTACATCAATAAGCTGTGACACATTTACTTTCTTTTTTGAAAATGTCACACTCTCACTCAAACTACCGAATCTAGCCAGTATCCCCAGTCAGATTTTTTTGTTTGTTTGTTTAAACCCTGCAGACTCAAACTCTAGCCCCTCCCCTAAAAATGCTTTCAATTTAATAAATGCACAGAACTAATGGGGAGGAAGGTAATGAAACCACAACTACAGACATACGAACATACAAAAGAGCCAGCAGAAGAAGGCCATTTGGTCTCTCAAGTCTGCTCATATTGCAGGGTCCCTAGGTTATGCCACAGACCCTGTCTACGGCTACCATGAAAGGACAAATGTCCTTAAGGAAATCAAATCGGAGCCGGCAGAAGTACAATTTTTTTCTATAATCCAGCGAACTATATCTGTTTTTCCATATTTAAATATGTTTAGATAAAATTGTAAAGTACTATTAAAAAAAGAACTCCATTTTATAAGTACAATACAACACTCCAGGGGTGTGCATTGTACATTTTTAAACACATGGCCAGGGGCTAAAGGCACTCAGCCTATGGCCCCGCGCCTCACTACACCCCTGGCCATGCGTTAGAAGTGTCTTTTTTTCTTTTTTTAAATTTAGTAATTTAGAAAAGCTTGATGTTATCTATAACAGATATGCGCGCTTTGTTTTGGATGCACCTTGGAAAACACATCATTGCACCCTTTACAGGAACTTAAATTGGATATCCTTGGCAGAACGGCAAAGTATGCATGTGCAATGGTTAACCTATCGCAATTACTGTAAAAAAAGCTCCAGGATATCTAGTGGAGTTTCTGGAGGAATGGAATGCTAAGGTAGGTTTGAGATCTGAAGAGGAAGTAAAATTTAGGGTACCCCTTATGAGAACAGTGAAGGGCCAACATTGTTATCTATATGAAGGTCCAAAATTGTGGAATTTATTACCAGGCCATCTGAGGTCAAGTACAAATAAAATATCTTGGAATGAAATAAAATCATGGCTTGTAAAGGAAGCAATGTCTTTAAAGATCTGCTGCACTTGAGATGTTTACATATATGGTTTATTGTTGTAATTATCATCTTGTTTTTCTTTTTTTTTTTCTTTGTTTCTTTGGTTGTATATGTACTATGTTTTATGTATGTATAGTGTTTGCATCTGTATGTATTTAAAAATGAAACTGATATTTCTTCTGTACAGTAGGACCCCATTGTAAATTAGCTAATGCTAAATTGGGTTTTATCCTGTTTCTGATATCAGAAATAAACTTTTTATTACTACTTACTACTAGTATAGTTTTTCTGCTTGCTAACCATCCGTTCTGGTTTTCAGCTGCCCATCCATCCCCGAGATTTACCTCTACCCCTGGAGTGCCTCGTGGCTTGCCCCCCAAGGTGGGGCCACAGGAAGGTCTCCTCTACTCCCAGGCAAAACCTGAAACTGATCGGGGGCAGTGCCTCAGATAGCTTTGTGGGGCATGGCAAACCAGACTTCCTCCATTCCTCAGCCTGGCAGTTTATCGGGCCAAGTCCTGGGGGCATGGCATGCAATGACGCCTGCCCCCCAATGCATACAAGCTCCAGCTGTCTGTCACCCCTAGCCTCCATTAGGGGCCATAAGAACAACGGGTGCTTCCACCCCCACCCCCACAGGAGGAGAACCATCCGTAGGATGCTCAATCCTCCCCCCAGGCCCTTCACCTGGGGGCTCGCTTCCAAACTTGGGTTGCTGGAGTCGCGAACGGTAGTACTACTGCTGCACTGGTGCATTAGAAATGTCTAATACACACACCCTCATGTCTTACTGCTTGCAAACTTGGCTTACCTGCCTTTACAAAAAGAATAATTCACGTTACATTTGTTACAGCCCCACCCCCAATCATTTGCAGCACTCTGCCTGCAATTGTGGGAGAACTTTTGATTGCTTCAGCTCTGGAAGTAATCTGGCTGTTGAGGGATCAGCCCAAATGGGTAAGAGAGGGCAGCTTTTAATTCAGTCATTGTCCTTTTCTGTGAGACTGCCACCAGGGTGGCAATCAGTGTCAACTGAGATGTATATTACTTTAACATACAAACATCTGTCCACTTGGAACTGAGCGGAGACTGTCATAACTCCTTTCACACTGGACACAGAACAGCCATCAGTGGATGACAGCCTTTGACTGCTACCAACCCGAGTCACATCTAGGTCACTCACTCACATCTGATATGCTGCATAATCCACTATCCCTGCACCGAGCCATTTCTTCCCATTAACAAAGAATAAAATAACCGGTGATTATACAGCAGGTGCGTTTAGCGCACGGTGAGGTAGCATCCGTAAAAGGTACAGTAGCTAGTGGGAAATTCAGTGCGCAGGAGCCTTTAAAGGATACAGGGAAAGAAGAAATGTGCAGGTTTGGGTCACTCAGTCTCTCTTCCAACCACACCTGTACACAACAGCCCTAAATCCTGTACAAAGCATCACTGGTAGCAGCATACAAAATTATCTGTTAGGATTTTATTTTTACCAGGTCAGCAAGCAGCATCCGGAAGGGCTAGTTTCTAGTTGTCTTGGACTGGATGTCAAGCCTTTAATCTGGTCTAGCGCAAAAAGGTTGCAACTGAGGCACACTTCAGTAGGTCTGCACACTACACCAAGCAACTCTGCCCACTGAAAATATAAAAGCTGCACAGCCTGTCCCCGTTTATTGTGCAACTAAGCAACAGTATTATTTATGATTCAATGATCTTACTTCACAATAACAATTTCTGGTTTGCTGCACAGCAATTGACAGAACAAATAAAAAAAAAACAGAATGGAAAGCTGAAATGAAACTTTTAAAAGTGAACTGCACATACTAGAAGGAAAACACTACATCAGGGTATTAAATAAGCTGAAAAAAATTGATTAGCGGTTCGACACGTGAAAGTGCTAATCGGCTAAAAAAATGCATCGCACTTGGCACAGAATGGTTAGTAAAATTTAAAAATATATAATTTTATTAATTTTGTCTACCGCGCCATAGAATCACTGAGAAACAAAAATGGTTAGCAGTCTACTGCTATGCATTTTTGGAAATGGTTAGCATTACTCCCTTTTGCGTAAGGTTTTGCTATGCTATACCAGCTATTTAAAACCCTGCTACATAAAAAATACAGCACTTCTACTACTAGATAGTTGTTTTGAAGAGTCTTGGATCCACACCATGAATGTTTCAGGGGAAGCTATCTCAGGAGTACGACTCAAGGAACGTACCCATCTATATGAAAACAATAGATGACAGTGGCGCCACTGCACTGCGTGGCAGGGGACTGATCAAGCACATTCATGCTGATCAAAGCTAATAAGATGCTGGGATGCACTGCCAGGGGAATCCCCTCAAGGAGAGAGGAAGTCATTTTGCTGCTGTACAGGTCGCTGGTGAGACCTCATTTGGAGTACTGTGTGCAGTTCTGGTGCCCCTATATAAAGAAGGACGTCAAACTACCGGAGGGGATCCAGCACAGGGCGCAGACTTTCTCCACTTCATATTACTGCACCAGGCTAAAAAAAGAAGGGAACCTCAGCCAAGGGGGTAAACTAGGGTATCTGAAAGCAGACACGTCTGTTGGGAGTAAGTATCAAGCTGACCCGAGCCAATGGAGTCTTGGTGCCAGAATCAGACAGGAGACATGGGTCTGAGGGAAGCACAAGGAGCATAAAAGAAATACTGTAATTTTGGTGAGACAGCAGCAATGAAATAATGGTACAGTTCTGTTCCACTTGCCTGACCATGATCAAGGGTCTCCACCAAAAACCATGGGTCCGTGTATACTTACTAAGGGAAAGGCCCAAACCGAGGAAAAGATAGCCAACTCAGTTAAGAAGGGGATAAAGGAGGATAGTGAGGCTTAATAAAGGGCAGGGGTGGGCAGAGGGTGACTGTGAAAAGGCAGAGGTAGTAAACAAATATTTTTGCTCAGTATTCACAAGTGAAGAAGGGGAGGTACCTAAACCAAAGAACAGAAACACTCTGGATAGGGGGGTTGATACTAGCCCATTCACAGAAGAAAGAGTTCTGAAAGAACTCTTAAAACTGAAGGTGGACAAAGCAATGGGGCCTGATGGGATTCATCCCAGAATTCCAAAAGAACTAAGGGTAGAACTAGTGACACCACTGACTACCCTCTTTAGCAAATCATGGGAGGATGGGGTGGTACCTGAGGACTGAAGGAGGGCAGATGTTATTCCACTTCACAAAAGTGGGAGCAGGGCAGAGGCAGGAAACTACAGACCTGTTAGTTTGACCTCACTGACAGGGAAAATGATGGGATCACTTCTGAAGGAAAGAACTGTTGAGTACCTAGAGTCCAGAGGGGCACAGGACCCAAGACAGCATGGATTCACAGCAGGAAGATCATGTCAGACGAATCTAATAGATTTCTTTGACTGGGTGACCAAAGTAGAAGATCAGGGAGGGGCTGTGGACATGGCCTACCTAGACTTTAGCAAGGCATTTGACACAGTCCTGCTCAAAACATTAATATACAAGTTAGCCAGCCTGGGAGTGGGTCCCAAGATGGTAGCCTGGGTAAAAAAAATGGCTGGAGAACAGGACACTGAGGGTAATAGTAAACGGAGTCCACTCTGAAGAAAGGGAGTTATTAGTGGGGTACCGTAGGGTTCAGTTCTAGGACCGGTCCTCTTCAATGTCTTTATAAGTGACATTGCAGAGGGACTGGAAGGAGAAGCATGTCTCTTTGCAGATGACACAAAGATCTGCAACTGGGTTGATAGACAAGGTGGGGTGGAAAGGATGAAAAGGGACTTGGCAAGGTTGGAGTAATGCTCAAATGTATGGTAGCTTACATTCAGTGCCAAGAAGTGCAAGAGTACAACTGGGAAACAAAACCCAGGGGAAGAGTAAACTATGGGGGGTGATACTAACAACAAAATGGAAAGAGACCTGGGGGTAGTCATATCAGATGACCTAAAGGTGGGCAAGCAATGTGAGAGGGCAGTAAGGAGGGCTGGGGGGATACTGGGATGTACAGGGAGAGGCATCACCAGTAGAAAACAGGAAGTTGTTATCCCTCTGTACAGACAGCTGGTAAGACCCCATCTGGAGTACTGCATGCAATTCTGAAGACCCGATTTCTGCAAGGATGGAGGCAGTCCAGAAGAGGGCAACTAAAATGGTGCAGGGTCTGCACCAGAAGACCTATGAAGAACTCACTTAGGAGCTTAATATGTATACCCTCAAGGAAAGGAGAGATTGGGGGGACATGATAGAAACTTTAAAGTACCTAAAGGGAATCAACAAAGACCAAGAGGGTAGCATCTTTCAGAAAAAGAGGTGTGCAAGAACAAGGGGGCACAATCTGAAGATAGAAGGAGGACGGCTCAGAGGTAATGTGAGGAAGTATTTTTTCACGGAGAGGGTTGTGGTTGCAAAAACAGTGGGGGAATTCAAGAATGCATGGGATAGACATAAGGCAATTCTAGGGGTTGGGGCTAGGAGGAAGCAGGCTGTTGGTTAACTAGGATCTGCAGCTTATCCATTAGGTAGGAAAATGGGCAGACTGGGTAGGTCAAGCAGTCCTTATCTGCCGTCACATTCTATGTTTCTATAAGCAGAAACTGTGAAATATGCAGCTTTGTTTCATACTCCTCCACCAAGAAAACGAGAGTCAAGGCAAATCTGTCTCTACATTTAACAGTGACAATCCTGGATATCTGCCACACCACACAGCAAGCCAGGACTGTAATTATTTAATTGAGCTGTTTGTTAGCTGTTTAGCAAAACACAGGTTGTAATAAAAAATGCTAGTGGTGTGGTCATGCTGTCATACAGTAGTTTAGCACACAGCAACTCACATTCCTTTTCTTAACAACAATCCTAATAAAACTGCTACAAACCAGATAGTGGTGTCTGCAGTTTCGTTTAAACATGCTGGCTGAAAATACGTACTCATGAGTTCTATATCACAAAATGTGCCACTGATCCAATGGGGCAGGATCTATTTTATTTATTTAACTTAATTTATTTTTCATTATTTTATCATTTTTGGCCAGGAAGACACAAAGCAGAGGCTTGTTTCCAGGTGCATCCTGGGAGCACAAGGAAGTTAAGTGACTTCTTCATGGTCACAGTATGCAAATGGTGGCTGTGGGATTCAAACCCAGTTCTCCAGGTTTGCAGCTCAGTGCTCTTAACCTCTACCCTTTGTGACACAGACAGCCAGTTCCGAGTGCTGGATATTTTTTTTTTTTTTTAATATATATAAAATGTATTATGACTGTCTCTACTGAAAATCAAATGCTCTAGGAATTCTCCTCCCCCAGATTTTAGCTGACAGATGCAGGCCAAGAGGACTGCCAACAGCACTGTATCACACACACAGTCTTTTTAGAAACAATGTGTTACTGGAAGACTTTTATTAAGGATCCTGTTTCTCTGAGCTAATTACAGAGTTGTTAAGTTAATTTTGTTAAGAGAGAAATCATAAACTAGGTTTATGATGTTAAAATAAGGGAAGCTAGGATGTTACATAGAGGTGTAAGGTTGTAAATGACATATGAAGCCTGTGTGAAGAGGGTATAGCATGAGATCAAAAGAGGTGTCAATGAAACTTGAGTTATGCTAAGGTTGCAGAAGTAATACATCCTATACAGCTGTATAGTATAGATTAATAAAATTACATCCTGTGGTTGTATAAAAATATATTTTTGTTAGATATTTGACCAGAGGAGGGGCTGGATGACTTCATCCAAAAGGGTTGGCCAATACTACTTGAAAAGATTATTCTCTTTCACCATAGAGTTGCATTTTGTATCAGACACTGACCAAGAAAACATCTGAGCACTGAAGAGAGGTATTTAGAAAGCTAGGCAAAATCTAAATATAGTTGTAGGAATTGCATGGTTTTAAACCTTGTTTTAAGATATGTATGTCTTGTGATACAAGAGTTCTGTATTGTATGTTTGACGATTATATATTTTAGTAAAAACTAATTTTAGAGCAAACCTGGTCTGTCTTTGAATTGCTTTCTTTTGCTAAGAAATATTTATGGTTCAGCAGACATAAGCTTGTATGGTGGCACCAAACTGGAAACAGAAGTATTTTAAATCTGAGGTCTTTATTAAGTTTTAAGAGTTCATCTCTGAATACCTGGTTAGGTGCCCGTAGGCAAAGATATCGGGCTCCCTGAAGACAGATATATCTGAGCCTGTGCATTGGGTATGCTAGCAAGAGGTTACAGTTTGAATCCCTCCTGAACTGAGATCAAAGGTTGATCCGAACTCACAAAAACAGACAAGAGGGTTACCTTGTCTGTTACACTGTTCACAAGACTGCGCTCAGAGGTTGGCACTTTGGGAGTATGGGGCCTGATCTGCTGAGTGAATTTGTGACACCCTATACTAATCTAATGCATTTTTTCCCATATGCCTGTATTCCTTAAGCTTAGCCTTCGCTGCGTATGTGCCCAGGATTTGGAACTCTCTTCCAACTAGCAGTCACTCCTCTCCCTCGCACCAGAGCTTTAAAGCCTCCCTCTGGGGTTTTCTCAAAACAGCTGCCACCTGTCTCTGCACTAGACAAACCCTCTCAGCCTGAGATGCCCCAACTAACTGAGATGCTACCTAAACATTATGACTTGGGCAGAGCACAATTGTGCTCATACTCCTCCTGTTCTCACAGCATATATAAAAATGGACCATTTAGGCCCACCGGCAAAACAGGGTGAGCACTATAACTGTGCACTCCTTTCTCTCGCACTGGGCCCACTCTATCCCAGCTGTGCCTCCTCCTTATTATAACTGCTAGCCTTACAACTTGCTGCCTGGAGCGATGAATTCACACTGCACTTCTTCCTACTGACTGCAATGTTTAATACTGTATTGTAATACCTGTTTTTGGTATTGTTGTCTTACAATGTCCCTGTGTTCTGGTCACTTTATATTAACTCTTCACTACTATCTGCCTGATGAAACCTGATGCTTGTAAAGTCCCTGTTGTGCTAATTCTATGTAATGTAATCCTCCACTTGTATTTGCCTGATGTTCATGTATGTACCTTGTAATCTCCCGGGTCGCACCTGAAAATAGGCACTTGGCTGTCTAGTGTGCTTACCCGGTTAACAAAAGCAAACAAATAAACTATTTTCCATCCTCCCAAATTACACCTACACTCACGTACGTAACAAACAAGGTGGACCACACACAGCTGTTCACATTGAGTGGAAACACAGGCAGGGGGGGGGGGGTGGAATAAAAGAAAGATGTCAGGAAATATGTTTTTCGAGGAAAGGGCGGTACACAAGAGGAACAAACTTCCAGGGGAAGTAGTCTGCGCTAAATCAGTGGAGGGATTCAAATAAGAGTGGAACTGGTAAAGGTAGCAGGAAGAGTGGAAAAGGAATAAAGGAGTGAATGGCCACTAGAGGCATCACAATCTGCTTGGGCAGACAAAGGGCCACCCAGCCTTCTTCTAAAGTCAGCGTCTATATTTCTCATAGTAATACAGACTCCCAAGTACTGTATTATTACACTACTCAGAAGCTGGCCCGCCGGCACAGTGGTAGCGCTACCACTCGTGATGCCAGTGACCCAGGTTCGGAAACGAGCCTGAAGCGGAGGAGGACCAACCAGGGAGGAGGTTTGAGCGTCCGTGGGACAGCTCTCCTCCTCCTTCGGGAGGAGGGTGGGGTAGGGCTCAGTGCTTGACTGGCCTCTGGCAGAAGTTGGAGGCAAGACAACCCTGAGCTCAGGCCAAGGGGGGGGGGGATGCATGACAGATGTCTGAAGAAAACCGAAAAAATGGCCCCTGAGCTCTGGGATGATGGGGTGCCTGGAGTGCCCCGCACTGCACTACATCTCCCCCGCCCATCCTGTGGCCTGGCCTCCCGACAAAGTGATGGAAGTTCGAGGAAGGAGGCTCCCTCATCCCCACTTGGGGAGTAAAGCACTTCTACATGGGGGATGGCCCGAGGCACTGGTTCACGGGCACGTGGGGACACTAGCCTTGGGATGCCTTGGTGACTCCCAAAGGAGTCTGAGCTCAGGTGGCCTTGGGGGAGAGAATAAAATATGCAATAAGATAAAAATATACAGGTTACTCACCTGTAACAGGAGTTCTAGGAATGGTATATGTTGTTCATCCACACTTATTGGCAGGTTCCTTGCCGCTTTAAATCTTGCCGGAAGGTCTTCAAGCTGGCTCCTCCCACCCATCCGGGTGGTAAAACTCTCGCCCGCCCCATGACGCCAGATCTGGCCCGCTGGAAGCTCAGGATGTGCGCCGGCCGAGAGGTCAGGTCAGGTGATGAACAATACACCATTCCTAGAACTCCTGTTACAGGTGAGTAACCTGTATTTCTAGGGACATGGATATGTTGTTCATCCACACTGTCTGGCAGACTCTAGCAGTTCTCCGGGAGGAGGAGACAAGGCCACCCCAATACTTACTTGGGAAATAAGGACTGGAGAACCGAGGCCCAAAACCAGCATCCGGCATGGACTCAAGGTCGATGTGGTAATGGGTAATAAAGGTGTGTGCTGACTTGGTAGCAGCCCTCAGATTTCCTGGATAGGGACGCCCCTGAAGCAGCCAGCTACAGCAGTATGACGGTAGAATGAGCTCTTATCCTCTGGGAGGCTCCATGCCCGCCAACTTATAGCAGCAATCATGCAGGAGGTGACCCACCTGCCTATCGTCCGCTTGGCTGCAGGTCTGCCAGATGCGGCTTCAGCGTAGGTGACAAACAGCTGGCGAACCTCTCCCCGAATTTCAGCCTCGCGCTCCTTATAATAAGCGAGCGCCCTTCTAGGGTCCAGAGTATGGAACCTATATTCGGCCTCCGAGGTGTGATTGGGGTAGAACACCGGCAGAGTCAGCACCTGGTTAAGGTGAAACTCTGACACCACCTTCGGAAGGAATTTCGGGTGGGGGGCAGGACAACCTTGTCCCTGTGGAAGACCAGGTAAGGAGACTCGATGCAAAGCACCTGGAGCTCTCCCATCCTTCTGGCTGACGTGATAGCCACCAAGAAGGCGGTCTTCCACGACAGGTAGAGAGTTCACACCTGTGCACTGGTTCAATGGCTTGCCCATGAGCTTTGCCAGTACCAGCAGTAGATCCCACGGAGGTGGAGGTTCTTGCACCGGAGGAGATGTGATCAAGGCCTTGAAAAGCGCCACCACCTTTTCCAGCGCACGACTGCCTCCTGCCCGCGCCCGGTAAGCAGAGATGGCTGCCAGGTGCACCTTTAGGGTCGTCGACCTAAGCCCTTGATTAGAAAGGGACCGTAAATAGTCCAAAATGCTTGCCACAGAACAGGAGGAAGGGTCCAGGCCCTTGCCCTGACACCAAATGGAGAATCTCTTCCATTTGAAGGCGTAGCATTTTCTGGTCGACTCCTTACGGGACGCCTCAACCACATTGAGGACCTTGTCGGAAAGACCCAAGGCCTGGAACTCTAGCCGCTCAGGAACCAGGCCGTCAGGTGCAGGGATTGAAGGTCCGGATGGAACACCTTCCCTGATTGACTGAAAGCAGGTCCGGGTGAGCTGGAAGCTGCCTCGGGAGCCTGGAGCTGAGGCTGAGGAGATCTGGGTACCAGAACTGGCGGGGCCAGTCTGGGGCTATCAGGATCACGTGCGCCTTGTCCCTCCTTGCTTTGAGAAGCACCTTGTGAATCAAGGGAAATGGGGGAAAGGCGTAGAAGAGGCCCGGGGTCCACAGCCTCGATAAGGCATCCCCCTGCAGCGAGCCCTGCTGAGGGGGCCGGGCATGAAACAGCCTCAGCTTCACGTTCTCGCTGGAGGCAAACAGGTCCACCTGAGGTGTGCCCCAGTGGGAGAACAGATCTTGCACTACCACCGGCAGGAGAGACCACTCGTGAGATGCAGCCCTTATCCGGATCAGGGCATCGGCCAGGGTGTTGAAGGCTCCTGCCACATGAATGGCTAGGAGATCCGCCTCCAGGCTGCGCACGAGTGACCAAATGCGGAGAGCTTCCTTGCATAGAAGCATGGAGCGCGTCCCGCCCTGGCGGTTCAGGTAGCACATGGTCTTGGTATTGTCCGTCTGGACTCGGACCACTTGACCCTGGAAAAACGGAGCAAAGGCGGTGAGAGCTAGGCGGACCGCTCAGAGCTCCAGCAGGTTGATGTGGCATCGGGACTCCCGCGGGGACCAGAGGCCGTGCACTCGGTGTTCCCCCAGATGGGCACCCCAACCCATCAGAGAGGCGTCGGTCGATAGAGAGACCGTCGGCTCGGGGCGGACAAACGGGATGCCCTCCTGCAGATGAAATGGAACGGTCCACCACTGGAGAGCGCTCCACATCTCCTGGGTCACTATCACTAGCTGGTCCAAAGGATCACAGCGTTGTGACCACTGGCTGGCCAGTCCCCACTGAAGGGGGCGCATGTGCCAGCGTGCCCAACGGACCATGCTGGTACAGGCCGCCATGAGACCCAGAAGGCGCAGGAAGTCCCGGGCAGGGCGTGATTGCCCAACCAGAAATGATTGGGCAAAGGAGGTAAGAACCTCGGCCCTGTCCGCCGGGGAGCCGTGCTCTGGCTCGAAGAGAGTCGAGCTCTGCCCCGATGAAAAGAATCACCTGCTTCGGCTCGAGTTCCGACTTGGCCTCGTTGATGAGAAGGCCGACTTGAGTGCAAACCTGGAGGGCCAGATTTCTGGACCGCTCCACCTCCCGTCTGGAGGGGGCTGCTATCAGCCAATCGTCCAGGTAAGGGTACACCCGGACCCCTCGGCGCCGCAGGAATGCTGTCACCACTGCCATGCATTTGGTGAAGACACTGGGAGCTGGAGATAAGCCGAAGGGCATGGCTCGGAACTCGAAGAGGGATCCCTCC
Organism: Neoceratodus forsteri; assembly: GCA_016271365.2. Taxonomy (NCBI): domain Eukaryota; kingdom Metazoa; phylum Chordata; order Ceratodontiformes; family Ceratodontidae; genus Neoceratodus; species Neoceratodus forsteri. Next base: position 655,182,919 of record CM057455.1, on the reverse strand, counting down.
GCTCGAAAGCGGAGGAATCTCCGATGTGACGGACGGATAGGGATGTGAAAGAACGCGTCCTGTAGGTCCAGAGAGCAGAACCACACTCCATGTTCCAGAGATGGTATTATCTGCGCCAGAGTGACCATCCTGAAGGTTCGAGACCTTAGGAACTTGTTCAGGTCGTGTAGGTCGAGAATGGGGCGCCAGCCCCCCCGTCCGTTTCGGAACCAGGAAATACCTGGACACGAACCCCGGGTCTGAAGGGGGGTCCTCTACCTCCGTGATCACCTCCTTTTGGAGGAGGAGAGCGATGTCGGCTCGGCGAGCCACCAGTGAGGCTGCGGACCCCGAGGTGCGACGGCTCTGAAGGGCGGGGCCTGCTCGAATTCCAGAGGTAGGCCTTTTCCCACCACCTCCAGTACCCACCTGTCCGTGGTAACAGCGGACGAGGCGGAAAGGAAGTGTCTGAGCCGTCCCCCCACGGGGGGAACCAGGGGTGAGGTGACGGGGATGGGGGCGGCACCCCTCAGCCCGTCACTGGGCAGGCTTGGCGGAGGGACTGGCCGAGGGACCTCCTGGGCCTTTACCTCCCTGCTTCCTGCTGGAGGAAGCCGACGGCTTGGGCTTGGGATACCAAGGTCGAGCCTGCTGGCCCTGACGTTGCTGGGCCGGGCGCGTCGCAGGAGCAGAAGGACGAAAGGGCTTAGGCTGTGGCTTGCGGCCTTTGTCCTTCTGAGCGGAAGAGACAGAGTCCAAGGTAGCACTGGACTTCTCGATCCTCTGCAGGTGACCTTCCACCCCAGGGCCGAAGAGGTCAGTCCCCAAAAAGGGAACATCCGCCAACTTGTGCTGGGTATCCGAGGTAAAGGTGGATATCCTCAGCCAAGCCCGACAACGCATGGCCACTGCGGCCGCCACAGACCTGGCACATGAGTCCCTGATGTCTAACGCAGTCTGGAGCTACTGTTTAGCCACTGCCCTGGTCCCGCACCTGCCTGACCGTAGTCTGCAGATCTCCGGGAAGATGAGGGACCACCTCATCCAGGGAGCCCAACAGGGCGTGAGAAAAATGTGCCATGAGGACGGCCGAACTGGCCTGACGAAGGCCGAGAGAGGACGCAGCATAGACTTTTCGCCTGGCATAATCCAATTTCTTGGATTCCTTGTCGGGAGGTTTGTCCACATCCCTGATGTTCCCGGCACGCCGGAAAACGCTGTCGGTAACCAACCCCTCGGCCGAGGGGTGTTCCGAAACCGAAAAACCGGACAGGGAACCGGTAGGGACCGCATACTTCCTGGCCAACCTGGCCGAGGCGCAAGGAAGCAGGATGCTGCCAAAGTTCCAAGGCCGACCCACTATGGCTTTGGCCACCGGAAAGGCCTCCATAGGAGAATCCTCGTCCAGAATCTCCATGAGGGGATACCTGGCCTGCTTAGAAACGGGTTCGAGCTTCATCCCGTGGACTCTGGAGCTGAGTCCACAACCCTAAGAAGGACGAAGGGCTATCGTCCATTGACTGCCCTCCCGAGGACTCCAAGTCCATGCGCTTGGAGAAGAGGGAGGAACCATCATCGGACTCAGAAGAGTCCTCAAAGAGCTGCCTCGGCCCTGAGCCACCCTCCACCTGCCGAGGTTTATCGGGAGTGAGGGTGACAGACAGCCTATGGGGCAAACCCAAAGCCAACCGAGAATTTTTGGTCGGAGCCCCAACTAATGGCTGTGGAGGCGGAGGTTCCACCAGAATCGGTGGGGCAGCTGGAACTGGCCGAACAACCGGCCTGAGAACAGGTTCCTCGACTACAACGAGATGTTGTTTCGGCTGCTCAGGTGACAGCCACTTAATGGCCGGGGAAGACGACTGGGTCGGCTTATTCCCGGTCAAAAGGAGCTGTTGCCACATAAGTTCCTCGTACCTCCGATGCAACTTGCGCCGAAGCCTCCCCTCGTCCGAGGAAGAGAGAGCGGCGCCTGCTTGCCGCGGTGCCGAGACCGAGACCCGCCATGGCGGCAGGATCGGTTGACCGCGAGGATGTCCGAGACCGAGTCTCGACTAGGGCCGAGGAGGCGAGGAGAAGTGCCGAAATCGCACCCTCGCCTGGACGATCCCACTGAAGGCTCCGGAACCGAGGCACAGACAAGTCGACAGGATCCTCAACTCTCCACCGGGAGAGGGATTCTCAGCTTCTCCAGCCGACAACTCGTCTAACGGGTCGAGAAAAATCTCGACCGCCGCCGACAGGAGTCTCGGTCAACTGGCCTGACGGGACACCGTGAAGCCAGTGGCCAAAGCTGAGGGTCGACCGGGTTAGACCGTCGAAGGCGAGGGGATCTTTCCCGCCCTGAGCCGCCGACGGAGAACTTACTTTTGCTCTTTTGGACCTGGAAAGGTCCTGAAGAAGTTGGACCTCGCCTTTGGTCGAGAGGGTCAAACAAAGCTCCTTAAAAGAAGCCGAGCACGAGGCACTGAGAGAGAGCGGACAAATGCCGCAGCCGAGGTAGAAGCGCCCGCGACTGCCTCCTCTTCGAGGGCATCATCTGCTCTAGCTGATCCGCGAGCCTCGCCGCAGACACCGCCAATCGGGCCTCCTTAGATTTCACCGTGAATTTTTCTCGGGCGCCCAGTTGTAATCGGGCAGCACGGCTCCTTGGCGACGAGGTTTAAAAGGAAGAGCACAAGTCGCAGGCCTGCAGGTCGTGCTCATGGCCCAGGCAGTAGACGCACGGAGTGCGGATCCGCTCCTAGACATCTTCTGCCCGCAAGGGCACCTCCAAACCGGAGTCGATTTGTCCATCGTAGCCGCGAGGAGAAGAAGACCAAGTCTTTTTAGCAAAAACTTTTAATTTCGAACTTTTCAAGAATTAGGAACCTAGTCTTAATCGCAACGCTGCTAAGGAGGGAACCTGAGCTTCCAAGCAGTAAGGAAGATCTGGCGCCATGGGGCGGAGCCGAGAGTTCTACCACCCGGGTGGGTGGGAGGAGCCAGCTTGAAGACCTTCCGGCAAGATTTAAAGCGGCAAGGAACCTGCCAATAAGTGTGGATGAACAACATATCCATGTCCCTAGAAAAAAAGTTACTGCATCGCAGAATATATTACATATGTAATACATACATATATTTGCTACAAACCAGTTGTTAGTGGTGTTGGCAGTTGTGCAATTATCATAGTTAGAAACATAGAAACATAGAATTTGACGGCAGATAAGGACCGTTTGGCCCACCCAGTCTGCCCATTTCCCTACCTACTGGATAAGCTGCAGATCCTAGTTAACCAGCAGCCTACTTCTTCTTACCCCCACCCCCCAGAATTGCCTTATGACTGTCATATGCATGCTTGAATTCCACCACTGATTTTGACTCCACAACCTCCTCCGGAAGGCCGTTCCATGCATCCACAACCCTCTCTGTGAAAAAATACTTCCTTAAATTACCTCTGAGCCATTTTGTCTGAACATGCTGTAGCTGTGTATGAAGGGACTCAAATTTATGTGCAGCAATACAACGCTTTTGTATGCAACATCTGTAATAACTCTACTGCTGTAATGTCCTCTAGAACTATCTTGAAAATAGGTTTATTTCAAGGGGTCTTCAAAGCAGCACTGCCACTAAACTGTTGTTCAAAAGCTAGTGTCAAGCTACAGTTGAAGCAACAGTGCAATGAAACTAGGCAATACACTAAACCCTACTTTTTTGTTACTATAAAAAATTCCAAGCATCTTCCTATTTTATCTGGGGGTATACTTTTCTAATTCTGCCAAAATCTGAGTGTTTTATAAATATTTTAATTTCAGTATTTTCGCACACAAAGATGGCCACCACATTTTCCTTGGAAGCACTGCAGACCTGTTGTTGAATCTCCTTTTTCAGATGCTTCATATGCTTTGCTAAAAAGTATATTTGCAGTTGGCCCGGTGGCACTGAGGGGTGAGGCCCTGGATGCCTTACCTCGCGTCCCAGGTTAGGGATGAACCCATTCGGGAGGAGACCAGCAGGCGGGGGACTGAGCAGCCAGCAACTCTCCTCTCCTGTGGAGGACTCTATTGCCAACCCAAGTTCCACTGCCCCCTGATGGAGGTCCACGGGCAGTGCAGGCAACAAGCAGTGGAAGGGCACCCCGGTACCGCGGCATGCACGTGCCTTCACATGCAAGTGGCCGGGACAGAGTTGGGAGAAAACAGGGGTAAAATTTGGGATAAAATAAATATGTGTGTGCAAAAAGCTGCATTAAAGCAACATTTAGGGTTCAGGCTAAAATGAAAAAAGTAGGGAAATGTGGTTGTATGGTTTCCGATCCTAAACCCCCAGCCCTAAAACAAATCAGGGGTCCAGTGCTCCTTGGGGGACAGTAAAACAGTGATAGTAGATTGGCATTTATCTTATTTATCATTTATAGGTGGGCCAAGTGGTCCTTATCTGCCGTCAAATTCTATGCTTCTATTTCATAACTGGCATTTTTTATATATATACACAAGCTGACAAAATCTTAAGCAGCCATGCGTCTGATGGCCACATCCATTCATGCACAGTTCCTTTGCTCCACTTTTTTTTTTTTTTTTTTTTTTTTTTTTAGTATGCTTTGTAGTCACCCCCAGGCTGGTCCACATTGGCCCAACCTCTGCCCCAGCCCCAGCCCCATCCCCAGGACTTACCATTCCCAGTGTTCCGCCCAGCTTACCCCCCCCCAAAGGGTGGGGCCTCCGGGAGGATTGCTGACCCTCCACTGGCACCTGAGGACTGGTGTTCAGGAAGCACTTCCTGGTGTTTCTCTCTCCCTCCCCGGGCTTACCCACAGGGTGGGGCTGCACCGAGGTGGGCTAGCTGACTCCCCAATTAGAACCTGAGGCTCGCTTGTTCGGGAGCACCATGGGGTGATAATGTGGGACCTGCGGGATGAAGAAGAGGCATACTGCACTGAGAGGGATCGGATGCATTTTAGTTCACGCTATTCCTACTGCAAATGATAAAAATCACATTACCTGATGTATTGATGCAAATAATACAAAAGGTCAAGTGAGGATTTTTACTGTTGTTAAGTAAAAAGGCACAGATTAGATGGCAGAGTACAGCACACTACAGAGGTAGAGATATCTGCACTGCTTTGTTTCTGAAGTCCTGCTGAAGCACTCTTTTCATTGATGTCACCATGGCAGCCATTCCAGGGAGAGATGGAGGGAAATGTGACTCAGGAGAGGCAGTTTGCAGTTTTCAAATGCTACGGAACAGCACAAAATCTCATTAAATAAATGCGGTTTCAGCATTAATGTAAACAACTGCCTTTGCTTTAAAAGACTATGAAGCTATTTTTTGAAATTTCAATCTGCTAAAAATGAGGGTTTAGGAGTCCTTTAAGACCCCAGAGTGGAACTGGCATTTGTCTGTAAAGGCAGCCCCTCACTCAATGGTCATCATATCCCGAAGGATGGGGAGGCTGCAGTGACCCAGATCATTAGGGACTAACACAAGGGAAACAAAACAGAAAAAATAAATAAGTGCTACACTCCTTAAATGAGAAATATTTAAAAAAGTGACACAGGTATTCACTATTTAAAAAAATATGTTGCCTTTCTTCGGGCTAGAATTCTTTACCTGCCTGCTGTACAAAAAGAGCAGTCCCTCAGAGCCAGTACAGACAGATGTTACAACTTGGCATTTCTCGGATTGAGATTTTTAGACAAGCTAGTCAGCCACCCTCCACAATCTGAAATAAGTCGTTTATAGCAAGTCAAAGTTGTACACATTTCATTAAACAAACAAGCAAAAAAAACCTACAGAATCTAATATAGATCTGAAAAGAGCAAGCTTCCTCCTTATATCTCCCGATACGTGGAATCAAGTTTCTCAGTCACTCCCCACAGTACTTCATGACCCGAGGATACTTTGCTAGCAATCAACTGCAGGTTAATAGCAAAGGGGAGAAGCACTTCCATCCACCAATGTGTCAGCAAACCCACAAGCGGAGAAATGTGACCCGCTTGTATTGAATCAAGAGCTTTAATTATAGGTTTTGTTTGGGGAGAAATAACAATTTGAATCCAAGATAATTCGCAAGACATTTATGTTTGCGGCCAATATCTAAGCCTAGGGTTAGCATGTGTTAATGGTTTCTCTACAACAGTCTTAATCATGATGGAAGATGTCAGCAGGAGGAACCACAAACTATCACATATCTCTAAATGCTCACATAATCCTGGGAAGCTAAACAAATTAATTCCGAATGATCATCGCTGCAGTTCCCTACCTGTACCAGTAGGTGGTGAAAGAGCACATGCTGATGAGATTGATGAGGTTGGTTGCATATCTACAGTCCTGGTTGGCAACAAGGTCAAACTCAAGATAGTCGCAAAGGAACTGCTGAAATGTGCTAGCAACAGATATGTATCTTAGGAGTTTCCCTTTGCCTGCTGTTCACAGGTTCACTCTGCAATTTTGTTGTCAACAAGGGGAACTTCGGTCACAGCCACTGGCAGCAATAAGAAAAAAATCTCAGGTTTTTTTTTTTTTTTTTTTCCTTTGTAACAAGAGGAACTCAAAACTCAGTTTTAGTGATAGGCTTAGTGTTTTTTAAACATGGATTAAAAAGGCACACTGGTGTGAAAAATGAGGGTCAAAACAGGAACCTACAGAGTCACAACCAAATGAGATCACAAATCTCCACAGCATGGTACCAGACAACTGTCTGAAAAATTACCTCTTTACAGTCACTTTTGCTTCGCTATGGACACACTGACAAGGGGAGGTGGGGAGTCATTTTGTAGAGGTTGCAACTTTTACCCTTTTGGTGCATGTTAGCTTAGCACTGTGCTTGCTCTGTTCCCCTTAAAGGGGCAGTGTCAGCTTTGGTGTACAATTTCTGGTCATCCGTGTCCAGTTTCCCTTTAGGCACAGGCTTAGCCAACTAGGTCTATAAAATGCCACAACATACAAAATAAGACTACATTTGTACTCCCATTTTAGCATTTTTTCTTCTTATATTCCGACCGACAAATTCAGTTGCTATGCGGAAGCATGTCACCACAATGAATGTGCATCTCTAATCGTGCAGTCACTGAGCCTCAACTTGTGCATAAAGAATGACAATATATTTCAAGGTGCATATCTAACAAAGGCTGGTATTCGACAGAGGTTTTAGTTCTGAACAGCAGCATGTTGTTCCCTAACAAAAGTGAGCATTGACAGTGGTAATATTTTATTTTGAAAAATGGAGCCAAGATCCTGCGCCTGTGCATCAGCGCACATGGTGATAAACATGCACAGAATCACAGCTCTGCTTTTCAAAATTAAATATCACTGTCAGTGCTCGCTTTTACTAACATACTAAAAAGCCAGCGTAATAGGCCTAATGGTCTGTCGTGTCTGCTCGGTAGCCAGCCACCTAATTGGTGCTTGCTTCCTCCCCCAGCCCCTGAGAGGTCTCCTTGGCTTTAGTTTCCTTTGTACCTGTACCACCCCTTTTGAAGCCCTCCACTGTGCCCTCCTCCACCAGCCTCCCGTTAGCGCATTCCATGGCTCCACCACCCTCTCAGTGAAATGATACCTCATTCCCCCTGTAATTCCCCCCTCCAGCTTCCACTCATTGCCCCTAGTTGTTCCCCTTCTTTAGCCTACAACAGCTCCTTGGTTCCGCTCTCAGTTATTCCTTTTACATACTCGAAGACTCCTATCATGTCTCCCCTGTGCCCCTTCTCCTCCAGTGTGTATATCCCAAGCTCTTCCAGTCTCTCCTCAAAGGGCTTCCCCTCCATTCCCTGAATCATCCTGGTCGCTCTCCTCTGGACTCTCTCCAGCAGCGTCATGTCCTTCTTCAGATGAGGTCTCCAGAACTGTACACAGTACTCGAGTTGCGGCCTGACCAAGGCATTATATAGAGGGAGGATCACCTCCCTCCTCCTGGACGTAATTCCCCTGGCTATGCAGCCCAGTATCCTGTTTGCTTTGGCTGCGGTTCTTCTACAATTTTTAGAATTATTCATTTTGACGTCTACCACCATCCCTAAATCGCGCTCACCCAATGTGGCTTGCAGTGTGACCCCCCCCCCACACCGGGTGTAAACATGGCCCAGATTTCTAACCCCCAAATGAAGTACCTTACATTTCCCGGCATTAAATTTTAATCCCCACCTCCTTGACCACCCCTCCAGGGTATCCAGATCCCCCTGGACTGTCTGTCTCGCTTCTTCCCAGTCCACCAGTGCTTCCAGTTTGGAATCGTCTGCAAAGAAACTCAGCCTACTCCTAACCCCCCTTCCTATATCAGAGACATAGGCATTGAACAGGAGTGGCCTCAATACTGAACCTTGGTGGACTCCACTGATTACCTTCCTAGGGGAAGAGACAATCCCACCAACCATTACCCTCTGTATTCGCTCCGAAAGCCAATTTTCAACCCACTTGAGCTCCTGTCCTCCCACCCCATCTCCCCCAGCTTTGCTATCTGCCCGTTATGGGGTAATGAATCAAACACTTTGCTAAAATCCAGGTATAGGACATCGACCGGCCTATGTCTGCCCAAGGCCCCCCTTCATCTAATCATAAAAACTCTACGAGGTTGGACTGACATGATCTCCCTGAAACAAAGCCATACTGTTCATCATCCCAGTGCCCTAACCTTTTCAGCTGCCTCCCAAGCCTCTCCTTGATAAAGCCCTCCATTACTTTGCCTACCACAGACGTTAGGCTGACAGGCCTATAATTCCCCATCTCCTCCCTAGACCCCCCCCCCTTTATGGATAGGCACTATATAAGCCACCCTCCAGTCTTGGGGCACCCATCCTGTCTGCACAGAGGTGTTAAAGAGTGCAGCCAGTGGAACTGCCAGCTCCTCCACCAGTTCCTTCATAGCCCATCCAGCCCTGGCGCCTTATCAGTTTTTAGCTTCCGAAGGGCCTCCCTCACCCAGTCAGGCTCCACTGACAGGGCTTGCAATTCAGTGATACGTCTGGCAGAAGTAACAACCACCCTAAACACAGTTTTTCAAGTCAAGTACTTGAGCTCTGCTGAGGACATAGGCTCGAAGGGGGGTTGCATCAGCTGAGCAATACAAATACTCAAATCCCAGGCAGGAGCAGGATCCCTAAAAGGGGGATTGGTATGAAGCAATCCTTTGAAAAATTTACAGAATACAGGGTGAGATGACAGAGGAAGATTTCCCCACTGACAGGAAAGCAGAAATAGCTGACAAATGAACTTTGAGAGTAGCTGGTTTGAGGCCTAGGCCATTCAGATAAACCATGTAATCCAGAACTGTAGACAAGTCAGCAGTGTCTGGGGAAATGTGTTTCTTGGAACACCAAATACTGAAACTTTTCCATTTGGAGTTGTAGGTTTTTCTTGCGGCATGCTTTCGAGAAGCCTTGAGGATCTCCAGAACCCCTTGGGACAGATGTAAATCTGCACACTCTAAGTCTTCAAGAGCCATGACATGAGATTGGGTGACTGGAGATTGGGGTAACAAATCCTCCACTGAGAGGAGGTTAGCAGATTGTAATTCCTCGGAAGAGACAGGGAAGATGGACTGCTAAGGACAGCAACAGTGGGTACCAAGGCTGCCTGGCCCAGTCTGGAGCAATCAGAATCACTTTGCATGGTTATGACCTTACCTTGACTAGACCCTTGAACAATAGAGGAAAAGGAGGGAAGGCATACAGAAACTTCCCTTCCCAGTTCAAAATCAGAGCATCCAGAGGGACTGAACCCAAGACTGGTGGTCTGCAACAAAACAGAGGAAGTTGGTGATTATCTGGGGCTGCAAAAAGATCCATCTCCGGAGTGCCCCACCTTGAGAAGATCACCTTCAACATCAAAGGATCCAGACACCATTCGTGATGGCCCTGGGAAATCCTGCTCAATGCATCCGCTATCACATTGTCCTTTCCTGGGAGGCAGACCGCTACTAGAGAGGTCTGCAGGGAATGAGCCAAGGACCATACTTTCATGGCCTCCGTGCACAAGGCCGTGGACCGATTGCCTCCCTTCTTGTTGACATACCACATGGTGGTAGTGTTGTCCGTCCTGACCTGAACCACCTTGTTCTGTACTGACTGAGAGAAAGCTTGTAGGGCAAGAAGTACTGACCTGAGCTCTAGAAGGCTGATGTGAAGAAGGGGTTCCTAAGGGGACCACAGTCCCTGGGCCGTAAGAGCCCCCAGATGGGCTCCCCACCCCAAAAGGGAAGCATCTGTGGTAAGAACCACAGAGTGAGTCTGAGAGACAAATGGAACACCTTGCCTCAGATTGTCCAGGTCCTGCCACCACTGAAAGGCCTATATTAAGGTCAGAGTAACAAGAACTAGCTTGGTAAGAGGATCTTTCCTTTGGGACCAAAAGGTTCTCAGATGGAACTGAATATCCCTCATCTGAAACCTGGCCCCTTGGACCACTGCTGTGGAAGCTGCCATGTGGCCCAGAAGCTGCAGAAAATGCCTTGCTGGTCGAGAAACCAAAGGGAGAAAGGAAGAGGCCAGCTGAGAGATGGCTTTTGTCCTTTCCAAAGGAAGGAAGGCTCTTGCCTTGAGGATGTCCAGCTCTGCTCCTATAAAAGTGAGGAGCTGTACTAGTTCGAGAACGGACTTGGAAAGATTGGGAAGGAACCCCAGGGAAGTGAGAACTTTCTGGGTAACCTGCATATCTCACTTGACTTGTTCTGAAGAGTGGCCCACCAGAAGCCAATCGCCCAGGTATGGAACAATAGAGATCCTTTTCCTTCATAGAAAGGCCACTACTACTGCTAGGCACTTTGTAAACACCCTTGGAGATGAGGTTAGACCGAAGGGCATTGCTCTGAATTGATAATGGCCTGAAGGCAATTCAAACCTGAGGTACTTTCTGTGGGAGCACCTGATGGGAATGTGAAAACAGGCATCCTTGAGGTCCAGGAAGGCTAGCCAGTCTCCTGGCCTCAGAGAGGGAAGAACTGTTCCCAGAGTCACCATCTTGAATTTTGGCTTTACTAGGTGCTTGTTTAAGTATCTTAGATCTATGATGGGTCACCACTCCCCTGTTTTTTTTGGGGTAAGGAAGTACCTGGAGTACAGACCTTTTCTCCTGTATGGAGTAGGAACTCTCTCTATGGCCTTTAAATCCAGTAGAGACAAAACCTCTGCCTCTAGAGCAAGGGTTTCTGAAGTATTTCGCAGGTGGAAAGGATCTGGGTCTCAGTTTCAGAAAACTTTTGAAACTGAGAACCAGCCCCTGGCTTACAACCTCCAGGACTCACTTGTCTGAGGTAACAGACATCCAGTCCTGGACAAAGTAAGCCAGCCTGCCTCCTACTGGAATGGGGGAGTCGACCCAGGCTGACACATCAGGGTGTCTGCTTGGCAGGAGCCTTAGGCTGAGTGGTGGATGCAGCCCTGCTTATCCCCCTTCTGCCTCTCCCTCTGAAGAACCCCCTCTGAGAAAAGGAAGGGAAGGCCTGTGCCTGCCCCTAGCTTGCTGCCTCTGAGGAGTTGCCTGCCTCTCCTTGGCCTGGGCACTCCTATAAGTGGTCCTGTACTCATCCATTTTCTTCATGTAATTCTCTGTCTGCTCCCCAAACAGAGAATTACCCACTAAAGGGAAATCCACAGCCTTAACCTGGGTGTCCTGCGAAAGGCTAGTACATCTGAGCCAGGCCATTCTCCGAAGAGCCACAGATGTAGCCATGACTCTTGATGACACATCATTGGAGTCAACAGCAGCATGGAATTACACCTTGATGCCTCAATCCCATCAGCAGCCACCCCCTCCAGCTCCTTGGCTAGCTAGGGGGAGGCCTGTTTAGCCAGTGCCAGTAGTGTCCCATCTGGACTTCTGGTACCTGGCTGTACAGGCCATATAATTAGCCTGCCTGAGTCCCAAAGATGATGCCAAGTACTGTTTCTTTGCCATGGCATCTATCTTCCTGGAATCTTTGTCTGGGGGGGGGGTGTGAAGCCAAGGAGATGTTTGCCTCGTCACAGGCAGCTGCCTGCACTACCCCAACATGACTGCATTGTTGGTAAAGAAATTCTATATCTGAGCCTGACAAGGTGTACCTCTTGTCCATTCTTTTGTCAACAGGAGGTACAGAGCTGGGAGACCTAAGAATTTTTTGTATCCGTTTCCCAAATGACCTATGAAGGGGAACAGACAGTCTCTTAGACTCTGGGATGTCCATCATCTCTATGAAGTCAGGCTCCTCTTGATCCTCTACAGCCTCCTCAATAGGAAGCTGGAGGGTTTGAGCCACTTTTCTGTAGAACAGAAAGTGGGAAGGGGACACAGAAAGTCTAGGTGGGGAAACACCAGAAGGTCTGTCTGGGGAGATGTCCGGTTCCACAGGCACATCCAGACTTTCGCCATCGTAATCATCCTCTTCAAAATCCCCCTCCTCATCAAACTCCGGTTCGTAAAAATCTTCAGGGGAATGATCCTGAACCGGGGGAACAGACCAAACCGAACCTCTGCCAGAAGGCGCCAAATCTGTCGGAACCGGATGAAGCGATTCCACAATCCGAATTGCTTTGGCTATTTCTTCGGTGGTTGGGACATGCAGCTCTGGATCTGAATCGGCCGATTTATCCTTTCGTTTTCTTTTTGTAGGAACCGATCCCTCAGGATCGGCTCTCCTCTTGCCCGAAGAAGTATTGCCCTGGTCAGGGGCACTCCTTCTGGTTCGGTAGGAACCGAACCGGGCTGGCCTTCTGGGTCAGCGGATTTCTCGACCTCCTTATCCCCAAGTTTACCTAACCTTTTCTCCAGGATAGACTTAGGGAAATTCTTACAAATTTCGCAGTCTGAATCGAGGTGGACAAACCCCAGAGAGTAAACACAGGTGGTGTGGGGATCGGCCTTAGCAAAGACCTCCCCACACACACTGCAGTGTTGAAACCCAGTGGGCCCGTTTTTTTTCTTGGGTTTCTCAGACATGGCCAACCTAACCAAGTTACTCTTTAAATGGCAACTGCCAGGCAAGACTCCCCTATCGGTTTCACACTGTGTCGTGGGTGATGGAAAAAAAAAAACACTAAAATTCGTTTTTTAAACCGATACAGACCGGTAACCACACACTTTTTCTTTTTCAAGATCTTACTACAAGGTCGGTTCAGCCGAACCGATCAGAAAAATTTCACAACTTCCACACAACAGCTACTAATCTAAGTACTTACGGTACGACAAAGTCTCGAACCGAAAAATGGAATGAAAATCGGACTAAAACCGAAACTTTAACCGCGATAGAACAGAGCAGAAGGAGAAATCTCCAGAGTGACTGTTCAGTGAGGCGGAGTAAAGAATCTGACAGTTTGGTTTCAAAAGGACACAGAGTTTTCAACAGAGCTCGAGCCCAACGTTCTATGCCAGGCATAGAATTTAACCCTTCACTCTCCTGGGCAGTTCAAGAGCTGGAGCCAACTGCAAATTGTCAGAATACAGCAAGACTTCATGTTTGAAAAGGGACAAGAAGGAAGGGATTGCTAGGCTTAAGAAAGGGGTGGAGGATAATGGAGGGAAAAGCACAGATACTAAATGAATACTTCTGTTCAGTCTTCACCAGGGAGGACATATGGACCACTGCTTTCAGGAGGGAAAAAGAGGAGCGGGGTGGAGTGGAACACAGATGGAATGATAGAGGGGCTGCTGGCATTGAAGGTGGACAAATCACCAGGGCCACTGGCAGACCTATTTAGTAGTTCACTGGACTCAGGCATGGTACCAAAGGACTGGAGAAAAGCACATGTAGTGCCCCTCCACAAAAGCAGTCCCAAAGATGACCCAGGGAATTAAAGACCAGTCAGTCTGACCTCCATTTGTGGGCAAGCTCACGGAGACCATACTAAAGGAAGTGTTGGTGGAATATCTAGAGGAGCATGGTCTCATGGGGGAGAGATTGTTAAACGAGTCTGACTGACTACTTTGACTATGTCACCAAGACGGGTAGACAGGGGCCAAGTGGTAGACATCCTCGATCTTGATTTCAGCAAGGCCTTTGACTCTGTGCCCCACAAAAGGTTGATCAGGAAAGTTGGTGGATCTTGGAGTTGGGGAAAAGATGGCCAGATGGGTGAAAAACTGGCTGAGGGATAGAATCCAGAGGGTGGATGTGGGGGGAGAGTTATCTGGCACCAGACAGGTAACCAGTGGGGTCCTGCAGTGCTCGGTGTTGTTCAATGGCTTCATCAATGACACTGGAGATGGCATTAAGGGTAAAATGTGCCTATCCGCGGATGACACCATGCTCTGTGGGAGAGTGGACACAGCTGAAGGGACACAGGACCTACAGAATGATCTGGAAAAGCTGGGGAGGTGGTCCAGTATCTGGCAGCTTGGTTTCAATGCCAAGAAATGCAAAGTTATGCATACTGGAGCCAAGAATCCCAGGACAGAGTACTACCTGGGTAGAGTCAGAGTATCTGCATCAGAGGAGGAGAAGGACCTGGGAGTGATGATTATTAGTGACCTGAAGCACTCCACATGCAGTGCAAGAAAGCAGCAGCAAAGGCAAACAAGATGCAGGATGCATATCTGGGGATCAGTAGTAGGAGAGTGGAGGTTATACTGCCCTTGTACAGGTCACTGGTAAGGCTGCAACTAGAGTATGGAGTTTGGTACTGGTGCCCACACCTCAAAAAGGACATTAACCTGCTGGAGAAGGTCCAGAGGAGGGCTACAAAGATGATAGCTGGTCAGCAGGGTAAGGCATATGAGGAGAGATTGATGGCACTGAACATGTACTCCCTGGAAGACAGGACAGAGAGAGGGGAATATGGTTGGGACCTTCAAGTACTTGAAAGGTATAAATAAGGTTGATAAGAAGAGTCTCTCTAAGCTGAGTGGCAACCATAACATGAGGGAGAACAGTCTTAAGTTGAAGGGTGGGAGGTTTAGGAGGGAGGTCAGGAAGCACTTCTCAGAGAGGGTGGTGGCCATTTGGAATGTACTGCCGGAAGAGGTCATCTCGTTTAAGACAGTGGGCAATTTTAAGAGAGGCTGGGATAGGCATGGGGGAAGGTAAAGATCATGGGAAGGGAGGATGTGATGAGTAGGGAGGGCAGGGACATTAAGTCAAGCTGTGGACCCTGCAATTCAAGCAGACTTGATAGTCCACATGGCGTTCTTCTGCTGGCTTCTTCGTATGTTCGTATGAGCTAGCCAAGTTTGTGCCTAAAGGGAAACTGGTCATAGATGACCAGAAACTGAACACCAACGCTGACATTGTCCCTTTAATTGCCCATGTCCACTTCTGCAAGGCATAAATTAGGTGTGAAAACTTGATTAGCAGTATTGTCTGATCAAAAACAATTTTACCGACCAGCCTGGTTTGAGGAGTAAATCTCTAAATGGTTAGTTTTATCTTTAGCTTTGTACTTACACAACTGGATGTTCCTCGTTTTGCCAACAAGCTGTATCTCTGGAACGTGACAATTTGCCCTGTATTTTACTTAACTGTAGCATCTACTGTAATTCTGTTGTATCATTTGTTGTAAAACTTGCAACTCTGATGTGTAAAAGAGCACTTGTGCTCAAAGATGTCATCTGAGTCTTTTAATGAATAAATAAATATGATGGCCTCACAGGCATGCGCATGCACACACACCGCCCCCACCCATCCTTATCTATTCTTGCATAAATTAACGGACCAAGGTAGGTGAATGACACCTACTGAGTCAAGACACAACTTACATGACCTGAACATTCCAGTCACTGCAGGTTCTGTGTTTAACTGAACATCATTCACCCGA
Organism: Neoceratodus forsteri; assembly: GCA_016271365.2. NCBI lineage: Eukaryota > Metazoa > Chordata > Ceratodontiformes > Ceratodontidae > Neoceratodus > Neoceratodus forsteri. The sequence goes on along the minus strand of CM057455.1, from coordinate 655,167,242 downwards.
ACAAGAGATCACCCATGTGGGCCCAAAGACTTGTACACTGCAACTTACACTTAGAACCAAGCACTTCACCAGCTTTTATTTATGTATTAAAAGATTCAGATGATACCTTTGAGCACCAGGGAGACAACCTATTACCAGAAGAATAAGAAGAAGAAGGGGAGAGCAGTGGACATGGCCTATCTGGACTTCAGCAAGGCCTTTGACACTGTGCCACATAGAAGACTATTGCACAAACTGGGGAATATGGGTGTGGGCAGGACAGTAGTGCGGTGGGTTGGTAACTGGCTGGGCAGCAGGACACAGAGGGTGGTGGTAAATGGCTGTCACTCCACGAGGGAAGAGTGACCAGTGGGGTACCACAGGGATCAGTGCTGGACCAGTACTATTCAACATCTTCATCAGTGACATTATGAGACCTAGAAGGCAGAATTTCACTGTTCGCTGATGACACAAAGCTCTGTAACAGAGTAGACACACCAGAGGGTGTAGACAGAATGAGAAGGGACCTGCAGAAACTTGAAGAATGGTCAGGGGTTTGGCAGTTGAAATTCAATGCAAGGAAGTGCAAGATAATGCATATGGGGCACAAAAACCCTGGCACAATATATCAGTTGGTGGGTGAGGATATAGCATGCACCAAGCAGGAAAGGGATCTTGGGGTTATCATCTCTGATGACCTCAAGGCAGGGAAACAGTGTGACAAGGCAGCAGGTAAAGCAAATAGGATGCTGGGATGCATAGGCAGGGGCATCACCAATAGGAAAAGGGAGGTCATAATTCCACTATACAAGACACTAGTGAGGCCGCACCTGGAGTACACTGTGCAGTTCTGGAGATCTTACCTACGTAAGGACATAGACAGGGTAAGAAGGTTCAGAGGAGGGCAACAAAGATGGTGCATGGATTGCATCACAAGTCCTATGAGGACAGGTTGAAGGCACTGAACATGTACTCCTGGAGGAGAGGAGGAGAGGGGATATGATAGAGACATACAAGTATCTTACAGGGAGGAACAGGGTGCAGGAATGCACTATTTTAGCGAAAAGATGTTCCAGGACTAGAGGGCATGGGATGAAGTTGGAGGGAGGACGATTCAGAGGAAACGTGAGGAAGAATTTCTTCACAGAACGGGTGGTGGACAAGTGGAACACCCTGCCAGAGGAAGTGGTGGGGGCTGAAACAATCACGGGATTTAAGAATGCATGGGATAGACATAAAAGAATTCTGGAGGTCAGGGGTAAGGGGCAACAGACTTCTTGGAAAACAAACTGAACTTACAAACTTAAATGGGCAGACTGGGTGGGCCATAGGCCCTTACCTGCAGACACTGTCTATGTATCTAGGTAAGAATTTGAAAAAAGCACATTTCTTAGGGATGATAGGGCAGACTTTGTGAGCCGAAGGCCCTTATCTGCTGACAACTTCTATGTTTCTATACTAGGATACTAGGCTGCATAGCCTGGGGAATTATGTCCAGAAGAAGGGAGGTGATCCTCCCTCTATATAATGCCTTGGTCAGGCCGGAGCTCGAGTACTGTGTACAGTTCTGGAGACCTCATTTGAGGAAGGACATAGTGCTGCTGAAGAGAGTCCAGAGGACAGCGACCAGGATGATTCAGGGCATGGAAGGGAGGCCTTATGATGAGAGACTGGAAGAGCTTGGGCTTTACACACTGGAGGATAGGAGGAACAAGGGAGACATGATTGAGGTTTTCAAGTATGTAAAAGGAATAATCAAGAGTGGAACCATGAAGCTGTTTAGACTTAAGAAGGGGGGAAGGGGACAACCAGGGGAGAAGAGCGGAAGCTGGAGGGGGGAAATTACAGGGGGGTATGTAGGAAGCATTTTTTCACTGAGAGGGAGGTGGAGCCATGGAATGCGCTGCCTGGGAGGCTGGTGGAGGAAGGCACAGTAGAGGGATTCAAGAAGGGGTGGGACAGGTACAAGGGGAAACTGAAACCAAAGACGACCCTCTCAGGGGCTGGGGGGTGGTAAGGCGAGCAGCCACTAGGTTGCCGGCTTTCGAGCAGACAAGACAGACCATTTGGCCTATTCTGCTGGCTTTTAGTATGTTAGTATGTTTCTATGTTTAAGACTGGTAAGAAGTTTAGCACTTACAAGACAAAAAGGACTGGTGGCATGAACAGGATGTCTTTATATTCTAATTCGTTTCTATCAAGTCTATAGTCTGCCTCTGCACTGTAAAGATGATGACAGCTGTGAGCAGTCATCTCGGTAACTGACAGCAGGGCTCCTGTCAGCGAAGGAAACGGATGCTCCCAGCTGTCATCTTTACAGTGCTCAAGATAGTATACTATATGCAACAGCAGTAAGACATAAGTGTATATAGGACCCTGGGAGTGCCAAGGAAAGCTGCAACTGTGCTAAGGTGACACTCAGGATACTTTCTACCGTGTTTTGAAGTAAGACATCAAGATTTAAAGCAACCATCATTTCCCTGAGCAAGTGGTGAATTGCCACGTAACTGTTTTATTGGGTGGATGGAATATATAAACCTAAATGATATATCCAAGAGCTCAGACTTCTTTTCCTGAACTTGATCTCCATACTGCACGGGAAGTTGTCTCCTCCATCTAAAATTGGACTATTTACCCTATTAAAGCAGTGAGCACCCTGGACTACATGCATTAGTTACTTTCATCTGGAGTCACCTCACCCACTAGAAATCTGTTAGGAAATGTTCACAAGGTGGCAGTGTGGCCCACCACTGAAACGTGAACCATAACCCTGGGGGTGCAGATTCGAATCCCTCACCGGCCCCGGACCCACTGTGCAACCTTCAGCACAGTAACCTTTTTTCCTTCAGATAAAAATATTTGTTAATGTTTGGTGATTCACAAGATATGATTGTATTTCAGTAGCAAGCCTTGTAAAACGGCACAGAATAAGTCAAATTCTGCTGAATTTAGAAATCATGTTGTAAACTACCCTATAACCTTTTTAACACGCCACTGTTTTCAACTACACATATGAATGTTTTAACTGTCTGTGTGACTACCCTGCTGCTTTGTTCCTGTCTGGATTGATGCATCGTATAAACCTTGAACTCATTCAAACTGATGTACTTACTGTACTAGGTTTCTTCGTTTCCCCCAGCTTGTGGCTGAATAAGGCAGCTAGCTCTCGGTCCACCCCAATAAATATATAAATGTTTTTATTTACTTGAAAACTGGTAACTGGGACAGGCACACTGAGCCAGAGCTCATTCCCTGGTGCGACTCTAGGCACGTGACCAGTGGCGGATCCAGGATTTTACAATGGGGGTGCATGGGTGGTGTGCATATGTGATGTGCAGTTTTTGTAATGCTGTTTTAATCCTTTATATTGTCTGGTATTTATCCTTTTCGTTACATTTTTGACAGAAAATATAACTAATCTACAGTTTTGAATAGTTCCTCCCTGTGCCTCAGTGCTCCCAGCTCTAGACTCTGTAGAAGCAAGGCCCCAACAGAAAAGGAGATGCTGAATCTCATATGTGCTACCTGAGTAAATGAACTGTAAAACAAAGAAACAAAAAACCCTGAGTATCATTATTTTGCCAACTGCATTTCCAATAGCTCCAATCTCAGCCTCTCTTCACCGTGGAGGTGTGACAGGAGGGGACCGTATTTATAGCACAGTATCACTAGGTGACAGATATTGCACTGTTCAATTCCCAGGTGGGACAGGTTCTTGTATGCCATCTCCCAGAGGGGACACTAAATCAGACTGCGTGCCGTCTCTGTTCACAGCTTCAAACAGATGTTCTCCCCTCCCGAATCCAGCTGGTTCCTTATTATCTGCTGCTCCTTACTGCAACCCTGCACACCACAGTTCTGAAATGTCAGCAGCAGCAAAATGATGTGCTAAACAGAGGATGATGCCAACCATTTCCAGAAATGTGCAGCAGGAGACTGCTGACTATTTTATGCGAGTTCATAGCACAGCAAACAAGAGCAAATTATATGTTTTTTCATTAACTTTATTACCCAATAGTGTATGGTGGAACGTTGTATTCCCTTAAAATCTATCTTTCACTAGTCTTGTTGTACCATTGATGTAACGTCACAACGATGTTGTAACATTGTGAGTACGTCACAGCGATGGTATAACAGCTCTGATTAAGTTTGCGCATGCACAAGTTGCAGTTCGTAGGCATTCGCAAAATGGCCATGGCAGTTCATCGAAGGCACAGGAGGAAGTTAAAATCTGTCAGTAAGTGCCGATTTTGGAAATCGTTGCCGGCACACAGCAGGACACCAGTATTTCTTATTAAATTTAACAATAAACAGTACCTTTGTGGACCGGAAAGGAGTGGAGTGTTTTCACGGACACGGGTGGGGGTGTCCCCGACATCACGGCGCGACCGTGGAAGAAGTTACAAGCTTTTTTTTTTTACACTTTTGCCCATACACTATAAAAGACAGTGGATGGGCAACAGTGAACAACAACACTGTTTTTTTTATTTCTCGAGGTTTCATGACAACCGAAAACCTCTCGAGCTTCGCTCTCGAGGTTTACATGGTTGTCATGACAACCTCTCAAAGTGAACAACAGTGTTGTTGTTCACTGTTGCCCATCCACTATCCTCTATTTTATGCATTTTATTTGGTATATTTTCACATTTTGCACTTAGCGTTGCACTTTAATGCAGCCTGCACCAGCCTACTGCTATTTGTAAGCATGCTTGTGGCCTTGTGTTGTAAATGTATTGTGAGGTAACATGCGCTATGGTACCTTTGATGAGAAAGCGTCTTTTGGGGACGCAAAAAAAATTATGTCAGGCTATTATCTTTGTTTTGTTTGCAAATTGTGACTTTTGGCACCTTGGATCATCTCTTAATGATCGTTTGCTGACAACACCTTCAAGTGCCTGTCTGTCGGTCCTTTGGGTAGCAAGTGTCCAGTCTGCTTTTATTTTGATTATGCAAATATTTTGACTGTGAGCACCACAGTTCTTCAGCAACTGCCCAGTTCGTTATTTTCATTCAGCAGTTTTTACCTTCAGCCAACAGAAGAGTGCAACATTCTCCAGTGGGATGCAGGATTACCAAATATCACAGACGGAATTACATTTTCTCTTCCTTGGTTTGATTTGAGGCTAGCAGTATAGCCTGTTACAGTAACACACTGTGAATGAGCTTGGTACATCAAGCAGACCAGGTTCTGATTCCCACAACCTCCACTTGCATGCTGTGCAACTCTGAGCAAGTCACTTAACCTCCCAAGTGCTCAGAGGTCATCCCTGAAAACTTGTGCCTAGTGAACCATATATATTGAGGGAGCAGAACTTACAGTCATCAAGCAAGAAAGAGACCAAGGGGTTTATCATATCTGATGACCTCATGGTAGCTGGGCATTGTGACAAAGCAGTGGGAAAAGCTAGCTGGATGATGGGATACACTGGAAGATGGATTTGTAGCAGGAGATGGGAAGTTGTGCTGCCACTGTATCGCTCACTGGTGAGGCCACACCAAACTCTGCAAGGACATTGAAAGGATGGAGACAGTACAGAGGAGGGCGGCCAAAATGATTGGGGGTGTCGCTCGAAAAACCATACAAGGAAAGGCTGCAGGAACTCAACATGCACTCCCTGGAACAGAGGAGACCGAGAGGGGATATGACTGAAACCTACAAGTATCTCACAGGAATGAGTAAGGTGCAAGTGGAGGGTCTATTTCAGAGAAAGCAAGGCAGTACAAGGGAGCATGCAATGAAGCTAAAAGGGGAAAAGTTTAGTTGAGATGAACTAGGGCCAATGGTGACAATAGGTAGGGACAAGGGACGGACTCGATGGGTGTAAAGGTCCTTTTCTGCAGACAAAATCTACATTTCTGTTTATATATTATATTATAGCTCGGTCCACATTTTCTAGTTTGAAATTAAAAACAGGCCGTTACCAGAATGATGACCAGTCACTGGCATCGGAATATGTAAGACAAATGTGCAGATTATCCTTGATCCATTTCCTATTACAAGTGCCAGTTTTGACATCAGCAGTGATGCAGTTTATGCCTTTCCCAATATACCGATGCATTCCATCACTAAGGGGTCAAACATACTTAAAAGCCTGTGTTTTCTGTAGAGACGGTCTTTCAGATAGAAGCTTGCACTCCGTAACTGTACCATCTTTAAAGGAAAACCGTCAAATGATCTAATGGCCCCTACCCCAAAGCTTTACCCCAATTAAGGTGTTTATGAGAAATGTTATTCTTTAGATAAGGGAACTTACTTTTTTAATTTTGTAAGTCCGGGGTTCTGCAAAATGTCCGATGCTAATGTGGTTCCCTTTTCATGGGAAAGTGTGGTGCTGCTGCTTCACACTTAATCGCTCAATACAAGCTGGATTTAAGCAAGCAGTACAGCACCGCACTTTCTCATGAAATGGAACCGCGCAGTATAGGATATTTTGCAGAACCCCGAACTTAACAAAATTTTCTAAAATAAGTTCCCTTATCTAAAGAATAGCATTTCCCTTGTGAAACGCCTAATCAGGGGTAAGGCTATGGGGGTGGGGGCCATGAAATTCTGACATTTCCCTTCAATAGCTTTTTAATATATTCCAAGTGTGTTTGGACTTGCACACTGGTGGCAAGGTCCTTTTTAGAACGTAAGATGAAGTACCGTAGCATATGTCCCTGCTTTAAACTGTTCTCACAATGCATCTGTGGCCGAACGGGACATTAAATGGCACGTGCTACCAGTGTGTCAAACAGAAACATCCCCAAGGGCAGAAAAGACTGAACAATAACAGAGAAATATAAAAATGGGTGCCAGTCTAAAACAGCCGCTGAATTTACTAAAAAAAAAAAAAAAAAAAGCAACTGTGGAAGAATACCCTCACAGAAACCAGTTACTTACCAACCCCGTTTCACTGGAAATACAGGTAATATGCCATTCCTATTAAAGCTTTTTATCAAGAGACCGGGGAAGGAGATGTTTCTAGATACCAACTGTATTCAGCATTTTTCGTTTCCCAGCACCACCAACAGGCTTAAAAAGAATTTTTTTATATCTTGGTCATCCATTTGCCAAACAGTTTTAAATGGCTTATGCAGCGGGTGTAGTAGCCTCTGCATTGGCAGCCATTCTCTGCCCAAATTAGCAAGTCTTATTCAAAATAAGCGAAAATAAGAGCAGGGATTTGATTACAAAAACTGCATTGAGAAAAGGAGCGTGACTGGAAGATTCGTCTTACTACACAGCTAATTAAATTTGCAGAGGTCTCAAACCTAGAAACCCCCTTGTTTCGCAAATTTTTCAGTCTCAAACAGCCATTTTATCAGCACAACAGCTCACAACAGGGTGTGGGATAAGACTGATTTGGCCGCTCTTCCAAGGTGGTTGAAGGCACTTGTCTGGGCCTTGTGCTTTACAATCTATGAGTGGCATGTGTTAATATTCTTCACACCACACACTGTGGGTTATTGCTTATGAAACTGACTTACGGGGCAACCAGAATTCTTTTCTATCTGAAAATGTTGACCAGCTTCTTGATCCTCCTACAACAGGGACTGACTCCCTTCCACCACTAGCAAAACCAGTTCCATTTTGCATCAGTAGAACTCAGCCGACTTGCATGAAAACAGGACTGTCCCGTCAAAGTTTACCTGCTCATGATGCTTACTACACAGCACAGATCAAGACACAGAGAGTGTGCACTGGGACAGAAGTGCTCTCGGTAAGGCAGCAAATAAGCGTGAACTCAACACCTCAAAAACTACAGGACACCACAAAGGTCTTTGATAAAGGACCCTGTCTGAAATGCATCAGGCGGGCACATTTGTGCGGTTTATTACGCTGAGCTAATAAAGCTGCCCACATGGGGAAACTTAGTGGTGTCCTGAAATAATAAAAATAAATAAATAAATAAACTAGCAGAGTTCAATAATCCCTGCTTGTATTATCACAATCTGAGGATTCTTTCTTTAACTGGTTATCTACATTGGGAGAGACCCTGTAAACCATTTTGGACCTTCAGACAGGAAAGGACCAGCAAACCATTCCATATATATGGTGAGTGACATCTTAAAACCTAGCATCTGTATCACGATAGGCCCTGAAACCCATTCCTTGTCTACACTCAGAACAGGTCCTGAAAACCATTTCATACCTAAGGCAGGGGCTAGGCCCTGAAACCTACTCAAGACCTAAAGAGAGGAGAGGACCTGAAGTTCATTCCATATCTAAACCAAAGACAGACCCTGAAAACTCATTCCAAATCAGGGGTAGAATTTAAGGGAAAAAAGGGGTATTTTGGTGGAATACCAGGTGAGGACGTTGGTATTCCACCTTGAAATCTGGTATTCCGCCAAAATTCAATGGATTTTTATGGGAAGATGAGGTCATTCAGGGTCGAAGGTGGCTAACACGGTTCACCAGAGATTGAATTTACATTGGTGACTCTGAGGGCATTAGGTAGGATGATGACACAAAGCTCATCTTCTTGACCTGGAAGGACACTACTTCTTTATTCAGCTGTGAGTTGTGTGGGAAATTCTATATTGCACTTGATATCTGCAACAACATGCACTTTTGCTCAATTCTGTGGGAGGTGAAACTAACTACCCTTGGCAATTGCTTTTTATTTACATATTTATTTAGTGTTTAACCAAGAAAGGGCTGGCAAACTCTGTTTATCTTGAGAGCAACTGCAGAAGGATTTAAATACTGCATTTGGGTAGACCCCTGGAGGTAGCTAAATTGTCTACTAGGATTTTCTGACAGTTAAAATATTTTTAAATAAATTACAGGTGGATGAGGAGTTGAATAAGGAGCTTGCAAACTCTGCTTATCTTGGGAGTAACTTCACAAGGGTTTGAATACTGCATTTTGGTTGTCCCTTGGGGGTAGCTGGATTGACTTCTAGGATTCTGGGACAGAAACTATTTTTAAATAATTTACTGGTGCGTAGGATTTTGTGATGGTTAAACTATTTTTAAATAAGTTACTGGAGGTTAGCTGAATTATTATAAAGGGCAGTACTCACCAGGGTGGTGGAGCACTGGTGTATTTGATTGTTTATAACAGTCACCTGTGGTTGTGGACTACCCACCCTTCCCACCCCACCAGGCGTGGCATTTCCTTTATAGCGAAAGTTCTGACATCACTTCCTCAACAGGTCTTGGGGCAGAAATACAGGTTACTCACCTGTAACAGGAGTTCTAGGAATGGTATATGTTGTTCATCCACACTGTCTGGCAGGTATCCTTGCCGCTTTAAATCTTGCCGGAAGGTCTTCAAGCTGGCTCCTCCCACCCACCCGGGTGGTAAAACTCTCGGCTCCGCCCCATGACGCCAGATCTGGCCCGCTGGAAGCTCAGGTTGTGCGTCAAAGCCGGGGAGGTCGGGTGGGTCATGTGGATGAACAACATATACCATTCCTAGAACTCCTGTTACAGGTGAGTAACCTGTATTTCTAGGGACATGGATATGTTGTTCATCCACACTGTCTGGCAGACTCCTAGCAGTTCTCCGGGAGGAGGGAGGCAAGGCGCACACCCCCTACTTAGGGAATAGAGACTGGAGAACCGAGGCCCCAAAACCAGCATCCCGGCGTGACTCAAGGTCGATGTGGTAATGGGTAATAAAGGTGTGTGCTGACTTCCAGGTAGCAGCCCTGCAGATTTCCTGGATAGGGACGTCCCTGGAAGCAGCCACCGATGCAGCAGTATGATGGGTAGAATGAGCTCTTATCCCTCTGGGAGGCTCCATGCCCGCCAACTATAGCAGAGATCTATGCGGGAGGTGACCCACCTGCCTATCGTCCGCTTGGCTGCAGGTCTGCCAGGTGCGGCTTCAGCGTAGGTGACAAACAGCTGGCTAACCTCTCTCGACTCAGCCGTGCTCCTTATAATAAGCGAGCCTCTAGGGCCCAAAGTATGAGCCTGTATCTGCCTCCCGAGGTGACTGGGGTAGAACACCGCAGAGTCAACACCTGGTTAAGGTGAAACTCCGACACCACCTTGGAAGGAATTTCGGTGGGGGCGAGGACAACCTTGTCCCTGTGGAAGACTAGGTAAGAGACTCAATGCAGAGCGCCTGGAGTTCTCCCATCCTTCTGGCTGAGTGATAGCCACCAAGAAGGTGGTCTTCCACGACAGGTGAGAGAGATCACACCTGTGCATTGGTCTGAATGGCTTGCCCATGAGCTTTGCCAGTACCAGCAGTAAATCCCACGGGAGGTGGAGGTTCTCGCACCGAGGGGAAATGTGATCAAGGCCTTGGAAAAAGCGCCAGACCACCTTCTCCTGCGCCACCGACTGCTCCCCGGCCCGCGCCCGGTGAGCAGAGATGGCTGCCAGGTGCACCTTTAGGGTCGTCGACCTAAGCGCTTGACTAGAAAGGGACCATAAATAGTCTAAAATGCTTGCCACAGAACAGGAGGAAGGGTCCAAGCCCTTGCCCTGACACCAAATGGAAAATCTCGTCCATTTGAAGGGGCAGCAATTTCTGGTCGACTCCTTACGGGACGCCTCAACAACATTGAGGACCTCGTCGGAAAGACCCAAGGCCTGGAACTCTAGCCGCTCAGGAACCAGGCCGTCAGGTGCAGGGATTGAAGGTCCGGATGGAACACCTTCCCTGATTGACTGAGAGCAGGTCCGGGCGAGCTGGAAGCTGCCTCGGGAGCCTGGAGCTGAGGCTGAGGAGATCTGGGTACCAGAACTGGCGGGGCCAGTCTGGGGCTATCAGAATCACCTGCGCCTTGTCCCTCCTTGCCTTGAGAAGCACCTTGTGAATCAAGGGAAATGGGGGAAAGGCGTAAAAGAGGCCCGGGGTCCAGAGCCTCGAGAAGGCATCCCCCTGCAGCGAGCCCTGCTGAGGGGGCCGGGCATGAAACAGCCTCAGCTTCGTGTTCTCCCTGGAGGCAAACAGGTCCACCTGAGGTGTGCCCCAGTGGGAGAACAGATCTTGTACTACCTCCGGCAGGAGAGACCACTCGTGAGATGCAGCCCCTATCCGGCTCAGGGCATCGGCCAGGGTGTTGGAGGCTCCTGCCACATGAATGGCTAGGAGATCCGCCTCCAGGCTGCGCACGAGTGACCAAATGCGGAGAGCTTCCTTGCATAGAAGCATGGAGCGCGTCCCGCCCTGGCGGTTCAGGTAGTACATGGTCGTGGTATTGTCCGTCTGGACTCTGACCACTTGACCCCGGAGAAACGGAGCAAAGGCGGTGAGAGCTAGGTGGACCGCTTGGAGCTCCAGCAGGTTGATGTGGCATCGGGACTCCCGCGGGGACCAGAGGCCATGCACTCGGTGTTCCCCCAGATGGGCACCCCAACCCATCAGAGAGGCATCGGTCGATAGAGAGACCGTCGGCTCGGGGCGGACAAACGGGATGCCCTCCTGCAGATGAGATGGAACGGTCCACCACTGGAGAGCGTTCCACATCTCCTGGGTCACTATCACTAGCTGGTCCAATGGAGCGCAGCGTTGTGACCACTGACTGGCCAGTCCCCACTGAAGGGGGCGCATGTGCCAGCGTGCCCAACGGACCACGCTGGTACAGGCCACCATGAGACCCAGGAGGCGCAGAAAGTCCCGGGCAGGGCGCGATTGCCCAACCAGAAATGACTGGGCAAAGGAGGTAAGAACCTCGGCCCTGTCCGCCGGGAGCCGTGCTCTGGCTCGAAGAGAGTCGAGCTCTGCCCCGATGAACAGGATCACCTGCTTCGGCTCGAGTTCCTACTTGGCCTCGTTGATGAGAAGGCCGACTTGAGAGCAAACCTGGAGGGCCAGATCTCTGGACCGCTCCACCTCCTGTCTGGAGGGGGCTGCTATCAGCCAATCGTCCAGGTAAGGGTACACCCGGACCCCGCGCCGCAGAGGAATGCTGTCACCACTGCCATGCATTTGGTGAAGACCCTGGGAGCTGGAGATAAGCCGAAGGGCATGGCTTGGAACTCGAAGAGGGATCCCTCCGCTCGAAAGCGAAGGAATCTCCGATGTGACGGACGGATAGGGACGTGAAAGAATGCGTCCTGTAGGTCCAGAGAGCAGAACCACACGCCGTGTTCCAGAGATGGTATTATCTGCGCCAGAGTGACCATCCTGAAGGTTCGAGACCTTAGGAACTTGTTCAGGTCGTGCAGGTCGAGAATGGGGCGCCAGACCCCCCGGTCCGTTTCGGAACCAGGAAATACCTGGACACGAACCCCAGGTCTTGGGGGGGGGTCCTCTACCTCCCTGATCACCTCCTTTTGGAGGAGGAGAGCGATGTCGGCTCGACGAGCCGCCAGTGAGGCTGCGGACCACGAGGCCCCCCGAGGTGCGACGGCTCTGAAGGGCGGGGCCTGCTCGAATTCTAGAGGCAGGCCTTTTCTCACCACCTCCAGTACCCACCTGTCCGTGGTAACAGCGGACCAGGTGGAAAGGAAGTGTCGGAGCCGTCCCCACACGGGGGGAACCAGGGGTAAGGTGACGGGGATGGGGGCGACACCCCTCAGCCCATCACTGGGCAGGCTTGGAGGAGGGACCGGCCGAGGGACCTCCTGGGCCTTTTCCTCCCTGCTTCCTGTTGGAGGAAGCCGACGGCTTGGGTTTGGGATGCCAAGCTCGAGCCTGCTGGCCCTGATGTTGCTGGGCCGGACACAGAAAGACGAAAGGGCTTAGGCTGTGGCTTGCGGCCTTTGTCCTTCTGAGTGGAAGAGACCGAGTCCAAGGTAGCATTGGACTTCTCGATCCTCTGCAGGTGACCTTCCACCCCAGGGCCGAAGAGGTCAGTCCCCAAAAAGGGAACATCCGCCAACTTGTGCTGGGTATCCGAGGTAAAGGTGGATATCCTCAGCCAAGCCCGACGACGCATGCCCACTGCAGCCGCCACTGACCTGGCACATGAGTCCCCGATGTCTAAAGCAGTCTGGAGCTGCTGTTTGGCCACTGCCCTGGTCCCACACCTGCCTGACCGCAGTCTGCAGATCCGCGGGAAAATGAGGGACGACCTCATCCAGGGAGCCCAACAGGGCATGAGAAAAATGTGCCATGAGGACGGCCGAACTGGCCTGACGAAGGCCGAGAGAGGACGCAGCATACACTTTTCGCCCGGCATAATCCAATTTCTTGGATTCCTTGTCGGGAGGTTTGTCCACATCCCTGGCGTTCCCGGCACGCCGGAAAACGCTGTCGGTAACCAACCCCTCAGCAGAGGGGTGTTCCGAAAAACCGGACAGGGAACCGGTAGGGACCGCATACTTCCTGGCCATTCTGGCCGAAGGCGCAGGGCAGGAAGCAGGGCGCCAAAGCTCAAAGGCCGGACCCACTATGGCCTCGGCCACCGGAAAGGCCTCCTTGAGGGAGAATCCTCGGTCGAGTCTCCGTGAGGGATACCTGGCCCGCTTAGAAACGGTTCGAGCTTCCATCCCGTGGACTCGAGATGAGCCGAAGCAACCCTAAGAAGGACGAAGGGCTATCGTCCACTGACTGTCCTCCAGAGGACTCCAAGTCCATGCGCTTGGAGAAAAGGGAGGAATCATCCTCGGACGAGTCCTCAAAGAGCTGCCTCGGGCCTGAGCCACCCTCCACCTGCCGAGGTTTATCGGGAGTGAGGGTACAGACAGCCTATGGGGCAAACCCTTAGCCGACCGAGAATTTTTGGTCGGAGCCCCAACTAACGGCTGTGGAGGCGGAGGTTCCACCAGAATCGTGGGCAGCTGGAATTGGCGAACAACCGCCTGGGAACAGGCTCCTCGGCTTCTAGCGAGGGGTTGTTTGGCCGCTCGGTGACAACCATAATGGCGGGCAAGGCGACTGGGTCGGCTTATTCCCGATCAAAGGAGCTGTTGCCCATGAGTTCCTCATACCTCCGACGCAATCTCAGCGCCAAGCCTCCCCTCGTCCGAGGAGGAGGAAGAGCGGCGGCGCCGCTTGCCGCGGTGCCGAGACCGCCTATGACGGTGGGATCGGCTGGACCGCGAGGATGTCCGAGACTGAGACCGAGAGTCTTGGCTAGGCCGAGGACAGCGAGGGAAGTGTCGGGAATCGCTCCCTCGGCTCGGACGATTCACCGAAGGCTCGGAACCGAGGCACGGACGAGCAGACGGATCCTCAACTCCCACCGGGGAACTGGAGAGGATTCTCAGCTTCTGCAGCCGACAACCCTTCTAGCGGGCGAGAAAATCTCGACCGCATCGGCGGTGTCTCGGTCAACTGGCCTGGACGGGACACCGTGAAGCCAGTGGCCGAGTTGAGGGGTCACCAAGTCGACAAGAAGGAGAGGATCTTTCCCGCTCCCAAGAGCGTCGACGGAGAGACTTACTTTTGCTCTTTTTGGACCTGGAAAAGGGTCCAGAAGAAGTTGGACCCTCACCTTTCGTAGAGAGGGTCAGACAGAGTTCCTTAAAGGAAGCCGAGTACGAGGCACCTAGAGAGAGCGGGACAAATGCCGCGGCCGAGGTAGAAGCGGCCCGCACTGATCCGCCGAGCCCGCCGCCGGACACCGCCAACCGGGCCTCTTTAGATTTAACCGGAGGAATTCTTTTCTCGGGGCGCCCCAGTTGTAATCGGGCAGCACGGTCTTCAAGGACGTAGGCCGAAAAGGAAGAGCACAAGTCGCAGGCCTGCGGGTCGTGCTCAAGGCCCAAGCAGTAGACGCACGTGGAGTGCGGATCTGTCCTAGACATCTTCTGCCCGCGAAGGGCACCTCGAAACCGGAGTTTGATTTGTCCATCGCAGCCGCGATGGAAAGAAGACCAAAGTCTTTTTAGCAAAAAACTTTTTGATTTCGAACTTTCGAAGAATTAGGAACCAGTCTTATACGCAGAGCGTTAAGGAGGGAACCTGAGCTTCCAAGCGGTAAGGAAGATCTGGCGTCATGGGGCGGAGCCGAGAGTTTTACCACCCGGGTGGGTGGGAGGAGCCAGCTTGAAGACCTTCCAGCAAGATTTAAAGCGGCAAAGATACCTGCCAGACAGTGTGGATGAACAACATATCCATGTCCCTAGAACTGTCATATTCTTAATAACCCAGCACACTGCATAAAGGGCAAGTACACACCACAGACAAAAAAAAAATGTTATATATATATATATAACATATTGTATATTATAAAGGAGAGGGACATGTGGGGAATGGTGCAATGCACTGGCTGTGGGGCAGCAGTTTTCAGGGAGACATTCTGGAATCTGCGTTGCTGTCCTATTTGCAGGCAACTGTCAGCTCTGAGGGAGGAGGTTGCCCACCTCCAGGCTGAACTGGCAAGGACTAAGGAGGCCTCCCCCACCCAAAGAGCACCACTGCCACAACCACTGCCTCAGAGGTTGCCAAGTATGAAGAGCAGTTGGACCACTGTAGGTTCTGGGAGGGTGCAGGTGGTGGAACAGAGGCGAAGCCCCCTAGTTGTACCTCTACACAAATCATACGCCAGTCTGGCAGAGCAAGGTTCCTCTATGATGGCACCCTCAGTGGAGACCAAGAAGAATGCTGAGGACATCCACAAGGTAGACCCACAAAAGGGTGACAAGGGACACCACAGGGGAAGGAAACCACTTCTGATAGGGGACTCAATTGTTAGGGGGGTAGAACTGGGGAAGGGAGAGGAGAGGGAAGTAAGGTGCCTGCCTGGTGCCATGGCTTGGAGGGACACGAAGCGAATCCTCCGGATTGCAGAAGCAGCATCACAGGAGACAGAACTAGATGTCATTGTCCGCCTTGGAACAAATGACCTAGCTAGGCATGGAATCAGTGTAGTGCAGAATGAATTTGTGGAGTTGGGCCGGGGAGGGGCCTCAGACAGGTAGCAAGCACGGTTACCTTCTCAGAGGTGCTGCCAGTCCATGGCAGGGGTGAGGCTAGGGTACTGCACACCATGCAGCTTAATGAATGGTTGCAAAACTGGTGCAGAGCACAGGGCTTTGGCTTCATTGGGGTTTGGGGGTACACCTGTAGAAATGAAGGTCTATCTGCATCTGCCCGCGAAGGGAACCAAGCTCCTAAGTGACAGGTTTAAATGCTTCCTTGGCAAGCTTTTAAACTAGCCAAGGGGGAGGTGCTGATAAGAGGCAGAAAATGTCAAGCCTCCTCCCACAAAACATGGCAGGTAGTAAGGCAAACACTGAGGTACAGAGCTCAACAGAGGGCAGGACAGGAGTAAATGGAAAAATAGACAAGGGCAATAAGAGCAGGGATGGGGAAAAAAGATAAAGCCAACATTAAATGGAATGCAATGAGTACCAATGCCCATAGTCTGGGGAAACAAGCTTCCTGAGCCAGTAGCCCTGATGAAAGATGAACAATTGGATACTGTGGCAGTCACGGAAACATGGTACACAGAGAACCATGACTGGGATGTCAACATACCATGGTACACAGTCTACAGAAGGGACAGGGAGGGTAAAAGAGGAAGTGGAGTAGTTCTATACAAAAGGGAAGGGATCAAAGCTACAGAACTAAAATGTAAAGGGGGAGGACAAGAGGGAATGGCATCACAATCCGCACAGGGGTTGTACACAGACCCCTATCTCAAGGGGAGGAAATGGACAAGAAAATGATAGATGACATTCTCAAAATGGCTGAGAAAGGGGAGATACTGTTGATGGGGGACCCGAATATGCCAGATGTTAACTGGATAACATGCACTGCAGCCACATCCAAGAGCAGGGTCATTCTCGATGCCCTGCAGGGGGCAGGCCTTAGACGGCTAGTGCTGGAACCCACTCGGGAGGGAGCAATACTAGACCTGGTACTCTCAAATGGAGAGAGGATCACAAATTTAGAAGTCAGTAGACACCTGGGAACAAGCGACTACTGCACAATGTGCTTCACGATAAGGACAACCATGGAGACAAGCCATTCAAAAACAAGGAAACTGGACTTTAGAAGGGCTGACTTTGGCAAAATGGGTGACTACCTGAGGAATGCACTAGCAAATGGCCAAAACGGAGGGGTGGAAGAACAATGGAGAAAAATCAAACCTGCTATCATAAAGGCAACAAGCCTTTGTGCAAAACAAATCAAGAAAACAAAGCAGAGTAAAAAAACACTATAGTTCTCAAAAGAGGTGGCAGGGAAGGTTAAGGAGAAAAAGGCTGCATTCAAAAAGTATAAGGAATCACAGGAGGTGCAAGACAGGAAACTATCAATTAAAGCAGAACAAAGTGGGGAAGGCAGTCAGAATAGCAAAGGCCCAAACCAAGGGAAAAATAGCCAACTCAGTTAAGAAGGAGGATAAAACCTTTTATAGGTACATTAGGGAGCATAGAAAGGTTAAGGAAGGAATAGTGAAGATTAATAAATGAGAGGGGAGGTGTGCAGAGGGAGACCGTGAAAAGGCAGAGATACTGAATGAATACTTTTGCTCAGTATTCACAAAAGAAGATGAGGAGGAGTTACCTAAACCAGACAACAGAAGCACTCTGGGTAGGGGGTTGACACCTGTCCATTTACAGAAGAAAGAGTCTTGAAAGAACTCCTAAAACTCAAGGCGGACAAAGCAATGGGGCCTGATGGGATGCACCCCAGAATCCTGAAAGAACTAAGGGAGGACCTAGTGATACCACTGACCACACTTTAACAAATCATGGGAGGATGGGGTGGTACCTGAGGACTGGAGGAGGGCAGATATGATTCCCCTTCACAAAAGTGGGAGCAAGGAAGAAGCAGGAAACTACAGACCTGTAAGTTTGACCTCAGTGGTAGGGAAAATGTTGGAATCACTTCTGAAAGAAATAACTGTTGAGTACCTAGAGGCCAGCGGGGCACAGGACCCAAAGCAGCATGGATTTACAGCAGGAAGGTCATGTCCGACAAACCTAATTGATTTCTTTGACTGGGTGACCAAAGTAATAGACTGGGGAGGGGCTGTGGATGTGGCTTACCTAGACTTTAGCAAGGCATTTGACAGTCCCGCACCAAAGATCAATAATCAAGTTAGCCAGCCTGGGAGTGGGTCCCAGGGTGGCAGCCTGGGTAGCAAACTGGCTGCACAACAGGACACAGAAGGTAATAGTGAATGGAACACATTCCGAAGAAAGGGGGGTTACTAGTGGAGTACCTCAGGGCTCAGTACTGGGTCCAGTCCTCTAACACCTTTATAGGTGACAATGTAGAGGGTCTGGAGGGACAGGTATGCCTCTTTGCAGATGACACAAAGATCTGTAACACTGTTGATATACAAGGGGGGGGTAGAAAGGATGAGAAGGGACTTGGCAAGGTTGGAGGAATGGTCAGACATATGGCAACTCAGATTCAATGCAAAGAAGTGCAAAGTAATGCACCTGGGAAAACAAAAACCCAGGAGAAGAGTACGCAATAGCAGGGGAGGTACTAACAACAACAAAAATGGAAAGGGACTTCGGGGTAGTCATATCAGATGACCTAAAGGTGGGTAAGCAATGTGAGAAGTCAGTAAGGAGAGCTAGTGGGATACTGGGATGCATAGGAAGAGGCATCACAAGTAGAAAAAGGGAAGTGGTTATCCCTCTGTACAGACAGTTGGTGAGACCCCATCTGGAATACTGTGTGCAGTTTTGGAGACCCCATCTACGCAAGGACATAGACAGGATGGAAGCAGTCCAGAGGAGGGCAACTAAAATGGTGCAGGGTCTGCATCAAAAAGCATGTGAAGAGAGACTAAAACAGCTTAATATGTATACCCTTGATGAAAGGAGGGAGAGGGGGGACATGATAAAAACGTTCAAGTACCTCAAGGGAATCAACAAAGTCCAGGAGGGTAGCATCTTTCAGAAAAAGACATAAGTAAGAACAAGGGGGCACAATTTAAAGATAGAAGGGGGACGGCTCTGGGGTCATGTGAGGAAATTTTTTTTCACAGAGAGAGTGGTGGATACATGGAACCGCCTTCCTGGGGAGGTTGTTTGGTCTAAAACAGTGGGGGAATTCAAACATGCATGGGACAGACATAAGGCAATTGTGGTAGGGGGTTGCAGGAAGTAGGCTGTTGGTTAACTAGAATCTGCAGTTCATCCAATAGGTAGGGACATGGGCAGACTGGGTGGGCCAAGTGGTCCTTATTTGCCATCAAAGTCTATGTTTCTATGACCCGACACAGACCTTGCACTGGGCCACCCTGGCCTTTGGAAGGACTGTCATGACATCATCTGCCTTGCCCACTCGCACCTTAGTACAAATCTCTGGTGGAACCTCAGTGTATGTCACCAAATGACCAATGACCTCCAGACTGCCATAGGTAGTGGTGACTCACCTTCACCCACCCACCACCATACTCTAAACTGTTTTCAGTTGCAGAGCCGTCTCCCCTTACACTCTTCGTTGCACTGTGACCCAACGTCAGTTCGGTTCCACCCTGCCAGGCAACCCACCCAGATACTTTCCTTGTACTCAGACAATTTGCTCTCAAGTTAGTGTTAGACCCTCATGCCTTTCAGAGTGTGCCACTGGTACCTCCAGACTGCAGGATAAATATTTGCCTTGGAAACTTAAAGATTAAAAAAGAAAAACCTGTGTTTTTTTTTTGGGGGGGGGGGGTAGAATCACAAGTAATTTTTTTTTTTTTTTTTTTTTTGGAACAGCAGCTGAAGCCAGTTATATCCCACTTATATCACATTAGATTTAGGTCAGGTGTTACAAAAACACATTAGGCGGCCCGATTTTCAAACCTGCATGCATAATCTGACCAAGTTTACCCATTCTGCGCAATATCTGGTGATTTTCCAAAAACAGATGCATAATTTAAGCCCAGTTAGAGGCGCAGGCAAACATTGCTGTAGCCCGTTACTATATCTCATTTATAACACAACCATTTTGGGGGCCGGGGGAGACTGCTCCCACAGCAACATAAATCCAGATACTGTTTAGTCTTATGGGCAGGGGTGACAGACTGCTAGGGCACTAACGCACTGATTGGGGAGCCTAATTGGGAACAGTGCACAGGGAAACTACGCTGACCACTCTTCACCATCCAGCTGTTCAGGGAGTATGCTGGGCAGAAAGAGGCAGTGTTGTGCAAGCTTAACCATGCACTGAGCAAACAGCAGACAGACCACTGGCATGCTGTGTCCCTAGCACATTCCCACGAGGCTCATCTGGAGTCTGTGCAAGCAGGGGGCAAGCCACTGTGCCACCCCGCTGGCCAAGTCTGCCATACCAGTTTAGCCAGGACACCTGGTCCACCAGGGATGCAGTGCAAAAGCTTCTGCCATCATCTGCCACAGATTTCAACATTGGGTCCCTCTAGTAACACAGAGTTACAACTTAGACATTTGAGACAAGACTCCTCCGACATGTCCTCATGGACTTGTTTTATTTTTCAATCTAGAATGCCAGACAATATTGATGGATATTCTGGTAACAAGGCAGTGGGTCCCCAAGACTTTTACAGTGCACACTAACGCAACTCGTGCAGCAGCACACAATCAAATAATCAGCAAGGAAGAGACCGTTTTAGCAAGGTATGTTTAGAATGCAAGTTTCTGTATCAAGCCATTACACTAACAGACCATGGGCCATCGGGAGTCAACGTGCATCTCAGCTTTTGAAAAATTCACATTACAGACTCCCAATACAGCATTCGGTTAGTTGAAGCGTTCAGGCTAAAATCATTCCTGTAAACACAGATGTCCTCTGTGGATGCTACGCTGCATTTCTAAAACTGACACCGGACTAGCATCACTTGGGGACTACACCCCCCCCCCAAAAAAAAATCCTCAGCCGGTCACCATACAAATCATGTTAACCTCTCATTTCTGACACCAAAACAAACAAAAAAACGTTATTTCCTCGCTGGTTTCCTGTGGCTGTCAAACATATCACATTGCTTCACTGTAACAGTGCACCCCCTCTCCTCCCATGGAAGTTCTTTAATATACCTTTCATGCCCCGTGGGGATCAGCAGCCTCCTGAAGCCTCTGAAGCGCTTAGATCCATTCTGTTGGCATCTGTCAGCCGCTTGCATCTTCACTCGCAGACCCTCTCAAATTGCATGGGGGGGGGGTGTCGCTGGAAGAATCTGCATTTCATCTTTGGCGAGAGAGTCTGATCAAAGTCTCCCTTCTCAGAGTCTCCCCCCACCACCACCCAGCAAAGCTGAACCCAGGAATAAACAGCTTGCCGTCTACTGATCAGAAAATTAAGCAATGGGAAGGAAAGCATGCAGTATCAGCTCCTCAGGAGCAATGCTTCTACAGCACCTCAAGATCTTCGCTCTCCCACCACAGAGATAGCAGAACAGCACCATCAGTTACTTCTGGCGCTACCGAGTGTCCACTGTTTTTTTTCTGTGCACACTGTGGAAAAGATTTCAGCACTCCGGAGGCTGCCGATCCCCACAGGGCGTGAAAGGTTTATTAATGAACTTCCATGGGAGGATGGGGGGTGCGTTTTTTTTGTGAGAGTCAGAAATAAGAGGGTAACATGATTTTCTGCATCTCTTCCTATCTCTTAACTACCGGGGGCAGCTGCACCGATTATGCTGTCAGGCAGTCTTACTGAAAAGAAATATACTTAACCTGTATTTTCACCAGATGTGCAGATCTTCTCTTACCCAGCTCACAAAACGCCGCCCCCAAAAAAAACACGCCTGCAAGCTAAGTTGCTCTGTGTGTGAGGGGGGTGACCAATTACAATGCTGCTAGGCTAAAACAAAAAATCCTGCTGTCTTTACACTAAATACAGCTCGCATAGCTGTATTCAGAGACCAGAAATGCTAAACCGTACTCATTTGGCGTTGCAAACAGCACCACCACAGTCGGGAGCCGGTAATGCATGACACTGACACAAAAATAAACTGGTATTTCAAATGGAGCACCAGGGCTTGAATTTTGGTACCCAAAATGTACCGGAATACTGCTAAATTTGAGCCCTGCATGTTTACAACAGGAGACGCCCTGAAGCCCATTTCATAGCCACAGCAGGGACAGATCTTAAATCCATTCCAGACTTGCACAGGGGACAGACCGTGAAACCCACTCTAGATCAACAGCGGGACAGGCACACCTAAATACATACAGTACCTATTTGGCATAATCTGTATCTACAATGGGACAACCCCTGAAATTCATTCAAGGCTGCACTAGGGACGGACCCTGCAACCCATGCCTGTCATTAGCAGACAAGCCCCAACCAGAACCCATATTCGTTTGTTCAGGAAAGGCACGCTGTGCTGTATATTGCACCTTTTTTCCACGTGCATCCTGTAGGGTTACCACCCATCCTTATTTTCGCAGGACAGTCTTGATTTGGGCAGCTGTGTCCTGCAAAAAAACATGAAAAATACTACATGTCCTGACTTTGTAGTAGTAAAAATATTTTCTAATTTTCCACTAAATGTTGCAGAAAACTATCATCTCTTAACTAAAATACCTTAAAATGATAAGAAACAACAGAAGCAACTAAGAAACTACAATACATAGCCTTAATTCGGATTATATAGAGAAAACATGTCTGTTGTATTGGCCGAGGTTACATACTGTCCTGCAAAAATAATCTTGTTTCATTAAGAAATTTCCCACTTTAGGCTTCTTAAAAGGTGGTAACCCTAGCATCCTGCGGGTGGGTTGCATGAACCTGTTAAATTTCATCTCTACAATTGGATGGACCCTAAAACCCATTCCGCATCTACACTGCAGACAGGCCCTGAAACTCATCCCGTATCAACAGTGGGGAGAGGCTCTGAAACCCATTCCATATTTGCAATGAGGACAGGCCCTGAAATAGATTCCATATCTATGGTGACGTAGACCTTAAAGAGTTGATGACACTTTCTGGAGAACTTTCACAAAACGTAATATTTAGACATAGTGCAGCCTGCATTTCCCATTAGTTCTGCATTTCTCCTCCCCATTATTTATTACTGAGGTAATCTGCATGAAAACAGGATCTTTACTCCTAAAGTTAGTCTATTCCTGCTGCTTTCTCCCTACCTGAGGTCAGAACACTGCATGTGACCTCACAGTTACTCCCATGCAACAGACTGTGATGTCGCAACAAAGGATAATGACTTGTAGTAGGGAGTCAGCTATAGAGGCAGATGAACTCAAAATAAACTAAGCAACAACGATCATATATTCATACACATTTCCTCAGTAATAAATTATGGGGAGGAGAAATATATAAAATATAAATGGAAAGCAAGAAGAATTGTACCCAAGTATTCTGCTTTTTAAAGTTTTCTTTGAGGCATCAGTAGCTCTTTAAAACCTATCATCCACAGGGGTGACAGGCCGTCAAGCCCATTCCATATCTATTCTTGGGACAGGCCATGGAACACATTCCATATTTACAGAGGGGACAGTCTGTGACACCTGTTCCTGAATAGGGACAGGTCTTGAAACCAATTCCAGACCTACAGGAGGGTAGACACCACTAATCATTCCACATCTGCACCACAAACAGGCCGATAACCAGTCCAGATTTACAAGGGGAGAGGTCATGTTATAATACACATTCCATGCTTACAATGGAGTAGACGCAGACAGCCATTACACAGCTGCAGCAGTGGCAGGGCAATGCCTCCTGCAGACTTACAGTAGGGTAGCCCTAATACCCACTCCAGGCTTACAGTGAGCAGACCCCGTGTCCTGCTCCTCATGACCCCTTTGATACAGGCTATAGGGCTCAGTACAGTGGTGCACCGAAGAAAAATGAACCTTTCTGTAAGTAAATAAGGACTACGAGGCATCTCTACACTCTTCAAGGAAACGAGATGCGACATTTTTAGAGTCAACAGATGCCTCCTTTTTAATATTTTACAAATCATTCTATGTATAAAATACAAAAAACAAAAGTAAGAAAAAAATCCTCATACCTAACAGTGGACTAATACACTTCCTCAGTACAATGTACAAACCTAAGTGCAGAGTGGTTTAACTAGCACATACAATTTCTAAGCAACCAAAGAAAAATATGCTGTTAAAGAACACGTATTTTGGTTACATCACTGACTACTATAGGGTCTTACAGCAGAGCACCTAAGCATTTTAGACAGACTACCCAATACAGTACTGGAAGCAGGACGCAGAGATCAATAGTTTCACTGGTCCAGGGTCTGTTACCTACTTTTTTTTCTGCTTTTGTTTAATACAAAATAATTCCCATTGAACTGATATTTACATGAAGATGGGCAATCTAGGAACTGCTGTCTGAACTCCGATCAGGAGCAACAAAGCTTCCGTTTGCATCGAGACAAAGAAATTAATATTTTGCACACTTAACTGCAGGTTTCAGGATTACAGTCAAAATAAGCAATTTGTAAAATACTTAGAAATTTCAAATATTTAAGATTATTTGATATGATAATCACTGTGGCCTCGTAAGTTACCAGAAGATCTTTCTAGAAACCTACCACAGGCTAGTTATCAAAGGTTAAAATTATTCAAGCCCTGATGAAGTGTGCGTCAGCCAAAACATTTCTGCACAGCTCAATGTGGCAGAATGCCATACCTGAATCTCGCCAGTTTGTTGCAGGTGGGAGGCACATACAATTGGATGTCCTTTCACCATGTTCTGTGAAACAAGGAATATCGTCCTCTCTTCCACAAAACTGAACTTTTGTGCTTGATAAAGCTGTTTTGTCATCAGCATACCCTTTGCTTTATCAGCAAAGATAACGCCATGCTTTCTCATTCTCAATGTGGTTTCATTACACACTTCTGCGCATTATCATTTGTTTTTCTTTGTCATATCTCTGTTGTGTTTGGTTAAGTGAAGATCATGCAGAGAGCCAATCTGTTCAACTACTAAAAAGACTGTAAAGTGAGTTCCGCAAAGGACAAGTCCTTCTTTGATCCAGACATCACAACAGCCAGTTCCCTCTGAATGGGATGTTTCCAGGCAGGAATAGTGTTGCTGCATCAAAGTCACTGTCAGAAGAACTACACAGGGTTATTTAGAAAGGAGCAGGCAGTATTAAACAAAACAGAGCAGCTGAAACCAAGAAAGTGATTTCCACAAAACTGCTCAACAAACTTTAATTTATGCATTCACTGTAAGACCTTTCAGTTCTATTTGTGCTGGCAAGACGGATGGATCAATGAGCACTGGCTCAAAAAAAAAAAAAAAAAAACAGGACCATGACTCCATATGAAAAAAAATATATATATAAATAAATGGAAGTGACTCCCCATTACAGTAAACCTTATCAAATAATATTTCAACATTCAGCTGTGTTTAATGACTTTTTTATATATAGCTGTTCCAATTACTGTTAATTATTAACTGCATTTCTGTTCTGACAGGAGCTCTCGTCTTCAGAACTCACTCCGAATGCTTAATCGCACAGTTTAGTCACAACCACATGTTTGTGGCACCATAGTCATTCCCATGGCAACAGACTGATGCCACAAATACAGGACTGTGAATTCACCGCATATCTAAGCAACCTGAGTAGGTGGCTGAGCACGGGAAAACGCTGGGTAAATATACATGTTTCATTAAGTAGACACAGTCAACCCCCTTAGGCCTCAAAGCTTTTCAAGTTTAAAAAACACATTTTAAGATGGTTCAAATGCTGTAGAGATTGCTGATGTAACTCGTAGTTTGATTCAGATTTTTTTTCTTTTTAAAAATCAAAAACAGACAGCAAACCATTCTGGTGTTACCACACAAAAACTTGTTTGCTTACAGTCCTCGATCAACTACCATTGCATCTTTCCTGGACTTGGGAACACCCACAACACAGTATAGACAAGTGGGATGCAGCAGAAGGATTCAGGACCATTGCATCACCAGAGGATGCACTGTTTGGGGTGTTTCCAATATTCAGGAAGTAAGCAATAAGAGTATGTCAAGCGTATGAAATACAACCAGGTTTGGTATAATTATACTACTAGCATGCATTTCCGTTCTACTCAGAAAGGAAGCAGATAAAACAATCAGCAAAATCAATGAATGTTAGAGAAGGTAAGCAATCATAAAATGTGTTTTTAACTAAAAATAATATGATGCCAAAAGGGTTGACTGTGTCCCTTTAATTAGTAGTACTATAAGTAAGCAATAACCCACAACAGTGCGTTTCTAGAGAATCAATGAACTTCTCGGGTGAAATGGAAGGCATGAGGCCAATGGCAGAGTGTCTTTCAACTCAGGGATGGCGTTAAGGTTTTGGCACAGTGTGCTCCTTCAAAATTCAGGAGCACACATTGCCAAAATAAAGACCCAAAATATGTGCTCCTGACGATCAGATCCGTGCTCCTACATACCGACTGCTATTTTTATAAGGCAAGTGAATAAAATGAATTTTACCACGTTTTAAGTGCAAAAAGCATCCATAAAATGTTTTGTGTAACTGTTTACAGACAAATATGATTACTGCCAACTGTGACTGAGTTGAATCAATGGCACAAAATAAAGCAACAGCTGGTTGGCAATTTGCCTGTGGGATCTGCTCCACCAGCAATGGCTCCTATATTTTTTTTTTTTTTTTTTTAAGGGTGCACTGCACATTCTAGAGAGGTCTGGGACTACTGGGTGGGATGGGAGCAGCAGCACCTGGATTGGCTCCAGCTGCTGTCTGTCTCATCACAGATTATTTTCATAACACTTTTACTTCAGCATCACCTGAGCTCAGTAAACTACTATATTCCTGAAGCCAAGCCAGCCCAGTCAGGTCAGCAACAGCAGCACCTCACCCTCCCCCCCCCCACCCCACCCCTATGCTCTTCACTGCCTTACTCTTTTTCATTCTTTCCCTAATTGCTCAGAGTAAAGGTTCCCTTCAACACTTGGTGTCTTGGCTGTACTTCATGAAACAGATCAACAACACACACACACACACACACACACACACTACAACCCAGCCATCATTCACTCAGACAGCTGTCCTTCCTGCAAAGCAGCTAAGTAGTAGCAACGGTTATGGCACGGCAGCTGGGTTTAAATTAATTACCACCATTAGTAACTGTAGGCACACACCACTGCATATACCCCCATGGGCAGTTCAACAAGGAGAAGGATTTTCGGAGAGCAGCCTTCTACAGCATGAGCGTGATGTGTGTAGTACCCGGGCCAGGCAGCAACTGAGTCAACTTGAATGGTGCCCACACATTCATCACAAATCACAAACCAACGTGTTCTGACTGATGACCGCCATCTTGAACATGTGCACTGCAGTCCCTCAGTAGTCAGCAACATTCTTCTTCAAATCTCGACTTCGCTGCTTAGTAGTACTATGTGGCAGTCTCCAGAGACAAAACATTCTGAATTTATCCAGTACACTTGTTGCATAAGGCCAACTACATACCATCTCAGAGGCGAGCCAGGCAGGCACAACAAAATATCTATCGACACTGCCCTTGTCGTCCTGACCATGAAATACACTCTCCATAACAACAGCTAACTACAAGGGCAGCAGCCACACAGACACACCGTAACTGAAATCCTGCTGCCCCCCCCCGCTCAAACTAAAGTCCAAACTCCAGCCCCAAATGTGTGCCTTTAATGAATCTGTCACCACCATTTTCACCACCTCAAGCTGACAGATCCTTCCTCAACCAAGCACCATTCTGACCCATTCCCACCCTGCCCTGACCCCCCAACCGCAGCACTGAACAGCAGTAGGTAGCATCCATTAAAAAAAAAAAAAAAAACGCTTAAGCTGCAGCTTCTGAAAAGCATGGTAAGGAAAGACAAGACAGTGTGCACAGCTACACTCCAACAAGATCCTGCAAATGAAAAGTAAGAGGTGAAAGAATAAGTGGCTCAGCTGGGACATGAACCCAGGCCACCCTGAATATT
This sequence comes from Neoceratodus forsteri, assembly GCA_016271365.2. Lineage (NCBI taxonomy): Eukaryota > Metazoa > Chordata > Ceratodontiformes > Ceratodontidae > Neoceratodus > Neoceratodus forsteri. The sequence goes on along the minus strand of CM057455.1, from coordinate 655,139,596 downwards.
GTTCCGGATGCACCACACCAGATGTGCCACTAAGACAACTGGAACCTGGTCCATCCCAGAGCACTCAATATAATATGCTCAGGGACGGCCCAGCTTCAAGTTGTCTCAGTGACACAGCTGGTTAGCGTAACTGGAACGGTATTCCAAGCGGCCTGGGTTCAAGTCGGAGCTGAGGCACTTTTCTTTCTCACCTTTGTAAGTCCTACATTCACCTTCTGTGTTGGATTGCCCCCATAATGCTACAAATTCAAGAGGCAGGGCAGAACATTGGGTCTATATCAGGCACTGCATCTTTAAATGCAAAACAGGATATGTCTTTGTAGGGGAAATCCAATTTTTCCAACACTAAAGATTTTTACAAGAAAGAAAGAGCAAAAAGCAGCAATCACATCATGGTTAAAACTGGGTGATAATAAAATCTGCAGTCGACTCGCAAACCACTTCCATTCTGGCACAGTTCTGCTGTGACACCCCCCCCCCCATGGACAATTAACTTGGCATACCAGTAGACACTGGGAAGGGGGTGGGCTGCTACACATACTTGTCTTTACATCAGAATGCAGATTCAACCCCCCTATCAGAATCTTCTCTTCTCTAGGAATTCTCTTCCCTTACAATTAAAACCTGTTGCTTCCTTTATTCCTTTTGTGGCATAACCTAAAACAGTCCCACACCACCAACACACTGTCTTTTTCCCGATGAATCCATGAATGAATGACATTTATTACATTGCTCTTGCATTTTTGCATCATATCTGCTACAGTGCTGCTTCTTGGCTCTTGCAGAGCTGGCTGCAGTTAGTTTTCTTTCTTCCTTTAGTCCTTCCTCCTCGACCCTCTCCTCCTCCTCCTAGTCGTTCGGGGTGCTCCTCTCCACTCTCCGGTATCTCCAGACTCGACGTCGTCTCATAGCACAGGCACAGCAAGCAGCACACACTCCCTGTCTCCTCCTGTCTGCCCGCTCGATAAAAAAAAAAAAAATTAGTCGGACGACCTCTTCTCATTTACTCCTGTCTGTCACTCAGAGCTTAATGGCTCCGACCGTCCGAAGACCGATCCGACCTGCAGGCTGTCCGTTTGATTTCACGGTCACCCTCGCTGGTTTTTTGTTTTTTTTTTTTACCCCCTGCCCAGCCTGTCAACAAACCTTCCTACCTCTCTGGCGACCCTGCCTGCTCACAGTTAAGGCAGCAGGCTTCTCCCGCTCAAGTGATCGGTCCTCCACATCACGCGACTGTCCATCCTGCCCACACTTGCCTTCTTAGCCAATAAATAAATCTCAACCCACATCCTGCTTACACCTTCCACGCATGCACAATGGTGCAGCTAGCTCTATGCAGACTGGGCTTTTTTTTTTTTTGCACATAACCCCCTCCAGAGCTCCAGTTTCCAAATAAAAAGTCTTGGCACGATCTCAGTGATGTTAACAGCCCTTCCCTCATCTGTGCTCCTACTGTACAGCAGGAGCATACACAGTGCCAGAAAGAGGCTTTAAAACGTGCTCCTACAAATGCAAAATGTGCTCAGAGAATGGAGCATGCCCTTATCGCAACCCCTGCTTTCAACACACCTGGAAAGTGCATTAGTTCTCGAGAAACATATGCCCAGGAGTGGATTATTGCGATTATAGCATGGAAAAGTCTTCTTTTTAATGGAAGATCTGCACAAATAGATGATCCGATACCTTTTATTGGACCAACAGAGTTGTTACAAAAGAAAACGGGTGCTTTGAGCTTTCAAACTACACAGAATCCTTAATCAGAAGTCAATGGCAGTTGGTTTGGAAGAACATACTTTCTTAAAACCCAGATCATACATAAAAAAACAGATAAAAAGTTGTTACGGATCCCCACTGGCCCAAACTACATTCAAAAATCAACACAGCACTATATAAAGATAGCAAAGTTCCATCAAAGGGAAAAAGATTTTATTTAAGCAATAATGACAGAAGAGCCGGTCATTTCCTGGAGATCAACAACCAGCGCGGGGGGGGGGGAGGTGGCCCGAGGCACAGCCACCCTGCCGGTCGTTAAACAGGAAATGAATGGCTCTGAGGTCATTATCGCGATTATAAGTCTAATCGCAGTAATGACCATTTTGGTACTTTATTTTTCTTTACCATTTTTCTTTCTTTGCGGCATGGTGACAGTTCAGCGTGTCTAAGTCTGCTGCCCACTACGCAGTATCAGTTATTGGAGATGAATGGAATTAAATAACATTTTTAAATATTTCACTTTTCAACTGCCAAACAACTTAAGGTACTTCCATTTTTTTCGCTATGTTGCATTATATTTTTTCTGACGGTTGCATCCACACACGGCTTTTTCAATGTTTGTTGGGGACAAGTGTGGTGAGAAGAGACAGGGCATTGCGCTAACAGCTGTGTGGCAGCCGTGTCGGGCATTTCTAAGAGATTTCAGCCCAGCATGGCAGCCAATCAATGAGCTAATTTAGCTCATAAATAATCAGACTTATAAGCTCCTTTAGTTAGGGATGTTGCTAGGTACAACATGTAAGTTTGGTTATAAAGTTAGAGTGCCTTTGAATAAACCCAAGAGTGCATTTATTTTGAAGAAACCCATGCCCTGTTGTGGGTGCAGCTGTTCAAAAAGTAGAAACATTTTTATGTTAATAGAAAAAGTTTTATTTTTATTTAATTTATTTGCCTTGCTGTTCACTTGCTACACATCTGAGTTGGCTCAAAAGTGGTTGTACAGCTGCTTTAAAGAAGGTTACCTGCAAACACTATGCGTATTTGTCCGACTGCTAATTAAATTAAGTTTTGTAATGCTGAAATTGCTACACAAACATTTAATAAAACTGTCCCTACACACTGAGGCTCCATATTGAGTAACTCAGTCCTTGAAACTGTGTCAAACAAAACTTTACATTGAGCTCCTCGAAGGCAGGTTTATTTTCATACTGCATCTTATGGAGTGCTCTCTCTGTTGTGTCTTTAGACTTGGGACCAGCTGGAATAGTACCAATAAGGAAGGCTCTTTCTTACAGGTAGAGGATTCAGTGTCCTTATATAGAAACATAGAAACAGACTTTGACAGCAGATAAGGACCACTTGGCCCACCCAGTCTGCCCATTTCCCCTAACTATTGGATAAGCTGCAGAGTCTAGTTAACCAACAGCCTACTTCCTGCCACCCCTTCACTATAATTGCCTTATGTCTGTCCCATGCATGTTTGAATTCCCCCGCTGTTTTAGACCCATCAACCTCTCCAGCAAGGCGGTTCCATGGCAATGGGGGCTCAAAACTTACTTATCAGCTATGTTGGTTTAGCATCCCTCACTGCAATGAACAGGGAGCTATAACGAATTCATGTTATGGCTCCCACTGCATTAGTTCTAGCGAGGGGAGCACAGTATTATGAATTGACACCCGTATACATGTTGGAAATTGATTTGGCTATTTCTTTCATGGATCTGTATAAGTCAATGTCAAATGTGGCTGTATACATCTACTAAAAGACAATATCATTTAAGGTAATAAAAATAATGGGAAACATGAATGGCTCTTCTCAGGTGCACCTTGTGCATTACTTCCCGAGGCATGTCATTATCCTACAATAACAAAACCCTGCCTTGCATTACTTCAATGCTATACAGTTTAACTGCATGACTGTGGATTTCATTAGTACCTTTGACAACCTCACTGCTGCTGTTATTTTTATCACTAGCCTCCATTTTTACTCCTAGCTCTTAATGAGAAATGATTCCCCTAAAAGATAATGAGAGAGCAAGCCCAACAGCTTGGTGGTGAGCATGTTTACTTACCAAGCTGGTGGGCTGTGATTAGAGCCTTGATCCTCTAGTCCAAGGCAGCGAGCAGGGGCTAAAATGCAGTCTCTGCGGGAAAGTTCTCCGAGGAGACAGGATGGCTGGATGTCGCTGTGCATTTGCCCCCTGGAGGCCTGGGTGAAACGGATGCGTCAGCACAGTCGCTGTGTCCCTGGCCTCTAAGTCTACAGAGATTTACTTGTTATATTTACAGTCAAGCATCATATGTGGTGCTGTGTCAAAGGAAGACAGACGTTCAACCTAGAAGGCAAGCCCCAGCCCCAGCGGGAAGCCATGTCATGGGAGTTCAGTATCCCTGAAATACGGGGCCCTGTTGTGTGGTGGAAAGCAGCATGCTTCATGGCACTCTGAGCAGAACGAGAGGAGGGAAATGTGACCCCCACCCCCCACTGGCAGCTCTGGAAGGTTTACATATGACTCCAAATAAGAGGGAAGCTGAAAGCCTAAGAGTAATGGAAAAGTATGGGGGGAAGAGCAGAAAAATACAGAGGTATGAGATATGAAATGTAAAGGGGAGTAAACTTAGCAGGCCCTCTCAAAAGTCTGAAACCAGTTTGACAAGTAACAGAGAAAACTCACTAGTTTCCTTGCATGTTCAAAGCAACTGCTATAAAACTAAAAGGTCTTAGTAACGCATTGAACAACAGTTAGTAAAACAGTGAATGGCCTACTTAAAGTAAAGGTGTGATATTTTAAAAGCATTTTGTTTATTAGTTGTCACTAGCCCCTCTGTGGTAAGTTAACTTTAATGCACTCGTTAATGTTTAGGAAGGATCGTAATTGCCAAAATGCCCAGCCAGTTGATCCTCCTCACTTTGTTCGTTTCTGCTTCCACCCCGCGCCCTCAGTTATAACGTGGAACCAAAAGCACGGGGATGCACCCCATACAAGTCTAGGGGGCTAATTTTCAGAACGATTTTACTAAACTTTAAATTAATTGTTGTTGAAATGAAAGCCACTGCTCAACTAACAGGGTCCTTATTAGTTGAGCGATGGCTTTCATTTTAATCAAAAGGTAGTTTAAAGTTTAGTAAAATTGTTCTAAACATTTGCCCAATAGACTTGTATGGAGCACGTCCCCGTGCTCTCCCTGGTTCCATGTTACAAAATGGGGGAGCGCAGGGGTAGAGCAGGCAGACTAGGAAGTGGGAAAGGATCGGCTGGCTGGTAGTTTGGCCACTGTTACAATCCCTTCCCAAACTTTACAGAGTGCATTAAAGTTTAAACTTTTACCACAGAAGGGCTACTGCCACCCCAGGGTAATGGGCTACAAAGTCCAAAGTGTTATATCACACATTTAGTTTAACAGATGTGAACACTGCATTCAAGTACAGTTCTTCCATGACATCACTTCCTGTCTCAACTTAACCTAACATGGCAGCTGCCTTGTTTTCATTGAGGGCTGATATTCATTATGAACATCTCTGGAGTGCTTAGAAATGAAAATTACGTACCTACCGTAATTCTTGATCTTCTCTTGTATCTTCACCATTCATTACTTACTGGGTGTAAGCCGGAGGCGCGCACCCATCACGGGAGCTTTTTTAAAAAAAAAAAAAAAGCTTGGACTAACGGCACTGCCCTTGAGAGTGACGTCATGCGTCATGCGCGAGGGGCGGCCGTTAGTAGCGACCGACTCCTCCTCCAACTCAGTTCTGTGAGCCGGAGAGGCAAAAAGCGAAAGCATAGAAATAGAGATAGCGAGGCAAGATAGCCAAGGGATAGCAAAGTAAGGAAGAATGAACTGAAAAAGGAATAAGCCGATAGAGAAAGGACAGAGGGGATAAGAGTATTCCTAACCTAGGGATCGCAGGGCCTCCTTACCTGGGCGACTCTAGGAGGAGAGAGAAGGAAGGTAATGAGGAAGAAAGAAGAAGAAGAAGAGAAGAGAAAGATGGGATGTTGAAGGGACCAGAATGCCCAACGAGCGTAGTTAGCTGAAAGCTTTAAGGCTCGATTAACAGGGAAGCAAGAATCCCCGGTGATTAGAGCTGAAGAGAAGGTTCACCGAACCCGCTAGACAGACTCAGGAGGGCATAGTCCTCATCCTCAACATGCCATGGTCCTTGATCCCCACTTCGGGCTCCTGGCCGAGAAAAGGCCCTTAACTGGAGGACACCCGAGAAGGAAAGGATAAATCCCAGGCAGCATGTGAGAGCAGCTCAAGGGTTTAGAAATGGAAAATCTAGGCCTTTCAGGCGGTATATAGTATAGAAATGGGACTCAGTCGGACTTGCCAGGGCAGGCCAGAGGCTTAGGCTGGCGAGGATTGGTCATGGTCAGCAATGCTTCTCTGTAAAACTGTCCAGGAGGACACTTGAAGGGAAAAACCAATCACCAAAATCTCACAGGAAGGATTTTCTTTGCCCTTGTTTTTCCTTTTTTTTTTTTTTTTTTTTAACAGATAACTTGCAGGCTTAGGAGCATGACTTTAAACTCAGAGAATGCCCATAGCAGTCGGAGAGAGTTCCTCAGTTTTTCCTTTTCTTTTAAAAAAAAAAAAAAAAAATAGTCGCTCTCGCCTCTGCTCTGCAAGGCAAGAATCGAAGAGATTCTAGGGCTTAACAGCTGGTAGCATGGGATTGCAGGATCAAAACTGAATAGCCAGAGTCAGGCTAAACCCCAGAAGTATCTCGCCAGAAGGTATGGCAAGAGATAGTTGTGCAGTCTGATCGCCATATGCAATTCCAGGAAAACGGCCCAAGAATCTTAGAGTAAATAATTTTTCTGATAGAAATAAGGCCCCCAAAGATATAGATTTCTTTTTTTTTTTTGAAAATTGGAGTAATTCTTCCTCCTTTTTTTTTTGCAGAGAGGGAAGGAGACGGAGGTGGAGAAGCCACAGGAGGAGGCCACTGAGGGGATGGTGGGGTGTAATGAATGGTGAAGATACAAGAGAAGATCAAGAATTACGGTAGGTACGTAATTTTCATATCTTCCCTTGTCAATCTTCACCATTCATTACTCCTGGTGAGTGCCATGTCCTCTTCCCTGGGGAAGAGGTAAAATACCCTGAGAACAAGACCCCAGCCTCCTGCTGAGAGAAACAGAAGAAGACCCTGGCTTATTCAGAAAGCCTAAGTGGGAGAAGAGCTAAGAGGTGCCTCCCGAGGACGAGGAGACGGAGGAGCCCTGCAAAAGTCTCCTAGCTCTACAGGAGAAAAGACGGGTCCCCCGGAAGGCGGAGCGAATCACCCTACGCCGGGCCAGGGATGACAACCCAGAGAGACGAAGCCATGCCGTCCGCCTGATGCAGATTGCTGTCCCTCGGCAAGCCTGGAAGCCACCTCACCGGCGCTCGTAGAAGATGCCCTTGCTTGCGTCTTGCCAGCTCCAGGCCTACACGGAGAGGGCAATGGCTTGTCTGGTTTGTCTGCGGTCAGGCATTGATGCCAACAGCTGGGACATCATCGACCACAAATGCCAGATGTAGGCAGCGGGTGAGCCTGATGAGATGCAATACAGGCAACCACACGAGAAGAAGAGAACACTCTTCGCCCCCGACGGTCGAACTGGAGAGAGTCCTGATCCGGTGGGCGGTCGTGCGCCAGGCAGCGGCGCCCGGAAGGAGTGTCTAGGTAGACCAAACCAGAGGGGGTTGGGAAGGGTACCTAGAGACTTGAGGGTGCACAATACCTACGCTGACAGTCAGCCGGGCTGAGAAGAAGCGGCTGGGACTGCCAGGACCGGATAGACGCCTCCTGGAAGGGATAGGACAGGAAGGTACCACCAAATGCTGGGCACTGAATTACCAAGGAATTTCGCCTCCGCTCGGGTATTGTCTCTCCGAACATAGGAAACCAAGATCCCTCACCATCCTCGAAAGGAAATGCTGATATTCCGTGAAATCAGCATCGGAGGAAAGATGAGCAGGGGGTTCCTCTCCCTCAGAGGAGGGAGACGAGGATGATGGGGAGCTGGAATGTCCAGAGGACTCTAAGGCGGTGGGGAGAGTTGAAAGACCCGCTCATGCATGTATCTAACATATGAGGGGAAGGCCGCCGCAGAACCCCTGAACTGCTCCCAGGATAACGGACCCGTAGGACCGACATGGCCTGGGAGCGGGGGTGGTGAAGGCAGAGAGATGGGAGAGGGGCACCTCCGAGGAGGCAACAGCTCTCTGCCAGGGCTCTGGAATCCGGGGAACGGAGCCCTAGCTGGAAGGATCCCGGACAACAGACCAGGCCGCAGGACGGAACTCTGGGGAAGCGGAGCCTGGAAGAGCCCAGGGGGAGAACCTCCCCTGTGACGACGCCGGGACTGCATAGATCCAGAAGGGCAGTCCACAAGAACGCTGCCAGAGGGCACCCTAGAGCCCCGGAGGGAGGGGCGGGGTTCCGCACTCCGGCTCCTGGCCACCCCCCCTGAGGTGGCCAAGGAAGCCCGAGAGCCAGACCCTCTGCCCTCAACCCCTCGGACTCCGAGAGGGCCCTCCTCCTCGATGGCAGCGGTTCCCCGTCCCCAGAGGGGGCAACAGCACCCTGGGGGGTAGCTGTCAGAGGCCCTCCAGAGAGGGGAGCCTCCCCCTCCGTCGCCCCCACGCCTGCCCCCTGGGACCCCTGGCCACCCTCAACTGGGGAGCCCTCAGGAGACGACGGAAGGGGGGACAGAGGGAGGGGCCCGCTGCGCCGCCTGGTACCTCTAGCCACAGGGGACCCAGACCTCGAAGAGTGGGGGTGCCAGGATGGGTCCACGTCTGAGTCATCGTCCTCCGAGGAAGATGAGACCAGCTGGACCTCAATGCTGGCCACCCCAGGGGTCCCAGAGGCCACGGTGCCGCGAATGGCCCCGGTACCAATGGCGGCGCCGCTCGCCCAACGCTGGCAGCAGCCAGGCCCGACTCCCAACCCCTACGGGCGCCGGTAGGACAACGGCACGCCCCGTGCCGGAAACCGACCCGCGCGAGGAGGCAAGATTAGGCCCACGGTGCCGCCAGCGGCGCCGGAGGCGCAGGCGGCACTGCTGATGGCGCGCTGATGAGATCGCGCGCACCGCTGAACGCGCCGAGGGTCAGCCAACGCGCCGCTTGATCACCGCACCGCAAAGAGCGCCGATTCAAAACGGCGCTGAACGGTGCCACTTTGATCACCGCATCGCGAACGGCACCGGATCGCCAAACAGCGCCGAAGGCGGGATGCCGAGGGTCCACCCTGTGCCAGGGCTCACAAGACGCAGGGCCCGCCAGGGGGGAGCCTGCACCTCGAAGGAGGTAACTGCCACAGGGGTGTCGGGCGCCGCGCCCCGGAAGGGACTACGACGCCCCCGACACCGCTGGAAGGGCCTCCTCCTCGGCAAGAAAGACGAGAGACCTCTCCTCCTCACCATATAGGCCCGGAAGGGGACCCGGGGAAGGCCAAGAGACCTTACCTGGGAATCCCGAGAACGACATCGTCCCCCGAAGGTCGGCGGGGTTTTGCCGAGCTTGAACGCGCGGACTTAGAGGACACGGCAGTCCATTGAGAAACAGGCGTCGCACGAATCCATGTCATGGCTGGGTCCCAGGCAACGAAGACAAACGTCATGCCGGTCCGAGACGGAGAAATGCCGGCCGCAGGAGCACCGACGCATAGGGGCTCGGCCCATCTTCGAGAAACGCTTCGCTCCAGAACCGGACATAACGCGAAACAAACAAGGTCAAAATACAGTAAGAAAACACCCGTGCCGTACAAAAGAAAAAGGAACAGTCTTATCGAGTATGGCGTCGAGTGTGAGAAAATCGGAGTCGGCCTACTACGCACTTGAAATGACGCTCCACGCGAAAAAGGTGCTGCCTTGACGGCGGGAGAAACAGAACTGAGCTGGAGGAGGAGTCGGTCGCTATTAACGGCCGCCGCTAACATGACATCACTCTCGAGGGCGGTGCTGTTAGTCCAAGCTTTTTAAAAAAAGTTCGCGACGGTGCGCCGCCCGGCTTATACACCCAGGAAGTAATGAATGGTGAAGATTGACAAGGGAAGATCTACAGGTAAGCATAATATCTCACTGGAAAGAGTTTCCAAGGGATTTCAGACTAAGTGGCTGTGCAAGCTTTACTTCCCCTTTAATGAGCTTGTAACAGCACAGTGACAACTTTCCCTACTTGTGTAACGTCACAACTGGTTGGTGTAAAAAATGGTTATGATGTCACAAGCAGTAGTGGCTCTAGCCTCTGTTGGTTAACAGAACACTGGGGTGCACAAAAGCTGGCAGCCTGGGCACCTATAATAGTGCACATATTGTTTCTACAGGGGTAGTTCTGAACCACATGGGGCATAGTACTTTTTTCTCATGGCACATACCCTTGGAGTTCAGCCACCACAGGTCACAAGCAGAGGATTATGATGCCATTTTCATGTTTTAAAGATGAGCAAAAGTAGCAGATGAAGACCAAGTGACAGAGATCCTGGTTTCATGCAAACCATTTCAGTAGAAAAGAATGAGCATACTATCTGAATTATTTTATTTATTTATTTTTTATTTATTTATTAAGTCTAGGATTACAAATACCTTTGAGCCTTGGCTCTTTTACAAAGGTTCCATGTCAGAGAAATACAAATTATGGGGAACATCAAGACAGGCATTACAACAATGTGGACATTGCAAACAGAGTACAGATTAATACAATTCAAGGGTAGCATTGTAACAAGGCAGCCAGCGGCATTTGTCAGAGAAAATAAACAGATAAGAAGTGCCAGAGTCATAGGGAGAAGGAATGTGGGGAGGGTGGGGAGAAGGTGAAAAGTGCAGCACTGGGTATACCAATATGTGTGGGTAGAATCCAGTGGGGGGGGACCACTACAGCCGGAAGGGAAGTGGAGAAACAAGGTTAAGTCCTTTATATGACCAATTCTGTCAAAATATTTTTTTCAGTTTTCCTTGTGACACTGGACGTTCTTTAAAGTGACAGAATATCCATATACAGACTAGTGCACTGCAGTATATTTTATTTCGTGAAGATGGTTACAAATACACCTTTAAAGTGAAAATACAGTAAAACACATTTTACAGTTATGGTGACCTTTACAGTCAACTCTCCAACCACTCAGGCAGCCAACACATTTCACGAGCCACAGGCATTAATTATTTAAATGTCCAAAGTGTCGACATCCTACTACTTGACACAGTTTTGCTCACCAACTGAATCAAATTGCACTTTGGGTAGCAGAGTGGGTGGGAAATCCCTATAAATTAGTATGTTTGTACAGCATATCTATTAGTTCCCTTCTTATGAATTTGGGGGGAGGGGGTAGACGGAGGACCTGATGACCTTGGGAGTCCCTTCCAACCATATAGTATTACATATTTGTTACTATGGACAAGATGAACTACTTGTAAGACACTAATGAGCCAGTCAAAATACCAAGCAACCTGAATGCAGCAGCACTTAAAGGAACTGCACTGGAGAGGATTCTGGCTGAGATCAGAAGGTAGGCAGGTAACTAGCTAAAGAGGGCACAGCTGACACTGAGCAGCTCTGGTGCACAGCCTGGCTAGCTTTGGTTCTATGTAACACCTCTCAAATGTGACATCTCATAGTGCTTCTCATGAGACACTGGGATTACTGGGACTGTGTCCACACAAGCACGGTGGCAGCTATTAAGCGTGCACCACATTCACAAACAATACTGTAAACAATGGATTAGAACTGGTTTTACTGAGAGATGGAATGTTGGTCAAAATAATGTGGTTATTCTCTAGTCTTTTAGAAAAATGCTTAGTTGTTTCACAAGTACAGTGGTATCAAGAAAGTAATTTGCTGATTTTGCATCACCAATTAAAAACACCCTTTCCTACAAGTATAAAAGAACTCTTATTTTAGTCCCACTATATTAGACTTAAATACAACAGACTCCGCGCTACTCCTTCTGTAACAAAAAGCAAGTCCCTACGCACTGCGCTTCCTGTAAACTGTCACTTCGGTCTGCTACCCCCCACGTGCCAAATTACCCTGTGTATTCCTGTTACAGATCCTATGCACTGCTCTTCCTGTAAACTGCCACTTCTGTCTGCTACCCCCCCGAATGTGCCAATTACTCCGCATACTCCTGTTACAGTGACTGTTTTGTTATATCATTTAGCCTTATTTCTATTTACAGTAGTTGTGATCTTTTGTTCATGTCCCTCTACCCCTCGCCTCAGGGCTCACCTGGAAATAAGCTCTAATTTTTCTTTAATTACTACAGCTCAGTGTTTCTTTCCTGGTCTAATTTTGCAAATAAGTAATCATGCCTTCTAAGAGCTTGTTATATGCTGTGCAACTATATAGATCTGTTTCTATATTTTTGTAGCATACTCTCATGACACACTCAGTGTGGCATTTCAAAGTTGTTAGGGGCCGGTGCATGGCTGCGGGAACATCTGAATAGGACTACCCAGATGTGGGCAAGGTGCAAGTCGAGGTCAATTAAATATAATGAGAGGGCAGCAGGTCAAAGTAAGATAAATAGGACAGGGAGCAGCGGTCCCCCTCACCAAAAATAGTTTTTAATGTTTTGAAAGGTACTTAATGAAGGTGGGACTGGAGGACTACACAATCAGATTCAATTGTAAGATGTTTTATATGATAAAAAGGTCACATTTTTGGCCAAACACAAGTTGTACAGCTGCTTTACGCAAAGTTGCTGCTGGTATGATGGACTTCTTACTTTAGCAGAAACCTGCTCTTTAATGACGAATAGCCTCACGCCACTGTAATTTTGTTTTTAACTTTGGAGCTTATCTACATGTGCGCTTGCGCACACACACACACACACACACACACACACACACACACACACAACGTGCTGTGCAAACACAGAATGACCTATTTCTACAGAAGTAATGAATGTGAAGGGATCTAGCAGGGGCCCTTCATGTTTCCCCACCGAAACACAAGGCAAGTTAAACACACGTGACCCAAGCAGAAGATTTTTAGTAGCCGATCACAGCTCAAAAAAGTAAAGGTTTTAATTAACTGTTAATAGACATCTAAACTAAACCTGTTCCAACAGAAAGATTCCAATGGCAATTATAGTGACAACTATTTTTCCAAGAGGTTGTGTAGTCTCATGATTACAACTGTTGCATGCTTTGTGAAACATGCCAAACACTGCACTGTCTCCATTTATAAAAAGCCAACAGGTACCTATAATGCATGATAAATATAAAATACACAGTGAAATAAACACTGCAGGGTGCAAAATAGCAGCAGACTGTCCATTTTTAAAGAGGAACAACTGGCACAAAGGGCCCCACACTCAAATGTGGGTCTCGTCCAGTGTGCACTTTGTGTGTAAAAACATTTTGGTTTACCTACTGTTTACTTTAATATTGTAGATTGTAGCAGACTAACTTTGCTTACTTCTAGGCGGACATCTTTCTGTTACTACAAATCCCTGAATCCCTGCAGCTGACATCAGAGCAGTAGGTAGCAGCAGGAGATTTAATAGCCTGCAGTGCACACTGGAGCTTTTATTATCTCTGATCAGATGGTTTCCAAGTCTGCTTTTCTCCAGGGGCTAAATACTGCCCTCTGTGACTGTACTAAGCCCAGGGAGGACAGCAGGGCCAGCAAGCAAAAGATCAGCGCTTATATAAACTATCATTCACTGCAGACTACTGAAGGTTTCATAAGCCGGTTCGACAGAAAATCGTCCGACTGGCTTTACAGCGACGCGCACAATGTTGACAGCAATCGCAGTCGGCGTTGTGCAGTCAGGAAAACTGCGTTTTCTGAAGGGGCCTGCAACCCCCACCCCTACACTTTACTATGATCACCTCCACAGCAGAGGTGCTTTGGGGAGGGGCGCAAGACCCAGAGAAGCTGTGTCAGGGGTCCGCACGATCATTACAGCGACTAACAATGACCTGTCGATTTGTCGCTGAAAGTGACCGGTCACTGTAATATTTTCAGAGTTACATGCTATGGACTACTGAATATCCCACTGTTGCCTACTGCTCCGATGTCAGCTGCAGGAAATCATGGGATTAGTGGTAACACAAGATGTCAGCCTAGAACTAAGCAAAGTTAGTCTGATACAATCTACTATACTATAGTAAAAGTAAGGAAACCAAAATGTTTTTGCACACAGAGTACACACTGGAATGAGCCCCACACTTGAGTGTGGGTCCCTTGCGGCTGACTGCTCCTTTAAACAGTGGCAGAATACTTAAAGTTCCACCCCTGCCATGTTGTCACATCACAATAAAAAAAAAAACTGGCAGCAAACTACGGAGCTTGGTTATGCATTACAAATTGTTAAATGCATCAAAATGATGCTTTAATGGCTGAATACCCAGTCAATCTATAGTCAGAGCTATAGTGCAGTCACATTTCTGTACTTGAGTAACCTGCGCGCCTGGTTGCTCTCAGTGCAATGTGGACGTAGCCACGCATTGATCGGGGTAAACCACTCACTAAGATGGTCCCAGATTATCTGGTAAGCTGGGGACACCAAGAGCAGTGAGTGGCTTACAGTGGCGCGAGTAGCAGTGTGGACTGCCTGCGAGGCAGTAACCAAGCAGATGTGCGGCTCCCCCACAATGCACGGCCACTCACCAGCGCAGACTGCAGTAGTGCAGAGAGGCGCCGTGTAGACACACAAACCATGGGTGGCAAGTGATCCGGACCGTACTGTTGCTGTTTGTATTTCCAGTGCTACTGCTGTGTAAACACGGCTCATCACATACTGCACTTTGAGCCTTTCATATGGTTTCCAGGATAGGGAGGACAAACTCGAAATTGGTCTGACAGGGTTGCCTGACTAAATGGGAAGCAAACTGTTTCTCGCCCTGTATCAGTTTTCCAAAATCCAAAGTGATTTCTGATAATCTATGGATGTCGCACCATAAAAGCTGGAGGTGTGGTAGTCTGATCATGTTGCGTCACACAATACGCAATCTGAAAATACCTGGCACTGAATGTTCTTCTTAAACATCACAGCCCTACCTGTACAAAGCTGCCCTCACCAGTTTATGTGGGCTGAATATCCCATTGTGTCCTCTTGCCCAACCCTATCTACAGAAGCAGAGTTGCCGCAGTCACACCTCCTCCTCACCGCTCAAGTGGACAAGGCACTGCCTTTATGCAATGCCTTGCTATACTGGCAGGGGTGTGTGAGTGCTGGGTAGCACCGAATCTCAATGAAAAAAAAAGAATTAGTAGCATTTATAGAGTGCTTTTCATACAGACTATATCCCAAAGTGTTTTACAAGCAATGAGAGACTGGTAGTGAAGTGATTGTAGAAGTGTGGTGGCAGCAATTTCACACATCCTTGGACAACTGCATGAAAGTGTTGGCCGGGACACTTAGAAAAATACCCTACTCCTGTGAAACGTGCTTTGGGTTCTTTTACTTCCACACAGATACCCACCAGGACAGCACCAGAGATGGGCAGATGGGACTTTGGTTTAACAACTCATTTAAAGCATGCTACACCCAAACAGTACAGAATCTCCCTTAATACTGCAGTCAGACTCCTGCAATAATGGTATGAGCCCAATCCCGGTATGGAACTAAACCCCACAGCCTTCTTGCCCAGGGTGGATCTGCTAGCAATTGAGCCATGCTGACACCTGCAGAACCAAGCACCTCATCTCTCTGCTGTTCCCAGCCTCCCGCTGGCCTCAAGGCGGGACATTCAAATCAACTAATGAAGCTAGGTGTCCCAGGTGATGAGCGCAGGGCACCACCACCACCACACCACTGAACAATCCTGAATGCACCCCCCTTGGATACACCAGCATGGACAGCAAATGGCACACTGTGCACTCCCAGTTCTGGTCTCATGAAGGCAGTAGGTACTTCCCTCGGGAGAGTCAAGAATACCCGCCGCATGTATACCGACTTAGTTAACTGGAGAATCTGGCACATATCTCCTGCTTTGCATGCTAGTGTGGCCACCTGTCCCTTATTTTCGTAATAGGCTGCAAATCTTTCCTAGCATAACCTCATTATTTACATGTTATCCGATCACTGTCATTAGAAAAGAACAAGCAAAACTGTCAGACAGATTTACATACAGAGATGGCCCACACAGCACTGTGTGGCCATTTGGTATTCATCTAAAAAATCACTTATTTTCCTTAGGCGTCAGCATATGGTGTTTTTAGGCTTCATGTCCTCTGCCATTAAAAGGAACACTGTAAACCCCCTCAAGCCTCAAAGTGTCCCTAGTTTAAAAAACATGTGCCATAATACTAGCATACTAAAATGCCAGCAGAATAGGCCTTTCGGTCTTTCGCATCTGCTCGTTTGGTCAGCCCCACCTTGTGAACTGACCTTGCTGCCCCCGTCGCCCCTCGGGCTTCCCTCTTCCTAGTCCCGGATATTCTCGCTGCACTGGACTTTGCTTCCAGAACCCTTCCCCCTGTACCTATCTCACCCCCTCTTAAACCCCTCCACCAGTTCCACGGGCAGCTCATTCCATGGCCCCACCACCTTCTCAGTGAAGTAACACCTCCTCCATTCTCCCCTGAATCCCCCCCCCCAGCTTCCACCCATGCCCTCTAATTGCCCCTCCCTTCCTTCGGAGCACCCTGACTTTGCCTCCCCTATTCACCCCCCTCATATACCTGAAGACCTCTATCATGTCCCCCCGGGTCTCTTCTCTCTTCCAATGTGTACATATTTAGCTCCTCAAGCCTCACCCCATAGGTTCTGTCCCCCAAGCCCCAGATCATTTTGGTTGCCCTCTTCTGGTCCCTCTCCAGGAGTTCAATGTCCCTCCTTAAGTGTGGCCTCCAGAACTGCTTGCAGTACTCAAGGTGTGACCTCACCAAGCAGTTGTACAGAAGTAGTATCACTTCCTTCCTTCTGGAGGTGATTCCCCTAGCGATGCATCCCAGCATTCTGTTGGCCTTGGCCGCAGCCCTCCTACAAGTCTCCGAGTTGTTCATCTAACATCCACCACCATCTCCCCCGGTCCCTCTCCTCGCCATTGAGACTTGTAGCATTCCCCGGTTGTACACTTGGCCTGGGTTTCTGGCTCCCAGGTGCAGTACCTGCATAATCCTTTAGCATTCTGTAGAGACTGCTGATACAGCTGGGAGTACGCAGCACAGTGGTTTAAAGTGATATTTCAGTAATGTTACTTACAGCAACACTTGGACAGGCTGTTGCCGTAAGTAACATTACAGGTATCAACACCCCCTCAGAGGCCATAAAATAAGCACAATAAAGTACCACCACTGCTGCTATAACAAGAGCAGTGGTGGGAGCGACGTCACTAACTGGGTGTAATACCCATGACTCCTTGCATCTGCTCAATCATGAACTGCGCGGCGCATCCGCGGTCGGCCGAAAGTTTTGGCAGTTTATACAGAAATAACCAGAGGATTAAAAATTAGGATCACTGCAGCAGCATTGCAAGGTAT
Source organism: Neoceratodus forsteri (assembly GCA_016271365.2). Lineage (NCBI taxonomy): Eukaryota > Metazoa > Chordata > Ceratodontiformes > Ceratodontidae > Neoceratodus > Neoceratodus forsteri. Next base: position 655,122,454 of record CM057455.1, on the reverse strand, counting down.
GTGGGGACAGGAGCAGGCTGCAGTAGTTCTTTCCATGTCACCTTTAATAGAGATGTGTCTGGCCTTGATAGCCACCTACTCTTACCGTCGAGCCCATCTGCCAGTCTCCAGCTCCGTCACCACTCCCCCATCATCCACCTGGCGAGGATCTGCATGGTGCGGGGCCGGAGGATTGTGGGGGCAGTCACTCACGGTGGCTGTGCACATGTTTTTTTTTCCCCCTGCGTTTCTCCTTTAGTCCCGCCCTCCACCCCAGACATCTGGCATGGACTCTAGTGACCTCGGACAGAGTAGCACACACTAGGCATCCACCACCCCCTCATGAGCAAGCAAGCTCCCTGGCTCACCACAAGAGGTGGCTACTGACTCAGATCTGGGCCTCCTCCCTCCCCAGCTGGTTTGTGCTCCCATAAGGAGCACTCTCCAGCCTGGCCGTCCAACCTGTACAGACCCAGGCTCGCTCCTGAACCCAGGTCGAGGGTGCAGAAACGCATAGCCCTTCCACTAAGCCATCAGGCGGGCCAAACATCAATGGATTTTAGAGAAGGTAAGCAATCACAAAATGTAGGTTTTCAAGCAGAAATAGTAGGATTCAAAAAAGGCTGACAGTGTCCCTTTAAAGGCGATAATAAATATAAAATGTACTTTGTGTCATTTTACTGAAATTTAAAAATCACGTTGAAGTGCACCAGAAAATGACATTTTTGCTAACTGCTGTCTGAGCTGAGAGTCAACATTCTGTGGGACAAACATGATGTCATTTTAGCCTCAGCAGTTTTCTCTTACTACAGACAAATATACGGAACACCTTAGTATATACAAATGAATCCCGTCCCTTTACATTTATATCTGAAGAAATCTGTTTATAAGCTGGACTGCTGGTGCAGCGGTAGTGCGATCGCTCACGACACCAGTGACCAGCATACACGCTTGCGTCACTGCATGTTGGCACCCTTGGGGAGAAACACTACAGGATGGAGAAAAATGCTGGTCTTTTCCTTGTTGGCACCAATCTCAGGCACACACACGACCAATGTGGCAGGCTGCCCTTGATTATTTTGTTTTTTGGTACCAGGTAAGGCCCACTTGACACAAATGCCTTTTTTCAGGGGCGACCCAGGAGCACTGAGGAGGTTAAATGAATTGCTCAGAGTCACACAGAATGCGAGGTTGTGGGAATCAAACCCAGGTCTGCTGGATCCACCAAGCTCATTCACAGCTTGTTACTCTAACTTCTAGGCTATACTGCCAGTGACAAAGCACCAAAACACAGCAGTATTATGTGGTGCTTGGTAAGTGGTAGGTATCTGGTAAGTCTGTCAGAAGGTCGGCGATGGGGCTGGTGGGGCTGCCGTCAGGCACAACTGTGAATGAGAAAAAGATTGATTAAAAGAAAAAAAACACCACCTTTTTATAAAGGATTTCAGTAATAATAGTTACAGACTAAATTCACTAAAATTATGTCATCCGAATGCAGTGGCCTAAGAGACCTCAGGGCAGAGTCAGTAATAGAACCAGAATCTGTCACCAGATGGTGGCCTGCTGGCCCACCATATCATGTTGTCTGTCAGCAATGAATGACACTCAGGGCAGAGACGGCAATAAAACAAAATACAACACTACAGCAAGTCTGAGGAACCTTTTTTTTTTTTTTTTTAACTGTTTCTACTACTAGTACTAGTACATGGTACCAGTACTAATAAAACACTGGTACCTATGTCTACAGAACTCTCAATGTCACTGGGGAGAAAACTGGAAAAACAATCCAACACATTTAAGCTTATTTCACATTTTCTGCATTTAAATCCCCTTTGCTTTCAAACAGCAATGTACATAAAAAGGACACGTCAATCACCTTTTGCCTCAAAGTGCCTGTTTAAAAATGCATTTTTAGGATTGCTCACGTCTGTAGACTTTGCTGATGTAGCTGGTCGTTTTGTATGCGTTTCTTTTTTCTTTAGAAAAGTAAACAATAAAATGGGCACCATATCAATGTCACCACACGAAAAAGTGTTACGTATAGTCCTTAATCTACTCTCACTGCATCCTTCCTAAAACTTGAGACCCCCCAAATACATACATATATATACACACACACACACACACACTCTCACTCACTCACTCACTCACTCACTCACTCACTCTCTTTCTCTAACCACTCATAACACAGTAAGAGGACACTGCTGCATCATGAGTGGCTGGCCAGTGTCAGATATTGCTGAAGGATGCAGTAAAATGACGGCAGACAGGGTTTCTATCTTCAAGCTTAAATTAGTAAGTACCTTGAGGAAAAAGGGGTGACAGGGCATGCCCACTAAGTTGGAGGGGGGGGGGGAATAGATGGTATGTCTTTCTTGAAAAGACAGCGACATTAACAAATCTTGAGAAAGGTAGGCAATCATGAAATATGCTGTGGTTACTGGTCTACTCCAGACATCACAATCCTCGGCTTATGGCATTACAGTCTGTTGCTGTGGACGTGATTATAGAAATGCCATACACAAAGGATTACAATGCTGGGTGAAGTCAAGCAGTCAGTTTAGGAGAGGTCTAGCAGACAGCTGAAATGTGTGTAAAAATGATGAGTTTTCCAAGTACCCCTGTGAATCAGGGGGCTCTTTAGGACTGGTTGATGCAGACTGACATAAGTTGAAAAGTCATCTGCACATTTACTGGCCTTTGCTAAAGTTTGTACTTGGAAAAATACTCTTCCTCAGCACGAGCTTCAACGCCAAGCAGTTAATAACACTGCCCTCGTCAGTGATATACCTGCGGGCTCACAGCTTTGTTTCCACAAGACCCACTTTCTAATCCAACACTGATTTGATATGAATAACAAGCCAAAGCAAGGCTAAAAAGGCAACCATGATGATGTTCAGATTTACAACCACCCCTTTTAAGATCAGTCTAGCTCTGAACCTTAGTGCTTTCAATTTAGCCAAGACAGTGCAGCCTAGTGGTGGAACAGCATAAAATGATGAACTAGGAGATATCACACAGAGCAAATCCCCTGACCTCCCATGTACATCAAACAGAGAAAATGACAGCAGAAGGAGACCATAGGTCCTTCGAGTCAACCCAAGGGTTACAGAGACCTTCCATAGGTCCATCCTATCCAGCTATCAAACACTGGGCAGAAACAGGATGCCACTGAAAACTAATTGTTTCACATTGGTTGGGCTGTCCTGGGTAAGCGAAGGAGAAACCATGCCACTCAATCACTAAGAAGTCTGCAAATACAGACAGTACTAGCTGTTTTTGTTGAAGGTTTGTGAGCCCTTCGTTTAGCAGTTTGCTCCCTGAAATCTGTTTTTTTTTTTTTTTTTTTTATTACAACTAGGATTACAAGTACCTTTGAGGCAGGCTCCTTTACGAAGGTTCCCTGTCAGAGAACAAATACAATACAAGTTACAGAAATAGGAACAAAACAATAAATAGGTTTGCATATTAGGTTACAATGGTAGATCAATACAATAGCTAGAATAAGTAGAATGTATACATGGGAACACAGAGTAACAGAGGAATAAGTAGGAGGGAGGGTGGAAGATGAAGATAAATGTGAGGAGCGAAGTTGGAGATGGTAGGAATTGCAGCCAAAGGGCATGGTCATCAACTGGGAGCAGACAAACTAGTCAACGAAAAGGGAAAGATCATTCAGGGCTCAGAAGCAGCAGCGGGGCGGGGGGGTCAGGAGTGGTGAAAAGAAAGAAGAAATAAAGTAACAGAGGAAAAGGAGGGGGTGGAGATGTGGTAGGTGATAGTTGGAGGGAACAAAAACAAAAGGGCTGAGGAGATTATAGGTAGCATTTACAGGAGCTAGTTAGTAAGGTGGAGGTGGAGTTTATGTTTGAATGAGCCAAGGGTGGTAATGGAGGAGATGTCAGAATTGAGCACATTTAACCAGCTAGGCACTCTGAAGGCAAAGGATCTTTGGCCCTGAGAGGTGCGACGGCGGGGAACCTGAAGGAGCTAGTATTCAGAGCTCCTGGTGTTAAGTGGCCTTAGTCTAGAACTAAGCAGTGCTTGGACTCCCAGTGGAACGAGGCCCATGGTTACTTTCTTTGCCATAATGCAGGTTTGGTATTTTATGTGATTTGAAAGTTGAAGCCAGCCAGATCGGGCATACAGGTCACAAGTATGAGTGAGACAATGAGCACCAGAGATAAGCCTGCAGGCCTTGTTAAGTGATGTTGAAATTCGTCTCAGGGCAGTGGCAGAGGCAGAGCCATAGATTATAAGATCAAAACCAATGATGGAGGCCACCAAGCTTTGGATGGCAATCTTCAGTGCATCTGCAGTAAGGTGTTGTCTATGTCGGTAAAGTAGGCCTAGGCGCATATTTGCTGATTTGGCAACATTGTCTATGTGTGTCTGATAGGAGAGATTTGAGTCCAGGGATAACCCTAGGTATTTGAACGACTGTACCCAACATACTAAAAAGCCAGCAGAATAGGCCAAACGGTCTGTCTTGTCTGTTCGAAAGCCAGCAACCTAATGGCTGGCCACCTCACCACCACCCCAGCCCCCAAGAGTGTCTTATCTAGATTCAGTTTCCCCTTGAACCTATCCCACCCTTTCTTGAAGCCCTCCATTGTGCCCTCCTCCACCAGCCTCCCGGGAAATGCATTCCATGGCTCCACCACCCTCTCAGTGAAAAAATGCCTCTTGCGTTCCCCCCTGTAATTTCCCCTCTCCAACTTCCACCCATGGCCGCTGGTCACTCCCCCCTTCTTCAGCCTAAACAACTCCCTGGTTCCACTCCTAATTATTCCCTTTACATACTTGAAAACCTCTATCATGTCTCCCCTATCCCTCCTCTCCTCCAGTGAATAAAGCCCAAGCTCTTCCAGTCTCTCCTCATAAGGCTTCCTCTCCATGCCCCGAATCATCCTGGTCGCTCTCCTCTGGACCTGTTGCCACTGCTGGTAGAGATAGCTAGGGAGTGAGATCTATGCCTGTTTAGAGAGCTGTTAAAGAGCATTACTTTGTTTTGTTTTTTTATGATTGAGGACAAGCTTATGATGAATGAACCAGTTTTCCACTGCGGCAAAGCCTTGCTGAAGAATGGTCTGCAGGAGCACAGGGTCCTTGTGGGAGGAGAAGATAACAGCATCATCAGCATAGAGGATAATCTGTTGGGTGCAAGATTCCGGGAGCGTGTTAAGAAAAAGGCTGAAGAGTAACAGACCTGGAAATCTGACAGCAATGCAGCCAGGGTAGCCTCCGTTGCAGTTCTCTCAATAAGCCCGCAACAAAACAAGTACTATCATGACGGTAGATGCCTTAACCAATAAGGTATCAGTGAGTGGAAGGTTAGACTCCTTTTGAGATCTCTTCCTCCCCCCAAATCATGTCTAAATACAGCACTCCCTTACTGGCACTACGGAACCACCAAACAAAGAGCAGGATACAGCCACCCCAGTCTGGCGCTAAATGTTCAGAAAATTAGCAGGATCCAGTAAAGTTTCCAGCATTTTGGAAATCCCACATAATATACAGTCTCCTTTTCATTGGAGAAAATTGATCATGTAGCCAGAAATACTACGATGTTCACTTTAACCCTGTAGGCCAAAGGCTCTCGATTTATTTATTTGAATTTTGGCTAGGAAAGACCCACAAAGATGAGCCCGGGGAGGTACAGCAAAACGCTGATACAAAAAACAGGCTGTACAAACTGAGGGAAAATCCATAGACATGCACAATCAGCCACAGGTAAACAGAAACAGTCAAGTATAAAGTGTGAATGCAGAACACTACAAAATGTACAAAATAAACACACCAGTACAGAGAAACAAGAATAATGTGCAGAAGGTAAGAGACCACATACATGTGTGTTTCTAAAACAATTCTGCACCTGGGAGGCAGGAGGGGGTGAGGGGCAAGCAAAAAGTGGAGAGGCCGAGCACTGGAGGGGGTAAGAACAGGGGAACTGACCGGGGGGGGGTAGGGAAAGTAGGGGTGGTCAGTAGTAGGAAAAGGTGTAGCAGTCAAGTATACAGGTGACATCTTTGAAGAAAAGGGAGCAGAAAGAGGAGTGGAAGGGGTAGGTGTCTCTAGGGGTGAGGAGATGGGCGTTAGCTGCCCAGGTGATGCCAATATATAAGGACAGGGACTCCAGATTACTAATTATAGGACTATCTCCCTCCTAACAGCTATCGACAACTTACTGGAGACACCTGTGTGTGTCCTGGGTGAAATGGAACAGGAAGAGTTACAAAAATAACGAATATCAATAATGAGTGCATATATTACACAAGGTGAAAGTGTGCATAATGAGATAGCATGTAGCAAACATCAGTACACAAGGTACAGTGTGGAAATGAAGAACTAATAACTGGTCGTGTAGTTAGCGCAGTTCCTTCGAATAAGTGAATTCAGTCCAGATAATCTTTTCCAGAATCCCTGTTCTTTACCCATTGAGATTCAAAAAGGCTGATCAGCACTGCTGGGAAGAGAATAAAATCTTGGCCAGAAGTACCCAATACTCACCGCTGAGCCACCCATGAGTCAGAAGTAGGCTCGACTTCTTTTCTTACACTACATCTTCCTATGCAACGCTGCTGGTTACCTAGACACCTTTCTTTGTCTTTATATACTGAAAACAAGTTATTCAACAAGTCACAGTGGATCAATTTCGATGGACACTAAAAAAAAAATCAAGGGAGAAAACACTACGCAAACATTGGTAGAGGACGCCCTGCATGCAGCTGACCTGCCCCACCCTCAAACAGAAGCTCAGTTTCTTCTCTGATGGTTCTTGACAACTTGTCAGCTCATCTCCAAACCAGATGCTATCCATCCTGCCAGTGCTTCTTCCACTCAAGAGAATTCCAGCATAAAGGACAGAAGATGGAAAACTCTGAGGCGGCAGTCCTAGTCTCTTCTCAGAGGCTGCACTTGCTTTGGTTTGCAGCACAAAAAAATGTTCTTTCTTGGGTTTGTATTTTTTGGGTGGGTGGGGAGAGGGTGAATTCAGAGCCACGTGACCTTGTGCCACATAACCTATATCACTTTTGTACAAAAATAAATTTATGTGTCTGTGTTTAACTGCATTATTCAACAGCCAAGACGCGAGCCAAACTGGGGAATACATCGAAGTGTCACTTTTACTTTAGACTGAAAGGCCTTTCTGTAGATGTATGTATCTGCAAGGTGGAAAGTGCTCTCAAGCTTAGAAAGGAGATGTCGCTTCTGAGAAACGAGGCTTCCCACCTCCACAGGGGGCACTATGGGTGGGTCCAGAGACAGGACAGGAGCTCACATCATGTGTTGCATCAACTAACTACAAAACACAATCGTAATTCTTGACAGAGGACCATTTTGTAATCTCTGTGGATAAAATAGGTCCAGACGAAACAGTCAAAAGGGGAGACAACTGAGCGGTCACGTTACTCCACCGAGAGAGTAAGATTTAGGAGGAATTAGCTTGTACACCATTTCCTGAAAGTTTCCCTTCCTATATGTTTTGAAATTACATATTTCCTCCTCTCAAGTGTTCATGTACTATTATCTACGTAGACTCAATGCACTGCCTATTGTGTATCCCCCCCCCCCCCCGACACATTGCTACATTCATGTTTCTGTTTTTCCTTCCACTGTATATTGTAACACAAAGTATTTCTACCGTATGTTTTGTCAGTCTTTTGGTAACCAAGTAAGGCCCACTAGGCATACAGCAAGTGCCTGTTTTCAGGGGCGATCTGGGAGCACTGGGAAGTTAAGTGACTTGCTCAGAGTCACATAGTATGCAAGTAGAGGTTGTGGGAATCAAACCCAGGTGTGCTGGATGCATCAAGCTCATTCATAGCACGTTACTCTAACCCCTAGGCTATACTGCCAGCCATGTAAATTTGGTTGTAACCTCCTAGGTTGCACCTGAAAACAGGCAGCTAATTGGCTAATGTGAGTACCTGGTTAACAAAAACTAAATAAATATATGAAGTAGGCTAATTCAGAGGGGGAAGGTCTGCAGCAATGTGGTGCGAAAGGGGTACTGCCCTTGGCGCTACGGAGGACACGTGATCTGTGACATTTTTCAGAGTCAAGTGTCTTTATGCTGCATTGCCTGATGTTTTTATTGCTTAGGCTATGGGCAAAAATATGCCAACATGGTGGTGGAATGCAGAACAATGTTTTTACTTTGGCCCCCAAATCTTTATAAATCGTGTGTGTGTTATTGGCAGTTTTGCCAGTTTAATGATCATGCACTAGCTAGGAGAGCAAGTCTGACATACAGTCCCCAACATCAGTAATTTAAAACGGATCTTAAACTTAGTTCACTTCTGGAAAATGAAAGAACACCTGGAAATGGGAACATTACCTCCCTTAATGTAATGTACTGTAGCCACTGGCAAGGTACAGCAGGACACTGCTCACTGTCTGCTTCCTCACACTGCTTTAGCACCCTCGCTAATTACTATACTCTTGCAAATCAGTTGCAAGTGCCACTTAATCTGCTGGTGTTTTTAGCTGAAAAGCTTCCATACGACTTCCTACACACATCTCTGCTTAAGGAGGAGCAGTCTCAGGTGCTATGAGCTCATACACTTTGCTATTTGGGGGAGGGGTGCATTTGTACAACATGTCTCAGCGATACTTTTGCAGAACCCAGGAGATCAATTTCAGGAACATAATACGGCAAGCACCGACAAGGGGCTTCACTATTCAAGGTTTCGCAGCCTCAGCTCACACTGTCCAGTGCGCAACTGCTTGCAAAGTCTTTGCCACTTGCACACAGCTGCTTCTGCCCTGCCCCCAGGAGACAGCTAGAACCTAATTAACCAATTAATTTGCAAATATATTCTAATTTATTCGAGGCAAATTGTCTTACTGTTAAATTATCTGACAGCAAACCATATGCACTGCATGGCAGCAGGACTTCATTAAAATACCAAACATTACCCACATGGGGAATAAGAATGATATTTATACTACAGTCAACGCACAGCTCTGTCCTCCAATAGGAAAATGTGTTTGCTTTTCCACTCTTCTAATTTGTTTGAATACAGTACACGGAGTGTGTTTGTGCAACCTGAGGTGACAATGTTTGCCATTCTGTACAGAGTGTGTACAACAGCACAGTTACAGGGCATCACTGTCACAGGAACAACAGCCCTCCACGCAGAAGAGACAGTGACATTCATCACAAACCTGGGTGGGTGGGTGTGTGTGTGTGTGGGTGGGTTCTAGCCCGATTGTTCAGATTGTTTTTATCTACAGTGAAAACCACTACTCAGCTGGTGATGCAATGTCCTGCACCACAGCTAGCAAGATAGAGGACAAAAAAAAAAAAAAGTGATCAGCTCTATCTATATCTAGCATGGAGATATGGAGGCACTCACTGGCCGTGAAGGTGTATGGGCAGTCAGTGCCAGTGCTTCCTGAGGCAGACGGAGGCACTCACTGGCCGTGAAGGTGTATGGGCAGTCAGTGCCAGTGCTTCCTGAGGCAGACTTCTACTTGTGTACCAGGACCCATTTGGAAGTCCTTAGAGCAGGGGGACTAACTACCAGCATGTCTCTGGCCGCGAAGAGGACGACGCTCAGCAGTACCAAAAACAAAACAAACAAACCCACAAAACTAGCGGACTCAGTTGTTGGGCTCACCAGCTCCATCTATCCAGAGCCAGTTGCATAACATTCAAGGTTTCTGAACAGCTGACTGGTTTCAGGGAAAAAAAAAAAACCTGGGCACGAGTTCACTACAACAGGCAACAGTCTTTAGAACTATTGCTTGCTCAACCTGTCAGTCACCACCCCCTTGGCAGTTTCTCAGAAAAGTGCATCAAAATGGCATCAATTCTGCATGGTGTAGCACCTTTCCTGGCTCCAGATTTTTTTTATTCGTTTAATAATATATACTGATAGTATACCAAGATAATAAAAATTCCCTGGTGCTAGTTGTCTCCCCTCTGCCACTGTACAGCTCCCCTGGTAAGCCAGTGGCCCACCTGTTTCCTCCCAATTATGGATATACCCCCCCCCACCAAGCTGCCATGACTGTCCAATCAAGCATCATGGGAAGGGTATGCAAATTCCTATGAAGGAACTTTTTCTTGTCTTTTGTGGGACTTCTACACGTTTCAGCCCCATTTGCAAGTCCTTACGGGGCAGGGGGAACCAGTTTACCTTAGAAACGCACACACACAATATAGTGAGAAAATCCTACACACGAACATAGAAAGAAGTCAGCAGAAGAAGGAAATTTGGTCCATCTAGTCTGCTCGTATTGCAGGGCCCACAGCTTAAGCTACTGTCCCTGCGCCCCCCCCCCCAAACTCCAACAAGATCACTTCTTCTGGCAGCTCATTCCAAGTGTCCACCACCCTCTCTGTGAAGAAGTGCTTCCTGACCTCCCTCCTAAACCCCTCCTCTAGCTTAAGACTGTGCTCCCTTGTGTTATGGCTGCCAATCAACTTAAAAAAGACCCTCCTTATCCACCTTATTTATCCCTTTCAAGTACTTGAAGGTCCCAATCATGTCCCCTCTCTCTTTTCTTTCCTCCAGTGAGTACATGTTCAGTGCGCTCAACCTCTCAATCCTGACCTCTAGGGATGAGCTCCTGCCTGACAGTGGTTATTACCTGAAGGCTGATGAGGTCAGTATGAATACCAAAAGGCAAAATGTCATCACAAGGGGTCTCTATTTTCCCCACTATATCCTGAAACCACTCCAGTCAATATCTTTTTATTAATTTTTTTTTTTTTTTTTTTTTTAATAAAACCTTGCTTGAGTTACATTGCACACACTCCCCTGCAACTGAACCTAACTATATTCCTACCTCTGTTTCCTGGGATTGGTGTGGTGATAAATAGCTGAGCTGTGGGACAGCCTACTAGCGGAGGCGGTGGGCACAAAAAGACATTAATGGGTTCAAGCATGGCTGTGACAGAGTACAGGGTTAATGGCTGGGTTACCAGGGAGATGGATCAAGGGACAGCAGTGGATGTGGCCTATCTGGGCTTCAGTAAGGCTTTGGGTAGTGTGCTGCACAGGAGGCTAGTTAAGAAATTAAGCAGCTGGGCCGGCCCATTGGCACAGGGGTAGGATTTCCACCTGCGATGCTGGCAACCTGGGTTCGAATCTGGACTCAGGCCGGCCAGGGAGGGGGAGGATTGAGCATCCCATGGACTGCTCTCCTCCTCCAGGGGAAGGGGGCATGTGACAGTGTCCGGTGCAAAAGTGCAGACCCCTGGAGGAGGGTTGGGGGATCAGATGCGACCAGTGCCAGATACATGAGGCGGCGGGATGGACGTTGGGTTCATCCCACCGACATCAATGCACATTCTGCCTCCTGAGAGGATTAGCATTCACAAAAAATGCTGCCTGTCCCAGCGATGGCACTGCCTCCTGGTACTGTGCCCCCCCCCTCAAAAGTACCTGACCCCGACCGAGATCATGTTCTGCTGAATGGCCCACCCCACAGCCCACCCGGGGGGGGGTAAGCCTAGGGAGCCCTGCCAGCCACGATGATGCAACCGGTAACCTGGACCTGTCTTTGTGGGGTGGGGTCGCTCCAGTGGCCCTGCCTCGGGGGTAAACCAGGGCGAATCAGGGATCGGTTATGGGGGGGTGTCCGAGGTAGTGCTCATAATATGGGACAGGCGACGCCAAAAATAAAACAACTAATCAGCTGGGGGTGGGGGAAGTGACAAGGTGGGTATCAAACTGATTAAGGGATAGGAAGCAAAGGGTGGGGGTAAACAGTAGCCACTCAGGTGACAGGAAAGTGACTAGTGGGGTGCCACAGGTTTCAGTGCTGGGACCGGTCCTCTTCAGTGTCTTCATAAGTGACACTGCAGAGGAACTTGAGGGTAAGATGCGTCTCTCTCCAGATACAAAAATCTGTAATAGAACTGACATTCAGGAAGGGGTGGAGAGAATGCAAAGGGAAATGAGGAAACCAGAGAAGTGATCTGGGGGTGACAGCTGGGTTTCAGAGCCAAAAAGAACAAGGTTATGCAGTTGAGGTTGCAGAACCCAGGAGTTATGTATAAAATGGGAGAGAGTGGAGCTCAGTAACCAAGCAAGAGACAGACCTGGGGGGTCATCATACATTTATCGGTAAAATTAGTTGAATAATGCAAGTCATTACACTTGCATGAGACATCCTTTGGCAGCTGAGGCAAGTGGAGGTTAATACTGCTGCAATTCACCGTGTTAGCAGGGGGAGTGGGGGAGGTCTGGATTGGACCCAGGGGGTGAGGGTAGGACAGGCAGACTAACCACTTTACTCACTCTGCCCCCTTGAACTGGTCATATGGGGAGTGGGGGGGGGGGCACAACTAAATCAATTGCTTTTTTTTTTTTTTTGTGGTACTGCCAAGTATCATCTCTCCGCTGCCAGAACCTGAGCTAAAATTAGCTTTTTGTGAAAACATTTTTCACTGCACTGCTGCTTTAAGTACCTGCTTTATATCTGTCTCTAGTTATGGTATGCCTAATGCTTTTGGAAATGGGCTGAAAAGGTCCCCCCCTAATAGCAGTACCTGGACACTGAGTTCACGCAATACAGTGTACTGCACCAACACTACAAGAACTAAAGATAAACAAAGCTGTCTTTGCCAGAGAAAGACCAGCATGATGAGTGAAGTACAGCCTCAGGAGCAGAGCCGCCTCACTTCCATGGCTCACCTCGTCTCTGGCTGGTCCCACAACAGGAAACACAAGTCTGCCTGCAAAACCAGCACTTTGGTGCCCTCACGCCACTGGGACTGCACACAGCACACCACACGAGGATGTTCAGTTTTATCACTGTGAATATACAAGAGATATGCAACGGGTGACAAAATATGCAATTTATCGTCAAGTGTGAGGAGGCGGAACAAATTCACCAGTGGCAGAGCCACGAGTTAGTATTTTTTTTATAACATTTTTATAGCAAGTTTTCATGCAACCTTTATACGTTCAGTAATGCAGCAGAACAGTTTGTAAAAATAGAAGCAGAGTTGTCCTTGCCAGTTCTTGTGCTCATTTAAAAGTCTACTGAGCTACAAAAAACTTGTACAGTCAATGGTCCATTGACATGTCCGAGGAGAGAGAGAGGAAACCTCACAGACCGGTCTACCAGTTTCTATAGAACATATCGATAGTGGATCTACCAAGTCAGTCCCCAAAACATAAAGAAGGGGAAAGGAATAGGAAGAAAAAAAAAAGGATGGGTTAAGGAGTGAAGAGGGGCCCCGCATCAAGGTACAAAGTCCAAGCAGGGATCTAACTGAAACAAGACCCAACGTCTCAATCGATCGTCAAATACCAGGGGTTTATTCTGTAATACACTGATCAGTTCATCCATATTATAAATAGAGTTCACTATATTCCTCCAATGTTGTTAGAGGAGGAATCCGCCTAGTGTTGCACAAACGAGTTGTAGCTTTTTTAGGTGCCAATATTAATACCCAAATAAGTTTTAAGTGTTTGCCTTTGCAATGCCCCCGGGGAGGAATGGCAAGGAGGAGTAATGATGGGGTAACCTCTCTGGGACACCCAGGTATACCACCAAGTTCCACAGTCCTGTCCTGCCAATAAGGCCAGACCAAGGGACAGAGCCAAAAAAACATGAGCCTGGGTCACCAGCTGTTGCCCCATCCCCTCCAATAAACTCCCTTTTCAGAGCCTCCTTATTTGGTGACCATCTCTGGTGAACGAGAAAATACATACCAGCATTTCCTCCATGAGTTAGTTACAAAAGTCCTGCCCACTCGCAAGAGATGACAAACTGCCTATTTTGTTTCAAGCTATTCTATATTTGATACATACAAAAGTAGTTTACAAGTTATAGCTATTACATCTGCAGTTTGTTTGAAGATTCTGCTGTTCTTCTTTGAAAACAGCTGGTTTCAGTGCTGCACTAGGCATTGTGATGTCGTCCTCACTGCGAAAGCTGCTCCCTGGCTCATTCCACTCTGGTAACAGTAACCTTAAAAATATTCATTGTGACAACTGATTTTTTTGATCTGGACCTCACCTTTACAGCCACAACTGTAGAACCCCATCTCAGTTCTGGAATCAAATTAGAAAAATGGGCATAGTGATACAGAGAGAGGATAATGTGTGGTCCTCTATCGTTAACCGTTTTGTTAACTGTCGAGAGGTTGCCAGGGTGACCATGTAAACTTCGAGAGCAAAGCTCGAGAGGTTTATGTCACCACGGCAACCCTCGAGACGTTGCACAAACCGGATACCGATAGAGGGACCATACATTATATTTTATAGTGTATGGGTTCCCATAAACTGGCAAAACAAATGAAGGTTTCTTACGTTTGGCACCACCGCGGACATTCTGGGTCATTTTCTTGCCGCTGTGCTAGTTTCAGCAAGGCCGTCAGTGCGCGAGATAAAAGGTACACACTTGCACAGATGAGCTCCATTTGTAATCCCATCGCTATGACGTACTCAAGAGAGGTTTATAACTACTTACATCATAGCGATGGGATTATCAAGATATTATTTTGCCGTTTTTTAGCGGTAATAATGGCTCACCATACATTATAATGTTGCTTGTGCTTACTGACTGCTGCTTCACTTAGCAATAACCAACGAGAACTCAGTCACATGCCCCTCCTCTTTCAGAGGTGTTAAGCCAGAGTTCTTGCTCCTTCAGTGTTTTGAAGCAAAAATGACAGCCCCCCCCCACTAGAAAGTTTTCATTAGCTTACAGCAGCAGTATTAGTTAATAAAATATAGAGAATAAAGTATAGGTTTGGGTGTGTAACGAGAATTTACACACACCCGAGGGGTTTATGCGAAGCATCTAACCCAGAGGGCGTGTGTAATTTGAGTTTACACATCCAGACCCATATTTTATATAATTGTTGGTTTTCTCTTTTTCGCCTCAGCAATTATATAAAATAAAAAAGGCTGCTGTGCCGCTGCAGTCTGATTATGTCATGGCTGGCGGGCGGCTTTCTCTTATTTTAAACGTCCCCCCCCAATACTGTGAGGGAGGATCGATGCGGTAGCCATGAGGCACATTTAACTTTATTTTACTTACTGCTGAGCGTCTGTGGGGTTTCTCTTCACGTTGGGTTTGCAGTTCAGGAAGGAGACAGCGACTGAGGAGTTCGAGCAGGCGCATACACAGAGTAGGGGAAACCGTGCGCATGTTTGCCGTTATAAACGCTCCTTTACAACGGCAAATTGTGACACAGTTTCCTTATGGGAAAAAGAGGCAGCCAATAATTACAGTACTTTTTATAACAGTTATGTGAAACAAGCCCCACAAAAGACAAAACATGAATCCTTTGCTTTTAATTTTATTTTCATTTTATTCTTCATTTTTCTACGACAGATTAGCACAGACCCTTCACCCTTGCCAGGAGTGCCATACTGGATTCTGAGTGAAAACAGGGTGCTGCCATTCTCTCACTGGTTCTTTTGTCCGATGTAACTGGAATGCACCACCCCGCCCCTGCTGAGTGAAAAAACAGGAGAGGATATGGGGGCTGCCATATTTCCTGTGGATCCACACAACATTATAAATGTATTAAAAATCAAGGGAACCAATTATCAGAAAACAGTAGTAAACAGCAACAGTTAAATTTGAAATTTTAAGCTACCAAGGAGTGCAAAAAGCTGGGAAGTAATGAACGCTTCCTGGTTAACTAGTACTGCTGCTTTAAGCAGTGGCATGGAGCTTAACCATTTGATTTTCTTTAAATCTGCTTAACCCAGACATTCAGTGGCCTTTTACATTTTTAGCAAGTCTGTGTACCCCCCCCCCCCCCAAAACCCCGGCTGTCTTTTTTTGGATTTAATTAAAATATCACTTAACTGTATAAACTCTATAATGTGCCAGATAAGAAACATAAAACAGTACTAAATGAACAGGCTACCAAACAAATGTATGCGCATTCAGGACAATTTTAACACTCTAGTTTCCAGAGGCTTGTGTGCAAGGCACTGTACAGGGAAAAAATGGATGAAAAAACTGCCTGCATTGTCTCGCCTTCTAAATGAATGTCGCAGTGATGCATCACCCCAGTTCTCCTACCTAGACTGCTCCAACAGTGAACAACCAGAGTCGCTCCAGCACTGATGTGGAAAGACCACTTGGTACTAGACCAGAGCTGCTCCCAGTGGAGCCCCCCCCCCCTTGTTTAACCAGGTGAGACACACTAAGCTGAAAGCTTGTTTACAGGTGAAACCTGGGAGCACAGGGAAGTTAAGTGAATTGCTCAGGGTCACACAGTATGCAAGTAGGGGCTGTGGTATTCAAACCCAGGTCTCCAAATTTGCAGCTCAGAGCCTTAAACTACTGCGCTATACTGCTTGCCGCTGGACTAGAGCTGCTCCTGCAGATGACATGGAAAGCCTACTCTGGGCTGCACCACTGCCGCTCAAGCAGCTGTCACAAAACACCAAATCAGAGCTAGGATGGAGCCACTCCCAAAGCAATCAGGCTGGACTATAACACTCCTGTTGTTGTCATGGAAAGCTTTTCTGTGGCTGTAAGGGCCTGATAGTTTTAGAGGTGGACTTGAGGCAACAAATGGGGGGGGGACTGGTGGTAGTGGGTGGCACTGTTTTGAGTGTGGAAGGCAGCAATATAGGATGATGATGTGATTTCATGGACAGGAAGGGCCAGACAGTGCAGCGATCCAATATATATTAACGAGATGATCTGCAAGGAGGAAGGAAGTTCACTGGCTTTCTCAGAGACGATACCAGTAACAAGGGTCAGCACAGCCAGGAAAAGAAGAACAGAGGCTTTTAATCATGGGCTGAGGAAATGGTTCAGGGAGGAGATGTTCATCTGTATTGGGGACTGGGAGGAGACCTGGTCAAACAAAGCACTCTTGTCACCAGACAGGCTACACCTCAGTAGGGAGGGTTTGAGGGTTCTCGGACAAACTGGGGGAATACATAACCACTATACTTAATTTAAACTACTGGGGGGGCACAGACTCGGAGAGGAGGAGGTCAGTGACCCCCCCCCCCCAACAGTGATGGAAAAGGTCTGAAGGGAGGAGTTGGAAAGGGCAAGAACACAGCAAAGAGTGGAGGGGGTGAGGAACACATAACAAGGGTATGTGGAGGGTGCACAGAGGGGATAAATGTGAACTGAAGAATAGAGGGAAGAGAAGGAAGGTCAGAGTTTAGGTGGAGGGTGGTGTCTCTGAATGTGCAGAGTCTTGGACAACCTACAGGCACTATTAGCAGACAGGAGGTTGCACACAGCTGCAGTAACAGACTTGGGCAACATCACACCATGACTGGGACCTTGCGATCCCTGAATATAAACTACAAAGGAGGGACAGGGAAGTCGGGAAGGGGTGGCAGTTTATATCAGGGAGGGAATAACTTGCACGAGGGAGGTGTTGGAGGAAGGGGAGACGAAGGCATTATGGCTTCAGTTAAAGTCCAACAGAGGGAGAAAGATGGGGTTTGGGGTGGTTTACAGACCACCCAGTCAGGATGAGGAGAGGGACAGGGAACTGAGCTCACAAATATTGGAAGCGGCAGGGAAAGCAGAGCTGGTAATTATAGGGGACTTCAACCTGCCCAAAGTGGACTGGAGCATACCATCCACAACATGTGCTAGGAGTCAGGTGATCCTGGAAGGACTGCAGAGTGGGTTCCTGTCTCAGGGCATCACTGAACCAACAAGAGCTGAGGCAGTTCTTGATCTGGTGCTCATAAATGGGGAGGATGTACAGGAAATAATGGTCAGGAAGCCACTGGGTGGAAGTGACCATTGCACAGTGTGGTTCCAGTTGGATATGGGCAGGGAAAGCATCCCGACTAAGACCAAAATCTTGGATTTCAGGACGGCAGACTTCAGGAAAATGGGTGAAGTGCTAAGGAGCCATCTGGTGGGGCATCAGAGCACATATGGGGGTGGACCAAAGGTGGTCTGTCATTAAGGAAGGAATACTGGTTGCCACAGATGAGTGCGTTAGGCTCAGGGGAAAGAACACAAGGTCCAAAGCGCCCAGCTGGTTCAGTTCTGGGGTTGTCCTGGCAGTAAGGATAAAGAGGATGGCCCATAGAAAATTCAGGAAGACCAAGAGAGAGAGAGAGGTGGATAGGAAAAATTACTCAAGGTTGGCTAGTGTATGCAAGTAAGGAAGTCCGGGAAGCAAAGGCACAGAAGGAGCAGTAGATAGTTGAAGTTGTTAAGAAAAGGGAGAAGCCTTTTTTCAATATATAAGTGAGAAAAGGGACAAGAAGGAAGGGATTGTTAGGCTTAAGAAAGGGGTGGAGTGGGTGGTGGATAATGGGGGAAAAGCAGAGATACTAAATGAATACTTCTGTTCTGTCTTCACCAGGGAGGACGGATCAGTGCCTTCGAGAGGGAAAAGAGCAGGAGGGAGGGGAACACAGATGTAATGGTAGAGGAGGAGGATAGAGTGAGGGAGGGGCTGCTGGCATTGAAGGTCGACAAATCACCAGACCCAGACAGAGTACATCCAAGGGTACTAAAGGAACTGGCTGAGAAGCTGGCAGGGCCACTGGCAGACATATTTAATAGTTCACTAGAGTCAGGCATGGTACCGCAGGACTGGAGAACAGCACATGTAGTGTCCCTCCACAAAAGCAGTCCCACAGATGACCCAGGGAATTACAGACCAGTCAGTCTGACCTCCACTGTGGGCAAGTTCATTGAGACCATACTAAAGGAAAGGTTAGTGGAATATCTAGAGGAGCAAAGTCTCCAGCATGAGGCGCAGCATGGGTTCATGGGGGGGGGGGGAGAGATCGTGTCAAATAAATCTGATTGACTTCTTTGACTGTGTCACTAGGACAGTAGACAGGGGCCAAGTGGTAGACATCCTCTCTCTTGATTTCAGCAAGGCCTTTGACTCTGTGCCCCACAAAAGGTTGATCAGGAACTTGGTAGATCTCGGGGTTGGGAAAAAGATGGCCAGATGGGTGGAAAACTGGCCAAGGGACAGAACCCAGAGGGTGGTTGTTGGGGGAAGAGTTATCTGGTACCAGAAAGGTAACCAGTGGGATCCTGCAGTGCTCAGTGCTGGGGACAGTGTTTCTCAATGTCTTCATCAATGGCATTAAGGGCAAAATGTGCCTATTCGCAGATGACACCAAGCTCTGCGGGAAAGTGGACACAGTTGAAGGGATATAGGACCTACAGGAAGATCTGGAAAAGCTGGGGAGGTGGTCCAGGATCTGGTAGCTTGGCTTCAATGCCAAGAAATGCTAAGTTATGCATATTGGAGTCAACAATCCCAGGACAGAGTACTACCTAAGTGGGGTCCAAGTATCTGCATCAGAGGGGGAGAAGGACCTGGGAGTGATGATCACTAGTGACCTAAAGCACTCCATGCAGTGCTTGAAAGCAGCAGCAAAGGCAAACAAGATGCTGGGATGCACATCTAGGGGGATCAGTAGTAGGATAGAGGAGGTTATACTGCCCTTGCACAGATCACTGGTAAGACCGCATCTAGAGTCTGGAGTTTAGTACCAAAAAGGACATTAACCTGCTGAAGAACGTCCAAAGGAGGGCTACAAAGATGATAGCTGGTCAGCAGGGTAAGGCATACCAGGAGAGATTGGGGGCACTGAACATATACTCCCTGGAAGACAGAAGAGAGAGTGAGAGAGAGAGAGAGGGGACATGATTGGGGCCGTCACGTAATTGAAAGGGATAATTAAGGTTGATGAGGAGAGTCTCTTTAAGCTGTGTGGCAACCATAATATGAGGGGGCACAGTCTTAAGCTGGAGGGTGGGAGGTTTAGGAGGGAGATCAGGAAGCACTTCTAAACAGAGAGGGTGGTGGACACTTGGAATGTGCTGCCAGAAGAGGTCATCTCGTTGAAGACAATGAGCAGCTTTAAGAGAGGCTGGGACAGGTATAGGGGGAACGTAAGGATCATGGGTAGGGAGGATGGGAGGAGTGGCGAGGGAGGGCAGGGACATTAGCTCAAGCTGTGGACCCTGCAATATGAGCAGACTTGATAAACCAAATGGCTTTCTGCTGGCTTCTTCGTATGTTCGTATGCAATTCCACAACAGATACCGAAAATAGTATGTATTGGTTCTGTTGTAACATTGTTATTCCTCAACAAATTACATCTTGCATAGCTATGCTATGGAGCTGAAAAAGAAAAGGGGAGCCAACCTCAGCATCATTTGTGCAAGGAGAGAAATGCAATCAGCTGCACTGCTGTCTCATTCCCCAGAAGGCCAACACAGCTAATGCATTTTTAAAAACCATCCTTCACAGTTCTTTAGACTGATTAGCAGAATGACAGTACTTGCTAATCAATGTAAGACTCTCAGATTGCTGTGCAGTGTCCGCAGAGGACTACTGCAGTTTTTTTTGTTTGTTTGTTTGTTTGTTTTTTGGGGGGGGGCTGCTGCACAACAGGGATCACACACTGCAGAATCTACTTTTGTTTGTGGCACATGAAAAAAAGGAAACAAAAACACAGAAACTAATTTGACAAACAGGGGAAGGCATTATGAACTCCACACAGATTTGCGACACACCAACAGATCTGTAATAAAGAAACAAATACACCTCAAATGTACTGTTACACATAGCACTAAGCATCTGAGTGCTACATTTAAACCTTAATTGATAGGATTATTAATGTATGCTTAAGCGTTTCTTTTAAGCTGTGTCATGTTTGTGACCAAGCGTTTGCTTTTTAACTTTTGTGTCCATCTGAAAGTAAACGTGTCTGCTGAAAAGCCTTAGACCAAAAGCAGGACATGTTGGAAACGTTTCATAACACGAGATACTGAAACTGACAGTAGAGCTGCAATCTGCAAAACTAAACTGGACATGACTCTACGGATCAGCCTGAATCAAAACTTGTGAACACAGAAGGACTGAGGGGTACTGTGCAACACCCCTGATGAAGTGGAGTCAGTCTCTCTATGAAACACTGAGAGTATCAAATATTGTGGAAAGATAACAAACCCTCTAGAGGCATGATTGATCAAACTTTGGCAGAGTATAACTTGTCTTGATTTCTGCTACACTCTTTAGGAGAGGGATATACTGAAGTCTGAACAGTGATTCAAACAACTGCACTGCTAGCCATCTAGTACCAGCTTCTGAAAAGCAAACGTAATGGAGAATCCAAGGCTCAGAGCTTGGAATGTTAGTGTTGGGCTGACACTCGAGATTCCAGGATAAGGGTAAGGCATGATTACTGGCAAAGTGTAGGGGAATTTCCCCGGTGCCATGGCCAGATCTCCTCCCATTCACAAAAATACCACCAACAGTTTAATCTGGTTCAAGGTCAGTTGGAAGTCATCTGTATCCCCCTCCCCCGGGTCGTGCCAGAAAATAGGCAGAAACTGTCTAGTGCACTTACCTGGTCAACAAAAACTATATAAATAAATAAATAAATAAGTAAGTAACCCCCCCCCAAATAATGTAAATTTACAGAACAAGATCTGAAGCAGGGTAGGGTGGGGTCTAGCAGGTCTACTTAATTATATGTGGCTGCAGAAGTGCCCAGTTATGACGTCTATTTCTATTACTGAACCTCCATGGTTTGCTTTGGCTAAATTTCTCCAAGTTCCAAAGGAACAGAGCCTGATACCACCGTTTCCTGTAGCTGCGGTCTTGCAGTTCTACAGCTGTCCTCCCCCTTCCTATTAATTCAATGACCTTGGTTTATGTGCAGCCTGGCTGTCTGAAGAAGGTTTGTTATCTGTTATTAAAGGTGTCAGCAAGAATTGACACAGATCAAAGGGCAGAGAGGCCAAATAAATGAAAACCCACACAGAACTGCTCTAATCTGAATGTTATTACAAGGATGACATGTCACGTCTGACTAGATTTGTATTTTTAGGGCTAATGTGGTCTTTTATTGTTAGAGAAGACTGAAGTACGAATCAGGAGGTTCTGGCTGTAAATTCAAATTTAGCTGCTGCCTCCACTGTATTGATATGCCATGCAATTTGCTTAGGCCACGACTTGTGCATTTCAAACCACACTGCTCTACCAGTACAAAACCACTTCCAGACCAAGTCTGTCATATTCTCCATTGTGGTCACTCGAGGAGCTGATATTTCTAAATCCACTTTGTAAAATGGGCTTCAAAATCCTAGGAACTTCATTGGTTTAAACACACCATACGATAATCTCTGGTATACAAACAGTTCTTAGAAGACTTCTGACAATTTTGCGAATTATATAAATGTATTATACAATGGCAAGAAAGAATCCTGGACTCTGATTGGTCAGTGTATGCCTGACAGAGTGATGTTATTACACAATAACATCACCGTATGGATGCGCACCTTTATTATTTTCTCTTCTCTTAAGAAACAAAGATATACTGCCTCACTAAAAATCTACTAAAAACTTTTTTTTTTTTTTTTGTACAACATCGAGCCATTGTATAATTGCAATGAGGCACTCCAAGGTGTGTGTTATGTAAGCACTAATCCCCTCTGAAGGTGGCATCTAATGGGGAGTTAATGCATGGTTGGGACCGTTGTGGCCCGAGGCCGAGTGCGTACAACGGTCCAACCATGCATTAATTCCCCATTAGATGCCACCTTCAGAGGGGATTAATGTGCTTGTAACATGGTCTGTACATGGGTTTCGATGTCACAGATGTGTTTGTGGTGCTGTTATAAATTAGACCATCACAGTATTCAAGTTATAAAGTTCAGTTTAATGTTACTTTCACTACTTACTGCTAACCTCTCTTACATACATATTTTTTTTTTCTACTTTTGCTCATTGGTACATTACTGTATTCTTCAACGATTGCTATAGATTCTTTCCTGTTTCTGACGGCTGTTCGTTTGCTATCTTTATTAGGAGGACCACGATCTCCTGCTTTCACTGCTTCGCTGTGAACCTTTGTCTCATTTGCATATAGCTTTTAGCACTTTGTACGTGTATATTACATTTTTTACCTGACATGCTTCTCTTTGCACTAGTCGCTCCACTACACCAGTCACAGGTCCCTAGTGTGTTTTCTTTTTCCTCTCTCTATGGATTCTGCTGGATAGTTGAAGTTTACTGTCCGATATACGGTACCAGTCTCGACATTAATTATACTTCCGGTTTCTCACTGTGTGCCTGTCTGTTCCCTTGGGTTGCGTCCCCTGTGACTCTGGGGTGCCTCTGTTATACTTGTCCTCCTGCTCGTCCAGCCTACCTACTTGCTGTTATTAAACTTGATTTCTCTCCTTCTTTGCCTTTCGTTTTTTTTTTTTTTTTTTAAACACACTGCTGCTTTTTCGCCTGTGGCTACTTCTGGTACTTCACAAGCAACATGGCATTACCGTGCCATTTGCCGTGTTGCTGTTGTACCACCTGACGCGTTCTCACCAATTGTTTTCCTAGTTTTACCATGTTACAATGTGTAATAACGTCACTCCTGGGGTACTGGAAGCACTTGGCTTCGCCTCGTGCTTCAAACCATCCAGGAGTGACGTTATTACACGATAACACACACCTTGTCATGCCTTACTGCTTAAATAATCCACTCTGGGTGTGAGTCAGTGCTGTAATAACCTCACTGTGTGGGTGGTTCAAAGCCCAAGGTGCAACTCTCCAAGGTCATCTGTTATAATACTGCCGCACACCCGACCGTGGATTATTCCAGACATAACTAACCTGCCCAGATCTATCTAGAAACAGTCAAAATAAAATGAAACCATTTCCTTTAACATAAAAAACGTTTCCACTTTTTAAAAACAAAATCCCACAACAGGGCATAGGTTTCTTTAAAAGCAGATTTTATGAAGGTAACTCCCAAAACAAAATCTATTCGGTAGCTTACCTTTGTGCAAAATGATCCTTATGCAAAGTGTAATTTTTGATGCCTCAATTTCTTTTACACACACTCATAAAATGCTCCCCAGTGTCACAAACCCACTCCTGGAGTCAGGCCCACTGAGCTCACAGTGCCCACCCTCAAGTGCAATCTATGACGGGGGAAGAGACAGGGATAACCCTCCTCATCGCTTCTGAATGCTCACCGAGGTCACAACTGCACTTCTGCCACGAGGACCCAGGGCATCCCTCTAGCTCTTGATAAGGGCACAATACCAGTCTCGAGTCTTGTGGCCAAATATGAACCTTTCTTGGCTATTACATAAAGGAGGAAGACCCAGACATCACACTCACTTCAGGGGAAGCAGTTTAAAACCTGATTTGGCCTTCTCCCTACAGGACATGCAACAGCCTGGTTCAAAATCTTTGCACAGACTGGTATTCCCCCTACCCTTCCAGACCCTTTTCTCAATTTGGTCGCTTATGGTGGCCCCTCTAAGCAATTAACAGTTGTCACAAATTATTAATAAACCTTCTACAGTCACACATACAATATAAGAACTCTCATACGGGCAGAATTTCTTTAGGAAAACAAAAGTTGTTAGTAAAATAATTAAATAAATACAAGTACAACTAAAAAGGAAATATTAATTTGGGTTATAGTATACAGGAATGGAAAAATGTGCAATGAAATGCACTAAGACTGTTAGCTAATCTACCTGAGGCACGAAAATTTCAAAGTCCAGAGAATCGCTGATTTGCAAAATATTTCAGTCTTGTCTGTAGCAGCCTTTGACTCTTAGGCAGTCTCTGTGCTGACAGGTGGTCTCTGTGGTCAGGAGAGAGGATCCAAGCAAACTGGCAAAATGGCCCCAAGTGTCTGTGCTGGGGAGTTTATATAGGAGACTCCCCCAGTCTGTGAACAACGACTGGCCCTTCCACTTTAGACCACAGGGTGTCACTCTTGTGCTTTCCCCAAAAGTCTTATTTTCCTGATAATCTTTGATGTCAGATTCTCAAAGTTAACCTACGTTTTACAATCTCGCACACGTATGTTGTAAGGATGCATTTTCTTTTTCAGTTACCTCACACAGGCCTGTTACAAGGATCTTTCCTGGCTAAAACATCCTGGGCTTTGAACTGGCTTAACTTAGTTATACGGAAGATCCTGTAAGTTTTATGATTATACAGGTGATTTTATTACGTCTGTTTCCCTTGGTCAGTTCCTACTGGAAACACCCCTTTGATCATGAATCCACAAGCTTTCTGACAAGAACTTGTCAGATTCCTACAAGCAGCTGGTTTCTCAGGCCAGAAGGTGGTCAACCCCCTTTTAAAAAAAAAAATCCAGCCTTTTCTCTGTGCGCCTTTGCTGACACTGGCATGTACACAGCAATAAAAAAAATACATATACAACAAAATAATATCTACAAATAAGGGCTAGCAGTCTGGCAGCTCACCACAACTGGACCCGCAGCTAAAACACCCCTACTTCGGATGCTGGAGGCACGCCCCCATGCTGCCCAGATTTTGTAAAGTCAGTACTGGAATAGTCCGAGGGCGCACTCCATAAATTATAATGGGGGGCAAGCTTTGACGTGCTTTTTTAAATACTTTTGAGTGCCAGTTTTGAGAAAGGAAGGCCACCGCTCAACTATCAAACCCTATTAGCAGTGGCATTCCTTTCTCAAAACCTGCATTCAGAAGTATTTAAAAAAGCATGTCAAAACTGCCTCCATTGTAGTCTATGGAGCGCACCCCTGTGCTATTCCAATATTGACTTCACAAAATGTGTCAGCGTGGGGAATGCCTCCAACATTGGAAGTAGGGCTTAGCTGCAGGTCTGGGAGCATTTATACAAGTGTTTTAGAAGAAATTGAGGCATCAGAAAATTGCACTTTACATAAGGATCATTTTAGCAAGCAAGCAACCAAATAGATTAAGAGAGGGGGGGGGGGAGAAGTTACCTTCATAAAAGCCTGCTCTTTAAACACGCTTCCTGGATTAATTCAAAATAACCTAGCCTTTGTTACTAAACTCATATATTCTACCTAGCAACAAGCTAACTGAAGTAAAATAAAACCGTTAAAACATTTTCCACTTTACAAGCACAATAACCCATTCCAGGGCATGGGTGTCTTTTCTCTCCCTTTTTTTTTTCTCCTTTCTTTATTCAGTATTTTATTCACCCTTAGGGTCTGCCCGAAAGACCCCCCCCCCACTGTCCTTTTTTACAGACTGACCGGTGGTCCACCACTTGCACAGAAACTCATATGATGGGCGATTAGTCATGTCAGACACACGAGAGCCTGCAGGGGATGCCAGCATGTGGCAGCAAGACCATATTACACCTGGTTTTCTCCCCTAAGCTTGCACACATGGATGTGTGCGCCAGCACGTCTCCCTCACAGTGTTGTCCTGCTGTGCTGCCGCCTGGGCTCCACCAGGTGGCAGTATCTGCAGTGAAACTGGTGCTCCCCTCACCAAAAAAGGAGAGCTGCCATTGGACACTCAATCCTTTCTCTCCCTGTTGGCCCATCAAGCGACCCTCGTCTGTTCCCAAACCTGGGTCGCCAGCATGGGGTGGAAGCACAACCGCTCTCCCACTCGGCTGGTTAAGGCATGGGTTTCTTGAGAATTAAAGCACTTTTTGGGGTGTTGAAAGTCAATCAACCATTGAACGAGTGCCATCCAGTTCACACAGGAAGTGCATTACTTCTCTAGAAATGCATGCCCTGGTGTGGGTTATTACTTGCATATAATGTGTTGTGGGTTACTGTTTGCATGCAGTTGAAATGAACACAGCACCAACACTTCTTAGAAAAATAATGGCTGCATTAAACTCACATATAGAAGATGAGCGATTGAAATACAGTGGCGCCATGCAAGGGCTGTCTGTTTTTCTGGGAGCTGTTGTAGCCTTGCATGGCGCCACTGTATTTCAATCGCTTTCATCTTCTATATGTGAGTTTAATACAGCCATTATTTTTCTAAGAAGTGTTGGTGCTGTGTTCATTTCGACTGCATGTTTATCTTTTTACACTGGCACAACCTGAACTGGAGCCGCTTTTGTTGTGAAGTTACTGTTTGCATGCAACAGAACAGCAGGAAACCATAAAACGTTCTACGCTAAAACTGTGTTGTACATCAGGGCTCTGCAACGCAAATATTTGAACACCTGTTAGGTTGTCCTAAAGATTTATCAAATTTTCTATCCTGTATAGTACATCAGGGTTCGGCAATGCGAACAGTTGAACACCTGCATAGCCGCCCTAAAGACTATATCCAATTTCTATCCTGCCCAAGCAAAACTGGTACAGCATAGTACATCAGTGCATTGCAATGTAAACACTAACACCAGTGTCAACTCGAACGTCTTAAATATTGTACCCTCTTTCTATCCTGACAAAGCAAAACTTTTTACTGCTTCACGACACTGCTGTCAATTACATACTGAACTGTCTATATGTATTATAGTACTGTATACTACACTACACTGTGTCACTTTTTTTTTGATTATGTATAGCACTGTGTCTCTTTGTAGACTACTGTCCTACGTAGACTATTGTCCTCTGTTCCCTCCCCTAGGTCACCCCTGAAAAAGGGACTGAATGGTCTCAGTGGGCATACCCAGTTACCAAAATTCAAATAAATAAACCCCTAAGCATCACAGAAACAGACTCTGATGGCAGATAAAGACCGCTTTGCCCACCTAGTCTGCTCATGTTCCCTACCTACTGTCACGCCGTAGATCTTACCTGAACAAGAAGAGTAGTTTATTAACCAATAAGCCTGTGTTTCTATAGAAGTGGTTTTAGGAATAATCGTATTCTATTATTTTTCCATCTTTACTGACTTTTTAGTAAATTCATATGGTGTTTCTAATCTACACGTGCTAAAGACCATTTTAAAACTTTATAATGTAGTTTATGTAAAGCATACTCTTCCCTGGATTTATTGTATATATTAAAATGTTTTACAGTTTTGGTAGACACATTTGATGTAGTAATGTGTTAAAATTTTTAGAGCTGCATAATCAGGAGGGCATTGGAAACAGAATACTCCATGTCCTTACAGTCTAATCCTGTTGAAAAACCATGCTTTCACTTTCTTTGGTCCTGGTTAAGCACCTAGATCGTTGGCCAAATGCTGCCGTGTTTTGCGACAGAACTTAGTGATTGAGAGAAACATAAACTACATAATGCAGGCCTCAAATGGTATTAATCGTCAGAGTGTAATTTAGAAACATTTAATGAGTTAATGACCAATAAAGAAACTTACAGGTTCGATATTTTCTGGGGTTGGGGAAGCCTGTGACTATTTTCAAAATGTTGAGGTTTTTTTTGTTTGTTAATTATGACATCAATTATTAGCCTGGCTATCTTGTGACGATACCGTAAGAATAATGATCAGTAAGTATTCAGCAGTCAGCGAAAATCAATTATTGGTGCCTGGCACACAATCGGGGCAGTGCTGTACAACTCCATACAATTAACTATCTATAGTACTTAACAGTCACCAAGGCAGTACAAAACCCATACAATTAACTGAGGCAATGGATTCTAAAGCCAAGAACCCCAAAACAGCTGTATCGATTGTGATAGGGAAGACAAACGTCCCAGTGATTAGCGCTGTGGAGCCAAGACTGGACTAGTCAATGAAAAGTAATTAGCATATGTTAAAAGAAAGATGTGCTGCATTATGTGCATAGCATACTGCTGTTCCTCTAATCCGGGACCCTGCAGTTTCTAACTGACTGGTACATTTAGCCTGGATGTAACAGAGCTTCAGCATGCACTGCTCCTACATGTGAGACTAGAGTCCACCTCTGGGGAAAGAACACGATGGAATTAGGCAGTACAGAAGATCTGATTGATTCTCTCTCTCTCTCTTCAATGCAAACTGACTAAAAAATTGTATTGCACCTAACAAAGATCATACTGACAGCTCCTCTGATTCCACAGAAACGATTCTGCCGTATATGGTCCTGAACAAGGATATGGGGTTGGCTCTGTGGGGCTGCAGCTGGAAAAGAAGTGCGGGCCAGGCACTGCCACAATCTAACACAGTACACAAGTAGTCAATGGAACTAAGCAGAACAGAACTGGATAATAAATAGTGCCCACACCCCTTAATGTCATACTGTGAAATATTGTAATTGATCAAGAAAGCTGCAACCAGTGGAGTTGCCTGGATCTTCAAGGCACAATCACCTACGCTCCAGTGAAAATAACTGAGCCAGTAACTAAGTGCTAAAGAGAGAGAGGACACACAGAAACACAAACAGATTCTTCTGGCAGATTAGGACCGCATGACCCACCTAGTCTGCCTCTATTTCCCTGCCTGCAATATCACTGTAGATTCTACTTGATCTCCAGCCCATTCTCCCCCCCACCCCCCTTCCTTTCCACTAAGATTCCCTCATGCCTATCCTCCATGCATTCTTGAACCCCACCACTGTTTTCGCCCCCACCACCTCTGCTAGAAGGCTGTTCCAGGAATCAACCGCTCTGTAAAGTATTTCCTCACATCTATCCCGAACCTACCCCTCCAGATTCATAGCATGCCCCCTTGTTCTTGAGCACCTTTTTATCTGAAAAAGTCTTTCCTCCTGCACCTTATCCCAGTAGCTCCCGATTCCCTAATCGCCAGCTCCAACTAGGAATCACTACCTTTCATCTAGTTCCCAATCTGAAGTCACCCCAGCTCAACTCGGTTTGAGTCAGGCTGTTATGTGGTAAACCTCGGGAGGCTACCAGTTTTCATTTACTGCTAGCTGCACCTGGTATTCAGTAGTCTCAGCTGCTTTCTGCCTTAACCGCATCTGCAAACTGGAACTTGAAAAAGTTGACTTTAACTGAGCAGTGCTCCAGATAATGTAACGTTCACACCATTTTCAGGAGGGGTGAGTAAAACCAAAGTGAGAAGAGAATTATAGTTACTGGCCATTTATTGTCTTGCCATAAATAAGAAAAAGGCAAGATTTTAACTGAAAAATTAAGAAATGTGCACTTGTACTCATTTAGATTTTTTTTATTTTTTGGTAAACTATCTCTGCAGCCCCTGGAACTCTCTCGGGCATCCTCGCTCACTATCACCGCATACCACCCGCCTGAAGCTACCCCACAGGGAAATCAGGGACAGACACTCCCCTACACACCTGGTCTGATGGGCCCCAATGTTGGGACCAAGGCAAGGCCGGGGGATCGGGAGAGCCAGTGGGGATAAGCCTGGCATTGGGTGTGTTGCAGTGGGCACAGGAGGTGCCATCGCCTATCCAGGGAGTGGGGCTTTTTCCGTAGGTGTTGCCCCGGAGTATGGACGTGCAAGGACGTCTGCAGAACCAATGTGCCATGATGTCTGCATAGGTAAACCAGAATAGTAAAAGTAAAGTTAAGATGCTAAGCTCCCGCTACAGAGTAAAGTCCGAGCTAGAAGGGCAGTAGTAATGACAACTGAATACAACAGCTTCTATGTATAGCCTCAAATATATCAGGGAGGATAAAATAAACAAAGAAACAAATATCTTGTTCACAAGGCCAAATCTAAGTCACTGGTAATGGTGCACAGCGGCCAGATTGGTGCCGCTCCGCCCGTCTGAATGCCACCGTTTTGTATCTTCTGGTGGCGTTTCGATGTGCCCATGATCCCTCTTTCCTTGGGATCATGTGGTGGTGCCAGCATTTTGTGTCATTCTACTCGGCTGAATGAACAGCTGGCACCACACACAATATTATGTCAGGCTTTCACCAGAAGGCTTGAGAATGGGTCTTCAGACCAGAGTTCGGCTAAAGGTTGATTTTTGTACTTTACACAGAGATGAACTTGGGAAAGTAGCTCTTTTTGTAAACCGAGGGCTAAAACATGGAGAAAACAGGGTCTTACAGTTGAGCCATGACACTGGACACGTGTGTTTGCATATACGCATGCCCAGTGTCGCGGCTCGATTCTGAGACCGTGTTTTCTCTCAGATTTAGCAGTGGGGAAAAGACAGGGAGTGGCACAGCTGGACCCTGTATTTTATGCTAGACATTACCAATAAATACTTTGGACTTGATATTGAATGGTGACTCATTTCGTGCTAAGAGTGTGCAAAGTATCTTTGGACCCATCTGTAAATAGTAGGGGTTAGCAACTTCTCTCTCTGCACCTGGCTTCTTTATGGTTTGAGCACACAGCAGGAAGGTAGTGGATCAAGACACAGGGTAGCCAGTCTTCAAATAAGGCAACATGATTGGTACCCTCAAACTTTTCTGGGAGTCCCGTAAACCGAACATTCCATTCCTGCTGCCAGTTTTCCAACATTTCCAGGTGCAGTTTAGCTGAGTGTTCTTCTTAACAAAAGTTGCTGAAGACGCCATAGCTGTCTCCACATGCTTGGTTGTTCCGTCCACCTTCTCTGTGAGGCCACTCACAGCAAAAGGTTTTCAGTAACTATGTGAGAACCCCTTCCATCACATGCCATTACGTTACAACTCAGAACAGATGTTGGAGGGCCTGTGGGGACAGGCCGTGATAATGTGCTCATCCTCCTGTCCTGCAAAGCTCTGGAACTATACAGCAGCCCTGTGTTACCAGCCAGTTTCACAATTAATTGCAGGGAGTTCAAATATTAGCAATCTACCCTGATAAAATTCACATGAGACAGGTAGACAAGGCAAGTATCAACATCTTTTTTTGTTTGTGTGCCTGTTAGGGCCATAACTCACAAATGGTTGAATAAAACCATACATACAGAGAGGGGCTGATGCACCATCTGCAATATTATTAAAGAGATGGACTACATTATCTCGTGTGTGATCAACACATAGCAGAATGGATGCTCTTTTTAAAGTATGTGGAAAAATCAGAGGAAACACCAATACTGGTCTTCGTCGCTCACCTTTAAAGCAGCAGTACTACGGGGAAAAAAATTGCGCTTTGACAGTTTATTCCCTGTGCCCTAATCATATACCTGGTACTCTTTCTCGCTGGCATTGTACTACGCGGAGTAATTTAATCAGTTATTCTCTGCTTTTGTTTACATGTCTGCCACCCAGCATGTTGCACTGGAACTCCCTCTGCTGCCAACTGCACATGTTTATGACTTGCAGGGACATCGGGAATGGTCAGCAGAGGGTCCCTCTGCTGTTGTCAAAAGATGTGATGCAACCTGAAGAAAAAACGCAGCTGAAATTAGTCAGCCGCCATATTTGTTGTAGGGCTACAACACTTCAAATAAATTGCAAATATCTAAAAAACTAAAGACGACTGGAAAAAAAACATTTACAGGTATGGAAACTGGAACCTGGCTGCATGCTTACAGCAGAAAAACAGAATTTTAATAGGTCACTTCCAGATTTCGTAGTACTGCTGCTTTAAGATATGATTGTTATAGACTCGGAGTAACCCACTGGAAGTCACAAATTTCCAATAATGGCAGCAATGGCACCAGTGCTGAGCAAATCGAGCAAGACTGCTCCTGAAGACGCCAGCTGACTAGCCTGTTTACATTTCTGCCTACCTACTCAGATGCTGCTGCTGCAACCACCGCCCCTCTACGAGCCTGAGTGTGATTGCGCTCGAGTCTGGGCACTCCACGATGACACCTGATGCACATGCCCATCCACAGCACAAAGAGACAGTGCCACCGAGTCACCGTTTGTATTGCACAGCCCCCCCATTGCTACTACCTACTCCCACAGTAATGTGCATACCACAGGTATGGGTGTGCCTTTGTGTTTGCTTTTTTCCTGTCTCCATTTCTATAAAATTCCACAATCTAGGGCAAAACTTCATTCTTAGGCTTCCCTCTGCACTCTCTTCAAGTACCCTCATAAAGGCTATCCAGGGATTTTCATGTGTGTATTTGATACACTCTAAAAAACAAGAAAAGATACATATTTACAGATCTGTAAATGATACATAAGCCCTTTATGCTCCTTATCTGGACTACTGAAGGTGACTGGTGTAAAAGTCTGCATACCTCATTAATGAGAGCATTAAGCCCCCCTTTTCAAACACTAGAAGCACCCCCCAAACCAAAATGTTTAAACAGCAGATATCATCAAAAATCACTGCGCTTAAATCTGCTTTACAAGAAGAACCACATACAACCAGGACGTCATTTTTTTTCATATAAAAGCTCATTTATTTTTAATACTGGTTGAAATTCTGTTATTACATCTTTTGCAGGCCTGTAAAAACTTAGTGGATGTTTCCAGCTTACACACGGTGCCATTGAGTAAAATTTTAGAGCTGTATGATGCTGTTGTGTCCCTTGTCACAAAGTTATATAGTTGTAATGATGTATTCAACAAGTACACTTTTAAAGGGATACTATCGGCTTTTAGCAGATTGTTTTTCTTTTACTAAGTTCCGTGTAAAAACAATATCTGCAGCCTTTTGCTTTAGTAGCCATCATATATTACCTGGCAGACTAACTTAAAACAAGTATTTATCGTTGTTTTGGCAATATTATGCACATTTGCCCAACACAAATAAATCCCCAGCAGACAGCTGCTCCGCTCCTGCACACTTCAACATGGCGCCAAAGTGCACGCAAACTCGTGCATGTACAAGTTTGGATTTTGTAAGATATATCAGCTAAAGTGATTTCCAATATGTAGGACGTGTCCTGAGCGCTACAAACTCAGTGCAGTGTTACAAAAAGCACTTTGTTGTCCATATCTGACTGTTTTTCAGACTTGCTTCCTATCAAGTGTGGGGTTCCCCAGGGCTCAATTCTAAGACACCTCTTTTTTTCTTTATTTTTAAACTCTATTCCAAAAATCTGTAAATCACCTAAAGTTTCACTATACACAGATGATGCTGTAATTTTCAGCTCTGATCAAAATGTTATGGTAACTACTGGCAGAGTTCAAAACTATTTACATTTTTTTTCCGTATTAGCTTCAGTCTAATAGAATGGTACTTGAATTCTAAAAAAGATGAATGTTCTTTTCTGGCTCAAAGATAAAGAGATTCTGCATTATCAGCTCTAGATTTGAACGGTGATCCCAATGAACAGGTTGATTGTTTCATACTTATAATACTTGACAGTACACTGTCCTTTGAGCCACATGTTAAATATGTTATCAAGACAATTCATCAAAGGCTGGGTTTGTTTTTTAGGGTAATGAAGTTTCTTATCCCAGAGTCTCGTAAATTGCTTGCCCCTTTCCTTTCACAGTCTGTGATGGACTATGGGAACCAATTTATGCAGTGGTTAATGAATGTATTATGTCTAAAGTTCGGGTTCTGTATAAAAGTATTTGTGGGTTTATATCTAACCTCCCTAGATCCATACATCATTGTATTAGATACTCAACCATTGGTTGTCTCCCTCTTGAAGACCAGTACAGATTAAGGCTTTGTGTTATGTTGCAAAAAGATGGTTCTGATCTGCTTCCCAAACCGGTCTCATGCTTGTTTAGCAAGAATCGTAATGTGCACGTGACACTATCTGAGAACAGAAGGCCCTACAACATTCCATTATTTAAGAAATCTTCCACTCAAAGGTCTATTTTTGTATAAGACTCCTCAGTTTCACAATTTGTTACCTAGTGAACTTGTCAACTGTCAAACCATGACCATGTTTAAAGTTCACCTGAAACAACGGCTCTTCCAACGTAATGTTTGCACGGGTTTTCATTAATGTTTTATCACCTGTTTGTTTTGTATTATGTTGTATATTTGTATTCATTAACTTGTCGCTAATGAAAAAGGGCAGTATTGCTTATTAGCTTACAAGTATAAAAAAAATAAACATGAAAATGAAATGATTGTTTGAAATATAAAGCTGCAAATCCAAGAATGCATGGTAAATATACACCTTAGGGCATTCTTGTTAACACTGCACTGACTTTCCAGTGCTCTGGACACTTCCTCATATTGGAAATCACTTTATCTGGTATCTCTTAAAAAATTCAAGCTCGTATACGCACGGAGTTTAGAGATGCTTCAGCGCCATGAATAGGTGTGCACCAGCAGAAGCAGTGGTGTGCTGAGGATATATTTGGGTCAGGTAAATATACGTAATATTGCCAAAACCATGCTATATGTTCATTTAAGTCAATCTGCCATTTTATATATGATGAAAACCAAAGCAGACAGCTGCGGGTATTGTTTTTTGGAATCTATTTTTTTTTTTTTTTATTGCAATAAGGCACTCTCAGGAGTTAGATTATCAGTCAGATAATTACCCCCCTAGGGGCAATATGGCACTTGGCTGTGCCTTGTGCCACATTACAAACCTAGGGGGTGAATAACAGACTGTTAAACACATTTTAAATAAAATGAATAAACATTAATGGTTAAGAACCCAAGGGCTTAAATATCCATTTTCAACCGTGACCCAGAATCATACACATATTTACATAAACCATCATATTCAAATCACATTTCACAAATTTTACATTAAGTATCCACAAAATATAAAACTAAGTTCTCAATCAAACCAAGTACATACTTGAACAATATTTTTGTAAAACAGACTTAAAGACTTTGGCTGATTGTATGTTTTGCATACTTAAAGGAAGATATTTATTGCTCTGGAACGATACGATTTTTGACCAAATAAAGATCTGTAGAAGATTGGTTTGCACTGCCTCCACAGGGTAGAACTAGTGATCACGTGTGTCCTGATGTTATTTACAAAATCTGTACATATAAAAGGTGAAGAGTTTGTTAATCATCTAAAACTAAGTAATGTAAAAGTAAATGCATCAGGCTTTACTGCTTAATAAGCTACAGTACCATAATACAGTTCTCAGATAGTCTTTCCCACCACTGTGTAAATCAGACATATCAACATCCATACGAACATATGAAGAAGCCAGCAGAGGAAGACCATTTGGTCTATCAAGTCTGCTCATATCGCAGGGTCCACAGCTTGCGCTAATGTCCCGGCCCTCCCTCCCCAATCCTCCCATCCTCCCTACCCACCCTCCTCAATCCTCCCATCCTCCCTACCCATGATCCTTACTTTCCAGCCTCTCTTAAAGCTACCCATTGTCCTCAATGAGATGACCTCTTCCGGCAGCGCATTCCAAGTGTCCACCACCCTCTCTGTGAAGTGTTTCCCGATCTCCCTCCTAAACCTCCCACCCTCCAGCTTAAGTCTGTGCCCCCTCATGTTATGGCTGCCAATCAGCTTAAAGAGACTCTCCTTATTAACCTTATTTATCCCTTTCAAGTACTTCAAGGTCCCAATCATGTCCCCCCTCTCTCTCTCTCTCCTGTCTTGCAAGGAATACATGTTCAGTGTCATCAATCTCTCCTCATATGCCTTACCCTGCTGACCAGCTATCATCTTTGTAGCCCTCCTCTGGACCCTCTCCAGCAGGTTAATGTCCTTTTTGAGGTGTGGGCACCAGTACTGAACTCCATACTCTAGATGCGGCCTTACCAGTGACCTGTACAAAGGAAGTATAACCTCCTTTATCCTACTACTGATCCCCCTAGATATGCATCCCAGCATGTTTGCCTTTGCTGCTGCTTTCATGCACTGCATGGAGTGCTTCAGGTCACTAGTGATCACTCCCAGGTCCTTCTCCTCCTTCTCCTCTGATGCAGATACTCAGACTTCACCCAGGTAGTACTCTGTCCTGAGATTCTTGACTCCAATATACAGAACTTTGCATTTCTTGGCATTGAAGCCAAGCTGCTAGATCCTGGACCACTTCCCCAGCTTTTCCAGATCTTCCTGTATGTCCTGTATCCCTTCAGCTGTGTCCTCTCTCGCGCAGCTTGGTGTCATCCGTGAACAGGCACATTTTGCCCTTAATGCCATCCCCAGTGTCACTGATGAAGACACTGAACAACACCGGCCCCAGCACTGAGCCCTGTGGGACCCCACTGGTTACCTCTCTGGTACCAGATAAATCTTCCCCCACAACCACCCTCTGGGTTCTGTCCCTCAGCCAGTTTTCCACCCATCCGGCCATCTTTTCCCCAACCCCAAGATCCACCAACTTCCTGATCAACCTTTTGTGGGGCACAGAGTCAAAGGCTTTGCTGAAATCAAGATAGAGGATGTCTACCGCTTGGCCCCTGTCTACTGTCTTAGTGACAATCAAAGAAGTCAATCAGATTCGTTTGATACGATCTTCCCCACAAACCCATGTTGCCTTGCATCCTGGAGACCATGCTCCTCTAGATATTCCACTAACCTTTCCTTTAGTATGGTCTCCAAGAGGCTGCCCACAATGGAGATCAGACTGACTGGCCTGTAATTCCCTGGGTCATCCTTAGGACCACTTTTGTGGAAAAGGCAGGGCAGAGCCCACAGCTCAGCACCACGGACACAGGGGGGAGGGAGGTGTACACTAGTCCCTTCACAATAGAAAGGATCCTACAAGGGCTTGCTAAGCTCAGGGTGAACAAGGCAATGGGACCTGATGTCATACATCCCATGGTACTAAAGGAGCCAAGGGTGGAAATAGCAGAGCCATTAGCAGAACTGTTTAGTGAGTCTCTGAGCACAGGAGAGGTCCCAGAAGACTGGAGAAGGGCTCGTGTGATCCCGCTCCACAACAGTGGTTGCAGGGAGGAGGCAGAAAACTACAGACCAGTCACTCTTACCTCAGTAGTGGGCAAGATTATGGAGGCACTCCTTAAGGAAAAGATAGAGCAACACCTGGAATGCATAGGCGCACAGGATCCAAGACAACATGGGTTTACAACAGGAAGGTCCTGTCAAACTAATCTCATAGATTTCTTTGACTGGGTAACCAGAGTGGTGGACCAAGGGGAAGCAGTTGATGTCACCTACCTTGACTTCAGCAAAGCTTTCGATACTGTTCCACATAGAAGCTTGATTAATAAGCTGGGTAGGCTCGGGGTGGGTCAGAAGTTGGTCAACTGGGTGGCAAACTGGTTGGCGGACAGAAAACAGAGAGTAGTGGTAAACAGTATAGAGTCAGAAGAGATGCAAGTCACAAGTGGGTTACCTCAGGGATCAGTCCTGGGGTCTGTCCTTGTCAATATCTTCATTAGTGACATTGCAGATGGACTGGAGGGTAAGGTTTGTCTGTTTGCAGATGATACCAAGATCTGTAACAGAGTAGATGATCCAGATGGGGTGGGCAGGATGAGAAGAGATCTGGATAAACTGGCAAAATGGTCGGAACAGTGGCAACTGGGGTTTAACGCAAAGAAGTGCAAGATCATGCACATAGGGAAGAGAGCCCCTGAAGCCACCTATAGGTTGGGAGGGAAGTTGCTGCCAATCACAAGGGAAGAGACAGACTTAGGCATCTTCATCACAGATAACCTGAAATCATCCAATCAGACCACTAAAGCTGTAGGTAAGGCTAGAGGGATGTTGGGGTGTACTAGTTGGGGTATCACAACTCTTAAGGGGGAGGTAATAATCCCTCTTTACAAGACACTGGTTAGGCCCCATCTGGAGTACTGCGTGCAGTATTGGAGGCCGCATCTGCACAAGGACATTAACAAAATGGAGGCAGCCCAGAGAAGGGCAATCAAAATGATGCAGGGACTGCATCAGAAAACATATGAGGACAGATTAACAGAGCTCAATATGTATACCCTAGAGCAAAGGAGGGAGAAAGGTGATATGATCGAAACATTCAAACACCTTAAGGCTATTAACAAGGTGAAAGGTCTAACATGTTTCAATATAAGAAAAATAGCAGGACAAGAGGACACAGCATGAGATTAGAGAGAGGACAATTAAGGGGAAACGTGAAGAAGTTCTTTTTCACAGAAAGGGTGGTGGATGCATGGAATGACCTACCTCAGGAAGTGGTGGATATGAACACAGTGCAGGGCTTCAAACAGATATGGGACAGGTATAAGGGAGCAATAAAGATGAGTATGAATAGATAGGTCATTGACAGAGTACAGGCCTATGGCATATTCATAAGGTAGAAAAAATGGGCAGACTGGATGGGCCTTGCGATCCTTATCTGCAGTCAACTTTTGTGTTTCTATGAGGGGCACTGCATGTGCTGTTCTCCAGTCCTGCGGTACCATACCTGACTCTAGTGAACTATTAAAAATGTCTGACAGTGGCCCTGCCAGCTCCTCAGCCAATTCCTTTAGTATTATTGGATGTACCCTGTCCAAGCCTGGTGATTTGTCCACCTTCAATGCCAGCAGCCCCTCCCTCACTCTATCCTTCTCCATCACTACATCTGTGTTCCCCTCCTAAAGGCACTGGTCCAGCCTTCTCCCTGGTGAAGACGGAACAGAAGTATCCATTTAGTATCTCTGCCTTTCCCCCCCATTATCCTCCACCCATTCCACCCCTTTCTTAAGCCTAACAATCCATTCCCTTTCTTCTTGTCACTTTTCTCACTTCTATATCAAAAGAAAGCCATCTCCCCCTTCTTAATTCCTTCAGCTATCTGCAGCTCCTTCTGTACCTTTGCTCACCAGACTGCCTTACTTGCCTCACTAGCCAACCTTAGGTAATTTTCCCTATCCACCTCTCTTTCTGTCTTCCTGAATTTTCTTTAGGCCAACCTCTTTTCTCTTACTGCCTGAGCAACCCCAGAACTGAACCAGCTGGGCGCTTTGGCCCTTGTGTTCTTACCCCTGAGCCTAATACACACATCTGTGGCAACCAGTATTCCTTCCTTAATAACATACGCACTAACTTTGCTAAAAGATCAGTAAAGATCAACATTAACAGAATAAGAGACGGTGCTTGAAAATCAGCTTTACAGAAAAAACTGACTTACCAGTTAGTCAGTTTTCCTTAAATATTTTCAAGATTTTTGACTGTATGGTTCTTTTCAATTTACCTCAGTGTGCCTCATAAATAAATTGTGTTAAACAGTGAACCACAAAACCGAATTGCTGTTTGTGACATCACAAGCAGTTGTATGGAGGCACTGTGATGTCATCAGTATATTTATTATGAGGCCACAAAAATCCTCACGAGCTAGAAAAATATATTAGAAACCCTACGAAATCTCAGTGCAAAACACACACTGTCTAGTAAATAACAAAACTGAAATAAATCATGTTTATGACAGGACATACAAAATGGAGACCTGCCCTTTACGAAATAAGATAAATAACGAAGGCTGAGGCAGTGTTTACTTAGAGCCGTCCCAAATCTGAAAACACGTCTGCATTAACTATGTTTGATGCAATTCAAATATAAAAATGCTTGTGACTACCTACTCCACACTTCAGGCAGTCTGAGGAGGGCGTTGCATGTTCAAAGAAAGGCACGTTTATGTATTTATTTTAAATCCTTGTCTAAAGCTGCCCAAAGAACACAGCAGTAGCATTACTTACGTTTATAGCACTTTTTGAAAATGGCAAAACGGATTGGCTGACAAAATGGTAGAGGTGAGCAATTATTTTTCGATAGTGCCTTGTAAAAATCAATTACCAGCTGCAGTGTGCACATGGTCAAGCTAATTTCCATGTGCCAGTTTAAGTTTTCTAGCTGCCATTTTTCCCGCTCCCTCAGCGAGAGAAGCAAGCGAGTCAGCCCACCCCCCACCTTCGCAACTGAACTCCATGGTTACAGAAACTACGGCATTTTAATGAGTATTGAACACCACATTTTTTTTCCTCAAGCACACTTTTCCCCCACAAAATCTTGTTTTGAAATTGCTCCACAGTCTACTCCCTCACACGTCCGAGCGTGCTGCTCCGCTCTGGCTTCCCCACCCTCCCATTACCCAATAACAAAGAAACCAAATACAGTAGATTCACAATTTAATACCTGCTTGTGTTCCCCAGTGCCAGTAAAACGACTGTGAGCAAATTTACCCATCTCCTGCTCCCGCCAGGCACCTGCCTGCGATCCGCCTGATCACAAGCAGTGGGGCATCTGGAAGGACAGCGCACAACTCCTCCACGAAACGGTCCTGGCTCCTCATTAGTAATAAAAAAAAAAAAAAAAAAAAGGTTCTCCAAGTTCCAACATAAAAACGTATTTGTTGCAACAGCGAGACACATGGTGGGGGGATGGCGTAAACAGATGAAACTCTAAAGCAGGGGCAGATATTGGAAATCCTAAACACGGCCCTTTACTGGCCAGTATATGGTAATACAAGGACTACTTTACAACAAAATGAAACTTTTACTCTATTTTTAAATTTTTCTTACACATTTTTAATCTTTTATTAAATGTTATTAAAAGTGTTACTAACTAGCTATTTTCTAAGTGCAATAACACCCTCTAGGGTGGGTGGGTGGTATTGAGAAATACCAGATCTTCCAAGGGCAATAAATACCTCTGTCTGGGATGTCAGGCCTCATTACGCCCCTGGGCAGTCCAATATTTCCCAATACCACCCACCCTGTCGGGTATTATTGCTTACATTTTAAATCCTTGTCTACGGCTGCCCAGAGAGCACAGCAGTAGTGCTACTCATGTTTATTGTATTTATTTTAGATTCTTGTCTAAGGCTGCCCAGATAGCACAGCAGTAGCACTACTCACGTTTATTATATTTATTTTAAATCCTTGTCTGAGGCTGCCAGGAGAGCACAGCAGTAATGCTACTCACGTTTATTGTATTTATTTTAAATCCTTGTCTAAGGCTGCCCAGATAGCACAGCAGTAGCACTACTCATGTTTATTATATTTATTTTAAATCCTTGTCTAAGGCTGCCCGGAGAGCACAGCAGTAATGCTACTCTCATTTACTGTATTTATTTTAAATCCTTGTCTAAGGCTGCCCAGATAGCACAGCAGTAGCACTACTCACGTTTATTGTATTTATTTTAAATCCTTGTCGAAGGCTGCCCAGAGAGCACAGCAGTAACTCTATTCAGGTTTATTATATTTATTTTAAATCCTTATCTAAGGCTTCCCGGAGAGCACAGCAGTAGCGCTGCTCGCGTTTACTTTAAATCCTTGTCTAAGGATACCCAGAGAGCACAGCAGCAGCACTACTGCTTGCCATCCAGGTGACCCAGCTTCACGGGATCGTTTTACCTTTTTCAAAAAAAGTGCTACCCCCGACAGAACTACTACTGCCTTGAAAATATTCTATTCTCATGTCACCGGCGACCCAGGTTCGGGATCAAGCCAAGGTCGGAAGGCCAGGTGGGGAAGGGGAGTCAAGTGGCCCAGCAAACAACAGCTGTTTTAGCCTAAGCTTTATTTGGGATCATTTTACATTTTTTGAAAAAAGTGCTACCCTCGATAGAACTGTTGCTGCCTTGAAAATATTCTACGCTTGTAATGCCAGTAACCCAGGAATGTAAACGGGTCATCCAAGGGTCAGCCCAGGGGAGGCAAACTGAGCATCCCAGAGGACGCTCTTCACCGGGGGGGGGGGGCCAGTTGGTCTCCGCTGTACTACTGCCACCTGGGTGACCACAAGTGACAGAGCAAGCGGAGTTAAGAACTGGGGGAGGATGCTGACCGATCAGACATGCAAATGCAGGCACATGCATGCCGGAAGCCCTTCTTGAAGTCTATTACGGAGGAAGAAAACCAGAAAAAGGAGCACCAGCCAAAGTAGAATGTCATCCACTCCTCACCGCAGGCCTCACACTGCTGATCGTGGCACTCTCCCTCGACTGCCTACCCACTCTCCATCAGGAGGTGGGGGCGGGCTTTCTCCCCCTCGGTGACCCCACCTGGAGGGGGGGGTGGTAAGCCAGGGGTGTAAGAGAGAGCAGGTAAGTCCCAGAGAAGGCGGGTAATGGGGTTGGACGAGAGAGGCAGAACCGATGGGGGTTGGCTGCCAAGGAGCAGAAAACATACTAAATGTAAACAAAAACAAAAATTTTAATCCACCCCTATGGGTGACCCATGCTGTCCCTTCCTGAGAGACAAATCCCTGAATTCCATAGCCCACTGGGACCCCAACTGGCCCCAATGTGGAATTCCAGAGCTTGCATGTCAAGCTGGGTCTCAGATTTCTAAGCACTGCACTAAAAACATTGGTAGTGAACTGGTCAGTAATGCCTTTACTCAGGAAAAAGAGTACTGTAATGACTAGGAGATCACCCGATGACCTGCTTGAATGGGACTCTAGATAAAAGTATTAACAACCCTCACAGGTTACGCACACCCCTCTCTTCCTCTATAAGACTGGCAGCAGCATATTCCCGGCATTGCATTTATTACAGTATCTACCTTTCGTGCAAGCTGCGCTAGCAGATTTAACAACTACACTACTGTCTGAACATCACTTCCATAAGGAGAGCAGACTCCAGGCAATTAGCAGCATTACCACGTCCTGTGTGGTCCAAATCCCAGCAGCAATTCAAGGAGGTAACAAGCTTGCTTGCTGTAGGATAATTAAGTAGGTATTCAACTGAAGAGGGGGCTAAAGTAGTGGACAGCTCTGTGCAGCAGTATTGATGAGATTCCAAGTGAATCAAGATTAGGCAACCATTCTTGATGTTATGCTACAGTCAGCCCATATTCCAGAACTGACCCTATCAATCACTGCCTGCCAGTTACCAAACAGAATGACTTGCATCCTTCCTCTGACTCCGCATGGCAATCCAAAGCCATGTGACCAGGATGGGCCCAGTCAGCAATAAAACACAAACCTTTCCAAGTGAGCGTGGGCAGCAGCACTGCAACCTAAGTGCTGGAGCAGCTGAGCTGGCAAGCAGTCTCGATACGTACAAGTCCCATGCTAGAGAGGAAAAAGTAACACAAACAGCTCAGAATAAAGTGTTAATCACCTTCTCTGCTGAACTCCAAGTCGATGGAGTGACCAACAGACTCCATGGCTTGTGCAGAAGTTAGATAAGTTAGAAGAAACCACATCAATAAGCCTCAATCAACCACATGAAACAAAATACGCCTCCCCCGCCCCACTACAAGGAGTGAGGAATGTTCACTCACACTGAGAGGCGGATGTAGAGAGGATGGGATGCCATTAGGGTTCACCACAAAGTGAGCCACTGGCAGCAAACGGACTGCTGGAGGTTAGGGTAGGCGCTGTCTATAGACTGTTACACACCCCAAACAAGGCCT
The DNA here is from genome assembly GCA_016271365.2 of Neoceratodus forsteri. NCBI lineage: Eukaryota > Metazoa > Chordata > Ceratodontiformes > Ceratodontidae > Neoceratodus > Neoceratodus forsteri. The sequence continues at coordinate 655,078,824 of CM057455.1, read as the reverse complement.
CTAGTTTTAACAATAAAAGTCACTAGGCAGTACAAAATTAAAACACAGCCTGTCCTGACAACTTCAGAAATATGCATCTTTTTTTATTATTCACTTGAGGGTTGGAAAGGAAACTCGGCATCTAGTGCTACACCTTGCACAAGGAGTTTGACCCTGTATTAATGCTATCAGCTGGGGGGAGGAGTGCTGGCTTTCCATTCTTTTCAGCACAGACCACCACCGGCTCTGAAGTAGAAGACTCCACTGAGAGATCATCAAAAGTATTCGGATTGCACAGTGCTGGCAACCATGTGTGTCAGCAACTCTGTGGGTCAAAGTTCAATAGGCTGTTCACATAGTTTTCATTCCAGGTGTGCGATCCTTCAGTCGTCCCTGTCTCCCACAGTAGCCAAGGGGGAGTCTGGACATCCAAGCAGACTCCCTAAAGCCAGTGAGGAATCTCTCAGTCTGAATCATTACAATGTACAATGGAAAAAAACACTCCTCCTTAGCCAAAACAGCTTTTCTGAATACACCAATTCAGACCCTTGCTAACACCCTGCACGAAGCCCTTGCCTATACCCTGGAAAACAGTCTCTCAAAGAATAATAATATTATATTCTTTGATAAGTAAAGCCCAAGTGAACTACAACTGTGTTCCTTGACACAACCACTAACAGGGTGGGTCACGGACACAAACACCAACTGAGCAGGTCATGGAAAAACAAACTGTTTAGAGCACTGACACGGCACAGGCCTGGTGGCACTGAGGGCTGAGGCATCTGCCTTACCGCCTGCCACACCGATGACCCAAGTTCGGGAATAAGCTCAGGGCACCGGAGGTCAGACGGGGAGGAGAGGATCAACCATCCGGAGGACAGTTCTCCTCTCCTGGGAGGGAGAGGGGGCATGAACCCATGGTGTTAGTAGCTCCTAGTGGAGACTGGGAGCACAACAGAGTGGGAAAGTGTCAGCGGATGTCCTGTGTGTGGGGGAGTGCACCCGCCACACGCTAGACATCATTGCATGTCCGAGCCTTGGGGGGACAAACAAGAAAAGTGGAAATACCCTGGCGCTCAAGAGGACAGCAGCAGACCTCAATGGATCGGCCACATGTCCAATGCCAGACCCAACCCAACCAGCTCTCTCGGATCTTCTCTCCACCCCTGGGCCTCGGCTGTCTAGATTAAGAGAAACAGCCCGCAGGTAGGAGTTATGGGGTGGCCTCACTTCAGAGGTGGGGGTAGATGCCAGGGGTCAGCCAGGACCTCGGAGGAGTTGGAGTAGGGGGATCCAGTCCCTGATTTCCTGGTCGGTGGGTTTCAGGCAGGACAGTAGGAACTGGATTGGGTTGTGGTCTCACCTGAGGGCGATCCTGTGAGACAGCAACTGGAGGCAAAAAGAGAAAAAAAAAAAAAAACACTAACACGGCAGGTTACGAACAGAAATACCAACTGGGTTGGTCGGACACATACAGGGCAGACTGCAAACAAACTGGGCACGTGATGAAAAAAAACTGATCAGACCACGGACACAACCACTAACTGGGCAGGCCAACCATGCAAACACTAACTGGACATGCCACGCATACAAACACTAACTAGAGAGGTCACGGACATAAACAGGGAAAGTAATGGAAACGTATGTTAACAGGGCAAGTCATGGACACAAATACCAACTGGACAGGCAGGTCACAGACAAACACAGGGCAAGTCACAGATATTAATTGGGCAAGTCACGCACATAAGCACTAGCTTTTTTTTTTTTTCAATTCTGTTTCTGCACCTGATCTTGGGGAACTCTCTCCGGCTACCCCATTCACCATAGACTCTACCTCCCTGTCTGAAGCTCCTTCCCAAACCTGGCCTAATCCGGCAAATCCCCCAGCTCTGAAACCGACCCGAGGTGGGGCAACTGTCACCATGGCACTCAATCTACAATCTGAGCCACTGGCCGGGGTCGGGAGGGGAACCCTGCTCAAAGAGCCCAACCATGGGAGTGTGGTCTTCGGCACTGGAGGAGCCATTGCCTATCCATGAGTCAGGGGTTTTCTGCACTTCTTGCCCCCCCCCCCCGAGCTCAGACGTGCAATGACATCCTATGATGTCCGCTGCAGCTCCGCCCCCTGCATCTGCTGGCCCCGCATGTTCCGTGCGATGCCTCCGACAGCCGTCAGAGGCCGCCTCCCTAGAACCCTCCCGAGAAGAGCAGTACTTTGGACACTCGACCTTCTTCTCTGTCAATTTCAGCCAGAGTCCGCTCTCGAACCTGGTCGCCGTGTGGTGGCCAGCACTCAACCCTCAGCGCCACCGGGTCGGCACACAAACACTAAATGGGCTGGTCACGGACACAAACACTAAATGGACAAGTCATGGACACAAAATACTGAGCTGGTCACCAGAGGCGGACTGACCAGTCTGGCTACTGGGCACAGACAGAGGCCCTGGGAGGCACAGGGGTCCGCCCGGCTGCACATGGATGTTGACAGGCATATCCAGTGAATGCTACTGCACTGTGTAAAACATTCTTGCCAAAGCCGTCTTATTGTGAGCTGCTGCTGCCCTTTTTGTAACTGTATTAAATCGGTTTCACCAAGGCCTTTGTTTTACTTTATCTGTTGACTGCTTTGGGGGAGAGAAGGGAGATAAAGTTACACAATGGGAGCATTGGGAGGGTCGGGGTGCTGGAGGGATGTGGCAATTTTCCTGTGGGCGGCTTCACAGTGTCAGTAGCAAGTCGATTGGTAGCTACGCTGGTCAGGAGGTGCGCCCAAGGCAAGCTATTGATTAGTGATGAGAGGAGATGGGGCAGAGGAACAGTAGTAGAACAGCGGGATTTTCAAACACTTAGTGAATGACTTTCACTGGCGCCTTGTGCCTGCTTGCAACATTTTGTTGTCAATCTGGTCCCTGGCTGTGGTTTTGGATTTAGGAGCAGCGGGACAGTGGACAGACGGTGCGGGCAGCATCTGCTAGTACTTGGAGAGAGCAAATGGCAGACTAGCTAGAGCAAGGTGAGCAGTCAGGCCGAACTCCCAGAGTGGACATCCTGAGAGCTCTTCCTATGGCTACAATTTTATTTTTAAATTTGGAGTTGCAGGAACGCAATTCAGCTCAGCGCACATTACAGCAGGTTTTTCTGACAGGTAAGGCAGAGTATTTTGTGTATATTGCATTCACTGTGATAGTTGGGCGTGAGGGCGATTGCGGAGAGAATGATGGTAACAATTACTGCCATTAAAATCCCCATGCTAATGGCCACTGATCTGAGAGCTCTGAGCCCACCTGTTTGTGTGGTGTTGCTGGCTCCATTGACAGGGCTCCAGGTTGGAAAGATGGAACTGTTACTGCAATCTGGAGCCGATAACCCATCTCTCATATTGAGCTGCAGCAGTAGTAAAGGGGCGCTGTAGCCGAAGTGAAACCATAAATGTACCCAGTCGATTCAGTTCATCTCAGCTGAGTGGTGACAGATCACCCCTCTGGTACTCTCCATTTCAACGTGTTCGGTTTTCTTAACAGCCAGCCTCAGCGAGGCAGTCTTACAGACCATGACGTCAGCCAGACAATTAACCAATGAACGTCGTCCTATCATCTGTGCTTGAACTTTTTAAATGGCAGTGCACTAACTGAACCTACTTACACTATCCCAATTCCAAAAGCTTAATTTATAGAAATTAAACAGTGCCTTAGTGATCGTCATAACATAAAAAGTCACACTTAACTGTAAGGGGAATGAAAACAAACACTATGTGCAATATCACTGCATTTATTCAATCATCCCATTTTAAGGGATTCTCCAAGATTTTGCCCATTTTGGCACTCCCTGCTTTAATATACACTGTATACTTCTCAACTGTCCCAGCCACGCTACAAGGAAGAGTTCTTTATTTTACTTCACAAGGCTCTCTGCCTTACATTGAGGATGTGCTGTACCAAAATTCTATGCTAAAACTATAAAGCAAATGTTAAAACTAATGTCAAAATGCGTTACTCAATGAACAAATGATGTGACCGTAAAAGCACACATTTCAAGGGTGTTTAGCTGTTATCTCAAAGATTAATGGAAGTGTTCTGCATTTTTGCGTTTTGTCCCACATCTTGAGAAGCAATGTTCCAGGTCTGGGGAATGCAAGGTTGAGTGGTATTAGTGCCACCCCGACCAGACACCCCCCCCAATCATCCGAAAATGCCAACAAACTGTTCCTCTTAGGTGTAGTGCCACATTTATGCCACTGTATACTGTATTCAGTTAAGTGCATACAGTGGAGTCCTGCTGAAATCTTCTCTATTTCAGCAGATGCCATCAATGGCAGCTCCATTGGGCCACTTAAGTGTAGCTGGATATGCAGATATGCCAACCCTCCTTCCTCAGGAGGAAAGCAGCCACACAGAGAATCAGCTCAGCAGCGGCTTAGAGAGGAGAGGTATGGGGAGGGAGGAAAAGGATAGCAAATTCGGTTTGAAATTACTCCCAAAATGCACCAAATTTTAAAATTTTCTGGGGCCCACTCACCACCTATAGTTTACAATATTTGTGCCAGCATCAGCACCCCCATCTATTTCATAAGGGGCCCAAAACAACATTGTTGCCCGGGCCCAAATGTGTCTCAGCACACCCCTGCTGGTCACAGACAGTCATGAGCAGAAACTGGGCTGGTCACGGGCACATTATAGACAGAAACCAGGCAGGTCCTGGGCACAAACTGGACTGGTCTTGGAACATAAATGGGACTGGTTTTGGAACACAAACTGAGCAAGTAATACTATCCACATTTAGTTATCAACCTTTCATCTGGGCATCTCACAGTGCTTTACAATCTACACACAGTTCAATCATTGAGGACATCTCTGAGGTGGAATTTGGCAGCCATCCTATGCCTGCACACTAAACAGCTTTCTATTACTGTACTTCTACCCAAAAAGCATATTAGATGTTTATTAAACCAATTTAATGTGTTGGTGGCTTAGTGACTGTGGAGAAACCAGGGCACTGGGGAAATCCCCTACTCTTTTTTGAGAAGGTTAGGTGGTATTTAAAGGGAAAGTTCCCTCAATCTATTTTCTGTATTTCTGTGCAGTTTGTAGGCATGAACAATGATTCCCTCTCTTGTTCCCCCTAATGTCATTCTAATTTAAATATTAATGAGGTTGCTTCACACTATTTTGCTTTGGTGTAAAAAAAAGTTTGTCTCCATTGCAAAGGTCATGACCCCTCTCATGCAAAGTATCATGCGAGTTTGTGATGTGCACCCGCACAAGCCAGCAGAAGTTATACTCTTATTCAGTTCAGTTACATGTCATGTGAAGTCCCTGTATTCTCCAAAAGCATTTTTTCCAACTCTGATACACTTTTAAAGTACAGAAAACAGCAAGATACTTACTATGCCTTGAAAAGTTTCATGGGCAGCATAAGACAAGAACACAGGTACTGCAGAGAACAGTAGCAGCACTAATACAGCACGACTACTACAGGCTTTAGCACCAAAACATACAAATTTAAGGAGGCCTTGTTTGAGCTGGGTCATGACCTCTGCAATGGAGTCAGACAGATATTCACACGAGACTTAAGCACTTTCATTTACATTTAAATCCTGATGAAATTAGGAGGGTGCAACAGAGGCAATCACTGTTCATGCCTGCAAACTACACAGGTAAACAGAATAAATACTGAGGGGACAGGCAGACAGGACCTCAATTTAATGACTCATTTTAAAGACCGACCCCATGACTGCACAGTGAGACAGACACACACACACACACACACACACACACACACACACACACACACACACACACACACACACACTGCTGGGGTGCTAGTATGGTTTCTTGTAGTGCCCCCTGCAGAGCTACCAGCACCCCATCCTGCATTACCAGGTGTTCACCAGAGGTCTCCCCTCCCACTACAGACCCTGCTTAGCTTCTGAGTGGATCAGGCTCCAAGACGGTAAAGAGACAGGGTGCAGACATGAACAGGGCTGTCATGGGTACCACCCAGAAGACTGCTTTTTTGACTCCCCTTCCACAGAAACGCTGTGGGAAGCTCTTCAGTGGTTACTGTGAAGTAATGTCGAACAGTGTATTTCTTACTGAGATTGAAATCTTTGTTGGAGGCAGTGATTCCTAGTAGTTAAAGCACCAGCTTGGGAACCAGGAAATCTTAGGTAACAACTTACTGGAGTTGAAATACTCACTTTGTGACCTTTGGAAGGTTCTTTTTGGTTTGTTTTTTAACTATCCTAGTGCTCCTGTCCACTCACCTGTGTAAATAGGTAGGAGCAGGACCCCTCTAGAAACAAGATGCTGCATCTCAACTAAGCTATGCGGGGTAAATAAACTGTAAAATAAATCAAATCTACTTCACACTCTAGGAGAACCACACAGAGATAGCAGCCTTTCTCATTTCCAAATATATTACTACTCTCAGATTCTGACAGCACCACGGTCAAAGGAACAGGCCTTCAGTTCTGTTCACACTGCACATTCTGCACCAGAGTGAGCAGTGCAGAGAAACTGATCCACTGCAAGAGGACAAGTGTAAACACTTCGGCCCCGTCCACACTACACCACTTAAAATCTGTAATGGTTCCAAACCGTTACAGACCATAAACGGTGCAGTGTGTCCACACTGCCAGTGAACAGTTTGATAAAGGACTGAAAACGGTACAGCCTGTCCACATTGTGTGTGACAGTATGTGTGGTCCCAACCCCGAAGCAGAGCATATTCCATGGTGCACCTGGTGAGGACAGCTTTGATGAGAGGCACCCACCCACACTACATATGTGGTAGTATGCATCTGTACAAGCCATAATGTGCAACATACAGTATGGAAGTGATCTGTTACACACCTATGGTGAGGAGGCGACAGGGAGAAGGTGCGGGGGGGGGGGGCTGCATGGTGGATTCAGGGAGGTACTGCTGTGAGAGGGAGGGAGGGAGGGAGTGTGTGTGACATGGCAACATGTCCAACAGAGGTAGGGCACCAGGGCATGACAGCCGGTCAGGTACTGCTGTCGAATGGCTGATGGCAGCCCCTCCACTACTGCCATCGGTGTACCCCACCACTCCCCTGTACACAGTGCCACACATCTATTGGCCACCGCAGCAGTGTTACATGATGCACTCAGGAGCTCAACCACTGTATGTGTGCACTACTGGCACCGTTCCACAGGTAGTATTGATGCCACAGCTCTGATGGGCAGGCGGGGTACTCCCAGCGCCCGTCACAGTGAGAGGCGTCATCACGGATAGTTTATGAATACTTCAGGAGGCGGCTCTCAGAGGCATGTGAGGACAGGGGTAGGTCAAGTGGGGACACGTGGGTAACTCCAGGGGTGGGCATACTGCTGTAGGTTGTGTTACCCGGCTATGGAGGCTGCCCAGTATTGCAGCCTACACTCGTGCCTCACACTGCCATTGGTACACCCTGGTAGCCTCCCCCCCCCCCCGCATACATTACACCAGTGCTGCAATGCATGCAGGTATGGTGGGGGACTGGAGGCTACACGGTGGAGCGTTTAGACACACAGCGGTAATGCAGAACTGCAACCATTACAGGGACCGTTGTTGAAACCACCTCACAGCAGGTTTCTATAACGGTTCCGAAAACACCTTCTGTAACGTTATCAGTGTAAATGCAAACCATTATGGTAACGGTTTAAGCCCTCTGTAACATTACCAAACGGTTTTACTGGTGTAGTGTGGACAGGGCCTCCGGGGGCATGATTAGCTGATCTGTTCTAGCTCTTGTAAACTCTGCAGAGGTAATGAATGGAAAGAGGTATAAATACGTTTGGAAGCATGATTAGCTGATCTGTTCTAGCTCTTGTAAACTCTGCAGAGGGGGGGAATGGAAATGGTCAGAAGGTTTAAACCATATGTGAACGATCCACACCATCAAAAGGGACGGACTTTCAGTGTAGGAAGCTAGCAGAGGGACATAAGATACCGGGGGGGGGGGGGTTACCGCAACACTTCCGCAGTTTTAAAAACACTTGAGGAATGGTAAAAAAATAAATAAATAAAACATGGCAGTTAAGGTTCAATGTCACAAAGTGCAAGGTAATGCACCTAGGACATGAAAACCCAATATAAGATGGGGTGGGGGTTGGGGGAGTACAGATAGACACAAAGAAAGGGACCTAGGGGTTATATCCAAGGTGGCAGGGCAGTGTGACAAAGCAGTCTGTAAGGCTAGTGGAATGCTGAGTTGTATAGGGAGAGGCATCTCCAGCAGGAGGGCAGCGGTGGGTTTGCTACTGTATCACTCACTGGTGCAACCACACCTGGAGTACTACAATTTTGGAGCCCACATCTGAGAAAGGACAGAGGCAGTTCCAGCGGAGGGCAACTAAGATGGTACATTGTCTGCACGAGAAGCATTATGAAGAGAGACTGCAAGAGCTCAGCAGGTACCCTAAAAGACGGGGGGGTAGGGGAGAGAGAGAGAGAGGATAAGACAGAGACCTATAAGTATCTCAAAGAAGTGAACAAGATACAGGTGGGGACATCTCTTTCAAATGAGAACAAGCACCAGGAGGAGTAGTGGAATGGAAGTAAAACAGAGTGAGGGAAATTCAGGAGCGACATTAAAAAGTATTTCTTCACTGAAAGAGTAGTCGATGCCCAGAACAGACTGAATGCAGAAGCAGTGGGGGGCTTCAAGCATGCATGAGACAGACCACAGGGATATTAGATATTAGATAGGATGCAGGTAGGTAGGAGGGTCAATGAAGACCAGATACAGTCACTGGAGACAGTACAGGTAGAGAGCACCCGAGCAGACTAGGTGGACTAAGCAGCCCTTTGCTGTCATCAAATTCTGTTTCCGTGTTTCTGCACTGCTCCACAGCTCTTGTGTGGGGACACCCTGGAAATGGCCATAACAGTGCACTTCACACACAGCTGCTGTGATGGTGACAAAACCCAGTATGTGGGCACCCGTACCTTTTGAAGTTTCAGTTTTTAGTTTAGTTACTCCTTGGTGCACACATTAAGACATGCCCCTGAACTGGTAATTTTTCTTTTTTCTTGAAATTTACTAAATATCTATTTGCATATGCACATACAAAGAAGCCAGCAGAGGAAGGCCATTTGGTCTATCAAGTATGCTCGTATTGCAGGTTCCACAGTTTGAGCTAATGTCCTTTCCCTCCCTCTCCACTCCTCCCATCCTCCCTACCCATGATTCTTACCTTCCCCCTATGCCTATCTCAGCCTCTCTTAAAGCTGCCCACTGTATTCAACGAGATGACCTCTTCTGGCAGCGCATTCTAAGTGTCCACCACCCTTTCTGTGAAGAAGTAATAATTTAAAGTAATAATTCTGAATTAGAATATTGAGGCAGTATAGATTAATAAGAGCATAAGCCTATAAACTGAGAGACTCCGGTTCCCATTCCATCACAGTCCCGTCCCCACTAAGGGAACTAGAATCTGAATCACCAGTTAACATTTTCAATGCCAGTCCAGTTGTAGCCCAGTCAAGCCAGTTCAAGGCCAACATCGCTGGCCCAATCTACTAGTTAAGGGAAAAAGATTCAAGGGAAACATCACAAAGAACTACTTCACAGAATGAGAGAAGAATGGGGCCACCGAATGGCCCAACGGACAGCATGATGCGCTCCCATGCAGGGGAGCGGAGTTCGGGGAGCCGGCTGGGTGGTATGGGACTAGGGAAGCACTGCCACTTGGCAGAAGTTCCCAGCCTGAGGGAGGGATGGCATCAGTTTCTGCTGCACTGGCGAGCTCTGCAGTGGGCCAGGGAGCCTGCTCTTCTGTGGGGGATGCCAGTGATGAGTGGAAGCCTGCAGGGGCTGTGCCCAATGTTGTGAAGTGGAGGGAGAAACGAAAAGGAGTTGCTGCAGGCTTTAATGAAGTCCCACCTGCCAGACTCCAGCCTACACCATCACCCACACCCTGCTGTCTGGATGCAATCGGGGAATCCATAGAGATTATGGCAGGGTCCATGGGAGATGGATGGCCCATCGTGGACTGCAAGCACGAGCTAAGAGCCACCTGCACAACAAGCCCAGAAAGGTAAAGAGCTTTATCAAAAAAAAAAAAAAGAATGCGTGGTGAAAGAGCACTTGGAGTAGAGTGCCAGAGTATGCAGTGTCAGCCGATACTGTAATAACCTTCAAGCTCCAACTCGACAAGCACTTTGAAGAAACTGCGGTGACAAGGTACTCCCACGAGGCTGGTCTTTCCCCTCCTGGTATGCCTGTGTGCATATACATATGAAAGTCAGCACACTGATAGAAGAACGATTCCCAGCAATGGCCAAATTAAAACAGTTCCACACACAACACATGGGATTGCAACTGTGCAATAAAAGCACACATGAAATCCATTGTTATTAATTACTGTTACTTTTGTTTTCGGAGCCATGGGGTAAACATATCCACTTTGACTTTACCCGATGAGCCCCGAGGCTGCCAGATCCCGGTAGTAACTTTTAAAACCAGGCAACTCAAGCATGCTACAGTAAGGAGGGGGTGGAGAAGGATTACGGCTAAACAAAACTGGGATAATTATCCGAAGAAGGAGTTAAAACAGAAGGTGCCAGACAGCAGCACAAAAGGATATAGACTATTAAAGCAAAGTCTTTCTTGAAGGATCGAAGCGCAAACAAAAAGCATTTTTTAGATTCTAAACACGATAAATGCAATCTCTACGCACTTGGTAGCATCCCATCAGCTCCGAGAGGGACAACCATCATCAAGGCATGAATGAGGTTGTGGAAATTGATTTTCCCAGCCATAAATTCCTCAAAAATTAAAAAACAATGAACAGCAGTATCTGCAAATCAAACTTTTTTAGATTAGTAACCACTTTGGTTTGAGAGCCACTTCTCAAAACGCTTATTTCTCAGAAGTCCAAGGTAAATTTTTTTCCTTAAACTGTTATCATGCCTGAATGATGGTTACTTATTTCTGTCCTTTGTTGTTAACTAACGGGCTAGCCCTGCATTGTGTGTTCAGTCTCTGATATATTCCTCTGAAATGACCTTTATGTTCTACTTCTGACTGCTATTACGGAGCTCTGTACCGTGTGTTGTAATTGTCAATGTGTTTCTTACCATACATGGAACTAATCCCGGGTCACCCTTGGAAAAGGGACCCTTGGTCTCAGCAGCCCAACCAGTCAACAAAATTCAATCAATAAATAAATGACAAAGTGCAATGGTACTTACTGTCCAGTAAACACTTAACATTTTACTATTACTACTAAACTGAATGCTATTTAACAATAAAAATACACAATAACACTTGTAGGACTATTCTTCTGTGCTGCATCTCTAATTCTGTACAGGAGGGGGTCAGACACTTGAGGAGCCAGTGAATCAAGTCTGCCAGATATATCGGGGGTGGTGGGCAGGACAGGACTCAGGAACTAAAGACATAGATCACATGATGTTACCAAACTGACTGGCACAAAGGAAACAAACACCGTCTTCGGAGAAGCAGAGTCAAGAATTTTAAAGGTGACCTGCAAATTGTAGCTGCAGTCCCGTTCCTGTCCCCACATACCTTGTCATGCTGCTGCAGGAGTCAAAGGCTGTTGTAACCAAAATTTTATGAGCCATCTTCATATTTTAAATCAATGTCAAACAATATTGTCGAACCTGAAAGCGCCACATGGGTCCCGATCGAGCGCGCACTAGGCCTCTTGGGTATTCCATCCCATTTGGTGATGTAGATACCGCCACTGCTGTGCATGTTAACAGCAGTGGCTGGAACCTATACTTATTTTGTTGTTTCCACGGGGGTACTGATGCATAAATTAATACTTAAAGCAACACCTGGATAGGATGTTGCTGTAAGTTTTATTTCAGGAATCAACACCCCCTGTGGAAGCAATAAAATCAGTATAATAAGCTCCACTCACTGCTGTTACATTCATAGACATGGTGGTATCTACGTCACTAAATGGGTTGAATACCCATGGGGCTTTACACCATTCGACTGGGACCCGTGGCGCTTTCTGGAGCCAATGATGCTCTTATAGCACTGATTTAAAATATAAATATAGCTCACAAAATGTTGTTTATAACAGCCTTCAACCTCCGCAGTGGCGTGGCAAGATATGTGGTAACAGGAGTGGTTGTAGCTACAATTCGCAGGTCATCTTTAAGGAGCCGGAATGAATCTCAAACATCCTGGGATGTGTAGTTTTAAAAAGGCACAACTGACTGCTACTGGGACAGCAGCAGCTGCTGATTTTAGTGTTCCTTGCTCATTTCACAAACATCACTTCCCAGAAATGCCAGTGCTGGGTCCTCTCAACATTCCACTATTCAGCTTACCAAATATACAAGACCTGAACAGGACAGCCATCCCAGCAGTAGCCTGCATTGTTTTTTTTAACTGACAGAAGCCATGCAGACCAGACATTTAGCTGTGCAAGCTGCAGACCTCACAGTTTAGCAATGCAAGCATGCAGCAAACCAAGCTGGATACTTTAAGAGTTATCACCAGTTTTAAAGCTCTTCAACTGGTTGGGGGGCATATGAGCAAGACATGACTGCTGAATGTAGGAGAGGGTTACGGTCATTTAGCATTTACTGTATTTTTTTCCAAGTAGCCCCATATTCGATATAAAGTTCTGGAGAAAGTAGGTGGAGTGATGCCTATTTTTTGGCCAACATGTTTGCTTCCGAGTAGCTTTCCCATTCAATACGGAGTTCTAGATAAAGTAGGTGGATTAATACCTTTTTCTTGGCCAACATGCAGGTCTGCTTCTAAATAGCTTTCTCTTTTGATATGGAGAAAGTAGTTGGGAGTGATACCTTCCCTGATAATGTAAGCAGGTGGATGGTGATAACAGACCTAGTGTCCCTTCCGGCCATAAATTACTACGTAATATAGTTTCTGGTCCACAAAGGCCTATTTCTTCAGGTGATTCTGCAATCACCTAAACTGGTGGTCTCTGGGTCCAAAGCCAGCACATATAACAGACATGCTAGTCTAGTCAAATGTACTATGTCAAGTACTTTAGCTCACCATTTGCTTAAGAACCAATATCATTGCTGACATTTCTGTGTATTATGGAGCTTTTTCATTAATGGAGCTCTGTAGTAGAACTCCATGTCAAATACCAGTAGGCTTTCTGGAGGAAAACTGGCTACAGGATGAGAGGCAGCATGGGTCTGTTCTGAGGAGGGCCTGCCAGACTAACCTAACTGACTTCTTTGACAGAGTGGCCAGGACAGTGGACAAGGGTCAAGCAGCAGATACCATGACTATGGGCTTCAGCAAGGGTTTTGACTTTGTGCCACATAAGAGAATGGTCAGGAAGCTGGAAGACGGAGGGGTCTAGCTTGCAGGGTGGGTCAAAAGCTGGCTGCAGGACAGAAGAACAGTGGGGTCTCAGAGGGCTCGGTGCTCACTCTGGTGTTTAACATTTTCATCAGTGACATGACGGGCGACATCAAAGGTAAAATCTGCCTGTTCACATACGACACAAAGATCTGTGGGATGGTGGACACTGAGTAGGGTAGACAGAATCTTTGGATGACCTGGCTAGGTTAGAGATGTGGTCACACATTTGGCATCTGGGATTTAATGCTAAAAAATTTAATTTATGCCCTTCTGAGTGAAGAACCCGGAAACCAAACACCGGTTGGGTGGTGTGCAAGTAACCAAGTCAGAGGGAGAAAAGGACCTGGGGTAATCATCCCAAGTGACTTGAAGCACTCTGCACACAGCAGGAGAGCAGCAGCCCCACAGCAAACAGAATGCTGGGCTGAACAGCCAGGAGGATTACCAGCAGGAAGGCGGAGACCATACTACCACGGTAGAGATCACTGGTGAGACCGCATCTAGAGTACTGTGCACAGCACTGGTGCCCTTATCTCAAGCAGGATGTCAACTTGCTGGAAACAGTCCATAGAAGGGCAACCTAGATGATCCATGGCAAGAAGGGCAAAATCTGCAACCCAATGTGACCCATCGGTGGAGGTGTTTAAGCAGGGTCTGAAGGTGCATCTTTGTTAGAGAGGCATTTGTGAACTGCCTATGCATCGTAGAAACAGACTGCTGAATTGTTTTATTTGAAAAGAGGGATTTTATTTATGTTTCGTTGCTTGCTCGTCCTTGTTGTTACTGATATATGTCTTTGTATTTAATGTATTTTAATTATTTCAGACGCTTGCCTGCCTGTACAGCGCCCACAGACTCTGGGATCGGGTGCTAGATAAATAAAACTTTACTTACGAAGAGACACTCAAGGGGCTTAACGTGTACTTCTGGGAACAGGGGGGGGATGACTGAGACCTTCAAGTACCTTAAAGGGAAATGTCCATGTAGTTATGTCCCACGCCTCTGTGTGCGACACCCCCCCCCCGATTAACAGTTTAGCACAGTGTATGTAATATTTACCTACTGTTCTGCTGTTTTATATACATCTGATCCGACTGATCCTGCCATCCTGCCTACCAGCATTTTGAGTATCGTGCCTCTAGCAGCGCATTCCACAATCTCCTGCGGCTGACATCAGAGCCAGGGAGCAGGTATATAGTGTTGCCCTGTGGATGGAGCTATTAATAGCACCAGTTTGCGAGTCAGGTCTCAGTGCCATACCAAGACCAAGTATAAACTGGCAGTCACTCACTGTGTGAACTTGAGCAAGATGTTTGACCTCCCCATGACTCAGTCCTTCCTAAAGTAAAACTGGGTAAAAGCAGGACCACACTGAAAACGAGATGCCACCGCTTAGCTGGGTTATGCTAGGTGAATAACACTGCAAAATGTGTAAATTCTGACGAGGAAAATGGTATATGGAAGAGCGTGGAATGCTGGCCCTGGAGGCAGCGCTGAAAAGTGAATGTCACTGCTTCTGAAGAAAGTGCAAAAGTCAACAGGAAGCGCGCAAGGTGTACAGACAGGGTTCTGATTTCTCAAAAGGCACAAGTTCTGCATACGGCAGCACACCCTGGAAGCTCAACTCCCCCTGTCAACACCTGCCTCCCACCAGGAAAAAAAAAAATTTAATTACCTTCACAGTAATTCTCAGTATGGATTCAGGCTTTGAAAAAGGAATCCTGCTAGAAAATATACCTGATTGAATATAGAGGGGATTCATAATGTTTCCTCACTCCCCCCCCCGCCAAATTAAAAAAAAAAAAAATAAAATCAAAGATTGTGAATTGACATTAGGTATTTAGTGCTCTGCATGGATAAACGGCAGCTGTGGCAGCCTGTGGAATTAGTCACCACTTGGCTTGTTTCAAAACATATCAGTTTTAGCCATAAGAAAACCTCGGTTTCTAATATTCTGCAGCTGCTGTTCTCTAGTGCATGGCGTCTCCAGTTCAAGAATCTAAAACATCAGTACTACTCAGATAAAAATATAGGAAACTTTGTGGAGCCTTACAATGTGTTTTATAATTTAATTAAAAAAAAAGAGGCAAGTCGGCCTGCTGGTGCAGAGGGCTGAGGCACTGTGGCACCATGACCCACCCTGCTACTCTGGTTGGGGGCAACTTCTGAGTGAGAGCAAACCCGAGGGGGGAGCCCCTCTCTCTCAGCCCTGCCACAGGGGAATCCACAGGGGAACCTAGCCCTCAACCAGGAGTGAGGCAAGGGACGGTCAGCAGAACCTGGGAATGAGGCTGAACAGTTGCCCGGTCTGTCCTTGAGTGAGTTTATTAAAAAATTAATGATGCATAGATATTCTTAAAGAAAAGAACAAGGAGTTAAAATAAGGTTGAGGATGATGTCATTAAAGGAATTTGCTTATTCAGCCTGTGGCAAGACCATTAGGGGAAATTAATAAAGAAGAAACTATTTTGTAAGGGTCTGGATGAGTCAGACATAAAGCATATTTATAGCACTGCCCTAACTAAAAAATGACAAACTCCCTCTCCAAGGGCATTGGGTGGGGTGGAGTAGGATGGGGAGTGACAGTGTGGTGTCTGTGCGCACGTCTATCTCATCCCTTTGATCTAAAAATCTTAGATTTTGTTTTAGTTTGGTTTTTCCACCACATCCCCCAACACACCCCACAATGGGGTTGCTTAGGTTACACCATTCTCTGGCTGGGAGGGCAGACAAGCAGCTGCCTTCACATCTAACATCACCCAAAATTTGCTCCATGATTGGCCAAGCAGAGCCAAAGCAATGCTGAGCTGCCTGGCGCCCTCCTTCCACGGGAGCCAAGCACCTCACTTCTGCAAGATGTCGGATACCTGGCCATCCCCAGTGTTGAGATTACAGGGCTTGGATGCAAACCCCAGTCGTCTATTGTAGGGGACAACATAACGGGCACTGCAGATAGGTGGTCAGCAAGCACTCAAGGGTGCTGATGTGTAACACTGCACTCTACACGTAACCAAGAAGCAGGGCAACTATGTGAACAGGCCAACAAGAAAATAACTTCACCAATTGGGGGGGGGCTAGCATGGAGCACTACCTGGTAACTTCATACATCTGCGTAAGCAGTTCATATGCCTATGAGGAGGCAATTCTAAAAGAATTCTAAAAGAACTAAGGGGAGAACTAGTGACACCAATAACTACCCTTTTTCACAAATCATGGGAGGATGGTGTGGTACCCAAGGACTAGAGAAGGGCAGATGCGATTCCCCCTTCACAATAATGGGAGCAAGACAGAGATAGGAAACTACAAACCTATTAGTTTGACCTCAGTGGTAGGGAAAATGATGGAATCATTTCTGAAAGAAAGAACTGTTAAGTATGTAGAGGCCAGTGGGGCACAGGATCCAAGGCAGCATGGATCCACAGCAGGAAGGTCATGTCAGATGAACGGAATAGATTTCTTTGACTGGGTGACCAAAGTAGTAGACCAGGGAAAGGCTGTGGACATGGCCTACCTAGACTTCAGCAAGGAATTTTTGACACACAGTCCCACACAAAAGATTAATAAACGAGTTAGCCAGCCTGGGAGTGGGTCCCAGGGTGGTAAACTGGGTAAAAAATTGGCTGGACAACAGGACGCAGTGGGTAACAGTAAACGAAGTCCACTCTGAAGAAAGAGGTGGTTACTAGTAGGGTACTGCAGGGTTCAGTGCTGAAACAGTCCTCTTTAATGTCTTTATAGGTGACATTGCGGAAGGACTGGAAAGAAAAGTATGCCTCTTTGCAGACAAAGATCTGCAACAGGGTTGATACACAAGGGGGGGTGGAAAGGATGAGAAGGGACTTGGCAAGGTTGGAGAAATGGTCAAAAATATGGCAGCTTAGATTCAATGCAAACAAGTGCAAAGTAATGCACCTGGAAAACAAAAACCCAGGGTAAGGGGAACACAATTTGGGGGAGGTACTAACAACAACAAAAATGGAAAGAGACCTGGAGGGTAGTCATATCATACGACCTAAAGGTAGGCAGGCAACGTGAGAAGGTAGTAAGGAGGGCTGGGGGATACTGGGATGCATAGGAAAGGTATCACTAGTAGAAACCAGGAAGTTGTTATCCCTCTATACAGCAAGTTGGTGAGACCCCATCTCCACAAAGACAGACAAGATGGAGGCACTCCAGACGAGGGCAACCAAAATGGTGCAATCTCTGCACCAGCAGCCATAGGAAGAGGGACTAAAGGAGCTTAATATGTATACCCTCGAGGAAAGGAGGGCGAGAGGGGACATGACAGAAACTTTCTAGTACCTCAAGTAAATCAACAAAGTCGAAGAGGGTAGCATCTTTCAGAAAAAGAGATGTGCAAGAACAACAGGGCACAATTTGAAGATTGGGGGACGGCTCAGGAGCAGTGTGAGGAAGTTTTTCACAGAGGGTGGTGGGCTCACAGAACAGCCTTCCTGAGGAGGTCACGGGGTCAAAAACAATGGGGAATTTCAAGAATGCATGGGACAGACATAAGGCAATTCTTGTGGGGGGGGTAGGAGGAAGTAGGTTGCTGGTTAACTAGGATCTGCAGCTTATCCAATAGGCAAAGAAATGGGCAGTCTAGGTGGGCCAAGCGGTCCTTATCTGCTGTCAAAGTCTATAGGAGGCTTGGTGTATAGCTGTAGCTGAGAAGTGCTGCAGACTTCAAATTCCCATTTGAAGTCATGTGTTCTGTTGAAAAAAATAGGAGGGGGTTGGAACAGAGCCACAGAAATCTCCAGCAAATGAGTTTTTCCAGATATGTGGATAATGAGATGAACATCTGAACTACAAGTTTCCGCTGGTGTAGCTGCAGTGGGGCGGGCATAGGAACGGGGAAGATGGAAGGTTTTGAGCACTTTCCCAGAATTCTTGGAAATTACAAACAATTTGTAATCGTGAAGCAAATAACAGCACCACTGATTAAAGAAAGGTAAGGAGGTGGGGGCAGAAGAGTAATGATGAGGAATACAGGAAAGTCACATTTCCACCCCCATCACAGCTAACTAACCTTTTCATTGCAATAGCACATTTTCTCTCCTGGCCAGTCATTTACCACTCTTAAAACTGTGTTTGCCTATCTTTTCAGTCTGAAAAGGGACTTTCCAAATGTTAACAGAAGCTTGCCAAAAGTGATGAATTAGCTCCCTCACTACCACTTGCCAGGCTTATAAGTTAGCCCGAGAGATTAGTTTCAGTTCGTTTGCCCCTGAACTCGGCTACAACAGCCTGCTTTGCTGTTATGTGATAAAAAGGCAGGCAGATGGGTAGAACACTTTCGCTCACTACATTTTGCGACAGCCAGGCCATGGATACTTGGGTATCAATTATATTATGTGTGCACTCGGGGAAGGTGAATGCCAGGAGACAAGGTGCGCCTCTGTTTTCTGCGCAAGTTGTGTTTCTAATATAGTACATATTCTGCTACTGTTCCATCTTTACTGGCCTTTACGTAAATTTGATGGGCATTTTCGATTTATTCACTGGTGATACGAAACATTCTAGAACTGCAGCGATTATATTTATGTCTCTTCTATGATGCATATTTAGGGGAAAGAGAAGGCAATCTGTCCATCAAGTTCCTCCCTACCACTAGCCTAGTGGAAGTACCACATCACGCCATATACTCGGAGATGGAACAATACCCACACTAGAACCACTAGTGTTTTTTTTGTTTGTTTTCTTTGTTTTCTTTTTTTTAATACAGAAGTTCTGGTTTCCAGCAAAATTATTTATTGTTATTGCATTTTGTAACTAAGTACAGCTACATACAAGAAATGTTACGGCCCATTAACATTCCAACAATCTTTTTTAGGAAGATATATGCCACACGTTTCTTAAAAGTTCAACATGTGGGGAAAACAAGTATTAGAAAACTTCATATCATCTCACTATCCTGAGCTATGTAGTAGTCAATGCCCATCCATAATAAACGCAAGCTGTGACCAGTCATCAATGGTTATTTTAAGACATTTAAGGCCCTGTCCACACTACCACCCAAAAATCTGTAATGTTTCCAGAATAGTTCAAACAAGTAACATTACAGTGCGTCCACATTACATGTGAACCATTCTGGAAAACGTTACAGTCCGTCCACACACTGGGCGTAGTGTGACTGTGATGGTCGGCTCCCTATCCCACAGTACAGTTCATTCTGCAACCATTGTTGAAACCACCTCATAAGTGGTTTCTGTAATGGTTCAGAAAACACATGCTGTAACATTACCAGTGTGAACGCAAACCGTTTTGGTAACAGTTTGACCCCACTTTAGTCCTCTGTAACATTACAGAGGTAGTAGTGTGGACAGGGCCTAAAATAAAAGTTAATCACACAGTTGGGCTTTCCACAGAACTTGCTACAAACCCTAGCATCAAAACACCTAGTCATATGCAACAGATGCTATAGTAATCCAAAAGACGGAAGCAATTAAGTGTGTATACATTGAGAGAAATCCACTAACCTTGCAAACACTAACTGGGGTCGCAGTCAAGAGACGTAGCTTAAAAGACATCCAGATGATTTGCATGTTAAACATAGGATCCGGGCCCCCACAAACCCCAGCCATCAGTTCCCTCCAGCTCTGAGGGTAGGAGTGAGTGCACCATTATACCTACCAAAAGGCATCCAGCAATGAACCTGTGTCACACAACGCCATACGGTCAGGCACATTTCCATGCATTGCACTCTCAAAGGCTCTGATCATAAGAAACAATATGTAAAACAGGAATTCTCCCCTGCAGCTGCAGCTGTGTGCTTATCAGTTATTCAACTGTGTAAAAATCTGAATTATACAATGGCTTTTACAATCCTGAAACCGGATTGACTGGCATGATTCCCGCTGTAAATCCTGGCATGACCAACGGGGAAAGTGCCAGTCAGCCCCATCTACAATGCCACTCTCTAAAATCCATCAGAGCCCCTGAATGTGAAAGCGGAAAGCCACCACTCTGAATCCTCGTTAAACAGTGATCTGCATATACATCCCCACTAAACTGACAACTCGAAGGCCGGCCAGGTGGCGCTGAGGGTTAAGGCGCTAGATGTCTCACCTCGCGCCATGCCAGCAACCCAGGTTTCGGGAACGAGCCCAGGCCGTCGGGGGTTGGCAGGGATCAAGTGTCCAGCTCTCCCTTCCCGGGAATGGTGTAGGGCACAGTGTCACTCCTGAGCGACCTCTGGTGGCAGTCGGAAGTGGCCGAGAACCTGCGTCACCACCACCACATGGCACTGGGGGGTGGAGCTTGGCGGACGCTTGCCAACATTGGATGTCTGAGGCTCCACGGAGGGTGGAAGGGTGGGGAGAAAAACACAAGGGAAAACCCTCTGCTTCCTGATAAGCGAAGGTGGGTCCAGGGGGCTGGCCAACCACGCCCAATGTCAGGCTTCTCCTCTCAATTTCTCTGCTCTCCTCTCTGCCTGGCTGCTCATCTAGATTCTAGATAGAGCACCAGTAGTAGTTAATCTAGTGGTCCCACCTTAGTGGAACTCAGAGCCGGGGGGCTGGGAGGCTGGGTAGTGGATGGAGAGCTGGGCCCAGGAGGAGCGTGAGCTTCAAGTGGGCTGGAAAATGGCGGGCGCTGAGAGACCCTGCGGAGAGAGTTCAGGTAGGGAGAGAGAATAAACAGAGTTGGGGGGAAAAGAAAAACTGACAACTCGAGGTGCAACGGTGAAAGTAAATTACAAAGCCACTGTACATACAACAAAACGCATTTTATTTTAATCTTTTCTCTGTGAGAAGTTGCGTGGTGCATCCGACTTGCCTCTCTTCACATGTTTCACGTTATGGGCTGTGTTTCCCAAGTCCCACGACACCAACAGCTAGCAGTTAGTGAATCCACTTATAAATGCCCCAAATAACTACAGGATTAAAACAAAAGCATCTCCCAAGAGAAACAGTCACATTCTCCGGACTGCAAAAGCAACACGAAAATCGGAACAGCTAAAGGCACAGTAAACCGGGAAGCACATAAAGCTAACCTTGCTACTCGCACTGCGCTCTCTAAAGCTGCTGCTAGAACTGTCAGACTCTCTACTGAAAATGAAATTAAATGAAACTGAAGCCTGGCATCTCTGTGTGCCTCTAAACAGAAGTCTGACTCAGTTACAGGAGATGGAGGAGAATCGAGAAATCTTAAAAAAAAACAAAACTGAATGCCTTTTATTATTAAATGTACTGGGGGCGGTTGATTATTCTACCTAGCAACAGAGAACTATTTATGGTGCAAGAATAAATTTAAATAATTATGTAAAGTACAAAACACGTTTCCTCATTTTTTTGAGTGAAGGGGGGACATTGTGCAATCGCAATATACCACTCCATGGTGTGGTTAGGTGACCGAACCACACCAAGCATGGGTAAATCCCAGCATAACCCACATTGTCATGGTAAATTGCTTAAACAAATAACACTGTGCTAATTATTAAACCAACCAAACCCAAAGATACCAGATCCAACTTTTCTGAATTCCAGAACAATAGAAAACTATTTAGGAGGGGAAGCCACTTATGTATTTATAACAGACAGTCCATTTATTTCCATGGGTGTCAGCATAACAGAACTGATGGTTGTACTCATAGTCCTTGGTCAACCAAATTATGCCTCCTCTTCTTCAAATATTGAATCCTCCGCAACTCCAGCTGTGCCATCAGCTCCCCTGCCACCTTCAGGTCAGTAAATGCATACATTTTATTGTCTATAGGGAACTGAAGTTTGGTGATGAAGCAAAGTCTGTAGATAATCCCGGCCTCCTTTAGCTGTGCAGTCAGCCTTTCAAATTCCTTATGCCGCATCCATGTGGCACACGAGTAGTCCAGGGACAACAAAAAAGCATATTTTGCTCTACTATGA
Source organism: Neoceratodus forsteri (assembly GCA_016271365.2). NCBI lineage: Eukaryota > Metazoa > Chordata > Ceratodontiformes > Ceratodontidae > Neoceratodus > Neoceratodus forsteri. Next base: position 655,056,651 of record CM057455.1, on the reverse strand, counting down.
ATACTGATGATTGGTCTCTGGCAGCACATAAAAATTTATCTCTGGCTGTCATTGATTCTAGGACTATTAAAACTGTTCTTAGATCAGGATTTGTTGAGGTAGCCTGTCGAAAGGCGATCCAATATGCTCTGGTTACCGAAATAGCATGTCTGAGTCCCAGTACTTCTGCTAACCGATATTTGGAGTGGAACGGAGAGAACAGGTTACTATGAAGAGAGAGGGAGCGGGCATTTGTGAAGGGTCTTCAGAAAATAGTTTTGCACTGCTAGAGAGGAAGAAGGTGGAAGAGGGAAATGATGAAATTAGAGGAGTAATATTAATAAATGCCTGGACCAAACTGGAGCTGGGAAGAGTTCTGCTGGGAGAATTGCAACAGGGTAAAGGGGAAATAATGTGCAGGAGGAAGAGGAGCTGGAAATGAGAGAGGGAGATGAATGGAAGCAAGCAGGGAGTAAGGGGTGGAATCTTCGTGCTGGGGAACTCAATACTAAGAGGAGTCAGGTGGGGTAGCAAGGGGGAGAGGCATAGTCGCATTTGGGTGGAGGCCATGCCAGGAATGACAGCGGAAAGGGTGGAACAATCTGTTCTGAAATATGCTAGAAGGGGTAGGGACAAGCCTCATTTAATTATACATCTTGGGACAAACGACCTGGCTGACAAGACAGTAGATATAGTCCAGAGGAGGTTTGAGGAACTAGTACAATTATGTGAGGGGGCAGGAAGATCAGTAACTTTTTCAGAGATACTCCCAGTGCCAAAGGCAAGCACAACAAGAAAGCTGAGAATAGAGGAATTTAACGGATGGCTAAGAACCTGGTGTTGTGCTAAAGGGTATGGGCTGTTGGGGGGTGGGGAGGGACCTGGGAGGACAGTAGTCTCTATGCCAAGGACAGACTACACTTGAGTGAGGAGGGAAAGAATGTGTTGAAACAGAGGATGGAGGAGTACATAGAGGAAGTTGGGAATTTAAACTAGGAGTGGGGGGTGGCAGTTGGGGAAGAGATATGCAGTGACCACAGGTTGGGAAACCATATGAGCTTACCCCCCATAACAGTGACAAAGGACAAATGGCAAGTACTATTGGTGATGCTAGGAAAGAAGGGCAGGATTGGGGGAAGGGGGGGTGGAAGGTGGTTACCCTTAATGCTAGAAGCCTTGGGAGGAAAACTACAGAATTACAGGTTCTCGTGGCAGAGGGAGAGGTGGACATTGCAGCCATCACAGAAACATGGGCCACCCAATACAATGACTGGGACCCGTCTGTACCAGGCTACAGGTTATTTCATAGGGACAGGGCGATTGGGAAAGGAGGGGGGGTGGCACTACATGTGAAGGAAGGACTGAAGTGTATAAGGGAGGAAGGGGAGGAGGGTAGTACGGAGTCACTTTGGATGCAAATCCAGGATCCCAAGAATAGAATTCTTAGAATGGGAGTGGTGTACAGGCCACCATCTCAGACGGAGGACTTAGGGAACTAGCGGGACAGATCAGGAGCACCTGAGAGAAGGGTAGTGTGGTGATTGTGGTGGACTTCAACATGCCAGGAGTGGACTGGAGCACCCCAACAACCAGGAACAGAAGGGAGCAAGTACTACTGGATGCCTTCCAGGACAGCTTCCTGCTGCAAATGGTCAGTGAACCAACCAGGTTAGGGAATACCCTTGACCTTGTGCTGGCACATGGGGACTTTGTGAGAGAACTTACAGTGGAGGAACCGCTGTCAGGGAGTGACCACCACTCAGTATGGCTCACATTGGATATGGGCAAGGAAGGAGTGGAATCTGGCACAAGAGTGCTGGACTTCAAGAGGGCCGACTTTGGGAGGATGGGGGAAGTGGTAAAAGGGTACCTGGCCGGAATTCAATCTAGTATGGACACTAACCAGAGGTGGGAGCTCATAAAGCTGGGGATAGTGGAGGCAACCAAAACCTGCTGCAAAGCCCACAGCAAGAAGGCTAGGGCTAAGAAACAGAGCTGGTTGAGCAAGGAGGTCATGGAAAGGTAAGGAGGAAAAGAGCTGAAGTACAAGAAAACAGGGAGGGGGAGGACAGGGAGGAGTACTTGACAGAATTGAAGGAGGTGACAATGGCAGTAAGGGGAGCCAAAGCATCTACGGAACTCAGGCTGGCACAAGGCATTAAGAAGGGGGAGAAGGACTTCTTTAAGTACATCAGGGAGAAAAGGAGCTGTAAGGACCACATAGTAAGGATTAGGAAGGAGGGGGGTTGGGTGGAAGCAGGGTACAATAAGGCAGAAGCACTAAATGAGTACTTCTGCTCAGTATTTACTAAAGAGAAAAGGGAAGTGACACCCAAGGTGGGAGAAATGGCAGAAGCAGGGGGAAGTGGTGACAGATGGGGAAATCATGGAGGGCAGAGTTCGAGAGGGTTTGAAGGCACTGAGGGTGGACAAGGCGCCAGGCCCAGATGGCATCCACCCCAGGGTACTGAAGGAGTTGGTAGAGGTCCTTGCAGGACCTTTGGCAGACCTATTTAATGCCTCACTACATTCGGGGTGTGTACCTCAGGACTGGAGGATGGCTCATGTGGTGCCCCTCCACAAGAGTGGCCCCAAGGATGAACCGCGAAACTGCAGACCAGTGAGCCTCACATCCATCGTGGGTAAACTAATAGAGACTATCCTGAAGGAGAGGCTGGTGGCCCTCCTAGAGGCTAAAGGACTACAGGACAGCAGACAGCATGGCTTCATACGTGGCAGATCCTCCCAAACCAACCTGGTGGAGTTCTATGACTGGGTAACTAGGCAACTGGACAGGGGCCATGCAGCGGATGTCCTGTATCTGGACTTCAGTAAGGCATTCGACTCGGTGCCGCATGGAAGGCTGGGAAGGAAGTTAGTAGGCACAGGGGCAGGTGCAAAGCTGGTGAGATGGGTAGGAAACTGGCTTCAGGGAAGGCAACAGAGGGTGGTGGTGGGTGGGGAGCTCTCACACCAAAGGGCAGCGATGAGCTGTGTTATACAGGGCTCGGTGTTGGGACCAGTGTTGTTTGGGATATTCATTGCAGACATATCACGGGACATCAAGAGCAAGATCAGTCTGTCTGCTGATGATACCAAGGTAGGCGCGTTGGTGGATGACCTAGGGGGATGGCAGGGGTTGCAGGATGATCTGGCAAAGCTTGAAACCTGGTCAGACACCTGGCAACTGGGGTTTAATGCCAAAGAGTGCAAGGTGCTGCACTTTGGGATGAAGAACCCAAGGAGGAGTTACCAGCTGGGGGGAGTGCAGCTAGCCCAGACAGAGGAGGAGAAGGATCTGGGTGTGCTCATTACAGGGTCAATGAACAACTCGGCACAATGTAGGAAGGCAGCTGCAAAGGCCAACAAAAATGCTGGGTTGTATTGCAAGGGGTATATCCTCGAGGAAGGAGGAGGTGATTCTTCCACTGTATAGGTCATTAGTTAGACCACACCTGGAGTACTGCGTGCAGTACTGGCGCCCGTATCTGAAGAGGGACATTAAGTTACTGGAGGGGGTGCAGCACAGGACGACAAAGACGATCAAGGGGCTGGGGGACTTATCATACGAGAGGAGGTTGAAGGAGTTGAACATGTACTCACTGGAGGAGAGGAGGGACGGGGTGACATGATTGAAACCTTTAAATACATGAAAGGAATAAACAAGTCAGGTACAGAGGGCTGTTCAAAGTAAGGAGGGAGGGCCACCAGGGCCATGATATGAGACTGGAGGAGGAAGGTTCAGGAGGAGACGAGGAGACACTTTTTACAGTGAGGGTGGTGGCTGGGTGGAATCGTTACCTACAGAAGTGGTATGCAGTAGAACAGTGGACTGCTTCAAAAGGGGATGGGACAGGACAAGGGGGAGGGTTAATGAAGGGGAAGAGTGGAAGGGAGGGGCAGCTGCAGAATAAGGGGTGCTAGCTTCACATTCGAGCAGACTTGATAGACCTCTAGGCCTTTATCTGCTGGCAAATTTCGTATGTTTGTATTTAAGAATCATGATCAGGTCCACTCCCTCAGTACCCTTGAAGAAACCAAACATTTGTATATTCATGGCTCTCACTGTATTCTCAACTCTTTCCATTCTGGACTTGTGATTGCTCTGCTCTGCTCTTTGAAAGTCACTGCCACTGAAGCGAGGGCCTTGCTGGCTCTTTTCCCAGATTCTTCTCCAGCTGTTGCTTTACCTACCATCCATTCGATGTTCCACTGATACTAGTCTCCCAGTCTATGAACCTAGTTTCCTGTCGATACCCTGTACTGACTTTCTTAGGATTGTGATAGCATGTTGGAGCAATTCTGAAGTGGCTGGGGAATCACTTGAAGTGGTCGGCGGTTGATCTGCTATGTTTGACTTGGAAGGCTCCGGAGTAGCAGACTCTTTTTTGGATGCCTTTTCTGGGTTATTCCATCATGAAATAGCTTGATCACTCCATACCATCTACGAAGTACTGTATCTCTACCAACTTCAGGGTATGCAGCCTATGTTTAAGATAGTAAATTTTAAGTTGTGAAGTCTGGTGTCTTCGAAGTTCTTGGAAATGTGACTTTCCTACCAGGTTGCAAGCACCCCCAAAAGCAAAATATTTTAAATGTCATCTGCACCCCTCAATTACACACATTTTCTTATAATTTCAGGACCTTCCATTTTGCATTATTGAAGATGTTTTATTTAAAACAGGATTCTTTTTCCTTTAGACTTCATCAGGTCACACTGCTTATACTTTCTGATTTGTTTGTTGCTCTATAAAATTACAATCAGGTCAGTAAAAAACAATTTAAGTTCATTACAACCTACGTAAGTAAAATATACATAATAATGATAATTACAAAATATCTACACTAATACATGATTATTTAAAGAGAATGTCCAAGATTATAAAGTGGGCTTTTTTAATGTCCTAGCCTATTTACTAGATCCTGGCGAATGTCTTTTTAGTTACTGCCCAAATTTTATTAAGTTTTCCTATTCTGAAGGGAAGGGATAGTTAATTCAGCTGAACAGCCAGCCACATGATCACTTCCACTTCCTGGTCTTTTGGCCCCCGCCCTGTGCTCAGATGTTTTGTGATGTCTAACTAGGGAAAGTGTGAGGGCAAGTCTATGGGGTTAATTTTTAAGAGATCTTTATATACTTTTAAGCAATGCATGATATAAATGAAAGCCAGCATTTAACTAATAGGGCTCCTCTTAGTTAAATGCTGGCTTTCATTCATAAAACCAAAAAAGTAGTAGAAAAACAACAAACTTTAACAGAAACTAGCATCTCTGGTCAGGTTACAAATAAAGTGCTGAGTGGCACAACCACTGTCTGGTCCTGCAGGATAATTACTATTTATATATTTTTTCTTTAAAGAATTTATTTACGCAGGCCAGCCTTGCTGAGGTACAACATCTTGTTTCTGGTGGAGTCCTGCATCTACCCGTTTCTGTAGCTAGGTGAATTGGAGCACTGAGAGGTTAAATATCTTGCCCAAGGTCACACAATGGAGTATTTTTTTTTTTTTTTTTTTTGCTCTAGCTGGGTTTGAAGCAGCAATCTCCTGGTTCCCAGGCCGGTGTTCTGAACACTAGACCACACTGCTTCTAATTACTAATAATTACAGATGTGTAGAATGGCCAGATGTGGGGTAGACACATAGTGACGTGTGCACATAGATGCACATCAATAGGCATGTATACACACACACTCGCTGCATTCTCTCCCCGCCCCCAAACAAGCACAGTAAAAGAAAAATTAGGCTGCCTGCCTACCCTGAGTAAGCTGTGACTGTAGCCAACATTATTCATCGCCTGTTCTGCACTGCAGCCCACTTATTCCCTGAACTGCTTTGGTTACCAAATGTCCAGGGACTCAACCCACCATCCAGACCCGGTCATGTGACATGACTGTAGCTGCCAGTAACACAAGCTGAACTCTAAACTGCTTTCAGTACCCAAGCCAATATCCAGACATAAAAGGAGAGGGCTGATTACTGCCCATTTAATTTCACCTCTGAAAGGTGTTTCGTTCTGAATTACATTTTTATGAGTTACTCTGGGTATCGCTCTGAGACCAACATGTCCACTGCTTTACTGATCCTCTCAGTATTTCACATCCATGTGGGTTAAATAAGCTATTGCTTCAAAAGTTAAGCCTGTGGGTGTGCTGCACCCTCTTTGGGACAGGGGGCTTCTAAACGACATAGTGACTGACAGCACAGAGGTATCACTGTTCTCAAATCCACAGAGTCTGTGACCACCTTGTCCCCATGTAATCCCATAACAGATCAGTGGGCCCTCACATGCATGAAGCGCAACTGACCATATCCCACCAACACTGTCTGCTCTCCCCCTTTCCCTCTCATGCGTCTCCTATTAACAGCAGCGTTCTCTTCTAAACACATGCATTTGCCTGCCTTCTCTCTCATCCCCAGTAGCATCAGCTGGACAGGAGAGTGCTGGGATTAAGGCCGAGGAATCCCTCTCTTAGAGTGCCGTTCTCTAAGACAGCCCTCCTCCTCCTGCCACAACACCTAGAGAAGCATACAGGCTCAGCACAGCACTGTGTAGCTGTGTGCTGACAACTATCATCAGACTGACAGTACAGTATCATGACTGCCATCATTCAAAATAGCGAAAAAATTGAAACAGAAGCAAGAAAAGCAACATTAGCTTTTCACGCCCATTATGATTTTTCTTTTATAAAGTATCAGTACAACCATACACAGAAAAAAATTGACTGGACCTGCTGCAATGGCATATCACAAAACCGGATTCAAAACATTCCTAGTTCACAGCTTCCTGGTGCAGATGGTCAGTGGGCCAACTCAGCTGGAAAACACTATGGACTTAGTGCTAACTAACGGGGAGGCTGTGAGGGATCTGAGGGTGGAGGACCCTCTAGCTGGGAGTGACCATCAATCGGTGTGGTTCACACTTAGTGTGGGCAGGGAGACGAAGTACAGGAACCAGAGTGGTTGACTTCAGGTGAGCAGACCATATCAAGGTGGAGGAGATTCTAGGAAGGCACCTGGTATGAATTAGGCCTGATATGGATGCAAATCAGAAGTGGAATATTATCAAACTTGGGCTGATTGAGGCTACTGGGTCATGTACCAAGATGCTGAGCAAAAAGAGTAGGGCTAAGAAACCAAGCTGGCTGAACAAGGTTTTGGAAGGGGTAAGAGCAAAACAAGCAGCTTTTTGGAGGTTCAAGTCCAGGAGGGGGACAGACAGGGAACTGTATGCGAAGAAGTCCAAGGAGGTAACCAGATTGGTCAGGGCAGCTAAGGCTTCCAGGGAGCTGAAGCTGGCACAGGGCATCAGGGAAGGGGAGAAAGACTTTCAGATACGTAAAGAAGAGAAGGAGCTGCAGGGACCAGATAATGAGGATTAGGAAGAACGGGGAGTGGGTGGAGAAGGGGGTAGAACGGGCAGAAGCACTAAATGGGTACTTCCGTTCTGTGTTCACGATGGAGAAGGGTGGACAGCTACCTCAGGGAATGGGGAAGGTGGGGGGGGGAGGTGACAGATGGGGTAATTATGGAGGGCAGGGTGCTGGAGGGTCTGAAGGTACTAAGAGTGGATAAGGCACCAGGTCCAGATGGCATTCATCCCAGGGTGCTGAAAGAACTGGCAGGGTTGCTGGCAGACCTGTTCGATACCTCCCTGGACACAGGTTGCGTACCACAGGATTGGAGGATGGCTCATCTGGTGCCCCCTCCACAAGAGTGGCCGAAAGGATGAACCAAGCAATTAGAGACCTGTAAGTCTCACATCCATTGTAGGAAAATTTATAGAAGCAATCCTAAAAGAGAGGCTGGTGACTTTTTTGGAGGAAAATGGACTCCAGGACAGTCAGCAGCATGTATTCATCTCTGGAAGATCCTGCCAGACCAATCTAATTGAATACTACGACTGGGTAACGAAGGAACTGGATAATGGCCATGCAGTAGATGTGCTATATTTAGACTCAGCAAGGCATTTGATTCAGTGCGTCATGGGAGGGTAAGCTGCAATATGTGGGGGCAGGGACAAAGACGGCAAACTGGATTGTAAAATAGCTGACGGGGACACAACAACAAGTGTTAGTGGGAGGGGCACTTGCTTCCCCAAGGGTAGTGACAAGTGGGGTGCCGCAGGGCTCAGTCCTGGGTCCGGGGTTGCTTGGGTTATTCATATCGGATATCTTGCATGGCATTAGGAGCAAGTTGAGTCTGTTCGCAGATGATACCAAGTTAAGGGTGGTGGTGGATGACACAGGGGTGGCTGGGGATACAGGAGGACCTGATCAAACTGGAGGAGTGGTCAGAAAAATGGCAATTGAGTGTCAATGCGAAGAAGTGCAAGGTTATGCACTTTGCAGCAAGGAACCCAGGGAGGAGCTACCAGCTGGGAGGGGTTCAGACAGAGGTCACAGAGGAGGAGAAGGACCTAGGGATGATCATAATGGGTTACATGAATAACTCAGCTCAGTGCAGGAAGGTGGTAGCTAAGGCCAACAAGATGCTGGGGTGTATTACGAGAGGAATCTCATCCACAAATAGGGATGTGATTCTGCCACTGTACAGGTCACTAGTCAGGCCAGATTTGGAGTACTGCAAGCAGGGTTTTATTTAATTCTATAAACTGATTAGCGTTTTGCTCATAAAAGCGTTAAAACATTGTGAAAATGCATAGCACTTACTTCAATGTGTTTAACAAACATAACACTTCTAGAAAATCTATATAAATACTTTCTGTGCAGTTAGTATTGTCCCAAGAAAAGAACTGCTCATCAATTATTTAAAACCCTGGCATGCAAAGAAGTGCAAGGTAATGCACATGGGAAACAAAAACCCAGGGGAAGAGTACACAATGGGGGGTGAGATACTGACAACAGTAAAAATGGAAAGGGACCTGGGGGTAATTATATCAGATGACCTAAAGGTGGGCAAGCAATGTGAGAAGGCAGTAAGGAAGGCTGGGGGGATGCTGGAATGCATAGGAAGTGGCATCAATAGTAGAAAACAGGAAGTTGTTATTCCTCTGTACACACAGTTGGTGAGACCCCACCTGGAATACTGTGTGCAGTTCTGGAGACCCCATCTCCGCAAAGACATAGACAGAGTGGAGGCTGTCCAGAGGAGGGCAACCAAAATGGTGCAGGGTCTGCACCAGAAGACATACGAAGAAAGACTAAAGGAGCTTAATATGTATACCCTTGAGGAAAGAAGGGAGAGAGGGGACATGATAGAAACTTTCAAGTACCTCAAGGGAATCAACAAAGTCCAAGAGGGTAGCATCTTTCAGAAAAAGAGATGTGCAAGAACAAGGGGGCACAATTTGAAGATAGAGGGAGGACGGCTCAGAGGTAATGTGAGGAAGTATTTTTTCACGGAGAGGGTTGTGGATGCATGGAACAGCCTCCCTGAGGAAGTCGTGGAGTCAAGAACAGTGGAGGAATTCAAGAATGCATGGGACAGACATAAGGCAGTCCTAGTGGGGGGTAGGAGGAAGTAAGCGGTTTGTTAACTAGGATCTGCAGCTTATCTGTTAGGTAGGAAAATGGGCAGACTAGGTGGGTCAAGCGGTCCTTATCTGCCGTCAAATTCTATGTTCTATGTTTCTATGCAGTTCTGGCATCCCTTTCTGAAGAAGGATATCAGATTGCTGGAAGGGTGCAGCATAGGGCAAATAAGATGATTCAGGGGCTGGAGAGCAAAACCTATGAGGACAGGCTGACTGTGTTGAATATGTACACCCTGCAGGAGAGGAGGGATCGAGGGTATATGATTGAGACCTTCAAATATTTGAAGGGGGTTAACAAAATCGGCACAGAAGGGATATTTAAGCTGAGGAGAGGAAGGGACACCAGAAGGCATGGTCTCAGGTTGGAGGGTGGAAGATATCAGAAAGAGAGACAAGGAGGCATTTTTTCACAGAGAGGGTGGTGGAGAAGTGGAACACTACCCAAGGAGGTGGTATGCTGTAGCATGGTGGGCAGTTTTAAAAGGGTATGGCACAGGGTGCGAAAGGGGGGTGTTTCTGCTGGCAGATTCGTATGTTCATATACCCGTCTCCCTCAAACATGGAGGACTGGGAGAACACTTCGGCTCTAGATCACAATTTCGTTATTCAGCAGAAATAATAAAAACTCCGAACTACTGTCATTAGCCACAAAGTGCTTGTCCCTTATTAATAAAACCCCATCGTCGACATCTATATGTTGTCTGGGTAGCCATTATGCCATTTAGGCTGAACACACTGGCACTGAAATTGAAGGATGCCACTTTATCCCTCAGCGCAGCGATGGCTCTAGCCGCTGGTTGCTCTGCCTCCACACCAGCGAACTTGCTGTCAACTCTGTCTAGAGTTCACAGCTGCAGGCAGGTGGTCAGTCGTCCCCTGGCCCCAGAGAGCTCCCTCTCTTGATGTCAGCCAGTGCGGTTCCTCAGGGACTCTTCTTGTCCCACTGCCAAACTTCCTTTACCATACATAGCATGTATGCAAAAGAAAAAACCATCAGAAATGTTGTATGATCAGTTTGGGAATGGGTGTCTGTAAGCAGCTTGATAGCCTGTGGAAGCCCACCAGCATTCTGTCATTTTCTAACAGATCCTGGTACATGCCCAAAACATATCAATGGAGACCGAAACTTCTGGTTTCCAATGCGATTACACTACAGACATGTCTTTTGGACCAGCTATACAATGCATCAGTGGTGTTACTGTTAAACCTGTAGTACTGTACTGACCGATTGCTTCTCAGTTGGACATTTATTGCAAGTTTACAATTTTTTTTTTTTGGGGGGGGGGCATTATTTCAATGATCTTGAAAAAACCTTGGGGGGTGACAGCCTTCATTCCATAATGTTAAGCAGTGACCAGGGTAAAAGCCATGGCTCTCTGTGCAGATAGGAAGGAACTGTTCTCTTAGCTATTTTACAGGCAAGTTATAAATACAGTGGCACCACAAAGAGGAAATTCTGACAAAGACTGATTCCAGTCCAAGTCCAACTCAAATCACAGGTTTCCGAACGCCAGCCTCTTACTCACTGAAAAAAACATCCATAAAGAGTGCACGTGGAATAACAATCAGATGTTCCCAAGTTTCTAGTTATTCCTTCCTCATCTGAATGGAACTGAATGAGATCGCATCCTGAGAGGAACATAATTTTGTTTCATCCTGACAGCAGTGCCCTTTCCCCCTTAGGAAAGCGCTCTTCTTAAAGTAATTTTCCAGTATCCAGGAAAACGTGGGTGTTGGCTCCTTTGCTCTTTGAAAGGCATTCATTAAAGATCTTGAGGAGGGAGTGAGCAGCAGACTACTGAAGTTTTCTGCTGATATAAAACTGGCAAGAAGAGTGCCTGCACACATTAGGGTGTGATCTCAGAAAAGGGGGCTTAAATTTATTGTGGGGAAGTGCACCTAGGGGCAAGACATCTGGTTCGCATGCACACACACACACACACACACACACACACACACACACACCCCTTTGTGTCATGCAACAGTGGGCAGTGATACTGAGGGAAAGGATCTGTGCTACTGTGGATCACAAGCGAAATCCATACAGACAATGTGATGCTGCAGTCTAGAAAGCAAATGGAATGTTGACTTGTGTAGCTGTGGTGGGGGTCGAGTTTGTTAAAGGAGGTGATCCTCCCTCTGTAAAACACCTCTGTTCAAACATACCTGGAGTGCTGAGTCCACTTCTGGTTACTGCAGTACATAATGGATGCTGAAGAGATTGAGAGGGTTGACCACAGGGCCATCAAGCGGAAAAGTGGTTCAGGAGGCAAGTTCTAGGAGGAGAGACTGAAGTCTGGATATACTCAGACCGTTCACCAAAGAGAAGGCTGAAAGGGGATATGATCACAATGTTCCAAATACTAAATAGGGATTGACAGAGTGGAATATAAACATATCTGAGCTGACGAGTGCAGCCAGAACTACAGGGCATCTCCTCAAATGGGGGCTGGGGGTTAGAATAAGGGAAACCATGTATTTTTTTTTTTTAACCAAGTGAACTTGGCATATGAATACCTATTTCCAGGCACAACATGGGGACTCTTTGGAGTGGTCAAGACAACTGACCACTAGACATCATGTGAGATAGTAAAGAAAGACGTGGGTGACAACAGATGCAATCAGTAGGCGCAAGTTAGACTGCATAGCAAATTAGGAAGCATTACTGCATAAACAGAATGTTTAACACGTAGAACAGTCTTCCCAGGTTGGTCAGGGAAACTTGTGCTGTTTAAAGTTTGCAAAGCAGGACTAGTCAGCGATTCCTGAGGGAGAATGGCATTGTGGGTTACGCGGCATAAATAGGGTAACATTCCAGCAGTTATGCTTGGATGTATGCCCACACTGATTTAGTCCTTGCCACGTGGCAGGAGCAGCAGACAAGATGGACCTCAAGTCCCTTCTGTCATTACAGTACCATGATACTGTGTTACTTAATTCTGCAAAAAAAAAGTTCAGATACACTTCAGCTTATATTCATTAATTGTATTTATTTATATTCTTTATTACATAGAACATCTGCATGAAAACAGATAATTACATCTTAGATTTCATCTCATCCTCCCTTTCCCTCTGCTTGAGTAGCAATTCTCAGATTTTGACGTGACAATCTGCAAAAAAGGTCAGTCTCCTCACAACTAAAAGATTGCGACTTCAGCAGGGAGAAAATCGGAAGGGTAAAATGTGTAATCTTGGCCTCTGGAGGGTGAGATAGTATGACATGCAGACATTTTCATGTAAAAGTCCACGATATTAAGGAATGAGAGGAGCTAAAGAAAAATGAGTGCAATATAACAAACTGTATTCGGAATATTGTTTCTAAAAACTTCCCTGGAACCTGAAAAATCTCTTTAAAATGAACCTGTTCTGATATGCAGTAAATGAGTTTGATAGTAGCATATAAATTGCTGTAATCTCCCACACTGTCAGCCTCCCTCACTCCCACAAGGGCTGTAATTGACTAATGGGATAATAAGGTGGCAATTTACGAAATCGGAAAGCTGTACGCCTTTGTTGGGAATGCCCTTGAGGAGAAAGCTATACAAGGCATAGAGATTGGCACTGATCAAAACCACCATACGCAGCTCACAGTACTCGAATGCTGCAAAACGGCCTAGGCTGCATTTATACCTAGCCAGTGCACACAAATCAAAAATCAGTGTTCCCCACAAGTGAGAAGAGTGGCAGCCAGATTTGGAGCCTATACACTAACATACTAAAATGCCAGCTGAGTATGCCCAACGGTCTTTCGTGTCTGCTTGTTTGGTCAGCCCCCACCCTGGTCTTCAGCATCTCTCATACTTAGCTCCTCGAGCTTCTCCCCATAGGTCCTTTCCCTGAAGCCCCAGATCATTTTTGCTGCCCTCCTCTGGACCTGTTCCAGGAATGCAATGTCCCTTTTTAAGTGCAGCCTCCAAACTGCACACAGTACTCAAGGTGCGGCCTAACCAAGCATTTATACAGAGGGAGTATCACTTGGCTCCTTCTTGAGGTAACCCCCTAGTGATGCATTCCAGCATCCTGTTGGCCTTGGCCGCTGCCCTCCTACAAGTCTCAGAGTTGTTCATCTCGACATCCTCCACCACCCCCAGGTCCCTCTCAGCCATCAACACTTGTAGCATCCCCCAGGGTATACACTTGGCACGAGTTTCTGATGCCCAGGTGCAGTACCCTGCATTTCCCTGTACTGAACCTCAGTCCCCACTTCCTTGACCACCTCTATAGATCATCTAGGTCACCCGTAGGGCCACCTTCCCCTCCTCCACATCCACCATGGCTCCCAGCTTCGAGTCATCCACTAAGAGACTCATTTCACTCCTGATACCCTTCCTTATGTCAGAGACATAGGCATTGAACAGCAGGGGCCCTAGGACCAATCCCTGAGGGACCCCACTAATGACCCTCCTTGGAGATGAGACTATCACCCCAACCACGACCCTCTGGGTACACTCACAGAGCCAGTTTCCTATCCTTCTAATAATCTGTTTCCCCACCCTCATTTCCCCCCATCTTATCCAACAGGCCCCTGTGAAGAACCAAGTCAAACGCCTTGCTGAAGTCAAGAAAGAGGACGTCACTGGCCTACCCAGGTCCAGGGCACTCATCACCCAATCGTAGAACTCCACAAGGTTTGTCTGACACGATTTCCCTGGGACAAGGCCATGCTATCTATCGTCCAGGTACCCCAACTTTTCCAGTACACCCCCTAGCCTTCCTTGATAATACCTTCCATCACCTTGCCCACCACCGATGTCAGGCTGATGGGCCTGTAGTTCCCTGCCTTGCCTAGAATTGTTCACTAAAGTGTCACACAATGTACATGTCTTAATGGAGACATGGGTTCCTGAAAACACAAGGGGTTAGTTGCCCAGCAGTCTACCACCAAACTATGACTAGTATCTAATCCTAGATCATATTGGGGGAAAAAAGGAAGGTTAAGGACACTGTTTGAATATGGCACTATTAATGGGGAATTTTGGTCAGTTCTTCTGTACTAAGGAAGTCTTTTGCCATTTTTTCCACTGAATGAAATAATTTTTTTTAAAAGTTTATTTTTGTATCTTCTAACCTCTCCTTACCTTCCTCCAGTTGATCCTTTTTGTCCCCCGTTTCCAGGCCAGGAGGACAAATGCTAGATGGGATCCATCACCATTTCCATATCAAGGTCGTTAGAGCTCATTCAGCTGTCAGGAGGTACTGGCATGCTGAAGTACCCAACCTCCCTCCTCCATCTTGGTGCCATACCCGACACTCCACAGCCCGGGGCTGGGAACTGGGAACTGATCCTGGCTCTCCCCCTACATGCTCATTACCAAGCCAACTGCAATAAGGATTTGTCTTAGTACAGCATTTGAGTAAGAAAAGCTGCTTTCCCTTGCTGTCTTTTTGACACAAATTATTACTTAAATGGGATTCTCTGCCTCGATTGGTCCATTGCTAGTCACATGGCATACTGATCGGGTTGTATTCACTTTACAATGGTCCACAGTATCTAGCAATAGGCAACAGCTTGATAACTGTGTTGCCCTTGGTCTTTTGTTACGTTGCAAAGTAACATTACGTCCCTTCACAACACCCAGAGTCACAGAAAAAAAATAAAAATAAAATTGACCTCCAATTCCCTATCTACAGCTGGTACTTAACTTTCCATTCTTTCATTCTCTTTTCATCCTGGTAGCCCAATGGCCTGCCCTCCCATCCAACAGTAACTATTCGATGATTTTAACTCCCTGCTCCCCCCTTACCTCATGACCAGCTGGTGATATCAAGACAACTGTCAGTAATAACTCTCAGCTCACCTCTGGTGCCACGTGCCACCTACCATCTTATGCAAGTGCTATGACTTGCATTACCCAACTGATTTTATAGTATCCAGGGGAATCACCTCCAGGAGAGAGGAAGTCATTCTACCCTTGTACAGGTCACTGGTTAGACTGCGCTTGGAGTACTATGTGCAGTTCTGGTGCCCTTATTTGAAGGGGTACATAAAGCTACTTGAGGGGGTCCATCGTAAGGTGACTAAGATGATCCAGTGCATGGGAGACAAACCATATGATGAGAGGTTAAGGGAGTGTAATATGTATTCCTTGCAGGACAGAAGGGAAAGGGGGGATGTGATAGAAAGCTCTAAGTACCTAAAGGGTATACAACAGAGTTGGAGTGGAGGGCATTTTCAATTTAAAAAGGGAGGGGACCACACAAGGGTTCAGTCTGAAACTTGTGGGGGGTAGATTTAAAAAAGAAATGAGGAGGCACTTTTTCACAGAAAGGGTGGTATCAAAGTGGAATGAACTTCCTGAGGTGGTGGTATCTTCAGAAACAGTGGAAAGTTTTAAGGAGGGTGGGAGAGGGTAAAAATAAGAGTGGCAAACTGAGGGAGGAGGGGGATGGGGAAGGATCAATCTCGGAGGCAAGAGGAGGGTGGGGCAGCTCCAGTAAAATAGACCGAGTTGCACAATCAAGCAGACTTGATACACCACTAAGGCCTTTTTCTGCTGGCAATTTTCGTATGTTCATATGAGGGGGGGTGGGCCACCAGATTACCAGGACAAGAAAATCCTATTAAACATGAAGGGGGGCACAGTCATCAGAATTGCCAGTGAACTGTTTTACATTTTGTTTTCTATATGCATTTTAGATTTTTTTTCCACATTTTCTCCCCTGTACTGCCAGGGACCCCAGCAATAACAGCAGTGCATGTGTGTGGAGGTGCACACGCACTACAGGCACTGGCTCAGTCCCTTCCGCCCAACCCCTAGCAATTGCAGGGCTCCACCGTGGCCAGACTGCTATCCATCCTCCACTGGGTGGCAGCCAAGGGCCAGGGAAACCCCTCATCCCTCCCTGGGAGAGTAGAGCCGCCTTGCGGCAGCTCAATCCTGCACCACGCTCTCTCTCCCTCCCCCGCTGACCCCCGACAACCTGGGCTCCTTTCAGAACCGTGGTCACTGGTGCGAGGTGTGGCATCCAGCACCTCAACCCTCAGTGCCACCAGGCCAGCTACAATTTTTTTTTTTTTTTTTTTAAAGAGTCTAAAGGATGATAAAAGCACACAGTTTAATAAAACATATTGACTGGTTTCACTGCGTGGAATTGTTAAAAACCAGCGCCTCCTCGGGATGGAACACTGACCTTCAATAGTCACACTGACAACAGCCTTCAGCTTTGGGCAATATAAGCAATTGGAGGGCAACAATCTATCCCTTGGGTGTTCTGGTTTTCAACTATTTCACTCAACACTGGTCAGTATTTGATACATATACACACACACACACGTGTGTGTGTGTGTATATATATACACACACACACATACATATATATATACACACACACACATACACACACACACACACATATATACTGACATGCAACTGACTGATTCAAAATATGCAATTCATCTTCAGGTATGAGGGGGCAGGACCATACATAACTCATGAGTGATAGAAGTCTTGCTTGCTCACAAGTGATGATATATTGTCTTTTTTTGAGTCGGGCTTATTGAATATACGGAACAGTAGTTTAGAAGTTATAACTTTTAAATCTGCAGTCTGAAGACTTTGCTTCTTTTAAATTTTAATAGCAGGTTTGAGTGCTGCCGTAGGCACTGTGATGGGATCAGCTTTATGAAAGCAGCTCTCTGATTGGTTCAGTATTCCACTGTGATGACAATAACCTTAAAAATATTCACTGCGACAGCAGTAACAGAGAATACTGGATGGGCAATTATACGTAACCAGAGTGTTCTGCCAAAGAGGGGTTTTGATTCCCTCTGACCATCTCAAACGAAGCTCGAGAGGTCCATAGGAATCAGAATCCCAAGGTGGCAGAACACACTGGTTATGCATAAAGTTGCTCATCCTGTAGTTTTTAGTGTATAGTATGCGAAATACGTGCAGTGTGTTTGTTTTTTGTTCCTCTTTCAGAATGGGAAACTGACTTGTGCAGTCTCTAGGGATTCTAGAATGCTGTTCTACCACAGAAAGGTACAGTCACAGTCCATGACCTTTGAACTGTGGTACAACAGCATTTTAAAAAGGATGGATTTCTATACATAACAATGCTCTACTATACACTATAAAGAGAATAACCGATAGGTTTGTGTCTATTATCGGGGAGTAATAGCATCGAGAGGTTTTGGACACATGAACCTCGAGAGCAAAGCTCGAGAGGTTCCAATGTGTCGAGAACCTTGAGATGCCAGTAATCTCCCTGTAATGGACACAGAAACCTATCATTGTTTTTTTTTAATATATGGATGCGACATTTGTTTCGAATTGGCGGTCGACCGCTTCAGTGGAGAACTGACTTTGTACTGGTCGACTGCCACACTGTTTTACGCTATGGGTTCAGCTGTCTGCTCACTCCACTCGTGACGGTTCCCAGCCCCTGCTCGTTTTTATTTTTTTTTTTAATTGAGATCCTACCTGCTCTTCAGGACCGGAACGGCAGGATCAACCAGACAGTTTCATTTTCTGAGGGGAAAAAAGTAAAATAAAAAGCAAGACGTGCGATGACTGAGTTCGCTCTCGGTGAGCGAGAGAAGGGCCGCCATGTTTTTTAAACTGTTCTGCCCGCCACACGGGAAAAGCGGCCAATGAGGAGGCACGCCTACGACGTGGGGGCAGAAGCTATATTTTCAGAAGCTTGCAACGATACTATAATCACCACAAAACGATGCTATTAACAGTACTATTACCAGTGATTGACGATACTATTATCACTGAACCTTTGATGGTATTACTGGATCTTTTTGTATGCTTTACAGACCTATTAAATTGGAGATCCATATATTAAAATATATTTTGGTATGTTGCTGTTACTGATGTCACTAGCCAATATATATTTTTTATCTCATCATCATTGCCCTCACTTCTGTTAAGTGTCTTCCCCTGAAAATCTGCATGAGCAAGTCTCAGGCACTTCTAAAACACATTTTACGGAAGCACTGCAAAAATTCTGAAACAATTTTTTTTTTTTTTGTTAAACGTGACATATAGTGTCAGTGGCTCAGCAGGTTGCACACTCGCCTCAGAGGCCAGGAGATCAAAAGGTTGTGAGTTCTATCCCCACACCAGGCACTTGGGGTGAATCCCAATACTAACACTGTAGTGCATCATGAAGGGGATGCTACACTCCTGAGGTGCTGTATTTCAGATAAGATATTAAATAGAGATCCCATCTACCTGTTCTGGTGGTTGTTCAGGTGGACATTAAAGCTCCCATGGCACTTCTCAAAAAGAGTAGGGGAATTTCCCCCGTGTCCTGGCCACATTTCCCCCGTTCAGTAAAAATACCACCAACAGCTTAATCTAGTTCAATTTCAGTTGGTTATCATCTGTATCCACCACCACCACCACCCGGCTGCCCCTGAAAAAGGGACTTCTAGTCTCAGTGGGCCTACCCGTCAACAAAATTCAATGCAATAAATAAAATGATAAGTTTACTGAGACACCCCCACTGATTACCTGATCCAGCTAAAACAGATAACTGATGAAGCAGTCACATTTATCTGGTTTGTACCCAACATTCAGATCTCTGCCACAGCAAATGACACCAACTCCTATGGCAACCCTCAACAGCACATTTTGAGACAATGGCAAAGGACCCACATACTGTAAATGTAATGCACAGGAAACTATATATATATATATATATAGTTTCATAGAATAACCAACTATATTTATTCCATTCCCTTGCATAGAAATAACTTTGCAAATTAGATTTTTTTGTTTATTTAGCATATTTTTTGTCTCCGGTTGCTCTTCCATCAGCCCCACTCCATTCACCTGGCTCACTCTCCAATGACCGCCTTCTGCCACCATACTCCCTGGCATACCCACCAAGGTGGGGCCATGGCACCATGACCTGCCCCTCTACAACAGGGAAAGATGTTGGGAAGCTGACACTGCCTCCCTGGCTCCCCCAGGGTGGGCTTCAGGGCCTGTGGAGCCATAATCAGTCAGTGAGTGGAGCGGTGAAGAGCCATGGAGGCCAGGCGGCGGGGTGGCAACACCCAGATTGACCAGAGGGTTTTTTCTTGCGTTTTCTGGGAACAGGGATGTGAAATGACATCCAGCGTCAGCCCCATCTCCCTGAACACTCAGATGCCGGCTGCTACGGTACCCCAGCCTCTGGCAGGGGGTCTGTCAAGCACATGACATACTTCCAACCCTCCCCCTGGAGAAGGAGAGCAGTCCTCAGGACGCTCGATCGTTCTCCCCGTGGCTGGCCCTCAGACGACAAGGGTCCATTCCTGAACCTGGGTTGCCAGCATCGCAAGCGAAATTCAACTGCCGTTCTACGGGCTGCTCAAATTGATTTTTTATGTTTGTCCAGTTCCTAATAAGTACATTATTTTCTGCTGGAGGAGGGGAGGGAAGAACTTTGCTGTTTTGCTATACAGTTTAAAGACAAGACAGCCACGAGTGGAAACAACAAACTTTAAGTACTTGTAAATTTTCCTTCAACGGTTGGTCTCCGGGCTTCTATACAAATGGGCTGTATCTCCTGATGCAGATATGCAGGCAGGAACTAAGCTCTGCAGCTGGGGATATCCAGCCCTCCACTTCCTGTTTCCACCAGTTCTTCCGAAAGCAGTCCAAATGTTGTAATACTTTCCGAACTTGGAAACAAAAACAAGAAAATTAAGCCATTCATGGCCAAATGGTCAAATTCATACATTATGGGAGGGCAGCAGAAGCACAGAGACCAGCCATCAGAGAAAGAACATTTACAGGTATTTAAATTTAACTTTCTCTCTCCTAAGCTGGTCTCTTGGCTTCCATACAAATGAGATATACAAAAGCAGTATATCCCCAGATATCCCAGGTGGTAAGAATGCAAGTGCCCACCACCACCTGAAGAACTCAGTGGCCAAAGGACGCCTCCACCGAGGCCGTCACATCCAGTTTGTAAAATATTGTGATCGTGTGAATGGATGACCAAGTGGCCACCCTGCATAGGTCTGCTGGAGATGCTTCTCTGAAGTCTGCACATGAAGTGGCCACAGCCTGGGTAGATTGGGCCCTCACTGGGTCAGGTAAGGTTACTCCAGCCTGATCATAAGCAGTGGTGACAGAACGGATCCATCTGGCTATAGAGTCCTTCAAGGCTTTTTTACCCATATTTTGACCTGTAGTTAGAATGAACAAACTGGAAGTTTTTCGAATAGTATCCATTCTTTCAAAGTACATTTTTACCACTCTTTTTGGATCCCGCGTGTGAAATTCCCTTTCCTTTTCATTTTTTGTGTGTGGGCAGAAGGAAGGCAGAATCAACTCCTGGTTGCAATGGAATGGAGACATAACTTTTGGCAAAAAACCTGGATCTGTTCGGAGCACCAGAGTCATGATGAAACAGTATACGGCTTTTTGGTGGATAAGGCTCCTAAGTTCGCTGGTTCTCCTGGCTGAACTAACAGCTATGAGAAAAGCAACCTTCATTGTAAGATGCATAAGGGAGGTCTCCTTGAAAGGCTCAAAAGCAGCCTTGATCAAAACTTTGAGAACCAGATTAAAAGCCTCCAAGGTGGTCCCACTGGCTTGATTGGAGGGCGCTTTAATGTTCCTGCCCTTAGAAACCTCCTGACATGGGGATGTGAACCCAATGACTCTCCTGAATCTACTAACAAGAGTGCCACCAGCGCAGAAACCTGAACCCATAAGGTGGCTGGTTGCAGTCCTTTGTCAAATCCATCCTGCAGAAACTGCAGTAGTACAGGTATGCTATTGGCTGGCTCTGTATGTGTTTGGATTGGAACCAGAACAAGAATTTCCTCCAGATTCTGTAATACACTTTAGGGAAAGAGGGGGCAATGTGAGTTCACCATCATTTCAATAACAGGAGCTGTGTAGCCTAGCTCTTTGAAAGTTTCCTGCTCAATCTCCAGGCCA
Organism: Neoceratodus forsteri; assembly: GCA_016271365.2. Lineage (NCBI taxonomy): Eukaryota > Metazoa > Chordata > Ceratodontiformes > Ceratodontidae > Neoceratodus > Neoceratodus forsteri. Next base: position 655,035,286 of record CM057455.1, on the reverse strand, counting down.
AGAGGGAGAAGTTGTTCAGATTGGGGTGCAGTACCAGACCCTGATGGAGAAGGTCCGGGCTGATCTGGAAGGCTAGAGGTGGTCGCTTTGAAAGATGAATGAGAAGCGGGAACCATGGGCGATGAGGCCATCAGGGACACACTAGAATCAGTTCTGCCCGGTCCAGAGCCACTTTGTGTATGGCTCTAGATAGAAGTGGTATTGGAGGAAAGGCATACAGGAGACCGAACTGACCCCCGTCTAGGGAAAAGGTATCCTGAGCCACTGCTAGTTCGTCCTTGGCCAGGGAGCAGAATTTCTTTACTTTGGAGTTTCGCCGGCAGGTGAAAAGATCTATCTGAGGATTGCACCACTGTTCTGTTAGGATGTGAAAGGCACTGCCCTTCAGCTCTCATTCCCCTGGTAGAACATCTTGGCGACTGAGCCAGTCTGCCGTGACATTTTCCTGTCTTGGAATGTACACTGCCCTTATGCTTGCAGGTGGTGCTCGACCCACTGAAAGAGAAGGGACTCTCGAAGCATTTTTGAGTTTCTTGTTCCACCCTGATGGTTGATGTATGCCATCATTGTTCAACTGTCTGTTAGAATCGCTACGTCCTGCCTGAGGACTTGCTGTTCGAAGTTTATCAGGGTTAGGCGTACTGCTCTCACTTCAAGGACGTTTATGCTGTACCTTGTTTCTAACAGAAACCACTTGCCTGAGCTGACAGCTGATGCAAGTGAGCCCCCCCAAGCCCCTGAGGCTGGCATCGGTCGTGATTCGGATTTGGCATGGATGGCCCAACTTGTGACCCCTCTTGACATTTGACCTCTGGATCCACCACTGGAGGGAAGTTTTTATCTGTTGAGAAACTGGAATCAGTTGGTGCTGGCTGTGTCTGGACTGGAACCACAGCCTGAGCAAGTCTGCTTGAATGGGACGCATGTGTACTAGGGCCCAAGGGACTGAATCCGCCAGTGATACTAGAGTCCTAATTAGCTGCATGAAGGAGTGAGCCGGCAGCTGAGGAGCTGTATGAAACTTCTTGATGAGCTTCAGCAGGTCCCTGAATTTCATTTCCGGGGGAGACCTTGTTGGCTTGTGTCATGAAATCTGCTCCCAGATGGTTCAAGGTCTGGCTTGGTGTTAGGAAACTTTTTCTCCAGTTGATGACAAATCCATGTGCTGGCAGGCACCGGACTATCTCTGCCACTGTTTGTACTGCTTGGTCGAGCTGCAGGGCCTTGATTAGAGTATCGTCCAAGTAAGGGAAAAGTTGTATCCCTCAGTTCCAAAGGTGAGCTATGACCGCTACTAGCACCTTAACAACACAGAAACTGTGTCAGCAGATGGAGACCGCAAGATCCATCTAGTCTGCCAGTGTTTCTGCCTCCCCCTCCCTATTTAGACTGCACCCTGATGTGTCCACAATGTCTGTCCCATGCGAGTGTGAACTCGCGTACTGTCTTGGATTCCACCATCTCCTGAAGTATTTATTTATTTATTTTTATTTAGTTTTTGTTAACCGGGTAGGTGCACTAGCCATAAAATGACTATTTTCAGGCACGACCCGGGAGAGTACAACAAAAGGAGAACAGCTGAACAACAGCAACATGGGTACAATAGTACAAATACAGGAACAGTACAGCAGTGCTACAAAAATACAATGGGTAGAAACAACAAAAAATAATGGCAAGCATTATACAGATAATGGCAGTAAGATATATAATAAGTGCAGAAACCATGGACCCGACCTGTGGAGTGAAAGGGTTAATAAGATAGTAAGGTTATATAGAGAGAAATGTGAGGAATGTTCAAATATAACAAGAAAGACTGACAGAAGGAAGGTCAGGGGTGGTAACTGGCAAAACAACAGTGGATGGTCAGCAACAAGGTTCAAGAAGGAAGAGAGCTAGTAGTCAAAGAAGTTATTTACAAAGAGAAGGAAAAATATGGGGAGCGGAAGAGGAGACAGTCTTGGAGCTGGATTAGAGCAGGGGTGACATTACTGGTAAGTCTCAGGAGCTTCACGTTGGGTCAAAGCATGTACAAGCATCAGCTAAGGATAGATAACGACGATATTCACTTTTAAATCCAAAGTGAGACTGAGACAGCCGGAGATTGAGTGGAAGAGCATTCCATAGCCTGGGAGCAGAGAATTAGAAGGCCCCTGTGCCTTAGGGTGTTCCATGGGTCTATGACCCTCTCTGTAAAGAAGTACTTCCCGAGGTTGCTTCTGAACTTGCCTCCCACCAGATGCAAGTTGTGCCCCCTTGTTCGCGCATCCCTGTTTTGCTGGAAGATGTTTCCTGCTTGTGTTATGATGAGTCCCTTAACGTTCTTTAAAGCTTCGATCATGTCCAGTTTCTTCTCTGCTCAAGGGTGTAGACTTAATTCCCTGAGTCTTGCCTTGTATGGCTCACGATGCAGTCCAAGCACCATCTTTGTAGACCTTCTCTGTACTGTCTCCAGGTGGTCCATGTCCTTTTTGAGGTGGGGCCTCCAAAACTGACCGCAGTACTCTAAATGTGGCCTCACCAAGGCCCTGTAGACAGGAATGATAACCTCGCTCTTTCTACTTGTAATTCCCTTACCAATGCATCCAAGGATGCCACTCGCCCTCTGTGCTGCTTTTTCACACTGTTTTCCAACCTTTAAGTCATCCGCGACGACTACGAGGTCTCTGTGTCTTTGTCACCTCTAACTGATGCCTTCCCAGTGTGTACTTTATCCCTGTGTTTCTTCCTATTTGCACAATCTTGCACTTCTTGGCATTAAATTTCAGCTGCCAATCCCTGGACCAATCCTAGTTTTTTCAGGTCTGCTTCCACACCTTTCGCTCCTTCCTGCATGTCTACTCTGTTGCAGAGTTTTGTGTCATCCTCAAACAGGCAAACCTTCCCCTTCGAGTTGTCTGCAATATCCCCAGTAAATACATTAAAGAGGATAGGTCCCAGCACAGATTCCTGTGGAACGCCACCAGTTACTTTGCCTTCCCTTGATAGTGATCCATTGACAAGCACTCTCTTCGTCCTATCTTGCAGCCAGTTGTTGATCCAGTTCACCATCTTATGACTGATTCCTGTATGCTCTAATTTGTTAGCTAGCCTTCTGTGGGGGACAGTGTTGAAGGCTTTGCTGAAGTTCAGGTACACAACATCCACTGCTCCTCCCTGGTCGACCGCTCTGGTGACCCAGTTGAAAAAGTTGATCATATTGGTTTGACAAGAGCGTCCTGCTGTGAAGCCATGTTGCCTGGGGTCAATCTTTCTATCATCCTCCAGGTACTTCACTATCCTCTCCTTTAGCAATGATTCCATCATTTTTCCTACCCCTGAGTTCAAACTGATCAGTCGGTAGTTTCCTGCCTCTTCCCTGCTTCTGCTCTTGTGTAATGGTACTACTGTTGTCCTTTTCCAGTCCTGAGGTATAATTCCATGTTCCAGTGACTTGCTGAAGAGCTCAGCCAGTGGTGTGGCACATTCTTCCCGAAGCTCCTTCAATACCCTAGGGTGGATGCCATCGGGCCCCATTGCTTTATCTACCTTGAGCCTATTCAGTTCTTATAGGACGCTTTCCCTTAAAAAGGGTCTTGTGTCTGCTCCTGTGGTGTTGTGTACTGACCTACTTAGTGTAGGACCCTTCCCGCTGTCTTCTATGGTGAAGACCAAGCAAAAGAAATTATTTAGTAACTCTGCTTTGTCTCCATCTGTCTCTGCCATCTTGCCTTCCTTTGTTGCTAATCAGACTATTCCCCCCTTACTCTTTCTTTTTTCCCCCGTGTATATCTGGAGAAGGTTTTGTCTCCCTTCTTGACCCTCTGTGTTATTTTCTCCTCCGACTGTGCTTTTGATTTCCTAACTGCCTTTCCTGCCTCCCTCAGTTTGTTTGTGTATTCTTCTCTATCTAATTCACTTTTAGTTTATTTTTATTTTGCAAAAGCCCTCCTTTTTTCCTTGATTTTGTTTGCAACTTCCTTGGTGAACCAGAGTAGATTTTTCTTTCTTTTGGATTTGGTGATCTGCCTCGTGCACATAGCTGTAGCTGTATTTAAAGCAGTTTTTAAGGCCTCCCAACAGTCTTCTACATCTTTCGAGTTTCTGCCATCTAGCATGGATGTGAATATACATTTCATTTCAGGAAAGTTAGCTCTCCTAAACTCTAGAACCTTGGTTTTAGTGTGACTGGTATCTTCTACCTTGTTCAGTTAGTTGGACTGTCCTGTGGTCACTGGTCCCCAGATTGACCCCTACTTGCACATCTGAAACTTTTGTGCTGTTTGTGAGCACCAAGTCCAGTATTGCTTTATCTCTGGTGGGGGAATTCACCAGCTGTTGTAAACCTGCTCCTTGCAGTTTAAACATGAAATCTTTGCTTCGTTCGGAGGATGTTGTGTATGAGGACCAGTCCACAACTGGCAGACTGAAGTCCCCTACCAGCAGCAACTCTCCCGTCTGCCATCTTCAAGATGGTCTCCATGAGCTCTTCATCTGTATCAGCTTCCTGGGATGGGGGTCTGTAGATTACTCTGATCCTGATTGGGGCCTTCTCTGCAGCCCCAAGGGTAATCCAAAGTGTCTCTGCCTTACATCGCTTCCTTTGGATTTCTGTTGCATTGACATCTTTTTTTTTTTTTTTTTTTTTTACATACAATGCAACCCCCTTCCCTTTTTGCCTTCTCGATCCTTCCGGAATAGCAAGTACCCTGGGATGGTGACCTTGGAGAATGTCCTTGGGGCTGAAGAAATCCCGAATGGCAGTGTTTTGAATTGGAAGTGCTGCTCCCACATCTTAAATCTGAGATACTGCCTGTGTAATTCCTGAATGGGAACATGCAAATAGGTATCTTGCAGATCGATGGATGCCAGAAAATCCCCTTGTTGCAACTCCCTGATGATTGATGACAAGGTTTCCATCTTGAAGGGTCTGCTGCGGACAAAATGATTCAGGAATTTGAGGTCTAGGACTGGCCTGAATCCCCCTGTGGGTTTTGGCATGATGAAGAACAGAGTAGACCCCCCCCCCCCGGACTGATCTTTGTGGGGGAACTTGCTCGATAGCCCTGCTTGACGAAGGTCTGTAATGTCCTGTTAACATAGCCTGTCTTTTGGACGGGTTGTCAGAGATACGGGAGGGCACCATATGAGATAGTGGGGGCTTGGATTTGAATTCTTTTAGGTAACCATTGCTGATAATTTCTAGGATCTATCTGTCTGACGTGGTTTGGAACCATTCCTCGAGAAAAAATGAAAGTCTGCCCCCCTACTCGAGGATTGGCAAGGACAGCTTCACTGTGACTTCTTGTTGCTGTTCCCGGTGTCTTTGGTGCCACCATCACCGGATTCGCCTCCTCTGAAGTTATGCTGGTTACGCGAGGAGAACCATGTTCTTTTTCCAGAGAAATTAAGTTTTGACCCTCGTTGTTACCTCGGTCATGAAAATTGTGTCTGGGACCTGAGGACCACGATTTGCCCCTGCCTCACAACTCGGGCATATGCACCTTAGCTGTCGCTCCTGATTCCTTAACCGCCTCCTTCAAAGCTGAGCCAAACAGAAGATTACCATCACAGGGAGTGTTTACCAAATGGCTCTTCGAAGAGGTGTCTGCTTGACAGGCCCGAAGCCAGAGGTTGTGGTGAGCCGAAGTTTGATAAAACATGGTCCTAGCAGTGAACCTGACTGCCTCCTCTGATATGTCTGCTGCATAAGCCAATGCCAAACCCATTAATTGCAGCCGATGAATAATAGCCTTGTTCTTCTCTGGGTCCTCAGTGAATTGAAAAGCTAAATCTGAGGGCCCAGGACAGAGCAACTCGGGCCAAAAAAAAAAAAGACAGTTGCCACCTTGAGAGACGTTACTGATGCTTGGAAGGCTTTTTTTTTTTGCATTATTTGTTTATCCGCCCTACGTGCCCCAGAGCTGCCTCTCCTTCGGGCTGCCATGGTCACAGACATTCCCCCTACTATCCCCCTTTTGACCACCTACCTCACATCTGCAGCCTTCCGCGGGGGTAGCCCGGTGTAACCCTTCACTGGATGGGTCCCCACTCCTCCAAGGGGGAACGCACCAGCGGGAGGAACCAGCACACTATTTCTCTCAGTCCCGGGAGCTGCTGAGGTATTCTGTGGTTCTCCAGGAGTCTTCCGAGGTGCCTGGGGCCGGCAGCCGTCATCCAGCTAACTTCCAGAGCGTTTTTTCCATTTTTCTTGTTCCCCCTTTGCGTCGCTTCATGCAGTGCCTCCAATCTCCACTGGGGGCCGCTACATGGGCGAAGACAGTCCCTAACCCACCCCAGGACAGGAGAGCAGTCCATCGGATGCTCAATCCTATCCGCCCCCCTGCCGACCCCCCACGACCCGAGTCCGTTCCCGAAACCGGGTCACCGGCATGGGTTGAGGTAAGGTGCCAGCACCTCAACCCTGTAATCCACCGGGCCAGACCGGGAAGCCTTCTTGAGTGAGGCATCCACTTTCCTGTCCAATGGGTCCCTGAGTGATGCCCGCCCCTCCCTCGACTGGGATGACAGTCTTCCTGGTGAGGTTTGAAATCAGAGGGTCAATTCTGGGGCAGTCTAGCCACTTTTCAGATAATTTCTCGTCAAACTTGAGGAGCTTAGAGATCCGCCGGGGCACTCGACAGGTGCATTCTGTACCCTGCCATTCTTGATTTAGCAAGACCTCTGTGGCTGGAGGAGTAAGGAGGGCTTTGGCCACAGATGCCAGGCAAAAGACCCGTTTTGGCTGTGCTGGAGCCACTCATGAAGAATCAAGATGAATTTCAGCTATGACCTTCTTGATGAAAAAGTCTAGGTCCTCCAGGTTCAAGTTTCTGAATGGAGAGTCAGAGTCCGCGGAGGAGTCTACTAGCTCCCCCTCTTTTGGAGAAGAAGATCTGGAGTCTGAGGGGCCCAGGGAATGGTCCCTGTGACGCTTCCCCTTGTGGGCACTCCTAGATCTGCTCCGAGAATGAGATCTTTTCTTCCTCTTGTGGCGTGAAGAATGCTGATCCTCCTTGTCCAAGGATCTGCTCCTGTAGCGGGATTTCTTTCTTTTATCATAGTGATGTGAGGACAGCTGTCCCTCTTCAGATGAAGATAGGGTTCTCTTTCTTTTCACCCTTCTTGTGAGGTCTCACATCTGGTGACCCTGGAGGTTGGCAGTCAAAGCATGCAAGGTCCAGTGCAAAGGCCCTATTTAGCTCATCTATGAGGTCTGGGGCCAGAGAGAGGTTTGCGGACTGATGGGTCTCCCTAGTGGCCACTGCGCTGTCAGATCTAGTGGCTGCTACTCGCTCAGACCTGTCTGTCTGCTGGCTATCAGTCTGAGTCGAGGCATAGGAAGTCTCTGCCTTATCCTCCCCATTTGCAGATGCTGTCTTCTCACATTTTAGGCACAGCGAACCTGCAAAGGTGATTCAAAGAGGGGTTTTGCAACGCAGGCATTTTCTGTCCCTGGCAAGCTTGTCTGAGGCCATGACTGAATATGGCTTTAGTCCACCTTGATTCAGTGTACCCCGGAAGTTTCCAGATAAAACAGGAGACTGTCTGGAAGAATGCTGAAACTACGACAGAACGCTGCTGCTGTCCCTTTAAGGGCAAAACCTGAGCTGTTTAAACTGCTGTCTTGGTCCTGATTAGTTAATAACTTTCTTCAAATCAAATCAGTATTTTTTTAGCGCCTTCAAAACCAAAGGCTGCATAGATTATAAACACATTAAAATAGAGAATATAAAACTGTTAAAATCAACTTAATACAATTCAATTAGTTTTTCCTCCCTTAGTGCGGGGGGCGGGCGGAGAGAGCCTGCAGCACGGGTGAGAAGCTCCATTATGTCCTGAGCAGCACTCCTTGTGAACTGCTGTGCTCATCGACGAGACAGCACTGGAACGTTGACGAGTAGCTGAATTAGAGCTGTAGGCCCACTGTCGACGAGCGGCTGAAAGAGTCAAGGAGCCAGCCATCGACGGGAGAAAAACGGCACTGCCACTGACGAGGAGAGAATTCTCTCAGAGCACTGAGGTACTATTAATGTCCAAATGCCGAAAAAACAGCACCCGTTGACAAAATCCACCAGTCGACGAACTCCAAGGCTAAAATGGACACTGGGTTGAGCCCAGAATTGTGGGGAAAAACTGCAGTAAAGTGTGGCCAGTCTGGGCAGCTTGCAAGGCTGAGACTGGGACCCATGCAGGAGTGCTCTAAAGTACTGTGTTTCCTCAGCAATCTCAATAAGAAATTAAATTTTGTAACTTACAGTCTGAAGTCTTCAGCCCTGCCATGTGGTAACAGAGCTCTGCTGCAGAGTACCTGCTAGCTGGAAGGCAGGAAGTAAACTGGTGGAAACAGGAAGTAGAGGGCTGGATATCCCAAGCTGCAGAGCTTAGTTCCTGCCTGCATATCTGCATCAGGAGGTACAGCCCATTTGTATGGAAGCCTGGACACCAGCTTAGGAGCGAGAACTGCAAGTTCAGCAATCAATCCAAACAAAAACTATTCTGACTTTGCTGTTGTTACAAGCTTCTAACCTACCTACCAGATGACCTTGCTGTTGCTGAGATTATATCCTTCAGAGGCAATTTCTGGTTTAAGGGACGATCTCAGCTCACAGCAACATCCTCACACAGGTAGGAAAACTGCAATACTCAGCCATATGGCTGGGAGGAAGTAGCCTTGCACAGCAGTACAGAATCAGAACTTCACAGAGTGCTCTGGAGTGTGAACTGAAGCAGGGTGGCTGGACAGGTTGACCTCCATGATCTCAACACTTAAGTCCCAGTGTGGATACTGTGGAGCTGCCAAACATTCAAACCAGGGCAGAAGGCAGACTGTTCTGCTTTCCAGCATCTTTACGGTGTCTTACTGGCGCTGGACTGAATGGAGATTTGTTTGTTTTGAAGGGGGGGGGAGAAGGTGGAGCATCACAGTAGGCTTCCTTTGGTTTTCTTGCACAGTTTTTTCTGGACAAGGAACCAAGAGCCATGGGCTCCACCAAGAGATCTGTACAGTCATGGCAGTTATGAAGAAAATAGAGGCTATGACTTCTGGAAGCATTTTTGGGGTGGTCAAATGACCTATTACTGTGAAAGCCCAAGGAACACTCGGCAACAAGAGTCACGGTAATTTCTGTCCATCACCAGTGGTCAGTGGTACCAGCCTGGGGCAGCTGCCTAACAGTCAAATCAGAAACGCTGTGACTTACTGTGCTGATTTCCATATCAGAAGTGGTGTAGCTTACTACCCTTATTACCAGGGTCTTTGCACAAAGCTCAGGCACTTACAACACTGGGCGATAGGGGCAGGCCTGGAAGCCTAGTTAGCACTCTTTGTGCCTCTGGGAGAGTGGAAGGTTCCTGCAATTGCACAACTGCTCTGTAGTAGTGCAGGGGGAGGAAGTCATGTAGGCAGGACTAAATGGCTCCAGAGCTGGGCGGAACCGGAGTGACATTTTATTTGACAAAAGTTTCACCAAGAAAGGCACACAGCCACGAATAGCTCGTTTCCAGAGGTCTCCTGGGGGAGAGGGGACAGGGGATACAATAAGGTTATAAAATCCAAAAGAAAATACATAAGGCAACAAAGACAAAACCGTACAAGGTTGAAACATGTAAGGGCACGTCTGCAAGTGACATTATTAAGCAATTATAGTGACATACAACTGAATGCATTGAAGCCATGCCAGATATATGTAGTGGAACAGGCACATAGCACATGCCATCCAGGAATAATCCAACTATAAACATAAGTACATAATCTATATGTACACACACACACACACACACACACACACACACATAAACATATATTGTCACATATACATACACAAAGCTCAACAGAATGCGTAAAGTTTTTGCAGGGGTAGCACCAAGGTAGTACGTGATCTCTCAGCCAGCCAGTCTGTAGGAGAACCTTACACTCCTCAGGGATGCAAACCCCCGCAAGGAGGAAGACTGTGGACCTACATCCTCCGGTATGCACACTCCACAAGAGGAGAGGAGATGGGGCAGGAAGGGCAAGGGTGGGGGAGAAGACAAGATGGAGAAAGGTAGGAGAGTTTAGGGAAGGTGAAGAATGTAGAAGAGTGAATAGGGGGGAAAAAAGAGGGTGCCCTAACCCACAGGAGCAGAGAACCCAAGGGTATGAACACTGCTCGATTCAAACCAGCCAATGCTAATAGGCCTTCAGCATGCCTGGAGAGGGGCAGTAGGGGAAGAGGGTAGAGAAAGCAAGACCGCCGAGAAAGAACAGAAAAAGCTGAGGAGGAGAAGTAGGTCAGGTAATCCTAAAGGTATAAACACTACTGTCAAGGTGCCACAAAAAGCTGACATAGGACACAGTGGCATCACATTCCAGTCCTGTCTCGGCCAATGTTAAGAGTGTGGTGGGTGGACTCTGTTCCAACCAGTTTCTGACTAGCCAGAAAGGTAACCCATCTTGAGCTATGCTCCAGCTGGATGAGGTGGGACATTGGTGGGGGAGGGAGGGACAATAAATGAGTATAAATGATAGCACTCTGATGGTGGCCACTGCTATGTTCTCCTCACCCAGCTACATCTCCCAGACCTCACTCAGTGAAGTTCTATAAAGTTCATGTCCAGAAAAGAATGCAAGGAGACAGCGTGTGCATGGGTAGGGACCAGTGGGGATCACTTATGCGACTGAAAGCAAGTAGACGTGCTGAAGAACAAGGCCTACTGGGTAAGGAGAGAAAACCAGAAAGTAAAAAACAGGAGCATTACTTAATGGTGACACTCTGAATCCAGACATGCAGGATCCTGAGTGCGGCAACCCGACAGACACCCACCCGATAGGGGTACGGTAGCAGATGTGGCAAACTGCTACCCACCCCTAGCCAGGCAGGAGAACAGCAGGGAGGATGTGGAAGCCGGCTGAGCTGTTCCTGTGGTATGGAGGGCTAGGCCACTGGCAGCTCCGCCAGCATGGCGCTCTCGACACAGGTTCTGTTCCCGGGAGGGAAACACTTTTGTGAGCGTTGTTGTTGCCCCCTGTAACTTTTCAACCTACTCCAATGTCCGCTCCCCCTCAGAGTTGATTATTCTAGTTACGGAGGAGTGGGAGGGCTTGCCCACCGCATTGCACTAAGACCCTGTCAGTCTTCTGAGAGTCGGTCTTCTCACCTCAGGCATTTAGGAGACTAACTGTCAGGATTTTATACTGAATCCCAAAAAACACCTAACAACCCACCACCACCTGTGACTAGTCAGTTTACTCTCCAAACCCAGTTATAATACAACTGCTCAGCATGAGCTAGCATGCTCAATTACTCAATAACCAGAGATAAATTTTATCTGAAAATGATCCAAGAGGCCAGCCTGTTGGCATACTGGTATGACCACAACTTGCGACACAGGCAACTCAGGTTTATGGAGGAGCCAGTGTTGTCGGGGATGACCAGAGGGAGGAAGATCAGGCATCCCAGAGGATGCTTCCCTTCTCTGGGTAGGGAAGGTACCCTCTTTCTCCATAATGCCATCTAGGTGATCTCAGGTGGTAGCGTGGTTGTAGGGCCGGCGGAAGGATATCACTTACATCAATGAGTAGTTAAGCACGGGTCCTTGATGTCCTTGCACGGAATGTCCCAAGGGGCAGGAAGAAACTGAGAAAATTGCCCTAGCACCTGAGATAATGGACCCCCATATATACTGGCTCTGCCTAACCACAACGGCACCTAATGACTAGACACAAAAGGTTCTGGGGTACATCTTCACCCAACATCCAGCACTGCTTCCAATCAAATCAACTGTCCCTCATTGCCAAAAAATGGTCTCCATGACCTTTGGCACTAGATGGAAGTTCTCTAGGCTTACTGACCTCAACTTCTTCCACACCCTTGATGGGACCACAACTGATTATGTTCCCACCTTTAAGAACTTTGGGGTCTGGCTCGATCAACACCTCGACTTGTGTGGATGCCATCCACAAAAAATACACCCTAAATTTGGTTCATTATACAGGAACTGTGGTTGCATCCCCCTGCTGGCTCGTAGAGCCATTGTCAGCAAATGATTCTCCCCATTTCTGTCTATGGAGACATTGTCTGCAATGTTGCTCCTAAGTCCACCCTGACCAGACTGGATTCTGTCTTCCACTTTTTCAGTAGCTTTGCTTTGGACTGCCAGCCCCGCACTCACCATTGCTCCCTTTATACCTCCCTCTCCCTTACCTACCTTGAAACCAGGCACTTCTCTCATAATATCTCCTTTATCGCTAATTCTGGCTTGGCTCTCTCCCCTCTTACCTTACACCTCACTTCTCTCCTCTCCCTCCTTCCCACTACACCCTTTGTAACTCTGACTTCCGCTATTTAGCACTCCCTACTAGGTCATCCTCAGCTGGCCAGGCTGCCTTCTCCTACCACTTCCCCTAACTATGGAATTTTCTTCCCCTCTCCATCCACTCTGCCTCTTCCCTACACTCTCTTCTCATTCATGTAACTTCACCTGACCCCCCCCCTTACACACACCCTCCTCCTTCCCTTTTCTTCCACTTCCTCCACCTCCCATACCCCTTGTCTCTTTCCCTCTCTAACTATCTCCTTGCCCTAGCTCCTGCTGCCGACTGTCATTCCCCGTCCCCCTTCAAATAGACTCTTCATGAATATCTACTGGTTAGCTTCACTGCCACCTACCTGCATTATCTGCACTTTGCACTTAATTTGCATCCTCTTGTCCTTGGGGTGCATCCTGCTATATGCATGCAGGGGTGTGGAAATCCTATTGCCCCCTATCTGGGGCAGGCAAACTGCCTTGAAGGGAAATTACAAAGAGCCCAATTTCATTGTGATAAATAGGGGAAAGTGAAAATTCAGCTACAGTCATGGCTGAGCAAGTTCTAAATGTTTTGATCTGAACACCCCAATTCATGCCAATGTACACAGTTTGCTTAAATGCCTTAGTTGTTGCTTGTTTATGATACTTGTTAGATGCTCAACTATAATTTTTACCTGCAATATAAATACTGTTCTATTTGCAGTTCTTAACCCTCCTCTACCCCTTTCCCCCAGGACGCATCTGGAAATGAGCTGTTACCAGTTCAGTAGGTCTTTCCTGGTGTAACTAATGAAATACGTAAATAAAACATAAATATACTGCACTGTTCCTACCACCACCACTGCACTCACAATCTGCCCAAGGCCTGTGTCCTACTGAAAGTGCCATGCTCTTGACCCCAGAACTACACATTAGTCCACGAAGTCTCTGCTGAACATCCTTGGACTTGGCAAATTAAGCTCTTGGGAAATGACCATTGCATCATAGCTGCCAGAGATGAAACACTTTGTGATACAGGGAGGCACCAGCTGGTCTTTGAAAAAGTATCACTGTCTCAGGATAAAGCTAGTTAATCCCATCGTTTTCTCCTCTTCTGCCAAACTCTCAGCTTCAGGCATTATAAAGCAATCCGACAGATTAAAACAGTGGCTTCCAAAAGGTTTCAACTTGAATGTGCATTCGACGCAGAGAAGGAAAGGCCAAAGGAGCACACAACAAACGTTCTCTTAACAGCATGCCGAGTCCATCAACACTCTCAGAGAGGCAAACAAAATCGAGCAGGGTGGCAAAGAAAAAGCAGATCTTACTCATCAAATAAAGGGTTACAAAAATAACTTTATGAATACCTTTCCTAGCTTGAGGCTAGGAATCTTGGAGCAGCAGTCCTCTGAGCCAAAGGGGGAGATTTACAGTTTGTTACAGTGATCAGGTCTGAGACAAAGTCAAGATTACTTATCCACTGCAGCAAACAATTCCATTTGAGCATATTCCAGGCATTAATATCAAAGGTTGTGCACCTCGAAGTAAGGCTTTGTAATAGGTCAAGTATGATGCCACTTCGCAGACAGAAAATCTCAGCTTGATCTTACTCTAACAGACATAATGGGGTAACCACAGATGATCCAGCCTCATAACTATGCTTGGGTACACCAGGGCTCTCCTTAAGGATCTGACCTTTAAAGAGCAGGTTCTAAAGACGTTTCATTACCCCCAGACATATTGTATAGCCCACCTGGCCCACAGTTTATGGCCATACATCGTACCTTTTATTTCTGCTGTTTTTAAAAGTTATACCCCTTGTAAAATTCTCCCTGGCCACCACAGCTAAAAACAGAGCCACTTCCTAATGTTGCCGACATGCCCCCATGCAGGCACACGCAGACCCGTTTTGTGATGTCATAAACCGAACACTGCGTGTGCGTATTCCATTCAGTTCAATGGGGGCTAGTTTTCTATACATTTTATTAACATATACAGTAGAGATTTTAATAAATCAAAGTGACCACTCGACTAACAGTCACTTGCTGCCCCCCCCCAAATCTCTGGCTTCTCTTCCCAGTCCCGGATATTCTCCCTGCACTGGTTTTTGCTTCCAGAACCCTTCCCCTGTACCTGTCCCACCCCTTCTTGAACCTCTCCACTGTCTCTGCCTCCACCAGCCCCCCGGGCAGTGCATTCCATGGCTCCACCACCCTCTCAGTGAAGTAGCACCTCCTCCTTTCTCCCCTGAATCTCCCCCCCCCCCAGCTTTCACCCATGCCCTCTAGTTGCCCCCTCCTCCTTCCTTCGGAGCACCCAGAAGGCTCCTTCACTGTTTAGCCCCTTCATGTACCTGAAGACTTCTATCATGTCCCCGTCCCTTCTCTTCCAATGTGTACATATTTAGCTCTTTGAGCCTCTCCCCATAGGTCCTATCCCCAAGCCCCAAATCATTTTGGTTGCCCTCCTCTGGACCCTCTCCAGGAGTTCAATGTCCCTCTTTAAATGTGGCCTCCAAAACTGCATGCAGTACTCGAGGTGCAGCCTCACCAAGCAGTTATACAGTGGGAGTATCACTTCCCTCCTTCTGGAGGTGATCCCCCTGGCAATGCATCCAAGCATCCTGTTGGCCTTTTCCACTGCCCTCCTACAAGTCTCCGAGTTGTTCATCTTGACATCCACCACCACCCCCAGGTCCCTCTCAGCCATCAAGACTTGTAGCACCCCCCCCTCCCCCGGGTGCACACTTGGCCCGGGGTTCTGACTCCCAGGTGCAGCACCTTGCATTTCCCTGCATTGAACCTCAGCTTCCACTTTCTAGACCACCTTTCCAGAGCCTCCATGTCCCCCCTGTAGGGCCACCCTCCCCTCCTTGCCATCCACCACCACCCCCAGTTTCGAGTCATCCACAAACAGACTCATCTCACTCCTGATACCGTTCCTTATGTCAGAGACATAGGCGTTGAACAGGAGGGGCCCAAGAACCGATCCCTGACTTCTCTGGTACCAAAAGTTTAAATTCTGTTCCAATGCTCATAAATGTGGAGGCACAGATTCAGGATGGTGATGTTATATCTGTCACTTGTACAGCAACACTGTAACCTTTGTAGCAGCACTGGCATCTGTTCTTGTTTATGAATGTTTACCTTTTTAGGAATTGTTTTAATAAAAAGTTACATTTGAAATAAGAGTGCCTTAGCCAGCCAGCTGGCCCAGTGGCAGGGCTGCCACTTGCAATAACAGTAGCTAGTGGGGTGGGGTCGAGCATGCCAGGGGACACTCTCCATTGTAATACTGCCATTAGGGTACTCCAAGGTGGCAGTGCAGTTGGAGCTACTTGGGTGGGAGGATGCCAGATGATGATGTGTGCTGCCATGAAACTGTGTGCACATGTGTACTTGGCGCCCTTGCTGCCCTGGTCTGGAGGGTGGGGAGAACTTAAAGGCGAAACAGTGAAGTAAAGCACTATTACACCTGCTGCTCCCTGGCTCTGCCCTCCTGACTGGCTGGGTCATCTCCTGCACTAGAAGGCTGGAGAGGCTAACTGTACAAACCCCTGAACAAAGTATCACAGCACAAGAACTAAGCTGCGCATTGCATGTCTGGAGGGGAGTGCCAGAGAAAGGCCAGGGCAGGTCTCTGCATTGCCAGGTCTAAAGCAGGCAGTTTCAGTGACAAAGGGGATCAAAAGCATGTGATGGATTGGCCCTCCCTGTAGCGGGGTGGCCGTTCTCTCACGGCAGTTGATTCAGTTAGGAACATGGCGATCATTTTGGATGGCAGATTGACATCTGAACAACCGGTGTCTTCTGTTGTCCAATCCGGCTTTTACCATCTGCAGAACATCACCAGAGTCGAGCTGTATTTAGCCCAGGAGGACCTAGCGACAATTATCAATGCTTTCATCACCTCTGGGTTGGACTACTGCACCGCTCTTCACCTAGGACTATCGGAAGGTTTGATGCACTGACTGCAGCTAGTGCAGAATGCTGCGGCCTGGATGATGGACTCCTTGTGGAGTGACATCACACCAGTTCTGCGTGCACTGCACTGGGTGCCTTTGCGTTCATGCATTACCTTCAAGATTTGCCTGTTAACATGCAAGGCCCTATGTAGTTTGGGACTGGACAACTTGAAAGAGCTCCTCTTTCCCTACCACCCAGTCCGTCCTCTCCACTCCACTGATGCTGGTCTTCTAGTCATCCCTTTCTCCAGGCTAAAATTTTCAGATGACATAGCTTTTGGAGTGGCTAGGTTATGGAACTCGCTCCCTTTTACATTTGTATGGCAAGCACAGTGGAGGCCTTTAAAGTCACCTTGAAAATGTTTATATTTAATCAATCTTTTCCGGATAAATTTTATTGAGGTTTTGGATTTTATTTTAAACTGATATTTTTAATGAGCCTGACGTTATGATTTTGTCTAATTCTGTAAGTGCTCAGAGCTTGCTTTGATGGGGCACTATATAAACAAACTGCCTTGCCTAAAGTTCCTTAAATAAGAAAACTGCAAAGCAAAGCGGAGCAGTTGTGGCATAGATACAACTAGTGAAAATACTCTTACGGTAACAGACAGCAGTTGTTCATATAAGCACATTATAAATCATGCTCAAGACTCATTCTGAAAAATGGCATCAGAATTTAAAACCAAACTGTTTTTGTCTCCTCCGCCTCCTTAGAGGAGAGAGGGTTGCAGGCTCCACTGCAATGCCACTGCCATGGTGACCATGGGTAGCAGAACAGTCAAGAGTGGCAAGCGGAACTGAGAATACCAGCAGCATAGGAACATGACCATGCTTCGCGTTTGTGCTCTCTGACCCCCTGCAAGCCAGCACTGTAAGAAAGAAAGGAAGATGAAAAGTCCCAGGAATCACAAGGCATGCCACAGGTACCCCTTGCGTCCTGCTGAACAGATTAGCCTCTCCAATTCCCAAAATTTGCCAAATCAGATTGTGGGGGAACCACTGTCCACCCCCAGGCAGAGCCCACCACAACTGCATGAGATGCACTGTGGATCCTCTGGAGGTGAAAGAAGACCTAGATTAGGGGCTGCTGTCCACCCATGACAGAGTTCACAACAGCTGGAGCAGCTGCACTGTGCCCCCCGAGGTGAAGGAAGGAAGAAGAAAAAAAAGGGAAGGATGAGGCTGACGGGAACCAAGCAGTGATGGAAGATAAAGTGATAAAAGTCAAAAATGACTATGTGGAAAGTTAGAGAAACTGCTGTGTGGGAAACGGACTGTGCAACTGAACACGATGCACACTTATGGTTATTATAGACCGAGACATTGTTTTCAACCAATCAGAGCACTTCTTTCCCCGGTACGTTACACACTTATCCTGCAAACCATCTCACATCCATGTGCCCTGGAAATGGACTCGTTCAGGCAAGGGGGTTAAATTCTTATACAAAATATATTAAGCACACCTTCTATTTGTTTAAAAGGAAACGAAATACAGAAACAAAAGGCTACCTGCTGTATACCACACAAATGCCCTTCCCCGACCTGATGCAGAGCCATTACTTGGCAGGTTTCCTGGTACAAGTCTACTGAACAGTTAAACATCTTGTATTTTTTTTTAGGGAGGGTCAGAAAAGAACCAGAAAATAATTTGTGCACCCCTGCACATGGCACAAACAAGCACAGCTGGCAGGAATTCCATTTAAGTGATAATATAAAATCAGAAAAAATGACAACTAAGTTTAGATGATTAATGTTGCTTATCAAAGTGTCGTCATATTCGTTTTTAAAAAGTTAATTCCCACAATTAAGAAAGCAAATGCCAAAGAAATTTTCCTTCGGCACAGTGAACTTACCAAATTGCTGCTGCACCCCCCACCCAAAAAAAAGGACTGGGTACTGATAAGCTGTTAACGGATGCAAACTTTGAAAGCCTGGTGGGACAAGGTTCCCTGAGAAACAGCCAGCTAGTCTCTCACTGTATCAACATTAATCAAATCTGATAGCATTGAGAGGCAGCTTTTAACAGGGTGCTGAGTCTTATGCCAAAACAGCAATTTGTAGTTGGACTCTGTTGCATTTTTTCCTTTCTGGAATTATATTACGAAGTGTCTGTTAGGGCTCGAAAATGTTTTCATGTCGTCAAAGTTTCAGACAGAAAAGATAAGCAGATATCTCATAAAAGCTTTAAAACATGTCCAAACTATTTTTGGCTCAGCCGCTACATTACCTCACAGTCGTCTTCTGTTGGAGGAGAACACATTCCTTGCAGGACGTCACTACACAGAGCCTAGCAACAGTCATTCAATTTGCCATGAAATTTTTGGGCAGTCTTAAGGTCTGTACTTTAATTCTTAGAAACAGGTAACATCTGGTGTTCTGGAGCTTCTTAGAATTTTTACTCGGCACTCCCAACAAGGTAGTCAAAGACTGTGTTAAAATGTCAGTTTAAACTATATTAGTATGTTGGGTGGGGGATGACACTAGGCACATGTACTTCACACGTTTCCAAATTGGGTACTGGTAAGCTCTGTTGTAAAGGTGATGGAGGGTTCAGGAGGAAGAACTCATGATTTTCTAGGGCATATGTAGGCATTAAGCCACGGCGGAGGTGTGCTCTAATGCTGGATTGATGGCAGGGGTCTCGAGGCCCAGGGTTGCCACCGCCTCTACGCATCAATCGCATTAGAGCACACCGACGGAGGGCTTAATGCCCTTGTAACACGGGCCGGGTTGGTGGAGGCAGCTGACAGGACCTCTGCGGCGATCGACAATAAGAGGCGCAGCGGTGCGAGGCTTCCGTGCAGCTGCACTCGGGATCAGAGCACAGTGTGGACCATCAGATACGCACTCATCTGGTGATCAGCTTCTGTCCCTAGCTTCGCCTCCCGGAGGCATGCGGCCAACATCGCTGTTGCACTTGTGTGGAGGTTGGTGCGGGTATTCTGCTAATACCCGCAGTGGGAGGTCTCAGGTGCACGGTTCAGCCGCTCCCAGGAGGATCGCACTGGCGCTATGGATGCCGGGGGTGTCACTGCCTTCTGCCTCTGACACACTGCTCCGTCCTGCCGTGCTCCAGCTGGGCTGCCCCTCCTGCTCCTCGGTGTGCCCTGCGCTCTCTTCATCTGCCCGGCTGCTTCCACTCCCAGTCACCGGTGGCCCCGTTCCATCAAACACAGTCTCCGTGCCACGGGCGGTGAAGGTCTGACGCTGGAAGTCTCGCCGCTCGGTGCGCCGCAGGTTCAGGTCCCCCTTCCCTGTTTCCACCCTCAGACGGGTAATGCGGCTGACTCCCCAGCGCTCCTGCCACTGCTCCTCCGCTCGGCCACAGGACCCAGTGCTGCTAGGCTGGGGGTCTGGCTGGTCACGGTACTGCCGGAGCGGGCACGGCATATATGCTGGGTTAATACACACTCCAGCTATGGTCCCGTGACGCTTTTCAGCCTATCCCGGATCCCAATTCTGTCTGTGCCATTACTGCCGTGTTACAAGACTGGATTATTCACCTGGTTCTTTCTGTGAAAGTCTGCTGCCTCTCTGATGGCTCTTCCAATAATTGTGCCACTAGCTATGCTACTGTTGACTCTTCTGGTAACAACATCTATGTACCACTGGTACACTGGTCGTGCTACTGCTGGTTCATCAGATAAACTCTATGTAACACTGACTGTGCTACTGTTGGTTCTCGTGATCATGCATACATGCCATTGGCTGTACTATTGGTAGTTCAGAAGATAATGTCTATGTACCACTGTGCGCTACTGATGGTTCTTAGAGTAATAATGTCTAATGTCTCAGAGTGCTGGTCATGTTCCTTCCCCTCTGGAAGATCGCATGTGTTGTCTCCATCCACAAAAAGGTTGACGACACCACAAATATGGAAAACTACAGCCCCATTGCTATTTAGTCGACCTTAACCAAAATCCTGGCGAAGACCGTAGCCGCCCAGGTCTCGGATCACCTCCGCACTCACAATCTTCTCACTCTGGATCAACATGGTTTTCAATGAGGACACAGCACCTCCACTGCTATTACCAAGTTCACTGATGTCAGGCTTGCCATGGATAAAGGCTCCCTCACAGGGGCGATCTTCATAGACCTCATGAAGGCATTCGATTGGGTGGACCACCCACTGCTCATATCCAAGCGGTCCACCCTTGGAACCACATGGTTCTATAACTATCTCTTGAAGTGACAGCAATTTGTGCAGATTGGAAATGTCAAGTCCTCCCTCTCCCCCCCACCTGGATTGGAGTTCCCCAGGGATCCATTTTGTGCCCACTACTGTTTTCAATCTTCATGAATGATCTCCCCCCCCCCCGCTGACCGGCCCATGTTATATGCTGATAACTTGGTACTCTACTCCAGCTCCTCTAACCTATCTGACATCAACCGGAACCTAAACTGCAATTTCAACATTTTCCAACACTGGTTGAAGCAAAATAAACATGTCCTAAACAACAAAAAGACAGTTACCATGCTCTTTGGCTCGAGACCCAAAATCAAAGCCTGTGACTAGCCACTTTGCATCAGAGCATCTGATGACACTCCCCTCAACACGGTCTCCTCTTAAATATCTTGGAGTCACACTGGATTCAGGCCTGGATTACAACCTGCACCTCACTACTACGATTAAAACAGTCAATATACAACTTGGTATTGCATATAAAGTCAGACACAGCCTCACATCTGCGGCAAGGCTGGCTATCGCTCAAGGAGTTCTGAGAACAAAACTGGCCTATGGGATAATTGCCCTTTCCAGAATTCTCAAGAGGGCTCCTCCACAAGTGGGACTTTGCTATAACAACATCTGCTGCTTTGCTCTGTCTGTTCCTAAGCTCACTCACTGCTGCTCGCCATACTTCAGCCTAGGCTGGCTAGCCCCCACAGCTTACTGAAAATATACCTCCATTTATTTCAATAAAAAAATAACTGCCTCCCAGAAACCAGACAAGCTGGCTTTGCTATTAAAAACTGCTCACTCTGTCTACCCGCTAAGATCTGCTGCTAAGTTCTACCTTGTCCAACCTAAGTGTAACTCTAAAATGGGTGAAAATGCCTTCTCTGTCAGAGATCTGAAGGTGTGACACTCCCTTCCGCTGGCTCTCAGGAACTCCCAAACCCCTCGGAGCTTTAAGCTGAAACTCAATAAGGTTCTTGCCAGTTCAGAACCCTGCTCCTGTGGGGGTGTACCCATGCACTTGCCTGACCCTCTTCTCTACTTTGCCCAGCACGTGTTCCTGTCCTGATCTTTCCTGTACCATTTTTCCCCCCTCGCACACACACCCTGTTGATAAATGCGTAGAAACTCTGCCTATGCCACTGAAACTGCTACATTTGTATTATTGGATTGCCTGACGCTTGCTTGTTTTGTCGTTACCATGATTGTATGTTCTTTTGGAAAATGTGCACTGCTTGTTATCTCCTTATTTTACTTGTATTCACTGTTTCCCCAACTACTATACAGTATGCAACCTCCTGAGTAAAGCCTGAAAATGGGCAGCTTTGCTGTCTAGCGCACTTACCCGGTCAACAAAAATGAAATAAAGTACAACTGGCTGTGTGCTACTGGTAGTTGTAATAATGATGTCCATGTAGTACCATTGGTTTTATGTGCTACATGTGGTTCTTGTAATAATAATGTCAATGTACCACTGGTTTTATGTGTTACTTGTGGTTCTTGTAATAATAATAATAATAATGTCTATATACCACTGACTGTGCTACTGTTGATTTCTTCTGATAATTTCTATGTACCACTGGCTGTGCTACTGGTGGTTCTTGTAATAATGTCTATGTATGACTGACTGTACTGGTAGTTCTTATGAAAAAGTCTATGTACCACTGGCTGTGCTGCTGGTCGTTCTTGTGAAAATAATTTCTCTGTGCCACTGGCTGCTACTACTGTTGATTCTTCTGATAGTAATGTCAATATACCTTTGGCTGTGTGCTACTGATAGTTCCAGTGTGACAATAATGTCCACGTGCCACTGGCTCTACTACTAGTGGTTTCTGTTAGAATAATGTCTGTGTAACACAGGCTGTGCTACTGATAATAGTAATAGTGGCTCAAGTGATTCACTAGACCGCTCCTCCCACACCACCAGGCCTGTGTGTTTGCCAGCAATGACCTCTTGGCTGCTGTCCCTCATGTAACTTAAATGTTTCTCACAGAGTCATTTTATGCAGCCTTCTCCTGGCAGAGTCCGAAGGGAGATAGGTGGTGCACTCTGGCTACAGGGGTAAGTCGGACGGGTAGCACGAGCTTTATAAATAGACTAAGATTATTTTTTGGTCAGAACACCCTGGTAAGAGATATCATCTCAAAGTTGTTTTTTTTCTTAACCTGGAGAAATAAAAGTTACTTTCCCCCCCATTTGCCTCACCCCACTTCCTTGTTGTGTGCATGCTGTAACACCCAGGGAAGGTGGGAGGGTCCTGGCAATGTGTCGTATTCTACTCTGCCAATGAAGCTTCAGCCAAGCTGCCTTCTGGAGTTGCTGCAGAAGAAAGTAGCACAGTCTACCGGCCCAGAGAGGAAAGTGCCCAAGGGACACACTGCATTCTCTCTGCTGGCCTCTGCTCCTGGCGTCCTGAGCTCAGAGTGCAAACCCAGCCTGGCAGCATGCCAAGTTGATCCCCACTGCTTGACACACAGCCAGCTCCAAAGATGATTTTTATTCTCTGTGACAAAAAAAATATATACAAAATTGGTATCGAGGGCTATAGTGGGGCATTCAATGTCCTACTGGTGGCCTTTCTAATGTACTGTTTATATTCCATTAACAAACAAGCGTGAGGGGACCACTCGGTGACACGGTGGCAGCACATCGCTCTACCATGAACACATCCTGGGTTTGGGAGCGAGCCTCTGATTTCCATGTTAGGGTTTGGCATCACCATGGACTGCTGTCCCAACCAAGAGAGAGTGGGACTCTGATCAGCAGCAACCCCCTGAGGCAGGCTGAGAAGGTTCACCTCCTTCCCAAGAGAAAGCTGCATACTCCAGAGGTTACACTTCGACTCCGCACAGTGCTAACTGGTAAGGCCTGCTTTGGCCAGGTTTGGAGAGGACTTATGATCCTTTCATGTAAGCTTTGTACTATATATAAGACTTCGATAAAATTTTAATTTAAAACAAAAAATAAACTGGTGAGGCCTTGAGACAGAAAATATTTGTTCCCCTCTCCCAGAAGTGCAATGGAAAACCTTTAAACTCCAGTAATGGGAAGAAAACAATCATAATTCATTTAGCTGCTGTTACTGTACAAACAGTAGCCAAGACAGGAAAATCACCATGGTTTCTTTCCATAGGTGCATGTTAATACCCCTACCACCAAGACCACTCTTACGATTGATTGTAAGAGTGGTCTCACTTACGTTCTTAGGGTATGAGAACTGTGAACCGAAGGTGAGCGGTTCTGATACCCTAAGAATGTGAGACCACTCTTACAACCACAAGAGTCGCCTCGGTGGTGGCATTAATATGTTATTGCACAAGCTTGACCAATAATATACAGTGGTGATTATGCAAAAGTATACAGTTACCGCGCACAGCATGTCACTGCATGGTAGCGGTGTACATGTTATTCAATAGGTATCACATATGCGCTATAGCAGTACGTCACACTACCGGCATACTTTTGCACGATCACCGCTGTATATGTATTTTTTTTTTTGTCTTAACCAAGCATTACCATTTCCAGGACAGCTGCATGTCAGAGTCATTTCACATAATAAGAATGTCTCTCACACAGAGGAAAGGAGCACTCTGGCTGGGAGCACTCCCTCGAGCTATAATACAAAGAGGAATCCCCCACAAAGCTGGTAAGATGAAAAGGACACTGGTGCCACCAAAGGATGCCCCATGGCACACATCCTCCACTTACTTTTCCTGTCTGCCATTTTAATCAATCATAACCACAACCGATGAAATCTACACACACACACACAAGCACATGGACACACATACATAGACACAAACACATGGACACACATACACGCAAGGACATACGCATGCACAAACACATGGGCACACAGCATGTAATTCATAAATCCAAGCTTGTGATAAACCAGGATTTGTGAAATACAGAGAGTGAGTGAGTGAGTGAGTGAGTGAGAGAGTGAGAGTGTGTGTGTGTATTTTATACATGTCAAAGCTGCATCGCGTGATGGTTCAAACCCAGAGGAACAACACACCCCAGATTCATCAAGGCTCCTTGGACTCCCCCCACCCCACAACTTTACATCCCTACTTTTTTATGTTTTGTGCTTAAACCCAAACTGATGCAGTAACACTTTTTTTTGTTATTGCAATGAAATATGATTTGAGACTATGTAAACAAGGACTATGACGGATTCTTAAACTAAAGATCCAGAAGCACTACTTGATGGTGACTGCCACTGGCTAATTCAGCTGTGCTACTACAAGAGCCTTGGAGAAGTGCAATAACTAACTCCAAAGAGTTGTTACCGCATAGTTTTTAGACAGCACTCTGGACCTCCAAATGCAGAGGCTGGCATGCAACCTCACTTGCCCATAATCTTGACCACCAAGCTTCATCAGAGGTGTGTGTTCCTCTGTGTGTCAGGATCATAACGCGAACAAAAACACTACTGTGTACATAAGCATATTTTGTACATCTACTGACATGGCTGGGGAAAAGACTAAATGGAGCATGGGGTGGGCTGTCGTTTGATCCTCTGTTCTTGTAAAAAAAAGGGGGGTTATTTTGATCCTCTGTTCCTGTAATAAAAATAAAAGGGGGGGGGCGCGTGTCATTTGAATCCTCTGTTCCTGTAAAGGGGGGAGGGTGTTATTTAAATCCTATGCAAGGATGTTCCTGCAAGGGCATGCTTCCAAATATTTGGCAGAGCAGAAGGAAGTGCTGCTGCAAAGACAGCGCAGGGAGATTCCGTTCAAATCCCAGATCTTTCTTATATATATCTGCAGCTCTCCCAAGGACAGTGGGAAATTATGCGAATCTGACAGTTGCTGGGTAGAAAGCCTGGTTTTCACACAGTACGTGCTATAATGGGGCTGTGAAAAAAAAATCTCAAGGGGGCCAATTTTTACTTCCTTCCACAAAATTACACCTCAGAAAGACGATCATAGAATCCCTTGACTAGTGGTGCCCATTCTTGTATTTCATTGATGCCAGTTCAAAAGGAAAATGCATGAAATATTTACTGCTTCTCACAGAACAAGAGCAGCTCAGGGTGACGGAAACCTGAATGACCTGGGGTTAAATTTTTTTAATTAGAGCAAAAGGAATTCTGACTTTTCCTTTGTTCGGCTCACTTGAGGCGGTTTCGGACTTCATCATCAATATTCTGATGGAATGTACAAGGTTTTACTCTATTATAATGAGGTGCAGATTGCCATCGTAATGCTTTTCACAAATGCACGGAAATTCTGTGACAGCCATGTAGCTGCTGAAATGAAGAAGGGGGATGACTGTATATAGATACACACATACATACATACATACACACACACACACACTGGGGTTGGGGTGTGTGTAGAAACATAGAAGTTGACGGCAGATAAGGATCGCAAGGCCCATCCAGTCTACCCATTTATTTTTCTACCTTATAAATGTGCCATTGGCCTTTGCTCTGTCAATGGCATATCTATTCATACTCATCTGTATTGTTCCCTTATGCATATCCCATGCCAGTTTGAAGCCCTGCACTGTATTCATATCCACCACTTCCTGAGGTAGGCCATTCCATGCATCCACCACCCATTCTGTGAAAAAGAACTTCCTCACATTACCCCTTAATCAGCCTCCCTCTAATCTCATTCTGTGTCCTCTTGTCCTGCTGTTTTTCTTATATGGAAACATGTTAGGCTCTTTTACCTTGTTAATGCCCTCAAGGTGTCTGAATGTTTCGATCATATCCCTCTCTCTCTCCCCCCTTCCCTCCTTTTGCTCTAGGGTATACATATGGGCGCCGTTAATCTGTCCTTGTATGTTTTCTGATGCAGTCCCTGCACCATTCTGGTTGCCCTTTTCTGGACTGCCTCAATTTGGTTAATGTCCTTATGAAGGTGTGGCCTTCAGTACTGCACTCAGTACTCCAGATGGTGCCTAACCAGTGTCTTGTAAAGGGGGATTATTACCTCCCTCTTCTGACTTGTGATACCCCTACTAATACACTCTAACATCCCCCTAGCCTTACTTACTGCTTTAGAGGTCTGCTTTGATGATTTCAGGTAATCGGTGATGATGATGCCCAAGTTTCTTTCTTCCTTTGTGACTGCCAGCAACTCCCCTCCCAGCCTATAGGTGGCTTCAGGATTTCTCTTCCCTATGTGCATGATCTTGCACTTCTTTGCATTAAACCCCAGTTGCCACTCTTCTGACCATTTTGCTAGTTTATCCAGATTTCTTCTCATTCTGCCCACACCATCTGGATCATCTACTCTGTTGTAGATCTTGGTGTCATCTGCAAACAGACAAACCTTACCCTCCAGTCCATCTGCAAGGTCACTGCTGAAGATATTGAAGAGGACTGGCCTCAGGACCGATACTCGAGGTACCCCACTTGTGACCTGCATCTCTTCTGACTGTATACCGTTTACCACCACTCTCTCTCTTTTTGCCCATCAACCAGTTTGCCACCCAGCTGACCAACTTCTGATCCACCCTGAGCCTACCCAGCTTATTAATCAATCTTCTATGTGGAACAGTATCAAAAGCTTTGCTGAAGTCAAGGTAGGCGACATCAACTGCTCCCCCTTGGTCCACCACTCTGGTTACCTAGTCAAAGAAATCTATGACATTAGTTTAACAGGACCTTCCTTTTGTAAACCCATGCTGTCTTGGATCCAGTGCTCCTATGGATTCCAGGTGTTGCACTATCCTTTCCTTAAGGAGTGCCTCCATAATCTTGCCCACTACTGAGGTAAGACTGACTGGTCTGTAGTTCCCTGCCTCCTCCCTGCTACCACTCTTGTGGAGCGGGATTACATGAGCACTTCTCCAGTCTTCTGGGACCTCTTCTGTGCTCAGAGACTCATTAAACAGTTCCAATAATGGCTCTGCTAGTTACACCCTTCGCTCCTTTAGTACCCTGGGATGTATGTTATCAGGTCCCATTGCCTTGTCCAACCTGAGCTTATCGAGCTCTTGTAGGACCCGTTCTTTTGTGAAGGGACTAGTGCTCACCTCCTCCCCCGTGTCCATGGTGTTGAGCTGTGGGCCCTGCCCTACATTCTCTTCAGTAAATACTGAGCAGAAGTATCTATTTAGGATAGATGCTTTTACATGGTCCTCCTCCTCACACGCCCCCTTACCTCCTTTGATCTTAGCAATACCCGCTCTGGACTTTCTCCTTTCACTAATGTATCTATAGAAAGTCTTGTCACTTTCTTTTAATGTTTGTGCTAATGTTTCCTCAATTTGGGCCTTTGCCTGCCTTACTGCCTTCCCCGCTTCTCTTAGGGAAGTTTGGTATGCCTCCCTATCTTCATCCCACTGTGTTCCCTTATATTTCCTGAAGGCCAGCCTTTTGGCTCTGACCTTTTCTGCTACTGTGTGAGAACCAAAGTGGTTTCCTTCTTCTTTTGCACTTCCTTTTCTCTCTAACACAGTGGGGTGTTGCTTCAAGTATTGCATCCTTAATGCTTGCCCACTTTGCCTGTGCCCCCTCACCTGTATTTCTTTTTGCCAGGGCTAGCTTAACTCTGTTGGCCATCTTATCAAAGTCAGCTCCTCTGAAGTCCCATATTGTTGCTTTGGAATGGGATGATTTAGTTGTAGTGACCAAATCGAACCATACCATGTGATGGTCACTGGCCCTCAGGTGGCCTACCTAGAGATCTGTGATCCTTTCCCTGTTAGTCAGTACTAGATCTAGGATAGCCCTGTCTCTTGAGGGTTGTTGTACCAGTTGTTTGAGGCCCTCCCCCTGCAGGGAATCCACCATGTTCCTAGTTCTGGCAGATGTTCCTGCTGGTATTGACCAGTCTGTATCTAGCATGTTGAAGTCTCCCATTATCAGAACCTCCCCTTTAGTGGTTATGTTTTGTATATCTTCTAACAGTAATGTGTCTATGTTCTTCCCCAGGTCTGGGGGCCTGTAGGCGACCCCGGTTCTTATGGCTGTCCTATTTCCTGTTTCCAGGGTGACCCACAGTTGTTCTGGCTCCTTATGTGTATTTTGAATTTCTGTAGCTTTGATATTTTCTTTGACATACAGGGCCACTCCACCCCCCCATTTTTGCACCTCTGTCTCTTCTGAACAGTACATAGCCAGGTACTGAAGTCTCACAAGTGTGGTTACTGGTAAACCATGTCTCGCTAATTGCTACTATGTCCAGTTTAGCCTCTGTCATTATTGCCTGCAGGTCTGGGATCTTGTTTCCCAGACTATGAGCATTTGTGTACATGATTTTCCATTAGCCAGATTTCAGTGCGTTAGTTGTTGGGTGAGGTCTGGCGTTTCCCCTGTGCGTCGTCTGAGGAGCTGGACCTTTTTCCTCACCTGGTGATGCAAATGAACTGCAAACATGCTGAACTCCTGTTTGACCACTGTGTGTGTGCACGCGTTTTTTTTTTGGGAGGGGGGGGTCCGGGTTGTGTACGTAAATGGCAGTATGCTGTGGCTTAGCAGTGCAGCTGTAAGGAGCCACCAGAAACCACGTAGTCCAAGTAAGAGGAAGAACAGAGTCAGAACAAATTGCAGGAACATCGAAATGGCCACAGACTGAATGAGCTGATGTCACTGTGACAGGGCAGACAAAAAAGGGAATTCTGGCAGTTCCCTGCCTCCTTGAGGGTACTGGTCACTCAACATTTTAATTCCTAGATCAGAGCTGCTACTGTGGTGGAGGTGCAAACCAGATGGTTCTGGATTGGCAGAAGGCACTGAAGGAGAAAATGTAACTTACACAGCTGTAGTGTCTAAATATTACTTTTCACTATTGTGGCTGGGATCACTTTACCTCATTAGTTCAACACTTTGTGATAGCGAGCCTTCCCCAAGCCATGGAAAAGATTTTGAGCCTCCCTCAAATTTTGAAATAATCTTGGGCCTCCCCACAGGAACTACACGGAAACTGTGATACTATGCTTCATCCCTGTGGGCTTCACTGTACTTTGCACACTACACCAGGAATAAAGCGAGACTAATAAAACTGACAGAGTATATTCTCTTTTTATTCTCCCCACACCCCAGGTTATCCTTGTCACTCCACTTTTCTGTCTCTTGGATCCTTGTTACTCTGTTCCCCCTCTGTCTGAGCAACCAACCAGGCCATCTTTACCTCCCTTCCCCCTCTTACTCTGTTAAGCAACTTTCTTTACCCTTACCCCAGGTCACACCTGAAAACAAGCACTGGCTTAGTGCGCCTTTCCCATTCACCAATTTACATATAAATAAATCACCTGCTGCTGAAACAAGTCTTGACTCTGAGTCTTTCCCAGTCACCAATTTACATATAACATCTACTGTAGAAACAAGCCTGGACTCCATGTGCCTTTCCCATTCACCAATGTACATGTAAATAGACACCTACTGTAGTAACAAGCCTGGACTCTGTATGGCTTTCCCAGTCACCAATTTAACATACTAACATACATACTGAAAGCCAGCAGAATAGGCCAAATGGTCTGTCTTCTCTGCTCGAAAGCCGGCAACCTAATGTCTGCTCGCTTACCATTCCCCCCAGCGGGTCTTCATTTGTTTCAATTGCCCCTTGTACCTATCCCACCCCTTCTTGAAGCCCTCCACTGTATCCTCTTCCACCAGCCTCCCAGGTAGTGCATTCCAAGGCTCCACCACGCCTCAGCTAAAAATGCTTCCTACGCCCCATAATTTCCCCTCCAATTTCCACTCATGGCCCCTGGTTGTTCCTCCCCTCTTTAACCTAAACAGCTCCTTGGTTCCACTCCTGATTATTCCCTTTACATACCTGAAACCCTCTATCATGTCTCCCCTATCCGTCCTCTCCTCCAGTAAGTAAAGCCCAAGCTCTTCCAGTCTCTCTTCATAAGGCCTCCCCTCCATGCCCTGAATCATCCTGGTTGCTCTCCTCTGAACCCTCTCCAGCAGTACTATATCCTTCAGATGAGGTCTCCAGAACTGTACACAGTACTCAAGCTGCGGCCTGACCAAGGCATTATACAGAGGGAGGATCACCTCCTTTCTTCTGGACGTAATACCCCTGGCTATGCAGCCCAGTATGCTGTTTGCTTTGGCTGCTGTTCTACAATTTTCAGAGTTATTCATTTTGACAATTACCACCACCCCTAAATCCCTTTCTCCCAATGTAGCTTGCAGTGTGAGACCCCCAATTTACATACAAAAAGACACCTAAGAACAAGATTTGGCTCACTGGTCCTTTCTTGATCACTAATTTGTGCATACGTAAAGGAATTTACCTACTGTTATCCATATTTAGTTTGCTTCATCACTTTAGTCAAGACACCCAAAACTGAAAATTTAAATACTGTACATTCTCAGACTTGGCTGGGCCTCCCCTTCAACAGTTTGGGGCCTCCTTGGGAGGCTAGCCACATCACTTGAGAACCACTGCTTTACCTTAAATCCTTTTCACAAGGACTTGGTATTGGGACCAGGTCTGTGCAACTGCAGGCTGACAAACCTAAAGGCTAAGTGCTGAGCTTGGCAGCACGGCATGGAAGGTTGGGGGCACACGTGCAGAGAAAGCGGTCACAGAACTGATTGTTTTTTTTTTTTGTCTGGCTGTAAGCAAGTTCAGGTCTCATTAAATTCTCTTGTTGATTAAACATTTGACTAGTCTGCCCTGGTTTTAATGCTTCTGTGGTATTTGTTAGAAAGCGATTTTAATCACTGATGTCTAATTATTTTATATTTTCATCTGTATTAATTTGGTGTTACCTTACATTAATTGTAGATCTTTCTATGAATGTTTTCGGTGACTTCTGTAGATCTGTTAGAAAGCAATTTTAATGACTGATCTCTAATTATTTCATGGGGGGGACTCATCTCCAAGGGCTGTGATGAGTGGGGTGCTGCAGGGATCAGTACTGGGGCCAGTGCTGTTTGGAATATTCATAGCGGACATCTCATATAGCGGCAGGAATAAGATCAGTCTATTCATTGACTATACCAAATTGGGGGCAGTGGAGGATGATAAAGCAGGTTGGCAGGGGCTGCAGGACAACCTGACCAAATTGGTGGAGTGGTCGGAAGTGTGGCAGTTGGGGTTCAATGTGAAAAAGTGCAAAGTCTTGCACTTTGGAGCAAAGAACCCAGGAAGGGGTTACCAGCTGGGAGGGATGCAGACAGGTTCCACCAAGGAGGAGAATGATCCAAGGGTGGATTAACAATACAGACCAGTGTAAGAGGGCGACAGCAAAAGCCAACAGCATGTTGGGTTGTATCGCAAGAGGGATCTCCTCCAGGAGAAGGGAAATGATCCTGCCTCTCTACAAGGCACTGGTCAGTCTGCATGTGGAGTACTGTGTTTAATTCTGGTGCCCATATCTGAAGAAGAATGTGAAATTACTGGAAAGGGTACAACGCAGGGCAACAAGGATGATCCAGGGATTGGAGGACAGACCATACAAAGAGAGGCTGAGAGAGCTGAACATGTACTCCTTGGAGGAAAGACGGGACCGGGGGATATGATTGCGACCTTTAAGTATATAAAGGGGTTAAACAAGGCAGTAGGGTTACCACCTTTTAGGAAGCCCAAAGTGGGACATTTCTTACTGAAACATGATTTTTCGCAGGACAATATGTAACCTCGACCAATGCATCAGACTTGTTTTCTCTAAATATTCAGAATTAAGACTATATGATAGTTTTTTTAGTTGTTTCTAGTGTTTATCATTTTAAGGTCTTTTAGGTAAGGTATTATAGTTTTTTGCAACATTTAGAAGACAGTCAGACAATACAGGTTACTCACCTGTAACAGGAGTTCTAGGAATGGTATATGTTGTTCATCCACACTTATTGGCAGGTTCCTTGCCGCTTTAAATCTTGCCGGAAGGTCTTCTAGCTGGCTCCTCCCACCCACCCGGGTGGTAAAACTCTCAGCTCCGCCCCATGACGCCCAGATCTGGCCCACTGGAAGCTCAGGTTGTGCGTCGAAGCCGGGAGGTCGTGGAGTCGTGGATGAACAACATATACCATTCCTAGAACTCCTGTTACAGGTGAGTAACCTGTATTTCTAGGGACATGGATATGTTGTTCATCCACACTTATTGGCAGACTCTAGCAGTTCTCCGGGAGGAGGGAGGCAAGGCACACACCCCAATACTTACTTGGGAAATAAGGACTGGAGGCGAGGCCCCAAAACCAGCATCCAGGCGTGACTCAAGGTCGATGTGGTAATGGGTAATAAGGTGTGTGCTGACTTCCAGGTAGCAGCCCTGCAGATTTCCTGGATAGGGCGTCCCTGGAAGCAGCCACCGATGCAGCAGTATGGCGGGTAGAATGAGCTCTTATCCCTCTGGGAGGCTCCATGCCCGCCAACTTATAGCAGCGATCTATGCAGGAGGTGACCCACCTGCCTATCGTCCACTTGGCTGCAGGTCTGCCAGGTGCAGCTCAGTGTAGGTGACAAACAGCTGGCGAACCTCTCCCCAAATTTCAGCCATGCACTCCTTATAATAAGCGAGCGCCCTTCTAGGGTCCAGAGTATGGAGCCTATATTCGGCCTCCGAGGTGTGACGGGGGTAGAACACTGGCAGAGTCAGCACCTGGTTAAGGTGAAACTCCGACACCACCTTTGGAAGGAATTTCGGGTGGGGGCGCAGGACAACCTTGTCCCTGTGGAAGACCAGGTAAGGAGACTCGATGCAAAGCGCCTGGAGCTCTCCTATCCTTCTGGCTGACGTGATAGCCACCAAGAAGGCGGTCTTCCACGACAGGTGAGAGAGATCACACCTGTGCATTGGTTCCAATGGCTTGCCCATAGAGCTTTGCCAGTACCAGCAGTAAATCACGGAGGTGGAGGTTCTCGCACCAGAGGAAATGTGATCAAGGCCTTTGAAAAAGCACCAGACCACCTTCTCCTGCGCCTGACTGCTCCCGGCCCGCGCCTGTAAGCAGAGATGGCTGCCAGGTGCACCTTAAGGGTCGTCGACCTAAGCGCTTGACTAGAAAGGGACCATAAATAGTCCAAAATGCTTGCCAAGGAACAGGAGGAAGGGTCCAAGCCCTTACCCTGACACCAAATGGAAAACCTCTTCCATTTGAAGGCATAGCATTTCCTGGTCGGACACTCCGGACGCCTCAACAACATTGAGGACCTCGTCCGGAAAGACCCAAGGCTGGAACTCTAGCCGCCAGGAACCAGGCCGCCAGGTGCAGGGATTGAAGGTCCTGATGGAACACCTTCCCTGATTGACTGAGAGCAGGTCCGGGCGAGCTGAAAGCTGCCTCGGGAGCCTGGAGCTGAGGCTGAGGAGATCTGGGTACCAGAACTGGCGGGGCCAGTCTGGGGCTATCAGGATCACCTGCGCCTTGTCCCTCCTTGCTTTGAGAAGCACCTTGTGAATCAAGGGAAATGGGGGAAAGGCGTAGAAGAGGCCCGGGGTCCACAGCCCCGAGAAGGCATCCCCTGCAGCGAGCCCTGCTGAGGGGGCGGGCATGAAACAGCCTCAGCTTGCTCTCCCTGGAGGCAAACAGGTCCACCTGAGGTGTGCCCCAGAGGAGAACAGATCTTGTACTACCTCCGCAGGAGAGACCACTGTGAGATGCAGCCCCTATCCGGCTCAGGGCATCGGCCAGGGTGTTGGAGGCTCCTGCCACATGAATGGCTAGGAGATCCACCTCCAGGCTGTGCACGAGTGACCAAATGCGAGAGCTTCCTTGCATAGAAGCAGGAGCACGTCCCGCCTGGCGGTTTAGGTAGGTACATGGTCGTGGTATTGTCCATCCGACCTGACCACTTGACCCGGAGAAACGGAGCAAAGGCGGTGAGAGCGAAGGCGGACCGCCTGAGCTCCAGCAGGTTGATGTGGCATCGACTCCATGGGACCAGAGGCCGTGCACTCAGTGTTCCCCAGATGGGCACCCCAACCCATCAGAGAGGCATCGGTCGACAGAGAGATCATCGGCTCGGGGCGGACAAACGGGATGCCCTCCTGCAAATGGAATGGAACGGTCCACCACTGGAGAGCGTTCCACATCTCCTGGGTCACTATCACTAGCTGGTCCAAAGGATCGCAGCGTTCAGACCACTGGCTGGCCAGTCCTCACTGAAGGGCGCATGTGCCAGCGAGCCCAACGGACCACGCTGGTACAGGCCGCCATGAGACCCAGGACTCAGGAAGTCCGGCAGGAAGAACTGCCCAACCAGAAATGATTGGGCAAAGGAGGTAAGAACCTCGCCCTGTCCGCCGAGTCGTGCTCTGGCTCGAAGAGAGTCGAGCTCTGCCCTGATGAACAGGATCACCTGCTTCGCTCGAGTTCGACTTGGCCTCGTTGATGAGAAGGCCAACTTGAGAGCAAACCTGGAGGGCCAGATCTCTGGACCGCTCCACCTCCCGTCTGGAGGGGGCTGCTATCAGCCAATTGTCCAGGTAAGGGTACATCTGGACCCCTCGGCGCCGCGGGAATGCTGTCACCACTGCCATGCATTTGGTGAAGACCCTGGGAGCTGGAGATAAGCCGAAGGGTATGGCTCGGAACTCAAGAGGGATCCCAACGCCGAAAGCGGAGGACTCCGATGTGACGGACGGATAAGACGTGAAAGAACGCTGCCTGTAGGTCCAGAGAGCAGAACCACACACCTGTTCCAGAGATGGTATTATCTGTGCCAGAGTGACCATCCTGAAGGTTCGAGACCTTAGGAACTTGTTCAGGTCGTGTAGGTCGAGAATGGGCGCCAGCCCCCGTCCGTTTCGGAACCAGGAAATACCTGGACACGAACCCCGGGTCTGAAGGGGGGTCCTCTACCTCCATGATCACCTCCTTTTGGAGGAGGAGAGCGATGTCGGCTCGGCGAGCCGCCAGTGAGGCTGCGGACCCCGAGGCCCCCCGAGGTGCGACGGCTCTGAAGGGCGGGACCTGCTCGAATTCCAGAGGCAGGCCTTTTCCCACCACCTCCAGTACCCACCTGTCCGTGGTATCAGCGGACCAGGCGGAAAGGAAGTGTCTGAGCCGTCCCCCCACAGGGGGAACCAGGGGTGAGGTGACAGGGATGGGGGCGACACCCCTCAGCCTGTCACTGGGCAGGCTTGGAGGAAGGACTGGCCGATGGACCACCTGGGCCTTTTCCTCCCTGCTTCCTGTTGGAGGAAGCCAACGGCTTGTGTTTGGGATGCCAAGATCGAGCCTGCTGGCCCTGACGTTGCTGGGCCGGGTGCGCCACGGGCGCAGAAGGACGAAAGGGCTTAGGCTGTGGCTTACGGCCTTTGTCCTTCTGAGCGGAAGAGACAGAGTCCAAGGTAGCACTGGACTTCTCGATCCTCTGCAGGTGACCTTCCACCCCAGGGCCGAAGAGGTCAGACCCCAAAAAGGGAACATCCGCCAACTTGTGCTGTGTATCCGAGGTAAAGGTGGATATCCTCAACCAAGCCCGACGACGCATGGCCACTGCGGCCGCCACAGACCTGGCACAGGAGTCCCCAATGTCTAATGCAGTCTGGAGCTGCTGTTTTGCCACCGCCCTGCCCTGGTCCCGCACCTGCCTGACCGTAGTCTGCAGATCCGCAGGAAGATGGGGGACCACCTCATCCAGGGAGCCCAACAGGGCGTGAGAAAAATGTGCCATGATGACGGACGAACTGGCCTGACGAAGGCCGAGAGAGGACGCAGCGTAGACTTTTCGCCCGGCATAATCCAATTTCTTGGATTCCTTGTCGGGAGGTTTGTCTACATCCCTGGCGCTCCTGGCACGCCGGAAAACACTGTTGGTAACCAACCCCTCGGCCGAGGGGTGTTCCGAAAAACCGGACAGGGAACCGGTAGGGACCGCATACTTCCTGGCCATCCTGGCCGAAGGCGCAGGGCAGGAAGCAGGACGCTGCCAAAGTTCCAAGGCCAGACCCACTATGGCTTCGGCCACCGGAAAGGCCTCCGTAGGAGAATCCTCTCGGTCCAGAATCTCCGTGAGGGGATACCTGGCCCGTTTATGAACGGGTTCGAGCTTCATCCCGGTGGACTCCGAGATGAGTCGAAGCAACCCTAAGAAGGACGAAGGGCTATCGTCCACTGACTGCCCTCCCGAGGACTCCAAGTCCATGCGCTTGGAGAAGAGGGAGGAACCATCATCGGACTCGGAAGAGTCCTCAAAGAGCTGCCTCGGGCCTGAGCCACCCTCCACCTGCCAAGGTTTATCGGGAGTGAGGGTGACAGACAGCCTATGGGGCAAACCCAAGGCCGACCGAGAATTTTTGGTCGGAGCCCCAACTAATGGCTGTGGAGGCGGAGGTTCCACCAGAATCGGTGGGGAAGCTGGAATTGGCCGAACAACCGGCCTGAGAACAGGCTCCTCGGCTACAACGAGGGGTTGTTTCGGCTGCTCCGGTGACAGCCACTTAATGGCCGGGGAAGACGACTGTGTCGGCTATTCCCGTCAAAGGGAGCTGTTGCCACATGAGTTCTCGTACCTCGACGCAACTTGGCGCGAAGCCTCCCTCGCCCGAGGATGCAGGAAGAGCGGGCGGCGCTGACCGTGGTGCCAGATCGAGACCTTATGGCAGCGGATCGGGTCGGATCATGAGATGTCCGAGACTGAGAGTCTCGACTAGGCCGAGGAAGGCGAGGAGAAGCGGGAACCGCACTTCGCTCGGACGATCCCACCGGCGCTCCGGAACCGAGGCACAGACGAGCCGACG
Organism: Neoceratodus forsteri; assembly: GCA_016271365.2. Taxonomy (NCBI): domain Eukaryota; kingdom Metazoa; phylum Chordata; order Ceratodontiformes; family Ceratodontidae; genus Neoceratodus; species Neoceratodus forsteri. The sequence continues at coordinate 654,998,293 of CM057455.1, read as the reverse complement.
GATCCTCAACTCACCGGGGAACTGGAGAGGGATTCTCAGCTTCTCCAGCCGACAACCCGCCTAATGGGTCGAGAAAATCTCACCACGTCGCCGGGAGTCTCGGTCAACTGACCTGAGGGACACCGTGGAAGCCAGTGGCCGAGCTGAGGGGTCAATCAAGTCGACTGTCGACACGGGAGGGGATCTTTCCCGCCCCAAGAGCGCCGACGGAGAGACTTACTTTGCTCTTTTGACCTGGAAAAGGTCCCGAAGAAGTTGGACCTCACCTTTCTGGCGAGGGTCAGACAAAGCTCCTTAAAGAAGCAGAGTACGAGGCACCGAGAGAGAGCGGACAAATGCTGCAGCCAAGGTAGAAGCGCCCGCGCCGCCTCTTCGAGGGCGATCATCTGCTCGAGCTGATCCGCCGAGCCTGGGCCGCGACACCGCCAACCGGCCTCTTTAGATTTCACCGTGGAATTCTCTCGGGCGCCCAGTTGTTATCGGGCAGCACGGCCTCAAGGATGTAGGCCGAAAAGAAGAGCACAAGTCGCAGGCCTGCGGGTCGTGCTCAAGGCCCAGGAAGTAGACGCACGTGGAGTGCGGATCCGTCCTAGACATCTTCTGCCTGCAAGGGCACCTCCGGAAACCGGGAGTCGATTTGTCCATCGCAGCCGCGAGGAGAAGACGATCAAGTCTTTTAGCAAAAACTTTGATTTCAAATCGAAGAATTAGGAACCAGTCTTAATCGCAGAGCTGCTAAGGAGGAACCTGAGCTTCCAAGCGGTAAGGAAGATCTGGCGTCATGGGGCGGAGCCGAGAGTTTTACCACCCGGGTGGGTGGGAGGAGCCAGCCTGAAGACCTTCCGGCAAGATTTAAAGCGGCAAGGAACCTGCCAATAAGTGTGGATGAACAACATATCCATGTCCCTAGAAATACTTTTTCTACTATAATGTCAGGACATTCAGTATTTTTCATGTTTTTTTTTTGTAGGACACAGCTGCTCAAATCAGGACAATCATGTGAAAATTAGGACAGGTGGTAACCCTACAAGACAGGCACTGAAGGGATGCTCAGACTATGGAGGTGGAGAGACATGAGAGGGCCTTAGATTGTGGGGGGGGGGGGTGGAGTTAGGATGGAAATAAGGACACAATTTCGTGGAGAGGGTCGTGGCAGAATGGCATGCTCTAATGGAGGAGATGATAGCCTGTAAGACAGTAAGTTGTTTCAAAAGGGATGGGACAAGGTTGGGGGTAATTGGGAAGGGAAGGGGGCGGGACAGCTGCAAGGTGAGGGTGCGAGCTGCACACTTGAGCAGACTTGATAAACCAGGTGGCCTGTTTCTGCTGGCAAATTTGCATGTTTGTATGTTTTTATCTGTATTAATTTGATGCTAGCTAACATTATTAATTGTAGATCTTTATATCTGTACATCTGAATGTCTTGAACTTTCCCCTGTATGTATAATACCTTTCTTAAGCTGATTCTAAGGCTGTTTCTGCACAGAATTATTATAAACCTAGTCAATTACAGTCACTATTCAGATTCTAAATCTCATGCACCATTTTATACATATTCACAGAGTTCCACGTGGAAAGTGAGTGCCGCTACACAGAAACCCACAAACAATGCACAAATGTAGAGGAACTTCTACACACAGGCCTATGTAAAATACCATTGTAACATTACATCCAGATGCAATTTCAATAAAAAATACACTAAATTTTCAAGTTTGCTCAATCCCCAATTGACAGCATATCCCTATTAAGTTTGCTTATTAGTATAGTACTGTCAATGCGAAACAAAAGTCCCCCCCACCCATTTTTTTTTTTTAAACGAATTAACAACTCTTGAATCATTTGCCAGGCTTAACAATAAATCAATATCACTAGAAGGATTAGAAGGCATAAAGGTTTCCAATTCATTTACCTTCTCACATATGCCCCTGACATCGCACACAGAAAAATAACTGATTTAAAAAATGCTGATTTATAAAAAGTATTTTCTAGCTTGCACCCCCAATTCTGGAATTCAAATTAATGTATTTTATCAATTTAAATGTAGCTGAAATTGGAGGTGTGCAGCTGGTATGAACGTTTGGGTCTGCACATCAGTGGAACAGTTCAGGTTATCACCTCCGTGACAGTGTACACGTTAATGAGTGTATATAAATGGAGTTTTTTTTTTTTTTATTTATTTATGTCCACAAGATTTTCTTTTGGGCAACTTTTGCTTTTGCACGGGCAGTAATATACTAATGAAGTAAACGTAATAGGGATATGCTGTCAATGAGGGATTTAGGAATCTTGCAAATTCAGTGGTTGTTTTTTTTTTTTTTTTTTTTTTATAGAAATTGCATTTGGATGCAATACTGCATTATCACAGATTCACACCCTGCCACAGCAACAGACTCGCTCTGGGTCCTTCAACAAGTCCACTGGATCCTCCTGGGGCTTCAGAGTTCTCAGCTCTATCATCAAGTGCCGTAGGGAGAAAAAAGATATCTGACAAACAAAAAATTAAAAAGAATTCCTCTTCAGCACATGGCAATGATGCAGGACAAAAAAAATCTGATGTAATGTCTGAAATGTGAACCCCACATGCCAACACAGGTGTTACTTTTTCACTCTGCTGACATGATCACCTTTCAATACCAGCTGCTGGTTTTCTGTGTGTTCCTTTTAATAGCAGCCCAGGGCTTTTATTTCAAATTATTTTATCCATGAAAACCTCTTAAGGTTGAAATCTTATTTCCAAGATGTCCTATTAGGTCTCAAAATATTGTTTTCTACAGTGCTATAAAAACACGGTTACAAAGTATCTGATGCTCTGCTGTATGCAGTACAGTAGTGGGACAGGTCTGTAGTGCTGTGGCAGGTCTAAGGAGGGAAGAGGGGAAGACAGATGGGTCCAAGTGACGAGTGCCGGCACAAGCACAAGGAGAGAGGGAGAGAGGGAGCAGTAGTAGTCCAAGTAACAAATTATACAATTACAGCATTAAGGCACTGCTTTCCAGGAATGAGCTTTGTAACAAAACATTTTGTTTTCACTATTGGGGGAATGGAGAAGAGATTACAGCATTAGTACGCTAATAGAAAGAAAAGCATAGAAGTGATCGAATGCTTTATTTCAAAATCCTAGAAATAAAGGCAGGGACGCCACTATTAAACCTTACAGGAGGGCTGTGATGGATAGAAATTTCATACTGCGCTGTTTTTCAGAGAGCCCATTGTTAATGTTTACAGACATTTCTTCAGCATCACCACTTTCACTTGTCGATGGAGATTTAGTGTGACTGCTACTGTTACGAATTGCACTGTACAGTTTGTATTGTGTTTTGAAAAATTTTCACTAAAACATTTAACGTTAAAAACAGAAATGTCAGTCTCTACAATGGCACGTGCAGGCTTGTTGAACATTAGGATGTATTTGTCACAATTTTTTTCTTCTGAAGAATGGGATATGCTGTAATTGTATTTAATGGGGAATAAGTTGTTTATACAAAAATTAAATGAACTTTAAGTTTAAACTTTTGTTTAGCCTTTATTCATACCGCCTTCTCCGCCAGCCCCCTTCTAGTTCACATCTGTACAATCCCATCACCCACTTTCTCTGGGACATACCTGGCTCTAGAGTCCCCCTTCCCCCATGGACTGGCCCCTACAGTGCGGCCAGGAGAGTGGGGTCCATCCATCCCCCCCCCCCCGACTCCAAATACAGCAGCCAGGGCCCAGCTGAGGGTGTGATGTCATTGGTGGGTGGGAGCTACATCCTGCCAGTGGGGTCTGTTCCTTCCCTGAATTCCACCCACCTCCCCCGATCCCAGGCCTTGTCCTGTCAAAATTCACAAGCACTACTATTTCTCTGAGAAGGAGGCACGCTCCGTGGCCCACCTCCGGGACTACTACTGCAGTAGAACCCGACGCCATCCCTCCCCCAAGTGGGAGCACTGCCAGGCAGCCCTTCCCCAGCTCTTGTGGCCGCTCAACCAGTTTCCCAGCCCAGTCGCCAGTGTAAGACACCTGATTGGCTGAAACAAGTCACATGACCATATAATTATCCACTGCAACTGCACTGATGCACTCTTAAATGTATTTTTTTACTGCAAAAAACATTTTACATGCCAAATAAGACTTCAGGGGACTGGCAAATCACACTTTTCAGGTGTGTTTCAAGACATTCTGCTACGCCTCCTGCTTAACACAAAGTGCATGATTACTGGCCCATCATTATATACCCTGACATGTCTTAAAGCTTACATACGCTATAGTGTGTTAGTACAGTATACACAGAACTCTGTGGACCTGAGTGATCTCAAAAGGGTGTGTGCATGGGTAACAAAATAAAAACAAAACACTTGATTAGTCTAGTAAAAGGCATTATTATAAATCTACATTTTGGATTTACACGGACTAATACAGCACCGTAAACATACGATACAATGTACACACTAATGCAGTATAGTGTACACTAGTAACATACAACCACAGACACATTTCAACCAGGACTGGTCAGCATGGCTGCCTAAAGTACATTTTAAGTCCATAGTGCCCAGAAACCAAGAGATTAAAATTAACCCACTGAAACAAACTGAAGTGATGTGTTCTCCATCAAAAGGGGGTTTTGGAGCTTTAAAATGCAATACCTTGCATAGTAAAGAGCTATTTTCACTTCTTCAGCTTCAGGCATTGTCTGCCTGTTAGCTACAACTGTAAACTGGTTGCACTGGTTTGGAGGAGCTATATGCTTCTGCAGTGGCTATATACTTCTATTCCTGCAATAATAAAAAGTTTAAATGCGATTATGATAGCCCATAGAAATGTTTAAAATGGCACTGGTCACACGATAGCACTCTGTTCCCCCTCCCTACCTCCTCGTAGTCAGAGGACCTGTTGCAGAGACATATCCAACCTGTCATACTGTGGGGATAGTAAATAAACAGGGGCAATACACACTTCTCAGCACTGGGTCAGCTTGCTGTTAAACAAGGTGTGTGTGTGTGTGTGTGTGTGTGTGTGTATACGCAACCAGGGTGCGAAATTCCTATACCTTAGGTGCCCCAGGGCAGGCACTTTTGTCACAGGACACCTACTGCAGTTTAATGCCTGCCCTGTGGGGCACCTAAGGTATCCGACAGAGTCCCGTGATTTTTCCTGTTGCATGCTGAGCAATGCCTCGGCGTGTGGACTTTTTTTTTTTAATCACCAACAGCGGTCCACGGAGGGAGGGTCGCTGGAGAGGCGCAAGGTGGGCGTCATTTTCCTTTAGGCGGGTGGAGGAAGCCGGCAGCCAGTCACAATAGAAGTTCTTGGGTTACACATCAGTTGAGTTGAGGAAAGAATGGGCTGACGGTCCTCCCCTAATTTGACAGGCACATCTATCAGCCAGCTGCTCAAGCGAGGGGTCGGACTTCGCTGGTGGAGGCGGGCTGCAGAAGCAGCACCATTCTGGGACAGTCTGCACAGATTCGTTTGCCCCCTCGCACAGTGTGTCAAGCAATTCCTGTAAAGCGCGCCACTCTATAATTTTCTGTTGGTGAAGCAAGTCGATGAGTGGCGCTTACAACACGGATGGGCGTCCCACATTTGTTTGCGATCGCATTTGGCGATCATCAACCAGGTACCTATTCTAAAAAAAAACCTCTTAAGAGCTATTCTAGACTGTTACATCAAAGGGTATGCATACTGCGCCAACTCCACCAACTTTTAGAACTGATTTAAATGTCACGAAAACCTCTTCATATATGTCTCTCAACTGAATGTATTGAGTACAGTTACTGTAAGCATTGGAATTAACTTTAATGATATATCAGGTCTCTAATTACTTCAGTTCCAAGGATAACTACTCTGTATACTTAAAGTAGGCATGATTTCTGCTTGTAGTCTGTCTATGGACACGATCGATATATACTGTGTGTATTTTACAAAAATCAAATAAAGAGAGAATAACAAAAAAAAAACAGCTATTCTAAATCCAGTGAGACTGAAAAGTTGAAGTGATGGGGTTGAGGGAGCACGAAGGGATGGACTCAAGTCACAAAGGACTGAAGTAAATTAAAAACAATAAAAGCTCTTTTAAGAGCTAAAAACAGCTATTCTTAATTTTAATCATGCAAGCAGGGCTCAAATCAAACAATTTACAAGTGCCTGCCCTGCTGCAAGTGATGGGGAGGGAGAGTAAGACCACTTGGGAAGATCTCTTCACAACTTGTGAGAAAATTAGAAGCCTGTGACAAAACTGCTGCTGCAGCTGCTTGTGTTTATATAATAAATATTAAAAACCTTGCCATACAGAATAAAATAAAATAACAGCATACTACTAGGGGCCATTCTCAATGAGAGGCTATAGGCTGTGCTGCAGGCAACAGTCTTTTTCTGTAGTACTAATTACAGTTGCAGCAGTGTACAGAAAATCAGTAAAAAAAAAAAAAAAAAAATCCTCCTTCCCTTACATTCAGTGTAACTGAAAAAGCTGTTTTTAAGTGTGAAGTAACTAACTAAATTAAGCCCTGCCTTGAACATCTAAATTAAGAACTACATGGAGCTGAGGGAGTCAGCTTGGCTGTTAAGAATAGGGGTTTAGATATCTAAAAAAACCTCAGTAAGAAGTTTTATGTAAAGCAAATTTGTGTAGCCTACCTAAAATCTGATCCTGTGAGTGTGTGACCCTATTGCTTTTGAAAAGCAACCTATTATGGAACTTCTGCACTACCTAAACTATAAATATAAAAAGGCTCTTTCTTTGAAGCCATAAAGAGGTACTGTCTATGCCTGTTCTGTACTACCTTAAATCTAAGTAAACTCTGAGTCCAGATCTTTAGCATTTAATTTGGACTACCTAAAATCAAAATTAAACAGGATTTGTCACCATTGTGTGTTGTGGAGCTTTTGGTTGACTGATTGCCCTCCTGCCCTCTTAAGGACTAGTGAAGGCCTACTGATTTATCCTCTTGAGGACTGAAGGAGGGCACCACAGAGGGTAGTGGCTAGGCAGCACATGAGAGAGAGAAAAGCCCCGCCACTTTGTGTGTTGAATTTGTGGGGTGACTGAGTGTTGTCATCTCCTCTTAAAAATAAATTACACTTTGTCACCTTTGTGTGTTGTGGACGGTCTGTCCTCTCGCCTTAAGGACTATTGAGGTCTGAGGCACTAGCCAGGAGTGGCTAGATAGAAGGAAAACAAATAAAAACCCTTTCTTTGGGACTGCTGTACTAGTCTACACTAAACTGCATACTGAATTGTCCTCAAATAAAAAAAAAAAGAAAACCCTTATCAGTTGCAATCGGTGCTTGTTGGGTCATGCATGGGTAGTGGCACTGAAATAAAATCACACAGAGACCATTTAATTTCTTAATATTTGTTTATTATTTACAAGCCGACAAACCATTCAACTTTCTACTAGCCTGCCTGTTATTAAGCAGCAAGCATTTTGTTAATACAGTCAGGTAGTTACTTGACGTACAACCAAAGCACTGAGTAGACAACTTGGTCTCATTGGTAAAAAATGGGTGGCATGTAAAAAGTTTCCTGGGCATGTACTTGTGTTGCTTACATGCCCCAGTGGGCATGTACTTTTTTTTTTACGAATTTCATGCCCTGCGCGTAACTATATCTAAATTAGTGCTTTTACACTGTACTGATAAGTTTTGATAGCCAGCATAGTTTTTACAGACATTTAGGAATATCCTTTTGAGGGGTGAGGGGGTTAACATACGCAAATAATGGATATGCGGAAAACAGTGGACACTTGGATCATTCTGCCTATAAGAAAGCTTGTGCATTGCTGGCCCCATGGCGAGGAGGGTTGTGCCACTGGATGCCACACCTCATGCTGCGCTGGTGACCCGGGCTCAGAAGCGAGCTCGCACTGCCAGGTGTTGGCAGGGGAGGGAGAGGATCAAGCATCCGACTGACTGCTCTCCTCACTCAGGGTGGGGGTGGGGAAATCGCTGTCCTGCTCCTCGGCTGACACCTGCTGGATGTGGGTTCCAGCATCGGAGAATGGGAAGCAAGAAGCACAACTACATAGCATACGCATGCTCATAGTGCCGCAATGTGGGAGAAAACAGGGTGTCCGTAGACTCCATGAAGCCCTGCCAGCCAGCCTGCTCCCTCGCTGGATCACTGAAGCCCCGATCTGGATTGTGAATCCTGGATAGGGGTAGGACAGCCTTCCCCTTCCCCAGCATGGGGCTGGGGAGATCCATGGGAGAAGTGGGGCTTGGCACAGAGAAAGACAGGGGGTGGCAGGGACAGGGCAGAGCTAGCTGCCTGTGGTGCACCCCAGAGGAATAAAATGTATATTTAAAAAAAAAAAAAAAAAGCTTGTAAATCTCCATGCAGAGTGTTTGTCCTTGTGGTAAATTTTACAGGCTGATTTATATATTTATTTGGATATATGTTCTCAGTAATGCAGCCTGAATGTTGTGCCCCCCCCCCAAATTGTTTAACCAGGTGAAACACACTACGCTGAAAGCTTATTTACAGGTGCAACCTGGGAGCACAGGGAAGTTAAGTGAATTGCTCAGGGTCACACAGTATGCAAGTGGGGGCTGTGGGATTCAAACCCAGGTCTCCAGATTTGCAGCTCAGAGCCTTAAACAACTGCGCTATACTGCTTCCCAATGTGGTATAAAAGAAACTGGACAGTTACATCTGCTCATAATGTAATTTTGCTGATTGAGCATATCCTAGTTTGTATCTGTTGAGAATACTGCGTGTAAGATAATCTTATAAAACAAAAAAAGAAAAATGGTCTTCCAATCTTTTGTCCCTAGGAGAGACAACCTACCGAACAAAGGACTCGACTAACATGCAGCACCTTATATTAAGTAGAATCATATGGCCCTTTTATAATGGTGCAAACAGAGGAGGCACACATCTACTGCAGCTACATATCCAGTACAGCATCCGGATTCAGGATAACTATTTTAAGCCATCATTCATCCAACCAGAATGAGAGCAGAAGGTGTGTGTGTGGGGGTGCTTTATGATCAAATAAAGCACACCAGTCAGGGCTCTCAGTAGAATCATTGATGTGAGGGTCAAAATACGGGAGTCCTAAATCAAAGTTTTGGAAATCGCCCAGAAGTTAGTAAGGGTCCTGACAGAAGTGCGGCATCGTTACTGCCCCCCATCTCAACTGCCAAATGACACAGAGTGCTCTGAACTAAGCAAGCAATAGCTTGCAAAACACTTAGAGTGCCTGTCATTCACCTTCTTTTAATATTTGTTAAACCTACCCTTCCCACTCAGTGCTTTAGCAAACAGCCCATACCCACCCCTATGAGTTACAGAACACCCTCCTTTAAGAACCCTCCCACCTATATGGCCGCCACCACACATTCAGTCAATTCACTACCAGTCTAGCATTGCTTGTAAAGTGCTTTGGGATACTGTGTATGAAAAGCACTATATAAATGCTGATTCTTCTTCTTCTTCATCCAAGTTCCACCATTGCCGCCCTCTCTTTAAAAGGGGAGGGGGGGGACACATGAGTAAACCCATCCTCCCTGCACAGTCCTTAATTAGTGACTCTAGGGCTTGTTAACTTATTTTCAGTGCATATCTTACTGTCCCACGCCATGCCCCGAACCTCAGCTTTCTTTTCTCACCACCTGGCCTGAATGCTGATAATCTCATCTTATCATGGTTCAATGGGGCAAGATTACCAGCATCCAGGGCCGACGGTGAGAAAAGAAAGCTGAGGACCGGAGCACGGCATAGACAGTAAGACAGTGGAGAGGGAGACCCAGCCAATGAAGTCTGCTTCACGGGGACGTGCATCAGGTACAACCGTGCAACCTCAACCGCCCATTAACCATATACGACGCAGGTACCCACGTCTGAGAGCACCACCCATTCACAACTACAAATGGAAAAAAATAGGTCAGTGATTCAATTGCATCTCAGAGTCCGAATCTCAGGGTCAAGGATGAGATCCAAACTCTGAAGTGTTTTTTTTTGTTTTTGTTTGTTTTTTTAAGACTGTGGGGCATAAATACTGTAAAGGTGTTCATTTTCTCTGGACACATCCTCAGACAGGCCACTAACTAGGCACCGTCACAGTGCCTCAGCAAAAATGGTACAACTGAGAATTCGACCACTCTTCCTTGCAAAGGGCCAAGTCAGAATCACGTTTGCTGGGATTCAAGAGGGCATTCTGAACATTTTTATTCAGCATCTGTTTATAGCTAGCCAGCATCCCCCAACAAATGTCAACAGATCTGAACCAGAGGCAGTTACCACCAAAGACAGGAATTTCCCCATTTATTTATTTAGTTAGTTTTTGTTGACCAGGTAAGTGCACTAGACAAACTCTGCCTATTTTCAGGCATGACCCGGGGAAGGGGGATACAGATGAATACCAACTGACCTTGAACCAGATTAAGCTGTTGGTGGTATTTTTAGTGAATGAGGGAAATTTGGCCCGGACACCGGGGAAATTCCCCTACTCTTTTTGATAAGTGCCATGGGAGCGTTAATGTCCACCTGAACAACCACCAGAACAGGTAGATGGGATCTCTATTTAATATCTCATCCGAAATACAGCACCTCAGAAGTGCAGCACCCCTCTCATGCTGCACTACAGTGTCAGTACTGGGATATTAACCCAAGTGCCAGATGTGGGAACTGAACCCACAGCCCTCTGATCTCCCGGCCTCAGAGGCAAGTGTGCTACCTACTGAGCCACTGACACTGTTATGCAGTTTACATGTAATTTACAGAGATCCAGTTACAGAGAAAAATATAGAGTCTATAATACTCAGGTGGTAACAGATGCAGTAATTCCACCACAGCAAATTTCTCCTTCTCTTGCCCACTGTAGGTGTGTGGAGGAAAAATTTAAAAAAGTGCATTCACAGGTCACAGTATAATTCTGATAGCAATCTCTAGGGCCTGAAGCTGCAGCTAGATACATCCATTATCCAGCCGGCCCGGGTCATGCTGTGCCTCTCCCCTTTGGATACCAAAATAATAAATCATATATTCATGGTGGATCATAGCCTTCTTCAAAAATGGGAAGAACACTGTAAGCCAATTACTTTTTCCTCCAGAATATTTCATTGGGGGCGGGTAAAAGGACACACGGTCATTGGAAATAAGAAATCTTCAGCAGTGTTGGCAGTCCATGCAACCGTGTTTCTGGTCTGAGTGTAAGGCTTCATTTTCAAGTCGTCTGATTTGTTTCATTACACGAGTGTCCTTTTCCCTGCCCGATGTAGGGGAATAAGCCTGAACAGAAAGTTTCTCATCAACACACTGTGAATGTGGAGAGCACAAAATACCAGCCTATTCTGTTTCCTAGTAGAGCCGTGGGTGGTAGAAGGTGTCAGGGCCAAGACACTTTCCAGTACTGTACCCACAGCAAAGCAGTGTGGTCTCGTGTTCACCACACTGAAAGGCTGCTGCAGATTAGATGCTTCGAACTTGGACTGCAGACATCACTACTCAACTGCTAGTTTTGTTTTTTTTTCAACTTTAAATGTTTTATTGAAAAAATGTCAAACATTACATACTGACATACAAGAAACAAGAAACTGATACACACAGAACGATATACGTATTATGAGGAAGGATACACAGTAATAGCAGAGATGGTACTGTAGTGCAGTAGCATAATAATTTATGAAAGGGGCATATGGCGGTCACAGTAAATCGGTGATTTTACTGGGATTCAAAACTGACATCCCATTAAAAAGTACTGGACATCATTAGAAAAACTTGAAAACAAAATGTGAAATTTAAACATAATTCAGTTTGTATTTCATATTTTCTATAGTTCTTTCCCTTTTTCCTTATTACTGGGGACAGTTGTATGAAAGAGGATTGCTGTCTTAGACTATCTTCCTTCAGCTAGCTTACATCTGACATCATAATTCCCCGTTTATGGCATCACAATTACCTCCACAGCAACAGACTGTGATGTCATTAACAGAACTGTAAGGCCAGGGGTAGGCAAGCAGCCAGAACAGACAGGGCAGCAATCCTGTTTACACGTAAATGTGATGTCCTTAGTAATAAAGAAGCAAGGGTACAAATTACAGAAAAATATTAAATATGAACTGAACTGTGTCTCATTAAATATTGCATTTTTTCCAAAGTCGTCACAACAGTGTCTGGGGCTCATTAAAGGGAAAATCCCCTCAGCCTTTTATTCTGTTTACCTGTGTAGTTTGCAGGCATGAACAACAGTTGCAGCTACTGCACCCTGCTAATTTCATCAGGATTTAAATATAAATGAGGGTACTTAAGTCTGGTGTGAAAACCTGCTTGACTACACTGCAAAGGTCATGACCCAAGTCATGATGACTCATGTAAGGCATCCTGGAATTTTATGTTGTAGTGCAAAAGCCTGTACTGAATTAGTCAGTGCTGTTGCTGTCCTTCGCAGTCCCCATGTTCTTTTCTTACCCGGGCCATAAAACTTTTCAAGGTATAGTTAGTGCCCTCCTGTTTTCTGTAGTTTAAAGTGTGCCCAGCTTAGAAAATAAAACATGCTTTTAAAGAGACAGGGACTTCACAAGACATATAACAGAACTGAATGAGAATGTAACTTCTGCTGGCTTGTGCAGGTACAGGTCAACTCCCATGATGCCTTGCATGAGTGGGGTCATGACTTTTGGAATGGAGACAAACAGGTTTTCATACCAGGACAAAACGGAGTGAAGCAACTTCATTTATATTTATAAAATGGGGAGATAAAATCTTGCATTTTCATTGGTTGCTACCTGTGCATCAAATCCATTTGATGCACAGGTAAAAACAAGTACTGAAAAAAAAACAAAAAAAAAACTTGCAGTGCAAAACAAAACAAAAAAATCAGTGTGCCAATCGAACATTCACGTTGTAAAATGCTGCCATGTTTTTGAAGAGTTCATGACAAAATCGCAATTTAAAAATCACAAAACACAGAAGCTGTCCAATAACCGCCCTGGCCAACTTTTAATCCCCCCCCCACCCCAAACAGAGTATAAACCCTACAGAAATATTACCAGTCTCTTATTATCGGCTAATTCAGTTATCTCTGTTCCCACTCTTTATATCATGTTGCCGCTCCCATAGTTAAAACCTTCGACTCTTAACTGCTCCCATTCTCTCAGGTGACATAACTAGCCGCCTTGTCTCTCCTGAAACGTGCTGCTGAGACAACTGTGCTGCTCCAGCAGCATTCCTGCTTTCACCATCTCTGCTTGCAACTGCACTCCCACCCTTGTTGCTGGTATGTCCCATCTTTCTGTGCCATGCCTGCCGGACACCCTTCACTCCCATGCTTGTCCGCTTAGCTTCACTGACCAGGGGGCAACAACACAGAACAGCCCACCCCCCAAATTTTCACTTAGCTGTGGGTGGCATATGGCAGTCAGTCACCGATTTTCTGTTTGCAGCACCACTGCTGTGAGTGTGTGCGCGCGCGCATGCATATATGTGTGATCTCCGCTGCACTCTACTGCTTTCCTCACACCCAGCTGGTCACTCGCCCTCTCCTAGTTAGATAAATAAGCGTTTAAATTTACCAGTGCCCCAGCTGCAGTTATCAGATTTCCTCCTGCCCACTCGCTGGCTCGTTCACTCAACAATGTAAGAAAAAGAAAGAAAGTGAATTACTAGTGCAACACACAAGCAGTACAAGAAATCTTTATGTTGAATCCTGTGCAGCACATTTTTCAGTATTTTATCAGGAACTATAATAAGCACTTTGTGTACGTGCAGGTTAGCCACGACAACCACACCCTTCAACATACTGCTATGGAGGCTCCAGCAGGACAAAAATTGTGAGTTGAAAAATGGCATCACACTAATGCAGGCGGAGGAACCATTTTATGATAAAATTAATAACAATTTTGACTGTTTTAAATATTAGCATAACATAATAAAAGCCAGCAGAATAGGCCTAATGGTCTGTCATGTCTGCTAGGTAGCCAGCCACCTAGTGAGTGCTCACTATTCCACCCCCCAGCCCCCAAGAGGGTCTTCATTGGATTTAGAATCCCCTTGTACATGTCCCACCCCTTCTTGAAGCCCTCCACTGTGCCCTCCTCCACCAGCCTCTTGGGTAGTGCATTCCACGGCTCCACCACCCTCTCAGTAAAAAAATGCCTCCTATGTCCCCCCTATAATTCCTTCCCTCAAGTTTCCACTCATGCCCCCTCGTTGTTCCCTTTTTTAGCCTAAACAGCTCCTTGTTTCCGCTGTTATTCCCTTTACATACTTGAAGACTCCTATCATGTCTCCACTGTCTCTCCTCTCCTCCAGTGTGTACATCCCAAGCTCCTTTAATCTCTCCTCATAGGTCCTCCCCTCCATTCCATGAATCATCCTGGTCGCTCTCCTCTGAACTCTCTCCAACAGTGCCACATTCCTATTCAGATGAGGTCTCCAGAACTGAACACAGTACTCAAGTTGCGGCCTGACCAAGGCATTGTACAGAGGGAGGATCACCTCCCTCTTCCTGGACGTAATTCCCCAGGCTATGTTGCCCAGTATCCTGTTTGCTTTGGCTGCAGTTCTTCTACTATTTTCAGAGTTATTCATTTTGATGTCTACCACCACCTCTAAATCCGCTCACCCATTGTGGCTTGCAGTGCGACCCCAGGGTGTAAACATGGTCGATTTCTAACCCCAAATGCAGTACCTTACATTTCCCGGCATTAAATTTCAATCCCCACCTCCTTGACCAGGGTATCCAGATCCCCTTGGACTACCTCTCTTGCCTCTTCCCAGTCCACCAGTGCTCCCAGCTTAGAATCATCTGCAAAGAGACTTGGCCTACTATTAACCCCCCTCCCTATGTTTAATGCCTATGTCTCGCATAGGCATTAAACAGGAGTGGTCCCAACACTGAACCTTGAGGGACCCCACTGATGACCTTCCTAGAGGAGGAGACCATCCCACAGACCACTACCTTCTGAATTCTCCCCCAAAGCCAATTTTCAACCCACTTCAGCTCCTGTCCTCCCATTCCCATCTCTCCCAGCTTTGCTATCAGCCTTTTATGGGGTACTGAATTAATTAGAGAGCCTCATTTTATAATTGCAACAAGATATTCCGGGGTATGCACTGATTGAACAGATATTACCACACTTCCATGGGCTGAAGGCACTCATCCTGTGGCCTCATGCCTCACTACACCCCTGGGCATGCGGTAATATCTGTTCAACACACAACCTGTTGTGTCTTATTGCTTACTTAAATTAGGATGAAATCAGAGGGATGCAAGAGAGGGAATCATTGTGCCTACATACTACATAAGTATACAGAAAATAGGTTGAGGGGACTCTCCCTTTAATAGGCTACTTACAACTCTGACACTGCTCAAAGCTGTCTGCAGTAAGGATTCACCCCCTCCCCCAATGTCATCAGCTAGACTACCATGTAAATGAATGTATACACAGCAGTGAGGGAGTAATTTGGGAAGCACAGGTAATTCTCTGGTAGGCTTTACTCTGTTTGAAGACCAACTGACAAACAAAAAAAATGTTACAGCATGAAAGCAGAACAAAAGTCTCCCCCAAAATTTAATTTCAGTAAAACATTTCATTCTGGAGAAGTATGTTAACGGTGCACATTTCCCAGTAATATGTAGGTATAAAATCCATTTTACTTTCAATTCAGAAGCTAAATTTTTTTTTTTTTTTTAAACATCCTATTTTAGCCGGAGCGTATCTGCAGTATTCTAACCCAACTGCTATTGCGAATTCTCATTACTTTGTATTTCTTTGCAGTAGGAAAAAAACAAACCAGTCAATGCATTTCAAAACTACAAAGTAAATTAGCATGGATTTCATAAAATGGTCTTAAAAAACCGTCACCCAAACACACCAAAATCTAATGAGCTCCTCTCTTCAATGCAATAATATTTACGCATGTAGAGACTTTTCGGCAATTTTAACACCCATTTAAGTATACTACTGCCCATCAGCAGGAACACATACTGGCTTTCATAACCACATTATCTTCATAGCAGGCTTGGGATTGTGTGTGTGTGTGTGTGTGTGTGTGTGTGTGTGTGTGTGTGTATAGACATTTTATTTATCTGAAAACTGGGTGATAAGAGAGGCACACTGAGCCAAAGCTTGTTTCCAGGTGTAACCCCGTGGGCAGAGTTTACAGAGCTGAGTAGCTAATACAATCAACACAGGTACACAGCGGGCCCTTAAAGCAGTGGGTCTCCGGCTCCAAACCCCTTACCCTGCGAAAACAGTCATCCACTTTATAGAAGGGGCCCAGACCTTTGATTTGGCGGCTGAAGCCATAGCGGAGTTGAAAAATAGGGACATCGAGGTGACACAGGCCCAGACAGGTCAGAGGCAGACTATAGCCTCTAGATTATAACGGGTGTGGAACTCTGAACACAGATACCTACGCAGACAGCAGGGGAAAGAAGCTATCCGAAAGATTGCCAAAGTAATTAAGAGCCAATCCCAGACTTCTCCCCTGGACACTTCTCGTGCGAGTGCGAGAGATGCTGGGCTGCCCTGTTGAAGGCCTTGTGGTGGTGTTTTTTTCTTGAAGGGACATGATGTTCTGACGAAGGCTTCCCTGATAAACCCTGCAGGAAGGATTGAGACCGAAGGAATTATATTGCTTGCCCGTGAAGATGATGCATTTTGAACATGGGACAGATGTTACATGCCATCTAATTCATATAAGTCCCAGTCTCATTAAACGCTCATCACTCTTTTTCTATTAATATCTTGTTTTGCTATCGCATATAACAAACCTTACCCTGGCACTAACCCTTCTGCTGCCGCCCCAGCTTAAGTTTTCCCATATTCTATCCTTGGGCCCTGACTTGACCAGCAGAACATTACAGGCCTTTTAGTCACGGAGACCATGAGGTCAGAGGGCCCAAATGCTTTAATACCCAGGACTGGGACCGCGGAATCTATTAGCTGTATATTAATAACTAACCCATTTAGAGATGTTGGTTGGGGTGGGGTGGGGGGATAGGTTTTGCATGAGTGCTATAGCCTCGCCATATGGGGGTCGGCGAGATCGGGGGAGGTGGGCTAGGGGGTGACAGACTAACACCCCTGGACATGTGGCTCCTGAGCTGGGCGCTTGCCTCCCACACCCTAGGGAACAGGAGGGGAGTGCTGAGCACATTACAGCCCACTTAATGGCAGCTGAATGACAGGGATGACCTCCCAGATCAACCATATAATTAAGAGATCCCCGCCACCAAATATAGAGATAAATTAAGAGGGAGGTACAAGGAGACGAGTGACGTTCCCAAACTCTTCCTTTTTTACCACCCTTCTCCACTTTCTCTATCCCTCCTTTTTGTTTTCTTTCTCCTCATTCATCTCCCTCTAGGCACCGCAAAGTGCCCAAGGCCCTTACGGCCAATAGGGGCATAGGTGTGTGTCTTGGATACACACCAAGGTCATAATGCATGACCGCACAGATGGAAGTTTTACAATCCGGTGGTTGGCCAGGTTAGTTATGTTGGCCCAAATGTTTCTCTGGACCCTCCGGAAATGGGGGATTAGTACCCCCATGAGCTTCTGGACCTTTCACCAAGTTAAGGTTCCACTTGTTATGGTTAGCTGGCCAGTTATGTAAAGGCCTTGCTAGTAAATATATTTTTATTTAGGAATACTACGGGGTTCTCCCCGACCCTGCTATTGGGCAGTCACAGATTACTACAATTGGTTACAGGAATTCTGATAAATGACATAATATACAGCGGTTTAACACAATGCACATCATTGAAATATGAGAATGGCTAAGCAGAACTTGAGACTGTGTTCTCTAAATGTGAATGGACTGTGAAGCCCTATAAAAAAGTCTAGGATCATTACCCTCCTCAGAAAGACCAAGACGGAGGTGGTATATATGCAAGAAACGCATATGACTCAAGCTGAACACAGAAGTTAAAGGGGAGAGGCTTCACCGAGGTATTTTCCTCAGCAGCGGGGAGCGGGAGTAGGAAACGAGGGGTAGCCATACTGATTTCAGGTCATACACCATTTCAATTAGTGAAGGAATGGGTCGACCCAGATAGCAGGCTTGTAACTGCCCGAGGATGGTTGCAGGAGCAGGAAGTGACACTAGCGAACATATATCTCCCACCTGGGGCAAATATCCAAATGATTCAATTCCTGCTGGACAAGGTGGTCGCCATGTCTAAAGGCACACTATTGCTAGCAGATGATTTTAATACTGCCCCTAACCCTTCTATGGATACCACTAAGACATCTAGAGGTGGACAACCAGCTCCTCATAATTTTTTTTTTTTTATAAACGGTTTGTTCAAGAAATGGGATGGACAGATGAATGGCGATTTCTACACCCCAAGGTCCGAGGGTACTCATTATTCTGCAGTTCATGGTACCTACACCTGAATAGACCACTGCTATACTCAAAAAGAAAACCTGGGACAGCTGGTGGATGCCAAGATGGGAGTGATTACGCATGTAGACCATGCTCCTGTAATCACCTCTTAGCAACTGGGATCGGTTAGGCGTTGTACCAGATGGAGGTTTAACCCAGCTTACCTAAAAAGTGAACCGTTCAGAGAGTTCCTTAAAGAAAAAATAGAGGAAATTATTAGAGATAACTCAGACCCAGACATCTCCGCATCTATTAGATGGGACACACTAAAGGCGGTACTCAGGGGTCACTTAATAAAACATACCACTATGCTTGCAAAAGCCCGACAGGAGAGAAGAGCAACTCGAACAAACACTACAATTCCTACAAGCGGCACACCAGCAAGGACATAGCTCAGTATTGCCCCAAATTAAACAAATTAAAAAAGATTTAGATGCTATGTGTGCGCAACAAGCTGAAATGAAGCTGGCATTTTTAAAGCAAAAATATGGGGAGATTGGCCCCACAGCCTCTCGTCTTCTCGCATATAGACTATGCAAGCAATGTAAGCTATCAACAATTGCAATCATAAGAGACCCAGACACAGGTGCACATTTGACTAACCTTAAAGATATAACCCGGGCCTTTACATATTACTACAAAGACCTTTACACTCCAGAACAGCGGGCAGACACTAATCACATTAATACCTCCTTGGCCACACTCGACCAGCAGGCATTACTGTTAGCCCCTATTACACAACTGGAGCTAGCGGCAGCTATAACCAGATCAAAAATGCAGAAGGCACCCAGGCCTGATGGGTATGAGGCTGAATTTTACAAAAGCATGGCCCAGCCTCTAAGCAGTTTATTGCTAAATGCCATAAATGAGGTTGCCCAGGGTGACCTCCCCACCAAGCTGGTCATACGCGATGATCTCCCTCATCCCTAAACCAGAAAAGGACCCGCATCAATGCGGCTCATATAGGCCCATATCGGTCCTCAATACGGACAACAAGCATTTCACATCCATCTTAGCCCGAAGACTAGATGCAGTCCTCCCAACCCTGATTAACCTGGATCAAACGGGCTTTGTCAGTGCCAGATCTACTACAGATAACACACTCAGGGCTTTACATATAGTTCATGAGATGCAGATCCACGGAAACCCAAGTGTCCTTCTCAGCTTAGATGTTGAGAAGGCATTTGATCGAGTATCTTGGACTTTCCTCTTTGCTACCATGACCAAGATGCCTCCCCCCCTTATAGCAATGATTCGGACTATATACTCCTCCCCACAGGCATATGTAAAGGTCTCTGGCCACCACTCAGACGATTTGCCCTTGTACACAGGGACAAGACAGGGCTGTCCCTTGTCACCTGGTCTATTTGCTATCTTTACTGAGCCACTGGCGCAGGCCATCCGACAGGCCGGAAGGGTTACGGGAATACAAATAGAGGGAACTGAGCACCACATCGCATTATATGCAGACGATGTCCTTTTCCTCTCTAACCCAGAGGAGTCTATTATAACACTCTTTCAAATTTTGGGAGACTATGGAGACTGTTCAGGATACAGGCTTAACACTAATAAAACAGTTGCCCTTGTTTTTCATTCTGACCCCCCTGGGAGACTCTGGGACAAATACCCTTTTAGATGGAACCTGGACAGGTTAAGGTACTTAGGCATTCACCTGTCAAGGGGCCAAGAGGATGCATTGCGCTATAACTACGATTCCTTCTTCCTACAAATGAGACAGGACTTGGAGAGATGGAGCTTACTTCCTTTGAACCTACTACAAAGGGTGGAGGTGATAAGGATGGTGATCTTACCAACAGCCTTATACCTTTTTCAAAATATACCCCTCCTCCTCGCGGCAAAGCTCTTCCGAACATGGAACAGAACAATTTCCAGGTTCATATGGGCAGGTCAACGCCCCAGAATCAAACTCAATACTCTTACCCTGCCTAGGTCGCAGGGAGGACTAGCATTACCCAACTTTAAACAGTATTACTGGGCTACCCACATAATGCTCATACTTCGTAGATACTCTACCAATTTATCCCCCCACTGGAGTGCAACTGAAGAAGACTTGTTGCCCAGGTCGGAGTGGGAGAGAGAAATTTTCCGCCAGGGACCTCCCCCCATCCCTCGGTGGGGTCCCTCCAACCCCTGGATCACCCATCAAATCTAAGCATGGTGCACCATACATAAATCATTAAAGATTACACCATTTTTGATAATACTCAGCTCAATAAGACAACTGGAGGATTTCCCCCCGGGAAGGACAGATCATACTTTCAGTAGACGGAGACACTTACACCTCACGCATATCACACAGTTCCTAACGGGCTCCAGGTTTAAAACTTTTGAGATTCGGCAGGAATTTAATTTACGGCAATCGGATTTGTTTACGTATTTACAACGTCGTCACTATTATGAGTCCCTTCCTCCAGAAGTATGCAACTTGGAAGGGCACCCCCACCTATTAAAACTAATACTACAAGTACTCCGATCCACCAATCTGCCACACGCTATCTCGACCCTCTACAAATCTCTGACTGAAACTTCTGGAGAGAATACCTATGGGATATTAGAAAGGTGGAACACAGAGCTAGAAATACACCTTACCCAAGAAATGTGGGGAACAATTTGTCCCTCAACTGCTAAACTTATTAGTTCACAGGTATGGCACTTGTTTTCCTGGCAGCTCCTTACAAGATTTTTCCGTACCCCGGCTATAACCTCCTACTTTGGTAATACTACAACAGCCGCATGCTGGCGACTATGTGGTGAAACCAACGCACACCACATGCATGTGCTGTGGTCATGCCCTAAGTTGCAACCCTTCCTGGGGGGCATCCGAAAGGAGTTGGAGGAGATTTGGGGACATGAGATACCACGGACTGGAGAGTTATTCCTATTACATGTTTTGCCACAGGGACTAAGAGGTGCATATAATGCCCCCCACTTAGGAATCATGCTAATGGCTTCAAAAAAAGCCATTACCAAACGCTGGCTCACCACAGTGACTCCTACAGTGGAAAACTGGAGAACTATAGTTACTGGAATTTATAAGGCAGAGAAAATTACATATTCCCTGAATGACAAGCAACACTTTGCACTACAAAATGGAGTAGGTGGATACGTTATATTATGCTCAGAGATCAGGATTTTTTTCCCTGAAAGAGAGCGGGGCATCTCAACCCCCTGGATGCCCCCGTAGGTAAACCCATAAGCCTGCACGGAAGTAGATGATATAGGGGGAGCTTCATATTGAGAAAGGCATAGTTGTACATGGGGGGGGGGGGAGAGGAGTTCAGTAGAACAATTAAAGATAGAAAGGGAAGGGAGGCAATACTGTAAGATTCCCACACAAGATGAACTCCGAGATTAATGTGGTGGTGGAGAGAGGCCTAGGGCTCTAGATTAAAAGATTAACAGACTAAAATATGGATCACATTGGAGGAAAGCAATAAGATACTGATGTTTGAAGCTGTGTTGATAATGTCATTACTCATAGACTAGTAGATGAGCTGATATCCTGTTAAACAGATATTAACTTTTTTATTTTACATGGAAAAAAAAAATGAATGTATCATGTGACTGTAAAATTGAAAATGTTTCAATAAAAACATATTTACAAAAAAAAGGTTAACAATGGTGATAAATACAGACAGTGAATACAGTGACACTGACTCTGCAACAGCAATATGCAGTAGGTTGAATACAGAGTAAATAAAACGCACAACTGACTGCGTATTCAAAAGGCAACTTGGTACAAAGCAACAGTAGCAGAAAAGATTTTCAGTCAGCAGTGTCCCAGAATTGCACAGGATGTAATTTTGTAACGGAATGTCAGGGTACTAAATAATGTAAAGTTCAGAGACATGACGTGGTAAAAGGACTAGACCAGGAAAAGGTAAAGGCAAGGTCAGGAAGGGGCGATAGTGAGATCAGAGAAGCAGTTTGAGAAAGGTAAGAGGAGAGACAGATGAGGAGAAGGGAGGCAGGGCAGGCATACAGAAAAGGCAGTTCATCCATAGATGTATTCTGACCTTCAAAGATGTGTTGCGGCAGGGAATGCTAAAGGAGTAGAGTGTGTGAGTGTGTGTGGGGGGGTTAACATTTCTGATTTTATTTTTGGCTGGGAAAGGCACAGTGAGCCTAAGTTTATTTCCAGGTGTATCCCAAAACCACCAGGAGGTTACTTTTTTTTTTTTTTATTCTTTATTAACTGGGTAAAGCCCACTAGGCATAACTGTCTTTTCACAGGAGACCAGGGAGCTTAAGGCTGGTTAAGTGACTTGCTCAGAGTCGCACACTATGCAAGTGGGGGTTGGGGGAATCAAATCCAGGTCCGCTGAACCAAGCCGATTCACAGCTCGTTACTCTAATCTCTAGGCTATACTGTCAGCTAAGGCCCTGTCCACACTATGCCTCTGTAACGTTACAGAGGGCCCAAACCGCTACTGCAATGGTTTGCGTTTGCACCTGTAACGTTACAGAAGCCATTTTCATAACCGTTGTTGAAACCACATGAGGTGGCTTCAACAACGGTTATCAAACTGGTTACACCTTGGTAACATTACTGGCCGTAGTGTGGACGCATGGCACCGGTCCCCTAGTGCAGCGCAAGCTGCACTGTGGGATCGGGAGTCACCGTAACGGTCACCCGGATCCCGCAGTGTGGACCGCCGGTACCGGTCCCGTAACGGACACCGCCGCAGTGTGGACACACTGTACCGCTCCCCAGCTGTAACGGTTTGCATCCGTTACCAGGCCTGAACGGTGCAGAGTGGATGAGGCCTTAGTGACTTGTTCCTACTAGTATGCGAGTGTGGGATTCAAACCCAGGTCTGCTGCGTCTCCAGATTCACAGCTCAGTGCTCTAACCTCCCTAGGCTATGCTGCTACCCTAAACATAACTGTTCCTCCAGCCACATAACCAAATCAGGCAAAAACTATTCATTATCTGGTATGAAACAGCATGCTATACATAACAGCCTGCCAACCGCTTTTAACGGTCCATTGCCTCCCCAGGTGGCTGAAATGTATTACTCCGGTGCTCCCAAATAATGGCCATTTTATGATACAGGCCACTGTAATGTCGGAAGGTGCAGTCTGACCAACCAAATATTCACATCAGTTCCCCATCCTGGAATGAGCTCATTCAACAGTTCACTGTGGCAAACTGCAGCCAGGATTCTACGACTTGCTCATAAACACAATATGTCCAACACAAGTACTGCACAAAGTAATGAGAGATTTGAACCATAATAGCATCTCTCTGTACAGAAGAGTTTCTTTGTGGTATTTTTCTCAAGCAATGGATTTCTGCTTCTTCTTGGATTTTTGCAGCCATCTATTTTCATAAGCAGTTCCCTAGCACACTCAAATGGTTTTGTCCTACATTCACCATGCCTTCAGTGCAGTTTTTTTAGCACCTCAAAGACTGGTATAATGTCCTCCCTTAGAGAGCCTTGACAACTGCTAAGGATTTACTTATTTATATATTTACAGTGGGATACGATTATATATCTATCTATAGCACTAGCTTACTTCCAGCAGTGATCATACCAAAGTGGGAGTTACATTTTCAGAACCCAGTAGACTTTTTTTTTTTGGGGGGGGTGGGGGATGAAGACAATACTTTCATGTCATTTGCAATCAGAGCATGGATAGAGTAAAAAGTTGCAAACACTGAGAAACGGCTCATTCATGCAGCATGCTCTGCACCATCATGAGCGGTATAGAGCTGTTAAAAACCCTGCCGCCTTATTCATGTGAACGTAATCCACACCACAGTGTCTGCAAGCATTGTGTTTCACCGCGATCCCCCTTTTCTTGAGATCATGCAATGGTGTAGGCGTTTTGCACGGCCGTATAAACAGCTAGCACCACTCACAATGGGGCCAGGTTATTTCCTATACTGCACTTTAGATTCCCCACCTTATCAGAAGACCACAAACAATGCAGGAAGCTATCCTGCAACACCTAAAAGCCCTGTTGTACGAATGCTCATCGGGAGCATTTCACAAACTGCAGCAGAACCAAAGGGGACCGGAGCGATGAAGTTACATGCCGTGTGAACAAGGTATAACAGGAACTCTATATGCCAACACCTTCTTCAACACAGAGGTGGGTTCAAATCTCAACATGAACAGCCACCTTGAGATCACAGCAAGTGGCATTACATTTGAGTTACTAAGCCTGCCTTGCACAAAGACTTGCTTTCCAACACTGTCTTGCACTGGGCTTTTGGGGGTTGGAGAAATGCAGAGAAAACAAAATTGTGAAAAGGATGCAAAGCCTGACCCAGAGTTGAATATTAAGGTGCCCAACTCAGCTGACCCAGCACTCCAGCCAACTTTCTACCCTTTCCATAACACTGGGATTTCACAGCCCACATGGATTCTGACTGTCATCTAAGTAACATCATGCAGGAAACAGGGGGTCACTCATTACAGAGCAGGGTTAATGCAACAAGTATTTGTCAATGCCAAATGTTTGTTTGCTGGTATTGGCATTGGAACAGCATGAATTAGAGAAATGCATAATAGGAATGAATGGCAGTGAAGTACTGAACTAATGCCAACCCCCACCCCCACACTGCAGAGACTAGACAGGCGTTGGGGTGTGCTTTTGGGTCGTCAGACATAACGCTCATGCTATTTCACCTCACCTCACCTCACCCTGCAGACACAGACAGGTGTCGCAGTATGCCTTAGGGTCTTCGGCCCTTACGCTCACCCCATTCCATAAGGAAATAAGCAGAGATGGGTGCAGTATAGGAGAATGGGGGTGAACGTTAGGCCCGAAGACCCCAAGACACACCTCGATGCCTGTCAGTGGCTGCAGGGTGGAGGAGGGATGGGGTGTGGGCATTACGGCAGATGACCACAAGCCACACCCCCGATGCCTGTCAGTCTGTACAGGTAGGGCGTTACTGTAGGAAACACCAATGCCCTGGACATTTGTTGGTATTTTCGCTCCAAATTTTCAGCATGGGCTCTTTGGGACCCCACTTCGTGAGCAGAGACTATCATTTTGTTACTCAATCCTTTTATTTATTTATTTATTTCATGTGCAGATTAACACCTTTGAGCCAAAGGCTCTTTTACAAAGGTTCCATGTCAGGTATAACAAACAGACAAACAATTTCCAAGGTTACATTTCATAAGAGGAAGAGACAAGAATACAGTGGTAGATTGATGGACATTTCTGCAGCTAATATCTGATGACAGAATACTGGCAGGCTGTACATGTAGGCAAATTGTCTTTGCATTTCTTAAATTATCCAGTTACAAGTAATGCATTTGGTAAGAGGTTGAACATATATTGTTAAGTCTTAAAAGAAGGCCTCATGTAGTCAGGCCTGCAGTTAGAGAGAGAGCAGCCTGAAGGGGCTTTGTCATATTTCAGAAAATGGGTGAGGGGCGGACCAGGAGAGAGGGGCAATCCTGAAAGATGATTTCACACAGCAAATGTGCCATTCGGCGCAACAGGTGCGAAAAGACAGTTTGGGCAGGATGTGAAAAATTGCATCTATACTGTTCATGAGGAAGTATGAAAAATGGCAACATTGAAAATCTGGAGTGAAAATACGAAAAAGTGAAGTTGCACGCATGTGTAGAAACTGCATAATGCACGCTTGTAACGCAGTCATTTTTTTGAATTCTGTCACCAAATTTTCAGCATGGTCTTTTTGGGACTTCCTCTCATGAACAGTGACACTGTGGTTTCATTAATCTGTCCCAAAAGTTAATTTTGCACAGCGACTGTGTCATTCTGCACTAGAGGTGCGGAAACAAGTTTCAGGCAGGATGCACAAAATGACAGCTGTACTGTTCATAAGGAGGTGTGAAAAAAATGCAATGTTGGAAATTTGGAGTGAAAATATTAAAAACTGGCGAATTTATGAGCATGTACCCGAACTGCATAACGCAGTAATTTTTGGAGTTTTATCGCCACACTTGCAACAGGGGCTTTTTGGGACTCCACCTCATGAACAGTGGCACTGTTTCGCTAATCAGTCCCGAAAGGTGATTCCACGGAGCGACCGCAAAATCACCTTTTGAGACAGAGAAATGAAATGACAGTGCCAGTGTTCAAGAGGTGGAGTCCCAAGGACCCCATGTTGAAAATTTGGGACCAAAACTCCAAAAATTGGCTGAGATATCAACCTAAATTATAACTCCCCTATTCACTGCCATTATAGGGCTTACCGTCATTTCTTCAGTTCCCGGTTAGTCTTTGAAGAGTGTAGACGTGTTCCCGGTCCACAGAAGATTGCTGCTCGTGATCTCCAGAGGTAAGTATTGGGTAGGGGGGAGGTGGGGTGTGCAGATTGGGGAAGGGGGGACTGGGGTGATGACGAGGGACCGTTTCCGTTTTTTACAGGTAAACAGACAAACAAACAAAAAAATCTCAGGGGATGGTTTTCTTTATTTTACAGGGGAAAACACTGATTTAGGCACAGTGGGGTGGGCTCCCAGTGTGCCACAATGTTGCTGGGGGAGGGGGACATGCTGACATGGGGACTGGGCACCCCGATGTCGACAACAGGAACAAACTTAATTTAGGCACACAGGGGATGGGCTCCCATGTGCCACAATAGTGGGGGTGGCATGCAGACATGGGGATTGGGCACCCCAATGTTGGCAAACAAAATATATGGGTTTTGGGGGGGGGGGGCATATCTGACACCAGGAGTGGGCATCCCAGTGTTGGATAAACAAACAATGATTTTGGCACACTGGGGTGGGCTCCCAGTGTGCCACATTATTGGGGTGGAGGGAGGGGATATATGCCAACATGGGGGATTGGGCACCCAATGTCGAACACTGAGCAAACAAGTTGCTCGTATCTCCAGCCATGCATATTACTGTGCACTATAATGTGCATGACTGGAATCTTCACTGCTGTGTGCCTGGTTGGGGGGGGGGGGGCGGATGGGAGAAGTTGCTGGTGAAATCAGGGATGACAAAACTGTCCCCGATTGGAGCAGCAGATTTCTTTCAAGTCCAGCGCTTGCTCTGAAAGTGCCGTCATCAGCCGCTTCCCTGCTGATTGGTGGATGAGGGACGTACCGTGGAAACCATTCGCCAACTTGGTCACGCACTGCCACACCTCTGTAATGCTCTATTCTCCTCAAAATGTTTCTGGTGCACTGTGCACGCAAGCAAACATAAAAAGGACTGTTGGGATGTGTTTGTGTGTCTGTGTCTGCGGATGTGCAGGATGAAATACAGGGGTAGTGTGTTTTTGTAAGAAACAGCATGTGTGATGAGGGGGTGAGATGTGTGAGGGAGGGAAAGACGAAGTGTGCAAAAGGGGTAGAGAGAGAGAGAGAGTGTGTGTGTGTGTGTGTGTGTGTAAGATCATGGCCAATTCTGGAAAGAGTTGCCATGTTGTTGCGGGCTTGTGGCAGGGTATTTGACACAACTTGCTAGTTGCACCAAAAATAGCAATGAGTGTGAGTCCGAAAGGTGCTCACCGCAAACACTCTACCACAAGTACAGAACGCAGGAGGTTAGACCACCTACTCCCTGGTCTAGCATTGCACCCTGAATTGCGGTACTTGCATCAATCCTTTGGCGCAAGGTGCCGTAAATTAGGTCAACTGTTGCAACTGCGCCAAAACATCCAGAATCAGGCTTGGTTACATCAGAAGGGCTTTGGCGCAACTTTGCAGTGAACGCATGGCTTGCGGCATGCCCTGTGCCGACCTTCTAGAATCAGCCCCCATGCTTGCCGAAGGACGGTGCATGTGTGAGAGAGGCTAAGATGCGTACAGAGTGGAGCAATTTGTGGGAGAAGAAAGAACCAAGTATGCTCAAGGATGGGAAATGTTAAGTATGACGAGAATCAACTGTGGTGACAGGTGGGATCTGTGTGACCAAAGTGCATGTGCTGGGTGTAAGAGAAGGACCATGTGTGCTGAGGGGTGATGTGTGAGAGAGTGGGCAGTGTGTGCACGTGTGTGTGCAGAGGGGTGGTATTTGTAAGTGAGCAAACAATTAAGTGTGCAGAGAGGTAGGATGTGAGTTAGAAAAGGACTAAGTGTGCAGCGAAGGCATGTGTGTGTGCGTATAAGGCAGAAAGAGAGATGGAGAGAAAGAAGGACCCAGTGTGCAGAGTGTGTGTGTGTGTGTGTGTCTGTCTGCATGAGAGATATGGAGATGGACCATGTGTTCTGAGGGGTGTGTGAGAGACAGAGTGAGTGAGAGTGAAAGTGGGCCATGTGTATAAGGAGGGTGATATTTGTGACTAAATGTAGGACCAAGTATGATGAGGGGCGGTATGTATAGGAGAGAGGGCCATGTAAAGGAAAACAAATTACGCTGACGGTAGGGTGCATGTCAGCAAATGTGTATGCGAGAATGACTATGCTGTACTAAGGGGCATGGTGTGTGAGATGGGGAACATGTGTATACCCAGGGGATGGGATACATGTGCATGGGATGCACTGTATGTACAGAGGGATGAAATGAATGAGAGAGAGAGAGAGTGTGTGTGTGTGCGCACGTGCATGTAGGATCAAATGTGCTGAGGGGCTTTATTTATAGGAGAGATGACCATGTGAAGGAAGACCAATTATGCTGAGGGATAGGGTGCATGCGAGCACAGAACTGACTGCGTTGTAACTAAGGGGCAGGATATGCGAGACAGAGGAACTGTGTGTATACCTAGGGGATAGGATAAGTGTCCAAGAGATGGACCGTGTGTACCAAGGGGTGGGAGGAGTGTGTGACAGAGATGAACTGTGTGTGTGTGTGTACCAAGGGCGGGAGTGAGAGAGAGAATGTGTGTGTGTATACATGCAAGAACACGTGTGTGTGCGTAGGGGCGCGACTGCGCTCACCTCTGCTCCCTATACTCCTCCCTCTCCCTTTCTTCATGAACAGGAGCAGCACCATGTCACCACCCTCATCTCCAAACTGCGACTTGATTCCCTCCCCTTCCACCTCTACCTCTCCCCTAATCTACGTCTTCCTATCCACTACGCTCCAGAGACTCCTCTGCTCCTTCTCTCACCCCACCAAATCCAGGTCTGGGCAGGCAGTCTTCACCTACCATCTCCTTTCCCCTCTGAAACACTCTTCCAAGCTCCCTTCTTATTGCTCCTTCATTGTACTGTCTAAAACGTATTCCTTCTCAATCTCTGCTTCCTCCCGTTCCTGTCCTTCTTCCTCCATGTTGTCGGCGTGAGGCTCAGTGTGTGCATTACTTTAGAAATTGTATTCAGCTGTATTTTTGACTACCACATTCATTGTATTTTCATGCACCTTATGTCTGACTTTCTATTTTCTTCTTTTTGAAACTGTACTTAAAACATATTGTTGTACTACCTCCTATACCCCATGTCCCCAGAGTTACACCTGGAAATGAGCCTCGGCTCAGTTAGCCTTTCCCGGTTACCAAAATTTAAAATAAAATAAATAAATAAATATGTAAGAAGGATTGCCTGGATGCGAGAAAGGGAATAATGTCCTCCTTCCCATCTTCTACTGCTGTACTGAATTGAATTATGCTACAGGATAGTTGACCCCCCCCCCCCCAAAAAAAAAAACAGAGAAGTTTCTTTTTTAAACAGCATTATTTTTATGTAAAACTGATTTCTGTGTTCATTTACCAACAGTAGTTTTGGCCTCCATAACACTTTTTTTTTTTTTTTTTAATTCCTTCCACCAACTACCGAGGAAGACTTCTTACGTCTGGAAAAAAAGGCCTCTATAAAAGCCAACTTTAGTAAGGAATTTGCCTTCAGCGCTGCCACCGTCGCCTTCGTCCCAATAAGTAACTTCAGCTCATGTGAAACTCTAAAATGTAAATTTACTTTTTAGCACACCACTCCAACACTGAGCACGGAAAGTAAAACCTCAGCTATTTCCGTCTCATCTAGTTACAGACGTTGCTGTGTGTTCCTTGAAACAGCTCTGTGGCAGGACGAGGAAGGGCAAGGGTGCTACAGTAAACCAGCATGCAATCCTTTAGTGGGGTAATTCAGAGAGGAAAAGGAACAGCTTGGTTTACACCTATGTGCGACTTCCTTTCAGAGCATTCCCACAGAGGAAAATGCCACTTTGGCACTCAAACCACAAATGTGCAGCTCCCACTGACCTCAGAGTAAACATGCTCCAAGAGGAGGAGGAGGAGGAATCTTTTTACAGTGCCAGAGGAAATTTACCATAGGACTTCATCCAAGTATTATCTGAGGATATAGGCTAGCCTTTCTGGAGGGGAAGAGGACAAACGTAAACGGAGCTTTTATGCAGTGGTGCAAAAATTTTGCAGCAAGATCTCCAGAACGCTTACCTTACTAAACTGGAGAACGAAAGAGATAAAGGCCCTTCTTGCTCAAGTTGAATTTTGCAGTAGCCAGGTAGCCTGCAGCTATTAAGTACAGTGTGGGGTAGTAGCCTGACTGTAATAGGAAACTTTTGTCCGAGTAATGCTCTGCACTTCTGTAACTTCCTGCTGACACCGACTTCCAATGTGACAAGGCAATGATTTAAACAAGATTACTTTAGAAATGTGAAACAATTAGATTTCATGTAGCATCTTACCCACTGTAAACATGGCATGCACAGTTATCTAGGTAGTACTAATGTTTTAGTGGGGGGGGGGGGGAATTTTTTCTAAATATAGCAGCAAATGTGTGCCCAAATTAGACTTGATTTTGTTTGGACTTCATACTCAGATGGGCAGGGGATGACTTCACTCATCTCCCAGAGTAGTTAGTTCTTGCTCAAGTGGTACTTTCACGTCCAAATATTAGTTATTTTAGGGGCGAAAAAGTAATCCGACAGTATGTGAACAGAGTTAATCTACAGAAAAAAAGTAGTGTACTCTTGTTTCATACGTTTCCTCCAGGACTGGCCACATCAAGCCAACATTAAATTCACAGTGATACATTTTATACAGAAACAGAACTTGTAGGCAGATAAAGACCACTTGGCCCACCCAGTCTGCCCATTTTCCTCCAACAACAGTACCCCTGTTGACACTAGCTGATCTCTGGCTCCTTTTCACTCCCCTCCATTTTCTTTTCACTAATATACTAAAATGCCAGCAGAATAGGCCTTATGGTCTTTCGTGTCTGCTCGATAGTCAGCACCCATCCTACTGTCCCCCCCCCCCTTGGGTTTCCTCATCCCCTTTCCAGGGTATTTCCCTGGTACTGGACTTCCTCAGCTTCACCCTCCCCCATACCTGTCCCAGACCTTCTTTAACCCCTCCACAGTATGAGCCTCTACCAGTCCCTTGGGCAGCGCATTCCATGGTTCCACTGCCCTCTAACTGAAGTAACACCTCCTCTCCCCCCTCCAGTTTCCACACAACGGTCCTCTTATTTTCCCTTCTTTATTTGGAACGCCCCCATCCGAGCCTCCCTTATTAATCCCCTTTATGTACCTAAAGACCTCTATCATGTCCCTCCATCCCTCCTCTCCTCCAGGATGTACATGCTGACCTATGGGGAGAGGCTTGAGGAGCTCCTTTTCCCCATGCCCCAGATCATCTTGGCTGCCCTCCTCTGGACCCTCTCCAGAAGTGCAATGTCACTTGTTAGGTGAGGCCTCCAGAACTGCACACAGTACTCTACGTTCGGCCTAACCAGGCAGTTATACAGAAGGATGATCGCGTCCTTCCTTCTGGAGGTAATCCCTACCGATGCATCCCAGCATCCTGCTGGCCTCGGCCACTGCCCTCCTACAAGTCTCAGAGTTGTTCATTTTGACATCAACCACCACCCCCAGATCCCGCTCGCCCTTCGAGACTGATAGTGCATCTCCCCCCAGGGTGTACACTTGGCCTGGGTTTCTGGCCCCCAGGCGCATAACCCTGCATTTCCCTGCATGGAACTTCAGTCCCTACTTACTCGACCACCTCTCCAGAGCCTCCAGGGCCACTCTCCCCTGCTACCTATCCACCACCGCTCCCAGCTTTGAGTCATCTGCAAAGAGACTCATTTCAGTCTGGATACCCTTCCTTTATATCAGAGACATAGGCATTAAACAGGAGTGGCCCCAGGACCGATCCCTGGTGGACCCCACTAATTACCTTCCTTGGGGATGAAACTATCCCTCCAACCACCACCCTCCGAGTACGCTCCGAAAGCCAATTTCCTATCCACCTGATCATCTGCCTCCCCACGCCCATTTCCCCCAGCTTAGCCAGCAGGCCACGGTGGGGTACAGAATCATGCCTTGCTGAAGTCCAGAAAGAGGACGTCCACTGGCCTACTCTAGTCTAGGGCACCCATCACCCAATCGCAGAACTCCACAAGGCTTGTCTGACATGATCTCCCAGGATGAAGCCATGCTGTTTATCTTTCAGGTAACCCATTTGCTCCAGCCGCGCCCCAAAAAAGCCTTTCCTTGATAATACCCTCCATCACCCTGCCCACCACCGACATCAGGCTAACGACCTGTAGTTACCCATCTCCTCTCTTGATCCACCCTTGTGGACAGGCACGATATGGGCCACCCTCCAGTCATGGGGGAGCACATCCGCCTCTGGACCAGAAGGACGTGGGTTCTTGTCCTACACCAGAATTGGGCTTGCAACTAAAAAAAAAAAAATCACTGGCATCAGAGTGCAGTATTGGGGGTGCTGTACTGCTGGGGTGTGCCATCCTTCGGATGAGATGTTAAACCGAGATCCCTTTTACCCATCCTCGTGGGTGTCCAGGTGGAAGTAAAAGAACCCAGGGCACTCTTCGCAAAGAGTAGGGGACATTCCCGGTGTCCTGGCCAGCATTCCCCTTCCCATAAACTGGTCCATGCAATTATCCAGGCTGTGTGTGGGTGATGATGTGCGATATGGCCGCCACTACACATTCAGTTACTTCACTACCAGTCTAGCATTGCTTGTAAAGTGCTTTGGGATACACTGTGCATGAAAAGCGCTATATAAATGCTGATTATTCTTCTTCATCCCGTCTTCAGAGAGATGCTGAAAAGCTCCGCCATGGGGGCCGCCAGGATATCCGCAAATTCCCTCAGTACCCTGGGATGCATTTCATCCGGCCCCACAGCTTTCTCCGTCTTTAGGAACCCAAGGGCTTCCCTCACCCTATCAACTGCGATTTCAACCTCCCTGTATCTCCCTTTGCTACCTGTTCTTCCTGCCCCTCACCTGATTATGCTGGCCCATCACCCCCCCAGACTCTGCTGGGCTCCTGGCCTTTAAGGGTCCTGCCTCTTTTGCAGGTTCACAGTCTCTCCTGTTGAGAGGTGCAGCCCCCCCATCCCTCCTGGTAAAACTGAGGCAAAGTACTCATTTAGTACCTCAGCCTGCTCGCCCACCTCCTGTGCCTCATCCCTCCCCTGTCCTAATCCTGCTAATCTGCCCGCTCACTTTCCTTCCCCCCTGCCATATATCTAATGAACCCCTTGTTCCCCCTCCTGATTCCCCTGGCCAGGTTCTGCTCTGTCCTCGCCATAGCCAATCTTACCACCCTGGTAACCCTTCTGGACATCAGTTCATACTCACCTTGATCTCTTTCTCTCGTTGAGCGCTTAAAGCCCCTAAAGGCAGCCTTTTTTCCCCCCTCACTGCCTTCTGAACTTCCCCGGTCCACCAACACGGTTTTCTGACCCTACTGAATTTGCGCCTCACCCTTGCACAGGACTTGGTAGCCTCTGGTACCCACCTCCTAATGATCTCCCACTTACTGTCAGCATCCATGCCTGGCCTTATTTTTATTTATTTATTTCAAAAGAATCAGAAATACCTTTGAGTCCTAGACTCCTTTACAAAGGTTCCACGTCACATGCAATAAGTCAGTTACACAAATACAGTTAGTACAGATACAGATACAAATACAGTGATTATTACAGAGTAAAGTTGTGTTACAACAGGAATGCTAGGCTAACATTCAGGAACTAGTGCAGTTTGAGACAGTTAAAAAGAGACTGGAAACTTAACATCCCTGAGTTAGTGGAGCTAAGAGCAGTATGCAGAGGCAAGCCAGAGGCCACTGTCAGTAGTAGAGGAACAGGGGCACCAGTTCATATGCAGTCGCAGCAACTTGAGGAGCAAAGATGGGTCCTAAGGTGCATTTTGAAGTGACCAATTCTTCGATCAAGACGCAAGGAGGAGGGTAGGTTATTCATCCACAAGGGTGCCCTGTAGCAAAAGGATCTTTGGAATTGAGTTGTGCGACAGGGAGTGATGGAGAAACAAAGGGTATTGGAGCTACGGGTATGCTTAACTTTAGAGTCCAAGGTGATTAAGGAGGTGAGTGATGCAGGGGAGAGGCCAAGGGTGATTTTTTTTTTAGCTAAGACACAAGTGTGGAATTTGATTCTGTTATCAAGGTTAAGCCAAATAGTGTCCTTATATAGCACACAGGTATGGGTGAGTCTGTCACACCCTAATATAAGACGACAGGCCTTGTTTAGCACAAGTTTAAGACTATCAAGGGCTGAGGGGCTTGCCCCTCCAAAAGTCAGAAGGCCATAGTCAAGTAGGGAGAGAACCGAGGAGGAGATAAGTTTAAGGGCCTCCGGGGTAAGGCAATGTTTATAGTGGTGCAAGAGCCCTAGCCTAATGTTTAGGGCCTTGGATAGTTAATGTATATGCTCATGAGAGGTGTCATCCAAATAACCCTTAAGAATCCTTCTCATGCCCCTAAAGTCAATTACCAACGTCTTTGTGCAGTTTTCACCCCACCCCCCCCCAGTCCAGGAAAGGAAAAACCAGACCATGGCATGATCACTCCCCACCAACGGGTCACTCACCTTCAGGCCCCTAATCTGGTCACTGTCCGCCAGGACCACGTCCAGTATCCGGTCCTCCCTAGTTGGCTCCCCCACCTGCTGGGTTAGGAACGTATCCTGAAAGACATCCAGCAATCTCTGCTCCCTGGCACATCACAGTCCCCCAGTCCATCCCAGGCATGTTTAGGTGCCCCGTCACCACTACCCCACCCTTGCCCAATCTACAATGGCCCATAATATTTGCCACCAGGCGCTCTCTTCCAGATCCTCTAGCAGTGCGAGGGGTCTGTATACCACCCCTATTTTACTCTTATCCCCCATTTGCAGGGTGACCCAAATTGCCTCCACGTCCCCCATGCCTCCTCCACCCCTCTAATATCGATGCCATTTTTGACCATCAGTGCTACCCCCTTTCCCTCCCCATCTTTCCTGAACATCGTGTAGCCCTCCAGGTTTAGGTCCTAGTCATGCCCTTGGGTGGCCCAGGTCTCAGTGACAGCTGCCACACCCACTTCCCCTTCAACTAGCATCGCCTGGAGCTCAGGCATCTCATTTCCTAAGCTCCTGGCACTGATCAGGACCACCCTCCACCTCTTTCCCTTCTTCCCAGCTCCAACCCTCGTGCTCCTGTGTGGCCACCTGCCCTTCCCCTCCCATTGGCCTTTTACCATGTCGCTCCATCCCCTTAGGGGAACAGCAACCAGGTCCTTTTAAAATCGGCACTCCTGGAACAGCCCCTCCTTCCATCCCTCCCCCCTTCACAAGTTTAAACTCCACCTTTCACAGATGAATCCAGCTAGTTTCAGCTTTAGAATTTCCCTCCTTTCCAAACTGAGGTGAAGCCTGTCCCTAGAGTACAACCCCTTATCCTCCCAGGTTGCATGCCAGTCCCCCACAAGCCCATACACCCTAGCCTCACACCACTCCCTGAGCCACTGGTTTACCATCTTCATTTTTTGCTTGTTCTCCACACTAGCCCTCAGCACCAGCAGGACTTCAGAGAAGGAGATCGAGCATCCTATGGAATGGCAAACCCTGGCTAGCTCCCGAAACCTTGCCTGTATCTCTAATTCACTAGCTACTTTGATGTCGTTTGTGCCCAGGTACACCAGAATGTCCAGGGAACCACCACACTCCTTTGCCAGTGATTATACCAGGAATTTGGCCTTATGCACCGTCAGACCAGGGTTACATTAGGTCCTAACCGGACAGGTTTTACCCTCCCCCAGCCCCTCCCGCTGGATACCCCTGATCATGGAATCCCCCAACAGGAGCACTTTTACCTCCCCCTTGCCTCCACGTTCACCTCCCAAGTAACCAATACTTTCATGCACATCCTTGCCCTTTTTTCTGGCCTCACACCCCCAGCCATCTCCTTGCATCCCCCCAAACACAATCTGGGTGTCATATGAGCCTCTCTCTCTTGTCCCTGTCCTCCCCCTCCAATCTGGTGCTGGCCTAAGCCCTCTCCCTTTGACCGTGGCCCACCTCCTTCAATCCAGTACCCCCCACCTGAGTATCCTTTCTTGCATCCCTATCCCCCCTGACCCCACCCTTTACTGGCCCTTCTGCCCAGTCTGCTGAACTAGCCTGGCCCAACTCCCTCCCGTCCATGTTTGGCGCCTCCCTGTCTGCCATGCCCCCTGGCCCAAACTCTCAGCCCCCAAGTGCTGCAGTCACCCCTTTGTTCACTTAATAGTCCTCCATGCCCTGCCTCCCACCATCCCCTCAGCGTGTCTGGATCCCCGATCGCCCCCCACTTACTCTCCTCCCTGCCCCCCCACTCCTCCTGATTTCCTGGCCCCTCCTCTTTCCTCCTTCTCCCTTCTCCTCCTTGTCTGCCCTGCCTTAGCTGTACCCCCAAACACTCCCTGCCCTAGGTGCATCCTCCCTCCTCCCCCAGCGCTTCCTTCTTCTACCAGACGAGGGATCAAAAACACTTCTAAGCTCAATGCCAGTCCCCAAAATTCCCCCACCTGCCCCCCCATCCCGGTTCCCTCTGGACAACCCCTGACGTCTGCCTGCTTATTTGGAAGTTTCCACCCTTTGAGCCACCTCTGAGACCCCATATGCCCCCTGGGTGCCCACCCTTGCTCCTCTCCCTATGCCAGAGACCTTAGTACCTGGTGCAGCTATCTAGGCAACTCTCTGCACCCTACTTCTCCCACTACCTCCATATCTCCCTCTTATTTCCTCCAGCTGCCTCCTAACCCCCTCTCCAAGCTGTGCCAGCTAGTAGCACACTCTGCATCCCCCAAACTTCCAAGTCCAGTCAAGTACCATGGCAGCCCCACACTCTGTGCACCCTACAAAAGATTCTTGCTCTTGTGATATGCGGTCCTGTCCCCATCATAGCAAGTTTTTAGGACAGAAAGCCCTCAATCTAATGCAAAAACCTCGGCTTCAGTTATATCTGGGTTCAAATGGAAATTTTACAATAACAAACCCCCATCACCAAGCAAGAACACAGATAAAACTGGGTTCCCCAAGGTCCAGAGCTACAAGAGGTTATACATAGACACCCCCCTACCCAGCATGCAAGGTACCAGTAAGAACTGTAGTTTTCCAAGGTCCAAGCCACAAGCCCAAACCCCAAGTCCAACTCACTCCTATCCCGACTCCTCCCCCACCAACTATTTAATAGAGGACGGGGTGGGAAACAATTACAGCTCCACCACGATGATGTTCTAGTCAAGGCAGCTGGGCTTGCCCTTTTATAGCCCAGCCACGAGTTTAAATTTTGGCGCCCTGCATGCTGATTGGGCCTCTTCACTCTCTCTTTCTCCTGCAGTCTCTCCTCCACTCCCCGGCTTCTGCAGCTGCTCCTGATGCCAATGCTGCCACCGGCTTGTTCTCCTTGCCACCGATGCGGCAGCAGTCCCCCAGCTCGACACCGCCGATGCGGCCTCCGCTCCCCAGCTGCTCCCACCACCGATGCAGCCACCGGCTTATCCTACTTGCTGCCGATGAGGCCAGCAGTCCCCCAGCTACAGCTCCTCCGTGATGATGTATTCTAAGATTCCTTTATGCCTATCCCATGCATTCTTGAACCCTATATCACTGTTTTCACCTCCACCACCTTGGCTGGTAGGCTATTCCACAAATCCACTACCCTTTCTCTGAAGAAGTACATCCGCACATCTCTCCTGAATCCCCCCGAGCTTCACAACATGTCCCCTAGTTCTCGTGCTTTTTTTTCTGAAAAATACTTTCTTCCTGTACCTTATATACCCCCGAGAGGTATTTATAGGTTTCTATCATAGCCCCCTCCCTTCCAGGGTGTGCATATTGAGGCCCTTGATGCAGACCCTGCACCATTTTAGTTACTCTCCTCTGGACCACCTACACTTTGTCTATATCCTTCCAGAGGTGTGGTCTGTAGAACTGGACAGTATTCTAAATGAGGTCTTTGAACTATACAGAGGTAGCACCATCTCCCTTCATCTTCTGATGATACCTCTCCCTATGCACCCCAGCATCCCAGTAGCCCTCCCAACTGCTTCTGCACATTGCCTGGCCACCTTTAGTTCATCAGAGATTATTACTCCCAGGTCTCTCTCCTGCTTGGTGGTTATCAATAACACTCCACCCATTTTGTACTCTTCCCCTAGATTTCTGTATCCCAAGTGCATTATTTTGGACTTTTTTTTTTTTTTAACATGAAAATAGAGCTACCATACTCATCACTCCTCAAATTTTCTCCAGTCTCTGCTCATCATCCTCCATCACCGAGTATCCACCCTATTACAGATTTTGAAGTTATCTGCAAATAGGCAGACCTTCCCCTCCAAATCCCTCTGCAATATCACTTGAAAACTTTAAAGAGGATCAATCCAAGCACCAACTCCTGAGGCACCCTGCTGGTCACCCTCCCCTCCTCGGAGTGAACTCCGTTTACTACCACCCTCTACTGCCTACCTCCAAACAAATTTCTTACCCAGAAACTTACAAATGCAGAAGTACAACTACACTCAGCTATAAACTCATTTATCAGTAGAATCCAGCCATCTAGTGTGAAGGCTGAGTTAGCAACACATATGATACTGCCCTCTTGCCTCTGCAACAGAAAGATCAGACTGTCAGTTCAATAACCGAACCAGACACTTGGGTTGATACCAAACATGGACTGCAGAGCTACTGGATGCTGCACTGCTGTCAATGGTGTTCGGTGGCTGAGACCTCAAACCCAGGTTCCTTCTTCCCATGTCCATGGGCTGCCCAGCTGAAAGTTAAAGATCCCATGGCACTTTTCAAAGGCATAGGAGACAACACTCTGTCCCAGTAACATATTAACGTACTACGAAGCCAGCAGATTAGGTCTATCAAGTCTGCTCGTTAATCAGTTCCTTCCCAGGGCACCATTGTATGCCCCTCCCTCCTTACACGTTCCCCCACCCCCAGCAGGGCTCTGGGATGCACCTTCCCCAACGCCAGCCTTTCTTGAACCCCTACACAGCTGCTGCAGCCATCAAGTCCCTGGGCAGTGCTTTCCAGGGCTCCACCACCCTCTCAGTGAAGTAGCATCTCCTTATTTCCCCTCTTAGCCTTCCCCCTTCCAGCTTCATTGAGTGACCCC
Organism: Neoceratodus forsteri; assembly: GCA_016271365.2. NCBI lineage: Eukaryota > Metazoa > Chordata > Ceratodontiformes > Ceratodontidae > Neoceratodus > Neoceratodus forsteri. The sequence goes on along the minus strand of CM057455.1, from coordinate 654,958,689 downwards.
TGGTAGACCCTACCTCTCTCAGCTGAAGCACTCCTCAAGGCTTACCCTGTTTATTCCTTTTATCCATTTCACTCCGGTCATGGCTCGTGGGACCTTTGCTCGGGCATCCGGTCCTTTAACCTGCCCACCTGTGGATCCCTCAGTCTGTGCCTCCTCCCAACCCCCACCCCCTGCAGCCAGCACCCCCAGTTTCACCCGCCCGGGGAGGGTAGCCCTCACCCCTTTGGGCTCTCTTGTAAGTCAGACTCCAGCTGCAGGTGGGCCCAGAGGGAGAAACTGGAAGGCCAGCAGAGGAGAAACCGGCGGAGGGCATGGGGGTCAGGTGCAGTCGCCTGTCCCATGAACCGGTCTTTTCCTTGTTCTGTGCTGGTTCCCCCACCCCTGCATGGGCACGCCCTGATGCTCTGGTGCACAGCAACCCTTCCGGCGGCAACATTGATCTCGTACTGCCCGGCTTACTGTGACATCCCCTGGTCTCCACCAGGGGTGGCCAGCACTCCGAGCTGACCCAACCCAACCTGTTCTCCTGGAGAGGAGAGCACCACTACAGCACGCCATCCTCAACCCGCCCCTGCCAACCCACCAGCGCCTGAGCTCACTCCCAAACTCAGGTCACCGGCATAGCGCTAGGTGTGGCGTCCAGCGCCTCAACCCTCAATGCCACTGGGCCAGAGCCTTTAAGATATTTGAAGACCTCTATCATATCTTCCCTGTTCCTTCTCTCCACCAGCAAGTACAGGTTGAGCTCCTCCAGCCTCTCCTCATAGGGCCCCCCCCCAAAGTCCCAGCATCATCCTGGTCACCCTCCTCTGGACCCTCTCCAGAACAGCAATGTCCCTCTAAGTAGGGACACCAAAACTGCATGTAGTATTCAAGGTGTAGTCTAACCAGGAAATTATACAGCGGAAGAAGCACCTCTCTACTCCTTGAGGTTATTTCCGACTTTGCACCCCAGCATTTTATGTGATTGGGCCGCAGCCCTTCTACACTGCTCAGTTATTCATTTTGGCATCCACCACCACCCCAAGGTCCTTCTTCTCCTAGAAACCTGCAGTGCCCCCCCCCCACCCCGCGTGTATTCATGAGCTGGGTTTTTGGCCCCCAGGTGTCGAACCCTGCATTTCCCAGCACTGAACTTTATCTTCCATGCTTTTGACCACCTCCTCAGAGCCTCTAGGTCCTCCTAGAGAGCTAGCTTCCCCTCCTCCCCTTCCACCACCGCCCACAGCTTTGAGTCATTGGCAAAGAGGCTCATCCCACTCCTGATGCCGCTTCTGTCTGAGCCAATAGGTGTTAAACAGGAGTGGACTCAGTACCGACCCCTGACAGATTCTAAGACAATATGGCTGCCAGCACAGTGGTAGCATGACAATCTGCAGCACTGATGACCCAAAGTTAGGGTGCAAACTCGGGGCGTCACAGATTACAGCGTCCGAAGGACTGCTCTCCATCCCCGGGGGGGGGGTGAGGTTGTAGATCCCAGTGTTTGCCTGCCCCCTAGAGGAAGCTGGGGCAAAGGCAGCTGGAACAGCCTAAGCATGGGGTTGGGGGCAGATGCCAACTCACCAACTCACATCACATGTGACGTGGCATCACTGCATGTCATGCCTCTTGGGGAGGGCACAAAAAAGGTGGGAAACACTGGCAGCAGGATGGTGCTAGACACACATCCGATCAACTGGGCATGCTGACCAAAACTGGATCCTGATAAAACAGCAGGGGTTGGGGAACTAAGCCGACCCCGTCGGGGGGAAGAAGGGTAAGCTCAGACTGGAAGGTAAGTCCTGGTAGACATTGGGGTGACAGGGTTGGGGTGTCTGGCAGATGAGGAGATGGGGACTGACTGGAGGGAGAAAGAGAGAGAGAGAAAGAAAGATTAACAAAACAAAATGATAGGAGGAGGGCAGATGTGATTCCCCTTCACAAAAGTGGGAGCAGGGCAGAAGCAGGAAACTACAAACCTGTTAGTTTAACCTCAGTGATAGGGAAAATGATGGAATCACTTCTGAAGGAAAGAACTGTTGAGTACCTAGAGGCCAGAAGGGCACAGGACCCAAGGCAGCTGGATTCACAGCGGGAAGGTCATGCCAGATGAATCTAATAGATTTCTTTGACTAGGTGACCAAAGTAGTAGATCAGGGAGGGGCTGTGGACATGGCCTACCTAGACTTTAGCAAGGCATTTGACTCAGTCTCACACAAAAGATTAATATACAAGTTAGCCAGCCTGGGAGTGGGTCCCAAGATGATAGCCTAGGTAAAGAATTTGCTGTAGAATAGGACACAGAGGGTAACAGTAAATGGAGTCCACTCTGAAGAAAGGGGGGTAGGGTGTCGAAGGGTTCAGTATTAGGACCAGTCCTCTTCAATGTCTTTATAGGCGACATTGCAGAGGGACTGGAAGGAAAAGTATGTCTCTTTGCAAATGACACAAAGATCTGCAACAGAGTTGATGCACAAGGTGGAGTGGAAAGGATGAGAAGGGACTTGGCAAGGTTAGAGGAATGGTCAAATGTATGGCAGCTTAGATTTAATGCTAAGAAGTGCAAGGTAATGCACCTGAGAAACAAAAACCCAGGGGAAGAGTACACAATGGAGGGTGAGATACTAACAACGACAAAAATGGAAAGGGACCCAGGGGTAGTCATATCAGATGACTTAAAGGTGGGCAAGCAATGTGAGAGGGCAGTAAGGAGGGCTGGGGGGATACTGGGATGCATAAGGAGAGGCATCACCAGTAGAAAACAGGAAGTGTGCAAGAACAAGGGGGCACAATTTGAAGATGGGGGGACGGCTCAGAGGTAATGTAAGGAAGTATTTTTTCACAGAGGGTTGTGGATGCATGGAACGGCCTTCCGGAGGAGGTTGTGGAGTCAAAAACAGTGGTTGAATTCAAGCATGCATGGGACAGCCATAAGGCAATTCTAGGGGGTGGGGGTAGAAAGAAGTAGGCTGCTGGTTAACTAGGATCTGCAGCTTATCCATTAGGTAGGGAAATGGGCAGACTGGGTGGGCCAAGCAGTCCTTATCTGCGGTCAAATTCTATGTTTCTATGTTCTATGTAAAATACAACATGACTGTGTGGGTGTGGATTGCCACATTTAATGGCTGATGCAAGTATACAACACTATACAATGCATGTACCACCAGTATCTAATGAGCTGCTCTGTAAAGCACTTGGGGATACAGTGAGCACAAACTGTACTATATAAAGCCAAATTCTGCTTCATTCTAAAAGGCAAATGATTTCTAAGGATCAGGGAATTCGAGTGATATTCACTTGTGTAAAAGCAACCAAACCGAGAAATGGAAGCTTAACTTCTCTGGACACGAATGCTGGATTACAACTACAGGACGTAAAAGAGCATTATGTATAAAAACCTATAATCCACCAGGGCTAACATGTTTTCTGGCAAGCTATTACTGAGTGGGTAGCACAACTAGATACGAGAATAAAGTATGGCAGTAATTGCATTCAAAGTTGGGGGAAGGGCACACTCCTGTGGATCAGTACTTGAGCAGACAGTGGAAACCTTACAAGGAAATAATAGGAATTCCTTTCATCTACAAACCCATGAAAGTGTGCATCAATTAATCACACAATGCTCAGCTCTGGTCCCATTTGTTCCCTGCTGAAATCCACTAGGCTACTGATATGTGGAAACGGCTTACCTGCTACAGGTGAAAGCCTGTGAGATAAACACATGCAGTCGCACCGCATCAGAGGAGACAATGCACTGACATATATACAGTTCTGCTATTATAGCATAGGTGTTCTGAGAAACTGCAGAAACACTTTTGCAAAAGTCATGAACTTTTACCTTTCTGCGAGTTTACACAGACTCTCTTGTTGCCCCCAGACACCATAACCACTTCATTGTCAACCGTTTTGATCACATGGCTGAGCTGAAACACACTGGTGTCATTGGCAAAGGCTCAAGCAGAGGTCAACACAGCTCAGGAAGTAAAAAAAAAAAAAGGGTAACAAAACCTTCTACAGGTACATAGGTGAAAAAAGGAAGCCCAAAGGGGGCATTGTTAGACTCACAAAAAAAAGGATGGACAAACCATAAAGCAAGACTGGAAGAAGGCAGAGGCACTCAATGAGTACTTCTGCTCAGTCTTCACACAGGAAGCAGACGGTAACGGACCAACAACAGGCATAAAGAAGTGGCCGACTGAAGGACTAGACACAGGTCCCTTGACAGAGGAAAGGGTCCTGGAGTAAATAGACAAGTTATAGGTAGATAAAGCTATGGGGCCAGATGGGATACACCCAAGGATACTGAAAGAACTAGGGAGGGAATTGGCAGCCCTTTTAGCAGTGCTCTTCAACAAATCATTAAGGAGCGGGGAGGTGCCAGAGGATTGGAAGAGTGCAATAGCAGTACCACTCCACAAGAGTGGAAGCAAGGAACAGCCAGGCAACTACCGTCCGGTTAGTCGAACATCAGTCGTGGGAAAACTGATGGGAGTCCCTGCTAAAGGAAAGAATCATTGCTTTTGTGGAGCAAACTGGTCAGCTCGACAAAAATCAACATGGTTTCACGTCAGGGAGGTCCTGTCAGACAAACCTGGTTGATTTTTTTCAATTGAGTCACCACAACAGTGGATCAGGGTGGGGCAATGCCAGTGGATGTGGTTTACCTGGACTTCAGCAAACCTTTTGACGCCGTTCCGCACAGGAGACTAGACAAAAAACTGGAGAACATGGGAATTGGGCCTGAGGTTACAAGCTGGGTCAGAAACTGGTTACATGGGAGAACTCAAAGAGAATTAGTAAATGGCACTCTGTCTGTGGAGGGGAGGGTGACTAGCAGGGTCCCGCAGGACTCAGTTCTGGGGCCGATCCTCTTCAACATATTCATCAGCGACATTGCAGATGAACTGGAGGGAAAGGTATGCCTGTTTTCAGATGACACCAAAATCGGCAACAGGGTAGACACAACAGAGGGACAGCAAAGCATGGAAGCTGATCTCCAAAAACTGGAGGAGTGGTGCAAGACCTGGCAATTGAAATTCAATGCCAAAAATGTAAGGTCATGCACCTGGGAAAGCATAACCCAGAGAAACTGTACTCAATGAGAGGGGAGCAACTGGTGGTTACCAGGCAGGAGCGAGACCTAGGGGTGATCGTATCAGATGACCTCAAGGTCAGTAGACAATATGAAAAGGCAGCACTAAAGGCTAGTGGTATCCTGGGATGCATAGAAGCAGAAGGCATGAAGTAATCATGCCCCTGTATCGGTCCCTGGTCATGACTCACCTGGAGTACTGTGTCCAATTCTGGAGGCCACACCTCAGGAAGGACATAGATAGGCTGCAGACTGTACAAAGAAAAGCAACAAAGATGGTGCAAGGCTTGCATCAGAAACTGTATGAGGCAAGACTGGATGACCTCAAATTATACTCCCTAGAACAATGCAGGAATCGTGGTGACATGATAGAAACATTCAAATACCTTAAAAGCAAAAACAGGGTGCACATGCAGAACCTCTTCCAGGTAAAGGACTACAGCAGGACTAGAGGGCACAACCTTCAACTTAAGGGAGGAAAGTTCAGAAGCAATACGAGGAAATTCTTCTTCAGAGAGCATGTTGTGGAACCAGGGAATAGCCTGCCGAAGGGGGTAGTCGGAGCCAAAACAGTGGGGGAATTTAAGCAGGCATGGGACAGACACTGTGGGATACACAGGCAGGCAGCTAAGTAGAGGGGTAGGAAGCCAAGGGCAGACTTGATGGATCGCATGGTCCCCACCTGCCGACAACTTCAATGTTTCTATGTTTTAGGGGCAACAAGAGAGTCTGTGCACTCAGCAAAAAAGTAAAAGTTTATCTCTTGCAAACAAAGGGTTTGGGAGGATACGCAGAAGCTGGCTGCACAGACCAGCTGGTGGCTGGGAGTTGCTGCCACATGGCAGTGTTACCAACTGTAGAGTGCTCACCCTGGGACCAAGACACAAACACCTGTGCTGAGCCTGGTAGCTAGCAACCCCCAACAGCTGGTGGCTGGGATGTCGTCTGTGCAAGTGTGGGGTTGACTGTGGCCACTAACAAGTGTCACAGGAGGTTGGTGGAAGGAAGAAAACAAACCGCTGACTCAGTCTAGATAAGAGCCGAATCCAGTACACTTAGGCCTTACCCACGAAGCCCACTGTCTGTCCTGGATATTGACCGAGTGACCGGGGAAGGACCCAGCCTCTCTGAAGCCTTTACCATGGAGGTAAAAACCTTGGGAGGTGAAAGCAGTAGTCAGGCTAGTGGCATATGGGTTGGGAGGTCAGCAGAGGACCTGAGGAAGGTGATGTGGGTCTGGTCATGCAATAAAAATAAATAAATAACGGGTAAGTAGGTATACAAGGAAATCTACCAATCGAGGGGGCTAACCTGACAAAGCCATGAGTCCAAGGGGCTCTACTTAGCTCCAGAGTTGGGTTTATTCCTCAGTACACCAGACTTACCCGTTATTTATTTAATACAATACAGTACATCCGAATTTTTACCTTTAGATTGCATTTGTGATTATTTCCAGGTTTGCCTTTTTCATTTTTTTGTCCTAGTGTTTTTACCAAGCTTAGTGGCATTTTGGGTTTGCGTAGCTTTTTGCCCGTGTTTTGTCCCCCCCCCCCCAAAAAAAATGTAGGGTCCCCTATATAAGGGATGTAGTTGCAGTGGTCTGTCCTCTAGTCTGGTGTACTGTTTGCAGTCAGAGCAGCATGGTATTTGTGTGTGTGAGGGTGAGGGTGGGGGGTCTGGATAGGGTTTTCTTTTGCAGGTGTGGAAGTCTTTATAGTCTCGGGGTAATTGGCATAATTTGTGTAATTAGTACGGTAGGCATGTTAATTTACAGAATAATTTGTTGTAATTAGTGCAGCACAAGAGGGTGTTAGTAGGTATATAATTCTAATTGTTTAAATAGTGTAGACATGTACTTCTAATTGATACTTTCACTCACAGTTATGCAGGAAAATAAAGGACAGCCTTTTCTATGGGGAAAAGTCCCAGCCATGCATTATACTGTGTTATACAATAGCAGAAATGGTTTCTGATAATCTGACTAGTCACTAGCATCCTTGAACAGTGACGTTATTGCAGCACAACATCACTGTATCAAGGTTCAGCAGCCACATGACCTGCTCACAAGTTACACATATAAACGAAATCAGTCCAGACACCTCCCTAACGTACAGCAGTCCTGCCATATGACCTGCCACCTCGCCCACAACACACAAACAAAATGAAGATTATTCCTAGACTTCTTGGCAGACCACACAGCCAGTGAAACATCTGCCACAACAAACCACATTTTCTTTTTTAATTCATGCTCGGCTCACAGTGCAACTGAAGTCGGCGCGAATGCCAATTCCTCAGCACAGCTTACCATTCTCCCAGTCCAGTCAGCCACAACCTTCCAATATGTTTCTAGTATTGGTGGCTACACACTTTTCATGATGTGCTCAAAGTACACTGGCTAACTGGTCTCCTTGAAGCAGCAGCCGAGCGCTAGCATGAGCACAGCAGCACTCACTGTACTCCTGAATCACGATCACCATTTTCAGTTTTCTCCTGCATGCAACTCAAATAATTCAAGTACAGACCCTGGTCCTAGTCGCAAATAACATTTGACACTGGACTGCAAAAACTTAGAAAGCTGCAGCAGTGAGGTAGAAAGAGTGCATAAGGCACCACCTATTGGCCAAAACAAACTTTTTTTTATTCATGTACCTCCGCAGTCAAACGTAAGCCAATATCTTTTTACAAGATTTTTTAAATTATATATAAAAAACATGAGCTACTGCATAGTAATAATGCACTCCAGGGATATGTGCTGGGGTGGGATATCACTTCTCGGGTGTTTAGCTCACTTAACCTGTAGCCTTGTACTTCAACCACGTGTGGGATGACATCCCACCACAACACACACACACTGTTGTACATTACTGCTTAGTTATATTATATCAATCAATCTATACACATATACATACATACATACAAGTATATATAAACACATTTTTTAACCTTTCATCCATATAGGATAGCTCAGCTGAACTGCAGCATCTCATTTTCAGTGGGGTCCTCGCCCATTTCAATAGCTCAATGAATTGTTGCAATGAGAGGTTAGGTGACTTGTCTTGCCAGACAAATCTGGTCGACTTCTGTAACTCTGTGGCCAGGGCTGCAGACAGAGAACAGGCAACAAATGTTGTATTCTTGGATTTCAGCAAGGCCTTAGACTTAGTCCCCAGAAGGAGGCTGGTCAAGAAGGTAAGGAACTTTGGGGTGGGGTTAAAACTGGCAACTTGGGTGGCGAACTGGCTGAGGGGGAAGAACAGAAAGGGAAGTACTTAATGGGAGCTTTCGGAGATGAAGTAACAAATAGGTACCTCAGGGGTTATTGCTGCACCCAGTCCTTTTCAATGTATTCATGCAACATACAGGAAGGCATCAAGGGCAAGGTGGAATACAAAGATTTGTGCATGGGTGGACAAAGAAAAAGGGATAAGGGAACTCTGAGGATCTGGGCAGACTGGAGAGCTGGTCAAAAATCTGGTAGCCGAGCTTCAATGTAAAAAAAATGTAGTGATGCACATGAGAATGAGGAATCCAAGAGTGCAATATGACATGGGGGGGTGGGGGTGCTGGAAAGTATCATGGAGGAAAAGGATCTCGGGGGGGTCATGATATCAGAGAGTCTGAAAACAACAGTGCAGTGTAACAGAGCTGTGGGTAAGGCAACAGGATGCTGGGTTGCATGACGAGGGAAGTAAGCAGTGCAAGTCGGGAGGTGATCCTTCCATCATACAGATCACTGGTGGAACCACACCTGGAATACTGCTCAAGGTACTGGAGTCCACACTTGAGGAAAGACTGCGACAAGGTGGAAGTAGTACAGCACAGGGCAACCAAGATGAGCCATGAACTAGGGGGCAAGACATATGAAGAGAGGCTGCAGAACCTGAACATGTACACCCTTGAGAAAAGAAAGAAGCGAAAGGAGTGACATGACAGAGATACAAATACTGTACCGGCATGGTTTAAATGGGGTGGATGCCAAGGAGAGTTTTTCTTTGGGAACTCACTTAAACCCACAGCGGGGAGAGATTCAAAAGGGACATCCACAAGTACTTTTTCACAGAAAGAGTGGTGGACAAGTGGCACAAGCTGCCAGAGGGAGTGGTACAGGCCAAATCAGTGAACAGCTTCAAGAAGTGATGGAACAGGTATATGGGGTGAATTGGAAAAGTGGGGCAGATACAAAGGGAAGGGATGGACACTAAGGCCAGTGCGGAGTGGTTAGGTAGGGTAGGCAGAGTGGGGGAGTGGATAGGCCCTTTTCTGCCATCACAGTCTATGTCACCATGCATCTACAGCCACATTTACAAGGTAGTACCAATTTTTCCAGTAGTCCACTCCTGTGGTGCCCCCACCACACACACACACACACACACACACACACACACACCGCTGTAACACTGCAGCTATATGGCTCCTCTCGGCACTGATGTAAGTTGCACTGAAGAGGAGCCATGAGTTTAGGGGGCAGAGGGGGAGTAGATGTCAGATGACGTAAACATCTGGTGCCAATGTTACTATTTTGGCCTCTGGAATCATCTTGCAAAAACAACAAATCTGTACACATTTTGAACTTTCCCAAATGGTTCAGGAAAAAAGCAAGTTAAACAACGCTTCCGGTAGACTTTCCTTCCCCAAAACAGCAAGGAAGTATGACTACACATTCTAATCCGGACCAGACACAGTTCTGCAGCTGAAACAGTGTCATACGCCTGACATTTTACCACTTATTATGCTCTGGCATGAGAGGTTACTCCACCCCTGCATTATACCAAAAAAAGTTCTCCAAAAAGGTTTTGTCCATTGCCATTGCTTGTTGTTAACATAACATGAGGGCATATGCCGGGGACCATCTCTTGTGCTTTGGAGTGAACCGTGCAGCCTGTCCACACACCTGCTTTCAACACGCGTTCCAGAACATGCCCCCAACTTTGCTGTGGCTTGGGAAGAGGAGAAGCAAACTACTTACTGCAATCGGGTAAGTGTCCAGACTGCCACGCTTGCACCGCAGCAACCTGAGCACTTGGGATGCGGCAGTACAAATGTGGCAATGTAAACAGGCTTAATGACCTGCTGAAGGTCATACAGTGACCATTCGTTTTTTGCTGTGATTTCCTGGCTTGCTAGCCAAAACCACACTGCCTCCAATTTTTCATGGATTTTCAAGAAGAAAATGTCGTACACAAACTAACTGCACTGTCAGAACGCTACACACTGTCCCATAATCAGAAAAACAGTACACAAGGGAAGCCGGGTCTAGACACCAGAAACATGTGGATGATTGGGAAACAATTTATAACTAATAAAAAGGGACAGTACCACAATACTTTAAACTTTTTTTTTTGTTAGAGGTTAGGTGGGTGCACCCCAGTTCTATGCACCCCAGTTTTAGCCTTCACCCTACCTGCAAACATCTACCACTCAGTCCTGGCTTCACATTTACTATTTAGTTACCTACTGTAAGTGAGCCCAACTGAGATGCAATCCCTTGGTTTCAATGGGATCTGCAGCGACCTATTCCTTTTTTTCTTTTTTAAATACAGCCAATAGGGACTGAAAACTGGAGGTTGAGTAACTTTCCCAAGGTTATAGAGAGAGAGTCTTTAGTAGTTATGGAAGAATCTGAATTGGAGATCTCCAGGTTTACAGTTCCATGCTCACACCACTAGACTGTTAAGTGTATTCTGATTCTAAGGATCACGTTATTTGCATTTCATGCGAGATATACTCAGAGCTGGCTTGCCCAGAAGGGTGCAATACAAGTAAAATGTGGTGAGGACTATTAATGTCACTGCCCTGGTCTTCTGGGTACTTGCTGTAGAACATTCACTGCAATGTCTCCAATGCTCCTCTTTCTCCCCTTACTCTCTCAAATAATATATTTCCCTTTTGAGACTTCTTTCCCTTATCTATTTTTGTTTCGTTTAAGAAAAAAAAAATTTTTTTTCTCCCTGTTCTTACTTGTTTGTATATTTTATGGTAATGTTTTATTTCTCCTTGCCTGTGACAATATCCAATTTATTTACCATACTTTGTAACTATGCTTGTATTGTACTCATTTGACGTGGAACCTTTGTAAAAGAGCCTTTGGCTCAAAGGTATTAATTCCTAGAATCAAATAAAATAAATGTCATGTTGATACCTTGTTTAGGAAGCCCTTAGAAAACGAAGGACAAAGGCCTCTGGGATCAGAGTGGTGGGTTTGGGGCAGTACATGGAGTAGGAACTTCACTGGCTGCAGTGAGTTTTTTTTTTTTTTAAACTCCCATGACCTCAGGTGACTGCTGAAGTTTGCCTGGTTGGAGTTCCACAAATGCCCATCCTGTGACTCATGTCTCGACACAGTGATGTTAGATCCATGTGTGGCTGAAAACCTAAACAGTGGACTCTTTGATAAACATGTAGCATGCCAAATAACTCAGGGGGCTTTCACAGGAAGTGCACAGCCGCTCGCAGAAAACAAACTTTCTACAGTTTACACTAGAACAAACAATGAAGTGCTTTCGGCAAATGTGCTACCAAATCAATACCCCAGGAGGCAGGTCTCTCTGATTAGCCACCATCACCCAGTTCGGACTGGGGGGGAAAGCAGCTTAATCTAATGTGACCAATAACAAGTTTAAATGTAATCAAACTGCCCTTCCCCCCCCCTTTCTTTTTTTTCCACAGCTGCCAGCATGGGTGGGTGTGCGATGGAAAAGGAAGGTAGATGGTTGACGACAAATGCAGAGAATTCAGGAATATGACAGCACTTTGTGAAAAGGTGGCTTAAAAAGAAAAAAGAAGAAGATACAATTACACACACACAAACTGTCTGATTCAGAGTTTGCAACCTGGGTGGGAAAGAGCAAGCACACAGTTTTGTAAGGGTGGCCTAACAATTGTCAAAAGTTATCAACACAGGCAAATTATAGCCTTAGCAGCATCTCTACTCCAGAGATGTCGCAAAACCAGGTGCAGGAAGACTTCATAAGCAACAGATAGCAATGAATGGTATGCTACACCACTAAAAAGCTCAGCAGATCGTCCAGTTGGTACTTTTTAATCTGTTACAGATTTTGTAAAGATTACGCATTTCTTTTAAATGAATATTCCAGGATTGTTTAGATTTAAAAAGCTTAGAAGAAACACAGCAAATGAAACAGGGATTTCTACTTGCTATCCTGCTTGCGTCCCTGGGGAGAGGTCAGGAGGATTTTACCTAGCAACAAGCCATTCAGAGCTCTGCCTGAAGACAGCTGGATCCAGCAACATGTGTACCACTGCTCTTCAAGAACCCCAAAGACAGGGGGCCTCGTGTTTTGAAACTTCAAAGCCAGATGACATTTCCATTCAAGAAAGCAACGATCAAATCTTTAGTATAATATAAAAACTGGTGCATGTGGGATATATGCATATTTAGCGATCTAGGATTAGTTTTTTCACCATTGTGCTAGTCTTGGGCTCTTATTATACCCGTTATGGTTAATGCTGTTCAAAGTTATACTGTATGATACTGGGACTAGGGGAAAGGACCTATGAGGAGAGACTGGAGGAGCTCAACCTGTACTCGCTGGAGGAGAGAAAGAACAGGGGAGATATGATGGAGGTCTTCAAATATCTCAAGGGAATGGATAGGCTAAGCCTTGAGGGGGTGCTTCGGCTGAGGGAGGGAGGTAGGGGCCACCAGAGGACACTCAATGAAGCTGGACAGGGGGAGACTGAGGGGGAAACGGAGATGCCACTTTACTGAGAGGGTCGTGGAGCCCTGGAATGCGCTGTCCGGGGGAGCTGGTGGCTGCTACAGCTGTGGAGGTGTTCAAGAAAGGCTGGGATTGGTATGGGGGAGGGTGCATCCCAGAGCCCAGTTGGGGGGTGGGGGACCTTGTAGGGAAGGGGGGGGCCTAAAAACAGTGCCCTGGGAAGGCACTGATCATGGAGCAGACTCGATAGACCATAATTAAGACGTATAACAATTTACAGGATACTTGTGTATAATCTAATTATTACAGGCACTTTGATTTTTTTTGTAACATCTATGTTGGTCCAATAAAAGGTATTAAACCGTCTGCTGCTGAATCTCTAGTTATTACCATCATCTGTGGTCAGTGATGCAATTCTCAAAATAGAATATGGGGCACTTTTTCTTTTGAAAAGAATTAAATTGAAATAAAAAACTGTTGTGTGGTCAAATCCGAATCAGTACTATGCTGGAATGGGACTACATAAAGGAGTGTAAATAAAGCCCCCATCATATGTACTGTAAAAAGACTACAGAGCTAATGAAAACATATTTGAATAGAAGTTTACAAGAAACCAAATACCAACACAGTCGTAAAGAAGCTCAACAGGAACTGCCATTCACGAATTCTAAAAGAACTAAGGGTAGAACTAGTGACACCACTGACTACCCTCTTTAACAAATCATGGGAGGATGGGGTGGTACCCGAGGACTGGAGGAGGGCCGATGTGATTCTCCTTCACAAAAGTGGGAGCAAGGCAGAAGCAGGAAACTACAGACCTGTTAGTTTAACCTCAGTGGTAGGGAAAATGATGGAATCACTTCTGAAGGAAAGAATTGTTAAATATCTAGAGGCCAGAGGGGCACAGGACCCAAGGCAGCATGGATTCACAGCGGGAAGGTCATGCCAGACAAATCTGATAGATTTCTTTGACTGGGTGACCAAAGTAGTTGATCAGGGAGGGGCTGTGGACATGGCCTACCTAGACTTTAGCAAGGCATTTGACACAGTCCCACACAAAAGATTAATATACAAGTTAGCCAGCCTGGAAGTGGGTCCCAAGATGACAGCCTGGGTAAAGAATTGGCTGGAGAATAGGACACAGAGAGTAACAGTAAATGGAGTCCACTCTGAAAAAAGGGGGGTTAGTAGTGTGGTACCACAGGGTTCAGTATTAGGACCAGTCCTCTTCAATGTCTTTATAAGTGACATTGCAGAGGGACTGGAAGGAAAAGTATGTCTCTTTGCAAATGACACAAAGATCTGCAACAGAGTTGATGCACAGGGTGGAGTGGAAAGGATGAGAAGGGACTTGGCAAGGTTAGAGGAATGGTCAAATGTATGGCAGCTTAGATTCAATGCTAAGAAGTGCAAGGTAATGCACCTGGGAAACAAAAACCCAGGGGAAGAGTACACAATGGGGGGTGAGATACTAACAACAACAAAAATGGAAAGGGACCTGGGGGTAGTCATATCAGATGACCTAAAGGTGGGCAAGCAATGTGAGAGGGCAGCAAGGAGGGGGGGGATACTGGGATGCACAGGGAGAGGCATCACCAGTAGAAAACAGGAAGTTATTCTCCCTCTGTACAGACAGCTGGTGAGACCCCATCTGGAGTACTGCGTGCAGTTCTGGAGACCCAATCTCCAAAAGACAGACAGGATGGAAGCTGTCCAGAGGAGGGCAACTAAAATGGTGCAGGGTCTGCACTGGAGACATATGAAGAGAGACTTAGGAGCTTAATATGAATAGCCTCGAGGAAAGGGGGGACATGATAGAAACTTTCAAGTACCTCAAGGGAATCAACAAAGTCCAAGAGGGCATCTTTCAAAAAGAGTGTGCAAGAACAAGGGGCACAATTTGAAGATAGAAGGGGTGGCTCAGAGGTAATTTAAGGAAGCATTTTTTCAGAGAGAGAGTGGTGGATGTATGGAACGGCCTTCCAGAGGAGGTTGTGGAGTCACAAACAGTGGTGGAATTCAAGAATGCATGGGACAGTCATAAGGCAATTCTAGGGGGTGGGGGTAGGAAGAAGTAGGCTGCTGGTTAACTAGGATCTGCAGCTTATCCATCAGGTAGGGAAATGGGCAGACTGGGTGGGCCAAGCAGTCCTTATCTGCCATCAAATTCTATGTTTCTATGAAACTCAGGTTCACCTTTAACTTTCAAGAGATTTAGACCTCACATCGGAGTCTGGACTAAAAGCAAAATATGAACACTAGGGTAAAAACAGTGACTCGGCAATCGGCACATGGAAGAGTCATCGTATTTTACTGACAATGAGCTGCAGCTCTAGAGACGGCCCAAGGGAACTTTTGCTGCCATTTAACCTTGATGAGTGGGGAAGGCACCAAGATATGCTAGTATCTGGCACGGTCTTAAAGTCCCTTCCTACTCATGCAGCACTACACAGCCTGAAAAGAAGGTTACAAATCAATGAAAATAAAATAAGCTCAAAATGTGAAGAACAAGCTCGTGCTTGCACTGATTAGGTACTATGATATCTAAGGACACGAGAGTGAAGCGCTAGCATTCCTGTGATACTACAGTAGCAACAAGGTGTACCAATCTGTGAGTTCTTCACACTTTGCCACGTAGGGTGAAGCAAGGACTTCAAGAAGCCATTCTGCTGTTTATCAATGGTCTTTGAAAACAAAATTGGTAAGGAACAGCGAAGTGTTTTATTGACATTGATAGCACAAGCGGCTCCTGCTCACAAGTGTGTTTCTGATGAGTGTTCAAAGCTGTTCTGGAAGTTCAAAGTTGTTCTCAGCACTGTAACACTGAATGACTTTCCAAAAACATAAAAAAAAAATGCTAAACATGCATTATAAATGAACACAACCTGTGATGAAACTGCAATTATTCAGAAAATGTTGATTCACTCCCACATATATAATAACTGCATCGCTTCTACTGAAATGAGGGGGAACAGGCAGGCAGTGTGGCCTAGCAGTTCCAAGCACAGAACAATGAACCTCAAGAACAAGTTTCAAATCTCACCCAAGTGACTTTCACATGTCATTCAACCTTGAGCAAGTCACTTAACCTCCTTGTTCACCAGTCCTGCCTAGCTTAATAACTTGTCAAAAAGCAGGACACCATCATAAATAGGACATCGAATCTCAGCTGGGTAAACATTGGTAACAAACAAAAAAAATCAAATCAAATTTAAACGACAAACATGAGACCTACGCCTTCCCAAAACAACTGCAGTCTAATGCAACCGTCACCCCCCCCCCATTACTTCACTCACTAGCGAGATTTTGCCAATTCCTGGTCTCCCAAATATGATATTTTCTAATAAAGCAAGTCTGTCTTGGCCTACTATAGGAAAAAGAACATTCTTTTGTTGGTACCCAGAGGCAAAATGCATCCTCTGATAGTTCTGTAATGAACAAAAAACAAAACAAAACAGGTAGGATGTGCAAAAATCAACTGGGACAACTTAAAAAAAAGATAGCTCCTGTATCTTCTTTTGGCTCAGCCCAGATAGTGCTACACAGACAATGTGGAGGTATTACTTCGATGCCAAATATGTCTGAAATGCTTTTATCTAAGTCTGCCCTGTCAAAAGAAATGTTTATTCTGTTGAGGCTTGACCTGGACTCAGCTAAAAGGGCTCTCAAAGATGCATTACAGGAAATCCATCGTTTGTGGGTGGGCCCATGCTAGTTATGGATGTAACACACACACACACACACACACACACACACACAGTCTACCTTGCTTTAAGCGCATGTGACTCACTAGGAATGGAGCCTGTAAAGATGACAAGGAGCACCTACTGATAACCTGTACAACAAACTTTAGCAAGCAGCACTGACACAACAAACAAAGTGTGTGAGAAAGAAGGCCAGGGGACACCATCACCTGAAGGAGCTGGCACCCAGCTGTGGGGCATTTGCCCCCAGGGGCGCCCTGCTGTGGGATGTTCCCTGGCTGCACAATCCAAAACAGACCTCTATGAGGGTCTAC
This sequence comes from Neoceratodus forsteri, assembly GCA_016271365.2. Taxonomy (NCBI): domain Eukaryota; kingdom Metazoa; phylum Chordata; order Ceratodontiformes; family Ceratodontidae; genus Neoceratodus; species Neoceratodus forsteri. Next base: position 654,941,918 of record CM057455.1, on the reverse strand, counting down.
TGGCATCCAGTTCCACAAGCCACCAGGGTCAAAATTCAAAACGGACCAAAAGGATGCTTGCAAAAGCGGAGTAATCCTCTGCACCATTTGAAACTATTTTAAAAAGGGCCATATAACTACATGCTTGTGGTACATACAAGTACTCTCAAGCTGGAAATGAATGAGTTTATAATGCAATTTACTTTTCAGACACCGTTTAATAATACCTTTATCTGCTGAAAGCGCAATTCAACAAGTACCAAAGCATTTTTACAATGAAATCTTAAAACTATAAAGCAGACATGGGAGAAAAGGCTGTCAAGGGGGTGCCGATAAAGGAGGGACTCTGTCTCCACCCCCCCGGGGACCAGGAGGATTGCAGGAAAAGGCCAACTGGCAAAGTGCAGACCAGGGGAAAACAGAATCCCCATGGGAACACGAGCAGGGGAAATGGAACTATAGGGAAAGGGTGGAAGGTAGCCTGCTAAATGCCAGGAGCTTGGCAATAAAATGCCTGAGCTCCAGGCAATGCTAACTGAGGGAGCAGTGGATGTGGCAGCGTCACTGAGACTTTGGCCACTGCAAGACATGACTTGGACCTGAACCTGGAGGGATACACTATGTTCAGGAAGGACGGGGGGGAGGAGGGGTAGCAATGACAGTCAAAAACTGCATTGGCATAGGGGGAGTAGAGGAGGCGGAGGGAACCGTGGAGGCGATTTGGGTCACCTTGATAACAAGGGGGGGCAAGAGGGTAAAAATAGGAGCGGTGTATAGACCCCCTGCCCTGGCGGAGGAGCTGGAGGACAGTCTGGTGGCAGATGTTAGGAGATGCTGCAGACTGGGCAGAGGAACGGTGGTGGTGTTGGGGGACTCAAACATGCCAGGAACAGACTGGGAGACTATGACATCCTCTGTGACCAGGGAACAGAGGTTGTTGGATGTCTTTCAAGACGCGTTCCTAACTCAGCAGGTGGGGGAACCGACCAGGGAGGCACGGGTACTGGATGTGGTCCTGGCAGACAGTGACCAGATTGGGGGCCTGGAGGTAAGGGACCCATTGGCGGGAGTGACCATGCCACGGTCTGGTTCTGCCTGGACCTAGGAGGGGTAGAAGGCTGCACAAAGACAGAAGTAACCGACTTCAGGGGGGCGGATTTTAAGGAAATGGGAAGGATCCTCATGGAGCATTTGGATGGGATTGGGTCAGACATGGACGCTTGATAGTAGGTGGGAAATCATCAGGAGAGGGGTGCAGGATGCTACCAGCACCTGCGCAAGAGTAAGACGAAATGTGGTGGGCCCAAAACCCTGTTGGTGGACCAGGAGGTCCAGGAGGTGGTGCGGGAAAGAAAGCAGCCTATAAGCAATTCAAGTGCTCAAGGAGGAAAGGATCGAGGGGAGTACGAGCTGATGGCTAGAGGGGCCACTAGAGTGGTGAGGGCGGCTAAGGCAAGGAAGGAGCAGAACCTGGCCAGGGAAATTAGGAGAGGGAACAAGGGGTTCTTTAGATACATTGGGGAAAAATGAAGGGTGCAGGGGCAGATTAGCAGGATTAAATCAGGGGAGAGATGGGCACAAGACCCGGGGGAGCAGGCTGAGGTACTAAATGAGTACTTCACCTCAGTTTTCACCAGGGAAATGGGGTGCTGCATCATACATGGGAGGAGACAGAGATACTGAGGAGGGGACCCTTCCAATCGGCAGGTCTGGGGAGAGGGGAGGCATCACTGGCAGGTGGGGAGGGCTAAGCAGGGAGAAGGGTGCAGAGTGGAAATCACAGCAGAGAGTGAGAAGCCCTCAGCTCCCTTAAGACGGAGAAAGCACCAGGGCGGATAAATTACATCCCAGAGTGCTGAAGGAACTTGCAGATGTCCTGGCAAAACCCTGGCAGAGCTTTTCACCATCTCTCTGAGGACAGGGTGGGTGCCCCAAGACTGGAAGGTGGCGCATATAGTGCCTATCCACAAGGAGGGATCAAGGAGGTGGCAGGGAACTACAGGCCTGTCAGCCTGACCCTGAGTGGTGGGCAAGGTGATGGAGGGCATTGTCAAGGAGAGGCTAGGGGGGACCTGGATAAGTCAGGGTGCCTGGACGATAGACAGCATGGATTCATCCCGGAAATCGTGTCAGACAAACCTGGTGGAGTTCTATGACTGGGTGACAAGTGCCTTGGACCTGAGTAGACCAGTGGATGTCCTCTTTCTAGACTTCAGCAAGGCATTTGACTCTGTTCCTCACGTGGGCCTGTTGGATAAGCTGGGAGAAATGGGGGTGGGGAACCAGATGATCAGATGGATAGGCAATTGGCTCCAGGACCGGACCCAGAGGGTCGAGTTGGGAGGAATAGTCTCATCCCCAGGAGGGTCATTAGTGGGTCCCACAGGATCAGTCCTGGGCCCCTTCTGTTCAACGCCCACGATCGGACATAAGGACAGGAATCAGGAGTGAGATGAGTCTCTTTGCAGATGACTCGAAACTGGGGCGTGGTGGATGGGGAGGAGGGAGGGTGGCCTACAGGGGACCTGAGGCTCTGGAAAGATGGTCTAGAAAGTGGAAGCTGAGGTTCAATGCAGGGAAATGCAAGGTGCTCCACCTGGGGGCCAGAAACCCAGGTCAAGTGTACACCCTGGGGAAATGCTACAAGTCTCGATGGCTGAGAGGGACCTGGGGGTGGTGGTGGATGTCAAGATGAACAACTCTGAGACTTGTAGGAGGGCAGCAGCCAAGGCCAACAGGATGCTGGGATGCATCGCTAGGGGGATCACCTCCAGAAGGAGGGAAGTAATACTCCTCTGTATAACTGCTTGGTGAGGCCGCACCTGAGTACTGCATGCAGTTTTGGAGGCCACACTTAAGCGGGACATTAACCTCCTGGAGAGGTCCAGAGGAGGGCAACCAACATGATTTGGGGCTTGGGGACAGGACCTATGAGGAGAGGCTCAAAGAGCTAAATATGTACACATTGGAAGAGAGAAGGGACCAAGGGACATGATAGAGGCTTTAGGTACATGAAGAGGGTAAATAGGGAGGAAACAGTCAGGGGTGCTTCAAGGAAGGGAGGAAGGGGCCACTAGAGGGCATGGCTGGAAGCTGGAGGGGGAAGATTCAGGGAGAAAGGAGGAGGTGCTACTTCACTGAGAGGGTGGTGGAGCCATGGAATGCACTGCCTAGGGGGCTGGTGGAGGCAGAGACAGTGGAGGGGTTCAAGAGGGGGTGGGACAGGTACAGGGGAAGGGTTCTGGAAGCAAAATCCAATGCAGCAAGAATATCCAGAACTGGGAAGGGAGAAGCCAGAGAAGGCGAGGGGGACAGCAAGGTCAGCACCCAGGTTGGGGACTGACCAAACGAGCAGACACGAAAGACCGTTAGGCCTATTCTGCTGGCGTTTTAGTATGTTAGTATGTTAGACATCAATAAATTAATATTCAGGACAGGCAAGAGAACAAAAATGTTTTCAGTGCTGTTTTGAAGTTCTCCACAGTCAGGCACCCCCTTAGCTGATAAGGCAGAGAATTCCACAGGGTGAGAGTCACAAATGGAAATGATCGGGCTCCGGAGGTCTTTAAACTCATTGGTGGAACGGAGTGGTCAGAGGGGGCAGTAGGGACACAGGAGCTCTTGCAGGTAACTCTGTCCCTGTCCGTGTAGGGCCTTATAGGTCAGGAAGCCGACCTTGAAGGTGATCCGCCACTGAACAGGCAGCCAATGCAGTCCACGCAGCACAGGCGTGACATGGCTAGATCGAGATAGCCCAGTTAGCAACCTGGCGGCAGCGTTCTGCACCAGCTGCAAGCGGCGGATATAAACCCCCGGAAGCCCTAGGTATAGGGCGTTGCAGTAATCAAGGCAGGAGGTCACAAAGGCGTGGACTATGGGACATACTGATGTTTCCTCCATTTTTCGGTTGCTCATTGTTGATAAGCTTTATAAACTGTATTTTATTTATGTAGTTTTTGTTGACCAGGAAAAGAGGACAAGACAATTCTGCCTATTTTCAGCCTTGTCCCGGGAAAGAGGGATATAGATGGATGCCAACTGACATTGAACCAGATTAAGCCGTTTTACACAAGGCCTGCTCTTCTTGAAAAAGTGTGTGAGTATGCAAGTGACACGGGATTTACCTGGGTGGCGTACTGAGTATATGTAAATAAAAGAACATTTTGTAAGGTTATTCCATGCTTTAACTACACACGAGTGCTGGTGTGTCGATTTCATCTTCTGAAAATATTTCCCGGGGAGATCCACCTGAGGGACATTCCCTGGGGAAGGGGGCAAGCCATCTGCGCAACATCTTTCTGGGGGTGGAGGTGCTCACACCTGTGGGACATTCCCCAGGGCGCCCACACCCGCAGGATATTCCCCAGGGTGCTCACTTCTATGAGACATTCCCTAGGGTGCCCACCTGTGAAATGTTCCCCTGGAATGTCCACATTTAACCATGCAACCATTTGATAACAGGAATGATGATTTCCTTGTACTTCTTTTGCAAGTAAGGTCACCGCAATATGTCTCATCTAAGATTCTACAGATGGAAATACTTCCATAGGGTTTTGTTTATTTCAGCTCTCTTGCCTGGAACATCTATAACAATTTAGGGTTGTGGTGCTGTTTGCAATCATCAGCTGGTATACCGGAATGATTATGACTCACATTTTCTAGTAATGCACTTAAATGTTCCTCCTTGGCTTGTGGTGGGTCAGCTGGAGCCAGGAACCAGTTCTGGCTCCAAGACAGATTTATCTTAGCTGATGAAGCCAACATCTGAATTATGAAACAGGCTCTCAATCTGCTTAAACCAGTTCACAAAGCCCAACTTTAAAGGTCTGTGTACTGTGACCGTACAGTCAGCACTAAGTGCTGTACAGATGAGCACAAAACAGCACACCACCATCTGGCCTGGACACAGCTGTGCATGCTGGGAGACACCACCGAGAGGGAACGGGGAAATTATTTGACCAGGAAAGGCACACTAAGCCAGAGCTTGTTTCCAGGTGCCACCTGGGAGCACAACGAAATGAAGTGATTTGCTCAAAATCACACAGTATGTAACTGGGGGCTGATGGGGATTCAAACCCAGGTCTCCAGGTTTGCAGCTCAGTGCCCTTAACCACTACGCTGAACTCCCTCCCGAGAGGTCTCGGACACTAAAGATGGGCAGTCAGTGCCAGCACAGTCTGCAATATTCCTATCATAAACCTGTCGTGACACCAACAGTAGGGCTAACTGAAAGGTGTGGACCGCTATATGCCACAGCTGGTGCCTGCTTTAAGTTGCACCCACAGAGCTCCTAGTGAAAGGTACGTTTTCCTGCTTACTGGAAAACACTACACATTTTTCATCACTAGTGGGCCACTGACATTGTCTTCTGCTAACAAAGAAATCTAACCCCTGTAAAGGACAAGCCAGCCATCCAGTATTATCATGGCCACCCCTTGCAGGTTAAGGAGCAGGATTTGTAGCAAATGTGGGAGAAGCCTCCCTCTCGCTCGCTCACTCTGTTACACAGAGGAATAAGAAGAGCACATCTGTGAACAAGTTCCCCAGACCTCTTAAACATTTACAGTTCATGGTCAATTTAGTTCCACGATTAAAGAGGCTGAGAGGTTTGACCTTTCTGATATGAAAAGTGGCCAGGATTGTGTGGGCAGGGAGGGTCTGATGCGGGTGTGGAGAACAGAAACACTGCCAGACACACAAATCTGAGGATCCTCTCTCTGGACTCGGGCCCAGTCACAAATGATGTAAGTAATAATCACTACAAAAATGTTGTGGGTTGCATTAGCTCCCATTACGCAAAGAATGTTCCTTGCAGTCCAGCAATGTAGCACTCAGTGAGGTCATTCAAAGTCAGATTGGAATCTCTAGAGCATGCTGTCAGCAGGGACGGGATGAGTAGCAGTCTGATTCAGTAGGTACTGACCAGCAGCCAAAGACCAAAACCATTTCCAGCCCTGCACTGTATCTTGATGCCCCAAAAAAGACTGGCAAATGATGAATTAAATGCGAGAATCCACGTTTAACCTGGAACTCTTAATACCCATAAAAGTCTGACTTACTGTCTCTCACCTAACCTTTTTAGCTAAATGACAAAGCTAAACCTTTCATTTTCATCTGCAGCCTGTGGAACCTGCAACAGCAATCTTGCTACTTGAACAAAAGTCCCAGAATTAGCAAACTGACCGGCTAGGGTCCGAGCACGGCCAAGGAGCTCACTATGGGGGAAGGGGCAGACTACCTGACCTTTACGCACCCCACCCTCACCTCCTACAGGCCGATCATGGAGTAGCACAGACTGGAAAGATAGCTGATCACCTACACGCAGTCCAAACAGCCCCAACTGTTGGGATGTAAGGAACGGAGGGGCAAAAGCAAAAAATGGGGAGGGGTTATGATTGGGCTGAAGTGGGAGAAAAATATTCTCCATCAGAAATGTTTTAAGACATGGCTAGAAATAAAGGACAGGAACGATGTGTTCAACTCATAATGCAACTCAAGGATGCATTAAATGCTTTGTGTACTGCTATTAAAAAAAAAAAGTAATTAGGAAAGTATTCAAGCAGGCAACCAAATGCAAACATCACAACAGACTGCAAAATCTAATTTGCAAATCATGCATCTCGATGCCAACAACATGCATTAAAAAAATCCAGCAACAGAATGAGAGTTCTCTCACACGTGGCTATTCATTAAAAAGCATGTTTCAGTTCAAGTGGACGAGATTTCTCATTATCTGCAGTGATTGTTTCCATGTAAATTCCAGAACCTACACAGCTGGGCCGACACAATGTCAGATCCTCAAATCTCCACCATCAGTCACACTGATTAATATTTGCAATAATCCGCTATCTGTATATATACACACACACACATACACACACACACACGGAAATATGTGGAAATGAGATATGGCAATGTAAGGGAGATTAGAAAGCCAGCTCAACATGGGATTAAAGATACCACCCTGGCCGTGATCGGAGCTTGACACCACTCGCTCTTGTAGCTTTCTAAATACATTTTGCAATACACAAGAAACAATTTCAAAGCAACGATGGAGTGCAAGGTTACTGGTTAAAGAAGAAAAAAAAAAAGCTGTGGAATGCAAGCATAAGTGAACTGTCCCTGCTAAAAATGAAAAAAAAAAAAAAAATCTACCGCTTCCCACATCTAAGGCCCATCTCTACTTATTCTGTTATAGGAAATACATATACAGCTGGTTCAAAAGGTTGATATCTAAACTGTAATTCTTTGGCCTTGCATCTAATGAGACACTGGTGCCATACAATGCAGGGAAATGACGCTTCTTCAAACATTTCAAAGATACTGCAATAACAAGAACCACTCACAAGCTTTACTGCGCTTGGACAATCAACCAGGCAGAAATTCTTTAAAACCAGAACATGTTAACCTGGCCCCAGTCAAAGAATGTGACTATTTAGTTTTACCGATTCTCCTATGGATTTGAACCGAATTAAATGGTTATTGACTGTATGTTTCTATGTCAAGACCCCATCACGGCAACACCAGCAGCTGGTGCCCAGCTTTTTCCTGTCTACAGAGATCCAGGGATTCCTAGAATTTTACAGGACATGGAGCAGTTGACAGAAAAAGCATTGCTGTCGACTTAAAATTGTTCCTATAAGAAAATTAGGAAATGTACTTAGCACAGGAAACGAAGCGATGCACAAGGTGATGCAGGAAATGGAGAGACGCACAAGACAATGCAGGAAAATCACCAAGCAGTTATGGCGAAATGGAATATGGGACTGGGAGCTCTGCTATCTAAAACCCTTATCAGTGTCTCTGGGCACACAAAGCTAGGTCTCAACTGCAATGGCCACCTTGACAGGAAGTTGAAATCGACTATGTGATTCGGTTTGAATCCATGGAAATAAAGGCTTCTGACATGACTTCTAGAACAGGACATGCAAGACTAACAAGACCAATGGTCCATCTATGATGTCTCCTGCCTTCATGGCTGTTGCCACCACATGAATTCAAAACTGGACTGAAAACCGTACCCTCAGCTAGAATTTTCAAATTACATATCTGGCGATACTGTATTCCAGTCAAACTTATCTACCTGGGGGTGGGGCACTATTGCACACATATACTGAGCAGTCACAGGTCATGACAGTCCCTGCAACAAGAAGTTTTAAAACAGTACAACACTTTTTCCCCCAAAACTGTTCATTCCCCAGTCACAGGCAGGATCTCCTTCCACCACTGTGCCATGATCCCATCCTATCAAGAGATTGCCAGTCATCCTCCCAGGACCCCCAGTCCACCCATGACCAGCTCCTTTGGCATTTCTTCTACATAGACATCAGGCCACCAATGATGGAGGGGAAGACTGGTGGTGTCAACGGGAGGTGGTGGCTCAAGTCTGATGTGAACATGGCGGGCAGGCAGAGGGTTCATCCTCCCAATCCTATGCCATTTTAGCCTTCAGCCATACCCACCCTCCAGGAGTTTGCCGGTGTTACCAGATGCAAGCACACTTGAAGCATCCCGATGAGAGAGCATGCTCCAAATCCCCCTTTCATCCTGTACATTTCCAATGCACCGCCACCTGTTGTCACCTGGGTGATGGTATAGCAGTGGACTGCAGAAGCCCCATCCCTAGAAGGAGAGCGTCTGATGGGATGCTCAATCATTCTCTGACCATCTGGCCCTTTGATGACCCGGGCTGGTTCCCGAACCCGGGCTATTGGCATTGTGAATGGTAACGCTATCACTGCGTGGGCAGGCCAGCCTACAAAAGAATATTTAACCTTATTTTCAGCAAAATCTTTACACCTAAGTGAGTAGCTTGAATCCCAGTGCATTTTCTAAAAGAAGCTGCCGCAACAGGGAAGCAAAACAGAGGAGCCACAGAAGGTGATGCAAAGTCCCAGCCCTCAAGATCAAAGCAGACAACATTCTATGGTCTATGTATGCTGGATAAGATGATGGGAAGGGAGGGGGCAGACTTATTGAAATTCCTCCTGGATGCAACTTTTCCTTTTCGGAGATATTGCCAGTACCACAGGCCTCAGTGGAGAAAAAAATGAAGATCACAGAGGTTAATGACTGGCTCAGGAAGTGGGGTGAAGAGAATGGGTTGGGGGTGTTAGAGAACTGGAAAGGAGTTTGGGAGGATAAGGGACTGTATGCCAAGGACACGCATCATCTTGCCCAGTTAGGGAAGGAAGTCCTTAAACAGGGGGTGGCTGACTACATTCAAGAAATGTGGGGTTTAAACTTGTGAGGGGGAGGAGGGATAAGGGAGGGGCTGACCAGAAGCCCTCTCCTCCAGATGAGGGGAGTAGCCTTCAAACCCGAGGGGGGAAACAGACTGGGGGAGGATGTTTCAGGAGGAGCAGAGGGAGGATGGAAATATAAGGAACCTGGGTGGGGTTCGATAAAGGGATCAGGGATAAGGGGTGGGGTGGTGTTAGTAAATGCCAGGAGCTTGGAAACAAGTTGCCAGAGTTCAGGCCATGCTGTGAAGGGGGGGGGATGTGGCGCGTCATGGAAACGTGGGCCAACAAAACCATGACTGGGACCTAAACATGCAGGGGTACACTATGCTTAGGAAGGATAGAAAGGGGGTGGAGTGGATATTTTCATTACAGGTGACATAGAAATTGCTAGGGTAGAAGAGGCAGAGGGAAACGTGGAGGCCTTATGGGTCATCTTATGAACCCCAGCAGGAGGTAAGGTCAAGCTGGATGTAGTATATAGGCCCCCTGGGATGAGTGATGTTCTGGAGGATGGTTTGCTGGACAACATCATTGCCCAGTTTGGACCAAAAGGGCAAGGAGTGGTGTTGATGGGGGACCTTAATATGCCAGGTACAAACTGGGGAACCATGTCCTCTAAGGTGGCCAAGGAGCAGAGGCTGCTGGACGGCTTCCAGGATGTGTTCTTAACACAGCATGTGATGGAGCCCACAAGGGAGGGCATGTCCTGGCGTGGTTCTGGCAGATGGGGATCTGGTAAGGGACCTGGTTGTAGAGGATCCCCTGGCTGGGAGCGACCACAATACTGTCTGGTTTCAAATAAGCATGGGGGTGGGGGGGTGGAGATCTAGGACACTGACAGTGGACTTCAGGCGGGCAGACGTTGTGGGCATGGAAAATAAATATTCTCAAGGATCACTTGAAGGGGATTACATCAATGACAAATGCAGAAAGATGGGAGGTCATAAAACGGGGACTTCATGAGGCAGTCAGGACCTGCGCTAAGGTGAAACGTAAGGGAGCAAGCTCACATAAACCATGCTGGTGGTCCAGTGAGGTTCAGGTAGTGGTCAGAGAAAAGAAGGCAGCCTACAAAAAATATAAAACAACAAGAGGGGATGGGAAAAGGAAATGTACCATCTTGCATCTTGAAGTCACCCAGATGGTGAGGGGGGCAAAGTCTAGTAAAGAGCTACGGCTGGCACAGGGGATACATGGAGGGGAAAAGGGGTTCTTCCGGTACATTGGGGAGCGAAGTAAAACTAAGGGCCATCTCGGCATATTGAGATCAGAAGGAGGGTGGGTGGAAGAGGCGATGGACCAAGCAGAGGTATTAAACGAGTATTCGCCTCTGTGTTCACTAGGGAGGGGGATGGGATATCTACAAAGCAAGGCACGATGGGGATACAAGCGATAGTGAGTGGGATCAGGGGAGCAACAGAAATGGGGCAAGAGGGAGGGAGAGGTACCCCAGGGGTATCACATCAGGATGAGGATAAAAAGGCCAGTAAGGTAGAGGGGGTCGGATGATGCTAACTCCACCGAAAGGTGTGGTTAGCCTCAAGGCCCCAAAGAAAGATAAATCTCCTGGGCCAGATGGCATTCATCAGAGAGTACTATGGGAATTGGCGGACTTACTGGCTGCACTCTGCGGAGCTCTTCAACAGGTAGCCTTGAAATAGGAGTGGCACTTAGATTAAGCAGAGGCACATGTGGTGCCAAAATCCATAAAAGGGGGGGGGGGTCGAGGGAAGTACCAGGTAACTATAGACCCATCAGTTTGACCTCAGTGGTGGGAAAATTAATGGAGAGTACACTAAAGGAACGATTGGGGGTGTATTTGGAGGAGGTGGGAGGTCTGGATAGTCGACAACATGGTTTTGCGCCATGTAGCTCATGTCAAACCAATTTTTATTTTTTATTTATCTAGTTTTTGTTCTCCAAATGGAAGTGGAGTTCTACGAATGGGTAACATCAGAACTGGACAGGGAAAAACCTGTGGGTGTATTATTCTTGGACTTCAGCAAGGTGTTTGACTCTGTCCCCCTACAATGGTCTGGTGGAGAAACTGACAGGGTTGGGAGTAGGCCCTTTGATGGTCAGATGGATTGAAAACTCGCTAGCTGGACGCACCCAGAGAGTAGTGGTCGGTGAGCCTCGAACCCTAGAGAGGTTGGTAGTGGGTAACAAGAGGCTCGGGTCCTGGGTCCGATCCTGTTTAATGCATACATATTGGACATCAGGGAGGTTATAGGGTGTGAAATGAGTCTCTTCACTGATGACTCCAAGATGGGAGCAGTAGTTGAGGGGGAAGAGGGGAGGTTGGCACTGCAAGGGGACCTGGACACCCTGGAAAGCTGGGTTTGAAACATGGAAATTAAATTTAAATATCACCAAGTGCAAGGTGTTACACCTTTGGTGGGGAAACCCTAAACACAGGTACACCCTGGGAGGGGAGGTGCTGGAGGCCTCAACAGGGGAAAAAGACCTAGGGGTCATGGTGGATGCATGTACAAATAACTCTGAGCAGTGCAGGAGAGCGGCTAGCAAGGCAAACAGGATGTTGGGATGCATCGTAAGGGGGATCACCTCTAGGAGCAGGGAAGTGATTCTGCCGCTGTGCAATGGACTGGTTAGACCACACCTTGAGTACTGTGTACAGTACTGGAGACCACACTTGAAGAGGGACATACAGCTCCTGGAGAGGGCAACTAAGATGATACGAGGACTAGGGGATTTGAAGTATGAGGACAGACTTGAGGAGCTCTGCCTGTTTTCATAGGAGGAGAGGAGAGACGGGGGGACATGATTGAGGTCTTCAAGTACCTCGACGGAATTAATAGGGTAAACATGGAAGGGATCTTTAGACTAAAGCAGGGAAGCATCACCAGAGGGCATGGTTTGAAGTTGGAAGGGTGAGGGGGCAAAAGAGGAGGAGGTTTTTCACCGAGAGGGTGGTGGACCCTTGGAATGCGCTGCCTGGTGAGCTGGTTCAGAGATCCACAGTGGAAGGCTTCAAGAGAGGGTGGGACAAACACAGAAAGCGGATGTATCAGATGATGGCCTGGCCCAGGGGGGTGGGGATGGCTGATAGGGTTTCTGGAACACAAGGGGGGAGGGCCTCGCACCCAACTAGGGATTTGAGGTTCGAGCAGACTCGATAGACCGTGAGGCCTAATCTGCTGGCAATTAGTATGTTAGTATATAAAGCATGGGAAAGTGATCATTATCCAATAATATGTAATATAGAAACGGACTAATATCCCAAGTAAAAATAAGGCACTTGAATGTGAATCCAATCAAAATATGTGTATAAAGTATGGAAAGAAGATACACTGGAATGAATATACAAAAGGGTTAATAGATGATATTATAGATGGAGAAGAAATAAGATCTATAGTTGACAGATTGTTTACATATGATTTGGGGGCCTTGATAAATATAGTTTGTGATTTTGATTCACTTATGAATTTATTGGAGAAGAAATTGGGAAAGAAAAAAAGACCGATAAGTACTGATTATTGGCTCAATTAACCCATAGTTTCACTTTGACTGTCATAAAATGAGAAAAGAGATCCGCAGAATTGCTAAAATCAGAGTAAAAATCCCAACAGGTTTAGTACTAATAGCATTAAGGTGGCTTAAAAAAAAGAATACAGGCAGTTAATATTTAATAAAAAAGGAAGATGTATAAAGCTATATTATGGGGAAAATTACAGGATGGCATCAAAAATAAAGATACCAAAGTGTTCTGGGCACTGGTGGCATATGGTTATCATGAAAGTAATATCTGTAACAATACTTTGGGTTTAATTACAGAAAATAGATGGGCTGATCATTTTAATAGGCTATATCATAGACAGGATGGGAGAGATAATTTGTCAAATCATGAATATAATGACTGAGCAAATAAACTATCAAGAATTTCCTGTCTCTGAAACAGAAGTGAGACAAACAATATTGGCCCAGAAAAAGAATAAGGCAGCAGGTGCTGTTGGAATTCCGGCAGAAGTCTTCTTACAGAACCCAGATTTTGGGGCAAAAATCTTGGCCTTTATGTTCTCAATTATTGGCATTTAGTACTTCCTAAGTACTGGAATAAGGGAATTATTGTTCCATTGTTTAAAAAAGGAAATAAGCAAGCTCCGAGCTGCTATAGGCCAATTACTCCTGGTGGTGCAGAAAATATTTGCCAGAATAATACTGGAGAAATTAGAGACCTGGGTAGAAGACAATGGATTAATATCGAAGGTCCAATATGGTTTCAAAAGAAACCATGGTACACTTGATTTGATTTTTACTTTAACTTATTTGTTAGATACATATTTGGGGGAAAGATCTGGAGTACTATATGGCTGATTTCTTGACATCAGTGCAGCCTTTGATTCAGTAACTAGATTAAAATTATGGGAAATGTCAGAATCTATGAATATTGAACCTCAACTATTGTCAATATTGAAATTACTTTATACAAATATCACAGCAGAGGTTAAATATACAAGAGATGGCTCGTTAACTAGAGAGTTCAGTATAACAAACGGAGTAAAGCAAGGCTATATTCTTGCCCCACTTTTAATTTATATATCAATACATTAATAAAAAATATTCCAAAAATTGACACTTTTACCCCAGTAATAATGAATGAAAAAATTTAGGTTTTAATGTATGCAGATGATATACAACTGTTATTTCCAGACCTCCCCAGGGAATGAGAGGAGCACACTCTAACATTATGAGCTCTTTGGAATTGCTGGATTTAACATTAAACATTGAAAAATCTAAAATGATGATATTCATAAAGAAAAAGAGAAGTAAGGTAGAAAAAGAATGGGTTGTTTTAGGTAAAAAAAAATTCCAGATTGTAGGGGATTATAAGTATCTGGGTGTGACTTTTGATTCAGGGGTATCTTGGAAACAGCAATCGGAGGTATTAAAAGTTGGGGCCCAGAGTGCTAACAATGCTATATTCTCTTTGGCTAATAAGTTTGCTAACAACTCATTTATGGCAATGAAAAAGGCATTCAAGGCAAAAACAATAGGGCAAATGCTTTATGGTAGTGAAGTTTGGGGTTATCTAAACATACAATACAGAATATTGAAGTTATTCAGAATATATGTATGCAAAATTCACTGCATTTACCAAGAGACTGTCCAATGAGTCTTTTGGCGAATAGAGACTGGAATGTTATCAATTAATACAAGAATACAAATTAAAGCAATTAAGTTATGGAAAAGAATAACACTGAAGGAGGACTGGCGTCTACCAAAGTTGTGTTGGTTGGAAACCTTAAAATTAATAGGAGTTGGGAAAGAATTGGATAACTGTTTTACTAGAGTGTATGAGATTACTAAAAAAGTTGGCCTTACAAATATATTTACTGTATCTAATGTTGATATATATGCCAGTGAAACTGTTACTAGATTGCAAGATAATGCTGGACAATTGGATAAGGGAAAAAACCTAATGAAATAGATGTTGGGGGAATTTATTCTACCCTGAAACAAGACTGGGGTATTGAAACCTATTTACTCAAATGTGAGAAAGCATGGCATAGATATACATTGATTGCAGTTAGACTGGCTTGTTTAGGCCACATGTATTTTAATATAGGAAAATATTTAGGGTATGGAATTGTGGGTCATTGCAATTGTACCTATGCAACTACAGATATAGTACATACTATTTTGGTGTGTCAACAATGGGATATAGAAAGAAGGCGTTGGCTAGTTCCCTTATTGTTAGAACACAGAGGGAAAGTGGGTACAGAAGCAGCTACCTATTTATTAAAACTTGATCAAGTTAAAAAATTGTATGCCTTAGCAACATTTTTTAAAGCAATAAAAAAAAACCCTGGACACAATACTGTAAGATAAACAACTGTTATAACTGTATGGGTCAGATTAGATAAATTCTTATTGTTGTATTAAATTGTGTATTTATATGTGTTATTCGTTTTAAATATTGTGATGTAACAAATTGTGTGAATTTTATACATCTATAAAATAAAAGAAATTTGAATTTGAATTACCTCTAGTAATGGCCACCAGGGTTCTTAAGATAGACTGTGATGCACTGGGGCAAAGGCTTCACAAAGCATACAGGATCACCCCCTGTACTGTATCACACCCCCACCCCATGAGAATCACTCAACACACAGAGAAGGACAGGATTCTGATAAGTCATTAAATGCTAACTCAGCAACTAAGATACATCTACTAGATTATTAATGCTACTCAAAGGGACTATTTTTTTGTCTCCCTTCTTATGCAGTATCTAATATGGGGTATCCATAATTTACTTAGTTAATATTAATTGTGTATATCTGATCGAAGTTAAGTGATATTCTGGATACTCCGGATTTCTTTCTGTGAACATTAAATTAATAAAGTTAAAAAATTATTATACTCTATCTGTACTTTTGATTCCATTTATATTAATACTGTCTACTGTAAGTATGTTAACTTGCTGCAGGGAACTCTACGTGGGATCCAAATATCTCAGTTTACATATGCTGAGATGCAGCCACATTCAACTTAAATCTGCTTGACTTTAATTTTCAGAATATGGACAGTAGGTTTCATAGATGCAGGGCTCCATATCTTTTGTTGAGTACAGCTTGTTTGGACTTTCTACGTTGAGTAATTACAACTGATGTAATACCCTTCATCAAGTTAATGCCAGAATGTTCGACTTTCATATACTTAGTTCCACTGATGGCTAATAGTTGTGTCATGTCTAACAGAACAGTATAGATGATCTATGTTTCTATGATTGTATTGCATTGTTTTGACAAAATAAATAAAATACAGGTTAATAAACAGAAACTTGTCTAGTCTAACTTTTAAGATATAGAGAATAATGTATGGGCAACCATACACAACAAGGCTGCGTTTCCGAGAGGCTGAGATGACAACATATGAACCTCGAAAGCGAAGCTCGAAAGGTCCATGCTGTCATCTCAACTTTTCGATGGAAACGCGTGCCGAGCTGTGTGTGGTTGCCCATATTTTATTTGTTATAGTATATGGTATTTTACACTGGAGTGACATATCACCACTGAAAACAAAAAATCTTGCCATTTCTTTGTTTTGTTTTATTATCAAAATCAAATTTACAGACTTCTGAAAGTTGAAAGGTACAACTTTGGGCACTGGGTGGTTAGTAAGTAGCTAGGTGTGGAATAAATGAGATAATTAAAATTGTATGACCTTTGAACTGTGCAAAATAACCGTTCGGAATGAGCACACCACCATTTTGGAATACGCACAACGGTTTATAACGTGCACAAGGTTTTTGAGCAGGCTGGAGGACTGCTTTCCTCTACCAGGGTTGGAAGGTTACGGCACCTGATGCTAGTCTGGCTCCTAGTATTGGCTGGAGCTATCACAACTAGGCATAGTCATGACAGGGAGGAGGAGGAGGAGGAGGAGTGGTGGCCGCCAATACCCTATTCAAGGAAGCGTGCTTGGGGTCGTGTTGAGTGGCACTGCACACCCACACCTCTCCGAGGAGGGGAGAACATAGGAAAAGTTCCGGGCGGCTGGATGACTTCCAGCCACCCGCAGACCCTGCACTTGACAAGCATGAAGCACTCAGGCCACGCTGCCTCTGCATGACCGTGAGTCCTGGTGGAAAGCTGGGGTGAGTGGTCTGGGTGGCTGGCTCGAAGACAGAGTCACCTGGACTGAGGGAGAAAAATACTAACAAACTTTCAGTAGTACAAGCAGTTTACTCTCCACTGCTGGCACTATTAGTACTGAGCATACTTACGCACAGAAATATCTGCTATTAGTGCTGTGTTCCCCCAAGCCCAAGCACAGATTCTGCAATATGATCAAACATTAAATAGGAGGGAAGGGGGTTGCTGATGGGCAGCACAAGATAAAGAAGCAAACCTCCAAAGCGCCACTCTGCAAATTATAAAAAGTTAAACTTTAACAGAGCTATTGGAGTTTCAGCTACTAAAAATCAATCCCAGAACAATCCCGGATCATGGATGAGTACTTACTGGCGGCCAAACATACTCGAAATGCTGATAAATCAGCGGCTAAAAAATGGCAGCGACAGATGTGAATGCAAGCAGCGGAGACTGTGTTAATGAACTCTGTTTCAGGGGCTCTGCCCATGGCTGGATACCTTTGAGGGGAAAAATCGCATCCCTCACAGGGGAACTGGGCCACCAAAACAAGACCGTGTTCTCAGCTAGAGCAACGGGTGTCGGATCTGGACTACACTGTGGGGCAGGTCCCTGCTAAAGCTTGAATGCCTGGAAAAAGAACTGGAGGCTCTAACTGAAATCGTAGACTACCAAGAAAATTATAACCACAGGAGCAACCTACGATTGCGAGGCTGTCCTGAGGGTAAAGAGGGAAGGAGTGCCTTGGATTTTTGCACCACAATATTGCCAAAGTTACTCGACATGGAACTGCCGTGTGGGCACATGAAAAATCGAGACGGCCCACAGAGCACTGACACCTAGGCCAAACAGTGATCAGCAACCACAACAGATTATTTTTCGGATGCAGCACTTCGGAGACAGGCAGGCGATCATGGCCGCCTATATAGCCAAAAGAGAGTCAATTTATGAAGGGGCCCGCCTCACAATACATCAAGATTTGTCCCAAAGAGTGCAAAAAAAGTGGCAGTTTAATCCTATGATGAACATGCTGAGGGAAAGGGCTAGAATTCTACATGGCTTATCCAGCAATGGTGAAAGTGAAGTTTGAAGGAGCCAGCTATACCTTTTGGGAGCCGGATAAATTTAACTTCATTACTGAGTGGGACAAAAAGCATGGGAAAAAATAACAGTGGGCTGATTTGGTTGACACAGAAGGACACCGGGAACTGTTTAACTGAGGGCACTAGTAAGGTCTTCACCCTTGTCCTGATGGGTTCGAACTTTTTACATAACCGGAGGATCTCTGACGCAGCTGGGATGGACTTCAGAATGTATTTAAACCCCAGCACACGATTTTGAAACTAACTCTCGCTCCAGGGTAGACCTAAAAGAACATTCATTACACAGATACCCACAGAGTGAGCCACCATCCTCCCGAACTCCAAAGTATGGGCAACAGAGGGTGCAACATGGGGAGATGAATAGCGTGCATGAGGGCCATGATATTTACAATGCAAAGCATAATCTACAAAAAAAAAAAAAAAGAGGGGGCCTATTGATATAAGATTCTTACAGGGTGAACAGGCAAAGAATGTCAAACCCAGAGGGAATAAACTGGAGATATCTGGGGGACCCAGAGGGGCAGACCAGGTGCAGAGGAAGGCACCATCGGTGATAGCATAGTACCAGATTTAATAGAAATCATAAAATATGCTGAAACTGGTAAGAATACCACCTCAACAATTACGAAAGGGGATGACTTTCGTAATGCTACAAGTCTCGATGGCTGAGAGGGACCTGGGGGTGGTGGTGGATGTCAAGATGAACAACTCTGAGACTTGTAGGAGGGCAGCAGCCAAGGCCAACAGGATGCTGGGATGCATCGCTAGGGGGATCACCTCCAGAAGGAGGGAAGTGATACTCCCTCTGTATAACTGCTTGGTGAGGCTGCACCTGGAGTACTGCGTGCAGTTTTTGGAGGCCACACTTAAAGAGGGACATTAACCTCCTGGAGAGGGTCCAGAGGAGGGCAACCAAAATGATTTGGGGCTTGGGGGACAGGACCTATGAGGAGAGGCTCGAAGAGCTAAATATGTACACATTGGAAGAGAGAAGGGACCGGGGGGACATGATAGAGGTCTTCAGGTACATGAAGAGGGTAAATAGGGAGGAACAGTCAGGGTGCTCTCAAGGAAGGAGGAAGGGGCCACTAGAGGGCATGGGTGGAAGCTGGAGGGGAAGATTCAGGGAGAAAGGAGGAGGTGCTACTTCACTGAGAGGGTGGTGGAGCCATGGAATGCACTGCCTAGGGGCTGGTGGAGGCAGAGACAGTGGAGGGGTTCAAGAGGGGGTGGGACAGGTACAGGGGAAGGGTTCTGGAAGCAAAATCCAATGCAGCAAGAATATCCGGAACTGGAAAGGGAGAAGCCAGAGAAGGCGAGGGGGACAGCAAGGTCAGCACCCAGGGTGGGGGCTGACCAAACGAGCAGACATGAAAGACCGTTAGGCCTATTCTGCTGGCATTTTAGTATGTTAGTATGACTTGATATATGTTGAAAATATATAACTGTTTAGGTTAAAATACTGGGGCGTGGTGGGTTTTTTTCATGAAGAGGAACGCACACAATTGACAATCACTTGTTTCTACGAGGATCCTGCTAAGAAAGGAGGGAGAGCTGAACAGCGAAGTGGGAAGCAGGAAGGGGAGCAGAGCAGGAGAGGGAGGGGGAAGGTGATGGGGGTAAAGTTCAACAGTTGGAACTGTTATCGTTATGAAAGTTGTATGCTGTTCTATGCAATTCCCTTTTTTTGGTTGTGACAACATTCTACATTATAGCTTGAAGTGGTGCAAAAAGCAGAGAAGGTCCAGGAAAACTGACAATCAGAAAAACAAAATACGAGCTAGGGAGTATTGTATTTATGTACCATGACTAGTACAGTTAATCATGATATTTTGATATCATGGAACGCTAAAGGGATCGGATCCCCAATTATAAGATCTAAAATACTGACTACTCTGAAATGCAGAAACACTCAGGTAGCCATGCTACAGGAGACCCACCTCTCGGTGAAAGAACATGGGAAACTTGTAGGAGGATAGACGGGGGCATACTTTGCATCCTCCTACTCATCTCACAAAAAGAGGGGTAGCCATACTAGTACATAAAAATTTCCCCTTAGAGGTCAGCAGGGTGGTGAGGGACCCACAAGAAGGTAGATACGTGTTTGTAGTGGGCAGAATACGAGGGAAGGACATCACACTAGAGAATATACACGCATCTGCCATATATGAACCTGGTTTCTGCCCGTCCATTTTAGAAGTGATTAATAAGGAGCAGTTTCTGAGCCCGATTCTACGGGGAGATTTCAACTGCATTATAGATTGGCATATGGACTACTCTGGCACAGGATACAGAGCAAATAGAGCTACAGAGGGATGGATTAGGGGGCCAATGAAGCTAGACTCAGTAGACAGCTGGAAGACCATTAATCCAGGTGCCAAAGAATACACGTTCTACTCGAATCTGCACAAGTCCTGGTCACGATTAGACTATATATTTGTGGATAGCGAGCTATATGACAAAGAGGAAGAGGTATTCCACAGCCAGACAGCCATATCAGACCACGCCTTGGTGCAGCTGAACTTAAGACTGGGAAAGACCGAGAGGGGGCTGGGGTCCTGTCGATTCCCTACATATCTTCTGTGCAAGGAGGATTTTAGGAACTATTTGAGAAATCAGTGGGATATATATATTGTGAAACAAATAAGGACTCGGTGGAGTCTCTCGGCATATATTGAGCTGGCAGTATAGCCCAGAGGTTAGAGGAACGAAGTGTGAACAAGCTTGATACATCCAGCAGACCAGACCTGAGTTTGATTCTCACAACCTCCACTTGCATACTGTGCAACTCTGAACAAGACACTTAACCGCCCGGTGCTCCCAGGTCGCTCCTGAAAACAGGCACTTGTGCCTAGTGAGCCTTACCTGGTTACCAAAGACTAAAATAAAATAAAAATATTGTTGGAAGCGGGGAAAAGCCTTCATGAGCAGAATAATAGTTAGCTATATAGCAAAAATAAAACAGGAGAAGAGGGAAAGTATTAAAAAAACTGGAAGACACCATCAGAGAAGAAGGACAAAGGGTTCTAAGCAGAGGTAAGGAGGAAGACAGGAAACAGTTGCTGGCAGCTAGGAATGCCTTAAATGATTGCCTCACAGGGGAGGCAAAGTCTTGACTGTTCTTTGCTAAACAAAAGATTTATAATA
This sequence comes from Neoceratodus forsteri, assembly GCA_016271365.2. Lineage (NCBI taxonomy): Eukaryota > Metazoa > Chordata > Ceratodontiformes > Ceratodontidae > Neoceratodus > Neoceratodus forsteri. The sequence goes on along the minus strand of CM057455.1, from coordinate 654,920,828 downwards.
GGGAAACAAACCTGGCCCACTCCTGGTGAGGTTAATGAAGGGGGCAGAGTGACACAAGACAGCAGACGTGAAGAACAAAGCAGGACAAGTTACCAATGAGGAAAAGGTAATTCACGATATAGTTAAGGAATATTATGAAAATCTGTATACGACAGAGTGCTCTGGCACGGAGCAGGCAGCTGGAGAGTTTCTGAATTGTAAACATATCCCTACGCTAGATGAGGAACAGGCTAACATGTTAGGAGCATAAATTACGCAGTCAGCCCTCCCCACAAGGTTCCCCTCTCCCCCAACCCCAGAGCCTTGCTGGGGTTGGGGGGCTATGACAGTGCTTTGCGCAGGCACTGATCCCCGGGCAGACTTGACAGATCTTTGGGCCTAATCTGTTGGCTTTCTAATATGTTAGTATGTTACACCAACAGAAGTGCAAAAAGCAATCCTGAGTTTGAATTCTGGGAAAGCAGGAGGATCAGATGGCTAACATAGAAGTTGTCGGCAGATAAGGATCGCAAGGCCCACCCAGTCTGCCCATTTCTTTTTCTACCTTATAAATGTGCCATCGGCCTTTGCTGTCAATGGCCTATCAATTCATATTCATCTGTACTGCACCCTGAGGTAGGCCGCTCCATGTATCCACCACCCTTTCTGTGAAAAAGAATTTCCTCACATTACCCCTTAGCCGGCATCCCCCTAATCTCATGCTGTGTCCTCTTGTCCTGCTATTTTTCTTATACTGAAACATGTTAGACTCTTTCACCTTGTTAATGCCCTTAAGGTGTTTATTTCGATCATATCACCCCTCTCCCTCCTTTGCTCTAGGGCATACATATTGAGCTCCGTTAATCTGCCCTCATGTTTTCTGATGCAGTCCTTGCACCATTTTGGTTGCCTTTCTCTGGACTGCCTAATGTCCTTGTGAAGGTGTGGCCTCCAGTACTGCACGCAGTACTCCAGACAGGGCCTAACCAGTGTCTTGTAAAGAGAGATTATTATCTCCCTCTTCCGACTTGTGATAGCCCTACTAATAAACCTTAACATCCCCCTAGCCTTACCTACTGCTTTAGCAGTCTGATTTCAGGTCATCGGTGATGATGATGCCCAAGTCTCTTTCTTCCCTTGCGACTGCCAGCAACTCCCCTCCCAGCTTATAGGTAGCTTCAGTGGTTCTCTTCCCTATGTGCATGATCTTGCACTTCTTTGCATTAAACCCAGGTTGCCACGCTTTAGACCATTTTGCGAGTTTATCCAGATCACTTCTCATTCTGCCCACCCCATCTGGATCATCTATTCTGTTGCAGATCTTGGTGTCATCTGCAAACAGTCAAACCTTACCCTTCAGCCCACCTGCAATGTCACTGATTAAGATATTGAAGAGGACTGGCTGTAGGACTGATCCCTGAGCTACCCCACTTGTGACTTGCATCTCTTCTGACTGTATACAGTTTACCACCACTCTTGTTTTCTGCCTGTCAACCAGTTTGCCACTCGGCTGACCAACTTCTGACCCACCCTAAGCCTACCCAGCTTATTAATCAATCTTCTATGTGGAACAGTATCTAAAGCTTTGCAGAAGTCAAGGTAGGCAACATCAGCTGCTCCCCCTTAGTCCACCACTCTGGTTACCCAGTCAAAGATATCTATAAGATTAGTTTGACAGGACTTTCCTTTTTGTAAACCCATGCTATCTTGGATCCTATGCTCCTATGGATTCCAGGTGTTGCACTATCCTTTCCTTAAGGAGTGCCTCCATAATCTTGCCCACTACTGAGGTAAGACTGAATGGTCTGTAGTTCCCTGCCTCCTCCCTGCTACCACATGAGCCCTTCTCCAGTCTTCTGAGACCTCTCCTGTGCTCAGAGACTCAATAAACAGGCTTTATTGCCGAATATTACAAGGAGCTTAAAGACAAACTAGTAGGCCCAATCCGAGACTTGATGGAGGAGGTGAGGTGGGGGGGGGGGGCTGCACAACACATGTACTGAGGCGAACATCTGTTTTTCACTAAAACCAGGAAAGGACAGTTGAGTGCGCATCTTACAGACCCATCTCCCTACTCAATTATGACTGCAAAAATCATTGTCACAGTCCTAGCCACGTGACTAGAAGGAATATTACTACAGGTCATTCACCCAGACCAGACCGAATTCGTACAAGGTAGATTATCATCTCACAACATGAGAAGACTCCAAAACGTTATATGGTGGTGGTAGGGGTTGGGGATGGCTAGAAACCCGGGGAAAGCATGCATTTTATCTATGGATGCTGAAAAATCATTTGATAGAACCGAATGGCATTACCTGTTTGAGATCTTGTGCCGTTTCGGGGTGGGAGATGGGTTTGTGGCTCTGGGGAAAATGTTATATAGGGAACTCAGAGCAAACATAGTGGTTAATGGCACTCCATCAGATGAATTTGTACTACACCGAGGTAGGCAGGGCTGCCCCCTCTCCCCTCTGTCATTTGCAATGGCAACAGAATCACCACCTATAATAAGAGAGTCATCAGATAGAAGGGATTCCAAGACCGGGAGGAGAACAACACAAAATTACTTTTTTTTTTTTTTTTTGATTTAGTTGTTTAACCAGGTATAGCACACTAAGCTGAAAGCTTTTTTACAGGAGCGACCTGGGAGCACAAGGAGGTTAAGTGACTTGCTCAGGGTCACACAGTATGCAAGTGGAAGCTGTGGGATTCAAACCCAGGTCTGGTCTGCTGGATGTCACCAAATTTGCAGCTCAGAGCCTTAGACCACTGCGCTATACTGCCTCCATTTGTATGCAGATGATCTCCTGTTGTATGTCATGAGGCCTGAGGAATCAATCCCGGCCTTACTAGATATCATAAAAAAAAGCTTGCATTCTTCTTAGGGTATAAATTAAACGTACAGAAATCAGAAATATTGGATTTCTGCTTGAGACGCCAGCGATCTGGGTTCAGGAACGAGACCAGGGAGATGGAGGGCCGGCTGAGGGAGAAGGCTTGAGTATCCTAAGGACAGCTCGTCTTCTCCAGGGAGGAAGGGGGGGATAACGTCCTGGCGCATGACTGGCACCAGGCGGCGGTCTGGGGCACAGAAAGCACCAGGACAGAAGTAGTGGGGAGGACTATGTGCCCAGACATCATGGGTTCCCGCGACGCCTGACAAAATACTAGAAAAGCATTCTTCAGGCTCCCAGCAGACGGAGCCCCGGAGCAGACCCTTAATGGCTCCCACCTGCCTGGCTGGTCCCGGGATTCCAATGAAGACAAGGAGTCTTGGGGTGCAGCTGCCCCACCTTGGGGGATTCCCGGATGGCACACGTAGATGGCTGAAGTGGGGGGCAGACTCCACTGGGGACTCCCGAAGGAGCGGGGTCTGAGGAAGAGGGTCAAAAGTAAAATAAATAAATAAATGTTTAATGGGGGGAGTCAGACAAAGGAGACAGGCGAACATCTGGGGACTTAAAAGGGTGGAGAATTGTTTCTCTTATTTAGGAATTAAAGTTAGTGATGATTTGAAAAAAAACTACATGCACTCAACTATACCCCACTATTCAATACCATCTTAGCAGATGGAGGGCCCTCCCTATTTCTTGGATAGGCAGAATTAACCTCCTAAAAATGAATGTTCTACCAAGAATATTGCACGCAATGCAAATGTTACCAAATAGCCCCACTGCAAAAGTTATCAAACAGCTGGAGAGGGGTTTCAGTAGCTTTTTATGGGTAGGTAAGAGATCCAGAATGTCTCTCAATAGACAAAGCATTCATGGAAAATCAAAATTTAAATAGCTGTAAATTTTCTTTTTCCGATGGCTGGTCTCCGGCTTCCTTACTCCTGGGCTGTACCTCCTGATACCGACAGGCAGGCAGGAATCAGACCTCTGCCGCAGGGGACATCCAGCCTCCCACTTCCGGTCTCCCTCAGTTCTTCCTAAAGCAGTCCAATGTGGCAGTAAGAACTTGGAAACAGAAAACAAGAATTTTAAGGCATATATGGCCCTGAGGCCAGCCAACTATATACATTCTGGAAGGGAATCCTAAGTCCGAAGATCAGCAGTCAGAGAAAGAAAATTTACAGGTATTTAAATTTTGATTTCTTTCTCCTAAGCTGGTCTCTGGGCTTCCTTACTCCTGGGATATACAAAAGCAGTACGTCCCCTGATATCCCGGGTGGGAAGAATGTCAGGAACCCTTAAGCATCCACCACCATTTGAAGCACTCTGTGGCCAAAGAAGTCTCACCCGAGGGCATCACTTCCAGCAAATAAAATTATAAAGTGGCCGCTCTGCATAAGTGTGCTGTCGATGCTTCCCTGAAGTACACCCATAAAGGGGCCATTTCTGTGGAATGGGCTCTCCCTGGGCCAGGCAAGTTACTCCGGCCTGATCATAAGCCACGGAAGCGGCTGATAGAGCCTTCCGAATCCTTGCCACCCATAATTTTTGCCCATAGCTGACATGAACTAACTTGGAAGTTTTGTGAATAGCTTCCTCTTAATATACATTTTCGTCAGGGGCAAACTGCATGGGCCTCGAGGTTCCCTTGATTGTAGTCGAAGGGAAGTATAACTCTGGCCCAAAGCCTGGAGCTGCTCGAGCCTGATGAAAAACAGTGTATGGCTCTTGGATAAGCAATGCTTTTAGTTTAATTCTCCTGGCTGAAGCAATAGCTATGAGGAAAAAGGTGACATTTAATTTGAAACGCATGATGGCTATCTCCTTGACAGGCTCTAAGGGGGGGCCTTGCCCACAGCCTTGAGACCAGATTAAGCCTCCAGGGTGGTAGCTTTGGCGGGTTGGAAGGCATATTAATACTGCTGCCTTTAGAAACCTACAGACCTGGGTATATGAATTTGTTAACAAGCGTGCACCCAGTGTAAAAAACTGAACCTGTAAGGTGGCTGGTTGCAGTCCTTTGTCCATCCATCTGAAAGGAACTGCAACAGAACAGGCAACTGTATTGGATAGTTCTGCATGTGTTTTGAATGAATCCCAAACCACAATTTTCTCCAGATTCAATAATATATTTTGGAGGAAGAAGAAAGACATAAGTTCCCCCTCATGTCAATAACGGTAGCTGTGTAGTCAAGCTCCTTGAAGTTTTCCCCTCTCAATCTCCAGGCCTAGAGAGATATGTTGTTTAAATGGTATAACGAGCTGGACCTTGATGGAGAATGTCCAGGCTGAACTTGAATGTTAGACGTGATCACCTTGACAGACGAATGATAATCGGAACTATGTGCGGAAAAGCCATAAGAGGTAGACTAGAATCATGACCGACCTGTGTTGAACCATTTTGTGAAAGACTCTTGATAGGAGCAGTTTTGGAGGAAAAGGCAAACAGGAGACCAAACTCATCCCAGTTCAGGGGAAAAGGCGTCCTGAGCTACCGCTGGTTCATCTTTGGCCCGGGAGGAGAATTGCTATACCTTAGAGTTCTTCCAGCAGGCGAAAAGAACGGTCCGAGGATTGCCCCACTGTTCTGTCAAGATGTAGGAGGCACTATCCTTCAGCTCCCATTCTCCTGGTCAACCAACCTTGTGACTAAGCTAGTCTGCCGGGTCATTTACCTGTCCTGGTATAAACATCACTGAGTGGTGCTCGGTCCACTGCAAGAGAAGGGATTCCCTTATCATTTTGAGCTTCTGGTGCCACCTTGAAAGTTGGAATATGACAACGTTGACAGATTGTTGGTTGGAACCAGACTATCCTGGGCAACAGCTGAAGCCATTGAGCCGTCCCCAGCTCTCAAGACTTGCATCGGACACAATCCGGATGAGGAAGGCTTAACTCGCGACCCTTCATGACCTCTGTCCACCAAGACCAGCACTGGAGGGAGGGTTTACTCTGTCTCAAAGAGCTGTATGAGAAAAATTAAATAAGCAGGCAGCTGAGGAGTTAAACTCCTTGTTGCAGAATCCAAACTTTAGTTTTCAGGGGAAAAAAATCCTTGTCATGACATCTGCCCCCAGAAAGATCAAGGTCTTGTTCGGAATTAGGGAACTCTTTCTCCAGTAGATGAGAAAACCGTATGCCGGCAAGGGTTGGGGGTACCAGACCAACTCTGCCCCTGCTTGTAATGTGTGGTTGAGCTGTGGGGCCTTTATGGGGACTCTGACCAGCACTGGCACCTTCAAGTCTGTCCGTGGGTCTGATGATGACAAGGTTTCCACCTTGTAGGGTCTGCTGTGGACAAACCTATTCAAGAATTCGAGAACTAAGACTGGCCTGAATCCTCATGTGTGTTGGCACGATGAGACATGGGAACTAGCCCATTTGCAGTAATCCCATAATGACCTATATGGTTGCCGTCATTCAGATGGGTTCCCAGTGATGGTGGAGGGTACCACCTGAGGTAGTGGGGGCTTGTATTAGGTGCTGGTAATGTCTATGACCCTTCTGTGACACTTATTTTAGGCCCATTCCTGGAGAAATTTTAGAAATCTGCCCCCAACTGGGGGATGTGCCCATATAGCATGCTGATTTTCCCAGAGAAATTAGTATTTTAATCCTTATTGTAACTTAGGTAATGCAGAAGGCATCTGGGGCCTAGGATGAAGACTGGCTCCTGCCTCTTGATGTGGGATGTGCACCTTGGTATCTCCTCGCAATCCCTCGCTACCTCCTGTTTGGCTCACCCCTCAGGGAGATTACCGACTGGCTCTTGTAGAGACGATTGTTTGTCAGACCCAAAGTCAGGGGCTGCAGTGAGCCGGAGTTGGATACGTGGTCCGCATCTTACCACCTCTCCAAGAACAGTAGCTGATGAAGAATAGATCTGTTCCTCTCTGGATCACTTACGGGAAAATGAAAAGGCTACAATTGGGACCCCAGACAGAGAGTTTCCCACGAGACACTGTTGATGCTTGGAGGACCCAGTTGCGAGAGACATCCACTGGGTCTCCGAGAGAAGCCCCTCCTTTGTGTGATGACCGACAGCTTGGTCAGGTTTGAAATCAGAGGGTCGACTGTGGGGCAGTCAAACCACTTTTCAGCTTGCTACTTGTCCAACTGAGAAGCCTAGAGAACTGCCGGGCCACTGAATAGGCGCGTTCTGGACCTTGCCCTTCCCCCTATCACAGGCCCTCTTGTCTGAAGGAGGAGGGATGCCGTGGCCGGTTCGGCGGCAGCTGCCAGGCAAAGCCTATTTCGGCTGGGTGGGCGCTCCAGAGAAAATACAAGGTAAATCTCGACTATGACATGGGAATGAAAACGACTAGGCCCTCCAGGACAGAGATTCTGGGCAATGAGTCACAGAGTCTGATGATGCTGAGCCCTCTGGTTCCCCCCTTCTGTTCAGGGGAGGACAAGAAATGGAGTCTGAGGAGCCCGTAACTGCTCGGGGTCTTCCTTCTTATGCCTTCATGTGAGGTCTCCCCTCTGGAGACCCCTGAGGTGCCCGCTGCCCTCTCAGACCCGGTGGTTGTTGCTCACTCAGACCAGGCTGTTGCTATCAGTCCGAGTTGAGGAAGGGGCTGCCTCTTTCGAGTCCTCGACATTCGCCGCGTTGCCCGCTCCCCTATTAAGCAAAGTGATTCAGTGAAGGTGGACAGAAGCGGGGATGAAAACTCCTGCGTCACTGGCATTGAATACCCTTGAAAGGTGTGCCTGAGGCCATGCCCCCAAATGCTCCTATTCCCCCTTTGTAGTTAGTGTACTCCCTCCCCCGGGAGGAGTACTGGCTATGGTGCTGAAGCTGCCAGAACTGCTGCTGGCTCTTTAAGGGTAAAATACTGAGGTGCCTGAATTGCATCAAGTTGAAATAAAGCCAGTAGAAAAATAGAACCTGGTTTTTGTGAGTTGGAAGAGGTCCCCATCGATTAGCTAAGAGCCCAAGGAGCTCGTGATGGCCTGGGTAGACTGCCGCCAGGCTAGCTGCATTGCACGCAGCCTCCATTGATGAGCTGGTCCCTCCGAAGCGCTTGTCGATGGGAAAAAATGCTCTCTAAAGGTGCCTTTGCCCCTGATGGACACAACGGAATGAAACTGTGTGTCTGGGTGGCCCGAAAGCAGAGCCGTTCAGCTAACGAGGCCTCCACTGACGAGTTGCGGACCCTAGGACCTCGTTGATGGCCGGAGAACACTGTCGCCCCGGCAGTGGACCCGATGGCCTGAGCAGTGTTGTCTCCCCGGGTGCTAGTCAACAAAGTGGTGCCGGCCTGGTAGATCAGTGGATTGATGGCCTAAGCCGCGGCAATGTCCTCCGTCGATGAACCTGAAATCAGCTGAGGTGCTCGTTGACACTCTGTGCACCTGCCTGCTGGTAGCACTACCAGCTGCTGGAAGCCTGGGGGCCTCGATACTGCCACCAGGAACGTGCTGCTGCGCCCTATATTCAATCGTGACTACTGTGCCCTGGTTTCCATTGCGGGCAGCACTCCAAGCATAGCATCCTCTCCACTGCTGCGAGCCCCCTTTTTGGCATATTATGCCTTTTTATCCTCTGACCGAACGAGTGTGTGTGTGTGGGGGGGCGCTGCTAAGTCAGTTAGCATGGGAGGCTTTTTGCGCGGGAAACGAAAACGGCGTGCCAGGATGCTCAGTAAGTGTGCTGAGCCTGTGGTGGCGTGGGAGGAAGGCTAAGAGGGGCCAGTCTGTCCAGCGTACACGGCTCAGACTGAGACCCACTAAGAGCAGGAAAAGAGCTTTGCCTCTTGATCCACCCATTCCTGCTCTCTGTGGATATCCAATAAGAACAAATATCCAAACTTACAGTCCTGAAGTCTTCAGCCCTATCACCACAGTGACAGAGCAGAGCTCTGCTGCAGAGATCCTGCTCTTTGCAAGGCAGGAAGTAAACTGAGGGAGACAGGAAGTGGGAGCCTGGATGTACCCTGCTGCAGAGGTCTGATTCCTGCCTGCCTGTCGGCATCAGGAGGTACAGCCCAGGAATAAGGAAGCCCGGAGAGCAGCTTAAGAGAGAGAAAGGAGTGGGCTGGAGTTCTCGGACTTAAATGGTTACTATCTAGCGGTGTAATATAAATATGTCCACAACTGGATGAACAGAGGGGAGGCAGCCACCTGGGTGGAACTGGAGCAGGAGAGTTGTCCTGGACGACTACCTGCATACCTAGCAGAAGGCTGGGACAAAGCATACAAGCAGTTGCCACATCCAAACCCCTTAGTAACGGCAGTTTCAGAAGCAAGGGGGAGTATTAAGAAAAGGTGCAGAGTAGTTAATGAAAATACAGTCCTCATCCCAATAGCCAAAAATCCAGAGTTTCTGCCAGGATACGAGGACCCGGGATCTGCAATGTGGGAAGATAAGGGGATGCGGTGCCTAGGGGACCTATATACAAGGGGGGGGGGTGCATCCTTTTGAGACAATCCAGAGGAATTTGGGGATTCCAAGAACACACCTACTTAGATACTTTCAAGTACAACGTTTTGGGGAAAAACTGAAAAGAAACCCGGAAGGGGGCACTTTGATAGCTAGAAAACAACAGGAGATACTGGAAGCCAAATATCAAGAGAGTGGAATCATTGGGAGAGCAGTAAAGTTAGAGAGAGAAATGTTCCAGGATGGAACCAGAAAGGTCAGAGTCAAATGGGAAGAGGACCTGGGAACACTCATAACAGATGAAAATTGGATGGTAATTGTAAGGTCACACATGGGACTGTTGATTTGTAACACATTCAAAAAAACACAATACAAATTCATACACCGCTTTTTCTACCCCCCCCAAAAAAATGTTGTACACAAATTCCACCCAGAAACATCCCCACGGTGTGGCAGATGTGCCAGCAGAAAGAGGCACACACTCATTACTTCTGGGACTGTGAAGTAATTAAGAAATACTGGAAGGAAGTGGCCCTCAAGTTGAAAACCACATGGGCTAAGGAAAGAGAAGTCAACCCAGTATCCACATTAATGAGAGTAGAATATGATGTGGCTGGAGAGTGGCACTTGCACCCACGATGGATAAGGGTAATGCTGGTCACAGCAAGACAGGTGATCTCAGATACTTGGGTATCGTGTTTTACACTTGCTATAATACAGAAGACTCTCATGATCTCCAACTTAGCTGCGGAGAGACTATCCTATGCATTACGAGGTAGGGAGGAGAGACTTACGAATGAGTGGGATCAATTCCTGACCTTGCTGTCAGATATAGAGTGGGAACATAGTATTTAGGAAGGGTAAGGTAGAGTGAATAGCCCAGCAATGAAAGCAGTCCAAGAACCAGGACTCCTAGGTGCTTGAAGTAAAGTAAATAAAGTCATTACAAGGAAAAAAATGGAGGGGCAGAAAATCAGTTAAGGACCACATAAGTGATAAATGTTGCGCACGTTAGAGAAGGCTCATAGAATGCTGTACAAATTAATTTATTCATTTATTGTCTTTATTGTTATATCTTTTTTGTTACATTAATGTATCACAATGCTGATTACAGAAGTTAATCAATATTAGTAATAATAATAACATGATATTGCATAGAAGTATGAAGGGTTGGGAGAGTGCCAACTGCCTTTTTCTTAGAATGCAAATGGCCTTATAATGGGATTATTTGTACATCCCAACCTGGAATGTTGTGCAGTATACTGGAAAATATAATAATGCTGACACAATCTGTACCATTACTGTTACCATACTGATAAAACTCTAATAAAAATATAATGCCAAAAAAAAAACGGGAGGGTGGCATTAGCACCAGTTTTATGGAGGAGTTCATTGTTGGAGTAAGCCTATTTGTACACTAAGTGGTTAAGTGTATATTTACAGTCCAGGAGCATTACTTCACACAACCTGCTCAGTGAGGCTGTGGAGGCTAGCACTAATTAGGCTTTCTTGGTGCCATCTGCCTCTCTGCAGATGACACGAAGATCGGCAATAGGGTGGATACTCCAGAGAGGGTGTAGAGAACTAACAGAGACCTGAAAAAGCTCAAGGAATGGTCAAGGGTGTGGCAGTTGGGTTTCAATGCAAAAAAGTGCAAAATCGTGCATCTTGAGCACAGAAACCCAGAGTCAGAGTATTTAGGGAAGGGGATATTGATAACTAAACAGGAAAGGGACCGGGGTAAATCATTACAGATGACTAACGTGGCAAAAGAATGCAGTAGGAAAATTCAGTGAGAAGCTGGAGTGTACAGGGAGGGGTATCACCAGCAGAAAGAGGAAGGTAGTGGTGCCACTGTATCAGTCACTGGTGAGACCCCACCTGGAGTACTGGGTCCTGTTCTAGAGACCACACCCAAGAGAGGACACAGACAAGGCAAAGACCATCCAAAGAAAGGCAACAAAAATGATGCAGGGGCTGCACCAACTGTCCTATGTAACATTTACACCCTGGAAGAAAGGAGGAAGGGGGGACATGATAAAGACTGTTAAATACCTCACGTGGGTGAATAAGGTACACAAGAGTGTATTTTGTCAGTATCAGTGGCTCAGTAGGTTGCACACACCTCTGAGGCTGGGAGATCAGAGGGCTGTGGGTTCTATTCCCATACCAGGCACTTGCGTTAATATCCCAATACTGACATTGTAGTGCAGCATGAACGGGGCTGCAGCACTCCTGAGGTGCTGTCTTTCGGATGAGACGTTAAACCAAGGTACCGTCTGCCTGTTCCGGTGGTTGTTTAGGAGGACGTTAAAGATCCCATAGCACTTCTTGAAAAAAGTAGGAGAATTTTCCTGGTGTCCTGGCCAAATTTGCCCCGTTCATTAAAAAAATACCACCAACAGCTTAATCTGGTTCATTTTCAGTTGGTTACCATCTGTATCCCACGGGCACCCTTGAAAAAGGGACTTCTAGTCTCAGTGGGCCTACCGGGTCAACAAAATTCAATAAATACATTTTTTCAGAAAAAAGGTGTACAAGAACTGGGGGGGATGCAATGAAGCTGGGGGGGTTGTTTCGGAGGGATCTGAGGAAGTATTTCTACACTGAGAAGGTGGTGGGTGCCTGGAAGAATCTTCCAGTGGGGGGTGGGGAGAAGAAAACAGTGGTGGAATTCAAAAATGCATGGGCTAGGTATAAAGGAAAACTAGCATCAAAGCAGTGGGGGAGGTGACCAGAGACCAGGCAGGGTCTGCAGAGGCAGGGAAAAGAGAGGCAGACTAGGTGGGCCAAGCGGTCATTATCAGTCAACAAATTCTATGTTTCAAAGCAGAAGTAGACAGATTCTGGAGGATGAATGGCATTGAGAGGGGCAGGCCAAAAAGCTTGCATGTGTGTCCTTACTCTGATTGGGTATAGCTTCTGTTGGGTGGCAGAACGGGAGGAAAAGACAGACCCGTAGTCCCTTCCAACTTTACAATACTAGGTAACAAAAATGTTGTAGAGGACTAATTTTATACAGGGGACCTAGCCCCACAGAGGTCGTGGGCTAAAGTGCAAACATTAACTTTTATAAAACACACATGTCCAAATAAGGAAAGCACTATTCCATGCTGTACACAGATATTACAGCTGATCCCTAACTAGAGACTTGCCTGGGGCAAAAAATTAAAAGTAAAATAACATGCACCTTCAGAGAGACTGTAGTATTGATTTGCCTGACTGGGCAAATAAGATGTTATTTGACTCTCCAGAGGGATTTAACCATACTTAGTACAGTACCTGCCTGTTGATATAAAACGCCAGCTTATTTTATACATGGCAGGTAGCTGAATACAATGGCAGTGCTGAAACAGTTCAGAGGGGCAGAGCTAGGAGACAGCAAATACCTCCTTTCAAGTATTCTCAATTAAAAGCAATAAATTATCGCTCCATCATTTACAAAACAACTAGCAGAACATTCTGAATAATGCCGGACGTTCACAGCCGTCTTCCGACCTGCAGTAGGATAGGATATCCTGAGGCATGCTGTTTAAACCTAAAAGGGAAATGATAGTGTGTAATAGCCTGGAAGAACAACAATTTTTGGTGAAGTACTGCACCGCCCGCAGTGCATGCTAAAAACACATCTAACTTCTATACTGTGAAGAAAAATCAAGAGAACAAAAGTAATTATTTAAAATCATTTATTCAGGCTAGACCTACTGAGTTGAGACATCTCGCTTTCAGGGGTGTCTTGTCTATGAAGGAAATGTTACAGCAGAAAAACAGTCCTACTGAAAGTTAACTCATACTCAGCTATTACAGTACATCTTAAAGTGGGCTGGTTTCTTATTAAATCCTAGCCAAAAAGGAAGATTCAGTTTAAGGGTGACAAAAAAAAAAAAAAATAAATGAACAAACATCTTCTGTGCTACAAGTCACCAAGGAACAACAGCAGATGGCCACAATGTTTTCTGTTACGGTCAATGCACTCATGCCCCTTTAGATGCAAATATTCCAAGCATGCAGGGAAATCCCAAATATGCACTTCCTGCATGGGAATCCCTCATGAAAGAAAACCTATTGGATATATATATATATATATATATTTGCTCTGGCGCACAGGGACAGCATACAAAGGGGCTTTCACTCTGCTGTTGACGCGGATGTCACAGCCTGCTCCTGTGTGTCTTTCAGACATCAGCCTGGTGCTTGTCTGGTGTCCATGTTTATGTCAACCTCTAGTACAACCACCAGGGTCATTACACCGACTCCATAAAATTCCCTCAATCCAGGTTCTTTAGCATACTGTCCAAGACACAGGCAGAACCTCCAATCACTTTCGATCTAGTAACACTATTAACCCAGTCTCCATCTCTTCTTTCTGAGTCTGTTGGTTGTGTGTGTGTGTGTATAATCTAGAGACACAACTAAATATATATAGATCTAGCTGTAGATAGATGGAGAGCTCTCTCTCATTTTGTATATGTATGTATGTATGTATGTATGTATGAGTGTGTACTTTTTTTTCCAGTCCCCAGTCTGACCCCTCTTGATGGTATCTCCTCAGCCCCATTACTGACGTTCTCAGGCACCTGAAAGTCATCCACTACTAACCCAAGACCACAGATGTGGTGGGTGGCTTCCTCTGTTGGTCTTGTGTGGGTGTTCAGCCCCAGCAGACCATGGAGTTTCTTGTACATTTTTTCTTCCGAGGGTGCAGTTACGCACATGCATGCATGTTTAACGTTCAGTGGCTACTCCTCTCCCCCTTCGATTTGCACCTGTGTACCAGGCTGGCTCTGTACAGTCCTCATCACTGTGCTTCCCATACTCTTTCTCGCCCTCTCCATTTTATTGTTGATGTCCCACATATGCTGTAACTGTTATTATACTGTGTATCACAGCTCTGCTTGTAACATGGTGTGGGGACATGGAACTGGCCAGTAATGCACCACCTAAGTCAGATGTAGCTTAATTCTACTAGTATTGCTAGAACACTATGACCTTATATACTTTTTTTTTTTTTTTTTTTATTAACTCTCTTTTTGCACTATATGGCCCGGGCTTCCTTCTGGAGTACTCGCTCGGCTAGGACCTCTACTCCCTTGCCTGAACCCCTTCTACTAGCATCCTCTTCCCCCCTCCCCCGACACTCAGGCAGGTCCAGCCCCCCGGGGCACACCCGCCCTCTCGTGGTGGCCTTTCTGTAATTAGAGGGGGCCTACATGAGCGTCGGGACTGGGCACGGAGTCCACTGGTGCACTGTGCTGGCAGTGGGATGTGGGTCTGCCACTGGAGTCCCCATCATTTCCGCAGTGCCACAGAGGAATTTTTCCCCTGAGTGCGTTTCCCCCTCGGAGTGAAGCGTGCAATGATGCCTACGCACAGCTGCCCTGATGGTGTCTGCCACACTCAGCCCTCCTTAAGCTGGCGGTGTACCTGCAGTACCTCCTATCTCCATCAGGGGTCACCAGAACACTGAGCAACACAGAATCCCTCCCCAGGGAGAGGAGAGCTTTCCTATGGAAACTCCAACCTCTCCCTCCCCTGCTGACCCCTGGCTACCCGAATCCGTCACTGAACCCAGGTCGCCGCCACGGTGCAAGGTGTGGCATCTGGCACCACCGGGCCAGCTCTTATATACTATTTTAATGGGAGACTAATAGAGAACTCAGAACTCTGAACTCTGAATACATAAGTTGGACACTGCATTATCGCTATAGAGATGTACCTCCAAAGAGTGGAGTTCCACTCTGGCCAGGATTGATTATATGTACAATGTGAAATAAGTGGAAAAGTACAAAAAAATGTACATACAACAAAGAAACATGGTGTGGTGAGGAGGGTGATGGTGCAAATTTAAAGGTGTTCACAACCTAAAAGGCAAATCCAGGAGAGCAGCCTGTTTTTGTGCCATGGCCTCATAGCGACATTCAGAATATCCACGGCACTGTCGGATCTCTGCTCAGCCACTGCTCCATCAACACTGCCCCCCCCCAACCACCACCACAACATGCATTTAGAACACTCTGAGCAAGCATGCCGGAAAGGCAGTTTGCAGTACACAGGATTCGCACACAAATGCCAGGTGAAAAGAAAATATCCAAACTGTCTGATTAAGTGATACCTTACAGTGAGTTGGGAGTCTACGAAGCAATAGTCGGCTAGTGTGGCTCAATAAAGTTTAATATATTCCATGCCAGCCGGTTACGGAGAGTATAATCCAACTCACAAAGTTATTACTGTTACATGAGTTGGATTAAATATTTTCGTAGGATGACATTGTTTATGTAGCAAGCAGCATGCTGAGGCTAGGAGACAGCCGAACATGCAGTAGTGTCTCGAGGTGGGGGAGGGGGAATTGCTCGGTATAGCAGTGAATTAAAGAAAGGAGACTGGTACTTTTTGGGGAAAAAAAAAATGTTGCACAGCAGCTTAAATGCTCTAAATAATTCTTTGTTATGTGAGTGGTGAACTGGGTTTTGGTAGTTCTAGGAGGTGAACTACAGTCTCTGGGACTCCATTTTTTCCTCGGATTTTGTTTTCGACTCCAGTTGTGAATAACCTACTGTGGGCATAGTAAAAGTTTGATTAACCGACTATGGACACAGTACAAATTTGATTAACCGACTGAGGAAGGGGTTTAGTTGAATAACCGACTCTGGGGGTTCTCCAACATAGTTTGTGGGACAATAAGTGATGGCAGTTCTTCATTGTGATTGGCTGAAAACAGACACCTCTTGTATAATATCAAATAATTTGGATATTTCTTCTCTCCCAGCATCCTTTTATGAATGCCATATATTGCTTTTCCTACAAACTGCATCTCTGGTATGCTTACCCCACGTGTGGTGAACCTATGTTGCCTTTGAATTTTGACATGGTGGCTGGCTGAGATAATGACTGGAGTGCACTGCAGAGTTTCAAGAGAAGGAAACATGTCTGAACTGTGTCTTACTCTTACTCGGCAACAGCCTACTGGATCAGATGCACAAGCCTGATTAAAAGGGAAAACCTGTTCTGGTGAAAACAAACAAAGGCTGCTTCTGGAATATTGTGTCCGATTTGGCATGTAAGCATTAAACCACAACAGACCATGGTTCTACTGTGTAATTAATCCATGGTTTTCGTGGGGGAGAGGGGGCATGAGGCTGCAGGCCAAGTGTCTCGTGCCTCCAACCATGGATTAATTCCACAGTAGAACCATGGTCTGAAGTGGTTTAATGCGCTTGTAACATGGCAAGCGCAGTACAAGGTGGAATATATCTGTAGAACATGCTATGGTTGTTTTACAAATATGTTACTTTACAAATTAAACACAGATGAAAATGTTTCACTTCAAGTTCTGTATTGGCAAGGGTTGCCATCGGAAGCGCGCTTATCGGAGCCACTGACAAGCCACTTTCTGAACTGTTATATCGTGACTGCCACATGAACATATTTCACCGGATACTTTCATTTCTCATTGCTAAACATTCACTTACAGTTCATTGTTTTTACTGCCGTGTTGCTACATTTATTGTGTTATGCTCCATTATTTCACCGTTCAAAATACTGATGCCACGCTATTGTGCGATAGGTGGTACACATATATTGTCGCTCCCTATCACAGACACGTAGATGACTGCTGCAAAAATTCAGGCTCTGTGTCTTTCTCTGTTGCCGTGCTACCAGACTGTCCTCTCCTGCTGATTTTAGGGGGCCACAGCAGTGTCTCTGAAACATACACAGCGATCCACACATGCAGGCAAGTATTCAATATGCACAGAGACAGACTGCTAACAAGTGTACTACTTCACTTCAGTGGGAGACTATTCAATGCAAGTATTCCTGCCACTTACTGTATGCACTACGAGACCAGAGTTCCCCCGGGCGTGTGGGAGGGAAGAAACAGACTGAGGATGAAAACATTGCGAGGACAGTACATTGCTTGCTCGCATTCACCACTTTTTCATGCGTCTCTGGCTCTGAGTATATGCAGCACCACCACTTGCAAGGAGACAGCATTTTCACCGCCACCTGTAGGTAGACCGAGATGCATGAAAAACGGCACTAACATATCCTGTCTAACCATGGTCTAATTGTTTCTTTAGCACGCTCCCGATGGCAACCATGGATTAAAGGGACACCGTCAGCTTTGCCCCACCATTTACTTCAAAATCGCACAAGTGTGCCTCTTGAGACAAACACACACACACACACACACAAAAAAAAAAACAGAAGATTACTGTAGAATGCACCCGCATATCTCAAAATTCCCAATCTGTACACATTTTTATTATTTTTACGTTTTAAGTTATTCATTCGACCAGAGTTTAAGTTTGGCACCAGCCGGAAGCTGGTACCAGTCAGGAACGCGCATCTGCTACGAGCGCAATCCCGAACTGCACATTTTCCACGAGCTCAGTATTGAAATACACTCCACCGATCCAGTGCAGTAATTCAAATGTTTAATTTGGACTCCAAAAAGAAACCAAGTACTCAGAGTTGTATAAATAGAAGTTTTTGACTGAAGTCGAAATCCCGCGCATGCGCAAGAGCAGCACACTCCTGCGCATGCGTGGGATCTTTGCCAAGTCCACTCCTGTGCAAGCACGAGATTTCGACCTTTGTCAAAAACTTACTTGTACAACTCAGAGTGCTCAGTTTGTTTTCGGAGTCCCAAGTAAACATCCGAATTACTGCAATGGATCGGTGGAGCGTATTTTAATATCATGCTTATGAAAAAATGCAGTTTGGGGTCATGCTCGTAGCAGATGCGCGTTCCCGACTGGTATCAGCTTCTGGTAGATGCGTGCCTTGAACGCTGACCGAATGAATAACTTAAAAGGTAAAAATAGTAATAATGCATACAGATTGGGAATTTTGAGACATGGCAGTGCATTCTACAGTAATCTTCTGTTGTGTGAACCAAGAGGCACACTCGTGTGATTTTGAAGTAAATGGTGGGGCAAAGCTGACAGTGTCCCTTTAATAAGAGGAATTAATCCATGGTTGCTCTGTGGTCACATGCTGCTGTTGCTCCAATCAATGTTTGGTATTTTGCTGTGTTGCTTTTTGCCATGTTACAATATTTGTTAGTTTTTGCTAAATAGGAAAGGAGGACTGGAGAATACTTCCCAATTTCAGCCCTTTTTTTGGGGGGGGGGGCACAGAGGCAACCCCATTGACAACGAACCAGATTAAGGTGTTGGAGGTATTTTGCGGAATATTTTGAATCAAAACATTCATTATTTGGTGGGAGGCAACTCTTCACAACGCACAGTTGTGGGAAACTAGTCTGGGAGTTTCTCCTGTAGCGGACAGTAGCCAGACCTTTTCACTGATTGTGCCTGTAATTAACCCCATTCTACGGCAGTTTTAAATACTCTTCAGACAGTGCAGTGGCTTTTCTGCCTTGTGTAGGTTTTTTTTTTTTTTTTTGCATATTCTTTTTATTAAAAGTTTTGCATAATAAAACCAATAAAAATCATACAAAACAAATTTGTCAAACTATGTACGAGTCCATTTCATGCAACAAAATATACTATATAAATCATGTTAATATCTCGTGTATCTAGTGGTCTGTATTGTCAAATACCTGAGCAAAGGCGTGGGGGCAGGATAGCCCTAGAAGGGTTGCCTGGCCAACAAAAGTCCCATATGTTAGCTCCTCCCATTTCAGTGCAGTCCTTCATTTCTCTAGTTTTTAATGCAGGTGTTTTGGTCTGTTCTGGGGAAGCCTCCTCTGCCCGACTCGCACAGCGATTCACCTGCCCATGATGCCTTGACCAGGGAATGTGGCCCCAACCCCACCACATTATGCAACTTCTCACTGGTTATAGTAACATTATCTTGAGCACCTCTCCCCCCTTGAACAGATCAGGTCCCCTTCGACATCTTCTGTCAGCATCACGGCACTGCATATAACCAACATCAAATTTCTCGTAAGTCATTCATATCTTCCTTGATTCTTTCAAAATGTAGCTCTCTCGGCTTAAAAATTCAACATGATCCAGACGCTGCCTATATAGTCAAATATCCTACTTGGCTGCTCCAGCCCTCCCCTCTTCCCCTCTCTTAGTCCTTCCTTCACTATCCCTCTCCTCCTCTTACCGCCCCCCCCGCTACCAGTCCCTTCCCATCCACGGTCCACTCTCCTCCTACCTCACATTTTTAGTGCACTTGTGATACACATGATTTTGTTGCTGCATATACTGTACCATAATATCTGCACTTTTATAATCCTGCTTGTTTAACAGCTATATCTGAATTGCCTGTTTGTTTTCTTTAACACTGCGGACTTGTATAATTTAACTACTGTATCCCTGATTTGTCATGACGTGGAACCTTTGTAAATGAGCTTCCAGCTCAAAGGCTGTAATACGAGATTTCAATAAATAAATATCCCCTTTTCTTCCCTTCCCACTTCTAGCAAAGTTCTCAAAAAAACCAAACATTCTGCACTCGATCTGGCTGCTTCTCTCTTACTTAATTGGTCTTCTTGATTCCTTTTTGTCCTGTTTCTACTCTGACCATAATACGTCGAGACTACCTGTAGTGGGTAGTTTTAAAAGAGGATGGGACAGAGTGAGGGTTGGGGTAAACACAAGGGGGGAGGGGGCAGCTGCAATTTAGTGGGCTAGCTGCACATTCAAGCAGACTTGCTAGACCATGAGGCCTGTTTCTGCTGGCAGATCCGTATGTTCGTATGATCACCTCCTGGTCAGTGAACAGAGCTCATACACACTTCTAAATCCCTATATCCCACATTTTGTATACGCTTTCCTTCTAAGTTTTCTGTTTTTTGTGAAGGTCACAGAAAATCAGTGCTGGGGACTAAAGACCTCTTTTTATCTTGGGAGGTACAACATGGATAGCTGCAGTGCAAGCTTTCCCAAATGTCCCACCAGTGTGCTTCAACTCTGCCATGGAAGGATGCCCTCCAGCTGGTGAGAGGGAGGTTCAGACGTCATGCTAATTCAGTCTGTGACTTCTCATGTGAGCCTGCCAACAAAGGTGCCAAATAGAATGGGGATATTTATGATGCGGATACCTGTCAACCTACACCTGGACTGGTACCAGCACAATTCCCATCATATGGGCCATCTAACAGCCATCAGATATTTGTCTGGTCATTACCACTGACCTAGGCTGGATTCCACCCAGTGATCTGGAGGTACTCAAGACTATGATACCCAGTTTAGAACCACTGAGCCATCCAGTCCCCCTCCCCAAATCCCCTCTCATGACACACTCTACCTTAATCCTAGCAAAATGTCATGTTGTTAAAATTCTGCTATCAGCTTAAATAAAAATACCCTTTACTATCCAGGAAAGACATATTAGTTCTCCATATCCCGAGGAGTCCAAATCAAAGCTTCTCTTCCTACTGCAGCAGTCCTACATGACCCACTCCGCTAGCTCTGTTTTTCTTATTCACATGAAAAACAAAAATACGCTGGCACCAATATCTGCAGAGAAGTCTAGGGGCATTGATTTTTAGTGCCCTGGCCCAGAGTAGAAAGTCAGACTCTGCGCGTAACTGGACCGCAGGAGCCATCAATCATACATCCCCCCTGGAAGAACAGAATACTGTACAAGATCAGATAAAAGACATCAAAATACAGAGCATCTACACAAACCTATCATGCCACTTATTAGACATTACAGAGCTGATGAAAAAAATTATACTGTATAGTGAATGAACACTAGCTTATCATAGGCTAACAACTTCACACAGTACTTAACATAATTGAAGACATACACAATAAAAGTATTCTTCCTAAACTAATCAAACCATTAAAACGTCAGCTTCAACTCAACTACATGATGTATAGCATAGTGCTGGCATGGATTCAACCTAAACGGAATTCCGCTGAGTTGCTGATTTATTGAGTCAGTCCAACTTTGTTCCTTGCTCCCTTTCTCATCACTGCCTGCCTGATAGATACAGTCTCAGTAAATACAACCTCTGGCACCTGGCCAGCAGCTGAAGCACAAAGCAGGCTCTTGTCCTCCATCTTCCCCTACTCGCTATTAACAATGAGAGAAACAAAAGTTTGATACATCAACCTATACTTCACACAGGCTCCAGTTCTCAGGGGTCCATGAAGTGGAAAAGAAAAGGCTGCTATCCTTTCAGGTTGCTAGTGGTAAGTCCTTAGTTCTTGCTATCTCGCTCTCCCTCTCCCTCTCACATATTAGTAAAGCTTAAAGGGACACTGGCATGGCCTTGTTTGGTTGCTGTTTAACCTAGCCAGGACACAATTCCTAATCTAACACAGCATCTGTGCACACACTCACCAACAAACCCCTCTGGAATGAACACATCGCTGAAACAAGCACAAGGAGGTACAAGGAGCTGGGTACATTTTCATTCCAGATGGGTTTCAGTGTGAGTATTAATAGAACATATAAATTATATATATATTCATGGCAAAAACTGTTTACTGCATCTGTTAGGGTTGTTCCACAGCGACAAAAGCGAGGAAATTCAGTGTTAGTGTTGAAAACCCTAACTGTGCATCCCATCCACACACACACACACACACACACACACACACGCAAGTAGGGGAAGGACCAAGGCAACACGACCAATCACACACATCCAGCAAGAGGTGTATACCTGTACGAAAAATTATCTCTGCTGACTGGTTGGAACACGTCACATGACGTGCGTATATCAGAGTGCGACTGCACGCACACCTGCATGTTTACCCCCCTCCAAAACAATTCTGACATTTTATAGGATAGATAAACCACTCTGAGGTGTGTGGTTGCGCTTGGATATACACACGCCTTGGGTGGTTGATGCACACCAAGGCGTGCGTATATCAAAGCACGACCGCACACCTCAGATTGGTTTATCTATTACATATATCATAGAAAGAAACACAGAAAAAGTGACGGCAGAAGGAGACCGTTGGTCCATCTAGTCTGCCCAAGAGTTCCCCAGACCTCTTTTAGGTCCGGGGCCTAACCCACCTTCTGAGTTCTGCCCTTTCCCAATCCTGTATTTCCCCCTTGAGCCCTTGCTCTGTCCCATCCCTGTTTGAAGGCCGACAAGATCTTTGCATGTTATTCATTGCAAAAAACTTTGTTAATGCATCAGTTAGGGTACATATTAAAGCGACAAATGTATGGAAATGTGGTGTAAGAGTTTACATCCCTAAGACCCCACCCAAACCTACCACCCCACCCACACCCTCCACACCAACAGGCTCTGGGGTGTGCCTTGGGGTCATCAGTGCCAACGTTTACCCCATTCCATGTGTAATGAAGCAGAGACAGTACAATATAGGAGAACGGGGTAAGCATTAGGGCAGACGACCCCAAGGCACACCCCGACTCCTGTTGGTGTGTGGAAGGTGGGTTGGGGTGGGGTGGGTGTTAGGACTGGAAACCCCAACACCACATTTCCATACTTTTGGTGCTTTAATATGAACCTGAACTGATGCACTCATGTTTTTTGCAACAAATTTCCTTACTTTTTGAGAAAGTCTAATCTTGCCCTTATTTGGTTGTGGGAGCGCAGGGCCCAAACATCAATGCATCTTGAAAGACTAATTCTGTTCTTATTTTCATGTGGCTCCCACCACTGTAATGGTATCCGTATTGACATGTGGGAATGCAGGGCCCTCCATGCATTACTCCTCAGCTGTATTTGTCCCAGAAGTGAGAAAAGTCTTCCTAACAGTAGCATGAACCGCCATCTGTAAGCCTAACTTCAGAACAAATAGTATGTAGTGGGGGGCACACATGACAGAAGATGTACCTCGGCACCCTGAGCAATGTCACATATGTACACCCTCTTAAGTGCAACAGACATATAACCTAACCCGCACTGAAATCTTAACTGTAACTGCAACTGCAAAACAAGTAATATTTAACAAGGGCCAAACACGATGGAAGGTGTACCCCGGCACCCTTAACAATATGAGATGTGTGTCCCCCCCTTAACTCCAACAGAGATATAACCTAACCCATAATATTTAAAAAAGGGGGGGGGGCACACACAGCAGAAGGTGTACCTCGGCAACCTGAGCAATATCAGACATGTGCCCCAACCCTCACAGTTGCAACAAAAACAGGCACTTCTATTCATGAAATCCTTGCAGTGTGGTATCCAAAGACTAGAAAAAGGCAGCAGTGGTTCCACTTCACAAAGCAGGCAGCTGTGAAGAGGCTAGTAATTACAGACCGGTGAGCCTCACGTCTATAGTAGGGAAACTAATGGAGACACTACTCAAACACAGAGGATCGTGGCATTCCACAAAACTAGTGTCCGACAAGACCCTAAGCAGCACAGTTTCACAGCAGGTAGGTCTTGCCAGACAAATCTGCTCAAGTCTTTTGACTACACTACAAAAACAGTGAAAGACAGTGGTGCAGTAGATGTGGTCTACCTAGACTTTAGTAAGGCCTTCGACTTGGTTCCACACAGAAGACTGGTAAAGAAGTTTGACCACACAGGGGTTAGTCCAGAAGTAGTCAGATGGATACAAAACTGGTTACAAGGCAGAACCCAGAGGGTACAGGTTAATGGAGCGCAATGGACAGAAGACAGGGTGACCAGCGGGGTGCCCCAGGGTTCAGTGCTGGGGCCTGTGCTCTTCAATGTTTTAATAGCAGACATCACTGACTGACTGGAAGGGAAGGTGTGTCTGCTCGCAGGTGACACCAAGATATGTAGCAGGGTGGACCCCCTAGAAGGAAAAGCAAGATGGAACCTGACCTCAAAAATATAGAAGAATGGTCTGGAGTGTGGCAGCTGAGATTTTTTTTTTGTAATTATATTTTGTATAGATTTTATGCAATGATCAACGTTACATTATACCACATATAGGCAAGCATACAATTAGTTAAAAATAATTCCACATTTTTACAGTTACAAAAAAATAATGCCCATCTAAGTCGTTACCACACATGGGGGTTATCAAACAGAAGCTTCTTATTTAAAGCCCAGATAATTTGTGTCTACGCACACAGTAATGTAGCAACAACTGTATGCAAGACAAGGCATAGACAGCCATGAGCAGGGCTTCGAATAAAGGTTAAGCCACATCTTGCACCCTAAGAAGAAAAGGGTATATAGCCCCATCTAACATCGGTTATACTAAAGATAACTAGATATGCATAATCCTCCCCCCAACAACCACCTCCAGTGTATTTCCTGTAAGCCAGGTTTTATAACTTTTAACCAACACAGAACTTCTAGAAAACATATTGTACAATGTACTATGAGAAGAAAGAGCTTACATATTTCTGAAATCTGAACAGATTATCCCATAACAGATTCCCTTTTAGCCATCAAAAACTTCCCAGCATTATCATGTATTTCTAAAATATAGCAAGGTATTTTGTATACAGCGAGTCTGTTCTAAAACCAAAAAACAAACAAAAAAAATTATATTATCCTAATTCACAGCTCTTATTTTACTCTCCACAGCCCTTCTTACTGTTACTTTCAGTACAGAATATGCAGTTCAAGTGTCCTGTTCCTTATCGGAGTCAGAAGCCTCTTCCCTAGATGAAAATTGTGTTTCTATTTTCTCTACGAGTTTGGATGCCTCCGATGACTCTGAAAATTGGTACGTCTTGCCCCCGTATACGATCCTGAGGCTTGCTGGCACCAAAAGTACATGATGAACTCCTAAGGCTCTTAAACGCTCCCGTATACCATCAAACCTTTTCCCGCATATTCTGGTAGCAAAACTTAAGTCTGGGAATAAATGAATCCAACGATCCTCCCAAGTAAGGGGGCTAAGATGTTTAGCCTGCTGCAACACCATGTCTCTTTCGGATGCAGTGCGAAGCACCAGCATCAGAGTGCGAGAAAAGGTGATGCCCGTGGCAGCCCTCCGTTGGCTACTGCGTGGCGTGATCCGATAGGCCTTAAGTACTTGAAAAGGCTGGTCGATCTGTAGAAAGTCCTGCAGCCATGTCTGCAAGAACGCCGATGGTTGTTCCCCTTCTAATTTTTCTGGAAGACCCAGGAGATGCACATGAGAGGCCAGTGTAGCATTTTCCAAGTTTTGTAGCCTCCTCCGAAGCAGCCCATTCTCCTTGGTGAGCCCTGCAGATCCAGCAATGGCCCTGTCGGCTTTGCGAGATGCTCCCTTAACCTCGTCTTCCACGACCTCAACCTTGGTATGTAGTTGTTTAAGGTCTGCTCCAAAATCTTCAATTTTACTATCTAGGCCTTGGATTGCTCTCAGGAGAGTGGCACTGGAAGGTTGAGGCCCTTCTTGCTCCGACTCCTCAAGTTGGCTGTGCTTGCTAGTAGTCGCCCTGGTCTCCTTCGGGTGGGTTCCATCAACAGGGGCTCCCGTTATGTTCGTTCGGCCCATTTTCAGGTAACCACAGGGCACTCTGCAATAAGTTTAGTATCAAACTGCAGCTCTAAACGTTCTCTGTCCTGCTAGACCCAAATAGTAACATTTTTCTAGCAGAAATATGTTGTTTTAATCGATAATACAGGTCTTTGTGTGGAGCTGTGGAAAAAAGCTGTTCACTGCTCGGCTGCTGGCCACGCCCCCCTGGCAGCTGAGATTTAATGCCAAAAAGTGCAAGGTCATGCACATAGCAAAGAAAAATCCAAGAAAGGAGTATTACTTAGTAGGCGAAAGACTGGCAGCCTCTAACCAGGAATGAGATCTGGGAATCATAATCTCAGATGACTTGAAGGTTAGTAAGCAGTGTGAGAAGGCAGCAGTGAAGGCCAACAGAATGCTGGGCTGCACTGGGAGGGGAATCACGAGCAGGGGGAGAGAGGTGGTACTACCACTGTATAGATCGCTTGTCAGGCCTCACCTTGAATACACAGTCCAATTCTGGAGGCCTCACCTCAGGAAGGACATCGATAGGGTAGAAACAGTACAGAGATAGGTGACAAAA
The DNA here is from genome assembly GCA_016271365.2 of Neoceratodus forsteri. Classification (NCBI taxonomy): domain Eukaryota; kingdom Metazoa; phylum Chordata; order Ceratodontiformes; family Ceratodontidae; genus Neoceratodus; species Neoceratodus forsteri. The sequence continues at coordinate 654,894,704 of CM057455.1, read as the reverse complement.
ATGATTCAGGGTCTGCAGTACATGTTCTACGAGGAAAGACTTGGGGAACTGAATATGTACTCCCTGCAGCAGAGAAAGAGAGAGGGAACATGACAAACATTTAAGTACATAAAAGGCATTAACAAGGTACAGGCACAGAAACTTTTTCACTTCAAGAAGAGCTCCAGGACCAGGGGACATGACCTCAGGTTGCAAGGAGGGAGGTTCTCTACCAACACCAGGAAGTTTTTCTTCATAGAAAGAGTGGTGGACGCTTGGAACAGCCTGCCCCAAGAGGCTGTGGGGGTCAACACTGTGGGGGGATTCAAGAATACGTGGGAAAGACACAAGGCAGCCCTGACTACAAAGAGCAACTAGAGTGTCAAAATAGGTCTAAAACAAAATGGGCAGACTAGATGGACCTAGCGGTCTCCTTTTCCTGTCAACTTCTATGTTTCTGTAACCTAACCTGCACTGAAACTCAAACTATAACACTAACTGCAGAACAAGTAATATTTAAGGAGGGACACACATGGCAGAAGGTGTACCTCAGCACCTTGAGCAATATCAGATATGTGTCCCCCCATAATTGCAAAAGACATATAACCTAACCAGCATCCAAACCCGAATCCTAACCCCAATGCTAACTCTGGAACAAGTAATATTTAATGGGGGACACACATGACAGAAAGTGTACCTTGGCACCCTGAACAATACCACATATGTGCCCACAATTAATGTTCTACAGGTACAGAGATGAACCATAACCTAAAGTTAAGAGAATGGTGAGCGTGTTAGGGCTGACGAACCCAAGGCACACCCCCAGACGCCTGCTGGTGCAAGCAGGGTGGGGAGGTGGGGTGTTAGGGTTGGAAACCCTAACACCACATTTCCATACCATTGTTGCTTTAATATGAACCCTAACTAATGCATTAACAAGTGTTTTACAATTAATTTCCTTTCTTTTTGAGATGGTCTGATCATAACATTATTCACGTCTTGGAGCACAGGTCCCTTTAAGACCTGTGCATCTAATTGGCCATACTTTTCCATAAATTATACCTGTTGCATTAGTGCTCTGTTGAAGAGCTCGTCTCTTTAAGATCTTTGCTGGGATCCCTATATAATTTATATAGTACATGTATCAGAACATAGACAGTCTATAGTGCGTTATGGGACCACAGGGCCCTCCATGCATATTGTAATTGTCCCTCATTTCCATGTGGAAGTGCAGGACCCTCTGGGTCCTGCACTCTCATCAGTACACAGAGTAGTGGGAGCACAGAGCCCTCCAAAGCAGTACTACTGACACGTTGAGAATGCATGCCACAGTATCGGTGATCTTTGCCCCATCCTTTACAATTCACCAACAGTTTGAAACAAGGTCTTGAAACATACAAAACAGCTTTGTGCCAGCCCAGTGGGGCTGGACACCTTACCTTGCGCTACACCGGTGACCTGGGTTCGGGAACAACCTTGAGTTGTGGGGGCACAAGATTGAGCAGCCTACAGCAGCTCTCCTCTCTTGGGGGGGTGGGGTGAGGTCCGGTGGCAGTGTAGGTGGGAAGGGTGGCAAGCCATGAGGGCGTCTCGGAATGTGACGTGCGTGTGGTGCCTCCACAAGCGTGCATGTGCTCTCTAGTAAGGGGAGGGCGAAAACCGAAGGAAACAAAAAACACCTAAAAATGTAAATTAAAAAACAAAAACGAAACAGCTTAGTACACCGAACAGTGTACTAAGCTGCGAGTCACAGCAAGTCCCTATCTCAAAGTATTTTTAAGATATAGCGGTCGAAATGCGCCCTGACCATTTCAATGTTATGGTATGGGAAATAACGAAACTTCAAATTCTTATAGCTATGTAGCACATGAAAACTTTGTCACCAATTCAGCAAAAGGCACATCTGTGGGGCAAGCCCTTTGTATTCTGAACATTTTAGCCCAAAAGTGCTAACCATTTCTTTGCAATGGAGTGACAAAGTAATACATAAGAAAAAGTAGTGTCGCAAACTGCGGCAATACCCGCATTGTTTTGCAAACGGTGTCGTAATCTGCGGTAATACCCCCACTGTTTTTCGGAAACAGTGGCGCAATTTGCAGCAAAACCCCTGGTGTTTCATTTAAACAGTGCCGCACTTATGCAGTTTCGCAAAGTACTTTGCAAATTGCAGCAATACTGCCGTTTACCAACTGGTAGTATTTTTCAAGATATTTAAGTTTTTTCACATCACTAACTGAAAACAAGATGGTGGAATCGCGACAGTACATTCCGCATTTGCAAAAGAAACAGCCGCTTTCATGGCAGCAAAACAGTTCTTTCACATGGCACAGCTAATTTTTCCCATAGGAAATAGGAAAATTGAAACTTTACTAACTTTTGAACAGATTAATATTTTTTCACCAAATCTTCAAAAAGCACATCTGCGAACCAAGCCTCATATGCCCTAAACAAAAAAAGACCAAACCCCCACACCATTTCTGAGAAACGTCATGACAATGAATTTACATAAAAATGGTAATTTACACAATTTTTGACATTCCTTATCTCTGCACTCGCACATCCGACCAAAACAAAACTTGGCAAATCAAGAGATCTTTGGTCCCCAATGGTGCAAGCAAAATTTCATGCAGATAGGCCAAACGGTTGCAAACTTATTAAAGTGCTAAATTTTGGTTAATATAGAAGTGATCGTTGATCCTTATATAGTAGTAGTATATATATATATATATATATATATATATATATATATATATATATATACACACACACACACACACACACACACACATATATATCGATATATATATATATATATATATATATATACATATACATACACACACACACTTTTTCACTGTTTAAAAAGTTTCAAAACATTTTTGTCTGGTCTATTTCATCCATAAAAAGAAACGATCAGAAAACCAGTCTCCATGTGATAAAGTACTCAGCTGCGTGAACTTGTGGATGCAATAGAAGAATGAGTGCTGCCGCTTCTAATCTGACTAATGTCAGTAGCAGTGATTTTTGACATCGATATTCTTTACAGTATAACGTGCCAGCTATGCTCGAGAGCCTAGCCTCCTCCACAGTCATATCCACTCAGAGTACTGTCAGCTGAGATGGTGCCAGTGCTGACTGCTGTTCATCTGAACTACCAGCAGATGACTTGATTCAACTGCTGGGAAGAATTCATGCAGTGCTCATGTTAAGCCTTAAATTTCCAATTCACAGACGTTTCCAAGAGTTCTGAGAATCAAAGTTTCTTGCAGGGAAAAATGAGGACAAGGTTTAGGAATGCGTTCTTGTGGTCCCCATGTAGTATTTTTTTCCACCCCCTGCAAAGTCAGGCTTAATTACCACACTGCATTGTTTAAAACACACAATCTTTTCTTGAGTAGCTGACTGCCCCCTCTCTGAAACGGAGAGAGGTATAATAAAATTTACAATACAACGGTAAACTATTGCAACTCAGTATTTCCAAATAGTTAATTATATTGCCTAATGTAATTAATAAACTAGGCGTTACTCCTAAAAGAGGCTATCTCAGCAAGAAAGTTTAGCAGCTTCTATCTATCCATTCAGTTCCAGACGGTCACCTAACCAGTATTCTTGTCTCAATGATAGAGCAGTAGATTATCTGGGTAAATAAAGCCACACAGTTCCTAACTATCTATCTGGATCACCCTTATAAAGTGAAACTTTCCAGCCCATTTACTACAGCCAGCATATGCTTGTCTTATTTATTATGCAGATGCTATTAACACTGCCAAGGTGAAGCCATCACGGCTTCTTTGGAAAAGATGAGGATGCATGCATTAAAAACGTAGTGTATGGTTGAAAGGATTTCCAGTAGCTTATACCTCAAGGGAGCACGTCTGCACTATGCAGGAGAAACATCCCCTCCTGGAGACCAAGAGCATCACTTCCACTAGCCCAATGTAGATGTCACGGGATCAGGATGGAGCACACATCTTCGTGCTGCCACCATGAAGACACCCTTTTCAAATGACCAGTTTTTATCTTTACTGGTTGGTTAGTTAAAGCAGGTATCACCCCTGCTGTTCCACTAACTAGCTAAAGCCTGCTTTCCCCTCAGCAGAGGTGTAAGAGATGGAGTTCGAGTATGTGCATGGAGTAACCTATCAACAGGACTTGTAGTTAACTTACACTTTTAGTGAGAATTAAATCATGTGCCCTGACTGGGGAAGTGGGATTAAATCCCAATAGGAAGGAAGGAAGCTGTTGGTACACATTTTGTCACCGCTTGTCACTGGAAGTACAATTTAGCAAGAAAGCAAAATTGTGTGATACAAATGAGAACAGAAACTCAAACAAGTTTAACACAAAGGTAGCTGGTGGGAAGAAATTTCTGGGAGCCTTAGGCTTTGATCCCTGAACAAAAGGGCCACTTCCTTCAACAAATCCCAGCTGAATACAGCCATTAACTCTCGCTGCACTGGTGTATAGTGCTTACAAACACTACGCTACTGCTGTTTCCAGAAATTGAGACAAGTTCTATAAAAGATTCACAGCAAACAAAACGCTTGCTTGCATTCGTGGCACTATATGCAACTGTCACTGTAGCTCATCTCGTAAGTTTACAGACCCCAAAGTAATTTCAGCGCAAAAGAACTTGAGCATTACTTTGCTGGTTCTTGACACACCATTACTTATGGCTGATGCCCCTACTTCACCCCCAAATGACAAGAACACTAAAAGGCTTCTATTGGCGGACTATACATTAAAAATATGCAGTAAAATTATTTAAACACTTCTGTTTTACTTAAAATAGGTTAATTTATTTATTTATTTCAAATTTGGATTAATACCTTTGAGCCGGGGGCTCGTTTACAAAGGCTCCAAGTCAACAAGGAATACAAGACATTTACAGGTGATGAAACACTGCAGAACAGAAAGACATCAACTAACAAGTAGTATTAGTGTGCAGTTACAACATTAAGCAGGGTACAAGTGAGGAGAAACAGGAGCACACTTGCGGAGAAACATATTAATGCAGCACTAATGAAGTGCAGTACAATGTTTAACAATCATGTTACAATTCAGACGGGGTGCTCCCAGTCTGCAGAAATGCAGTTTTAACAGCCAAGGTGAGGCTTTATCAAGGGGAGGTAGTAGGTGGTGGGAATTGGGCAGTTGTGGAACAGAAGGGTGGGAGTAAGAGAGGGTAGTGTTTGACGGGTGCGAGAACGGCTGTCAGAGGCCATGGGTTAACAGAAACACTGGCAGTCAGATTTGTTGGCAAGAAGAGATCGAAGCCCATTTTTAAACTGGCCAAGTCTGGGGGAGTCTACAATGTCTGCAGGCAGATCACTGAACCATTTAGGCCCACAGCAGGAGAGGGATTTCTGGCCAAGAAAAGTGGTTTGTTTGAAGGGAACAGTTAGGACAGCCCCGGAGGCACCCCTTGTGCATTTAGATGGTTGTGCAGGCTCAAAGAGGGCTGAAGTAGCACTAGGCATGGACCCCATCAGGGACTTTTTTGCAAGGAGGCAGGCCTGGTGTTGGAGTCTGTGGTGGAATGGGAGCCAGCCAGTTTCCTTGTATAGGTCACAAGAGTGAGTCATTTTGTGTACTCCCTGGGCCAGGCGGCAAGACTTGTTGAGGATGGTTTTGACCCTTTTAAGCACTGCGTCTGTTCCTACCCCGTATATGACAAGGTCATAACCCACAGATCTCCCTCCTTTCCTTGAGAGTATACGTATTAAGCTCCTTTAGCCTCTCTTCATATGATTTTTGTGGCCCGCCTGCCAGTGCAGCAGCGCTGGGTTTGGGAATGGGCCTGAAAAGTCTAAAGGCCAGCCGGGGGTTGAGCATGCCATGGACTGCCTCTCCCTCGGGGTATCGGTGTTGACTGACCCCTGGCTGAGGCTGGGGAAAATGACTGATGCAGAGTTGTTGGGAAGGCGCGCTCAGTGCGCTTACGCTACTGTAAGCCACTTTGTCCCGGGGATACAGCACTGAAAATGCCAACCCCTGACTGATATGCTAGTAGCAATCCTAAATCAGAATATTATAAAAGGACAGATATCCGCCCTGTATAAGGCCTATATATATATATATATATATATATAGATATATAGATATATATATATACACACATACATACATACACACACACACACACACACACATATATATATATATATATATATATATATATATATATAGAGAGAGAGAGAGAGAGGGACAGTACCACCTCTGTAAAACAAAGGTGGGAACAAGAGAATGTCATCCACCTGACAGGGGGAATGGGACAGGATCTGTAGATCACAGAAACATAGACTTTGACGGCAGATAAGGACTGCTTGGCCCACCCAGTCTGCCCATTTCCCTACCTATTGGATAAGATGCAGATCCTAGTTAACCTACTTCCCCCTACCCCCACTATAACTGCCTTGTGTCTCTCCCATGCATTCTTGAATTCCCCCACTGTTTTTGACCCCACAACCTCCTCAAGAACACTTTTCCATGTGTCCACCACCCTCTCCGTGAAAAAATACTTCCTCGCGTTGCCCCCAAGCCGTCCCCTCTATCTTCAAATTGAGACCCTTGTTCCTACACATTTTTTCTGAAAGATGCTACCCTCTTGGACTTTGTGGATTCCCCTGAGGTACTTGAAAGTTTCTATCATGCCCCCCCCTTTCCTTGAGGATATACATACTAAGCTCCTTTAGTCCCTCTTCATACGATTTCTGGTGCAGACCCTGCACCATTTTAGTTGCCCTCCTCTGGACTGCCTCCATCCTGTCTATGTCCTTGTGGAGATGGGGTCTCCAGAACTGCACGCAGTACTCCATATGGGGTCTGACCAATTGTAAAACCACCATCTCTACCCTCTGGCAGGAATTGGCATAGAAGGTCAGGACACGTTACTTTTATACACCAGCTTTACAAAGTGGGTGGGATCCCCATCACTTGCAGGTCTGTTGGGGAAGGTGCACAGAGGCTGAAGCCCAACGCTGGCACATCTTCTGGACGTGCCCAGTTCTCCAGTCCTTTTGGTAACAGCTAATGGGTGTATTTAGAGACCTATTTTCTATTCACACCCCCCCCCCCGAATATAACACAAATGCTGTTGGGCCTACCATTACCAGAGATCTGAGGGCAAGACAGATTATACCTTTGGTATATCCTCTTGGCAGTGGCGCATAAGGCTATTATGCATCTTTGGCTCAAGCAGGAATCCCCACAATTCCAACAATGGCTGGACATTATTAATGATGTCCAGATAATGGAAGAGCTGACCTATAAAATCAACACGCAACTCCCCACTTTTATGAAGAGACGGGCGCATTGGACTCTCTGGAGATCCGACTCCCACCCTAACCCCAGCTAATTTTGAATCCATTTTAAGATTAACCTTATACTTGTCCTGACTTTCTGAATGAACTAAAGTACAGAACATTCAAGACCCTACATAATGTTGCTTCATGATGAACGACTGCCTACGTAAGCACTGAATAGACAGATTTTGTCAGTGAATATGTCTAAGTGACTATAGGCACATGATGTGGATGCCTTGGATCTTAGGTTGCTATGTATTTTACATCTGTATGACTGACTTAGTTATTAAAGCTATACCCAAGCTTTTCAATAAACTTGAATTAAAAAAAAAAATGCCAACCTCATGGATGATGCCCTTCTCCCTGGTCCAGCTACACCTGCCCCAACTCTTGGTCAGTGACAGAGTTCAGCCCTCCATTGGGCACAGCCTGTCCCTGCTTTGGAGTGTAAGCCAGGGAGGAACACCAGCAGTTGGAAGGGTCTGGCAGGAATCTTGATGTCCGTCTCCATCAGGTGTGTGCCTGCTCGGGGACCAAGCACAGGAGAATCACCGGTTAAGGTAAGTCCTTTGGGTGACTGGGGTAGAGTGGCATAAAAAAGAATATTAAAAAAATAAAGTTGTTTCTCCCTCAAAACTGCTTACTTTCACTGCTGGAGCACACAGTAATGTCATACTCCTCAATCCTTTTCAGGGCACTGATATTACTAGTGGATGAAAAGTGCTTTAAGCCAGGTTTACACAGCTGCAGGGCTCTGAGATTTGTGCCGCTCCATTCCTACTTCCAATCACTTCAGAAGGCAGCCAACCCTCAGAGCAATGCAGATTGCACCATAGAGGGGATACTAGGCTGGAAGCAGCGGAGGAGTCTGAGAGCAGCTGCTTTTATCAGAGCGAGCGACACAGCGCATTTACACTGTCCCATAACATGCTCACTCCAAAAAAATGTGCCCACTCCCATGCCAGAACAAAAAGAGGCTCCAAAGCGCTCCTACCATGGTCCAGGACATGTTTACACCGCCAACTTCGCAGTGCATGAAACAGTGAATGCAGATTGATGTGCTGCAAAGGTGGCAGTGTAAACATGCCTTAAAGCTCTCCTTCATGACCACCAACAGGCACCTAATGAGTTTGTGGGGCTTCTAATATGCCTTTGTGACTTGTATTAAATGACTCCACCTCTCACTAGCATGTGCCCTAGGCCTGCCCTTGTAAGTACTTACAATACACTTTGCACTTGCTAACTGCTGACTTCCAGTACGCATGAGGCCTAACAAACTGCCAATTTAGAAACACAAACATAGAATGACACAGCAGATAAGGACTGCTTGGCCCACCTAGTCTGCCCATTTCCCTACCTAACTGATAAGCTGCAGATCCTAGTTACTAATAGCCTACTTCCTCCTACCCCCCACTAGAATTGCCTTATGCATGTCCCATGCATTCTTGAATTCCCCCACTGTTTTTGACTCTATGACCTCCTCAGAAAGGCTGTTCCATGCATCTATAACCCTCTCTGTGAAGAAATACTTACTCACATTACCTCTGAGCCGTCCCCCTCCATCTTCAAATTGCGCCTCTTGTTCTTGCACATCTCTTTTTCTGAAATATGCTACCTCTTGAAATGTGATCTCTTGAGGTATTTGAAAGTTTCTATCATGTCCCCCCTCCCACAATTCCCGAGGCTATACATCTTAAGCTCCTTTAGTCTTTCTTCATATGTCTTCTGTTGCAGACCCTACCACCATTTTGGTTGCCCTCCTCTGGACAGCCTCCACCCTGCCTATGTCTTTTGGAGATGGGGTCTCCAGAACTGTACACAGTACTCCAGATGTGGTCTTACCAACTGTCTGTACAGAGGGCCAACAACTTCCTGTTTCTACTGGTGATGCCTCTCCCTCATGCATCCCTGTATCCCCCCAGCCCTCCTTACTGCCTTCTCACATTGCTGGCCCACCTTTAGGTCATCTGATATGACTACCCCCAGGTCCCTTTCCATTTTTGTTGTCAGTATCTCACCCCCATTGTGTATTCTTGCCCTGGGTTTTTGTTTCCCAGGTGCATTACTTTGCACTTCTTTGCATTGAATCTAAGCTGCTATACATTTTTGACCACTCCTCTAACCTTGCAAAGTCCCTTTTCATCCTTTCCACCCCACCTTGCGTATCAACTCTGTTGCAGATCTTTGTGTCATCTGCACAGAGACATACTTTCCCTTCCAGACCTTCTGCTATATCACTTATAGAGACATTAAAAAGGACCAGCCCCAGTAATGAACCCTGTGGTACCCCACTAGTAACCCTCCTTTCTTCACTGTGGACTCAATTTACTACTACCCGCTGTGTCCTGTTGTCTAGCCAGTGTTTTACCCAGGCTACCACCCTGGGACCCACTCCCAGACTGGCTAATTTGTTTATTAATCTTTTGTGTGGGACTGTGTCAAATGCCTTGCTAAAATCTAGGTAGGCCATGTCCACAGCCCTTCCCTGGTCTACTACTTTATCACCCAGTCAAAAAATCAATTAGATTTATTTGACATGACCTTCCTGCTGTGAATCCATGCAACCTTGGGGTCCTATGCCCCACTGGCCTCTAGGTACTCAACAATTCTTTCCTTCAGAAGTGATTCCTTCATTTTCCCTACCACTGAGGTCAAACTCACAGGTCTGTAGTTTCCTGCCTCTATCTTGCTCCCATTTTTGTCAAGGGGAATCACATCCACCCTTCTCCAGTCCTCAGGTACTACACCATCCTCCCATGATTTATTAAAGGGTAGTCAGTGGTGTTACTAGCTCTTCCCTTAGTTCTTTTAGAATTTTGGGGTGAATTCCATCAGGCCCCACTGCTTTATCCACCTTCAGTTTTAAGAGTTCTTTCAGAACCCTTTCTTCTGTGAAAGGACTAATATCAACTCCCCTATCTAGAGTGCTTCTATTGACTGGATTAGGCATCTCCCCCTGCTTTTCCATTGTGAATACTGAGCAGAAATATTCATTCAGTAACCCTGCTTTTTCACTGTCGCTCTCTGCCCAACCACCTTCCTCTTTATTCAGCCTCAGTATCCCTGCCTTCGTCTTTCTTTGCTCCCTAATGTACCTATAAAAGGTTTTATCCACCTTCTTAACAGAGTTGGCAGTCTTTTCCTCGGTTTGGGCCTTTGCTATTCTGACTGCCTTCCCCGCTTCCTTCTGCTTTAACTGGTACAGTTCTCTGTCCTGCTCCTTCTGTGTTTCCTTATACTTCCTGAATGCTATCTTTTTCTCCCTTACCTTCCCCGCCACATCTTTTGAGAACCACACTGTTTTTTTTCTTTCATTTTGATTTATTTGCTTCACACAAAGGCTTGTTGCCTCTGTGATGGCAGTTTTGATGTTTCCCCATTGTTGTTCCACCCCACCTTCTTGCCTGTTTGCTAGTGCTTTTCTAAGGCACTCTCCCATTTTGACAAAAATCAATCCTCCTGAAGTCCAGTACCTTCACTTTTGTGTGGCTTGACGCTACAGCTAAGTTGATCATGAACCACACTGTTTGGTGGTCGCTTGTTCCCAGATGGCTACCCACTTCTAGATCAGAGATCCTCTCTCCGTCCCCATTTGACAGTACCAGGTCTAAGATTGCTCCCTCCCGAGTGGGTTCCAAAACTAGCTGTCTGAGGCATGGCCCCTGTAGGGCATCGAGAATGGTCCTGCAGCAAAGGTGCTCCAGTTAACATCTGGCATATTCAGGTCCCCCATCAGCAATAGCTTCCCTTTCTCTGCCATTCCAAGGATGCTTCCTATCATTTCCTTGTCCATTTCCTCCCCCTGAGACAGGGGTCTGTATACAACCCCTGTGCGGATTGTGGAGCCATTTCCAGTCTCCAGGGTGACCCACATTTAGCATTCACAAATCCCATTTTATTGGTCTTTCAATATGCTTCATAAGTGTGCTGTGTAAGAACAACAGACACATACACTGACTTAACACTATGCACTAATAATAAAGTCTCAAAGTTGAAAAATAACTGCAGCTACACAGAAAACAAGTTTGATGACAGCAGTAAAACTTAGTTCATTCACCAGTGTTGATTCCAAAAATGCCCATCGCCAAACAAGGACAATGTACTTCTATCCTAACCCCATTTTACAGGTTCAGTGAAAGAGGGGTAATGGGTGATCTCATTATTTCTGTCTAGACGAAAGGAGACTAGGATGTTAATCAACTGCTCCGTGATTGTGCTATAAAACACTTCAACCAGCAACACAAAGTACTAACTAAGACCCACAACACGTGTTTCCAGTTTGTACAGGAGGTGGAATTAGCCAGCTGGAAACACCTAATCATTCCTTCAGTGACAACGTTGCTGCATTTCATTTCCTTCTCCCATTGAAGGGGCAGTGTAAGAAACCTGCTAGGAGCAGCTTACAAATTTACGGCAGTGGAAAAATTAGCACGTTCTTTATACACACACACACGAAAAGAAAACTTCTCGCCCTGATCCTAGGCACAGGCTCAGAATTTCCATTTCAAGAGAAAAATGGATAGGAAAACAGAAGTACAGGCCTGGGACTCAAAGCATTTGTGCATGCAATGGTGGAGGGTTGGGGGGATGCCTGCCCCGAATAACTAGAAAACAACAGTGGTGATCAGTTCTGATACTGTCCCTAGAAATTGTAGCCAGGCATTTTTCCGCACTTAGTGTTTGGTTTTTGTACTGACCAAACAGCACAAGCAAATGTTCTGAATGCAGGATCTTTAACCAGGACACCCAGCAAATCGAGCCACACATGCCTGGTGGTGGGCTACACTTGAATCAATGGAAACAGGGTAATTCCTCCTAAATATTTACTCCCCTAGCCCAGTGGCACCAGATGCACCATGTTGCTCTACATGCAGGCGACCCAGATCAGCATCATAAGGCCGACCCCTCATCTTGGGTCACTTGAGTCTGCAGCACATTTAGACTCCAGGGGAAGGAGCAGAGATGTTTATGCTCACAGATCCCCCACCCCACACCCGGTGGCTGGTAAGATAATACTGATAGCATCTCTCTGACCTAGGGAAGGGTGGTAAGGCATTGAGGTACAAACTGAAAATCGCTTAGATGATAGCTCAGAGGGGTCCCGCCCCCAAAAAAGGCCTGATGCCCTGGGATCTCCTACCAGTCACAACTAAGATATTCAGCCTGCTTTCCCCAGTGGCAGTAAGAGTCTTCCATGCTGGGATAAACTGGAAGCCTCTGGCTTAGAGTATCCTGTGTTGTCTGGTGAGGTTTTCAAGGATCTGTGTAGTGTCCCAGGTGGGCAATCGTGTATAGGTAAACCTAAATGAGTGACATGCTGGGAGCCCGTGGGTGCAAAAATAAAAACTGACTTCACAGAAATGCAAAATCCATGCATTCCTGAGTAACTTGGGATGCTAATGAATAATGGTTTTCTAGTGTGTTTCAACTTCGAACACACTCTATTGTCTAGAAGCACACACGTACACTAATTTTCTGCTGTTCCCATTGTAGCCATCACAGTACAAGTTTTGCTTTCCTATCTCAAGGACCTGTAGTGAGTCCACTATACATCTGCAGCACTCAAGGGAAGCACTTAGCAGTGGTTTAACTCCCATGGGAAACCTATAAAGTATCAGCTGAAAGTGGTGGTGCTAGCAATCCACAGTGCCTACTGAGAACTGTGCTCCCTCGTATTAAGCAAAGCTCCAAGCTTCAAGGGAGGGAGGGAGGGTTCTTTCTAGCAGCTGTATTTTTTTCCCATGAATTCTGTCTTCGGACTCCAAAACCTATGCAAGTCTTTATAAAGCAGGCTGTTACCACAATATCCTAAAACGTGCCAGCACTACTTAACATACACTAGTCAGCATGTACAAATCACCACTACTTGAATGTATACTGCCCCTGTTTGGCTCCGCTCCATCCCAGCTCATATCGCAAGAGCACAGCTATTCCTCCAACCTGCTCTGCTCTACTGTTAATATACAGACCTCATTGCTCATTCCCTCAAATTCTTCAAACAAGTGAAAAGGCCTGAAAACAAATGCCATCATCTCAAAGTAAAGGGACCCCACAATTAATTACAACAGAGGAAAAAAAAATAAAAAAAATAAAAAACACTCCACTAAAAGAGTAAGGAAACAAAAGAGTCACAGGAGTTTTATCTCTTTGTGTAGCTAGGGGTACCAGATTTTGGAATGCCAAAAAGAGAGCACTTAGTCCCTCCCTCAATGAGCCCTTGTGCCAGACCCAGAGTACATAGGTTTAAAGTCTCCACCACCTTCACAGCTCATTTACAATGAGGTCCTGGGTAGGAGAGAGTAAAAAAATTGTAAAAATAATAATACAACAGGACAGAGAAGGTACATGAAGAATATTTGGCAGCTGGAAAAAGAGGACAACTGGTAACCCTATGTGTAGCAGAATTACAAATCAAAGAAATACAAAACCTTTACCCACTAAGAATTCAACTGTTTATTCAGTCGGCCTTTGCTCCATACCCCCACCCACCCCTTAACATTACAACTGCACACATCACTGCTGCATACAAGAGAGTATTCCCCAATCAACCTGGAAAATGTGACAGCTAACCTTCTGTATTTTAACACCTGAATTTAGTTTCCACCGAGGTTGCCTTGCATGCTTGTTTGACTGCAATATCTATATTACAGGATGAACTGCACTACTTCCAATCCCTTATGGTCCAACAACTAAATAAACCCTGTTTAAGCCAAAGTCAGGAAGTGGCCCTCTCTCAAACATTTCAGTGTGCCAAAAAAGATCTGGTCTCCTGGCAAAATCTTTTGTTTGAAATGAAATAAAAGCAGAAAGAGCCCAGTGCTCTCTGAAGACACCAAAGTTGGCCATTATCTTGTAAGAAAACTATACAGCATTTTTAAACGAGTACTACAGTCATGATTTGCAACAACATATGCTGTGCAGTGTGTTTTGGTTTATGTGTGTAGTCCTAGTGCGTCTTTCCCTCTGTTTGCTATCAAGAGTTTTTTTCCTAAATTAGCCTGCTAGTTATATGGTAGTTTTATGGCCCCTGGGGATCTCCATCTTAGCAAGCTTTATTGCTCTTCTTTTTCCTACAATGCCTCCTGTCCCACTGACAGTGATATGTCTGGAACCACTGACTCAGCAAGTACCAGAGGTAGGAATCTGATGTTCTGGCCTCCACTATATAGTTATAATTCAATGTTTGTGTTTTCTATGCATGTGTCAGGTCTCCTTGACTTTTTGGAGTTGAATCGGCCTTTTGCTGTTTTGACACTGGATGCTTGTCCCCTCCAAATCAGGGGGGAGTGAAGCTGGCCAGGGATGTAACCTGCAAGTTAAAGGCTCTGGCAACAGTAAAGGAGGCATAGGAGGTGCAAAGGTTTGCCCCGTTGGAGACGAACGCTCTTCTGCATGAAGCGTCCACTCGCTTGTCATGCGAATACACTAAGGCTAAAGACCCTTCAATTGGGATAGTAGTGTGTCTGACGGAACTATGTACAGCTTTATTCTTCCAAAAAAGGGAAACACTGTACCTTGGGTTTTGGGATATAGTTGTTTTAGTCCACACCTGTCCATTCTTGTTCAATAGTCTGGTCACAGTGAATAAAATCTGGAAAACACTTTGGAATGAAGGAGGACACGGACAGGATAGGATTTACATCCAGTGCCTCCATGGACTGCACCTCCATCAGCTGTAATATCCTACAAGCCTCAGATATTATATAGGACAAAGACTTGTTATCAAGCAGGAGAGGGGATCCTCCCCCTCCCCCTCATCATCATGATGATGCAACTTCTTTGGGTCTGGATTTTCCCCAAGATCCCCTATATCCTCAAGCTGACCTTCTGTACGGTCAGGGTCTGGGCCTGTCTGCAGATCCATATTAGCAGACCTGCCCTGCTCCAGCACATCTGGACATGCTTGTGTGCCCCCTCCCCCTGACCTGAGGGGCCAGGTTTGGGGTCAGGTGTGTCTAATGGGATGTCCTGAAGAACATCGGAGCAGAAAAGCTCTCCTAAGAGCAACAGAGATTTTTGCCAGCTGGTACACCCATTGACCCCCCCCAGCTCGGAGTTCCGACTGGGGGGAACTGTAAGAGACATATTAGCTTGAGTAACATTGAGGGCAATCGGAACCCAGAGGAGAGGGTCGCATTACCCTTTTGCAGGCCTTACACCTTTTGAAAACTAGAGGTCTCAGATAAGCCATGGTGCCAAAACACTACACATACAGATGCCCAAAAAGTAGAATAAAGTTGAAAATACCATGTAAAGAGACTCAATATAATGGTAGAATGGAGGAATACTTCTGCGATTCCCACCTCCGACTGTGGGTGGAAAAGGCAGCAGTAAAATAAAACATTCCTACCAGCCCAAAAGCTTCATCGGCTGTAGGGAGACTGAGGGTGATCAGCCAGTTGTGCTGAAAACACAAGGAAAATAGAACTGCCGCGTTTAGCACTAGAAAAGTGCAGGCACACTCTGTGGAAGTACATGTGCATGACATCACGATGATGCGCGAAAGACACGCTAAGGCTGGAGGAAGCCTCTGACTAATAAACAGTGTGAGCCCAATGGACGGGGCTCAGAAAAAAAAGTTGGAAAAGTGGCACGGCTCAAGAAAAAGGACAAAGAAACACATTAAGAGTCTCCCTATGAGCCTTGAGAGGAGGGGGGGGACCACCACCAATAGAGGGAAGGGAGACCACCGGGAACGTCCTACAACAAAACCCCAAAACAGGGACTTATCTGAGGCACCATAATTATTTCAGGAGGAAAATCGGAGATCTGTTAAAAATAAACTCCCTGAACTATTGTGGCAGACGTGACTCCCAACCAAGCACAGGCATTGGAAATGGGGGAAAGGCCAGGTTAGCCAAACTGAAAGCCGCAGCTTAACAGGCGAGATTTTAAAATTTAGGAGTGCTCCCTGCCACCAGGTAGTCCCAACCTGCTATGTGGAATTGCAGCCCCAAAAGTTAGAATGCAAAGAAAATAATGTTCCTCCTCAGAGAAATGTCCAAGTTGTTTCCCCTTCTATGGCACAGCAAAGAGTGGAGAGTTGCTGCAATCCAGAATATTCAGGTGCTCAGGACTATATGCTGATTACAGCCTTGGGCTGTGCCATTTCCCCAGTAGGGGTGCACATCACCCATTCATAACTCTCTCCTCCTCCTTTGCATGATCCACCTACTACTAGTACCACTGCTGTTGAACTAAGTACCAGTTGATCACCCCTCCTTGACGATCCTCCCTGAGGAACAGCCTACGCTTGGTTTGTTAGTGACTGGCAAACTGCTGATCTTGTATACCTACAGAAATTCTCAGCAAGGCCGGCCCGGTGGCGCTGAGGGTTGAGGCGCTGGACGCCACACCTCGCGTCACGCCGGCGACCCGGGTTCGGGAATGGACTCGGGCCGTCAGGGGTCGGCAGAGGGAAGGAGGATCGAGCGTCCCAACGGATGCTCTCCTCCTTCGGGAAGGGACCAGGGGTGTTTAATACACCCGACGCTCGAGAGAGCCGGTGGAAGCACCAACTTCGGGGCATCGGCTTCCTGGGCAGGGAGCCGGGAGGAGGACGCCGGGTACTTGGCATGCGGCGAAGTTATCGCTCCCCGAGCCGGGCGCTCCTCGGGGTGAGAGGGGAGGGACAGAAAACCGGAAAAACAACAACCCTCGGCACTCCAGATGACGGCAGCTCCGGCCACCCAGACGACACAACACGGGCAGACCCCGCTGTGTAAGGTGCTAAGGAGGCAGGTAGGAGCACCTGACAAAAAGAGACACTCTAGGGGCAGACTCAGTGGGGGAGTCTGAGGGCATTGAGACAGCCCTGAAGGGGAGTGCAGGGAGTAAGGAGGGGATAAAAAGAATAAAAAAAAAAAAAAAAAGAAAGAAATTCTCAGCACTTCTCCTTAGCCACCTTTCCTCTTCAATGTCTCTACTAAATTGCTCCTTTATGTAATGCTAAGGATTTAATAGCTATTTTAGTTACCTACTACTGTCCTTTCTAACCAAAATATCATATCTGTAACTGATGTATTTTCTCGTGAGGAGGAACCTTTGTAAATGAGCACTTGTGCTCAAAGGTACAACTCCAAATAGACAAAATAAAAATAATGACTCCCATAGACAATGTGGAGTGCTACAGAAACCGATATTCAGTATACACATGTAGCTGTTCCAAGCAAGTTTAGCCCCCCCCCATCTCATCTAGCAGCCGAATCTCCCTCACCCCGCACTAACTAACCTACTCAATTTATACCACCTTAACCAACCAAAGTAGGTGGAAGGTCACTTGCTCCTAGGATGCTGCAGTCCCCACACTGATACTATGTTCCAACTGTCTTTGAATTACGAATGCCTGACAGTGCCATAAAGGGCTGCTAATTCTGAACTCATGCACTGCCTTACTCCTGTGTATTATCCTGGTTGCTGACAATTCCTACACTGGTCGCCACTCCTGGTTTAACTGTATTCTTCCTTTTTTATGTACCAAAGACTTATTGTAGTGACCAAGTTCATGACGAGGAACCTTTGCAAATGAGCATGTCTGCTCAAAGGTATTCATCCAATTGCTTAAAACAACACCAGCTGGCAGTATAGCCTAGAGATTAATGAGCTGTGAATGGGCTTGGTACATCCAGCAGACAGACTTTGGTTTGATTCCCACAACCTCCACTTGCATACTGTGCGACTCTTAGCAAGTCATTTGACCTCCCCTGTGCTCCCGGGTCGCCCCTGAAAACAGGCACCTGTTCCTAGTGGGCCTTACACGGTTACCAAAGAATAAAATAAATAAAATATCTATAGCTATACATATACATTATACATAGAAGATTCATAAGCCAATTGAGCCAAGGCTCATTCACAATGGATTCCGACAGTATCATGAAATACAATTTCCATAAATTAAAATACATAAATATCTAATATGATAATACGAACAGTTTATACAGAGAAAGTGTACAACTGCGTATTGCATTCTACTTCTAAGGAGACATCTACAGACAAGATTACAGTGAGAAAGGTAAGAATTCCTAACAGTGAGTTAAACCTACAAAATGAAGGGTACTGGGTATCCTTTTTAATCACATTCCATTCTCTGATGACCAAGTTACGCAGGTTTATTGGGTAGAGGACACCAATTTAGAGACACTGAAATAATCTAGGTGCTGTGTTCACCATTAAGTTCCAGTGCCAGGAACTGCCCAAGATGCTCTGCTGATTGCATCCACATAAGGGTATGTGTAACACATAACTGGGTGTGCATTTATGCTGGGAGAGTTAAAAAGAGACGTTCTTTCAAGGTATAGTCCCAGGCAGACTGGATGGACTTTGTGTCTACCTGTCCTTACCCTTCTGTGTGTATATGTATATAAAAAGGCACTGTGTGATAAAAAGCACCTTGAACCACCTGCGAAGTTCATACATCAGAGCATGAACATGTACATTTGAATGTCAGTTACTATGCTTATAGAATGACTTGCCAAGCTAGTGACTAGGTAATGGAGAATTGAGGTGTGTAATTGTACTGGGATTACACACCTTTGGAATCCAGCTGACCAGGACTGCTTCAGTAAGGCTGTCCTGATGACCAAGTAGCAACACACCTTGCAGCTATGCAGATCATAAGGCAATTCTAGGGGTGGGGGTAGGAAGACGTAGGCTGCTGGTTAACTAGGATCTGCAGCTTATCCATTAGGTAGGGAAATGGGCAGACTGAGTGGGCCAAGCGGTCCTTATCTGCCGTCAAAATCTATGTTTCTATGTGACCAGCGCTGGACTGCGAATTTGGGACTCCACATCAGGAGGCAGGCCAGACTGCAGCAGCTGCCACTCAGTAGTGCACTGCAATTGGGAAGGGGTGGCATCTGGCTCCAGTGCAACAGTGATCCCTGCAGTGGGCCTAGGGAGCTTTGCTTCCTCTGGAAGAAGTCACTAGCTGCAGCCAAAGCCCCTCGGTGGCCCACACCCATGTCAGAGGAGGAAAGGAGCCAAGGAACGAAACAGGGAAAAATCCTTGTTGGTCTATATGACAGCCTGGGCTACCTGTGTATCCCCCTGGGTCCTGGTGCCTGTCGAAGCTGGATCCTATCCCACACAAGTGAATTACCTTGGTGGGGAACAACCCTACACTTAGAGCCCCTGCCATGGAAGGCAGTCCTATGAGAAAGGTCGGTGGGGCCAGGGCCCAACGGGGCACTGGAATCAACAGGCTAGAACGGGGGATATCCCCGGCAAACATGGAAAGGTGAAAAAGCTCTATAAAAAACAAATTGCGTCAATGGCCCTTTGTTTAGATTTGTTAAGCCAGGAAAGGCAAACAGAGTCGACGGTCATTCCTAGGTGTGACTCAGAAGCAAAGGGCGGTTAGCCAGCTCGGTGGCACCGAAGGCTGACGTGTTTGACACCTTACATCTCGTCATGCTGGTGACCTGGGTTCAGGAATGAGCCAGGGTTGTCGGGAGCCGCACAAGGGGTGGAAAGGAGGGAATAGTATCGAACAGCCATAAGGCAGCTCTCCTCTCCCAGGGAGGAACCCTGTCGCCCACCGTGGTTCCATCCCTCCCCACCCGCAGACACGGGGAAATACTGGGGCAAAAATCGTATAAAATGTAAATTTAACAAAAACCAAAAAAAGCGAAGGGCGGTTAAGTGACTTGCTTCAGACCACAGAGTTTACAAGCGGAGGTTTTGGTATTCAAGTCTAGGTCTGCTCAGTCTCCAGATCCAGAGCTCAGTGCTCTGTCCTCTAAACAATACTGACTTCCATGCCATGTCACACGTTACTGCCCGACGGTAATTTAGCACCACAATAAATCAGGGCACTTTCTGCAGAATGGGTCCCATAATGCATTTTGCATGACACCATTGTGGAAGCAGACGTCCCGAAAGCAAAAAGGTGTGGCTCATCTGACTCCAAAATGGAAAAAAGACCAGTCCCTTGGTTGTAGTAAGATAGAAGTGTTTAAGTTAGGCAGCAGCAAAACTCACCCCGCTGGTGACTGCCCTAAAGTGTCCTTAAGTGGTGTACATCACAGGCCTCAAAAACTGCCAGGCACAGACTGACACCAGTGTAATATACACCGGTGTGTAACAGCTGGGTCAGTGCAAATGGGGCTACTGATTAGTCCTTTTCACATAATCCCCATACAATGTTTTAATGATTTCCATACTCCACACCCATCCTGCTACACAAGAAAACTCAACATTTCAACGGTTGGAGCAGTCTGAATGTGATGCGCCAGCCTAATTTTTAAAACACGTTTGATTTCATGAAGCCAATGACTCCTGGATCTGCCTGTTCTTTTAAGACATTTGGTCTGCATACATGGCCGCACAGGACACCAGCTCTGGTCAGCTCCAGTGTTGCCGAGACCTCCCACTTTACTCCCGGATTCATTTAAACATTCCCTCTCAATATTGATGCAAACCAAGCAAGATAGGGGCCATGAGTCTGACAGGCAGTCAGTTGCCTAGCAACATCTGGGTCCAGGCATCATGGGAGGGCAGAGGAGGATGGAGCGTCAGAGCAACCACTACAGCCTGTCCACACAGTTGCTTACCCCGCTCACTCCAAAGTGTGTTTCCAGATCTGTAGCGGCTTGGAAGCTACAGGAGGACTGACTTACCAAGATTGGGTAAGCGTCCACACAGCTACACTTGCACTGCAGCAACCACAGCACTTGGGTTGCTACAGTACAAATGCAGACATGTGAACAGGCCTACTGACTTGCTTTGAGCTTACAAAACGAAAAAGGTTTGTAAGCAAGTAACCCTGAAGGATTAGTATGGGAGCTGCAAAGAATAAATCCAACCTGTTCAGGATTTTTACCAACGATGGGCTACACAGGGTCAGAAGCTGGGGACTGTACAGGTGGATTATCCATTATAGAAACTACCACCGATTAATCAGATTCTGTCTGGCGCCAACATTCTCTTTCAAAATGTAATTATTCTGTAACACACAAAAAAAAAATCTGATGACATCAGACACTGGTATCAACATCAAAGGGTAATAATGCAAGGCCTTTCTGTGACAAATGCTGCACGGAGCAAGCACAGAAACCTCTCCACTTCAGCAAACAGAACAGCAAGTAGAGGCTGTGTACTGTTATCCTTTTGAAGCAGTTCAGTCGCACAATCGTATGAAAGTGATCCAGGATCATAGCACAGGTTTCTTCTTCAATCAAAGGGCAAAAAAACATTCGTTTCAAAGTTCCTTTAATTATAATATAGCGCCCTATTATAACAAGTGAAAAGCATGATTAAATAGTGCCGTTAATCACTTAGCTAAAAACAATTTGTGCTACAATTCCATAACAATTCTACTTTTATCTTACTGAAATGGAAATCACTGTACTGATCTTTGCTCTTCAATTATTTATATGGTCTTCAACATTTCTATGCTGAAACCAATAAGACCACTTCACAAAGCTCAAAGTAGGAGACTACGGAACTTTCAAGGGACACCGTCAGCTTGTAACGGACTTTTTTTTTTTTTAGCCCAGTGGAACCAGTGGAAAACAATGCCTGCACACATCTTCATTATTGGACTTATTCTTTGGTCCTGCTCATCTCAAAATGATTATTTTCACCTTTATTTGGCATGATTTTATTAACTCCCTGTCCTGAGTGAAATCCTGAGCAGTCTGCATGGCATTTGACAGGGTTCTTCTTAAGCACACTGTCTTCTGAAACTCTCCCCTTTTGTATCTACAGAGGAAGGGCTTTTTCCAAGGGAGCAAAAATGACTGATCACATCCTCCCGCTGTCAATCAAGGCAGCTGGGTCATGTGGTCCTCTCCCACTGCCACCCTCTTCTTCCCCTCCCCAGCTGCTGCTTAGCAATGGTATAGCTTTAGACCCCAAAGTGAACTGGCAGGGCAAAGGCCCTTTTCACAGCTAAAGGTTTATGCTACTCACCCTCCTGTCCCCAGTCTGTTTACTGTGCAGTGTCAGGGATTACAGTTTGTTGTGTAGTGTCAGGGATTATAGTTTGTTGTGTAGTGTCCTGTGTAGTGTCAGGGATTTCTCCACACAAAGGGTAATTTGTCTCCTCTCGTTTAATTTATAAACTGTACTTTTAAACAATGTTTAAATTATTTTCTTCATCTGGTAATCACACAATTAATTAGTTACACGTGATCCCCAGCAGACCTCTCTCTATTCACTGTTCCGTTGGTAGCTATATGCAATATTTTTAAAAAGCAAGCCACCAGTTGTGAGTCAGCTGTGGCTCGCTCTACGAGTGTTTTACAGGAATGACCAGAGGTCGATGGATCAAGACTCACTTTATGCCAATTTATGTCACTTTTCACGATGTTTAAATTACTTTCACATATGGTCATCACATGTTTACACCAAAATCCTGGCAGACCACTCGCAAAGTGCTATTCCATTTGTAGCTATTGTACTTCAAAAAATTAAGAATCAACCCATCTGTTGTAAATGACCTGTGGCTTGATCTATAACTGCCTTGCTAGAAGGACCAGAGGTCCGTGGATCAAGACCCACTCTATGCCAGTTCATTATCTCTTTTCTCGATCTACTTCTGTGTTACTCAGACTGCAGGAGTCAAAACTGGCACCGGCCTGCTAGCCAAATGGTGGTAGATTCTGTTTCAGGCTAGTAAGATTTTCATTTAACTAGACATGCAGGCTTGTACTGGAGAAGGCAACACTTCAGAATGTACACCAACTGGGCCCGTGGAAATGTCTGTGGGGCCAGTGGATTTTCCCCCTTCACTAGCCCTGCTGGCTAGGCTGCAAAACCAATTTCAACTCACGACTGTAAACATTATAAATTGTTCATTTAATTTGGCAGAAAGGGTCACTCCACGTCCACATGTTGCCAATCTTTGTCGTTCTAAAGTAATTATTTTCAACATAAAGATAATCAGCGTTATCCATGAGAATGTTGTAGCTCAATTGGTTACTGCTTTATGTGACTGGTCCCAGCCTGTGACTTCAAGGCCAATAAATTACATTTTACACTTCCCAATTTTTTATTAAGGCACCAGCCGGGGGACAACGGGAGACGACCACATCACAGGCTGCCTTGACTGACAGCTGAAGGATGTGATCAGTCACTGGCACATCCTTGGAAAAGCTCTCCCTCTCCAGATATAAAAGAAAAGAGATTCAGAACACTGTGTGTTTAGGGAGAACCCTGCCGTCTGGTGAACTGCTGTCCATCTAAACGGCAAGGGCACTGTTTGGCACGAACAGCCATGCTCACAGGCACTAATAAAGAACTATTTCTTATGCACAGGAACAAAGCATACTGCACCAAAACTAAATAATAAAGCAAAAGCATTTGAATGATGTGTAACTAATAATAATAATGAATATCTTCATTCTAATAAAATGCTAAATTTTTTTTTTTTTTTTTTTTTTTTTTTAACATAAGCATTACTAATAAGATTTGTTTAAAATACATATGATCCAACATTTTGGAAAGTAGAAAAAAGTATTTGTCTCTGGTATGGTGCCATTAACGTGGATTTCATTATATCTGATTGAGTATAAGTAATTTTCTTATAAAGAACTTAAATAGAGACTGTAGATAACAACACAGAAACATAGACCATGATGGCAGAAAAAGACCAGAGGTCCATCCAGTTGGCCCATATTCCCTGGACCCTATTGTTCCCTCCAGGGTACTAAACCTCCCTGTCCTATCCCCATTCTCCTCCATGGTCTTGTCACCCCAGGTGACCACTATTCCCTTCATTCTATCCCATGCCTGCTTGAATCCCCTCACCGTGTTTGCACCTACCACCCAAGCCGACAGACTGTTCCAAGGTTCCACCACAGTTTCGGTAAAGTAGTACTTCCTAACGTCCCTCCTGAACCTCCCTCCTGTAATGATGTTGATGTGTAATGTATGTCAAATACTGAGCACTGGTACAAATCTTTAGGACTGTATAAAGAGAAGAATCAATCATTTTCTGTGACTGTGGAATGGCGGGTGGAATAACAGAAAATGGCTTTTTGACACACAATGCACGGAAATGACCAGATGTGCTTTTCTGCATCTGTTATCAATAATCTTTAATGGCACTGGTCTGAAAAAGCCTCATCTGTAGTGGTAGCTTGGGAGTGCAGAAATGGGGTGGATCTCCTTTGCGGCCAATCAGTAGCAGTGATGTTTACTCCTTCCCCTCACTTTCAGTAAGTCAGAGGTATAAGTGCCAAAAAGCATGCAGTTTCAGCCATCTTTACTCTCTGGGTGGGTATAATTTAGCTTTTACTTTACCTGCTTGGTACCAAACATCTTTGTCTGTGACCAAGTTGTTGAGGCTGGGGACAAAAGTCTGATTCTTTGGCCCATTTCATTATTCTGTTTGCTCGGTCTTGCTTTGTGACTTAATCTTGTTAGCCAGCACTATATTTGAAAAAGCCTAAAAAGCCTGTCTGCCATTGTCCTCCTTTCCCCGCCTCATCACAGGAACCAAAAAAGAATCCTCGATCGGAACCAGGCATATGCACAATTACTGAAACCATACATTTTCGGTTACTGTGTAGATGTCTGGTCCTAATGCTTAATGGCTTTTTTTCTGGTTCCTGTGATGAGGCGGGGGAAAGGAGGATAACAGAAGACAGGCTTTTTAAATACAGTGCCAGCTAACAAAATGAGACGCAAGTCAAGAAAAAGTAAACGGAAAAACTGAAAGGGCCAAACGATTGGTGTTTCACACTCTTATGCTACACTGAGCTTTCATTTTTTTTTTAATGCAAACTACTGTCCATGACACTGTTGTCATGGTGCCACCCCCCCAGCCTGGTCAGGTTCTCGTGTTGTACTTCTGTTGTACAGAGAGAGAGATGGAGGGGAAACAGGTTGCAAACTCAAGGAAAACCATTTGCTTGATGCAAGTAGTAGCAGCAACTAGGACAAATGTGTGGCATGGAGGCAGGGACCCCGTATGGAGCACAGCCGGGCTGAGTTTTCTTCTAAAAAAACGAAAAAAATGAAATTTGCAGTTTTGTAAAACAGCATTGGTCATTTTTGAAAATGGAAAATCACTGGCCCTAACAGTCATTTCATAGAAAAAGAATGAAATCGCATAACATTAAAATATAGCATAGTCATCATGTTACAATAATTGCAACCTGTTCAAAACTATATTTATTTCGTTTTTGTTGACCGGGTAAGTGCACTAGACAAATCCTGCCTATTTTCAGGCACGACCCGGGGGAGGGGGATACAGATGAATGCGAACGGACCTTGAACCAGATTAAAGCTGTTGGTGGTATTTTTAGTGAATGAGGGAAAAATTTGGCCAGGACACCGGGGAAATTCCCCTACTCTTTTCGATAAGTGCCATGGGATCTTTAACATCCACCTGAACTACCACCAATCCAGGCAGATGGGACCTCGGTTTAACGTCTCATCCGAAAGATATATATAACTGTTCTACCATGCTCGAAGCTTGACTTGACTGTTTTTGCACTGGAACTGCTTACTGTACTTGTAATGTTTTTCTGTAACTCTATCTGATGTGGAACCTCTGTAAATGAGCACCTGTGCTCAAAGGTAATCTCCAAAGTTTTCAATAAATAAAGAAGCAGCATGAGTTTGTGTTAGGCAGATCATGCCAGAAAAACTTGAGACGTCTAAGACTGGGTCCTGAAGGCAGTTCATAGGGGCCCAGCAGCATGCATTCTATATATCCAGACTTCGGCACGGTCTTTGATTACGTGCCCCATAGGAATCTGAAAAAGCTGGGGGATCGGGGGACTGGAGACAAATTAACTAGGTGGACTGGCAAACAGCTAGGGAGGACTCGGAGTGTACTTGTCAATGGTAGTGAGAGGAGGAAGTCCAGAAGGGGTATAGTCAGATTCAAAGGGGACAATGAAGAGGGTAGAAGGGAACTTAGAGAAGGCCACAATCCTTAACAGGTACTTCTGCTCAGTCTTTACTAGAGAGGGAGCTGGGCAGGGACCGTAACTGGAAAATAGATGTGCGCAGGGGGTAGATCTAAGCTTCACAACATTTACAGAGCAGAGGGTCCTAGAGAAACTTACGAAACTAAAGGCAGACAAAGCAATGGGGCCAGACGGAGTATGTCCAAGGATCCTAAAGGAACTGAGCATGCAGCTGGCAGCACCTTTGGCAGCCCTGTTCAGCGAGTCACTGAACACAGGGGTGGTCCCGCAGGACTGGAGAAGGGCAAATGTGGTCCCTCTTCATGACAGTGGTAGCAAGGAAGATGCAGGGAACTACTGGCCAGTGAGTCTCACCTCAATAGTGGGGAAGATCACTGCTTAAGGAACACAATGTGGATCACCTGGTATCCATTTGTTTGCAGGATCCAAGACAGCATGAGTTCATGGCGGGAAGGTCCTGTAAAACAAATCTGATACATTTCTTTGACTGGGTGACCAAGATGGTGGACCAGGGAGGGGCGGTGGATATTGCATACCTTTATTTTTAGCAAGGCTTTCGACATAGTCCTACATAGCAGGCTGGTAAACAAGCTGAGGAGTCTAGACTAGGGGTGGGACACAGGGTGGTAAACCTAGTCAGAAATTGGTTAGTGGACAGAAGGCAGAGGGTGGTGGTAAATAGCACACAATCTGAAGAAATGGGAGTCACTGCTGGCCTTGTGGCACTGGTCGCTGCACCACGCCGGCAACCTGGGTTCAGGAATGAGCCTAGACCGCTGGGGGTCTGCAGGGTGGAAGAGAGGATTGAGCCTCCAGATGACTGCTCTCCTCTCTCGGAGGGAGGGAGTCCTGTAGTCTTGCTCGTTGATTGCCCTCTGACGGCATCTGGAGGGCAATACATGCAGGGAGGCACATACCAATGTCATTACTCTGGGAATATGTCTAGTTGCCAATCAAATATAAATCCAAGGCATTTTAAACAATTACGCCGGTGTGTGTGTTGGGGGCAAGGAGAAAACTGAAAAGAGAGCTTTGGCAGGGTTCCATGATGGCCGCCTGAAGTTTCTGGATTGGGTCTCGGGGTCAACCCCATCCTCCCTAGCCCCGCCAATCCACGGGGAACTTCTGGGGTCAGCAAGAGCGGGACACGTGGGACCAGAGAAGTGAGTTCTTCCGTGAGAAGGACAGCAGCCATCTGCCAGAGCACATGAAGGAAAAATTCTATATTGGGGAGAAATGGGAGTCACCAGTGGGGTGCCAGAGAGGCAAGTCCTGGGACCAGTCCTCTTCAATGTCTTCATATCAGACACAGCAAAAGGGTTAGAGGGAAAATATGCCTGTTTGCAGACGACTCCAAGGGGCGTAGAGAGAAAGAAGAGAGACCTGGAGAAGTTGGAGAAATGTTCTGAGATACGGCAGTTAAGGTTTAACATGAAGAAGTGCGAGATCATGCACGTGAAGAACGAAACCCTGGTGGGAGATACATGTTCAGGGGTGAACTGTTCACGGTCACCAGGGAGGGGAGGGATTTCGGGGTCATATCAGATGACCTGAAATCCACCAAACAGACCACAAAGGCAGTTGGGAGGGCTAGTGGGATGTTAGGGTGTATAGAGAGGGGTATTACAAGCCGTAGGAGGGAGGTGGTGATCCCACTGTACAAGACGCTTGTTAGGCCTCACCTAGAGTACTTAGTGCAGTTCTGAAGGCCGCACCTGCGTAAGGATATTAACAGAGTGGGAACAGAGCAGGGCAACTAAGATGGTGCAGGGTCTGCACAACAGGGCATATGGGGATAGACTTGGGGACCTCAATATGTACACATTACGAACTTACGAAGAAGCCAACAAAGAAGGTCAATTGGTCTAATCAAGTCTGCTCGTGTTGCAGGGTCCACAGCTTGAGCTAATGTCCCTGTCTTCCCTCCCCACTCCTCCCATCCTCCCTACCCATGACCTTTACCCTCCCCCTATACCTGTCCCAGTCTCTCTTAAAGCTGCCCACTGTCTTCAATGAGATTCTCTCTTCTGGCAGTGCATTCCAAGTGTCCACCACCCTCTCTGTGAAGAAGTGTTTCCTAACCTCCCTCCTTAACCCCCCACCCTCCAGCTTAAGACCGTGCCCCCTCATGTTTTGGTTGCCACTCAGCTTAAAGAGACTCTCCTTATTTATTTATGTTTTTGGTAACCAGGTAAGTGCACTGATCCAGAGGACCATTTTCAGTCACGACCTGGGCCACAAGGTGGCAGTACAGGGAAATACGAATTACAGGAGTAGATACAAATTCACACAGTAGTGCACAGTTGTTACAATAACATTAGTACAATAAGAACAGTCATCATTTACATAATGTTTACAGGCACATAGAAAACATGAGACAAGGAAATACAGGCCTAGAATGCAGGGGAGAATTTGTTTAAGTATATACACAAAGCAGGTAAAACAGTTTCATAAGCTAAGCATAAGCAGCAGTTTGAGCCGGTCAGACTGCTTTCAAAGAGGACTAGGTGGAGACACCTGTCCCGGCCAGATTGCCGGGGCCGGCTGAGTAGCGGCAGCATGCAAGGTAGGCAGTGCGAGACACTGAGCGAGGCAATGCATGTTCATAGTGCTCTGGACAGTTATCAACCCTATTTATCCCTTTCAAGTACTTGAAGGTCCCAATCATGTCTCCTCTCTCCTGTCTTCCAGGGAGTACATGTTCAGTGCCCTCAACCTCTCCTCGTGTGCCTTATCCTGCTGATCAGCTATCTTTGTAGCCCTCCTCTGGACCTTCTCCAGCAGGTTAATGTCCTTTTTGAGGTGTGGCCACCAGTACTGAACTCCATACTCTAGATGCAGCCTTACCAATGACCTGTGCTAGGGTAGTACAACCTCCTCTCTCCTACTACTGGTCCCCGTAGATATGCATCCCAGCATCTTGTTTGCCTTTGCTGCTGCTTTCTTGCACTGTGTGGAGTGCTTCAGGTCATTAGTGATCATCACTCCCAGGTGCGTCTCCTTAGAACAGATGGGAGTGGGAGGATACGATTAAGACTTTGAAATATCTTGAGGGCATAAAGAAGGTGGAAGGGGATAGCATCTTTCAATATAAAAAGTACAACAGAACTAGACGGCATAACATGAAATTGGAGGGAGGGGGGAATCACACAAGGAGTAACATGAGAATTTTTTTTTTTTTTTTTTTACAGAGAGGGTGGTGGATGCAAGGAACACCCTGCCTGAGCAGGGCGTGGGAACATGGACAGTGGAGGGATTCAAGAGGGCATGGGATAGGCACAAGGGAATCATACATATGAGAGGGGCATAGCGGAGGCCGTTGACCTAATAAAGGCAGCGGGAACACACATTGGTAAAATGGGCAGACTGGACGGGATTTGCGGTCCTTTTTGGCCGTCAATGTCTATGATTCTATGTAATGGAACAGATCTGTGGTGAGGTCTTGCTTGGACTACTGCGCACAGTTCTGGAGTCCGCAGCTGAAAAAGGATTGGCACCCTTTGAAGACTGTTCAGAAGAGGGACATGAAGACAAATCAAGTGCAGCAGGGGAAGAAGTACGAGAAAAGGCTGTAAAGTCTCATTTTGTGCATTCTTGAGGACGGGAGGGAGAGAAGGGAACATGATAGATATTTATAGCTCCTTAGGGGTATTGATAAAGTGGACAGCAATGTTCTGTTCACAAGGAGTAAGGGCAGGGTTACAAAAGACCATATGTGGAATCGGATAGGAAAATTCAGGAGGGATGTAAGGAATTTGTTCTTTACAGAAAGGGTTTGGAAAGTGGAGTGAACTGCCAGAATAAGTGGTCACTGCGGAGTCTGTCAACAGCTTCACACAGAAGTGGGTTAGGCACAAGGGGACAGCTCGAGCCAATGGAGGGACTAAAGGTGGAGAGTCGAGGAAAGGTGATGAGTGGACTGGAGAGTGTCAAACTATAGTCAGGGCTATCGGTAGGCTGGCTCCAGTCCAGGATTAAGCCAGCTGGACGGAGGCAAATAAAAGACTCGATGGGCCACAGGGCCTTTTTCTGCCATCAATATTTACGTTTCTAGGACTTCTTTGATAGTATTCTATGAATAACATTAAACCGATCTCCAACTCAGTTTCAGTTCTGATGTTCTTGCCTGCAGTTCTATAACTAGGATCAGAGCTCCACACAAGAAAGATCCAAGACATGAAAGAAAGTGATGAATAAGGTTGTTGCTCCAAGATAGCTGGATTTAGTCCAGTACATGCTAGCTGGATTTAGTCCAGTAAATTTCAGAACTTCCCTCAGCCTCTGTAAGGACAGCTTCAAATCCATACCTGTGAGCTATTCGATTCACTACATAGTTAGCAAACATGTCCTAACTGAGCTGGTGAGCAAAAAAAGCTTACAATAACTGAAAGGCAAAGCTGAAGACTGGGAACCTTGACACAATCACTTATTTAATCAGACCTCATAATCTAAACCACTTTTTTCTCCAACCTTTCCCCCAAGGATTTACAAATGACTTGTTATATAAAAATTACTCAGTGCAGTACAGTGCAAATTGATTGAGATTACTAACGTATGATTGACTGAAGTCAAAAACGCAAATCTTTCCAGTTCATAGGGTTCTGGGACTGTCACATTGCAGGGAGATCTGCATTTATCAAACTAATATGGGTTGTCTCGACTGCACCAATATTAAAGATATTACTTGTGTCATCCTTCCAATGAGACTTAAAATTATCAGTCAGACACCCACACAAATGCTGGGGCATCTACAGATGGCAAAAATAGATTTGTTTTAAAAAAAAAAAAAAGGATTATGCTGTAGCCTTATCTTGCACAGTAAGACCACTGTGGGCTG
Organism: Neoceratodus forsteri; assembly: GCA_016271365.2. NCBI lineage: Eukaryota > Metazoa > Chordata > Ceratodontiformes > Ceratodontidae > Neoceratodus > Neoceratodus forsteri. Next base: position 654,863,703 of record CM057455.1, on the reverse strand, counting down.
AGTCAGGTCACGACACCCCCTCCTCCCCTCAGTGCCAGCAGCAGTGATGGGGCTTGTAGCTGTACATCTGAAACCAACAGATTCTCTTGTTAAAATTAGTCGGAAATAATCTAAATATACAGGGAGCCAAAACACTGAACTGAGAGAACAGAAGACAGTGTGAACAGAATAGTAGCATAGATAAGTGGTAAGGCCCCGAGCTGTGAAAAAGGAGATCTCAGGCAGGGGCCAAAATTAACCTACAAAGCCTGTTCCACATGGGAGTGGGAACAGGCAGGTGCATGCAGTTCCATATACGAGTGGGAATAGGCAGGTGCATGTGATTTTAGTCCCTATATGTACCACTGTGTATGCAAAATAGAGCCTGGTGCCTGAGTCTGGGGCCCGCCACCAACCGTCAGTGCACTGCCTGGGGAAGGGGTGGGACTGAGCACAATGCGTTTTTGCATTTTGTGTTTTTAATCTCAGACCTGCTCAGCAGGTTGGGTATGGGGATGGACGGATATATATATACATACACACACACAAACTGCTTAGCTGATTCTGCGTGAGTCACTAAGTGTAATTAAGTGAGGGGAAGCAAAGAAGGAGTCACTGCGTGTCATATGGGCCCTGTTCTATCACAGCAGTGAGTTGGGGGAGGATTTTCAGAGTGCCTGCTATTAGTCACTCACCTCACCTCACCCCTACTGAGTTGACACCTCAGGGCTGTCACCGCTGATGGGTGTGTGTGTGTGTTCTCTCGGGAACTGACTGCAAGAACACAGTACGCTGACAGTGTACAGCAGAGCCTATTGTAGCAATGGCCAGCAGGAAAGGGAACAGGGAGACCCCAAAACACCACCGCCATATGGTTTAAGGAAAGATGAGGAAAAAGGTTGGGACAGTGACAAAAAAACACTAAAACTGCAGAGTTAGACATGTGCTCTGCATGTCCACTGCATTTTTCTTTCTCTTTCATTTAAATGGTTTTGTATAATTTTTTTGACTAGTGCAGGTAACCAGACTCTGTCACTTGTAACGTTTGCAGGTCAAGTATTTAAAAAAAGTAACATTCTTTTGGCCCAGTGCCATTGAGGGTTGAGACGCTGGACGCCACTCCTTGCACCACACTGGTGACCCAGTTTCGGAAGCAAACCCAGGTTCCAAAGGTCGGCAGGGGAGGGGGAGACCTGCTCTCCCCTCCCGAGGAAGGGAATGTTCCTGGTGCACTGCTCTTAGACTGCCACCACATGGAGGTGGGGTGGCAAGACAGCAGGTGTGACACAGGGTCAGTGGGGGACAGAGCGTGTGGTGCGTGCATGTAGACTGCAGCTCAGCACACCACCCACTCGGGAGAAAAAAGCAGCAGATGACATTGGGCTTTTCCTCTGGCCTGCACCACCACCCCGGAGCTCCCTAGGGCTCTGGATATGTGCGCCAGGGGCCTCGCCACAGTGGGTAAGGCAAGCAGGAACTACAGTAGGTGATTCAGTTGGGGAGGGGTGACCAGGGAAGGGCTAGGGCAGACTGACAGACCCCGCAAAGAAAAACCTTTGTGATGACCAAAAACCAAAAAAAATTCTATCCCTGTTCTCACCTCTGAATTCCACTGCAGTCAGTCACTGAGTCACCATGTGACCTTGACTAATTCTCTTGACCCTCCAGTGCTTCACTCCTCCCACTAGGGAGAGAAAGGATCCCAGTGCATCTAGTTGGGAGTATCCTCGGCATACAAACTGGAAAAACATGCAATAAACACTGGGAAGCAGCTTCATGTTTCTTTTAATAGGAGGTGCAGCTAATAAGGTAGTATTTTTTTCCAATATCTGGTGACCCCTATAATGACTGGGTATCCACTCCTGATAAAACATTGTAGTAACCCACTGAATTCTGTAACAACTCAATAGCGGGTTATTACATTATTTTCCTCCTCGTGCTCTCACTTCTCTGAAGCATGAAAGAAAGCACAGTGGCTCGAGACCAGTTTTTCACTCGGTCTTCTCAACAAAGCCATACTACCACACACAACATTTCTGCATTTGGCGAAACTGTCTCTGCAGATCATAGCCGCCTAAAACATATTTCTTAATAAACAGAAAAACACAAAGTAAAAAATGCTCACTATGGCAGCTGCTCAGGGACACACTCGCTCCCGACACAAATTCAGCTTATGACTTTTGCCTCTATCGAAACCTTGCACCAGTTATAAAAATAAATGCTTGTGCAACTGTGTGTTATGAGGATTTTTCACACCCCCTCAGTGTGTGAATTTATGGATTAAAGACGGAGGGTGTGTGAAAAATCCTCATAACACACACTTGCACTGGCATTATTTAAGCAATAAGCCATGAGGGGGTGTGGGTTATCGGGGGATTCACCACGGCTGGGGTGGTTTGTGCCAAGTGGGTAAATCCCCCAATTAACCCAGATTCCCCGAGTGGCTTATTGCGATTATACCAAGTACTGTTTGTTTTTTTTTTTTTTAATAAAAAGCAGTACTTGGTATAATAGCTTCTAAGAATTTTTAATTGTTATTGATTTTACTATTGCGTGAGGAAAAAAAAGCTTGCTGTTGCTAAGTGAGTATGTGATTGCCCCTCGTTAACTTGCTTTACAACATAATGCTTTTCGGGTTGGGTTTCTGGTGCAAGCAGGAAGCAGTAGGAAGTGACAGAGTTGCGGGTTTTTTTTGTTTTTTTTTTAAATATACACACTTTTTTTTTTTTTAAATATGGAGGAGTGAGATAGGCTGGTAAATTAATGAGGGCAGAGACTGAGTGGACCGGAGACAGTGATGAGGGAACTGAGAGGTACAGCAGGTCTCTTATGGTAGGATAGAACACAGACAGCGCCGGAGCGGACACTGAGGTGAGGTGGGTGCAGTTTCAGCGGTTAAAGGGAAATACATACTGAAGCTTTTTTTTTTGTTTTGTTTTTTTAAGTGCAGATCCACCTTCTTGGGGGGTTTGTGTTACATGATGTGCTTTGCTGAATAGGACGTGATGGGAGTCTGACACTGCCAGTTAGCGAGCATTTCAATATGGCGGATCTCCGGTTTGAATTTCCCGAGTAGGATGATTTTTAAGAGATGCAGCTGGCTGGCACCTTTTGCGGTGATTATTGGTAGATAACTAACACAGGTAAGGTGCCAGCCTGCCTATTTGATTGGTCAGTGTCTGAGGTCCACGGTATAATCTCTATTTAATCACCCTTTTTTTAGTGGAGCTTTTTTAAAGTGGAGAATGCTGGGCATCTTCAAAAAAGGTTAACTACATTATGGCTTCCCACGTTTATCTCACTACATGCAGGAGTACCCGATGCCAACTTTCTCCCCAGTTGCAGCCATGTTACGGACACTTACACAAAGCTGTAGTGCCAAGGACAACAGGTTTTTCACCAGGATGCATATGCTTTCTTTTTCTTCTGTCTTCTTAAGGATATTGCTACAATGTGGATGTACAGATAATAGATGTATACAGACACACACATACACATGCGCACACATGCAGTGTTGGGGGGGGGGGGAGATACTCGCTCGCAAAGGGTGCTGTGAGGCCTGACATCACAGGTAGAGGGCCTTACAGCCCCTAAAACAGCAGGTACCACAACACTGCACACCCTGAAGGGTCTTACTGCACTGAAAAAAATCCAATACACCCCATTTTATAAGCGCAGTGAGATTGAGGTGTTTTGAGAGAAATACTGCATGCCTCAAGCTGCGAGTGACGAACTGTGAGCCACATACTGGCTCTTTTTTTTTTTTACTGAAAATTTTAAAAATAGCATACATACTAATTTTGTAACATTGCCTGCATGGTGGTACACAGTATACAGGGAACAACATGGCTCTAGCTGCAGGTTGTGAGGATACAATATTCAGTCCAGAGCAAAGCATGCAGAAGTACAACGGAGATCTCCACAGTACACAACAGCACTGTGTGCTCTTGGGCATCGCAGTGTACACTCAGGCTTAGGGACTTACTGTATGCCTGCCGCGCGAAGGATGGGGTAGGTACTCGCTCAAAGGAGGGGCATCAACTATGAATAATAGGGCGGTGTAGCCTGATTAACGTCTGCGTAGACAATGCGATCAGTCAAAGGCAAGCATTTTATCGAACCCATTTTCTTAATATTTATAACATAGATGTGATCTGGAGCTTTTACCACTGGAACTGACCTCAAGTACTTCACTTCTGGTGCATTCCTTTCCTGAAGGCAACACTTCTTCTGAACTAGCCGCCTTCAAAACTCTTAGCATATGACAAAAATATATACCCAGACAAGGCTAAAAAGTGATGAATCGGGCCTTTTTTTTTTTTTTTTTTTTAACCTCCTTGCCGCAGGCTCCACGAGGGTATGACCCCCACCCCTCAGAGGGGGTACATCTTCTGGCCCGACCCCCAGTTCGTCCACCCCCCCCCCGAGGTTCCCCCTATGCAGCAGGGACAGGTGGGGGGGTGCGGTCGGTCCCCCGCCACCTGGTGTGTCTTAGCTGGTGGTGGGGGGCAGACTTCGCCAGAGTGGTCGGGCCATCACGGATCTGTGGAGCCCTGGCCATTTTCCGTTTTCTCCCTTCCCTCCCCTATGACGTAATCACATTGACTTCTGAGCCTCCCAACCCGTACTGCCCTCCAGCCACCGCTAGAGGGCAGTCACCGGGCAGAACGACTAGTCCCCTTCCCCGGACAGAGGAGAGCAGTCCTCCGGACGCTCAATCCTCTCTTACCTCTACCAACCCCCAGCGGCCCAGGCTCATTCCCAAACCCAGATTGCCGGAGTGGCGCGAAATGTGGCACCAGCACATCAACCCTCAGCACCACCAGACTGACCGAATCAGACTTTTCTAAGAAAATGCTATGGGCCTTGTTCCATGATGCATGCACCAGACTGCATAGCTCACATTTCATGTTTTTTAAGAAGGCAAAAATGCAGCTGTCTTTTTAAGGCCTACTGCATGCATACAATCTTGAATACATATTGCTTACATAGCCCATACACTTCGGCATAATTGGTACCATCTGCATAAAACATAGCAAACAGTTGCCTGGTTACATCATCACGCACAGGAGCACCAGCAGCTGCTGTGGTTTTTAGTCCAATAGCTCCAATTATAGAACTACTGTACCAAAGCTTATCCTCTCCTCTAAAGAAATCTCTTGGACACCTGCTGAGCATCAGTCCTACCTTCAAACTGGTTAACACTGAAGCGTCAGATGAGACCATGGATCTGTTAGACTGCTGATCAGTTTTGAGGTACCTGCAGGATCCTTCTGGGTTTGAATAAGGAAGATGGCGTGACTCTAAAATAAGTTCACCATGTCTTACATACACACAGATACATATAACCTTTCGAAAGCAGTACCGTAGGAACAGTACGAATGCTAAAGAATTCTTGACTGTATGTTATCCACTCTGATAGTGACCACCTACCACTAGCCAGCTATGTCAATATGTTATCACAATGGGGAGAACTGAACGTCAGGGTCTCCTTTCATTCTGAGCCCCCCTTATCTAACACCAAAATACTTATAACCCCTTCCCCCATGTTTAAAGCAGAGCCCTAGTCCCCAAAACTGTTACAATTACAGTATTTGGGGACCCCATAGAGAGGGAAAAAGTAAAGGAACTGTAACCTACACACACAGAGAGGTGCAGAAGAAAAAGTAAACTAAATGAACTCGGATAAAAATTGGGGAGAAAAATCAAAGCTCCGAGCAGAAATCCATAAGACCACCACCGGAGTTATTTGTCAGATGCCCCCCATTAAAGATCTTTCTAGGGGAAAATGAAGAAAACAAATACACACACTCACTACTGCTTTATGGAGCAGAATGTAGCCAGACTATGCCGTCGAATGCTGGAGACTGCTGGAAAGGACCCTTGCAGCAGTCAAATAGTCGCAATGTCCTGAAGCAAACAGGAACAAAACTGTATCGCTTCCTGACGAAAGGGCAGCGTGCCCCAAAGTGCTGAAGCATTGTGCTTGTGCCGGAGAACTGCTTGTGCAGATTCTTTTGCACTATACTGATTATTAATATATTGGACCCTGTGTGCAGTTTTGCTCCAGTTGTCTAGGGCAATCACTGAAACATGAGCCCAAAACTGAGTATTAAAACAATTAAAGACATGAAAACATTTCCAAGAGAACAAATGGTAACTTATTTCAAAAATAAAAAAAGATAACATGATACAGAAGAAAAAAAAACTCGCTTTGAAAAGCATTTAAAAGTATAAATCAGAGGACAGGAAGTACAGCTGTACTAACTACAACATACTGAAATTTCACAGCTCTCTCGTTTAAAAGCCTATGAATAATCCATTCAACAAGAGAACTCAACACCCCCCTTACCTCCTGTTGGCCTTGCTTTTCTGATGGTGGGTTTTATTTCAAGGATGTAGAGAAACTAGTGACACAGGGTGACAGAAGCCATACCTTACAAGCCACTAGTGGCCAGTTTGCCTGAATCCAGTAAAGCTTTTGGGCCTACGAAGCTACACCAATTTCCCCTTCTCAACAAGTTTATTAAACTGGATTACATCTTGGGCAGAAAATTTATAATTTCAATTATAATTAGAAACGGCCATTTCAGGCAGCAAAAATAAAATCTTGAGAAAATCAAGTGTAGGAATTATGCATCAGGCTACGAGAGAGAGAGGAGAATAACCTCTTCTCTTTCTACATGAGCTCAGTAATGAGGAAGAGTAATTACAGGAGGATGGTTTACAGACAGAATTATTGTCTACTGCAGCTAGAAAATTGTTTGTCACGTCTAACCTGCCTCAGTTATCACCGCAGAGACAACATTATGCTTAGCAATGCAGAAGTATCAGTAACGTACTGTCTCCCTGACACTTCATACTTGGAGCCAACCTCCAACACGCTTCCGACTCCTTTCTAATGAACAACTTTTCAAAAGACAAACAAATTCAGGAATTGTGCTTATATTTGCTAGCCAAGTGCTTTTCTGTAAACTTTCTATTTGCTCTCTCCGCCGCATGTAATCACCCCTTACCCTCTGTGGCCTGTTTCTGCATCTAACCAGTGTGCTCCACAAGAGCCAAACTGGCCTATATGGAGACATATACCGCAGCCATCATCCATCCTCACTCAGGAATCCCTCAGTGAAACCCCCGTAGGGCACATGACCCCATGCAACTCTTCTCACGCTGTGCCCTTTCCAATGCAGACAGACGGCTCCACATCTTAAGTGTGATGCAAGTCTCTCATTGTTTTCTGCATGCACTGCTCTCTCTTGCCAGATTACTGGGTTGGGGGTGGGAGCTAACCCAGAGGCAGCTATGTACTAGCAGACACCATCCTCCTGTGGTGGGGACCAAGTGCATGGGTGTGAAATGCACTGCCACCTGCTGATGCCTGACTGAGGTCGCGAGTCCCCCAACATGGTAAGCAGTGATGTATATCTTTAGGCAGCCCTAGCTTGGTGACTTTAACATGCAATTAGAAACAAAGAAACTGACAGCAGATAAGGACCGATAGGCCCATCCAGTCTGCCCTTTTTCCATGCCTACTGTAAAAGCTACAGACCCTTCTTGATCTCCGGCTTTACTTACTCATTCCTATTGCTAGGGTTCCTTTATGCCTGTCCCATGCATGTTTGAATTCCCCCACTGTGTTTGCCCACATCACCTCTGCTGGGAGTCTGTTCCATACATCCACCACCCTTTCCATGAAGAAATATTTCCTCACACTACCCCTTACTGTACCCCTTTCCAACCTCATGTCATGCCCCCTTGTTCCTGGACATCTTTTCTGAAAGATGCTACCCTCTGGTACCCTATTTATACCTTTTAGATATTTGTAAGTTGCTATCATATCTCCCTGGCCTCTCCTCTCTGGTATAAATGCTGAGGTCTCCCAGTCTCTCCTCATATGACTTTTGGTGCAGGTCTTGTACCATCTTTGTTGCCCTTCTTTGAACTGCCTCCACCTTGTCTATGTCCTTATGGAGATGTGGCCTCCAGAACTGGACACAGTATTCCACATGAGGTCTCACCACTGATCTGTACAGTGGCATTACCACCTCCTTTCTGCTGATGATGATACCTCTCCCTATGAACCCCAGCATCCCACTGGCTCTCCCCACAGCCTTTTCACATTGTTTGTCCACCTTTAGGTCATCAGATAGGATTACCTCATGCATATGCATAAGGAGGGTAAGAAAAACAAAAAGAAGGTGGCCTCTTTGGTTTAATAGGGATGTTGTAGGGGCAATAAGGGACAGAAGGATAACTTTCAGAAGATAATAAAACTCTGTGTGATAGGGTTAATTATAAAGAGACATGGAGACAGGCAGGGAAATTGATTAGGAGAACAAAATCAGAAACAGAGGAGAATTTCTAAACATGTCAAACGAGGAGATAAAATTCTTTTTTAGATATGCGGGGGAACAGAGGAGGACAAGACAGAGGATTGTGAGCTTGAGGGGGGAAACTAAGGTTCTAAATTGTTATTTTTGCTCTGTATTCACAGTGGAAGGGGACAGAAAGGGATGAGAGGAATGCAGGGTGGATCAAAGTCCGTTAAGTGAGGACAGAGTAAAAGAAGAACTTGGAAAATTAAAGGTAGACAAGGCAATGGGGCTGGGTGGCTTGCATCCAAGGGTTCTTAGGGAGTTGAGGGATGAGTTGGTGACACATCTGGCAAAATTATTTAACTTGTCCCTGGATACAGGGTGTATTCTGAGTGACTGGAGGACAGCAGACGTAGTGCCACTGCACAAAGGGGGCTGCAAGGAGGAGGCAAGGAATTACCGACCGGTCAATCTCACATCAGTGGTGGGCAAGGTGATGGCGGTGCTAATAAAGGAAAGAGTGGTAAAATACTTAACGGACAATAAACTGGTAGATGGCAAGCAACATGGTTTCACTAGTGGTAGAGCTTGCCAAACAAATCTGATAGACCTTTTTGATGGGGTAATGAAGGTGGTTGATTGGGGGGGGTAGGTGATGTTGCCTACCTGGACTTCAGTATGGCCGTTGACTATGTGTCCCTTCCCATTAGCTGGTAAATAGGACACAGCCTGGAGATGGGACAGAAAATAACTAGATGGGTAGAAAACTGGCTGAAGGACAGAAGTCATAGGGTAGTGGTAAATGGTGTACATTCTAGGGTAAGGTGACAAGCGGTGTTCCTCAAGGGTCAGTACTGGGACCAATGCTTTTTAACATATATATCTGTGATATAGCAGAGGGAACTGAAGGGAAAGTGTGTCTTTTTGCAGATGATGCAAAGTTATGGAATAGGGCTGACATTGCAGGAGGGGTTGAGGCCATGAGGAAGGATCAGAGTATACTGGAGAAATGGTCAGACACATGGCAGCTGAGGTTCAATACAAAAAAGTGTGAGGTGATGCATGTGGGGCGTAAAAATCTACTGTTGAAGTACTCACGGGGGGGGGAGGGAGACAGATAAAGCAAACAGAAGAGGAAAGGAATCTGGGGATTAGAATCTCAAACAACCTTAGGGTAGGTGACCAATACAGTAAGGCGGCTGGCAAAGCTAACAGAATGATGGCGTGCATAGGAAGTGGCATAACAAGTAGGAATAGGGAGGTGCTGATGCCTTTATATAAGACCATGGTTAGACTGCACCTGGAGTATGGGGTACAGTTCTGAAGGCCTCATTTAAGAAAGGACCTGGATATAATAATAAAGGTTCAGAGAAGGGCAACAAAGATGGTGCAGGGTATGCAAGAGAAGCCATAAGAGATGAGATTGAGAGAACTGAATCTGTACCCACTGGAGATTAGAAGAGAGGAGACATGAACAGAGACTTTCAAGAACATGAAGGGGATAAATAAAGTGAGGGAAGGCAGCTTATTTAAAAGTAAAGTCAGAGCTAAAACGAGGGATCATAGTTTAAGACTGGAGGGAGGAAGACTTAAAAGCAATGTAAGAGGTCGTTATTTCACTGAGAGGGTAGTTGAACCCTGGAATAGATTACCCGAGGAGGTGGTAGATGTCAAAACGGTGGAGGGATTCAAGAGTGCGTGGGATAGACACATGGGGTTGGCTAGTGGTCAGAGGAAAAGATCCTTGTACAGCGGTGACAAGTAGGGGCAGGGGGAAATGGGCAGACTACATGGGCCAGGGTGGTCTTTTTCTGCTGACACATTACTAGGATACCCCCAAATCTCTTTCCTGTTTGGTGACCATCAGTATCTACCAGTGATGCTGCCAGCATCTCCCGTAGTTTCCTGAATATTCTAGGATATATCGCATCCGGTCCCAGTGCCTTGTCCACTTTCAGTTTTGTGATTTCTTTTAGGACTCTCTTCCGTAAATGGACTGGGGTCCATCTCCCTCCCATATCTGTCCATCTTGCTCCCATATTTCATGTTGCCTAACTGTGGACCCTCACCTTCTCCTTCTTGTGTGAATGCAGAACAAAAATATTTGTTCAGTATTGATGCTTTTTCCAGGTCCCCTTACACACACACACACACACACACACTCCTTTTTCCCCTTTAAGCCTTACAATCCCACCCGTTTTTAGTCCCGTCACTAAATGTACCTATAGGAAGTCTTGTCCCCTTTTTTCTACCTCCTGTGCTATTTGTTTCCGCTGTTTGTGCCTTTGCACTCATGACTGCCTGTGATGCTTCTTGGGAAAATTATTTAACAGTAACAGTTGTATTTTATATATTTCCTGTTTTTTTTGGCATAGTTTGTTTATTAAATTTTCATACAACAGACAATGAAAGTACAGTACAAAACACCAAACACATGCTTAAAAACTTTTCCAGTAAAATCAGTTCATATATATATATTATATACATACACATAAACACACATCTATAAACTACATCTACATGGGTCCAGTTCATACAAGATAATGCTTACTTATTAAATGCTTAAAATACTTAATCAGTGCACAACGTACACTTACACAGTGGTCAGTCACTCAACAGCGAACAGGGTAATACGGCTTCCGTTTTAATTTAAGTTGCCTAAATCCTATGAGTATGGCAGGCATACCCATGGGATTTAGGCAAATTAAAGTAAAACGGAGCTTGGCATCAGACGTATATATATATATATATATATATATATATATATATATATATATACACACACACACACATACACATAAACGCACATACATACATACACAGTGACTTGCAAAAGTATTCAACCCTTGAAAGCTGTCGATTTGTCTGGATTACAAATGATACATTGAGATTTTGTTCTGTGTAATATTTATTTAAAAGACTGACCCTCAAAATAATTATTTTAAAGTGACATTGGTTTTATGTTAGAAAATATGTTTAAGAAAAATAAATAACTGAAATATGCTGTTTGCATAAGTATTCAACCCTGTGCTCTGGAAGCTCCAAGTTTACACAGATGAAAAATATTGCCCTAACGAGGACACAATTGGCTTACAATTGGCCTCACCTCTGAAACATTAAGTAGCTCACATTTTCTGATAAAACCCCTCCTCAGTTTAATGATCATTGGTCAGACTGTGAGTCTGAAGGAAGGGTGTGAAAATGAAGACTAAAGAGTATTCTAAGGAAGTTAGAGATAAAGTAATAGACATGCAAAAATTAGGAAAAGGGTACAAAATAATATCCAAGTGTTTGGATATCCCAGTGTGCACTGTTGGATCAATAGTGAGGAAGTGCAAGCTGCATCACACCACCCAGGCACTACCTAGACAAGACCGACCCTCAAAACTCAGTGTCCGAACAAGAAGGAGACTAGTGAGGGAAGCCACAGAGAGGCCAACAATCACTTTGAAGGAGCTACAGAGTTCAGTGGCTGAGAGTGGAGTGAAGGGTGCAACAGTCAACCATATCAAGAGCTCTGCATAATACTGGCCTGTATGGGAGGGTGGCTAGAAAGAAGCCATTACTCAAAAAGAACCATATCAAAGCACGTCTGGAGTTTGCCAGAAAGCATGAGAGTGACCCAGCTAAGATGTAGCACAAGGTTTTGTGGTCTGATGAGACCAAGATAGAGATTTTTGACCAAAATTCAAAGCGCTATGTGTGGCGCAAACCTAACACTGCCCATGCCTCGAGAAACACCATCCCTACAGTGAAGTATGGTGGTGGCAGCATCATGCTGTGGGGATGCTTTTTATCAGCAGGGACTGGGCATCTTGTTAAAACTGAAGGAAGAATGGATGGAGCAAAATACAGGGAGATACTGCAAGAGAACCTGCTTCAGTCTGCTAAAAAACTGAAGCTTGGGAGAAACTTCACCTTTCAGCAGGACAATGATCCCAAGAACAAGGCCAAAGCAACACAGGGGTGGTTAAACAACAAAAAGGTGAATGTCCTACAGTGGCCAAGTCAAAGTCCAGATCTCAATCCCATCGAGAATCTGTGGCACTGTTTGAAAATTGCGGTCCACAAGCGTCACCCAACCAACCTGAACAACCTGGAACAAATCTGCCAAGAAGAATGGGCAAGAATCACTCCTGAACAGTGTGCAAGGCTAGTAGATACTTACCCCAAAAGACTTAAAGCTGTTATTGCAGCAAAAGGTGGCTCTACCAAATACTAATGTGTAGGGGTTGAATACTTCTGCAAGCAGCATTTTCCAGTTTTTAATTTACTTTAAAAGATGTGCTGACGGATAATTAATTTTGGCTTTGAGGATATACTGTTAGAGCATATGAGTTTGCAATAAAAATACTGACTGGAATAATATATGTAAGTCTCATTTGTAATCCAGACAAATCTGACAACTTTCAAGGGGGTTGAATACTTTGCAAGTCACTGTGTGTGTGTGTGTGTACGTACACACACACACACACACACACACACACAGTTTTATTTCCATACATAGGGACAGTATTATGGTACGGGTAATGAGGGCATGGACCAGGATTGAGCTGTCGCAAGGCGGCTCTCCTCTCCCAGGGACAGAGGAGGGTTTTCCCCAGCCCTTGGCTGCCACCCGGTGGAAGACTGATGGCAGTTCGGGCTACGGGGGTCTTGGCGATAGCCAGGGGTTAGGCGGAAGGGGCTGGCCAGTACTGAGTGCATGTGCACCTCCATGTACATGCACTGTAATGCCTGATGGGGTCCTGGGACTTTGGGGAGGGGGGGGATGGGGGAAAAAGCATAAAAAATACTTATAGAAAAAAATATTAACAGTTTGCTAAATACATTGTAAACCACTCTGCAGTAACGTGTGCAATTCCCATCTCCTGTAATTTTTGTGACGATATTCTGTGGTCCACTAAGCTGAAGGCCTTACTCAGGTCAACAAATATGGCCCCATTAGTACTAGTCCAAACGCATTATGCAGATGACTAGTTAACCTGACCAAGGCCATCACGGTACTATGCCCCATTCTGAAGCCATGTTGATTTGTTTGCTAACCAACAAAAAAAAACCTGGAGCACGCAATACAGGCCAAAGCTGTTTATTAAATGTTTTTCTAGAGCCTTCAATAAGACTGTGAAGGTTGATAGTGGATGAGGTTTAAGGGATCTGTTGCAATAGTTTTCGTTTAGTTTTAGTTAGCTTTTGTTGACCAGCAAAGTCTGACTATTTTCAGCCTAGTACAGGGGAAGGGGAAAAGATACAGACGCAAACTAACTTACAGAACCAGATTAAGCTGTTGCTGGTATTTTAGTGAATGGGGTGAAATTTGGCCAGGACACTGGGGAAATTCCCCTACTCTTTTTCGACAAGTGTTACTGGATCTTTCAACATCCATCTGAACAACCATCAGAACAGGCAGAACCTCAGTTTAATGTCTCGTCCGAAAGATGGCACCTCAGGAGTTCAACAACCCCCTCATGAGGCACAAAAGTGTCAGTATTAGGATTTATCCCACATTCCCGGTGTGCGGCTAGAACCCACAGCCTTCTGATCTTCCCGCCTCAGAGGCAAGTGTGCAACACGCTGAACCACCGACACCAATACCGGATTTATGACTAGGGAGAAGGACTGCATTTTTTCTAAATTGAGAGGGATAACATTAGTAGTGAGTGAAGATTACAAAGACAGGTGATCAATTTGAAAAGCTTTTTAGAAGCCAATTTTAATTATTTTGGGTGAAGTCCATCAGGGCCATTTTCTTTGTTTTGTTCAAGTTTAGCAATTGTTTGAAGGCCTCCTGTTCAGATAACCCAAAAAAATTAGAAGTCGCTTGGTGATTTGGCTTTGATTCACAGATGTATGTCTGACTGATAGCCTGCTCAGTACAATAGACATAAAGCCACCCAAAGACTGCTACTGCGAAAAGCTTGCAAAGTAACAGTTACAATGCACTGCTGTGGGTTATTGCATTCAAAATGCAGAAAAAGTTTTGATTTTATTAGGAAAAGGGTTTTAGTTTAGTTAAGCTATTGCTGGGTAGATTTAATTAACTTCAATTCAAGATAAAGACCATGGAGCAGAGTTTGTTTGCAATGGCGTCCTGTTAAGGCAGGCTTCGGATGTCTGACGTTTCTGACGCACACAATACAATGTACGAAGTATAAAGGCACTGTATGACATATACAGAGCTAGTTACTAGGTACAATGACAATGTTAGGTTTGTTACAAAATGTGCAAGTTGTAGGAAACTGGTCAATGGTCAGGTGATGTGTTTTGACCAATGACAGACCAGACCAACCTGATATGCTTTTTCTACAGGGTTACTAGAGTGATAAAAGGAAGATAGGTGATAGATTTGCTCCACTTCAAGTTCAGCAAAGTCTTCCATTCTGTACCACAAGGGAGGCTGCTGAAAAAGGTGGCGGACTTGGGAGTGGAGCAGGGCTTAGTCAGGTTGGTAGGAAACTGGCTAGGGATGTGGCAACAGAAGGCAGTAGCTAATAGGGCTAAGTCAGAGAACAAGGAAGTCATGATAGAGGGTGTTGCAGGGATCAGTCTTGGTACCTGTCCTATTCTATATGTTTATTAATGAAACAGAGGAAGGTATCCAGCATCAGATCTGTGTCTCTGTCGACAAAACAAAGCTATATGGCAGGGCAGAAACATAGACAGTGACGGCACAAAAAGATCAAGGGTACATCTAGTCTGCATGTATTTTCCTATCTGACCCGGGACCTACTATCCACACGGAGTTCCATTCCACCCTGCCAACCCCAGCTCCCCTCACTACTGTTACCAACCTAAGTAACCACTAAACCCTTCACTCTGTCCAAGCCATACTTGAAACCATTTGTTTATTTAACAAGTTAGCAAACCGGAACATAAGCACCATTTACAGATGCGACTCACATAACGCACAATACAGATTAAGACAAAATTACAAATCTTGGAACAGCAAATTCCATGTCTTGGCACACACTACATCTGCTGGCAGACTATTTCATGGCTCCACCAACCTCTCCGTAAAACAGAGCTCCCTCACATGCCTCAAACCTCAAGATCTTGAATCTTCGTTCCTGCTGAATAGTTCCCCACAGTTCTACAACATCCACCCTCCTTGCTTGGTCTCGATCAAGTACATGTTCAGTGCCTTGAGACTGCCCTCAAAAAGTCTGCCCTGAATCAAACTGGTCACCCTGCACTGCACCATTTCCAACCTGTCCCTGCAGATCCTTAGGCGAAGACTCTAGAACTGAGCATAGCATTCCAGGTGCAGCCTCACCAGTGACTTATACAGAGGTAGTAATACCTCGGTTTTCCTGCTGTCAACACCCCTTCTGATACACCCTAGTTTCCTATTAAGACTCACTATAGGCCTTGCTACACTAGCTTGATTATTTGAGTGGGCCACTAATAAGGATTCCCAGGTCCCCTTCTGCTGTAGTGCTCCATTTTACCCCTCCCACGTAGTACTCCGTCTTGGGGTTTTGTTCCCTAAGTCCATTAACCTTACACTTTTTGACACTGAATTTCAACTGCCAAATCTCATACCACCTCTGTAGTCTTTGTAGATCCCTCTGTATCACCCTGATCCCTTCACCGCCATCTACCGTACAACAGAGCTTCGTGTCATCAGCAAAGAGACAACTTGCCTCAGAGGCCCTCTCCAATGTCACTGATGACCTACTGAAGAGGACAGATCCCTGTGGCATCCCACGTTTGACCTCCTGCTCATTTCGATTTGACCTCATCTGCCACCACCCTCTGTTGTTTCTCCTTCAACCTCTTTCCCACTCATCTATGTCCTTAGCCATGCCCAGGTCCTCCAACTTCCTCAGCAACCTTCTGTATGGCATGGAGTCAAAAGCCTTGTTGAAACTGAAGTAGAGTAAATTCATAGCATGGCCCTTATCTATGACCTTTGTTACCCAAACACCATGACCACGAAGAAGAGGTGAGGGAGCTCCAGATGAACCAAGAGAAGCTGGAGAGGTAGTCTAAGACCTGACAGTTGGGATTCAACGCCACGAAGTGCAAGGTAATACATTTATGGATACAGATTTCACACACACAGAACACAGGATGGGACTGGGTTAGGCTGACTACTACTGAGGAGAGGGATCTTGGGGTAATTATGGCTGTGTCAGACAGCCAACGTTATCCTCTGCGCTGATGATGCTGTCATCAATATCAAAAAACCTTGAAAACCTCATTACTACTCTTCAAAAGTAACTTCAAAACCATTGAAAGCTGGTTCTACAAAACAAACTAGTCCTAAACTACAACAGCCCATGCTATTCTCTAACTTCCCAAAGAGGAGGAAAGCTCCACCCATTGTCAAAGTCTTAAACAGGCACAGTCCATTAAATCTCTGAGTAACCATGGATGACGCACTGTCACCTGTCCCCCCTCCACATTGCTAATCTAGTGGCTGTAGTCAGCAGAAGACTGGGTGCACTGTATCGTAACTGGAACAACCTAACTGTGGAAGCTAGGTGCCTTATAGTGGCCAGCTCCATCCTGTCACTTATAGGTTATCACCTCATTGTATACACAGCTGTCTGTGACACAGTGCTAAACATAGTAAAGTTAATCTGTAATAAAGCATATTGCCTTGCCTTGGGTGCAGATAATCACACCCATACTTGCACGTTCTACGCCTGATCCGACAGGCTTTCATTACCCAGCAGAATAACGCTATAGACCTGTCTGCTAGCCAAAAAGGAGCTACTGGGCCTCCCTCCCCTGCCTTAATAAACTGCTTACACACATTTTCACCCAATACAACACCAGGAGTATGGCAAGTGCTACCTTTGAGCCTCCCTTCCGGTGTACTTAGCTGGGGATGTGGTAATTTGCTGTCAGGGCTGCAAACTGCCTAGGTTACTCAGTTTGAAAGATCTCTGAGGTCTGCCGTTACAGTCCAATGCAGCTGTAACTGTTCAATGGAATGCTGGCATGCACAGGCAGTGGCATTGCTAGCAGAAGGAGGAAGGTTATAATGCCCCTCTACAAAGCCATGGTGAGGCCGCAGTTAGAGTACGGGGTTCAGTTCTGGAGACCACACCTCCACAAGGATATAGATGCACTGGAGAGGGTTCAGAGAAGGGCAACAAAGATGGTGCAGGGTATGCAGGGGAAGACATATGAGCAGAGGTGTAAGGAGCTGAATCTGTACACACTGGGAACAAGGAGGGAAAGAGGGGACATGGCTGAAACCTTTAAATATGTAAAGGGGCTCAATAAAGTAGGTGGGGGGGTCGGCTGAGGAGGAAGAAGTGAGCGAGAACTAGAGGGCACAGCCTCAGATTGCAAATAAATAGGTTCAGGGGCAATGTGAGGGGGTGCTTCTTCACAGAGAGGGTGGTGGAGCCCTGGAACAGACTGCCAGATGGAGTAACGAGGGCAGAGACAGTGGAGGAATTTAAGAGGGCATGAGACAGACATATGGGACTGAGTATTGGGAGGATGGGGGCAGGTGGGGGGGTATGTGAATGGGGAAGGGTTGGGCAAACTAGATGGACCAGAAGGGTCCTTTTCTGTTGTCAAATTTCTATGATTCTATGATTCAGCTTCTCCTGTGTACTCATCCTAACACTGTTGCACAATGACCTGCCTATATTTGCACGTCTGTATGTACTTGCTACTGACTTACATTTTGTGCCGTAATTGGCTACATTTCTCTATAACTGTTTACAATACTTGTATTAACTTATTCTGTACTATAACTGTACAAATGACATGACTGTCAAGAATAAACAATTACTACTACTATTAACCTTTGTAAATGAGCACTTGTACTCAAAGGTACTCTAATAAATTTTCAAAAATAAAATAACTGATCAGTGACACCCTGAAGCAAATCATACAGTAAGGCGTTGAGGGTACTGGGATGTATAGGGAGGTGGTCCGATAGTACAAAGAGCAAAGTGATGCTATTCCTACATAGATTCTTGGTGAAGTCTCATCTTATTTATTTATTGGAATTTTTGGAAACTTCCTTTGAGTAGGAACTCTTTTACAAAGGGTCCACGTCCATTAAACAGTACAAATATGGACATAATTTAATTATCAGTACTAGAAGTAGCAAAAACATAGAAAACAGCTAAAAGTTTCTTATGAGTTTCATTAAGGGTTTAATACTAAGTGCTGTGTGCCATAAGGAAGTATATGAGACAGAGAAAAATGTAGGACAGGGAGAGTGTGGTTAGTGAATGGGGCGTGGGGATAGAGCAGCCCAGGAGGAGCATTGCCACACTGCATTACAGCTTTGGAGCTGGGGATAGTGCATATGAGTGTGGTAAGGTGGGAGAAGGGGTATGGGGGAGAAAAGAGAGAGGTGTGTGTGTCTGTGTGTGGGGGGAAGAGAGAGGAGGGGAAGGAGGAAGAGCAAGCAGGGAGGGGAGGTATCATGAGAGGGAAACTGATGGAGAAAACGGGGTGGGAGGGGTGAGGGGAGAGAGAGGGGCGATGAGGCGCAAGACAAACAAGAGCGTGCAACCACTAGCGGAATAAGAGCTGCGGAGCATGAGGTACCAGAGTCTGGGGGGCAGGGGTAGGAGTGGACCATGTGAGTGAGTCCATGAGTAGTTGCTGGTAGGCGGGATTGGTTCAGGCCTTGGAGACCCACTCTGGACAGTTTAGCACTTAGACATTCTTTTGCAATAACAACTGCTTAAGTTTGGCTTTGAAGGTTGTAGGGTTAGCAGCATTTAGAGTGTTAGCCGAGATCTCATTAAGCCACAGTTCGGCACGCTAGAAGGATCTTTGTCCAAGAGCTGTCCTTTGGAAAGGGTGTAGATCTTTATTCCTGGTCCTGTACACGGAGTTGCTTACGGTAAACAGGTCGGTGATACAGGAAGGAGTTAGGCCTAGCACGGCTTTCCTACCTAGGAGGCATGTCTGGTATGAGATTCTATTCCTAATGCTTAATGTTTGCTTTCTCATAGAGTACACAGGTGTGTGTTTGACTGTCAGCATCCAGTAACAGTCTGCAGGCCTTGTTTAGAGTGTGATCTGAAGCACTGTTCTCAGTTCTGGAGTCTTCATTTGAGAAATAACATAGCCTGATTAGAATCAGTGCAGAGAAAGGTCACCAAGATGATTCAGGGGCAACAAAGAAAAAAATTACTCACCTTAGTAATTGTATTTCTTCTAATGGAGTCTTGCTGTATTCTGACAATTTGCAGTTAGCTCCAGCTCTTGAACTGCCCCTGAGAGTGAAGAGTTAATTTCTATGCCAGGCATAGAATGTTGGTCTCGAGTTCAGTTGAAAACTCTGTCTGTGTCCTTTCAAACCCAAACCGTCAGATTCTTACGAGCTAAAACTCACTGACTAAATGTGGAAATTGTAAAAATTCCTAGTAGCCAACTGGCAACAAAGACTTTGGATTCCCCAAAAGACTCAAGTCAGGAAACCCAAAGAACCAAAACCAGATAATAAGAACAAAAACTCAAACAATTACAACGCACCCACACAACAAGAGTGGGGAAAAGACAACCCTGAGGTGCACATGCACCTGCCCACCCACTTCCCAAAAACAGGTTCCGAGAGGGAGGCAGGAGGAGGTCAGAATACAGCAAGACTCCATTAGAAAGAAATACAATTACTAAGTAATTTTTCTTCAAACAACATGAAGTCTTGCTGTATTCTGACAATTTGCAGGACTACTCTACAGTACCTCCAAGGAGGAGGGACAGAACATACTTTGGGAATAGGCTCTGAAGCACTGCTGTGCCAAACCTAGCATCACTCCTAGCCTGGATATTTAGAGAGTAATGCTTGGTGAAGGTATGAACTGTTTTCCAGGTGGCTGCTTGACAGATTTCTAACAAAAGGATATCCCTAGCTGCAGCTGTACCTCTAGTGGAATGAGCCCTCAGGCCTGAGGGTGCAGTTTTTTCCAGCTTGTCATAGCAGAACTGAATACAGGACACAATCCACCTGGCAATGGTTCTCTTGGTGGCACGTTTTCCCTTACCTACTTCCCCATAAGTGAGGAACAACTGGAGGGAGTCAAACATGTGACCCTTTGTACGTTCTATGTAGTAACTAAGGGCCCTTTTAACATCTAAACTGTGTAGCCTCCATTCCCCTGAGGAGGTGTGATCAGTGAAGAACACGGGAAGAGACAGATTGATTTAAGTGCAAATCAGAAACCACTTTAGGTAGGAACCTTCTATTGGTTCTAAGGACCACCTTATCTCTATGGAAAGAGATGAAGTCAGGCTCCACTGACCGGGCGCAATTCACTGATACATCTGGCAGAAGTAACAGCAACCAAAAACACAGTTTTCCAAGTCAAGTACTTGAGCTCTGCTGAGGACATAGGCTCAAAGGGCAGTTGCATAAGCTGAGCAATACAAATATTCAAATCCCAGGCAGGAGCAGGATCCCTAAAAGGGGGATTGGTATGAAGCAATCCTTTGAAAAATTTACAGAATACAGGGTGAGATGACAGAGAGGAAGACTTCCCCACCGACAGGAAAGCAGAAACAGCTGACAAATGTACTTTGAGAGTAGCTGGTTTGAGGCCTAGGCCATTAAGATGGACCATATAATCCAAAACTGTAGACAACTCAGCAGTGTCTGGGGATATATGCTTCTTGGCACACCAAATGCTGAAACTTTTCCATTTGGTTTGTAAGTTTTTCTTGTGGCAGACTTTCAAGAAGCTTTGAGAATATCCAGAACCCCTTGGGACAGATGCAAATCTGCATACTCTAAGTCTTCAAGAGCCATGCCTTGAGATTGAGTGACCGAAGATTGGGGTACCAAATCATCCCCTGAGAGGAGGTTATCAGGTTGTAATTCCTGAAAAGAGACAGGAGAAGATGGACTGCTAGGGACAGCAACAGGAGGTACCAAGGTTGCCTGGCCCAATCTGGAGCAATCAGAATCACTTTGCAAGACTGTGACCTTACCTTGACTAGAACCTTGAACAGTAGAGGGAAGGGAGGGAAGGCATAAAGAAAGTTCCCTTCCCAGTTCAAAATCAGAGCATCCAGAAGGACTGAGCCCAAGACTGGGGGTCTGCAACAAAACAGAGGAAGTTGTGATTGTCTGAGGCTGATCTATCTCTGGAGTGCCCCACCTTGAGAAAATCACCTTCAATACCAAAGGATCCAGAGACCATTCGTGATGGCCCTGGGAAATCCTGCTCAATGCACCTGCTAGCACATTGTCCTTTCCTGGGAAGTGGACTGCTACCAGAGAGGTCTGTAAGGAATAAGACAGGGACCATATTTTCATGGCCTCCATGCACAAGGCCGTGGACCGAGTGCCTCCCTGCTTGTTGATGTACCACATGGTGGTAGTGTTGTCCGTCCTGACCTGAACCACCTTGTTCTATACTGACAGAGAAAGCTTGTAGGGCAAGGAATACTGCCCTGAGCTCGAGAAGGTTGATGTGAAGAAAGGATTCCTGATGGGACCACAGTCCCTGGGCAGTGAGAGCCCCCAGATGGGCTCCCCATCCCAAAAGGGAAGCATCTGTGGTAAGAACCACAGAGTCAGTCTGAGAGACAAATGGAACACCCTGCCTCAGATTGTCCAGGTCCTGCCACCACTGAGGGGCCTGAATTAAGGTCTGAGTGACAGGAACTAGCTTGGTAAGAGGATCTTTCCTTTGGGACCAAAAGGTTCTCAGATGGAACTGAATGTCCCTCATCTGAAACCTGGCCCCTTGGACCACTGCTGTGGAAGCTACCATGTGGCTCAGAAGCTGCAGAAAATGCCTTGCTGGTCAAGAAACCAGAGGGAGAAAGGAAAAGGCCAGCTGAGAGATAGCTTTTGCCCTTGCCAGAGGAAGGAAGCCTCTTGCCTTGAGGGTGTCCAACTCTGCACCTATAAAAATGAGGAACTGTACTGGTTCGAGAACCGACTTGGGAGATTGAGAAGGAACCCCAGGGAAGTGAGAACTTTCTGGGTAACCTGCAGACCTGACTTGACTTGGTCTGGGTATTGGCCCCACAAGGAGCCAATCGTCCAGATACGGAAAGATTGAAATCCTTTTTCTTCTTAAAAAGGCTACAACTACTGCTAGGCACTTTGTGAACACCCTTGCAGCTGAAGTTAGGCCAAAGGGCATTGCACTGAACTGGTAACGGCCTGAGGGCAATTCGAACCTGAGGTACTTTCTGTGGGAGCACCTGATGGGAATGTGAAAGTAGGCATCCTTGAGGTCCAAGGAGGCTAGCCAGTCTCCTGGCCTCAGAGAAGGAAAAACTGTTCCCAGAGTCACCATCTTGAACTTTAGCTTTACTAGGTGCTTGTTTAAGTATCTTAGATCTAGGATGGGTCACCACTCCCCTGTCTTTTTCGGGGTAAGGAAGTACCTGGAGTACAGACCTTTGCCCCCTGTATGGAGTAAGAACTCTCTCTATGGCCTTTAAAGCCAGTAGAGACAAAACCTCTGCCTCTAGAGCAAGGGTTTCTGATGTATTTGCAGGTGGAAAGGATCTGGGTCTCAGTTTCGGAAAACTCTTGAAACGGAGAACCAGCCCCTGGCCTACAACCTCCAGGACCCACTTGTCTGAGGCAACAGACATCCAGTCCTGGACAAAGTAAGCCAGCCTGCCTCCTACTGGAATGGGGGAGTCAATCCGGACTGACACATCAGGGTGTCTGCTTGGCAGGAGCCTTAGGCTAAGGGGTGGATGCAGCCTTGCTCATCCCCCTTCTGCCTCTCTCTCTGAAGAACCCCCTCTGAGAAAAAGAAGAGGAGGCCTGTGCCTGGTAGAAAGGCCTGTGAAAAGGCCTGCCCCTGCCCCTGAGGAGTTGCCTGCCTCTCCTTGGCCTGGGCACTCCTATAAGTGGTCCTGTATTCATCCATTTTCTTCATGTAATTCTCTGTCTGCTCCCCCAAACAGAGAATTACCCATTACAGGAAAATCCATGGCCTTAGCCTGGGTGTCCTGGGAAAGGCTAGTACATCTGAGCCAGGCCATTCTCCAAAGAGCCACAGATGTAGCCATGACTCTTGATGACACATCACTGGAGTCCACAGCAGCGTGAAATTGCACCTTTGATGCCTCAATTCCATTAGCAGCCACCCCCTCCAGCTCCTTGGCTAGCTGGGGGGAAGCCTGTTTAGCCAGTGCCAGTACAGTGTCCCACCTGGACTTCTGGTAGCTGGCTGTATAGGCCATATAATTAGCCTGCCTGAGTCCCAAAGATGATGTCAAGTACTGTTTCTCTGCCATGGCATCTATCTTCCTGGAATCTTTATCTGGGGGGGGGTGAAGCCAAGGGGATGTTTGCCTTGTCACAGGCAGCAGCCTGCACTACCTCAACATGGCTGCATTGTTGGTAAAGAAATTCCATATCCGAGCCTGACAAGGTATACCTTTTGTCCATTTTTCTGTCAACATGAGGTACAGAGTGGGGAGACCTAAGAATTTTTGGTGTCCGTTTCCCAAATGACCTATGAAGGGGAATAGACAATCTCAGACTCTGGGATATCCATCATCTCTATGAAGTCAGGCTCCTGTTGATCCACTACAGCCTCCTCAGTAGGAAGCTGGAGGGTTTGAGCCACTTTTCTGTAGAACAGAAAGTGGGGAGGGGACTCAGAAAGCCTAGGAGGGGAAACACCAGAAGGTCCGTCTGGGGAGATGTCCGGTTCCACAGGCACATCCAGACTTTCACCGTCGTAATCATCCTCTTCAAACTTCCCCTCCTCATCAAACTCCGGTTCGTAAAAATCTTCAGGGGAATAATCCTGAACCGGGGGAACCGACTGAACTGAACCTCTGCCAGAAGACGTCAGATCGGTCGGAACCAGACGAAGCGATTCCACAATCGCTTTGGCTATTTCTTCGCCAGTCTGAACATGCAGCTCTGGATCCGAACCAGCAGATTTATCCTTTCGTTTTCTTTTTGTAGGCTCTATTGCCCGAAGTATCGCCCTGGTCAGAAGGCACTTCTTCTGGTTCGGCAGGAACCGAACCAGGCTGGCCTTCCGGGTCAGCGGATTTCTCGGCCTCCTTATCCCCAAGTCTACCTAACTTTTTATCCAGGGTAGACTTAGGGAAATTCTTACAAATTTGGCAGTCTAAATCAAGGTGGTCAAACCCCAGACAGTAAACACAGGTGGTGTGTGGATCGGCCTTAGCAAAGACCTCCCCACACACACTGCAGTGTTGAAACCCAGTGGGCCCGGTTTTTTTCTTGGGTTTCTCAGACATGGCCAACCTAACCAACTTACCCTTTATATGGCAACCGCCAGGCAAGACTCCCCTATCGGTTTCACACCGTGTCACGGGTGATGGAAAAAAAAATGCTAAAATTACGGGGTTTTTTTTTTTTTTTATAAACAGATACGGACCAGTAACCACACACTAACTTCTTCCTTACTACAAGATCGGTTCAGCCGAACCAATCGGAAAATTTTCACGATTTCCACACACAGCTACAATGCTAAGTACTTATGGTACCACAGACAGAGTCTCGAACCGAAAAAAGGGAATGAAAATCGGACTACAACCAAAACTTTAACCGCGAAGAACCGAGCTGAAGGAGAAATCTCCAGAGCGACTGTTCAGTGAGGCGGAGTAAAGAATCTGACGCTTTGGGTTTGAAAGGACATAGACAGTTTTCAACAGAGCTTGAGCCCAACGTTCTATGCCTGGCATAGAAATTAACCCTTCACTCTCCGGGGTAGTTCAAGAGCTGGAGCTAATTGTAAATTGTCAGAATACAGCAAGCCTTCATGTTGTTTGAAGTAAATCCTATGAGGAAGACGACAAAGACATGCGCTTGTGGAAGCAAACAGGTGCTATGCCCAAACAAACAAGCTGCACAGAGGAACACTCTGCTAAAGATGAAAAGGTTTAATCCACACCTGAAAACACGAACACAATGCCCCCTCCTTGTGTGGATTAAACTTCAACTGGCAACACATCTCCAATTAATGAAGAATATATTTTCCACATCTTCTGTGTTTCACGTTAAATCCTAGGAGGAACAGCTGGTGGATCACAGTATATACTCGCTGGAGGCTGGGCGCAAGAATGGGGACACAGCAGAAACATAAGTGACTGAGGGTATAAACAAGGTAAAAAGCGAGAATTGTTAGAAAAAGAGACAGTAATAAGGGGGCACAACTGGAGGCGGCAGAGGGGAGGGGTACAGAAAGGACATGAAGAAGTTTTACTTCAGGAAGAGGGTGGTGGAGCCGTGGAAGACTGCTGGTGGAAGTGGTGGGGGCAGTTACCCTAAATTAGTTTAAATACAGCTGGGACAGGGCATGTGGACGCATGATCAATGAGGGGGCACCATGGAGCTGAACGGTGGGGAAGCAAGAGTCAACCCACCAGTACAGTAGGTCAGTGGAGTGAGATAGTTATGGTAAGGGCAGAACTAATGGACCATCAGTCTCCCCCTACCTTCAGATTCTGTGCGTCTATGGTTCAGTTAAGTATTTAGATTTGGTCACCTTCTTAAACCCCCATTTTATAAATAAGGTTAGAACCTGCTTCCCAAAAGAGCAAGCACAAAGCTGCCACCCCCACCACCCCACCACCACATTTCACAATCTTAATGACACTTGCGGTAGCTGCATTTAGCAGTCTTGAGCTTTCAGTTATTTTTGTACCTGCAGCTCAATCCTATGGCAGATTATACTTACGATTCCAGGGTTTCATTTTGTGCTGCTGCAGTCGTGTGTGTCACACAACTTGCCATTCATGTACAGCTAATTAGGTTTTAATGGCAGAAACGCTTTGCTACTAAAAGCATACAGGTAAGTTTAAATGGTCCCTTCTGCAACTGGATAAAATGGATTCTGTTCTCTCACAAACCACTCTGTGGGGGCAGCAATAGATAGGGATATGAGGACCTCCCCGTAACAAACTGCTATTTGGACTGTTCCTCCGACCCTGCAGTACAAACCAGGGCCCTGTGCCATGGATTTAATACAGTAAATTATTCATGTATTCAATCCATTTGGATGCTTGTAGTACCTAAGATGAACTTTTATTACAATTCAATGACTTCCAATGAGCCTTCATTACATTTTGATGATTCCGAATGACTTCTTAACAAAAACATTTCCGGGGCTGATTAAAGGAGCGAGGCTGCATGATTACAAGCTGATTCGGCAGATCATCATCTTTTCATTTTCCCAGACTGCATGGACAGCACGTCTTCACGCATCAGTGCAGTTTAATATGGAAATACCCTGGGAAGTTCACCAGATAACAACTGCCTTAACCCTACTGACAGGAAAGTCTAATAAAACACAGATTGTCTTCATTTCTATATGTTGTTATTTTTGATTTTGTTACTGCTGTACTACCTCAGTTGCCTGTTTAACTCTCACTGTAAGCCGTGTTCCCTCCAGGGGGTTGGGAAAGCACTGAAGGCTTCCAGCTGAACGAAAGCAAAGCACGGGGCAGTTATTTATTTAGTTGTGGGTTTAAAACAAAGTCTACATGGTGAGATGGTTAGAGCGCGCCACGTGATGTTTTACAGCAAAAAGGCAAAACAGTAGCTTGCTGGCTTGACCTGTGCAGTCTAGCAACACTGCTGGAAGTGAGGGCAGGGAGAACAGATCCCTGTGTTCTAAATTCAAAGGTTCCATTTCAAAGGTTATCCTGTCATGATCCTGAATTACCAAATTCTAACTCTACGTGCCTGTCTGCATACAGAAAACTGAATGAGCAAAGGGGTCCTACAAAACTCTTCCCACAGCTTTTTGTTTCTTTTGTTACAATTTTTGTTACGTAAGGAAATGGATGAAAATGAAAGCCAGTTATAGATGTCTACAAATGTTTTCAAAGCCTGCAGGGGGTTCATGTTTGGCAGTAGAAGGGGGTTGTGCATTTTGATGAAAGTGGGGAAGTGTAATCATTAACACTGTAGTCTCAGCAGTGGCATTATTAATACTGTCATACCAAATCTACTTAGAGGTTCCTGCCCAGTCATCAGTGCTTTCCGTTATTGACAGAAAAGACCAGTCTGCAAGTGTGATGCCTGCACCAAACAAGTTTAAAAGTTAAATTGCTGTGTATGAATGCAGAATACTCTAGCTCTACTGAGAAATAACAACATTTCCCAACCTGGCTTAGCATAGTGGTAGCGCTACCGCTCCTAACATCAGCAACCTGTGTTTGGGAATGAACTCTGATTGTCAGGCTGGCAGAGGGGAGGTCTGAACATCCCAAGGGATGCTCTCCTCCTTCGAGGGGAGGGAGGGTCATTGTCCCCGCTGCTATACCGCCACCTGGCTGACCACGGGTGGAGGTGCAGCCTGGGGGTGCTGTAATGGAGGAAGATGTTGGCCAGGTTCCGGAGCAGTTTGGATGCGCCTCAGCATGCCCACACTCCCTTGAGCTCCTTGCAGGCCAACGCCTAGGGAGGGACATTGAAAACAGAAAATGGCCACACAGCCAGGCCAGATGAAGAGCCCCTAGTGCCTTAGCCCAGATCCCAACACGGCTAGTGAAAAGGGGGAAATGAGCAGACCCCCTCCTTCCCCGCCATGGGGAGGTGGGGGGTAAACGAAGGCACTATGGGGGGACGGGGCTGCCAGTACCTGGAGGTCGGGCAGAGCCACAGGACGCCTTAGGAAAGTCTGGCTGTGGTGATGAAGCTTAAATAGAAGTTAAAAAAAAAAATACATTTCCCAAATACGGAGGAAAAGCAGGTAACTCATGAAAACCTAAATCTCACAGAAGCCATTATGCATTTTATGACAACCCACCCAACCACCAAAACTCTAAATTATTAAGCAGTTAGAATGCAAAAGAATGCTACCGGGGGACCTACACACAACTCTCAGGTTATGTACGGATTTTTCCAAGAGCTGATGCACCCACCAGGATCTCTCTTCCTATTTATCTTGGTGCCGGCTGCATCAATGACTGAAAACACCACTGCTAGGGCTTCTGCTGGCAACAGCATGGTAAGGATCAGTTTGTCCCCCTCCCCAGCCCAATTTCTTTTCTTTGTCATTTGTGTTCAGTTAGGGGAGAGGGAGAAGAAGCCTTTAGTTGGTGGCTGTGAGTGTAAGTAGATCGGAAAGATTTTCTTAGCTGGGATTTCTGTGTGTTTGTAATTGTACTTGAGAGCTGGTCTTAACTGCCATTTATTGTGCTTTTACATTTAGTTTGGGCACGAGAAAGGGATTCTAGCAGATAAGTTGGTGATTGTGTGAGGTGTCACTGCCAGAGGACTCCTTGGCTGATTGTGTTTTGCTTGTGGGGTACTCCCACCCACCCCAAGGCTAGCCCTACATTTACTGGGTGAGCCCCATAAGACCTTGCAACATCTTAATCCTATTAGGGCAGAAGTTCTCACACTTTGTCATAGTGAGCCTCCCCCAAGCCTTGGAAAAGGTATTGAGCCTCCCCCTAATATAGTAATAATTTTGGGCCTCCCCACAGTTAGAACAACTATCATACTTTGCACATTAAAGGAAGAATAGAATGAAGTGCATTTGAGTAGAGTTTATTTTCATTTTATTGACGCTATTATTCTCCGTCTCTATAACCCCCCTTCCTAGGTCAGCCTGCTCGCTCCACACTTCTGAGTTTTGGCCCTATTTACCCCTCGTTGCAATACCTCCATGGGTCAGACTGTTTTCTTTGTCAGTTTTACCCTGCTTCTAACCACCTTCTCTGGGACCATTTTGCTCCCTCCTGGCCTTGCTCCTAGTATCTCTCTGCTTAGCCTTTGTATTTGTGCTTTTCTGCAGCCAGTATAATGGGTCAATTGTTATCTTATTCCTATTCATTTGTATTATTTTGCATTTTGTTTTGCATAGTTTCCAAGAACTGTATTTCCTCCATTCAGCTTTCCCCATGTCATACCAGGAGACAGGTGTTTGTTGGGTGTGTTTTCCTGGTAACCATTTTGTAAATAAATTCTCATGCCATTATTCACGTTCAGTTTGCTGCATCCTTTCACACAAAGCATCCAAAACTTGACATTTAAATATAGTACATTTTAAGGCTTGCTTGAGCCTCCCCTGGAACTGGTTGGTGCCTCCTCTGGGAGGCTGGCCTCA
This sequence comes from Neoceratodus forsteri, assembly GCA_016271365.2. Classification (NCBI taxonomy): domain Eukaryota; kingdom Metazoa; phylum Chordata; order Ceratodontiformes; family Ceratodontidae; genus Neoceratodus; species Neoceratodus forsteri. Next base: position 654,834,407 of record CM057455.1, on the reverse strand, counting down.
CCATTTGAGAAACCCTGTATTAGGGGGACGCTTGGGTAGTGCTGGCTACTGCATCTTGCGTACTGTTTGTATCGACTGCTCGAGCATATGCTGGCTACTGCTGGGAAAAGGGTAGACTGATTGAGTGTATACGGATTTGAGGGTACTTTTGTTGCTGAGGGTGCCCATATTGCCCACACCTAACAGTGAGGATGGGATCGAATGATGCAAGAGCCGGTATCTTCGGGAAGGTGATTGTGTGTACGAGGTGCGGGGCGGCCATAATATTGAATTGGGCATGAAGGTTTGGGGGATGCCCAGTGTGTTACCAGTTGGCAGGCCTCAGGCGGGAGATCAAGGGGATCAGGAAGCAGTTGGAGGGAGGGAGGGGGTGGGTTGGAGAGGGAAGAGGGTCAGAAACCTTATATGATGATAGGCGAGGACAAAATGGCATACCCCAGGATATAGGGGCAGGAGTGGGAGGACTAGGACCACCTGGTCACTCGGGATGGGGGGGGAGACATGAAAATACCAGTGTATGGACTTCACTCTGAAAGATAGGGGCGGCCCGGAGAGAGCCAAGGAAGGGAGGGGAGGGGACAGGAGTAGGCGAGCCTGGGGCAAGCATCGCGACTTACAAATGCTTCACCCTGCTGTACCCAGATGATAAGGTGGAAGAGGCTGGTGGGCAGGGGGCAGGATGACGGGGAGGGATTGGTCAGGTGTCGAAGGGGGCTGGGGATAGGAGGGGAGGCCTGATCAAAAGGAGGGGAGGGCATGGGGAACCTGAGACCAGGGCACCAGATGGGCGGGGAGGGGGGCAGAAGCCCAGCTCTGAGGGAGGTAAGGCAGAGGGGGACACACAGAACAGAGTCAGGGTGGACGAGGCCAGGACCCAGGACAGGGCAGAGTTGAGGAAGGGTAAAGCGGATAAGGAGGGGGGTGAGGAGGGGAGCACTCAGGGTAGGCCAGCTCAGAGACTGGAATTTACAGAAGAGGGGGATGTAGAGAGCACTAGGGCACAAGGGTCCGTTACTGCAGAACCAAGTGAGGGGAGAAGGAAGGCAGGAACAGGAGGCCTGGGTGGAGAAGTCAGTGGCAACAGACCAACCGGGGAAGAGTTAAGGGGGGCGACTAGTGATATTCAGGCTGTGAGGGGTGCGAAGAGCAAGCTGGGAGAGGGAGAAAGAAGAGGGAGCCTGGAAGGGCACAATCAAACTAGTGATGCCCAGGCTGTGGGAGGGGCGAGGAGCAAGCAGGGGGCCATAGTCAGGAGAAAGAGTCTGGAAGGGCACATGCAGACCTGTGACCCCCAAGTTGCAGGGGATGAGAGGAGAAAACTGGGAGACACAGGCAGAAGAGGGAGCCTGGAAGGGCACACACAAAATAGACAACCAGGCTGTGGGGGTGCAAGGAGCAAGCCGGGGGACATAGACAGAAGAAGGAGTATGGAAGGGCACAAACAGGCTAGTAACTTTGGGGCGGAGGGGGATGTGAAGGTGCTCCTGCTGGGTGACTCCATGATTAGAGGTATCCAGTGGGAGGAAAAAGGCAGCCCAGTCAAGGTTAAATGTATCCCAGGCCTATCAGTACATAATGCCACATTCCAGCTGTACTCAATGGCAAGGGAATGTGGAGGATCTCCAGACTTTCTAGTTCACCTGGGAACAAACGATTTAGAAGGAAACAGTGAACTGGAGGTACAGGCAAGATTCAGGGAATTGGCCAGGGTTTGCCACTCTATAGGATGCTCAATCTCCTTTTCTGAGATACTGCCAGTACCAAGGGCAAGTGGAAAAAATAAGCAAAAACTTAGCGGGGTGAACCAGTGGCTCAGGGAGTGATGCAAGTCAGAAGGGTATGGACTGATGTTGGACTGGGGTGATATATGGGAAGACAAGGGGCTATATGCCAGGGATAGGCTGCATCTCAGCCTGGAGGGGAGGGAGATCCTTAAATTAAAACTTTTTGGATTCAATGGAGATAGGTGGGGTTTAAACTTGTAAAGGGGGGAGGGATAGAAAGACTGAAAGCCCCAGTGAGGAAGCTTGAGGGTTCAGGACTAGATCACAGCAGGCTGTGGGTAGCGCGGGAGACCGGGGGAGACAAGGAATTGCGCTGGGCTGAGAAGACTGGGGGAGGGTGGAGGACGGTCCTGATCAATGCCAGGAGCATGGGCAATAAAATGCCAGAGCTCCAGGCAATGCTAGTTGAGGGTGCAGCAGACTTGGCGGCAATTATTGAGACACGGGCCACCCAGAGGCATGACTGGGACCTAAATTTAGAGGGATACACAATGTTCAGGAAGGATAGGAGGGTGGCAAGAGGGGTGTGTGTGTGGCATTGATAGTCAAAAATGACATACTAGTTGGTGGAATCGAGGAGGCAGAAGGAGATGTGGAGACAATTTGGGTAACCCCACAAACGAGGGGGGATAAAAGATTAAAAATAGGGGTGATGTACAGACCCTCCTGCAATGGAAGCGGAACTGGAGGATGATGTGGCTGAGAACAGGATTAGAACTGGGGGATGGGCGCAGGAAGCTGGGGAACAAGCAGAGGTACTAAATGAGTACTTTGCCTCTGTCTTTACCGAGGGAGGTGGGGGAACTTTCCAATCCGATAGGAGGGTACAGGAGACCACTGAATCAGGAGGTCAGTTGGAGACTGAAGGACTGGATGAGACTACGGCAGGGGATGGTCGTATCTAGAAGGGGAGGAGAGGATGCATGAGGCGGGGGGGATGGGAGGACGAAATCACAGTGGATAGGGTGAAAGAGGCCCTCTTGTCGCTAAAAGCTGAGATGGCGCCGGGGCCAGATGGGCTGCATCCAAGGGTGCTGAAGGAACTGGCAGATGTGCTGGCAGCCCCATTGGCCTCACTTTTCAACATCTCCCTGATGACAGGGTGGGTGCCTCAAGATTGGAAGGTGGCTCATGTGGTGACTATCCACAAGGGGGGAGTCCAGAGAGAGATGGGGAATTATAGGCCTGTTAGTCTAACATCTGTGGTAGGCAAGGTTATGGAGGGCATTCATCAAGGGAGAGGCTGGGGGCAGATGGAAAGACTGGGGCACCTGGATGACAGGCAGTATGGTTTTGTTCCGGGGAGGTCGTGCCAGACTAACCTGGTGGAGTTTTATAACTGGGTGACGGGTGCCCTGGACCGACATAGGCCGGTGGACATGCTCTATCTGGATTTCAGTAAGGCATTCGATTTGGTACCCCACAATGGCCTACTAACAAAGCTGGGGGATGGGGTGGGGGCAGTTGCTCAGGTGGGTGGAAAACTGGCTTACAGGACGAATACAGCAAGTGGTGGTTGGAGAGATAGTCTCCTCCCCCAGGAGGGTCATCAGTGGGGTCCCCCCATAGTTTGGTCTTGGGGTCACTCCTGTTCAATTCCTATGTCTTGGACATAGGGTGGGGTGTTAGGAGTAGGTAGAGTCTCTTTGCGGATGACTCAAAACTGGGAGCACTGGCAGATGGGCAGGAGGGGAGAGAGGCCCTGCAGGGGGATCTGGATACCCTGGTGGGGTGGGCAAGGAAGTAGGGGTTGAAGTTCAATGTAGAGTGCTGCATCTGGGGGTCAGAAACCCTGGACATGCATACACCCGGGGGGGGGGGAGAGAAGAGACTCACTGCAAGTCACATCGGACGAGAGGGACTTAGGGATAGTGGTGGACAGCAAAATGAATAACACAGAGAACTGTCTAAGAGCTGCAGCAAAAGCAAACAGGATATTGGGCTGCATAACCAGGGGGATTACCTCCAAGAGGAGGGAGGTGATCCTCCCTCTGTATAATGCCCTGGTTAGGCCGCATGTTGAGTACTGTGTGCAGTTCTGGAGACCCCATCTTAAGAGGGACATAGTGCTGTTGGAGAGGGTCCAGAGGAGGGCAACCAGGATGATTCAGGGCATGAAAGGTAGGACCTATGAGTAGAGACTGGATGAACTCAATCTGTACACACTGGAGGAGAGGAGGGACAGAGGGGACATGACAGAGACTTTCAAGTATGTAAAGAGGATAAATAAGGGTGGAGCCAGGGAAGTGCTCAGGCTTAAGAAGGGGGAGGAACTACCAGGGCACGAGTGGAAGCTGGGGGGGGGGGGAGACGCTTTTTCACAGAGAGCATGGTGGAACCATGGAATGCACTGCCCAGGAGTCTGCTGGAAGAGACCATAGTGGAAGGATTCAAGAAGGGTTGGGACAGGCACGGGGGAAGCTGAGGCCAGGGAGGGCCACCTCTGGGGCTGGGAGGGTGGAGGAGCGAGCTCCCAGTAAGGGTCTAGCTTCCGAGCAGATACGATAGACAATGGGGCCTATTCTGCTGGCTTTTACTATGATACTATGACATTTTATTTGCCCAGGATAGTAATGCGGTAGGGTCCATCATGTGCCAGCAACACACACACATGCGCACTTCATAAAATGTATAAATAAATATGATGTGTAGAAATGTACTCAATTAATTTAAAGGGGGTTCCCTACCCATTCTACTACCCAGGATATCCCCCAACTGCGTTGGTAAGTAGACATGTTCCCACCTTGAAGGCTTATATGGCCTTAATGTCCACCATTCACACTGGTAAACTGTTCCATTGGGTCACCACCCTTTTGAAGAAATGCCTTCAAACAGTACCACTGAGTTTACCACTTCTGAGCTTCAGGGTATGTCCACATTTCCTATAAAACAGCCCACTTGAGATGCAACATCCTGTCTCAAGCGTAGTCCTGCTTCTACCCATTTCCACTGGGTGGACTGGAGCACTGGGAGGTTAAGTGACTTGCTTAAGGTCACACACAGTGAGAATTTTGGTTCCAGTGAGGTTTCCATGCCAGTGATCTAACGACTGGATCACACTGCCTTCTTCAATCACCTATTATCAGCTGTATGTCTGTGTAGCACTTGTGTTAACTTACACTATCACTTGTTTCCAGGCTGCCATATTAACAAGCAAAAGATACCTATATGGGCTAATGAATAACCTGCATAAGATGCTTTACAGCAAACACACACACACACACACACACACACACACACACACACGTTGTACTTTTTCATTATCATGGTGAACCTGTGAATTCCAGGACCAGTACATCTTCCAAAACACTCACCACGGACTTGTTACCAATATGAGAAATGTCTGGTCCCATGTTTTTTACAGTCCAAGAACAGTCTGCACTCGGACTATAGTCGTTGAAAACAAATTATGAAAAATACTGACTAGCCAGCTTTTTGCCAGAAGCGATTTCATTCACCATTCAAGAGTGTCATGGCTACTACCACCATGATTGTATTCAAAATGAGTCTTTGTCAGGGGTCACACTCCCAGAGACTCATTTTGAGTCAAATCGTCAGGGCTGTAGCCAGAACTCTCTTGACTGGTGAATAAAATCACTTTTGGCAACAAGCTGGCTCAGTCAATATTTCTCCTAATTTGTTTTCAGCAACTACGGTCCCTGGGTGCAAACTGTTCTTGGACTGTTTGAAATATCTGGTTGAATTGCTGCACCTGCCCCTGCTCCTCTAGTGCGCAAGTTTTTGTGTTTGTCTCCGTTTTTTACCATTTTGCATTTTATGTTTTATGCAGCATTTATTGTTTTGTCATTAAGATTTACTTTTTTTTTTTTTTTTTTTTTTTAATTAAACCTTAAAACGTAGATCCAGTCAAACAAGTTCAACAACGGTCCCAGAGTAAAACCTAGAGAGGAACTAGCTTTAGGGAGGCATTATCTTCCACGGGTTATGCATCAAACTCTAAACCATAAGATAGCGGTTCAAATCCCAGCAAGACTCTCACTTGCGGGGCAGAAGTGTGACAGGCAGTGTGTGGATCCTGTCAAGTGGGCTGGCAGCATGCTGGGATGCAAAAGGAGGGAGAAGATGCACAGGGCAGGCAAAGAAACCCTGCCTCTTTATGTCTTTCTTAATCAGCACATTTAAAATAAACAAACAGAAACATTGACATGGCCTGGTCAGGCCCCACCTGGAGTACTGCGTGCAGTTCTGGGGGTTCTCAATACAAAAAGGATACCACAGAGTCAAGAGTGGGCAATCAAGGGCTACTTTAATATGGGGAATAAAAGCTAAGATGAGAGGCTACTGGGCCTTAACCTGTTCTCCTTAGAAAACAAAAAAGAGTCAGAGGAGGCCAAGAAGGGATGGAACCTTAAAGGAGTAGTCCACCCAGAATGTACAAAAAACATACGTCGTGTAGAGTGTTTTGATATGTATGTTAAGTCCTAGTGTGTCCTTCCCTCTGTCTGCTATTAGGAGTTTTTCCTAAATTAGCCTGCTAGCTATATGGTATATCCCTGGGGATCTCCATCACTCATGGCTTTATTGGCTTTCTTTCTCCTACAATGCACCCTGTCTCATGTGACCGTGATGTAGCCATACCCTTAGATTTAGCATGTGTACTGCTTTTAAAATCAGTTTAGCAACATCAGAGCTTTGTAACTATGCTTATCCAGGGAGCACAAATTGCAACAGTTAATCAGACACCTGAGAGCAAGTTAACTGGGGTTTCTGTAAGACAATAGCTACTAAATAGCTCCAATTCACTATTTTTGTTTTCTATGTGCATCAGGTCTAGCTAGCAGGAGTATTTTAATTTAAAAACTTTTAATTTTATCAAACTATACACAACCATAAAAGCACAGAAACTGCCCAGATCATCAATGCAATAATTAATAGACTCTAGATGTTTTCTTACAGAACCCCCACTCAGATTTCAAGTATTTGCTAAACTGTAAATGTAGGTATCAGCATTCTATTAGCAGTTAGTGCTGATTTTGGTCTGTGACAAGATTTTCATATTTATTTATTTTTTTACAAATGAAGTGTATGGTATGAAGCTGCAGCCTAGAAACTGCAAAATACTTTGGAGTCAGCTTTTCTCCTGCCTATGGTATGGCATGAAAGCAACAGGATGACAGTGACTAGTCCAGCTACACATTTGATTCCATTTTACAATGGTTCACTGCACTACACATTTAGTGCAACACTTTTTCAAATAATGAAACAAATCTATTCCAAACTAAATAACACACACATATTTTTATACTTTATTAAAAAGACACTTCCCATTTGTAACAAAAACCAAAAAAATAAATAAATGAAAGTGATGTCACAAAGGAACATCAGCCCTAACTCCCAGTTCCTTCTAGTAGAATGATGGTATCTACATTTATGGTTTAGTAAATACTTGCGAGCTGAGTAGGTGTTAAGAAAACAGCTACAGTCTTTACTAATTATCGCACTGATGATCTGGGGCGATTTCTGTGCTTTTTATTGTGTATAGTTTGATGAAATTACATTTTAAAATAAACACTTATTACTGCTAGCTAGACTTGATGCACACCAAAAACACAAATAATGACTTAGAGCTATTTAGCAGCTGTTTTCTTGCAGAACCCCCAATTAACTAGCTCTCAGGCATCTGCTAAACTAACTGTTGCCATTTGTGTTCCCTGGAGAAGAACAGTTACAAAGCTGTGATGTTGCTAAACTGATTTTAAAGCAGTACACATGCTAAATCTAAGGGCAGGGCTACATCACTGTCACGTGAGACAGGGTGCATCGTAGGAGAAAGAAAGCCAATAAACCTATTTGTGATGGAGATTCCCAGGGGTCGTAAAACTACCATACAGCTAGCAGGCTAATTTAGGAAACAGTCCTAATAGCAGACAGAGGGAAGGACACACTAGGACTTAACATACATATCAAAATATCAAAACACTCTACATAACACAGGTTTTTTGCACATTCTGGGTGGACTACTCCTTCAAGTCTTCTGTATGCTCAAGGGTATCAACAAGATCATGGAGACCTCCGATCTGGTGTCCTGCAGCAGGAAGCAGATATGCCCTGAAGCTCAGAAGTAATACATTCACAAGCAACATTAGGAATCATTTCTTTTCCCAGAGGGTCGTGAACCAAACCTATGGAACAGCCCAACAGTGGAGACTGCAGACATTAAAGATGGTAAAGGCCTTAAAGAGCAGCTAATGCCTTCAGGAGCACTTTAGCAAAACATAATATTTAGACATATTTCAGCTTGTATTTTACATTAGTTCTGTATTTCTCCTACCTCATTATTTGTCACGGAGGCCATCTGGAGGAAAACAGGATCTATGCTCCTGAAGATTTCATCTTTCTGTTGCTTTCTCCCTACCCGAGATCATAATGCACTGCTTGTGATATCAGTTACTTCCATGGCAACAGTGTGTGATGTCACAACAGAGGATTATGACTTGAAGTAGGGAGTCAGCTATAGAGGCAGATAAACTTTAAAGAATTACGATCATGTATTCTTGTAAATTTTCTCTGTAATAAATAATGGGGAGGAGAAATCTATAGAACATACATGGAATGCAAGCTGAACTGCATCTAGGAATTATGTTTTTCTAAGTTTTCTTTGAGGTGTCAGCAGCTCTGTAAAGGTAAACCTGAACAGCCTTCTGAATACCAGGGGAATCGCAGGATTCCAGACTCCAATCCCACCTCAGCCAGTGAGAACATGAGCACTTGACCACAGTCCTCTGAGTTAAGAGAAACAGAATTTGATGGCAGATAAGGACTACTTGGCTCATCTAGTCTGCCCATTTTTTCCTACCTACATTACAACCACAGACCCTATTTGATCTACAGCTTTCTCCTTCCCCTCTTTCTTTCCACTACCAATTCTGTTGTGCCGATTCCATGCATTCTTGAACCCCACCACTGTACCTCACCACCTCCGCTGGAAGACTGTTCCAGGAATCCACCACTCTTTCTGTGAAGTACTTTTCATTTTTTTTTTTTTTTTTTATTTAGTTTTTGTTGACCGGGTAAGTGCACTAGACAAATCATGCCTATTTTCAGGCACGACCCGGGGGAGGGGGATACAGATGAATGCCAACTGACCTTGAACCAGATTAAGCTGTTGGTGGTATTTTTAGTGAATGAGGGAAATTTGGCCAGGACACTGGGGAAATACCCCTACTCTTGTCGATAAGTGCCATGGGATCTTTAACATCCACCTGAACTACCACCAATCCAGGCAGATGGGACCTCGGTTTAATGTTCCTCACATCTCTCCTAAATCATCCCCCCTCCAGCTTCATAGCATGTTCCCTTGTTCTTCAGCACCTTGTTTTTCTGAAAAATACCCCCTCCATACCTTATTTACCCCGTGAGGTATTCAAAGGTCTCTAGTATCCTCCCTCCCTCCTCCTAGGGTGTACATATTGAGGTCCTTTAGTCTCTCCTTATACAGTTTTTGATGCAGACCCTGCACCATTTTAGTTGCCCTCCTCTGGACTGCCTCCACTCTGTGTCCTTCCAGAGATGTGGTCTCCAGAACTGGTCACAGTACTCTAGGTGGGATCTTACCAGCAATCTATACAGACACACCACCTCCCTCTTTCTTCTGGTGATGCACCCAGCATCCCACTAGCCCTCAAGACTACCCTGTCACACTGCCTGGCCACCTTTAGGTCATCAGATGCGACTGCCCCCTGCTTGGCAGTCAACAATGCCACATCACCCATTTTGTACTCTGCCCCAGGCTTGCTGTACAAGTGCATTATTTTGTATTTTTTTCACACTGAAACCCAACTGTCATACTCTTGATCACTCCTCTGGTTTTCTCTAGAAATGAAAACTAGAGGAGTGAGAAATGAGGCAGAAGAAGGACATGACTGAAAGACAAAAGGCTGGGTCTCAGGCTATCCTGTGTAAGCAAGTAGAGCAAATAGAATTTTTGGGACCCACACTGTAGAGAATCCTTTTAAGGCGACTCTGTGCTAACTGATGGTTCAGATGACAAGCTTATCACAGTTTTACCTGCAGGTACTCAGACATGTATACAGCCAGCACTAAGATTAGCCGATCCCATCCACTCCCATTGTCTTACACAGGGATCAGAGTATGATGATTATCTGTGTGTGGATGCTATGACACACAGCAAAATGTAGCTCAGCCACATGGACAAAAACGAGTGCAACGGGCAAGTGAGAGGAGGATAAACCAGTGCTGACTGTATGGGGTACAGCATTCCATTTTATTTGTTTGTAATCCTTGTGAGGTACACACACTCTCATCATACAAGTCCAAACCAAATAGTGGGAGAACAGGCTAAGAGAATGGAAAGATGCAGCTTCCTCTTTGAAGCCCTATTTAATTGGGGCCACCGCCCACAAAGAGAACGCTAACCTCAAGAAGAAAAAACGCAGCTGGCACTATTTTTTCCTCAGCCCTTCCCACCTTGATTTGGCTGGTTAGTTTCCTGAGGTTTCAACAGTGCTTATGTAGTCCATACTTTTGTGGGACATTTTCAAAGTCTTCCTCTAATAAAGCATCACCCTATCTTCTGAGCAAAGTGAACAGCCATGCTGAAACTGTCTAAACAGAAGTGTATTGTATTTGCATCAAAACGATTCCCTATTGCTGATAGATTCAAATGGATGCCAAGTGACAGGAGCTGGATAAATGCACTTTGTCATCCAAATGGGGCGAGTGTGACAGTTGAGGACAAACTGACGGATGGGATTCCGTTTCCCCTTTGAAAAATGCAGCCGTTTGTGGTGGTAATGAAAAGGGCTCGAATGATGAAACCTAGTTAAGGCTGCTAAAAATATATGCTGCTGGTGTGAAGCCTGACTGTAACCCCCCACTGTTCTAATTGCAAGTGCACTGTTGAGCTGATCGCAGCTCCCAGGCAAAGTGTGTGTGGGGGGCCCTCACAGTTATCTAGTTGGCTTTTGGAGAGAACTACAGACAGTAGAGCTGTCACGTTGATTGCTCTTCAGGATGCTGTCCCCATGTTATTGTTCTGTCTTAATCGAGAGCTGCACAATCCACCGTAACATGTTCATGCTAACTTTTAGGCTGCTGATAATAAATTGTTAATTTGCCCCAGATTCATTTTATAGTGGCTCACAACTGCATAGACTTTCCCCCGTTTTCCAGCAGTTCACAGTAGGAGCAGCTAAAGACCAGACTTTCGTCTTGCTGAGAGAGAGAGAGAGAGAGAATGTGAAATTGTGCATCAAGGGACAGGGCAAGGGTCATGGCTGCACCTTTCTCTAGTTGGGCCGAGCAGCTGCCTTCAAGGCTGATGCCAAGGTCGCCCCTCGGTCATGTGGTAGAGGATACTTGAAAGTCAAGCAGCTTGCACCTTTCCTCTCCAACAGTAGCCAAGTGGCTCACTTCAAAGTTGCATTCCATTCACAGCCAGCTGCAGTGTGGAATTATGGGACTTGCATGCAAACCATGGCGCAGTCTCACAGGTGTTGGCGCAGTGGGCTGCCATCTCACTAAGCTGGCTATTTTGGAAACAGACTGTATGCATCACGGAATAGGGTTAATTCATAAACTTATTCTTTGGGTGACCTTGCATTCCGTATATACAAACATACCATTAGTGGTGCCATATATACATATGAAGTAGGGATAAAAGATACCTCATCTGACTTACAGGAGCTCACCCCTCCCTGTAATAACAGCACTGAGTTATGTGTTAATGACAAAAGTCAACCAATCAGCAGAAATTAATGCTGCTATAAAGTAAATCAGGAGCGTAGGACCTAAAACACCTACATACATCCAAAAATGTATTTAGTCGCCTTGGAACAGCCAACTGAGACGCCACTTACTAAAGACAGGGGTGTTTTGCCTTTGCATTGTTAAACTGCAGGAGGATGGAAGGACCAGGAATTTCTATGACTTGCTTAAAAATCAAAACACAGTAATTTAAAGGTCATATTCCCCACCCCCAATTCATAAGCAGGGTGAATAAGTACTATATTTTGTGGAAATGTAAAAAGGAGGGGTGCAGTGTGAAGAGTCAAGGCCGGAGCCAACACGAGCTAGGGCTGCATGGCTACTACATACACAAGGATCACTGCTATATTAAAAAATAATCTTTTTTATTCAATAACAAGTTAGAAAACCACACACCTCTGCTTGCTGATGTTTCTCACATGTGCTATGTGCTTTTTCAAGGCCTTGAAAAAGCACAAAGCACATGTGAATTGGTGACAAGCAGGAGAGTGTGGTGTTTCAATTCATTATTGAACAAAAGAGATTATTCTTCAGTCCAGCAGTGTTCATTGTATTTTGTGTAAATATACATTTAGTCTATATTCCAACTGCTGTTTCACTGCTAACATTTAAGGAGATACACAGCTCCAACAAATTACTGGGGATCCTCGAGCCCAAGAGAAAGGGAAGAGATCGGAGTTCTTCCTCCAAACTCCTGCTCTCTGAACACCAAATATCCAATGCCATGGGACAGAAAGCTTTTTCAGTGTCTGCCCCCAAGCTATGGAATAGCCTTCCCTGTGAACTAACTCACTCCTCCAGCTTCCTTCCTGACTTTCAAAAGGGACCTAAGGAATTATTTAACATCCCAGTCTGTGTGCTGCTTCTTCGCAACTAGTCAAACTGGGCCTTCTCATAACAGTGCGCGCCCACCCTTAAATTTCAAATGTATTACACAGCAACATAAAAACAGAGATTTTGTCGACAGAAAAAGACCTTTAGGGCCATCCAGTCTGCCCCTTGCCCCTGCATATTCCATCATCATGGACCCTAGCTGGTCACAAGTCCAGAACTTGTGATCTTGAACTGAATACCTTTCTGAATGGAATCTGTACACTAGTCTATACAGTTTGTAGCTATAGTAACCTTTTACAATTCATGTCTCTACACTGCCTGTTACAATGCCCTGCCTTACGGCTCAGGACATACTGAAAAATGGGCTTACTCTTGGCTCAGTACACCTAACCCTGTTACTAAAAAAAAAAAAAGGCAAAACCAATTTGAAGTGGTTCCCTACCCTCTCTACTACCCAGGGTACCTCCTCTTTCACAGTTCAGTGTTGTGAAGTACCACTGCACTAGCGAAGTTTTGTCATTTCATCATTACAGTGCTGTGGGCCACCACTTTGTTTTATACCACAGCCGTTTCCACTCCCTCATCCGCCACCCTACACTTCTGGCCATTACCCAAATTTGATTTTATAAAAGCATGCAAAACTGTTTTAGCCACCACCCTTTATTGCTGCTAGCTTTGATTCAATATTTATACCCGACTTAAAACCCACTTATGTACATGTACAGCACATATGGGAAAAAATGCACACTTGAACAAATCACCACAATCACCCCCCTATTATTTCCAGACTACTGCGAACTTTGTAGCACTCTTACCAATGTCCTGCCTATCATAACCATTCAACAAGCCACTCCACCCACCTCACATACTGCCCATCTACCACTGTATCATACACCTGATCCCACTACTGTACAGCATCAATAACACACTAACTACGGCACCTACCTAGATATCTATGCTTCATAAAAGTTGCGATTACCAAACGTAAAGCAATGGTATCTGTTATTTGGCCAAAGACGTATTTCAGGGTTTTATTCAACTCCAAAAATTGATTAGCGTTTTGCTCATAAAAGTGCTAAAACATTGTGACAATGCATAGCACTTGCCTCATGGTGTTTAACAAACATAACACTTCTAGAAAACCTACATAAATGCTTTCTGTACAGTTAGCATTGCCCCAAGAAAAAAAACTGCTAATCTATTATTTAAAACCCTGTATTTTGTTTAACTGTAATATCAACGGTACTGAGCATGTAGAGAGCCAGTAACTCTGGATAGCAGGGCGGCTCAGGTGGATGGAAATCTGTGTGTCTGTATCTGTCTAGTTATCTATGTAATGCATCAGTCACATCCTTCAATTTCTCAAGGGCATATTTTTTAATTCTCTCAGATATTTTTTTTTTTTTAAAACAGCCTTTATAATTTGTTTTGTAATTAAGGACTGATGTTAATAAAGATGGCCACCAACAGCAATTTAAAAAAAAATATGTATTTTCCACTGTGGCAACTTTCTGCCTGTACCAACTGGTTTCATCAGGACGATTCTACCACAGCACCACACCAAGGTGCTTATCTTTGTATTTATGATTGGCAAGGCAAGAGAGTGGGAACTTTTATAAGTTTCAAAACCACACTTCTCAGTTCAGGTTTGAAACAAAATTAAAAGAAAAAATGGGCATAGTGATGTTTTTGCTAGAAATGCATTACGTGTATTTAAAAAATTATGGCCAGAGAGCAAGACAAGAGAGATATATAGAGTCAGAGATCTAGACAGACAGACACAGGGATCTAGATATATACAGAGATCAAGACAGAGTTAAAGATAGAGATATAGATATACAGATAAAGATATATAGTCAGCTATATGCTACACGGCAGGTACAGATGTCACATAAATTGAACCCAGGCTACAATCAGCCTTCAACAAACTTCAGAACTTCTACTTACACTCAAAGCTAACCTCGAATGCCAAAAATACCCAAGTGATGTGCTTCAGCAGAACAACAGGCCAAGACACAGCTGCCTGCACACTTCGAGTCAAAATGGCAGATCTAATTACCCTCCAGCTAGTACACAGCTACTGCTACCTGGGTGTATGGCTGGATGAGCAGCTCAGATGGAACATACACATAGAAAATCTAACAAAAAACCTGGGGAAACATCTTGGAGCACTATACAAAATCAAACACTCAGACACCCTAACCAGGAAAAGAACAGTCAAATAGACAGTCCTCCCAATCCTCTGCTATGGCGATCTGTTGTATGCAGGAGCTCCCAGTCCGGCCTTGGCCAAACTGGACACCATGTATGGCAGATTCACCCGCTTCATACTGGGCATCCACAGCAGAGCACACAGTTGTGAACTTTTTAACAGACTAGGCTGGCAAAGACTAGAAGACAGAAGGAACTTGCATCACATAATATACATGCACAAATACTACAGGAAAAACCGCCAGATTACATAACATGCAACATCCGCACAAGAACTACCATAGGATCACCAAGGTCGGCAGAAGGGTTAGAATTCACACTCCCAAACAGAAACCAGTAAGTGGGTAAGCAAAACTTTCTCTACATGGGCCCCAAACTCTGGAACACTATCAATCCACCTCAGACGCCACGGCAGGCAAACCCACCAGCGTAGGCAATGGCACCTGCAACACTACAACAGGCCGTGATCCTGCTGCTCAGCCCCACAGTAAGCACCAATGCCCCCACCCCAAAATAACACCCCCAATATTATCACATACCAAGCCCGCAAACTCAGCAGAACCTTTTGACTTGTCACTCTAGACTTATCTGCTGCAACTCGTTTTAACCTTACCAAGAGCACTATATGCAACCTCAATGTAAATACGGTAAACGTTGGTAACTCCGTGACTATGCATGTTGTAAGCATTGCCTATGTATGTTCATGTTAAACTGGTAACGTTGTAAGGACAGCCTATGCATGTTCATGTCCATATTAAACTTGTACCTTGAGCACTACACTGGGACCTCACTGAAAATGAGCTCTGCCCAACTGAGTATCCCATTCATTCATTCATACTTTGACGATGAATAAAATATTGACAGATATAGATATGTATGTAGAGAGAGCGATACATAAAAAGTACTGCAGACTCAAAATGGATATTAAAAAAAAAAAACCAGGACATAAGGAGCAATCGTATAACAGAATAAAACAGTACAAGTTAAAGCAGCATAAAAACAGTGAACATTTTAACATATACTTTTTAATTCTATTTTAGATTACCCCCTTATCTCCAGACTCAGATTTTTTGCAATTTTGATTCTGCTTTACCACTCTTTTTTTGAGAGGGTGAGGAGGGCAGCAAGGTCAGTTCCCAGGGTGGGGGCTGACCAAACGAGCAGACGCGAAAGACCGCTAGGCCTATTCTGCTGGCATTTTAGTATGTTAGAGTTTAAATAAAAGGAGCACTCCTAATATTGCTCAGGCCAGGCTTTCATCACTATTCTCTTGTTGTTTTCATTTTTTTTGAACACCCACTGACTAAAATCACTTTTCTTGCAACTAAAATGAACTAGCATTCACCAGAAACTACTCCCTGGCCTTATGGGACAGTAGAGGTACAGAAACGGAGGAGACTACTGATGAAAATCAGACTCAAGCAATATTTAAAGGAGAGTGCCTTTTATTATTTCAGATGTGTAGAAGTGGTAAAGCAAAGTCAACGTTGGGAAAGAAGGTTACTGTATAGATCAGGAGATAAAAGGCCATCTCAAATGGAACAGAAAGGTATAAGTCATCATTTTCATCACTATCGCGCGCCACTGCGTTAAACTGTTCACTATAACATGCGCTGCTGCTTTAACCAGTTAATTACCTACCCAATTATTTATTGGACACATCTATAAATGTAACAATCCTGCGCACCCTACTAATGTAACTGGAGTTCAACTCTGACCTTACAACCATAACCCGGTATTAATTTACTACACAGTGCATTTCAAAGGACTACTTAACAACAACAAAAAGATAAACATCCAAACTGTTGTTTAATGTCTCCAGTTACCTGGACTTCAAACACTGCTACTAGAATTGCGGCTATTACAGGGGAAAGTTCCTGTTATCCCTAGTCTGCAAACACAGCATGGGCTGAAATGATGATGTGCTGCATGGCACAAAAACCAGGGCAGAATTCACAGCGGTGGCACAAGACTATATAGCACATGTGCCAAGCTGGTTAAACCGCATCTGTTCCAGCGTCGCAACTCTGAAATAAACTTGAACAGGTAGAAAAAAATAGGTATCCTTGTTGGGAAGCATGGTTTTAGTTCAAACATCATAAGGTGTGAGCGGACACTGTGAAAATTAATACCCAGCGAGTCCCACAACGTTTTCTTCAAGCAGAGGGACTGAAAACAAAAGCTTCCTTCCACCTGCCTTGCCTAAATGTCTTTGTGGACCTTTTTAGAAGAAATGCTTTGTACTGTCAAAAAGCATTCTCCGATCTCCTTGTTTTATTCCCTTTAACTTGCCCCAGGCAAGTCCAACTGCACAGATTCTCTCTGTATTTTTATTATTTTTTTTTTCCAATGATAGTGGTCCCCCCCCCCATAATTAGTGTGGCTGAATTCCAACACTGCTTTACCAGAGTTCCTTGGTACCAGTCAGAAAGGAGCTCCTAATCCAGGGAAAAAAGTTCCACACACCCAAACACCTGGGCTTCTTTCCGGTGGTTTAGAAACTCTATTGGCTCCAAAGCCATTCTACTGGCATACACAAGTTTACTTAATGAGGCACTGCCACCACCAGTACAAGAAAGCAGGGCCAGTTAAGGGCCCCATACAAAAAACAAAATCTGCCAGCATCCGGCTGGTGGGCCAGAGCCAATGCAGCCCATTAATGTCAAATGGGGTAAACTTAATCCTCCACCAACTTGTGATGTGGGCTGCTTTTCACCTGGACCAAGACAGACTGTGACCTGGGCAGGAATATATAGTCAAGCAGTGCAGGAATAAACTCGACTTTCTGAGATTTTGACAGTGGATTTCATATCCACTCAGGTCTTGCCTTTTGTTAAGGTACCGAACGCTGCAGCGTCACACCTACTACAACATACAGGAACTGACCATCCAGATTAATAAAGGCAGCCAACATGTGCAGCATCAAGAAACCAAACTGGGTGCTTGAGCACATCATTAAAACAAGCTGAAGACTCGCCCGTAATACTGGAGGGTCAATGTCAACTCACTTTTGCTTCCTACTGGTCATTTGAAGTTAATACACTGCTAGAGCTGCCCTCCAAAACTCCCGAATCTACCCTAATGTATGACTGCGCCAGATCTTTTTTGCCATCGGGGGGGGGGTCCAGCCTTTCACTGACTGAGGAAACAAGGGGAGTGCACCGAGATTTGGAGTAGACTGAAATCAAGCAACATTAGACAAGTAGAGACAAGAGATATGCCTGTACGAGAGAGGGAAGGAGGGTGCTAGGCATTGCTAGAAGCCGCACAAATCAAGCTCAACACTGACATGCCTTGAAACACCTTTCCGTCCCATGTAAACCCTGAGAAAAAGGAGGTGGAGCATAACAGATGATGTCCCACCAGCACCGGGCGCTGCCCCAAGCCCAAAGCTTCTCCCTGATCAGCATTTCAATTCAGTTGGCTGGGGGCCTGAATGTATGGAGAAAGCTGGAAAACTAGGGAGACTGAACTGGGAGGCCCCCAGTCCATGGCTGATTGGGAGACCTGGCCTGGCAGAACAAAGGCGTGCTAAGCTCCTCCTGGAAGTCACAAAATAAAACAAATGCACAGTGACATTGGGATGTTCACCACTAATTATATCAGAGTTCTCTTGTCCTAACTAGAAATGCTCTCTATGGAGAGCATGTGCTACCAAAAGGAAATAAATACAAAATTTACAATAGCTAGAAGGTTGAAAAATGTGTTATGCTATTGGTTACACAGTGTGGCACTGATATCCCAGCCTTTCATCTTCCAACAATAAGGCTTCATCAGGGAGCCCCTTGATGAAGAGGGGTCCAGTTAACGAAGCCTCATTGCTGAGATGCAAAACACAGTTTTCATTATCACACTATACCACCTATAAAACAGCACATTTGCCAAGCTTTTCACAATTTTTCTTTTTGCTCTTTTAGTTTGTTGGAGTGGGGCCAGCCAGTCAGTGCACCAGAATGATTTACCACTGCAACACAGGCACCCTGGGTTCAGGAATGGACTCTGGACGCTTGAGGGCAGGCATGGATTGAGCAGCTGTAGCATGCTCTCCACCCTCGAGGAGGGAGGGGATAGAGTGCCTCCAGTTTCGGTAGGCTCGGGTGACCATGGGACACACCGGAGCACCGACTAGTGTCACAGGAGGGTGGGTCTGATGCATGACGTGGCATACTGCAGTATCCGGTAGATCCGGCCTCCACCACAAATAAGAAAAATCCTCCAGCACGTCAATGATGCTCCACCTGTGACAGCCCAGAGTCTCCACCGCATCCATTACTTGACATTGCCAGAGTAAGCACCTGGGGGTAATCCAGGGGGCACTGGGGTGGAGGACACTGAGGGGCTTGCTCGTGGGGCGTGAGGCTGAAGGTGGCAAGTGCCAGATGCCTAAAAGTATACGAAGTAAAAAAAAAAAAAAGAAAAGTTTGTTGGAGTGCACCATGTAGTAAGATCCTACAACCTGCGATCCAGCGGCTCCCATGCCCTCCTGGTACCTAAAACCCGCACACAAATGGGTGACCGAGCCTTCGCTGCGTATGTGCCCAGGGTTTGGAACTCTCTTCCAACTAGCACTTGCTCCTCTCCCTCGCACCAGAGCTTTAAAGCCTCCCTCTGGGGTTTTCTCAAAACGGCTGCCACCTGTCTCTGCACTAGACAAACCCTCTCAGCCTGAGATGCCCCAACTAACTGAGATGCTACCTAGACATTACGACTTGGGCGGAGCACAACTGTGCTCATACTCCTCCTGTTCTCACAGCATATATAAAAATGGACCCATTTAGGCCCACCGGCAAAACAGGGTGAGCACTATAACTGTGCACTCCTTTCTCTCGCACTGGGCCCACTCTATCCCAACTGTGACTTCTCCTTATTTTAACTGCTAGCCTTACAACTTGCTGCCTGGAGCGATGAATTCACACTGCACTTCTTCCTACTGACTGCAATGTTTAATACTGTATTGTAATACCTGTTTTTGGTATTGTTGTCTTACAATGTCCCTGTGTTCTGGTCACTTTATATTAACTCTTCACTACTATTTGCCTGATGAAATCTGATGCTTGTAAAGTCCCTGTTGTGCTAATTCTATGTAATGTAATCCTCCACTTGTATTTGCCTGATGTTCATGTATGTACCTTGTAATCTCCCGCGGGTCGCACCTGAAAATAGGCACTTGGCTGTCTAGTGTGCTTACCCGGTTAACAAAAGCAAATAAATAAATAAATGTAATTTTCATTCCATTTAGAAACTGACTACATGCCTTGTTTTTCAGTGTGGTTTATTTTCTTGTTATTATCCATGGCAGTATGCTCTACATCACACTTATTCATAGGGTGACCTTGTAATCTTATCACTTAAACACCCACATCTCCAGGATCCACAAAGCTTCCCTCCCCCCATGGCACGGTCCTCAGTGAAGCATCCCTCCCCACCCAGAACACAATTCGGTGTGGGAGCAGCAGTGCAGGAGCAGGGTCTGAAAGTGCCCAGGGGCCATCTTGTAGGCAGACGCAATATTACCATTTCACCCGACCAGAGCCCTCCCATCTCACTGACTTCAAACATGCCTATGTCCAGCTTACACAGTACAGCGCCTCTTGTGCATATGCCCCCCTACCCACCCAAGAAAGCTGTTTCTCCAGACCTCTGCGATAGGTCACTATGCCAGCAGAACTCTCCACAGCAATATTTACTGCAGCTCTGAGCCCCCAGTTCCAAATCCTGAACCCAGGTCACTAGCTCAGAAGAACAACATGGCTCCGTAGGAGCTAAAACGTCTCATTTAGATATTTTTCTGCTAACGAACCATTTTACCAACCCAATGATCCACTTCAAGGTGTGTAGTAAGACTGACTGCACAGCCAAAGTGGCTACAAGTACTCAGCTGCACCTTGAGCCTCATAATGCACCTGGGGTGTGCTGTAAAATCTGTCTTACCACATACTGTGTTATTACTTAAATATCCGCCAAGCACAAGCAAAGGTAGACACACTTGTCAAAGACAACACCTGTAATGATGGGGTGGTGGGCCAAAGTTATTCATGCACTGCCCACAATCCAGTCAGGCAATTGAAAACATCTTTTTTTGTTTGTTTGTTTTTGTCCCTAGCTGTGAGCTTTGGGACTTCTGAGATTCTAACTAAATCAACATATATGGCTGGCCAATTTAAGGACTGATCTCAGTCGGGTTACAAAAGTACCCTTGAATTATGGCGATTTCATCCTTTCAGTAAGTAGTTCCCTTCGTTGAGGGCAAGAAACAAGATCTCTGTTGAGTCCTGGTAGGTCGAAACACATGTCTGTGTCTTCTGTTGGCACCCTCTGCATACTGTGTGAGAGGCCTTTCGGCACCATGCAGTTCTGCTTAAAGTTGAACCAGCATAATATTTTGTTGCGATTTGCATTATGAGGGTATGTGTGATTTTGTATTTCTTTGAAACTTGGCTTCCCGGCCAATACCTTTTGGGGTAACCCTTGCCTTGGTGCTTGCGCACTAAGGTTCTTTGTGTTTTAGCTTATTTTTTGTTTTTATTGGGCTCACCACAACACAACCCAGATAGACCAACTTAGGATAGCCAGTTCATTCCACTAGGGTGTCATACAGACGAGGCACACTGATGTGTCCTGCAGGACGAAACAAGTGTCTGTGTCTTCTGTTGGCACCCTTTGCATACTGTGTGAGAGGCCTTTTAGCACCATGCAGTTCTACTTAAAGCTGAACCAGCAGAATATTTTGTGGTGATCTGCATATGCAGCCCATGATGCTTTGCATTATGGGGTTATGTGTGAATTTGTATTTCTCTAATACAGAAACTGTCAGACTGATTTTCCCCCCTCTGGCTGGAACGGTGGCTCCCAGAAAGTACCCCCCCCCCTTTTTTTAGTGGTGCTGCCCTCCACATCAAAACCATACTAACAGCTCTGGCTTCAGTTTCCGATTAATAGACCTTCTGATGGCAACTGGGCCTCCTACTTAATGTTTCATTTTATCTGGTGTAGAGACACAGTGTGGGGAGAACTGCTATGTGCCAGGATAAGAACTGCGGGCCTCCTGGAGCCAAGGCCTGGTTATCTTAAGGAGGCCTTTATGTGCTCCAAAAGCCAGCAGTTGGCTGAATCACTTCTTTGTCCCCCGACAAGCCGACAGCTGAATAGGAGGTTGGCTATCAACTGGGGCCAAGAGAAATGATAATTGGGGCTCAGCTTCAAGTCATTGTCCGCCACTTATTCAGGGCAGCAGGTTTTTCACATAAAATCCATTGTAGCAACTTACTGAAAGTAACAGTTTGCTTAACATTGGGTTGGCTTGGATCCTCATTCTCAAAACAGATGTTCTTTCAGTGAGATTTTTTTTTTTTTTTTAGTTTGCATTAACATGGGGGGGGGGGGAGCACTTTTCTACCTTTTCTTATTTGGCAAACTGCTTTAAAAAGGATACGCATTTGTTGTCTTGGTTAGTTATGTTAGCAACATACCTCCCAACTGTCCCTGATTTTCAGGGACATCCCTGGTTGTGCATTACAAATTTGGAGTAGATCTGAATTATAAAATTATACAAGACATCAGTTTTACAGTGTAATTCTCCATGAGAAAATGTGTCTATCACTAAACCACTTACTGTAACATCTTCATGAACTGATATTACACTTTTTTAAAGCTGTATCACCGATTTTGGTCACGTGTCCCTGGTTTTGTCCCTGATTTGAGGCAGGGAGTTGAGAGGCATGGTTAGCAAACACATCCACTCTACTGCGTACACAGGAACACACATCTTGTTGGACATACACAACTAATCAACAAGTTCTTTTTCACAGTTTCTGCTAAGCAGCGAGAACTTTTTTACACGTGAGAAGATTCAAGTATCAAACCCATGCAATACTAGGAGCTGGCCTAAAATGCACGTGCCTTTTAATTGCCCAAATAAGAACTTCCAGCAAGAAAATGCATCAAATAATAAACTAGGTAAGTTTGTTATCGCATCTGACAATCTAATCTACCACTGCATTCTTTATGGAACTCATCTAGCTACATGTGACTGAGCAGGCAACATCTCTGGTCCCCTCTCTGGTTTAATTCCAGACATGCCTGGACATACCTGCACATACCCCAAATGCTTACAGTCCTGCCACCTAAGGCACTTAAGTGAAGGTTGAAACCACGCCCTTCTCTCCTTGGGAACCTCAAATGGAAGGGTTCCCAGGCCACACAGTCTTTTGAAGACATGCCTGCACATGCTCTACACTCACATACCTATGCATGTCACTTACAGCAAAGGTGGTGGGAGCAAAGGCAGTGGTAGGGTTCAAGAATACATGGAATAAGCACAAGGGAATGAGAGTGGAAAGGATGGGGGGGGAGGAAAAAAGCCGTCCGTCGGGTGCTGTCTATGGTAATAGTGTAGGTAGGGAGAAAATGGGCAGACTGGATGGGCCGAGTGGTCCTTATCTACCATCAAATTCTATGTTCATGTTAATGGATGGAAGGCCTAAAATTCTCAAACACACAACTCCAAATGGTATTAAAAACTATACTTTAACTTTCAGGGGTCCAGGTAAGATTTCTTTTTCAACTCTTTTTTTTTTAATCTCATTTTTATTAAAATTTTTCAACATATTTTGACATACAAACAAACACTGACAGGTCTGTGGGTGTACAAATAATTGATTTGTATCTTGCAAGATAGACACCAGATATAATTCAAGGCAGGTATTAAGAGGATGCCTGTTATATTTTAGCATGACATTTCATCCCTCCAGTCCCCCCTGAATCCGTAGTGCGCATGCCCTAGGTTGCCCACTCCATCTCGTATGCACTGCATGTCTGCTGTGCTAAGCAGACACTCATGACAAGACTGGCTGTTAGCTTCTGTCCCCTGCAGAACCTTCTGGAAGCTCATGAAGCTAACAAGGATTGCAAAACTGTAATCAATTTATAACCCCAAAACACTGTCTGGTGCAAGACGCAGGAAATGCAGACTTCCAGCACATTTGCTGGGAGTAGTGGCGCTGTATCAGTACTACAGAACCCTCCCCGACCTGTGTTCACCCTGCACTGATACTGGCTGTGCTGATCCATATTACTCCCTGCACACACATTAGCACAGATTCTCCACAACCCACTCTTTACTGATATTACTGGTGCTGTACCTGCAATGCTGAAGTCTCTACCACCCCCCCAGATTTGCAAAACTGAAAACTTAGTAAAAAACTGAGCAGCAAAAGCATTAGGAGGCACTGCGGCAATTCACTGTGCCCTGCTGGTAACTGCATCGACTGGGCACTTCAAACTGATTAGCAGTCTTCCAGTTTCAGCTAGCAGCAAAGCTCACTGCTAATCTGGGTATTTTCTCTATATCTTAAGACCAAATGGGATTCACGGAAAAAATGAGATGACTTTCAAAACCCTTGGTCCAGTTCTCTCAATCACACCTCCCTGCTTTCTTTGGTGCATGCAAATGTAATACCTAAATACAAGAGATTGGGAAATAAACAGTACTGCAAATCTCAAACAATCCTCTGCTCTACAAATGGATTGATGTATTTACACAAACTGGTAACAGAGAAAGGCACACTGAGCCAAGGCTCATTTCCAGGAGCAACCCGGGGAAAGGTACAGGGTAGAGATGTCACGGTATCAGTTTTATGGTACACTGTGGTATCGGAGGTCATGGTATTGATATCGTGGGCAGGTTCCGATACTACAATAACCATGGTTCACAGTATACCAAGGTATTCAGACCCCTCAATTAATTTTTTTGTATTATCAGTGGCAACTGTCCCTTCCACTCCAACCCTCCCTGATGCAAGAGTTTAAGGAGACTTCTTTTTTGTACAAACATTGCTTCTGTGTAACTGTAACAGTAGTAGCGGTATTACATGCGACAGTTATCATACCATCAAGAATTTCATACCAAGGCACATCCCAAGTACAGGGAATGACAAATGAACAAAGAGAGAGAGAGGGACGGCAAGAATGTGAGTGTGTGTGTGCATAAACAAGCACAGTTTTGAGGAAAGAAACGGGGAAAGGTTATCGAGACTGGCAACTCAATGCTGTAAGGTTCATGCTGTTCTTTCACTACATGGGGTAAGGGTTATAGCAGAGGTCAGTCCCAGTCATAGAATCATAGAAATCAGGACAGTAGAAAAGGACCCACTGGTGCATCGAGTCCGCCCTCCGACTCATCTATTTTACAGTCAGTACTATCTGTAGTATTCTTGAGCTTAAGAGCAGATGCCAGACAGGAACAGAACTCTACTGTTATTTAATTATTTCTGCCTTCCACGGCTCTAAAGGGTGAATCCCATCTCAGTCAAAAAGAGCCATCCAATGTTCTCAGTTTTTCTTTTTTTGTTTGACCAGTTAACATAGAAACATAGACTCTGACGGCAGATAAGGACCACTTGGCCCACCCAGTCTGCCCATTTCCCTTCCTATTGGATAAGCTGCAGATTCTAGTTAACCAACAGAATACTTCATGCAACCCCCCACTACAACTGCATTATGTCAGTCCCATGCATGTTTGAATTCCCCCACTGTTTTAGACCCAACAACCTCCCTAGGAAGGCAGTTCCATGCATCCACCACTCTCTCAGTGAAAAAAATTTCCTCACATTATCCCTGAGCCATCCCCCCTCTATCTTTAAACTGTACCCCCTTGTTCTTACACATCTCTTTTTCTGAAAGATGCTACCCTCCTGGACTTTGTTGATTCCCTTGAGGTACTTAAAAGTTTCTATCATGTCCCCCACTGTCCCTCCTTTCATCAAGGGTATACATATTAAGCTTTCTCAGTCTCTTCATATGGCTTCTGCTACAGACCCTGCACCATTTTAGTTGCCCTCCTCTGGACTGCTTCCATCCTGTCTATGTCCTTGCGTAGATGGGATCTCCAAAACTGCACACAGTATTCCAGATGGGGTCTCACCAACTGTCTGTACAGAGGGATAACCACTGCCCTTTTTCTACTTGTGATGCCCCTCCTATGCATCCCAGTATCCCACTGGCTCTCCTTACTGACTTCTCACATTGCTTACCCACCTTTAGGTCATCTGATATGACTACCCCCAAGTCCCTTTCCATTTTTGTTGTTGTTTGTACCTCCCCACTATTGTGAACTCTTCTCCTGGGTTTTTGTTTCCCCAGGTGCATTACTTTGCACTTCTTTGCATTGAATCTAAGTTGCCATATGTCTGACCATTCCTCCAACCTTGCCAAGTCCCTTCTCATCCTTTCTACCCCCCCTTGTGCATCAACTCTGTTACAGATCTTTGTGTCATCTGCAAAGAGGCATACGTTTTCCCTCCAGACCCTCTACAATGTCACCTATAAAGATGTTAAAGAGGACTGGACCCAGTACTGAGCCCTGAGGTACTCCACTAGTAACCCCCCTTTCTTCGGAATGTGTTCCATTCACTATTACCTTCTGTGTCCTGTTGTGTAGCCAGTTTGCTACCCAGGCTACCACCCCAGAACCCACTCCCAGGCTGGCTAACTTGATTATTAGTCTTTTGTGCGGGACTGTGTCAAATGCCTTGCTAAAGTCTAGGCAGGCCATATCCACAGCCCCTCCCTGGTCTATTACTTTGGTCACCCAGTCAAAGAAATCAATTAGATTCGTCTGACATGACCTTCCTGCTGTAAATACATGCTGCTTTGGGTCCTGTGCCCCGCTGGCCTCTAGGTACTCAACAATTCTTTCTTCCAGAAGTGATTCCATCATTTTCCCTACTACTGAGGTCAAACTTACAGGTCTGTAGTTTCCAGCTTCTGCCTTGCTCCCACTTTTGTGAAGGGGAATCACATCTGCCCTCCTCCAGTCCTCGGGTACCACCCCAACCTCCCATGATTTGTTAAAAAGTGTGGTCAGTGGTGTCACTAGGTCCTCCCTTAGTTCTTTTAGGATTCTGGGGTGAATCCTGTCAGGCCCCATTGCTTTGTCCACCTTGAGTTTTAGGAGTTCTTTCAGTATCTTTCTTCTGTAAATGGACTGGTGTCAACCCCCCTACCCAGAGTGCTTCTATTGTCTGGTTTAGGTAACTCCTCTTCATCTTCTTTTGTGAATACTGAGCAAAAGTATTCATTCAGTATCTCTGCCTTTTCACTGTCTCCCTCTGCCCACCTCCCCTCTCCTTTATGAATCATCACTAGTCCTCCCTTAACCTTTCTATGCTCCCTAATGTACCTATAGAAGGATTTATCCTCCTTAACTGAGTTGGCTATTTTTTTCCTCGGTCTGGGCCTTTGCTATTCTGACTGCCTTCCCCACTTCTTTCTGCTTTAATTGATACAGTTCCCTGTCGTGCTGCTCCTGTGATTCCTTATACTTTTTGAATGCAGCCTTTTTCTCTTTAACCTTCCCTGCCACCTCTTTTGAGAACCATAGTGGTTTTTTACTCTGCTTTGTTTTCTACGTTTCACACAAAGGCTTGTTGCCTCTATGATAGCAGTTTTGATTTTTCTCCATTGTTCTTCCACCCCTCCTTTTTGGCCATTTGCTAGTGCATTCCTCAGGTATTCACCCATTTTGGCAAAGTAGGCCTTTCTAAAGTCCGGTATCCTTGTTTTTGTAGGGCTTGTCTCCATGGTTGTGCTTATTGTGAAGCACACTGTGCAGTGGTCACTTGTTCCCAGATGTCTACTGACTTCTAAATTGTGGTGGTAACCAGCTCAGGTGCCATGAAACTAGACCTTTTGTCTAACAGTCTAAAGAGTTTTGAGTGAAGCCATCATTTCTTGAACAATACGCTGAAGTAGAAACAGGTAAGAAAGGTGCCTCTCGGTACTTCTAACAATATTTGACTAGTCTATCTGAGTGGGACTTAACTTAAGCAGACTGGGTGGGCAAAGCAGTCCTTTGCTGATAAATTACAGGTTTCCAATGTATATAAAAAACATATAAATAAAACTATTCTATATGTGTTATATAACTATATTGTATAAAGTTATGCCCTCTGACCAAGCAAAAGCAGAGAGCTTTGAGCCAAGGGGATCACAGCTGCTTCCAGTGTCTTTACTGTAAGGGAGTAATACAGGGTGACAAATAGAACCTGAGCAGATGCTGGAAACGGACAGCAGCCTGAATCAAATTGGCCCACCTGGGTACCTGGAACTTTCCAGATGGGCCCTTCTTCAGGAGGGAACCTCCCGAACATCCAAAATATGAAAATCTTTGCTTTCATTATCTATTTTCTAATTAAATGGAGGCATTCCATTCACTGCAATTAAATGCAAACACAGATCCAGTGCATCAAATTTAGAGGGAACACTCGTGTGTCTGCCGTGGGTACTCCCCTACTGATTTTCCAGGTGGGCCCCCCCAGTATTAGCTTTCTGACCTCCCCTACCCCACGCCACACCACCACAGTCTTACCCAGACAGTTTCAGCCAGTCAGCTGCGAACAGTGACCCTTGAATCCCCCTCCTCGGCTTCCTGGGGTAAGCATTACTCTTTGGGCAGATGTTGCTGCTTGAGAATTCTGAGATTGCTTCCATTTGCCAATCAGAGATGACAGCCCCATCGTCTATCACAGTGCTGTCACTAAGTGGGAGCAGTTAACACACAGGAATGTTAATCATCTTGAAGTCTTCCGGCTCAAGGTCCATATTTCACAGCATTTTTAGCAGGGCTCTAAACGCACTACAGATCAGCATTCCCCTGACATTCTTTCTGCTTTACCACCCTGCACAGCCCAAGGGGGTGAGCATTCATGTCTACTTGTGTTCCTGCAGATCAAGACAACAGGAAATCGAGAGCCATCTCAGTGGCTCTCACTGCTGCCCTGGAAGGCACAGAGACAATAGGAAAGTCCCACCCACAACAAACCCCAGACAATATTTAAAAAGCAGAGAGAGACATATGCTAGAAAAAAGATTTGAGGAAAGCAACAACAACAGAAGAAAGGCAGAAGATAAACAATCAGAGCAGCCTATATGACCTGGGATTGTTCTCAATGGAGAAAAGATGATTAAGAGGACACATGACAACAATCTTCAAGTTCCTGAAAGAAATAAGTTCTTCTCATCAGATAAAGCTACTAAATGTGTCAAAAGATGAGCGCACTCAAGAACAGAAGGGGCCAATTAAGAGATAAATTAGGGGAGGAAGATTTATTTCTGAAAAAGTCTTCCATCTAAGAAAACATCAGCTAAAACTATCAGTCTTTAAATGAAAGCTGATGCAGTACCTACAGAAAAAGGAATCAATGGTTATGTCCATGAAAGGGGGGAAATGAAACTACATATTAACATACTGAAATGCCAGCAGAGTAAGCCCTATGGTCTATAGAGTCTGCTGAAGGATCAGTACCCATTTGGGGCACCGTTGCTGCTTTCCCCACCTCCCCCGTTGAACCCCCCCATCCCCCAACTGATGTTCTCCTCCAGTTTTGGCATTACTCAGTTTCACCTTTCCCCTGTACTTGTCCCAACCTTGCTTGAATCCCTCCACAGTATCGACATCCACCAGTTCTGTAGGCAGTGCATTCCAGGGTTCCACCACCCTCTCAGTGAAGTAGCGTCTCCTTGTCTCTCCCCAAAGTCTCCCACCAACCAGCCTCAATTTGTGCCCCCTGCTTCCCTCAGTTGGAATATCCTATCTAGGCTTACCCTATTCACCCCCTTAAGGTATTTGAAGACCTCGATCATATCCCCTCTGTCAACAGAAGATCTCCCTTCTTTCCTAGTTATACGTTTGTAGAACTCTATTCAGCCAATAATAATGTTCAAAGGAATATAGTATAACCTACAAGTCTTTCAGGGACGTTCACTCCTGATCATGGCCTGCATGCCACCAACCCCTTAAAGGCAAGGCCAGGTCAAGTTGCCTACTCCAATGCCTGAGCTGCACACTGGCTCCATTAGGTCATGCGTTCCAGTATAGGTGTATGAAAGCCTATTCACTTTACATATTAAAGTACTTGTCCCCAACCCGCTGCATTTTTTCAAACCATTATCACCCTACTGTTATTTGAAGTGGAACGACAATGCAGGACTACGGTGTATGACATTGGGCACAGACTAGTGGCTGTGATAGTTAAATGTCCACCCAATTAAGACATGGCTAGAAGTAAATAACCAGTTCTGAGATTAGATGAAATATTTCTCTTTCATTCTGCAGTTAGTTCAGAAACACGAGAAAAATAATCTTCTGGTAACCATCTAATTTGTTTTTAAGTTTTAGACCCAGTTTCTGCTACAGTATATGTGCTAATACACGACCGTACATAACTGGGGGAGGGGCAGCAGGCGGACAGGATGCATACCAAACAAATGTCTGGCTATACTCCTGGAGTGCAGTACTCATTCTGGGTGCTGATAACTCTGGTTAAATGTCAAGCTGGCACACTTCAGAAATAAAACGCTTCGTGTTGTACTTGCTGGTCACTTCAAATGTGTGGGACAACCTCCTAGTACATGTACGCACGTCTTAACTCCTCTCTCATAGGACTGATCTGGAGATTTGCAGTTCTGTGCGTCTCCCAGACCAAAATTAAAAAAAAGTAGCCCAGGTGTAGCCTGACATTTGAGAAAAGCCTTTTACTCCTGCAAGACTGAGATGAAGCTATGCAGTAGCATTTTAATTGGATTGCTTCTCACTAAAATAATAAATGCAATTTACTGTATACAGCTCCTTAAAAGACTTCAAAGGGGGGAGCTGTGGAGCCCGAGCATCGTGCAGCAACTCATACGGAGCTCCTCACACAGAATATACATTTCTAGCCCTAAACACCCACAGAGGCTTTAAATCTAAATTTCAATTAGATTTTTTGAAAGAGCGACTTCCTGTTACCCAAAATAAGTAATTCTAAGAAAGACACGGTTTGCTGGTGGCGGAAAAAGCAAAGGTAACATCGGGGCCCTGCAATCGGAAGAAGCCACACAGTCTGCCAAGGCATCGAGATCGGGAGAAACTCCCCACAGCGTACCGGTGGTCGAGAGGGCTGCACGGCATAGCTCTCCCCCACCTTCTGAAACCGGAGCCCAGCTGGAAAAATACCCCAGGCACTTAACCTCGCTTAAGAAGCAGCTCGCCTGATCGAGACAGTTTTCTTGGATGCTGGCTTTGATTTTTTTCAAACTGAATTTCTTGGCGCCTTTTACAAGAGGCTATAAATATATCAGCCCAACAGTGGAGATAGGCTATTTCTTTATAATCATAGCCTCAGCTTTGCTGTATTTAAAGAACATTACATGCCCTGTAAGACGTTTCTTTAAATAAACAGTTGCCTTTACTGAATGAAATAGTTAAAAGTGTAACCTCAGCTTTGCTGTTTCTGCCACTGCATACCGACTGCCTTTTAAAGCACATTACAAGCCCTTTAAGATGCTTTTGTTAAAACTGTTGCCTTTACTGAATGAAGTTGGTTTATGTGCTGATTTGTTAACTTACTTAAGCCTCAGGATTGCCGTGGTTACTCCGCTTAGCAGCGGCCACTTAAACCTGCTAAAAAATTCATCCTGTAAGACTCCTGCTGCTGTTTCAGTTAAATTAATCATGTTTTTGGCCTCATAAGTCATTAGAAATTGCAAGATCAATCTGGTATCCCGATACAACCCTGCCCCCACCCCCCACAGTGAAAACTCCCTCCTCAGCCCTATATTAACTCCCTCTGCTTGTCCTCTCTCCTCCACAGTGTACCGGCGGTCAAGAGGGCTGCACGGCATAGCTCTCCTCCACCTTCTGAAACCGGAGCCCAGCTGGCAAAATACCCCAGGTACTTAACCTCGCTAAAGAAGCAGCTCGCCTGATCGCGACCGTTTTCCTGGACGCTGGCTTTCATTTTTTTCAAACTGAATTTCTTGGCGCCTTTTACAAGAGGCTGTAAATATATCAGCCCAACAGGCTTTGCCCTGCCGCCCCCACCACCACCACCCTTGGTCGGCATCCCAATATATAGGCTGATTTCTGATCACATGATCACAAAATAACCTATCAGGCCACTTTCCCATCTGCAGCTTATCTTTTTTCCACCACTAGAGGCCCCCTTACATTTTTTTCTCTTTTTTTCCACTTTTCCCTTTTCCTCCAGTCCTGTCACTTACTTCCTACCTATATACCCTATCATGCTCCCACGTACCCTCATCACTCTACTCCTGCAATTCCCACAGGCACCTTCACCTCACACTCATAACGCAATAATGGGGAGCAAAAATGTAACCCTCTGTCAGCCTGCTGGCTGGCACTCCCAGCCCTGCCCCTCCCTTGCACATAAACACGTAGCCTTTACGAACCCAGAACAAAACCATTGACCCCCCCCACTACAACACATACATAGACACCTCCACCCTCACCCCTGAATGCCATCTCCCATGGCATGTAACCCACTGGAGCCCCCCTTTCTCTTGCCAACCTCCTTCCACATCCGCATCACAGCAAACCTCCACCCCACCGTTTACTCCTCCTATTTGCCCCCCTCACCCTGAAACTACCAATACCCACCATCTGCCACAAACAGCTTAAATGCCAAAGACCCGCTACTCGAATGAACTGCAACCGCCTCAGGTCTCTCATTCTTCTGACAGGCAATGTCCACCCAGACCCCGGCCCCCTAAATTCACTACCATCCCACCCATCTCCTGGAAATGGCCTGTGCATCGCCTCACTAAACATTTGCAGCCTTCAAAAAAAAGTGGGACTCATTTCAAGGCTGGGTACTCCAGAATGACCCAGACATCATTGCCTCGAGTGAAACCTGGCTCTCCCCCTCTGTCCATGACTCAGCAGTTAACCTCTCTGGATACCGCCTCTATCGCTCCAACCGAGTGGGAAAGCAAGGGGGTGGCTGTGCTGTCTACCTCAAGGACTCCCTCACTGGCCACCTACTCCCTCTGCCCACACTAACAACCAGGGCTCAGGCCCTCACCCTAAAACTAACTCTAGGTAATTCTACATCCCCTCTCCTCCTCACCACGGCCTATGTCCCTCCCAGGGACCAGAAGCTTGCCTTCCAAGCCATCATGGCCTACCTCTCCCCCCTACCCGCAAAACACGAAAAAATACTACTGGGGTATTTCAACATAAAGTGGCTGGCCAAAACAGCTGCCCCATACATCAATGAGGCTGCTGCCCTCAATCTCACTCAGGTCATCAAAACCCCCACCCGGCTACATGCCCGCACGGGGACATCCTCCCTACTAGACCTAGTTTTCACCAACTGCCCCTGACAAAATAACAAACACCAAGTCCTCCCAGACACCCTAAGCGACCACTCATCAGTACTCTGCAACTTATCTGGTACCCCCTCAAAACCGCTCCCCAAAATACTGCACAACGCAAACTATGGCCTGGTAAGCTAGCCTATCTCAAGGCCCACCTCAGAGAATGGGACTGGACACCCCTAACTAATACCCTTGACCCGGACCACACCCTTGAACTGTTTATCAACACCTTTAACGCAGCCTGTGACAAGTTCGCCCCCCCTTACCAAAACTTTGACCAAAGGGAACCATGCCCCATGGTTCTTGGACCACCTCCAAGGCTTACTATGTCAGCGTGACGTGCTATGGCACCTTGCAAATGACACCCAACGGCCTCAGGACAGGCAACGTTATCGGGAGGCCCGTAACAAGTGCACCTGGGCCATACGCACCACCAAAACGAACTGTTACAAAGCCACCTTAACCTCCACCTGGGGCTCTGGACGCAAGTTCTGGGAGAACATAAAGGAACTCTGTGGCAAAGGCCCAAATCTGCCACCTGACCAAATACTAATAGATGGTAGCCTCTCCACTGACCCTTTCAGGATAGCCATGGCCCTAAATACCGCCTTCACTGATCTCTCCCATGTGCTGCCCCCAAATTTCTTCGATCCCCCGCCTGCCCGTATCACCCCCCATCCTCCCCTTGCTCCACCCTTCTACCTACGAGTCCTTACCCCGGAGACAGCCAAACCCTACCTCAACAAAGCTATCAGCCAAAATCACTACAGTCACGACTCCCTGGACCTCAGACTTCTCCGCCTCACCCTCCAGGAAGTCCTGGCCCCACTCACCCACATTCTCAAATCGCTCCCTCTGTCAAAGAAAAATTACCCACCCACTGGAAATCGGCCTACATTACACCAATCCATAAAAGTGGTGACCGCACATCCACAAACAACTACCGCCCTATCTCTATCCTACCCCCCCCATCTAAGGCACTAGAACGCATAGTCACCGACCAACTCACTGACCACCTAAATAAATATAACCTTCTATCCAGACAGCCGCATGGTTTTCGCAAGGGCCGTAGCACCACTACCGCCCTCCTTGAACTTACCTCCCATGTCCACTTAGTCCTGGACCATGGCCACCTCACAGGCGCCATCTTCATGGACCTATCAAAGGCGTTCGATACCATTAACCATGCCCTCTTACTGAACACCCTGACCTACACGGGTTTCTCCAATGACACCCTAAACTGGTCCACCAGCTATCTCTCCGACAGAACGCAGATAGTCAAGGTAGGCCCTGTCCTGTCACCCCGCCTCCCAATCCGCTCCGGTGTCCCACAGGGCTCCATACTTGGCCCCCTACATTTCAGCCTATATCTCAACTCCCTCCCATCCTCATGCCCCGGAAACCTGCTCCTCTACGCGGACGATGAGGTCTTGTTCACTTCTGACCCGGCACCCCTCAAACTCCACCAATCTTTCCAGCACTCTTTCCGTGAAATCGAAGACTGGCTCACCACCCAGCGTCTTATCAAGTATAAGACTAAAGTCATGATTTTCGCCCACCCTCAGAACCCACACAAGAACCTCTGCCCCCAATTTCTCACTGCCAATCAGACCCCCTTAGAACAAGTAAGCAGCTTTAAATACTTAGCGATCACATTAGACCCTGCCCTCAGCTTTAATCAACATATTCTACACCTATCAACAGCCCTTAACTCCAGACTCTACCGGTACAAACACTGCCTCACCCCTGAAGCATTACAACTTACCATAAACTCCTCGATCCTCTCCCTGCTAGACTACGTTATCCTAACACAGTGCCGCACCACCCACAACCCTAAACAGACTCAGACTCATGCTTAAAGCCTGCCGCCTCATCCTTGGATGTGATCGTTTCACACACTCGTGCTCCCTTTACAGCAGTACAAACTGGCTAAACCTGGACAGCAGAATCAGGTACCACACCTGCCTTATGACCAAAAAGGTATTACTAGGTCTCACCCCACATACCCTAGACCAAATTATCCTCCCAACACCACTAGGCAAAACAACCCATAGTACAAGCAAGTGGCCACTATGGGTACCCCATGGTTGGACCTCCCAATACCAACGCACTTTCAGTTTCAGAGCCCCTTCCTGGACAAACACCCTCCCTAGTCATATAGCTGACGAACTAAGGCTTGGCCCTTATAAATCCAAGTTAAGGGAATACCTTCAGGCCTCAAACCGATGCGACTTCCCTTGACACCTGATCTGACTTTGCCTCTTTCAAACAAACTATTATCGGGTCCCCGTACCTGGGGGGAAAAAAAACAAAAAAAAAAAAAACTATGAATCTCAATGACTATCAGCCTCATAAAGAACCTTTCTGTAACTTTCCTGGCTGTGCAAATTGTACCTAAACTTCTGTTAGCCATCTACTGTACAACTATGTAACCTCTTGAATGTTATTTGTATTGTGCTGTAAATCTGTATTTCAAGTGCTGTCCCTGTACCTTTCATGTATGACGTGTAACCTTTGTAAATGAGTCTCTGACTCAAAGGTCTTTTCTGAATATTACAATAAATAAACAAACTATTGGCTCCTTGGGTCACAAATTACAAATGTTGACTCAATCGGTCTCCTCCTTGAGTGCTAAGAGGGACGACTTCAACGGAAGAGTTGTGATTTTGGAGAAAGCTGTAGATGGCCTTAAGGGAGACGTTCAAGGTATTAAAAAACAAGCTGATGCCTCCACAGGTACCACCACGCTTATGATAAAAGAAAATCAGCATATTCCAGCCAGACTCGAGATGCCTGAAAATCAGTCTAGGGCTGTAAACATTCACATCCTTGGATTACCGGAAGGACTGGAGGGGGATAACCCTCTAGTGTACATTAAAGAATGGTTAACAGAGAAACTACTGCCTGAGGGTGTAGAAAGAAGTCTTGGCATATCTAGAAAATTTACCAGGTCAACCCTCGTGGCCGATCTGCAAATTCTGAAGAACCTCGTATGCTTATGCTCGTCACTGCGGGCGTGGGGAAAAGAGATAAAGTGTTAAAATATTCTCGGAAAGTGGCCCCTTTATACCAGGATACTGTACAGATTCACTTCTTTCCAGATGTAAGCTATGCCACTCGTCAGCGCAGAAAACGTTTTGATGGTGTCCGTCGGCAACTTAGAGGAATGGAGATCCCACATACAATGATTTTTCCCGCTCGACTTGGACTCATTTACCAAAGTAAGGTTTTCATATTTACAGATCCAGTGGAAGCGGGTACATGGACTGATAGCAAGGCTATTGAGCTTCGTTCCAATGTAAACGATTTGGGAGAGGAAGAAGAAAACTTAAACCCTACCTGACTCTCTCTAAGAGACTATCGGGGCTAGAATCACTAACTAACGATTGAGTAACCCACTCCAAGTCCAATATATAGTGGGATGGAGTTTGCTCATTGGGAACAGTAATTTTGTTTAATATGTATCCTGGTGTTAGCCTTTCTTGTTTTTGCCTTTATAAGCCCAGTGTTTTGGGGTTTCAGAATGTTTTGTAATAAATAAAAGTATTACCTGTAAAGGGAAGAGCTTGGGAGAGTAGAGCTTAGTTTAACAGTCATAGTTAATAGAAGTTGGTAAAATGTTGCTGCAATTTTTTATCTAGGGTTTTCATTTAGTAATGAACATGGCACCGATATATCCCTCATTGAGGGGGGTTATGGACTTTCAGGAAGGGAATTGCTGGACAATCCTTTTACATTTGTCATAAGCCATGTGGCTCATGGACTGCCATAAACAGCACATATTAGATTACAATTTAGTAAAAATTAGTTGTTTCCCCTGAATGTTACATAGAAACATAGACTTTGATGGCAGATAAGGACCACTAGGCCCATCTAGTCTGCCCATTTCCCTACCTACAGGATAGGCCGCAGATCCTAGTTAACCAACAGCCTATATCTTCCTACCCCCCACAAGAATTGCCTTATGTCTGTCCCATGCATTCTTGAATTCTCCCACAGTTTTAGACCACACAACTTCCCCAGAAAGGCTGTTCCATGCATCCACTACCCTCTCTGTGAAATAATACTTCCTCACATTGCCCCTGAACCGCCCTCCTTCTGTCTTTAAATCGTGTCCCCTTGTTCTTGCAAGTCTCTTTTTCTGAAAGATGCTACCCTCTTGGACTTTACTGATTCCCTTGAGGTACTTGAAAGTTTCTATCATGTCCCCCCTCTCCCTTCTTTCCTCAAGGGTATACATATTAAGCTCCTTTAGTCTCTTTTAGTCTCTCCTCATACGGCTTCTCTTGCAGACCCTGCACCATTTTCGTTGCCCTCCTCTGGACTGCCTCTATCCTGTCTATGTCCTTGCGGAGATGGGGTCTCCACTCCAGAACTGGACACAGTATTCCAGATGGGGTCTCACCAACTGTCTGTACAGAGGGATAACAACTTCCTGTTTTCTGCTGATGATGCCTCTCCCTATATCCCAGTATACCCCGGCCCTCCCTACTGCCTTCTCACATTTGCTAACCTTAAGGTCATCTGATATGATTACCCCAGGTCCCTTTCCTGTTTTGTTGTTGTTACTACCTCCCACCACTGTGTATTCTTCCCTGGGTTTTTGTTTCCCAGTGCATTATTTTGCACTTTTTGCATTGAATCTTAGCTGCCATACGTCTGACCATTCCTCCAACCTTGCCAAGTCCCTTTTCATCCTTTCCACGCCACCTTGTGTATCAACCTTGTTGCAGATCTTTGTGTCATCTGCAAAAAGGCATACTTTTCCTTCCAGTCCCTCTGCAATGTCACTGATGAAGACATTAAAAAGGACTGGACCCAATACTGAACCCTGCGCTACCCCAGGTTGTACCTTTATATGGCACATGCATGTTTATCCTATATCTCAGGGATTCTATGTCTCAATGGTGTACTTTATATCGGACTGTGTGCTATATGTAACGTGATCTACTCTTATGGATTATGGTAAAAGAAAAAAATCATTAAAAAAAAGACTTCAAAGCACTGTACAAAATTCTAATAAAAAAATAATTAAGGAGTGTAAAAAGCCAGTCGATAGAGGTGACTTTAATCTGTTTTTAATCAGTCCTGGATTGGTGCAACCCCTGATTTCCAAAAGTAGTCCACTCCAAAGATGGGGATTGTGGACCGAAAAGGCCTGTTCACCAAATGGAGCCAGTCTGGTAATCGGAACATTGTAAAGGTGGGCACTGCAGGATCTAACTTGACAGGCTGGGAAAAGGTTGTGGAGAACTTCTGATAAGCACAAAGGAGCAAGTCCATTTTGGCATTTAAATACTAGAAAAACATTCTGTAATCTATTCTTTGTTCGAGTGGTAGCTAGTGAAGTTTAGCTAGCAGTAAGGATGTGTGATCTAATTTTGTACAGACAGTTGGCGAGACCCCATCTCCGCAAGGACACAGACAGGATGAAGGCAGTCCAGAGGAGGGCAACTAAAATGGTACAGGGTCAGCAACAGAAGCCATACAAAGAGACTAAAGGAGCTTAATATGTATACCCTTGAGGAAAGGGGGGGGGGGGCATGATAGAAACTTTCAAGTCCCTCAAGGTAATCAAAAATACAAACAGACCTCTCCGTGCAGATTTAGCCCCTTCCAGGCATATTTTTTAAATAAAGGATGGAAATGAGCAAGAAAAAGTGTGGCCCACTGGGAATTGAACCTCAGACCTCTGGTATGCCGTTCCAATGCTCTAACCATTAAGCTATAGGCTCACACGGTCAGCTGGCCTCAGGTCTTTCCTTAAATCCGCACGTTCCTTTCTCAAGTGTGTTGTGCAATCCTGCAACATAGGAACACATCAGAAATACAGACCACCTCTCAGTGCAGTTTTAGCCCGTCAGGCATATTTTTTAAATCAAGGATGGGAATGAGAAAGGAAAAGTGTGACCCATTGAGGGTCTGAGGTTCAATTTCCAGTGGGCCACACTTTTCCTTTCTCATTTCCACCCTTGGTTTAAAAAATATGCTTGGCAGGGGTTAAAACTGCACTGAGAGGTGGTCCGTTTTGTATTTCTAATGTGTTCCTATGTTGCAGGATTGCGTAATACACTTGAGAAAGGAATGTGAGGATTGAAGGAAAGACCTGAGGTGGCTGACCATGTGAGCCTATAGCTTAGTGGTTAGAGCAATGGAACGGCATACCAGGTGTCTGAGGTTCAATTCCCAGTGGGACACACCTTTCCTTTCTCATTTCCATCAAGGGAATCAACAAAATCCAAGAGGGTAGCATCTTTCAGAAAAAGAGATGTGCAAGAACAAAGGGGACACAAGTTGAAGATAGAGGGGGAGATGGCTCAGGAGCAATGTGAGGAAGTATTTTTTCACAGAGAGGGTGGCAGACATATGGAACGGCCTTCCTGAGGAGGTTGTGGGGTCAAAAACAGTGGGGGAATTCAAGAATGCATTGGGACAGACATAAGGCAATTCTGATGGGGGGAGGTAGGAAGAACTAGGCTACTGGTTAACTAGGATCTGCAGCTTATCCAATGGGTAGGGAAATGGGAAGACTAGGTGGACCAAGCAATCCTTATCTGCCATCAAAATCTATGTTTCAGTAAGGACTCTGGCTGTGCTGTTCTGGATAAGCTGAAGGCACTGTAGAGTTCGTACTGGAAGACCAGAGAGGAGGGAATTACAATGATCCAGACACAAAAAAATAAAATAATGTACCAGTGGGGCTGCAGACTCAGAACTTACACTATTCTGTATTTCATAACAGAGTGGATATTTCTAAAGGGGTAATAACTGTTTGTAGGGCTCATGGCCGACCATCTCCTGTGCAACCTATCGGGGCCAGCTGAAGAAAAATGTTACTGGCCTGATATAAAACCTGCTAGCATTTGGCCATACACTTGCTCTACATACTTATCACTAGTTCCTTGATCTTTTTCTGGTAAATTGCTGGATAATCTGTGCTTCATGTTCTTTAGGGACTTACGGAAACTGCAGATTGTTGCCAACAGATAAGTCTCTCCTCTCTCTCTCTCTTACTCTCATCAATCAACTTGACCCAAAGAGCAACCCAACTCAACTTTAATGAATTTTTAAGTATCTAATTTCAAAATAAATCATTTTACTACAATAAAAGTGCTTGAAAAATTATCGGGCTCTGCATGCTGAAAAATTAATAAGAAGGCTAGAGAGATGGATTTTTGTTTAAATGACTATTTCTAAGAGCCAGCCTGCTGGTGCATTAACAGGGCTGTTCCTCGTGTCTCTGGCAACCCAGATTCAGAAATGAACCCAGGGTGCTGCAGCACCAGCTGGGGTAGAGATTTGAGCAGCCCATTGGATGATCAACTCCTCAGGGTGGAAGGTTGACAAATTCCCACTGCAGGAGCACCAGCTGGGAAGATGGCATGGGGTGCAATGTCGCAAAGGCTTCAAGTCAGAGATCAACAAATCCCATAGCCAGACATCCCAGGCTACACTTTTTGCTATGAGACAACCAATTTCACAGTACTTGGTTGTCCCACAGAAAACCAAATCAGTGCTGTTTTTTTTTTTTTTTTTTTTTGCTTAACTCCTCATTTGGTCCACTCAACTCCACTGCTAGATGTCCCCAGATCTCTCGTTCGCTGGGGTGGGGGCGAGAGCTCTGTCATGATAGCTTTAGTCATCACCAGTGTAGTAGGAGAGAGCGCCACCACCGCAGTGGAAACCGAGAGGGAGAGCGAGCACCGTGCACCCGCTGTAATGGGGACCTCTTGCTACCCGCCCAAGATCATCACAGCACCTATTGCCACTGTGCCACCCACAGGACTGCTAGATAAGTCCATCAATGCTTTGGGACAGTCCTGCAGGATGTGGCCATGATGGATGGGGTTGGAGCTGGGTGAGTTAGCTCAGTACTGCACCGCACACTGACGCACCATTTTCATGAGGCACTGCTGGAATAACTTTGGTTTTGCGGCAACTGTGTGGGCTGCTCAAGTGGCAGGGTGACATGGACAGATGCACAGTGTGGTATGGAGGGACTGGCTGCTCAAGAGTGCATTTGTGGGGAGGAAACAAACAAGCAAAAAAGACAAATGGGGAAGGGAGGAGGTGGGAAGCTTCCTTGCCAGTCAGGTGATGACTGTGTTGGTCGCGAGGCATGTGTCAGGATCATCGACGACGAACCCAGCAAAAGGAGGACAACTGTGAGAAAAAAATAAAGATCAGAAAAGTACAATCTGAATGAAGCCAATTAGTCAGTGACTGAGAAGGACCCCAACCTAAGCCATAGTAATGCATCAACCAGCAGGCAACCAGAAAGAAAAAGTGGTTACTAATGCTTTAGCTTAAAAAAAAATAAATAAATAATTTAAGAGCAGCCTGCAGTTCAGTAGGAAAGTGTAGGAGCAGTCGGAGTTGAGCAGTTTAGGGTAACACAGGAGGAAGAGAGGAAAGGGCAAAGTATGACACTGGACTTGATGTGTGGGAAAGGAAATCTTGGGCAGTTGAGGAAGAGGACTTTAAAGAAAGAGATGGACTAGTTAAAGAAGAAAAAAAAAGAAAAACTGTGTGCACTACAAACTAAAATATTATTTAAACAAAGTTCTATCCCACCCTAGCTGACATCCAGAGGGGCCAGGCGAACACCAAAGTGCACTGTAGTGTTGTGCTCTCTGTGCTGTGGGGTCTGTTGTAAAAACTACAGCAAAATAGTATGGGACAGGTTCAAGGAGGCCTAATTGTCAGGGCTTGCTGTGTGTGGGGCACTTGGGCACGCAGCTGTAAGGGTGAACATATTCAGCTACAGCCACATTGCCGGTTTGTACCCTACTTAACTGACAGACACCCAGATAGTTAACTGTACCAACAAGTGTCTGCCTGTTCCCACTGACCTGCCTCCTTTCCAGTCTATTAGTACCACCACCCAGTGAAAGACACACACCACAG
Source organism: Neoceratodus forsteri (assembly GCA_016271365.2). Taxonomy (NCBI): domain Eukaryota; kingdom Metazoa; phylum Chordata; order Ceratodontiformes; family Ceratodontidae; genus Neoceratodus; species Neoceratodus forsteri. The sequence continues at coordinate 654,792,771 of CM057455.1, read as the reverse complement.
AGTGACTGGTAAAACAAATTTTATTAGCATCGAATAAATACAGGTTACTCACCTGTAACAGGAGTTCTAAGAGTGGTATATGTTGTTCATTCACACTTATTGTCAGGTTCCTTGCCGCTTTAAATCTTGCCAGAAGGTCTTCAAGCTGGCTCCTCCCACCCACCCAGGTGGTAAAACTCTCGGCCCCGCCTCATGACACCAGATCTAGCTCGTTGGAAGCCAGGTTGCGTGTCGAAGCCTGGGAGGTCGGGTGGGTTGTGTGGAAGAACAACATATACCACTCCTAGAACTCCTGTTACAGGTGAGTAACCTGTATTTCTAGGGACGTGGATATGTTGTTCAATACACACTTATTGGCAGACTCCTAGCAGTTCTCTGGGAGGAGGAAGGGCAAGGCGCACACCCTCTACTTAGGGAATAAGGACTGGAAAACCGAGGTCCCAAAACCAGCATCCCGGCGTGACTCTAGGTTGATGTGGTAATACTAACATACTATTTGCCAGTAGATTAGGTCTTATGGCCTATCGAGTCTGCTCGAACCTTAGATCCTTAGTTGGGTGCCGAGGCCCTCCCATCCCTTGTGCTCCAGAAACCCCTATCAACCATCCCCACCCCCTGAGACAGGCCATCATCTGAAACATCCACTTTCTGTGTCTGTCCCACCCTCTCTTGAAGCCCTCCACTGTGGATCTCTGAACCAGCTCGCCAGGCAGTGCATTCCAAGGGTCCACCACCCTCTCAGTGAAAACCTCCTCCTTTTCCCCTCACCCTTCCACCTTCCAACTTCAAACCATGCCCTCTGGTGATACCTCCCTGCTTTAGTCTAAAGATCCCCTCCATGTTTACCCTATTTATTCCCTTGAGGTATTTGAAGACCTCAATCATGTCCCCCCTGTCTCTCCTCTCCTCCAGTGAAAACAGGCAGAGCTCCTCAAGTCTGTCCTCGTATGTCAAATCCCCTAGCCCTCGTATCATCTTAGCTGCCCTCCTCTGTACCCTCTCCAGGAGCTGTATGTCCCTCTTCAAGTGTGGTCTCCAGTACTGTACACAGTACTCAAGGTGTGGTCTAACCAGTCCATTGTACAGCGGCAGAATCATTTCCTTGCTCCTAGAGGTGATCCCCTTACGATGCATCCCAACATCCTGTTTGCCTTGCTAGCCGCTCTCCTGCACTGCTCAGAGTTATTCATACATGCATCCACCATGACCCCTAGGTCTTTTTCCCCTATTGAGGCCTCCAGTGCCTCCCCTCCCAGGGTGTACCTGTGTTTAGGGTTTCCCCGACCAAGATGCAACACCTTGCACTTGGTGATATTGAAATTGAATTTCCATGTGTGAGCCCAGCTTTCCAGGGTGTCCAGGTCCCCTTGCAGGGCCAACCTCCCCTCTTCTCCCTCCACTACTGCTCCCATCTTGGAGTCATCCGCGAAGAGACTCATTTCACACCCTATACCCTCCCTGATGTCCGATATGTATGCATTAAACAGGATCGGACTCAGGAATGGGTAATGAAGGTGTGTGCTGACTTCCAGGTAGCAGCCCTGCTGATTTCCTGGATAGGGTCGTCCCTAGAAGCAGCGGTATGGCGGGTAGAATGAGCTCTTATCCCTTTGGGAGTCTCCATGCCCGCCAACCTATAGCAGAAATCTATGCAGGAGGTGACCCACCTGCCTATCGTCCACTTGGCTGCAGATCTGCCAGGTGCGGCTTCAGCGTAGGTGACAAACAGCTAGCGAACCTCTCCCCAAACTTCAGCCGTCCGCTCCTTATAATAAGAGAGTGCTCTTCTAGGCTCCAGAGTATGGAGCCTATATTCGGCCTCTGAGGTGTGACTGGGGTAGAACACCGGCAGAGTCAACACCAGGTTAAGGTGAAACTCAGACACCACCTTCGGAAGGAATTTCGGGTGGGGGTGCAGGACAAACCTTGTCTCTGTGGAAGACCAGATAAGGAGACTCTACGGAAAGCGCCTGGAGCTCTCCCATCCTTCTGGCTGACATGATAGCCACCAAGAAGGCAGTCTTCCACGACAGGTGAGAGATGTCACACCTGTGCATCGGTTCGAATGGCTTGCCCACGAGCTTAGCCAATACAAGCAGTAGATCCCACAGAGGTGGATGTTCTCACACCGGAGGGGATATGTGATCAAGAACTTTGAAAAAGCGCCCAACCACCTTCTCCTGCACCACTGACTGCTGGATGGCCCGAACCCGGTAAGCAGAGATGGCTGTCAGGTGCACCTTGAGGGTCGTCGACCTAAGCTCTAGCTGAGAAAGGGACCACAGGTAGTCCAGAATGCTAGCCAAGTAACAGGAGGAAGGGTCCAACCCCTTGTCCTGACACCAAATGGAGAATCTCTTCCATTTGAAGGCATAGCATTTTCTGGTCAACTCCTTACGGGATGCCTCAATGATGTTGAGGACCTCGTCAGAAAGACCCAGGACCTGGAACTCTAGCTGCTCAAGAACCATGCAGTCAGGTGCAGGGAGTGAACGTCCGGATGGAGAACCTTCCACTTGTTGACTGAGATCAGGTCTGGGCAGGCGGGAAGCCGCCTTGGGAGCCTGGAGCTGAGGCTGAGGAGATCTGGATACTAGAACTGGCGGGGCCAGTCTGGGGCTACCAGAATCACCTGCGCCTGATCCCTCTTCACCTTGAGAAGCACCCTGTGGATCAAGGGGAAGGGAGGGAAGGCGTTGAAGAGGCCCGGTCCACAGCCTCGAGAAGGCATCCCCCTGCAGCGAGCCCTGCTGAGGAGGGCGAGCGTGAAACAGCCTTAGCTTTTTTAAAGAAGCTGTATATGAAGAGTCCGAGGAGAGCCGGATAAATGCCGCGACCGAGGTGGAAGAAGATGTGGCCTGGGCCGCCTCCTCCTCGAGGGCGATCATCTGCTCCAACGGTTTCGCAGAGCCCTCCACCGTGGACACCGCCCAATGGGCCTCCTTCAACTTGACAGGCGGAAACGTTTTTTCAGGGCACCCCAGAAGAAGTCGAGCAGCACGGTCCTCCAAGACCGAAGCCGAAAAGGATTTGCACAAGTCGCAAGCCTGTGAATCACGGGCAAGCCCCAGGCAGTAGACACACATGGAGTGCAGATCGTCCGGGACATTCATACTTCCGCAGGGGCAATCAAGAAAGCCGGGAGTTCATTTTGTTCATCGCAGCCACGTAGGGAAAAAAGACCAAGTCTTGTAAATTTCAGAATTAGTTTCGGGTTAACTGGAGAGTGTGGATCCAGGCCTAAAACGTGAGAGCGCTAAGTGAGGAACCTGAGCTCTGCTGTAAGGAAGATTCAAGGCCACGGGGTGGAGCTGAGAGTTTTTCACCCGGTTGGGTGGGAGGAGCCAGCCTTCCGGCAATATTTAAAGCGGCAAGGAACCTGCCAATAAGTGTGGATTGAACAACATATCCATGTCCCTAGAAATATAAATTTTACTTGTTTTCTGATGTTCTACATCTACATACCGTTAACAGTACAACCCCCACACCATGTATTTTGTTTCTACGTAAGAATTTTTTTTTTTTTTTTAATTTACATTGAAATGTATGGGACTACCACTTGAAGCTCGGGGACTGCCATTTTTGGCACAGCCAGTTGTCCTGGACTAGCTTGCCATTTTGAAATTTATCGATCCTTGCTTCAAGGGCTCGGTGCACACAAGTCGCGTGCACGTGGTCTGTATGTTTACAGCTGGCTTCCCAGGGGTAGAAGGAAAAAAACTGGAAGAAAAATGCCTCTCAGCTATGTCACCTCAGTACACACTGGCCCCACACTGCCTGTCTGCCATGCACGGATTGGTTCCCCTGCCACCAAATGTGGACTCCTGAAAGTCCCTACCACATTGGGTAAAGTCTAAGGTAGGTAAGGAGACTCATGGGGGACAGAGGCAGGAGACAGGTAGCCATGCCTGGAGGAGGAAAATAAAATAAAAAAATATAGATATAAAAAAATACTCTTTCTAAGGCAGCCTCAGACTGTTGCTCTTAGAATGCCACCTGACTCGTAAGATGGCTAGATCAAAACACAGCTCAACTCCCCTATACAAAGGAAAACGGAAACAAATGTCACCATTTGCCGAAGAAGCTGATGTGTGTAGCAGGCCTCCATCCTTCACTGGAGCTGAACAAGTAGCAATGAGAAGGCAGTGTGGTTAAACGGTTGAAGCACAGTGAAGCAGGAGACTAGACGCAGGTTAAAATCCCACCAGAGCCAGTGGCTCACTATCTGACCGTGAGCAAGTCACTTGACCTCCACGTGCTTCAGTCCCAGCAGTTGTAAACATCAGTAGAAGTATAGCCCCAATGAAATGGAGACGCTCCATTTAGGTTTTGCCAAACAGAATAGGTTAAAAACAGCTACCCTGGCCAGCCCAGTGGCGTGGAGGGCTGAGGCACTGGCGCCTTACCTCCTGCCATGCCGGCGACCTGGGTTTGGGAATGGACCCGGGTCACTCGGGGCTTAGCTGGGAGAGGTAGGACTGAACATCCAAGGGACAGTTCTCTTCCTTCGGGGTGGGGTCACTGTGACTTGCTGCAACACTGCCAGCTAAAGATGGCTGGGTGGCAGTACAGGTCTAGACGCGTCAGGACAGAGGGCCACATTAGGACGTCTCTGCAGAGGCAAGACTTGCCTGCCATATGCATTGCACAGGCCAGGCCCTAGGGGAAACCTGCAAACCATGGTGAAAAAAACCCTGTGGCTCCAGGATAAAGTACAGTCCCTCACAGGCCCCGCACTGGCAACCCAGCACACAGTCCAGAAGCCGGATATCTGTGGGAAAGTTAAGTCCCGGAGAATTCAACTAACAGTGCTGGGGGAACCAGATAGATGGGAGGCATGCCACGTGCAACTAGGGGCATACAATGTATATGGTGTGGGGGAAGCTACCTGCCTGAACCTTACACAATGATGGCTTGAAGAAAAAAAGAGAACCAAAAAAAAAAAAAAAAAAAAAAAAAAAAAACACGCTAACTCCATTTCCTTTTCTTGTTAATGAGTCAACAATGGCCCTCATTTTGTGCAGTTCAGAAACAGTCCTATGATAACTGTATTATCAGACAATGGAGACCTCAAAGCAAACATTCTGTACTTCTGCTGTGAAGCAGTCCCTCCAGAAATCTGTGACATTTACATCAGTCGCCTTTACAGCTGTTCTACAACCTACCTGCCAGTTCAGAAAACTGCTGCCAGGCAATCTCAGAATCCCAGCAGCCAAGTCGACACAAACTACACTAATTTGTTAAACACACAGTTTGACCTGTAGCAGCTTTTCCCAAGTCAAAACTCCTGCCTTTGAGCTCCAGCAGTTAATGTCATCACCGCACCAATGTGTGCAGTGAACTACAACTCCCAGCATGCATTCATGACAGGCATATGCTCATGGAAGCATAAAGCAGGTCCTGTCTCCCCTTCTGTTCTGCTCCCATGTGCTTCCCCTGCTCCTCTTCATAACCCATTATAGAAAGACATTTGTACTATTTGCTGCTGTATAGTACAAGTCCAGTGCAACTACGGTCTTTCAGTCGTGCACTAACAGCACTAAAAGACCACAGATCTACAGGACTTACACTGCACAGGAGGAAATAGTCCAAATATTTCTCCACATTACTGTGCCAGTGTGTAGAGGGGCCTACACTCTTGCGGGTATGAAGATTGCTTTTACAGTTCTGAATCTTTTAAGCAAAGACAGTCAAGTTCTGCTCAATTGTGCTTAACAGAGAGAGAGCTGGGGGTGTTCCGCTGGAAACCTACTGAAGGAACGAACTGAGAGCTTTTGATGATACAAGATCAGTCTCAAGCTACAAAAGACAAGACATCCGGCTCCGTGGTGCCGAACGATAGGGACTACGGTAGCACACTTGCGCCCCAACCCTGGAACATCAGCAGCGGAGGCCAGCACGGAGGATCCAGAGCATCCAACGGACACTCTCCTCCAGGGGATGCTGCACTGCTCTGCAGTGACTCCTGGTGGAGGGGTGTGGTGGTGCCACTGACGATGCAGATGAACTTGTACTGTCAGGCACCTGCTTTTCAGGTCTGCCGCAGCATGCACATCTTTGCAGGTGGTGGGTGGGGCAAAAAGGAGGGAAACTGCCACACCAAGGCACACCAGATGACTGCCATGTAGTCCCTCCCACACCAACTGACCCCCAGTGTGTCAGCACCATGTTGCCCCCTTCCCAGCTCATTCGATCCTCCTCTTGTCGGCAGGGAGGCTCCTGGCAGGGACAAACTGTCCAGTTTGGAGGAAGGCAGGAGGTCCCAGGTGTCTTTCCTATCCATGACCAAAAAAGGAGGCCTCCGGCATGGGGAAACGTTGGTCCAGGAGATGGAAGAATGTAGGAGTTCTGTGGATGCTGAAGATGCAAGGGTGAGTCTGGCAGGTAGAGGGGATGGCATCAGCAGCCCAAAGGAGACAGGTGCCGGTGGACAGAAAGGCACAAAAAGGAAGACAAGACAGTGCAATGTACAGGGTCGGACTGGGGTACAGGGGGCCCACCTGGAAAATCAATAGGGGAGGGCCCAGGGTGACACACTCATATCAGTATTCCACTTCAATATGATACACTAACTCTGTGTTTGCATCTTACAAAAAGTGGGAGCAGGGCAGAAGCAGGAAACCATAGACCTGTTAGTTTAACCTCAGTGATTGGGAAAATGATGGAATCACTTCTGAAGGAAAGAACTGTTGAGTACCTATAGGCCAGAGGAGCACAGGACCCAAGGCAGCATGGATTCACAGTGGGAAGGTCATGTCAGATGAATCTAATAGATTTCTTTGACTGGGTGACCAAAGTAGTAGATCAGGGAGGGGCTATGGACACAGCTTACCTAGACTTTAGCAAGGCATTTGTCACAGTCCCACACAAAAGCTTACTATACAAGTTGGCAAGCCTGGGAGTGGGTCCCAAGATGGTAGCCTGGGTAAAGAATTGGCTGGAGAACAGGACACAGAGGGTAACAGTAAACAGAGTCCACTCTGAAGAAAGGGTTACTAGTGGGGTACCGCAGGGTTCAGTACTAGGACCAGCCCACTTTAATGTCTTTATAAGCGACAGTGCAGAGGGACTGGAAGGAAAAGTATGTCTCTTTGCAGACGACACAAAGATCTGCAACAGAGTTTATACACAAGGTGGAATGGAAAGTATGAGAAGGGACTTGGCAAGGTTGGAGGAATGGTCAAATGTATGGCAGCTTAGATTCAGTGCTAAGAAGTGCAAAGTAATGCACCTGGAAAACAAAAACCCAGGGGAAGAGTACACAATGGGGGGTGAGATACTAACAACAACAAAAATGGAAAGGAACCTGGGGGTAGTCATATCAGATGACCTAAAGGTGAGCAAGCAATGTGAGAGCAGTAAGGCGGGCTGGGATGCATAGGGAAAGGCATCACCAGTAGAAAACAGGAAGTTGTTATCCCTCTGTACAGACAGCTGGTGAGACCCCATCTGGAGTACTGCGTGCAGTTCTGGAGACCCAATCTCTGCAAAAACATAGACAGGATGGAGGCAGTCCAGAGGAGGGCAACTAAAATGGTGCAGGTTCTGCACCAGAAGACATATCAAGAGAGACTAAAGGAGCTTAATATGTATAGCCTCAAGGAGAGGAGGGAAGGGGGGACATGATAGAAACTTTCAAGTGCCTCAAGGGAATCAAAGTCCAAAAGGGTAGCATCTTTCAGAAAGAGGTGTGCAAGAACAAGGGGGCACAATGTGAAGCTAGATGGGGGACGGCTCAGAGGTAATGTGAGGAAGTATTTTTTCACGGAGAGGGTTGTGGATGCATGAAACAGCCTTCCTGAGGAGGCTGTGGAGTCAAAAACAGTGGGGGAATTCAAGAATGCATGGGACAGGCATAAGGCAATTCTAGGGGGTGGAGGTAGGAAGAAGTAGGCTGTTTGTTAGCTAGGATCTGCAGCTTATCCATTAGGTAGGGAAATGGGGAGACTGGGTGGGCCAAGCAGTCCTTATGTGCAGTCAAATTCTATGTTTCTATGTGTACATGACCCATTTAATAAAAAAAAAAAAAAAAAAAAAAAAAACACAACATGATAAAACCAAAGATTCTCAGAGTTATGAAGGTGGCCAAGTACCCAATAGAGGAGACCCACCTCAAAATTTCTAGGTATCCTGGTAGGCCAGTATGACTGTAGTGGTGTAGTGGTTAACGAGTGCAGGCTTGGGAACAGAGAGATCCAGGTTCAAAGACCAGCAGAGCCCTGACTCACTGGGTTAACCACCTGACTTCCCAAACTTTTCGTCTGCCCAGCTATAACAATCAGTGGAATCAAGGCTCCACTGTAAACAGAGAGACTACTTCTGAGCTGGGTTATCCTAGGTAATAAAATGTAACCAAGAACACTGAACAGCGGGCTGGCCCAGTAGCGTTGAAGCGCTGGATGCCACCCCTCATGCCACACTGGTGACCCAAGTTCGGGAACGAGCTCTCATGCTGGTGGTCAGCAGGGGAGGGAGTAGGATCGAGCGTCCGATGGACTGCTCTCCTCTCCCTGGGGAGGGATCCATGGTGTCTCCAGTGATGTAATGACCCCCAGTGCATGGAGCAGTTAAGGGGAGGAGTGTGGCAGATGCTTATGGCACGGCTGTGTGGGCATCACTGCATGCCCACGCTCCTAGGGGGAAAACATAAGCTTGAAATGCCCCGATCCCGGATAAGCGATGGCTCTCCTCAGAGCCACGCCACCACACAACCAACACTGGGCCCTGTCTCCGTTCTCCACCCTGTTCCTCTGCCACCTCAGCCGGCACACTCGATTCTACATAGAGTGCCAGAGTAGAGGCAGCCCTACCCCAGGGGGCTCAGAGCTGGGGAGTCTGCCAGCAGCAGGATGGTGGAGGGAGTCAGACGGGGGATCAGATGGGTGGAAGAGCGGTGTCAGGCATGCAGGAGTAGCCTGAGAGAGTTCCAGGGGTAGGGTGCATAAACAGAAGATACAAAAAATAAAACAAACAAAAACAAATCAACACTGAACAGTACAGTGGCGCCTGAAGGTTCATCCGGTCTATGCCTCCTGCCAGCAGCAGTTACCATACCCAGTTTAGACTGTGGTAATACATTCAAGCATATCAGCCAGAATGCCAACCCCCTCCCTAATCATAATATGTAACTGTAAAAGAGCACCAATGGTGTTCATTTTCAAATGTTTTTCTTAAGTACCCCAGCAGTGCTTTAATCATTAGGACTTCAATGTCCACGTTTCTGAATGTATTACTACCTGTACTTCTTACGGGACGGGATCATCATTTCTTGGTCAAAGGAGCAGATTGCTCAATCCCTTCCCCTTCTTGGTTCCTGATTTCAGCAGGCACCGCCCCAGTGCTCTCGCGTTTTGTGATGCATTAAAGTTTGCAGAGCGCAGGGCTGTGCTGTATTGATAGTAATGGGAGACAGTTTTCAATTTTTTTTTTTTTTTTTTTTTTTTTTTAAGAGGGCCACATGAGTCGAATCAAAGCCACCGCTCAGCTAATAAGGCCCTTGTGATTTGCATAAAAGCACTGAAACTGATGCACTTTAATGCTGTTTCTCCCACAGCAATCTGCCCAGTACTGCTCTGTAAGTTTGAACAGTGCCAGCTTCCACAACCTCACCAGGTAGGCTTTCTACATGCTGACGACGTCCTGCTTTCTAATGCTACCCCTTGACTTACCCCAGAAATAACCCCAGGAGTGGGGTTTATGGCCCTCGGCAAACACTTCCTAGCTGGGAGTCAATGCCCTGGAAATGCCCACTTGTTTGGACGTTATTACTTAACTGAAACCAGACTGGAGCCTACTGCATGAGCCCTTCCGCCCTTTAGCAAAGGAAGCTGTCCTCATTTCTGCTCCCTGCACCCAAAACACCCCAGATTAAGCTTTTTATGAGAAGCCCTAGTCTATCTTGCTGTTACTTTATTTAATTTTATAAAGTCCAGGAGGCGTGAATATGGCAGACACTTCGCAGCTCCATTTACTGTAAAGTGCGCGCACCACTCCGCCTTCAATACATTTGTACTGGAAGTGAGCGTTGTGGTCCCACTTTACAGTGAATGGGGCCACACAGAATCCACCATATTCCCCGCTCCTGGACTTTACAAAATTAAAATAAAGTAACAGCGCATAGACTAGAGGCTTCTCCTTGCGAAAAGCTTAAATCGGGGAGTAAGCCTTTCAGGGGCGGGGAGCTAAAACCAAAGACAGCTTTCCTTTAACAAGGGCTCTAACAGTACAAACTACTGGCTCAATACTGCAAACAAACTATGCTGCTTAAAATGCTGAAAGGGTGCATTTTGCAAGTTTAACTTGGCTTCTGTTCAGCAATTTTAAGTTAATCTTAACAGGTGGTGAAACTGAAAAAAAGATTAAGCAACATAATAAATTTACTAAGAATTTTAGTGTGACAGACATTTATCAAGAATCAAACGAGGAAGAAAATGATGTGTACAGAGTGTGATTTATGGCCTCGGCTAAGATGGCTGGCTCAGTGAGTAGGGCAATTCTTACAGCTAAGTATTCTCACTGCTCAGCACAACAGAGCATACAAGAAAATATTACTGCAGAAATGCCGCATTACAAACTTCAAAACAGATGAACCTATGCATCCGCTGCAAATAAAAAAAAAAAAACACATACATACAAACTTGTACATACACAGCATCTGCAGGGTCACTTTCAGGAGTGATGTAATGCGCAGAAATCTGTACAACTGCAACCTTAAGCATTACCAACTGGGTCAAAGTCAGGGCCCCACTGAAGGGTTGTGTACTACAGCTGGACTGTCAGGTGTAAACAGAGAGCAAGGAAAAATAAAAACAATGTTCCTTTGAAATGTTTTAACATCATAATCTGTCGAGTTATTCAGTGAGTCTCTCAAAAGGGACATCTAATCCTCAGCAAGCAGAGATGGTGCTCTGACATGTGCAACTGCAGCTCTCTGACCAGTCTCTATCCTTGGTGTCATGTTCTACTTACAGTGTATGGCTTTAATGTGTAGGAATACTATCTAGTGGCTCTCCCAGCAGACAGTCCTACTGAAATATCTGTTCACACCCGAGAAGCTGGTGTTTGACAGCAGTTTTAAAGAGTCGCTGTTCTTAAAAAGTAAAATGTGTTTTACTGTATCAGACAAAAATCACAAAACAATACAGTTACTAAATACAAATGCACAATATAGGAAACTTCTTCGTGGATAGATACGATATTTAGTTGGTTACATGTGTGTGCTCAATGTGCTGACATGCATACACACTGATTTTTATATGCGATTAGATAAAAATACAGATTACAGAGATCTGCTCCCATCTGTGTTGCTTATTACTGTTCATGAATCCAGGAGGATCCGAGGTGCAAATCTGCATTTTAATTTTTTGAAACCTTGGAAGGGGAAAGAGTTAACTGGCATGCTTGTGAGGGTAGTTAATGGTGCAGACACTGGAAAAAGCAGACATATTTAAATTCTGTAAGATAAAGAAAAGTCCATCATTCAAAGCAGAATGAGAGGTCAGCTGCCCTCCTACGCGTACGGAAAGAGGAAGTCTGGCCCGTGGTTTTGTGGCATACTACTGCACAGCTTTATTGCTGTTGCACGGTGATTTCAGAAACATAACCACAGGAAAAGTATCAAAGTCTGCAGTGTTGGCTGTTCTTTTCTGTACTTCCTAGCAATTTATAGCACTTGACTAGTTTAAATACAAACTGGTGCACTGCAGGTTTTGCCTCCTGTTCACTGGTTTTGGTCATGCTGTACTTTAAATTATCGGTCTTTTTCCTTTCATTTTTTTTTGCTATGCCTTGTAAAATGTTTTGCAATACGTGCATCATAAGAAAGATACCAAAAAATAAAAATGCACTGTACAAGATGCAACTACTGCGTGTCTGTGGACATTTTAAATGTAGAACTTAGGCCAACTTAAAGAAACACTGAGTCTGCCAGCAGATGAGGAATGCTTGGCCCACCTAGTCTGCACATTTTTCCCTGCTTATGGTATCACCGCAGATCCTACCTGATCTCTGGCCCATTTACCCCCCCCCCCCAAAAAAAAAAAACACACACACACACACACACACTTTCCCTAATATTCTCTTATGCCTGTCCCATGCATTTTTGAACTCCACCAATGTTTTCACCCCCACCACATCCACTGAAAGACTATTTCAGGAATCCACCGCTCTTTCTGTGAAGAAGTACTTTCTCACATCTCTCCTGAATCTTCCTCCCTCTTATGCCCCTCTGTCTGTAAGCACCTTTGCTTATGAAAAAATACTTCCCACCTGTACCTTATTTATCCCATAAAGTATTTAAAGGTCTATAGCATACACCCCCCTTCCAGTGTGTACATATTTGGGTCCTAAAGTCTCTCTGTGTAAGGCTTCTGATGCAGACCCTGCATCATTTTAGTTGCCCTCCTCTGCACCGCCTCCACTCTATGTCTTTCCAGAGATGTGGTGTCCAGAACTGGACACAGTACTTTTTTTTTTTTTTTTATCGTATTTCTATTTAATCGCCTGCGGATCCGGTGCGGCCATCCACTGAAGGGCCCCCCATCCCACTCCGAGCCAGGCCGGCCCCGAACTCCCCAGCGCGATTCCACGACAGTCCTCCGGGCAGAGCAGAGTACGGCCATCAAGCTGCACGGTCACGCCTAGCCATTTTCCTCCCTTAGATCCCCTGGAGTATGGATGTGCTATGACATCCTGAGAAACGGCATGCCGACGTGTGCCACACTCCACCCCTTACTGCACCAGCCCTGTAGTGTCCCCGGTCATCACCAGGAGCCACTACAGAGTGGTGGAAGCCCACAGCCCTCCCTGGGACAGGAAAGCAGTCCTCTGGATGCTTGGTTCTATCCCTCTCCACCCCCCCCCCCCAACGACCGGGTGCGTTTCTGTGGTGCAAGGTGTGGCGTCCAGCGCCTCAACCCTCTGCACCACGGGGCCAGCCTAGAGACAGTACTTTAAGTGGGGTCTTACTAGCGATCTATACAGAAGCAATATGGCTGGCAGTATAGCCTAGAGGTTAGAGGAACGAGGTGTGAACAAGCTTGATATATCCAGCAGACCAGACCAGAGTTTGATTCTCACAGCCTCCACTTGCATACTGTGAGACTCGGAGCAAGTCACTTAACCGCCCAGTGCTCCCAGGTCGCCCCTGAAAACAGGCACTTGTGCCTAGTGGGCTTAACCCGGTTACCAAAGACTAAAAAAAAAAAAAAACACCTCCATCTTTCTGCTGGTAATACCTCCCCATGCACCCAAGTATCCCCTTAGCCCTTCCAACTGCCTTTGCAACAAATAGGAAGTGCCTTCTATCCTAGATCCAGGTATGCACCCAGACATGGGCACAACCACTGGTGTGGGGGGTCCAGTCCCCCTCAACTTTTTAGACCTTGCAAAATAGTCAATGACACTGGTATCATTGCGAATGGCTTGGTAGATTCATGCCCCCCCCCCAAAAAAAAAAACATTTTAGCCATGGTTGCACCCATGCACCCAGCAGAAGAATCTAGGGATCCACCCAGGAGTGGAAATGCCACCAGTTTGAGTAGTACTGGCTATTCTGATGCAGGCACTTTTTTATGGAGGCATTCACACTCCTCCTTCGATCAGTCTCTGTCTGGGTTGCACCTGCCAGCCCAGACACCCACCTACTCCAGGTAATGACCCTGCCCTGCCACCCCATGGGGTGGGGGCCCTCAGAGTACCATGGCCCCTCTGTAGATCCAAGATCTGGTGGAGGCGGGCACCATGGTTGGTGGTGCAGGACTTGAGGGGTAGATCATCCGGTGTCGCTGAGATGTTTCCTTTTTCGTAGTCCCCATCCCCCTGTGTAGGAGAGTGCGCACACAGCATGCTCCTGCCAGGAAAATAGGCTCCATGGTCCACCAGCAGGAGTCGCTGTGGAGCCTGGGTTCCACCTCTCATCCCCGAACTGGGATGCTGAAGTGCTGGCTCCTGTGTATGCTCCCAAACCAGGTCACTGACATGAAGTATGATACATTTCCACTGGGCTCTCAGGTGGCAGTCTGATGCGGACTTTTAACCTACAGAACAAATGAACCATCCTTCAGCATGCAATGACTGACTTGCAAATTCACTCCAATATAACGGAAAACATCTGGGTGTGCAATCTGATTTGTGATGCACATTTCAAAGCACTTTTTAGTCAGAAAAATGCCTGCCCAGAACTTCTAAGGAAACCACCAGAAGTTATTTTATCTATACATTCTGGTAATGTCTTGGCAAGAAAAACCCATGAGCAACCAACATGCAAATGCAAGTGTTTTATCTCTTCTTCAGCCCAGATTTGTTTTTTTATATATATATTTTTTAGGTGGGGGGGGGGGGGTGCCATGGCAGTGTGGTGAGGCTATTTTCTGTGCCAAAGCACAAGATCTGATTGACATCTGATTGATGAGAGTGACTTTACCAGGAGAGTACCACTGAGTTTACACTCAGTTACAAGAACATCCTGGCATGTTCTATAGACTTACAATGTCAAGAATAGAGCTTTATCTATTTCTATACACACATAAATAGGGAATATGTTATGACTGGTGGTGGAATACACTGTTTATGTAAATGAGTGGAAAGTGACACTAGATATCCTCATGAGTGGTGGAGCGCAGCCATGAGTGATGGTAGCAGAGGTCACTCTCCACTCATTCACATAAATAGTGTATTCCACTACCGGCCATAACGTATCTGATTTATACTTTTTTTTTGGTTTGATGATGTCACCACAGTGGTACAAATGGATTTATAAAATGGGTAGGAAAAATTAAGTCTGCACATTGGTTGCAACCCATCACATGACCATGCGTATATCAGAGCGCGACTGCACAGCTGCACTTTCACCCCCAACCCCCCCAAAATCAATGTTGCCATTTTATAAGATAGATAGTCCACTCTAGGGTGTGCGGTCACGCTCTGATATATATATGCATCTTGGTTGGTTGACGCACTCGGCCCAAGGCCTCATTTATAACAACGCACACCAAGGCATGCATATATCACAGCATGACCACACACCCTAGAATGGGTTATCTATTACTTATTCCACAGTGGTATAAATGGATTTATTCCACTGCAGTAAGAATACATGTATTTACGCAATGAGTTATTTGCTCACTCCTACTGTATAAACAAATGCAAACATCTACACACACATACACATGTATATATTTGTAACATGGCAAACAACACAAACAGGAAATACGTTAAAATCATTGGACAAACTGCATCACGACCAAAGTTGGAGCGGGGATTAATCACTGGTAAAATGCCCGCTCCAACTATTAATCATGGGGTCACCGGGTCAAGCTCTGGTACCACTAGCTGTCACAGCATGAAATGCAGTATATCCGACAAAGCAGCGGACCACAGAAAAGATACTGTGGTGAACACGCAGGATTTCACCGCTCCGACACAAAGCCGAACAGTTGCAGCGAACAGAACAGAAACAACAATGATGCAAGTATTCCCATGTTACAAGCACATTAATGCCCTCTGGAGTCTGCTTCCATTTGGTAATTAATGCGTGGTTGTAGGCACTTGGCCAAGGCCTCGTCCACAACCCCACCCCCAACCATGCATTAATTCCCCAGTAGAAGCCTCCTTCTTGGCATTAATGCTTACATACACACACACACACACACACACACACACACACACACACACACATATATATATATATATATATATATATATATATATATATATATACACACATACATATATATACACACATACATATATATACACACACACACACAAAAACAGACACATATATAAATTCTTTGCAAAAAAAAACATGTTAATGCACCAGTTAGGGTTTACATTAAAGCGACAAAAGTAGGGAAATGTGGCATTAGGGTTTCCAACCACAACTCCCCATCCCCAAGCAGCAAAAGGTAAAAAAAAAACATTACATTATTTACTGTCCTGAGTCTTGGTGAATTAGGGGTGGGGCCTTTCTTGGGGTTCTCAACCATAACACTAACCAGGAGACTGTAAAACTAGAGTGAAATACATAAATGGGTTGCTCTTTTTCTACATCCCCTTCCTCCACATCCATGTCTGGATAATATTCGTTGTCCTTCTCAGGCTAAGAAGGAGATTGAGGCACAGAAGAAGGGACCCCAGGGGCTGCAGACTGCTGAGGCAAGGAATGCAGACCCACAGGCGCCCACAGCAGACAACAGAACAGCTGAGCCACTGACGGTAATTCTTGATGGCACGGACACCAAAGGTCACCGAAATAACACAGGGACTGTAGCCAAAACAACAGTGCTCGTGTTGACGGGACAATACCTGCCAACAATGAGCTGGGAAGGTGCTACATGCTCCTCACAGCAGGATAGTTACAGCCAGCACCAAACACTGGTGTCAGAATGGCAGTCGAGCTGGCACTGAAGACCGACTAAGCAGCCTGACACTTACACCTATGGAGATTCTGTGATTACCTTTACTGGGAGAGAAACTGAACGTTTACTCGAACAGCAGTTTTCTCATGAAAATGAAAGCATGGCCCCTCAATGAGACCTGTGGGGGTTCCTCAGTGGCAGATCCAGTAGGACAAGCTGGAGACCCCTAGGTAGATGCCAATACTGTCT
Organism: Neoceratodus forsteri; assembly: GCA_016271365.2. Lineage (NCBI taxonomy): Eukaryota > Metazoa > Chordata > Ceratodontiformes > Ceratodontidae > Neoceratodus > Neoceratodus forsteri. Next base: position 654,776,164 of record CM057455.1, on the reverse strand, counting down.
GCTGTGTGTTCTCCATTTCTTGCAGGAGGTTTTCAAAGCTTTCAGTGGCATCTTCCCATGGCCTGGCTGAAGCCATGACAGACGATGTAATTCTTCATGTTATGCCAAAGGCCAAAGCAGCAAACACAAAGTGTGTAAGGACACTGTTGAAATTATCTTCACGCTGCACAGACGCGCAAAAGCAGAGTCTTCTTTGAAGCAGCAGATGATGGCATGAAAGAACAATAAAAGTAAGTAATGAATACTGTAATATCAATTGAACAAAAGTGTTTTCCACGATCTGACAACTGGTGGATGGCAAGAGAAAAACCCGAGGAGGTATGGGAAAATCCACCTTATACAGACTGTGCCAACGTACATCAATGTGAGCAGCCCGTCTAGCTAAAAGTTTCAGAGGGGTCCAGACATCAATGGCTTACATTTCCAAAGATGTGGCTTTTATAGAGGGAGCTGTCCTATACAAAGCGTAAACAATACAGTAGTACAAAAACAGCACAGTACATTAAAACAAAACAAAATCAAAACATTAGGGACAGGGAAGAGCCAGCACCGTCAGGTGGGGGGAGGGCAATACAGGGAGCAAAGGGGGAGGACGTGGAAGTTGAAATCCCAGTAGAGAGAGTGAGGGAAGCCCTCCAGTCCCTTCGGATCGAGAAGGCACCAGGGCCAGATGAAATACATCACAGGGTGCTGAGGGAGCTAGCGGGAGGTCCTGGCGGCCCAGCTGACGAAGCTTTTCAACATCTCTCTGAGGACGGGGTGGGTACCCCAAGACTGGAGGATGGCCCACATTGTGACTATCCACACAGGAGGATCAAGAGAGGAGGTGGAAAACGTCGGTGGTGGGCAAGGTGATGGAGGGTATTGTCAAGGAAAGACTGGGGGGGGTACTAGAGAAAAATGGGGTACCTGGACGACAGACAGCATGGCTTCATCCCGGGAAGATAGTGTCACACAAACCTTGTGGAGTTATATGACTGGGTGACGAGTGCCCTGGACCAGGGTAGGCCAGTGGAAATCCTCTTTCTAGACTTCAGCAAGGCGTTTGATTCGGTACCCCATGGTGGCCTGCTGGCAAAGCTGGGGGAAATGGGGGTGGGGATGCAGATGATCAGATGGATAGGAAATTGGCTCTCAGAGCGTACTCAGAGGGTGGTGGCTGGGGTGCTAGTCTCATCTCCAAGGAGAATCATTAGTAGGGTTCCCCAGGGATCAGTGCTAGGGCCCCTCCTGTTTAACGCCTAGGTCTCTGACATAAGGAAGGGTAGCAGGAGTGAAATGAGTCTCTTTGCGGATGGCTCAAAGTTGGGTGTGGTGGTGGATTGGAAGGAAGGGAGAATGGCCCTGCAGGAGGACCTGGAGGCTCTCAAAAGGTGGTCGAGAAAATGGAAACTAAAGTTCAATGCAGGGTTCTGAACCTGGGGGCCAGAAATCCAGGCCATGGGTATACCCTGGGGGGAGAAGTACTACAAGTTTCAAATGGGAGAGGGACCTAGGGGTGGTGGTAGACATCAAAATGAATAACTGAGACTTGTAGGAGGGCAGCGGCAAAAGCCAATAGGATGCTGGGATGCATCGTTAGGGGGGATAATCTCCAGAAAAAGGTGGGGGGGGAGAAGTGATCCTCCCTCTGTATAACTGCTTGGTTAGGCCACACCTAGCGTACTGTGTGCCGTTTTGGAGACCGCACTTAAAAAGGGACATAGCACTCCTGGAGAGAGAGTACAAAGGAGGGCAACCAAAATGATCTGGAGCTTGGGGGAAGGGTCCTACGGGGGAGAGACTTGAGGAGCTCAGCATGTACACCCTGGAGGAGAGGAGGGACAGGGGAAACATGATAGAGGTCTTCAAGTATATAAATAAGGGAGGGCTCAGTCAGGGAACTCCAAAGGAAAGAGGCAACTAGAGGACACGGGTGCAAGATGGGGGGGAGACTGGGAAGAGAGGAGGAGGCGTTACTTCACCGAGTGGGTGGTAGAACCATGGAATGTGCTGCCCAAGGGACTGGTGGAGGCAGAGACTGTGGAGGGGTTTAAGAGGGGGCTGGGACAGGTTTAGAGGTAGGGTGAAAATGACGAAGCCCAATACAAGGGGAACATCTTGGTCTGGGGACAGAGACACCCAAGGGGTTGGGGGGGACAGCAAAGTTGGTGCCCAGTATGGGGGCTGACTATTGAGCAGACAAGAAAGACCATTAGGCCCCCTCTGCTGACATTTTAGTATGTAAAACGCTACAATAACGTTCAGCCAGTACTTCTTTATGGAAAGGGTGGTGAAACATTGGAAGAGTCTGACGGCCGAGGTGGTGAGTGCAAACACAGGCAGGGGATTCAAGCAGGCATGGGATGGAATGAAGGGAATAGTAGCCGCCTGGGGCATCAAGACCAGGGACGAGAATGGGAATAGGAGGGAGGAGGGTAGCACCCTGGAGGAACAGGTTCCAGAGAAGGTTTCAGGGATTATACGGAATATGGGCCAACTAAGTGGACCTCTGGTCTTTTTCTGCCATCATGGGTTACGTTTCTATGTTTCAGTATGAAATTAAGGGCATCCAGTATGTATGTATGTATTTTCACTACTAATTGAATTTGTTTGAGAGCAAAATAAAACGACCCAGAAGAAGCAAGTGTTGCAGAAGCTACCGCACAGCACAACTATTTGAAGACTTGAGATGCACCAGCTGTTCAGTGAACCCATTACTCAGTGTTAAGGCAGATTTGAATTTTGCTGTAGTTCACTATTGCAATGGCACAAGTAATGAACGTGCATTTATTTCTCAGAGTCAAAAGGTATCTTATATGCATAAATGGTACAACACCTGCACAAATCAAGAGTCACTCCTTTAAGGAGATCAGCAAGGCTGTTAGTGTTAGGAAGAATCTTTCAGTTTCCAAGGGGCAGGAGAATGCAGGAAGCTTGCAGCCACTCTTAAGTAGTCTAGGTGACTAGCCCTACCCAGTTCCTGAAACTTAGGGTAATAATCTAACTCATGTCCCCGCCACTGTGTGCATCATTTTTGGCCCTGTGACTAAGGATGTTCATTCAGGGTTCCCAAGGTGGTTTATTAGTTACTGCAAATTCTCTGTGGATGTGAATGTACAACTAACTAAAATTCCAGTATCTAGAAGTCTCGCTTCATTTAAGCATACAAAAGGCTCTAAATGAACGCCTTGTAACAATTATTTCCATTAGTATAATTTCTGCATTTAAAGGGGACTTGGCATTTACCTAATGAAACAGTGATTCTAGAGCAACACAAAATTCTGACTCCACATAGGTTTTGCAACCTGGGCCTCTCGTGGCCAGCTCTGGATTGCTATGGCACTCACAGCTTTTGGGATGCAGTCTGATGCCTCAAAAGGGACTGAAACAAGACCCTCGCATCCATTTTGTTTGAGCTTGCCTGGTGGCGTGGACGGCGGAGGCCCTGGACGCCTTACTCTCCATCACGCCAGTGACCCAGGTTCAGAAACAGACCAGGGCTGCTTGGTGGTTGGCCTGGATGAGGAGGACTGAACATTTTTAGATGGCTTTCTTCCTCCATGGAGGGGGACTGCACATATCGCTGCTTGATGGTCACGTGGTGGGTGCTTTGAGTACATATGGTATCTTCACACTCCAAGCTCATGCTAGTGCATGCATGCAAAAATCACGGACAGGGAACAAAGCAGGGAAAATTGAGGCTGTGTAACAGGATGCCCAGCTCACCTAATCCAGCCCGTGCCATGGGGAGGAGGGGCCATTGGGAAATTCCATGAAAGACAAGTCCGGGGAAGGGGGGGGATGGTAGCTAGAAGGGCTGAAAGCCAGCGAGGAAAAACTCTACGGGGGGAAAAAAAAAATAATAATTTTGCTTGGGTCCCAAGCCAAAGGACAACTGAGGCAGAGTCCACCGATAGGGGTTTAAACTACAGTTCTATATAACCAATGCAGAGGTTATTCCTGATCCCAGAATAATAACAGAAACATAAAGCAGCAGCTACAACACCTACAGGTTCAAAGAAAAAGAACTGGCAAAGGGTCTGTGTTTTTTGTAGTAGCCAATCATTTTCAACAATGAAAGTGTATGAAATATGTACACACTGGAAGAAAGAAGGGACGGGGGGACATGATTGAGGTCTTCAGCTACATGAAGCGGGTAAACAGGGGAGTCGCAGTCAGGGTGCTCCAAAGGAAGGAGGGGGGAACAACTAGAGGGCATGGGTGGAAGCTGGATGGGGGGGAGAAAGGAGGAGGTGCTACTTCACTGAGAGGGTGGTAGAACCATGGAATGCACTGCCTGTGGGGCTGATGGAGGCAGAGACTGTGGAAGGGTTCAAGAGGGGGTGGGGTAGGTACAGGTACAGAGGAAGGGTTCTGGAAGCAAAGTTCAATGCAGCGAGAATACCCTGGACTGGGAAGGGAGAAGCCCAAGAGGGTGGGGGGCAGCAAGGTCAGCTCCCAGAGTGGGGGCTGACCAAACGAGCAGACATGAAAGACCGCTAGGCCTATTCTGCTGGCATTTTAGTACGTTAGTAAAGGCTTTAAAAATCCATTTGATCAGCACAAAGCAAACATTTCCAGGAGCAACAGTGCAGGATTATAACAGCACTGTGCTACTGAGGGGGACTACATTTACAAAACAACATATCCAAGATTGCTTTTGTGAACCTGCGTGCAAATGGAGACAATCGGAGACACAGGGAAGAGAGTGCATCATTCAAGGCTAGTCAGCAAAGTTCACGTCAATTGTATTCAGTACAGCCAGAGAACAGTGCTTTTCTCGGCATCAGAGAAGGGGCACTAGGGAAAGAAGGCATAATTCATCTCTACCAGGCACTGGAGCAAGTGTGCTACAGCAGCCCTCCAAGGCACTGCAGTACAGGGTAAAGTAAGGAACTGAATGCAAGGCCCCGCAGAACAGCACTGAAGTTGACTGTCGACAACCAAAACAAAATCAAGAGCAATGAAGTACAGGGCCAGGATCAGAGGAGGCTGTTCGCTGGTCTGATGTGGAGGCAATGGCACAATGAGAAAGAACTGAGCAGGTATGAGTCCACCCACGTTACACAGTGCCAATGTGCTTCACCATGGGTGATCTCAGCCAGGCAAAAGTTTCCAAGTGATCCAGAGGCAGACAGCATCTTGGTTCTACAGGTGTCAGTCAACGGAGGAGGAGATCCTCAGAAAAGATAAGTTGAGCAGGCTTAAGACTGTGTGTGTGTGTTGGGGCGAGATACAAAACATACAGTTCTTTCCAGTCCTAAATTATTAGTTACTGAATTCTTTGGCTGTGTTCTACAGTTCATTCGTGTTTTGATATACTTAGTAACTTTCCTTTATCTTATCTGAGAAAGGTTATTCCCATCATGAATTTTGAAGCCAGGAATCTTCTCCTAATTTTCTCTGTTGACAAACACAGGTCAGGTAGTCTAAACTTGCAGTTTTACGTGCTCCATACCTCTGCCATTTGTGCCGTTGTCCACCACAATCTCTCTAGCGTATCTTTACCCTTCTACATTATGGTGAGCAAAACTGTACCCCTTCCTACAGTACCAACCAAGGATCTATATACAATGGCATTCAACAGATGTGTTGATGTCAACTTCCCTTAACTGCAGACACAGCAGCTCTGCAGGAAGACGCACTTTTAGTTTGTCGCTGCAATGATCCTTCTTGGTCAGGATTAGTAATCCCTTTATCATTTATACAGTACTTTGACCTTTATTTTTTTATTTTTTTTTTTAAAGATGCAGCATCTTGCAGTTTCCATTTTTACCTTCAACATCTATTTGCTGAGGTCATTCTGGAACATTCATGGATCCTTCTGTGAACTTGTTACTCTTTCAATTGCGTTTTTTTTTTTTTTTTCCCCTGCAGATTTAGAAACTCCCAGTTTTTCACTTCTGCCTCTACCGCATTTACATTAGCAGTGGGCTGCAACACTAATCCTCGTTCCCCCCCCCCATTTTAACAACATTCAGAAAGGCTGTTGTTCAGTATAAATCTCATTACTTATAATGTATTAATTAACCCAGGATCCCCCCCAACCAAGTAGTAACATCTCTTTTTCAGTGGGGTTCTGAACCCACCTAATTATTCAGCTCGGGGACTGTAATACAGGGAGGTCAACCTAACGCGCCAGTGGCTGGGAAGGGATTTGACCCTGAAAGCTCCCATTTTGCATTTTTCTACCCTAACCACCAGTCCACAATGCCTTCCTTCTGACCCGTCTATACTATCTTATGTCTTGACATTAACATTCACTTGCAATGCATCATTTCAATTCCCTAGCAAATCCATCTCCTTTAGAGTTGTCCTTGCTGCTTGGCCTACGTCTACTGCTCATCTCAATTGTGTCTCATCAGCAAATATCACAAGTTTGTACTTGACCTCGCCTTCTAAAGGTTTTTTTAATCAGTTTAAAACAGTGGGGGTCCACGCATCAACTCCCCTGACTCCCCATGTAGAAATTTCTGCTGTGTTAAAAAAGTAGCCCTACTTACACACACGATTTTCTGTATTTTTACTAGCTTTTCATTCATTCATTCATATGTTCTGCCCTGGAAACCTGCTGTTTTGAGCATTAGCCACAAGCTGTCATGTGGAACTTGATCAAAGAGTTTGCTGAAACCCCAAATACACTGTCTATTTGTATTCCAGCTTCATGCAGCCAAACACTTTGCCACAAAATCTGGCTTCCTGCTGGGACAAGCCAAAAAGCAGAGAACACCATGTTACAGTAGACAACCCAAGGTCTGAACTGAAAACAAAGAGTAAAGGACAATTACACTGCAGGAGCAAAGTAATTCGGTCTAGTCATCAACTGAATACTGAAGCCAACATATAAGGAACTTCAGATTCAGTAGAAGAAAAATGCTATTACTAGCACAAATGTTTGATGACTAGCACCAAATTGAAAGTGTTTTACGGCCATTTGGGTCGACAACCTGTTTAATGCAGTCTCCCACAGGCTCTCTCCATCTAGCAACTGGTGCCCAAGAGACCGCCATAATCTTTGGCATGCACAGCTTCAAATGTTCCTTGACGTTTAGCAGTGCCAAAAATACAACATAAGCACATAAGTGGTAGAAACTGTTGTACTGTGCACAACAACTAAAGATGCGGAGCAGTGTATAAGCTACCAACAGTCAAAACAGAATTTTTCTGATCATTTCTGCATTGAACTACAAATTAATAACACTGTCCAAGTAGTGAAATTGCTACTGCAGTTCCACAGATAATGCAGGTCACGTTAAAATGATTTTTAAATGGTTTGACCTACCAGCATGGTGGTTTGCGATCAAATGATAACTATGCTTTAGGTGTGCAGGATCTCAACAAATGAGTGGAAAAGACTTTATGTGGCACACATTTTTTGGAATCAGTTACCAGGGCCCAGTCACCTGCTATTGTGCGTTTTAAAACAGATTTTTGAAAACACCAGTTACAAACCAGCACAGGTTCTTGTTCCTGGGCTGATGTTAAAATGCTCCAAGCGACAGCTCGCCTACATCTCTCCAATGGTGTAAAAATAACAGCAAGCTGCAGTCAGGTTATATGCAAAAAGTGGAACTTTTATTGCACCAGACATCAGCACACAGTTAAAACAGTGCAACTATGTGCCGCTGGGTATTTTCGTACATCAGTGCATGCCGTTCCCTTCTGTTACCACCTGTCTGTTTACTTCTATTTGTACATAAGATTTTGTCGGCTCTAAATCTGAACTGTACTGAACACGTATATGTATGTAAATGCTATTACTGTACACTGCCTATCCCTATGACCCCAGGGAACATCATACCACCTGTATGTAAACTTGCCATTTGTATATATGACTTGTCTGCTCTAAATTGAACTGTACTGCACATATCTATGTATGTAACATCTATTATTACTGTATCCTGCATATCCCCGTTCCCCCAGGGCGCATCTGGAATAGAGTGGTACACTGCTCAGTGTGTCTTCCTGGTGAAACTCTTAAATAAATAAATAACTTGCTGTTATTTTTACACCAATAGAGAGATGCAGCTGAGCTGTCGTTTGGTTCACGTGAGTATATTGCTTGCTTGGCTCCTCTTTTGCTTTTAGCCGCATGTCTGTCCGATGTTAAAATGCTAACTTTGTATGCTTCTGGTTTTGTGCATTACTAGTAATGCGTGTGTCAAGCCTGAAAATAGGATGTCTGGTGCTGCTTCCCAATTGTCAAAAACAAACTCTCGTAACCTGTTCATGCACCAGTATAACCACCACTGTTTAACTTGCAGCTGACCTCTGAAGTGTCAGAATCCCTGGGTCTGAGACTCAGAACCATACAACTGCAAGCTGTTCTCTACGATGCCTATTCATGGTGGTACTAATAGTGTGCAGTACAACGCAGTGGGTTAAGGCTCTGAGCGGCAGATCTTGAGACCAGAGTTTGAATCCCACAGCCGCCTAGGTGCATACTGTGTGATCCTGAGCAGATCACTTAACTTCCTTGTGCTCCCAGGTCACATCTGGAAACAAGCTTCAGCTTAGTGTGCTATTTCTGGTTAAACAATGTTCCCTTTCCAACATCCTCCAAGTACTGTGCTTCCCACCGAGGCCACAATGTTATCTGAAGGGAAGAAAGCAAGCCCAGGACTGGATAACTGACACAGGTCAGAGGAAAAAGGAGAGTTTACTGTTGGCCAGGAAAATAAGAGACGGTACAAGAAAATCAAACAGCACTGTAGGTGTGAGTGTGCACAACAGGAAAACCTCACCTGAGGGATACACTTACAGCGTCTTTCTTAAAAAAAGACTTCCAGAGGAAACATCCTCCAACCCCCAAAGTGTCCTGCATATTCAGAACTCAATCCACAACCCCTCACATTTCACAGTTTTCTTTTTTTTGGGGGGTGGCTGGAGGCTTTCATGAACATAACTGCCTTATTTACTACATACGCCTGTTGTGATCAGAAATGCAGAAGAAGGGAACAACAGAGAAAGTAGTTAACAAATCAAACAGAGCATTGATCCAGGCTGCCCTGCACTCTGCAAGGCAAGAGACAAACTGGGGATCTACGGAAGTCGCCAGGACATCAATTCGGAAGTCACAACTTCTTTCGCCTTCTTACCAGCAGCAAAGGGTGACACTACCTGCTAGTAGGGTGTGACAGATGAATATTCTGCCATGGAAAAAACAGGTGTCTTATTAAAATGGTGTGTGTGCCACAGTAGGTGAATCAGTCAAGCAGTCATATTCCAAGTGCAATGTTTAGTATCAAACATGGATCAAAATGTGTAAGCTTCCTGTATTTTGACAGCAGCCATGGATCAAGAACTATAAAGAGGAATAAGCTTTGGTAACATACTGGCAAGGGAGAAAATGGACACCCACCATTAAATTACAACAGGACAGAATCATTATGAGGAGCAACCCCCCCCCCCCCAAACGACTTTGTATAAACGAACCAGCGCAAACAAAACATAGATCAGGTTCTCATTTTCTTGTTACACTGACCCATTTAGTAATTTCTGCTATTTTGGGGGGGGTCACTAAGAAACACTGTCTATACTACTGTAGCAGTAGGGTGTACCGCCCATTTCCCAGAAAGTCAAACTGACTACTCTGCCTAATTAAAGGCCCCGGCCCCCCCCAAACTTTCACTGGGTGGAAAGCTGCCATGGTAAATACATTTGAAACTTACACTGCTTCGGGGGCGGAGGGTCTAACACAACACTTACCAGTAGGCAGATGGGTTTCTAACAGTTTTGCCCCTTAGTACAAACTGGGGGTCAGCGGCAGAGGTGCAGGATCACGCAGACAAATCTGAGAACCTGATTCTCAGCACTCTTTCAGCAAATTAATCATGCTTATCCAGTACGAGTTGGTGCTGCAAATTTAACATGCTGCTACAATTCAAGTCCCCCCCCACCAACTGCTATCCTGTCTTAACGGAAAACAGCAATTCTGAGCGTGCACATGAAACAAGTACAGTTTAGGGCTCTGCTGCTGGCTTAGAAGTAATGGCAGTCACTCACACAACAGGAATGCAGAAGTTTATATGTTTAGTGCGATATGTCTCTTATGGTAGAAGAGTGTCATTAGCCAGCCTGTCGGCGCTGTGGTAGTACTACCATTCGCGACACCAATGACCCAGGTTCGGAAGCAAGCCAGGATCAAGGGTTGACCTCAGAGAGGAACGTTGAGTGGACACTCCTTTCCAACAGATGGGAGGGTGCCAGTTTCCCCCACTACATCTCCCCCCTCCCCGAAGGAGGTGCAGCAAGGACTGCAGGAAGGGGAGGATGCCTCAGATATCAACCACATGCATGAGCATGTCTGAAATGACATTCCAACATGAGAGGTCCTCAGGAAGGGACTGCAACAGAACGTGAAAACCCACCAGTCAGGCAGCATGATGTCCGCCCTGCACTCACAGACCCCACACACACACTGAGCTGGGCACACCATGCACAACCGGATATTGGTCCTCCAGGTCCTAGCCCCTGCCCAAAAGCTTGGCATGGGGGGGGGGGGAGAGAGACAATGTGGGGCAAGTCCCAGGAGATTGAGTACAGCTGAGGCTGCAGAGGGGGTCCATGGCCAGATAGGTACAGATAGATAAATATAAAAAAGTAGCATCTTGTGCATTTAGATGAGAACCGCAGAGTGAAGCGGAGCCCAAACTGTGCGATATGCTGCTCTTACACCATAAGAGACAGACATTCTCACACTGTGCATATAAACTTATAAATCACTCTATTCAGCTGGTGAGATTTGTTAGTTTTCTGGTCAGATTTTCTTTAAAATAAAAAAACAAATTAGCAGATATAACTCTAATGCTTTTCACCCATTCTGAAGTGGGTTACTTTATGAGACAATAACTGTACACAGTATAAGAGGGCCTATGAGGTTTTCATCCATGATTAGCTATAACCATGCAAGTATTCGTTTCTAATCGGTATTGCTTTTCGCATTATCTGCCAGTCAAAATGGATAGTTCAGTCTGAGGTTATCCGACTAATGGGGAGGAGGGGCTGTGAACAAAATGGAAGGGAAATTCTGTAGGAATAGAAAACGCACACACTAAATCCTCCTCCGCCCCCGCCAATTAGTTCAGTGATGCAATATAACCCAAAGGAAGAGAGTGCTACAAAAAACCAATACATCTATTTAAAATGGGAAGCAACTCTGCATATACGAATTTGAAGAGCCACCAAGATATCGTAAGAAGTGGAGGTTTTATTACCCAGTGCTCTGTAGGTAAGAGTGCTAACAGCTGGCTGCCTCTGTAGCACTTCATCTCCTATTTCAAAGTACTAGAGGCAAATTGTCCAAACGCCATCTCTTTTCAGTAGAGGATTATCTTTCAACAGCCCCATTCATGTAATTACCGACTACAGTGTAGGACCAAGGAGACGTAACCATGCTATCAGAGGCTTGTAAAATAAGAACAGGCAAGTGCGTATTTACAGAGTGACCCACTTTACAACCACACAGGGTTGTCTCAATAATGTTAGCCATAAAATTTGATCCTACCCAGGCCCTACTATCTGGGTTAGGCTTTTTTTTTTTTTTTTAAACTTACATACATATTTAAGGGAAACAAGACCAGCAGTCCAGGAAGTTCCTCCATTTCATTCAAACCTCACCGGTGTATAGGCAGTCACCTCAAATTTTACATCACACTACTGATTCTAGCACAAGCATTCAGCGTCTCGTGGTTGGGGTATGGGGGATTTTTGGTTTGTCTGTCACAGTTATAAACAACTTGCATTACCTATTACTTGTATCTCAAACCCATGCAGATGAGAACACAAATAAATCCATGTATTAAGAAGATTATCCAAGCAAACCATCTTAATTTAATCACCATCAGCCCCGGCCCCCCCAAAACTGAAAAACTGGCTACTAACCAGCTAGCTACTCCACTCTGGACAGCAGCTAATTTTTTCCATTGCATTCTGAAGACTACAATGGCCATCACATTTGTCATATGGCTCTTGTAAATTCCAGATAGCAAAAAAGGAAAAAGAAGAAATGTGGCTTTATACAGCACCTTTCATCTCAAAGCACTTTACAATATATGAACAGCAACTGGTAGCGGACATTAGGCCTGCACAGAGAGGTCAAGGAGACAGTTGCAGCCAAAAAGAGAATTTAAGTTTGTTTTTGTTGACTGGGAAAGGAAGGCTAGGAAACTGTGTGTGTGTGTGTGTGTGTGTGTGTTGGGGGGGTAGGGATACCAACATACTGAACCAGGTTAATCTGATAGTGCTATTTTAATGAATGGGGGGGGGTTGGCCAGGACACAGGAAATTTCTCTACTCTTTTCAACAAGTGCCATGGGATCCAACATTCACCTGAAATACCACCAGAGCAGGCAGAGAGCACCTCTGTTTAAAGTTGCATCCAAAATACAGTATCTCGGCAGTGCAGCTCCCCACCCCCGCCCAGCACTACACTGTCAGTATTAGGATTTGCCCCAAGTTTGTGGTGTGGGGCTTGAACTCACAACCTTCTGCTCTTCAGGCCTCGTAGGAAGATGAGCAACTTGCTGAGCCACTGACACTGCTTAATTAAGAATTAAGCAAAGGGAGGTTAATGGGACTTGCTCAGGGCCACACAGTAAGCAACTGGCAGTTTTATTATTCAAACTTGGGTTGTCTTTAAGTTCCCAGCTCTATGCTCTAAAGAGTAGGCTTGAGTACCTCCCTAGCAGGCCCTGCAAAGTTTGGGTGCAGTCAGAGCGTACCCCAGTAAAGCACTCTGACAGCTCACAAATGGAGACTCTGTATAACTGGGCTCTCATAAACACAGTACCCATGTTCTTTACACAGACAGGCAGTTCTGGAAAACAGGGCCTTCATGTGTGTACCTAAAATGCGCAATTTCCCACAACTGTGGTCAAAAATGGCAAACTAAGGTAAAACTCTTCTGCAATTTAGTATTGTCCCCACAAAAACACTGAACTGTGGCAATTTTCTCTGAAGTGCACACTCCAGGTCGTTTAACATTTCCCCAGGACCTCACATTTTTTCAACAGGATGTCCAGGACCCTGAAAACAAAATTTCTACCAGGAGCTCTGCAGAACCTGGAGATGTTCAACTGCTAAATCCTCAGCCACCCAGGGTTATTTCTTTTATTACAGGTCATATTTTTCCTACCTTAGTCCTGAAATATTGCTCCTGAAAGTTTGCAATTCAGCCCACTGACCAAACACATACACAGTACAAATTAAAAGTTTAGCCTGCGAGAGGGTTTATCTCTTTTGTCCCTGGTTGTAGCTAACATACTAAAATGCCAGCAGAATAGGCCTAATGGTCTTTCGTGTCTGCTCGTTTGGTCAGCCCCCACCCTGGGTGCTGACCTTGCTGTCCCCCTCGCCTTCTCTGGCTTCTCCCTTCCCAGTTCCAGATATTCTTGCTGCATTGGATTTTGCTTCCTGAACCCTTCCCCTGTACCTGTCCCACCCCCTCTTGAACCCCTCCACTGTCTCTGTCTCCACCAGCCCCCTAGGTAGTGCATTCCATGGCTCTACCACCCTCTCAGTGAAGTAGCACCTCCTCCTTTCTCCCCTGAATCTTCCCCCCTCCAGCTTCCACCCATGCCCTCTAGTGGCCCCTTCCTGCTAAACGCAAGTTTATCCTTGTGGGGTCAGTCAACTGCAAGCACTTTACTTAGCATTATCAATAAAACACAAAACAAAACAAAAAATTCAATCATGCAATAAACTACTAGTGAAAATACACTTTTTTTTTTTGCTCTGCCGCCCCCATGTATTCTCTATCACACCAGGCTGCACAATCACTCCAGGTAAAACGTACTCTGGGGCTCATGGAGCTCTGGCAAGCCCAGAGCTACGACAGTTAGTTGTCTGCGTCCGTGCTAGAAACATAGACTTTGACGGCAGATAAGGACCGCTTGGCCCATCTAGTCTGCCCATTTCCCTACCTACAGGATAAGCTGCAGATCCTAGTTAATTAACACAGACTATTTCTTCCTACCCTCCCCCCCCACAAGAATTGCCATATGTCTGTCCCATGCATTCTTGAATTCTCCCACAGTTTTATACCCCACAACCTCCTCAAGAAGGATGTTCCATGTGTCCACCACCCTCTGTGCAAAAACACTTCCTCACATTGCTACCGAGCCATCCCCCCTCTATCTTTAAATTGTGTCCCCTTGTTCTTGCACATCTCTTTTTCTGAAAGATGCTACCTTCTTGGACTTTGTGGATTCCACTAAGGTACATAAAAGTTTCTATCATGTCCCCCCTCTCCCTCCTCTCCTCAAGGGTATACATATTAAGCTCCTTTAATGGCTTCTCTTGCAGACCCTGCACCATTTTAGTTGCCCTCCTCTGGACTGCATCCATGCTAAATCTTTTCTCACTGTTTGACCTTTCTGCAGAGAGAGGAATACAGGGTACAAAGTAACAGCAGACAGTCTGCCTTCTGATGATTTTTTTTTTTTTTTATAGAAACGACACTGACAAAACATACAACCAACCTGTCATAAAATGGAATGCCGAAATCTCTGAAAAAGTGTAAGAAGCATTTCTGTTGAGGACAAACAAAAAAAAAAAAAAAAAAAAAAAATCGAGGGCTTGGAATGTTTATGGACGATGCAATTAAAATTTTACTCAATATGCACTCACCATGCATAGCTTTGCAGAGATCTTCACAAGCAAAGTACGAAGCTGGCAGGCCATATAAAGAGATTAAAAAAAAATTAATATAAAGCTAGAGAGAAAAACTAGTAACCGAGACTAATTCGGAGAGGACGGTCAGCTTATGCGATTCCCCTTCACAAAAGTGGGAGCAAGGCAGAAACAGGAATCTACAGACCTCTAAGTTTGACCTCAGTGGTAGGGAAAATGATGGAATCACTTCTGAAAGAAAGAACTGTTGAGTACCTATATGCCAGTGGGGCACAGGACCCAAAGCAGCATGGATTTACAGCAGGAAGGTCATGTCAGACAAATCTAATAGATTTCTTTGACTGGGTGACCAAAGTAATAGACCAGGGAGGGGCTGTGGATATGGCCTACCTAGACTTTAGCAAGGCATTTGACACAGTCCCACACAAAAGATTAATAATCAAGTTAGCCAGCCTGGGAGTGGGTCCCAGGGTGGTAGCCTGGGTAGCAAACTGGCTGCACAACAGGACACAGAAGATAATAGTGAATGGAACACATTCCGAAGAAAGGGGGGTCACTAGTGGTGTACCTCAGGGCTCAGTACTGGGTCCAGTCCTCTAACATCTTTATAGGTGACATTGCAGAGGGTCTGGAGGGAAATGTATACCTCTTTGCAGATGACACAAAGATCTGTAACAGAGTTGATACACAAGGAAGGGGGGTAGAAAGGATGAGAAGGGACTTGGCAAGGTTGGAGGAATGGTCAGACATATGGCAACTTAGAGTCAATGCAAAGAAGTGCAAAGTAATGTACCTGGGAAACAAAAACCCAGGAGAAGAGTACACAATAGCAGGGAAGGTACCAACAACAACAAAAATGGAAAGGGACCTGGAGGGTAGTCATATCAGATGATCTAAAGGTTGATAAGCAATATGAGAAGTCAGTAAGGAGAGCCAGGGGGATACTGGGATGCATAGGAAGGAGCATCACAAGTAGAAAAAGGGAAGTGGTTATCCCTCTGTACAGACAGTTGGTGAGACCCCATCTGGAGTACTGTGTGCAGTTTGGGAAACCTCATCTACGCAAGGACATAGACAGGACGGAAGCAGTCCACAAGAGGGCAACTAAAATGGTGCAGGGTCTGCATCAGAAACCACATGAAGAGAGACTTAGAGAGCTTAGTATGTATACCCTTGATGAAAGGAGGGACAGGGGGGACATGATAGAAACTTTTAAGTAACTTAAGGGAATCAAAGTCCAGGAGGGTAGCATCTTTCAGAAATGATATGTGTAAGAACAAGGGGGCACAATTTAAAGATAGAGGGGGGACAGCTCACGGGTAATGTGAGGAATTTTTTTTTTCACATAGAGTGGTGGATGCATGGAACCGCCTTCCTGGGGAGGTTGTTGGGTCTAAAACAGTGGGGGGAGATTCAAACAATGCATGGGACAGACATAAGGCAATTGTAGTGAGGGGTGGCAGGAAGTTGGCTGTTTGTTAACTAGAATCTGCAACTTATCCAGTAGGTAGGGAAGTGGGCAGACTGGGTGGGCCAAGTGGTCCTTTATCTGCTGTCAAAGTCTATGTTTCTATGTAGCTTTGTTGATCAAATTTTCACACTGTGCCTCCACCCTCTGTCCTCTCTGAATTTTGGTTCAGCAAATCTCTCTCTCTCTCTCTCTCTATCTGTCTGTCCTCCCCATCCTAATCCTTCCACTACTCAAGGCGCTTTTACACACAGGTTTTTAAAATGAAATGAGCATTACCTGTGGTGCCATTGTGCTCCATTTCATTTTTAGGATCCCTTTACACTCTGCGAGTTTTCCGGCAGCTCCCACCTCCATTTGTGTTTTGGCACCCCCACAGAGCTTGCTACTCTATTGCTGTTTGTGCACCGCTTCGGAATGGCTGTTTTACACAGCCTGACGAAACGGAACACAACAGAGCAAACCACGAAAAGCAGACATTGCAGTTTGGACGAACGTTAGCCGATGGAACAAAACAGATGCACTTTACACACAAGGGATGTATCGGAATACTGTTTCCGTAACAGTTATTCCATTACATAAATCTGTGTGTAAAAGCGCTTTCAGATTCCTGAAACTTCTCTGTCCCACTGGAAAACCTCTGCTAAGCAATCTTATTTTATTTATTTATTTATTTATTTAAACAGCAGTTTGGAAAACCTTTGAGCCATAGGCTCATTTACAAAGGTACCTTGTCACAGTAAGACAAACAGAAATACACAGTATAACAGTACAACACAGTATAACAGTAACTTAAGACATAGATACAAACAAGCTGGTACAGGTAGGATTGATGCAAACAATACAAGAGTTATGTTGTCCTTAGCAGCTTAGTAGTAAGCTTTGTCATAAGTATTGAGTCCGGTTTTGACTAGTGGCAATTACCGCTTCGGGAGTTAATAAGGTGGTTACGTAAGGAAGTTTTGAAGCACGATATAGTTGTAACCCGGAGATGGAGGGGCAGTGTGTTGGACCAGGAAGGGGCCCTAAAGCTGAAGGCTCTTTGGCCGTGAGAGGTCCTAGCTCTAGGGATAACAAGAGAGGTTTTCCCAGAGGTCCAAGTATAAACTAGTGGGACAGAGCGGTGTATGGTGGTGGTCAATCCTGGCGAGGATAGCCCAAGGAGGGTCTTTTTTGTAAGGGTACAGGTCAGATATTTGAGGCGTTCGTCAAGATTAAGTACCAGCACTTTAGCGTACAGTAGACAGGTGTGTGTTAGCTTAGGTGCCCCAGTAATTAACCTGCAGGCCTTATTTAGAGTAGTGCGAATTTTATGGAGTGCAGTCTGATCAGCAGCACCATACACCGGCAGTCCATAGTACACTAGGGACAGGATAGAGGAGGTGACTGCGAGTCGAAGAGCCTCCAGGGGGAGGCAGTGTTTATACCGATGTAAGATGCCCAATCGGATATTACTGGCAGTGGCTAGGGCAGCGATGTGTCCATGGAAGGAGAGGGAGGGGTCAAAATGGATCCCTAGGTATTTATAGGAGCAAACTTGTTCCAGTGGGAAAGAGGACCCAGAGTGAATGAGGAGTTTGAAGTTGCAGGACTTGTTTTGAGGATGAGTGAAGAACATGGTTTTTGTTTTTTTAAGATTTATCACCAATCTATGTTCCTTGAACCAGCCCTCGGCTTCAGCGAAGGACTTCTGCAGCGAGTCCTGGAGGGCAATAGGGTTATGACTTGAGGCAAAGATGACTGCATCATCAGCGTACAATAGAATGTTCCCCGAGCAAGAGCGTGGAAGGGTGTTAAGGTAAAGGGAGAATAGTAAGGGGCCCAGAATGGAGCCCTGGGGAACCCCAGAAAAGATGGGACAGATGTCTGAGTAGGTCCCATTAATTTTTACACACTGTGAGCGGTCAGACAGATAACTGGTGCACCAGGAGATAGGCCCAGCAGCAAAACCAGAGAGACTAAGGGCATCAAGAAGGAGGGGGTGGGAGACAGTGTCGAAAGCTTTAGAGAGGTCAATGAAGACCACACCAGCCAGAAAACCAGTGTCGAAGGAGAAGTGGAGAAAGTTGGAGAACTCTAGGAGGGCTGTGTTGGTACTGTGGCCCGCTCGGAAGCCATGCTGCTCAGGACATAGGACATTGTAGGTGGAGAGGCAGTCAGAGATTTGAGAGGCCACCACTTTTTCCAAGGCCTTGGAGAGAGGAGAGAGAATGGAGATTGGCCGATAGTTTCCAGCCACAGTCCTATCACCACCTTTAAAGATAGGGGTGACAGTGGCGACTTTCCAGGCAGTTGGAACCTTCTCCAGGCAAAGAGAGTGGTTGATGAGGCACGTGATCGGGGTAAGGACTGTGTCTAAGACCAGCCGTAGGATACATGGATCCAGGGTGTCACTGCCTGTACTATTAATCTTGAGGGCAGTGACAAGGTGCGGCCTAAGTTCTTGGGCAGAAACACGGCGGAGGAGAAAATAAGGGTGAGAAAGATTTACGGCAGGTGCTGGGGGAGGAGGGTCAAAAAAATTTGTAGGGAGGATAGGGCTAAGGTCAGTGAATGAGGTGTTGAGGTGGTTGGCTATGAGGGCTGGGTCTGAGGAGATCACGCCATTAATGTTGATCTGGGTGGTGGGGGGGGAGTGTGCACTCCCATTTAACTGTTTAATGTTATCCCAGAAGGTTCTGGGGTTCCCCCATGAGGCAGTGAGTGAGGACCGATAGTGCTCAGACTTGGCCTTTCTGATGGCCCGAGTGCACTTGTTTCGGGCGGCAGCATATAACTGCCTGTCACTGGGCCGGCCAGTCTCAATGGCACGGTGCCATAGGTTGTCCCTATGTTTGTTGGTGGATCAAAGCTGGGGTTACCCAGGGGGCATTCTGCCTTTTACAATGGCAGGTCAACATTGGGGCAAAGATATCACAGGCATTATTAAAAGTTTGGGTAAAGAAGGAGAGAGCTGTGTCGATGTCAGGAGTTGCCTGTATAGGAGACCAGTCAATTTGGGACAGAAGTTCCTTAAGTTTTATCAGTCCACCAGGTATTAGATGCCGCCGGCATGTGGACTGTGCTATGGGTTTGGGGACTGAGGAGGACCAGTGGAATAGAATGGGGGAGTGATCACAGAGAGTCTGGGAGGACTTGTACACTGGGGATCCGATTAGGGCGGTTGGTGAGTACCACATCAAGCAGGGTACTGGAGCCTCTCTTGGGGTTAGTCCTGGTAGGGTGGGTAACTAGTTGCGTTAGGTCTATTGCAGAAAAGAAGACTCTGGTAGAGGAGGAGGAGGGGCTGAGCCAGTTGACATTTAAGTCACCCACCAGAATTTGATCAGCGGAAGGAGGTAGTGAGGAAAGATATTCTGTAAGAGGCAATGGCCTGCGTTTGGTTCCTGGGGGGCACGTATGCAGTAGTCAGATAAAAGGGTCCCTTTAAAGGGTCAGGGGTTAGTTTCAGCGTGAGCGCCTGGGCCCTGGAGTCAAGGATGGGAGCAGGCAGGGCTAGTACGGGGAGAGATTCCTTGACATAAATAGCGCAGCCGCGGCCCCGTCTCCCAACACGGTCAGACCGGAAGAGGGTGAAACCAGGAAGAGAGACTAGGGAGTCAGGGGAGGATTTCGACAGCCAAGTCTCAACCAGAGCGATGACATCAGGGTTAATTGATGTGACCAGGCATTGTAGTGAGTCAAACTTTTTTAGGAGGCTACAGATATTCATGGAGACCATGCATAGGCCTGTGGTGCTAGTCGGGGAGCTCCTGGGAACCGGGCCAGGGTTTGGATGAATGTTCCCTGACGGAGTAGTAGCATGACTAACACCCTGGCTGGAGAAGATGATGAGGTTTTCCCGATTGACATGGGGGAGGGAGGCTAAGGGGACAGGGGGTGGGCAGGGTGGTACAGGAAGGGAAGGCAAGAATAAGAAGACACCCAGATGTGCCTGAGGTGAGGAGGAAGCTAGGGGAGGGCAGGGAGGACCGAGACACACAGAGGTCCCAAGGGGCAGGAGAGCAGGTTCAGGAGCAAGGGGAGGGAGGGGTGCCAGGGCACAGTCTTGAGTAGCAGATGGGTGGCGGGCAAGTGCACTGCTAGTGGGGATAGGCACAGGCAAGCGTGAGGCAGGAGCCACACATTGTGGTGAGCAAGATCCAAGGAAGTAGTACTGTACAGGTAGGAGAGTGGCGAGGAGCATAGGTCCCTCTAGTGGCCAGCAGGTATAACCTGCAAATGGGAGAGTGGGGAGATAGGTTCTGGGCAACATGACGTGATGTCACCGGATGTGATGTCACAGGGTGGATCCTTAAATTGACAGCCGCCCCTGGGTGGGTGGGTGGTTCGGGCGGGGCAGACGGCGCGAAGCGTCGTCGGGCTAGCACCCCCCTGCAGGTGTCCAGACGAAGATAAGAGGCTCTCTTTACCTCGAAAGTTATCAGGCTGGAAATTTGGCTTCCTCAGCTCCTCAGGTGAGCTGCTTGTGTTGCTTGTTTGTCCCGAGTGCCTGATCTGCCATATCCTCCTGCTTCCCCCTCTCCTGGAATAATGTCCCTCCTCCTCTCCGTTCCTCCTTTTCCTTACACTCCTTCACAGCCCTCCTCAGCAACCTCTCCCCATACATTTGCTTCAGCAAAGGTTAATTATTTATCAAAAATAGTAGATCATTGTGAGGATCTCCACAGAGCCATAACAAAATGGACTTTGCATCAGGACCTCACAGGAAGCTTTTTGGCAATGCCCAGCATCACCTATGTAATGTGGGGAGGCTCCAACCACTTCAGTTTCCTACTATTAATGAAAGCAGTTCCTAAATTTAGACAGACAGTGTCAATGGCTCAGTATGTAGCACATTCGCCTCTGAAGCCGGGAGATCACAGGGCTGTGGGTTCAGTTCCCACATCTGGCACTTGGGTTAATATCCCAGTACTGACACTGTAGTGCAACATGAGAGGGGTGCTGCACTTCTGAGGTGCTGTCTTTCGGATGAGACATTAAACCGAGGTCCCATCTGCCTGGATTGGTGGTAGTTCAGGTGGATGTTAAAGATCCCATGGCGCCGTGTCGAATAGAGTAGGGGATTTCCCCAGTGTCCTGGCCAAATTTCCCCCATTCAATAAAAATACCACCAACAGCTTAATCTGGTTCAAGGTCAGTTGGCATTCATCTGTTTCCCCTTCCCCCGGTCGTGCCTGAAAATAGGCAGGATTTGTCTAGTGCATTTACCCGGTCAACAAAAACTAAATAAATAAATACCCACCAGCAGCAGGACTGGGGCCATCAGCCCCACCAATCATGCAAAGAGTCAGGAGAAGCAAGGCAAACTAAAAACTGGCCACAAATAGCTGGCAGAGGCACAGATATAGAAACATAGACTTTAACAGCAGATAAGGACCGCTTGGCCCACCTAGTCTGCCCATTTGCCTACCTACAGGATAAGCCACAGATCCTAGTTAACCAACATATAAACAACAGACTCAATATACAGTGCCTTGCCAAATAGCTGAAAGCAAATTTTCACCACACCAAGGACACGAAGGATGGAAGAGGTATGGTTTTGTGGAGATTCTCCTGTAGACCTATGGTTACTGGGTTAGGGCATCTCTATAGACCATTAGATATTGGACTACCAAATAGTACCAAGCCCAAATGTGTGGCAGGTGAAACAGCAGATTAACTCCTCTGGAGAAGAGGCCTTGCAAGACCCCAAGGCCAAATCCAGCTCTTACGGGAGCCCAGATCCTGACTACAACAGCAAAAGTATGGACCCAGAGCCAGGCAGAAGCCTTTTTGCAAATGTCAGTACCTGAAAGAGACCTGAACCAGGATATAAAAGCTGTCTTGCCCCTGTTGGCATGCCATGTAACACTACCAGGTAGATCCTGCCTAGTCTGCTTGTAACAGCAGTAGGCAATAAGGAGATCCACTTGAAGAGGCACTGTTTGTAAACAGGCTTACCCTGGGTGCCAGGAAGCAAAGGAGACAAACAGCTGGGAGGACTGGGCACAGTCCTTCATGCAGTCTAAATAGCACTTGAGGATTCTCCAGGCATCCAAAGAGTGCAACAACGCTTCCCTAGGTTCTCTGGAGAAGGGAAGATGACCGTTATGTCAACTAACTGACTTAGCATGAAATCAGACACAACCTTGGCAGACATTTGCAGTGAGTCCACAAGGCTACCCTATCCCTGTGAAAACACCAGTAAGGGTGAATCACCAACCAAGACCGGCAGTTCAGACACTTGTCTGGTCGAGGTAATAGCCACAAGCAATAAAGTCTTCCAGGAAAGGTACTTTAAGTTGCAGGAAGATACAGGCTCAAAAGAGGCTTTTCTCAGAGACTTGAGCACATAACTCAGGTCCCAAACTGAAACAGGTTTGCACCCCAGCAGGGCCAAATGCAACAATCCTTTCAGAAAACCATGTGCCACGTCCAGCTGGGCCATAGTCTTGACCCCGCAGGGGCTTGAAAAGCAGAAATGGTCAAAAGGTGAACTTTCACCGAGGAGTACTGTAAACTGGTGGACACAGTTAGGAGGTCTTCCAGTGCCCTCTGTATAGTTCAAGTAAAAGGCACCAAGGATGCAGCCCACACAGTAAAACACTTGCACTTCAGACAATAGGTATGCCTGGTGGAAGACTTCCCAGCAGTAAGCAGAACAGCCATGCCCTTGGCTGAAAACTACAAACTAAAAGCTTGTTCTCACGCCAATTCTCCAGCATTCTTGTAGGTGCACAGCAGTGAGATTTTTGCCGCTATGCACGTCTGAACACCGCAGTTTGGCTGTTTCGGGTTCTGTTTCATCGTGGCTGCAATACCCTTTTTCTTGGGTTTACATGGTGGTGCGGGCGTTTTGTGGCATTTCACTTTGCCGTGTGAACCGCCCGCACCACCTCCGATGTTGTAGCAGGCTTTTCCCAGCCTGCACTTGTGGATGCAGCTTAGGAACTTATTTTACCAGAGTTCAGCTAAATGTCCTTGCCAGCTGTGTAAAGAAAGCTGAACTCAGGGAAACTGTTTTCTTATTGCAATCTGAGGCTCAAAATGAAAGAAAACACGGGCTCAGAATCGAGTCCTGACACTGGGCATGCGTGTATGCATATTCATAAGCGCATGCCCATGTCATGGCTCAACTCAGAGACTGTTTTTCCTTCAATTTTTAGCCTCTGTGTGCAATACAAAATGCATTCCTGAATTCAGCTCTATTTATGGAGTCACATAAGTAAGGATTAACCCACGAGAAAGCATGGGTCTACTGTGGTATTAATCCATGGTTTGGGGGGGGGGGGTTGGACCACAAGGCCGAAGGCCGAGTGGGTCCAACCAACCAACCATGGATTAATACCACAGTAGACCCATGCTTACGAGTGGGTTAATCCACTTGTAACATGGCTTGTGTGCAGCAGGACTTTCTGGGATCTGTTTGAGTCAATGATGACAACGGTATTGTTTTCAGGGAAACGTTTTATTGCTGTGAGGCGGAACACACTTCCAGATCATTGACAAACTTCACACAGCCTCACCCACTAACATCGTGGGCCTGAAAAACATGTAACTTTTTGATTTCACTAATCAACAGTAATGATCACTGTTATGTCCTACTGTATTTCCTACAACTATCGGGGCGGCTGAATTGTTATTACAGGGCTCGTTCTGTTCAGATTTCTACTGGGGTGCTGGTGCATTGTGGGACGCTCTGCTGAATGCACTCCCATAGATCATTCCCTCCCACACATGTGTTGCTGCGTTTTCGGCATTTCTCTTCCTACTTCACTACCGCTCCTGGTTCTGTGACTTACTTGTGTTTGCGCTTGCTCCCAGGCGTGCACTCTCTCCTCCGCCCCTCGTTACGATGCTGCCAGTAGATTTCCAGCTGCCTATATTCCCCAGCATTACAGTGCAGTGCTGCGTCTCAATCTGCACCCCCGTTACAGCTCTGCTCTGGTGGGCATTCTATGGCTTGGAGTGCTGCTCACCTACAATCGCCTTCTGCCGCCCCGCTCAACAGGAACGTCGAAGACAGGTCCACAAAGATAATTTGCTGCCCTCCCGCTTACACAGCTAGCCTGGACCTCGGCATGTATTCAGTTATCGGTAGTACAATTTCGGTTTGCTGGTCTGGCTACTCCACAGAGACAAACTGTCACTGTGTACTCATCCATTCTGTGTGCACATTCATCACTGGCCACTCCCTGCGTCAGTCGCAGCGTGCATCATTTTTTTACTCTCTCTGTCCCTCATTTCCATATGCATATATTATACAATTTGCATATATTTCTCTCCTGCTTTCACTTCGTGTGTTGTCTTTCTGTACTACATTACAAACCATGATCTACTATGGTATTAGACCATGGTTTTTCATGTACCACATGATGTGATTCCTCCAATCTGTTTTCTTTATTGTCAACTCCTTTTTTTAGCCATGTTACAAACGAAATTTAAATACCTGTAAATTTTCTTTTTCCGACGGCTGGTCTCTAGGCTTCTATACAAATGGGCTGTACCTCCTGATGCAGATATGCGGGCAGGAACTAAGTTCGGCAGCTGGGGATATCCAGCCCTCCACTTCTTGTTTCCACCTGTTCTTCCGAAAACAGTCCAAATGTGACAATACTATCTGAACTTGGAAACAAAAAACAAGAAAATTAAGCCATTCATGGCCAATTGGCCAACTTTATACATTCTGGGAGGGAAGCATAAGCCCAGAGACCAGCTGTCTGAGAAAGAAAATTTACAGGTATTTAAATTCTGACCTCTGTGGTAGGGAAAGTGATGGAGTCACTTCTGAAGGAAAGAATAGTCGAGTACCTAGAGGCCAGTGGAGCACAGGACCAGGGTCCGAAATTCTATACCTTAGGTGCCCCAGGGCAGGCACTTTTGCTTCAGGACACCTACAGCTCTTTAGTGCCTGCCCCTATGGGCACCCAAGATATTTCGTCTCAGTTCCGTTTTCTTCCCCTTTTCTACCGCTTGCCGCGTATTTTTTTTTTGTACAGTTTAACCTTCCCTGGGGGCAGAGTTGCTGCCTGAGGCATGCAGTTGCAGAGCTGACATCTATAGAGCCAATTACGAGTGTGCTTTTCTGGATGTCAGCTGACTGCTTGTCTGCTTCATAACTCTCCACAGAGGAGTAGACTGATGTGCCCCACAACTGAGTGGCACAGCAATCAGCCAGTTGATTCTTCAGTGATCCCTCCTTCAGTCTTGGAGGTGGGCTGCAGCAGGCACACACGCAGCAACAGGTGCCGTTCCGAACTATTCACCCACCCCTCCAGACAGCGTGACGATGTGAGGACCCAGCACAGCGCGTCATTCTGTGGCTTGTATTCGGGGAGACAGGTTGCTCTGCGCAGCATTGTCTGTGACTGCCAGCCTGAAACACCGATTGATCGCGATCATCAGTCAAATAACTAAAAGCTCTTTTAAGAGCTGATTGAATTATTTACTACTGAAAAAACAAGGGTACAAAAGAGGGGATTGGAGCAAATAGGGGCAATGGATGAGGAGAGGAGTGTGTGAGACTGCGAGGGTCTCTCAGGAATTTGGCAGGACTCAGGAGTAAAGAAACTAAGCAATTAAGCAAACGCCTAAAAAAAAAGAAAAAAAAAAAACTGGAAAAGCAGAAAGGAGGGGAATATAAATAGGGGGGAGAGCCAGAGAGGATTGTGTGTGTCTGTGTCAGAACTCAGGAGGGAAGAAAATCATCAGGACAGGAGAAAAATTTGGCAAACCTAGAAAAAAAAAATAAGAGCAGCAGCAGCTAGCAATTAAGCAGACAGCCAGACACAGATCTCTTCAAGACTAATCAAAGTCTGCGGAACTGCTGTAGTCCTTGTGTCCATTTTCTAGCTGATAAAAAATAGTGGCAGTATAACTGACTTGAGGGGGGAGGGGACACTGACTGCATACTCCTGGTGAAGCACTGCAGACACTGAATGAAGAGACGTTCGCTCTCTAATAAATACACTCCTACTACCAACCAGCAAAATAAATTAGTGTCCAAAAGTGAATAATTCTGTTTTCTGTATTGTACTGTCCTTTTGGACTTGTAATTAAGAGACAATACTAGTACTACTACTACTACTAGCAAATAAACAGAGAGAAAGAGGACTTTGGGGGCATTCCAGTCATTATTTACAAGCTGCCTGCAGCACATTTTGCTAGCAAAGCTGTCTCTTTCTTTTTATAGCTAGTAGTGGCCACAGTCATTGAATTTAAAACCACAGGACAGCTAAGAGCTAACTCTTAAGTCTTATTTTTACTAAAAAGTTGCCTCCTGTGAATCCTGGCTGCATGGTTACGACTACTTAGTTTATCTAGTAGTACTAGCTCAACTAACTGAAGCAAAGCTAACTAATCAAATATTAAAACTGCTCTATTTTAGCTAGCTATATCTATTAATACAACTTCAAATTGTTGGAGAAGCTGAAGTGAAGACAGTCAGTCTGTCATCTTCATTTGTAAACAGTACTAGTCTGTCTATGAACTGAAGGGATCAAAGTCTACAAGCTGTACACTACATGGCCAAGCCATATACAATAAATCTTTATAAGTACTCTATTACAGCTAAAATCTAAAAGGGATCAGTTGAAATAAGTCTATTAAAGCTTTTGTTTACAAGCTACTCTGAGGATTAAATAAATGTAAATTCAGGGATCAGTTATAAAAAAAGTATTAAAAGTTTTTTTTTTTTTTTTACCAGCTACTGGTGGACTACCTAAAAAGTCTACAGACAGCAGGGATCTGCTGTTAAATAAAGCCTTTTACAGACTACTTAAGCTGTTTTTTTTTTTTTTTTTTTTAACGAGCGAGCTACTCTGTGGTAGTGTGGTTGGACTACTACCCATCTAAATACAGGATCAGGATCAGATCGTAGTTATTGCTAAAGTAAAGCCTATTTAAGTTAAAAACTTTCTCATAAGCTAGTTACTCTGGATTATAACAAAATCTATCTATCTAGTAAGTACAGCAGGGTCCGTCTTCTGTCTGTGTAATCTGTTATACACTGTACGTTATTGCTAAATAAAGCCTCATCTGCACATAGTAAAGTTTTTTACAGAATCTACTTTCTGGACATCACATTCCATAACTAATCTAAAAATGTTTTGCTAAAGTCCAAACAGCTTTTTTACAAGCTACTACTTGCAATTGGACCACCTAAATTCTAAAGGGGACAATTAAAGTTGTCTGAAGCCACAAAGGGCTGGGCAACTGTCTGCGATCAAAAAAGCACTTACCATCTGCACTAAAAAAAAGAACAGACAACACAGTTTTTCTTGTTTATTTTATTTTCAAGTAAAGAGACAAACAGCACACACCAGCAGTTTTTCTTGTTGTGTAGCATTTATTAAGACAACTGAATCAATTTAGACGAGTTGAAGTTAGTCATCAACATACTAATAAACATTCTCTGAGTGCATAGCATGAAAGCGTAGCCTAACAGCCTAGCTTGGACAGTTTGTTACTCTAACGCTCTGTCTTAGTCTGTGCAAGTGCAAGCCACTTAGTACCACCACCAGTCTGCACAACTGTCTGCTGCCCTAGCTACGAGTAGCCAGTCAGACACCATGAGTCTTTTTAAATTTGGATTTAAGAGAAAGCGTATTAATGAGACTGTGGGAGCTGAGGATTCCCAAGCATCAAGTACTAGCAGTTGTACCAACACCACAAGCACTTCACTGACACCTGTAATGGCTCCAGAACAGCACTGTCACTGCATGTTGCTTCTGACAGGCCCAGCACTAGTGGTGATGGTGGTGGGGTGGTGATATCGAAAATGCTTGGTCCAGTGAAGACAACATTTAAAATGATGTAAATTAAGGGGTGGCATGTAAATATTTTCTTGGGCACGTACTTTTGCTTACTACATGCCCAAGTGGGCATGTACTTTTTTTTCCACAAATTTCATACCCTGCACAGGACCCAAGGCAGCATGGGTTCACAGCGGGAAGGTCATGTCAGACGAATCTAATAGATTTTTGACTGGGTGACCAAAGTAGTAGACCAGGGAGGGGCTGTGGACATGGCCTACCTAGACTTTAGCAAGGCATTTGACACAGTCCCACACAAAAGATTAATAGTCAAATTAACCAGCCTGGGAGTGGGACCCAGGGTGGTAGCCTGGGTAAAACACTGGCTGGACAACAGGACACAGAAGGTAATTGTAAATGGAGTCCACTCTGAAGAAAGGGGGTTACTAGTGGGGTACCGCAGGGTTCAGTATTGGGTCCAGTCCTTTAATGTCTTCATCAGTGACATTGCAGAGGGACTGGAAGGAAAAGTATGCCTTTTGCAGCTGACACAAAGATCTGCAACAGGGTTGATACACAAGGAGGTGGAAAGGATGAAAAGGGACTTGGCAAGGTTGGAGGAATGGTCAGAAGTATGGCAGCTAGGATTCAATGCAAAGAAGTGCAAAATAATGCACCTGGGAAACAAGAACCCAGGGGAAGAATACACAATGGGTGGGGAGGTAGTAACAACAACAAAAAAGGAAAGGGACCTGGGGTAATCATATCAGATGACCTTAAGGTTAGCAAGCAATGTGAGAAGGCAGTAGGGAGGGCTGGGGTATACTTGGATGTATAGGGAGAGGCATCATCAGCAGAAAACAGGAAGTTGTTATCCCTCTGTACAGACAGTTGGTGAGACCCCATCTGGAGTACTGTGTCCAGTTCTGGAGACCCCATCTCCGCAAGGACATAGACAGGATAGAGGCAGTCCAGAGGAGGGCAACTAAAATGGTGCAGGGTCTGCAAGAGAAGCCGTATGAGGAGAGACTAAAGGAACTTAATATGTATACCCTTGAGGAAAGAAGGGAGAGGGGACATGATAGAAACTTTTAAGTACCTCAGTGGAATCAACAAAGTCCAAGAGGGTAGCATCTTTCAGAAAAGAGACTTGCAAGAACAAGGGGACACAATTTAAAAGATAGAAGGAGGGTGGTTCAGGGGCAATGTGGGAAGTATTATTTCACAGAGAGGGTAGTGGATGCATGGAACAACCTTCCTGAGGAAGTTGTGGGTCTAAAACTGTGGGAGAATTCAAGAATGCATGGGACAGACATAAGGCAATTCTTGTGGGGGGTAGGAAGAAATGGGCTGTTGGTTAACTAGGATCTGCGGCCTATCCTGTAGGTAGGGAAATGGGCAGACTAGATGGGCCTAGCGGTCCTTATCTGCCGTCAAAGTCTATGTTTCTATGTTTAAATTTCATTTTCTCTCTCCTAAGCTGGTCTCCGGGCTTCCATACAAAAGGGATACACAAAAGCAGTAGATCCCCAGATAGCCTGGGTGGAAAGAATGTAAGTGCCCCAAGGGTCCACCGCTGCCTGAAGAACTCAGCGGCCAAAAAACGCCTCCGCCAAGGCCGTCACATCCAGTTTGTAGAATTTTGTGAATGTGTGAATGGATGAGCAAGTGGCTGCCCTGCATATGTCTGCTGGAAATGCTTCTCTGAAGTCTGCACATGAAGTGGCCATAGCCTAGGCAGAATGGGCCCTCACTGGGCCAGGCAAGGTTACTCTAGCCTGATCATAAGCAGTGGTGATGACAGAATGGATCCATCTGGCTATAGAGTCCTTTGAAGCTTTTTTACCCATATTTTGACCTGTAGTTAGAATGAACAAACTGGAAGTTTTTCGAATAGAATCTGTTCTTTTAATATACATTTTCACCGCTCTTCCTGGATCCAGCATGTGAAATTCCCTTTCCTTTTAATTTTTTGGGTGTGGGCAGAAGGAATGCAGAATCAACTCCTGGTTGCAATGGAATGGAGACATAACTTTTGGAAAAAATCTGGATCTGTTCGGAGCACCAGAGTCATGATGAAACACTGTATACGGCTCTTTGGTGGATAAGGCTCCTAGGTTGCGGATTCTCCTGGCTGAAGTAATAGCTATGAGAAAAGTGACCTTCATTGTAAGATACATGAGAGATGTCTCCTTGAGAGGCTCAAAAATAGCCTTGGTCAAAGCTTTAAGAACCAGATTAAGCCTCCAAGGTGGTACCGTTGGCTTGACTGGAGGACGCTTTAATGTTGCTGCTCTTAGAAACCATCTGACGTGGGGATGTGAACCTAATGACTCTCCTGAATACACCAACAAGAGCACACCCAGCGTGTAGACCTGACCCCATAAGGTGGCTGGTTGCAGTCCTTTGTCAAATCCACCCTGAAGAAACTGCAGTAATACAGGTAATGATATTGGCTGGCTCTGTAGGTGTTTGGATTGGAGCCAGAACAAGAATTTCCTCCAGATTCTGTAATACACTTTAGAGGAAGAGGGGTGACGAGAGTACACCATCATTTCGATAACAGGAGCTGTGTAGCCTACCTCTTTGAAAGTTTCCCGCTCAATCTCCAGGCCGAGAGGGAGAGATTGTTCAGACCGGGCTGCAGTACCAGACCAGACCCTGATGGAGAAGGTCCAGGCAGATCTGGAAGGTTAGAGGCGGTTGCCTTGAAAGATGAATGAGAAGTGGGAACCATGGGCGATGAGGCCATTGGGGACACACTAGTATCAGTTCTGCCCAGTCCAGAGCCACTTTGTGTAGGACTCTGGATAGGGGCAGTGTTGAAGGAAAGGCATACAGGAGACTGAACTGACCCCAGTCTAGGGAAAAGGCATCCTGAACCACCACTAGTTCGTCCTTAGCCAGGGAGCCGAATTGCTTTATCTCGGAGTTTCGCCAGCAGGCGAAAAGATCTATCAGAGGATTGCCGCACTCACTGTTCCATTATGATATGGAAGGCACTGTCCTTCAGCTCCCATCCCCCTGGTAGAACATCTTGGCGACTGAGCAAGTATGCTGTGACATTTTCCTGTCCTGGAATGTACACTGCCCTGATGCCTGCCAGCTGGTGCTCGGCCCACTGAAAAGAGAGGAAGTCACTCCCGCAGCATTTCTGAGTTTCTTGTTCTGCCCTGATGGTTGATGTATGCCAGCGTTGTTTGACTGTCTGTTGAATCAGTACATCCTGACTGAGGACTTGCTGTTCGAAGTGCATCAGGGCTAGAAGTACTGCTCTCATCTCGAGGGTGCTTATGCTGTATCTTGTTTCTAACAGCAACCACTTGCCCTGAGCTGACAGCTGATGCAATGAGCCCCCCAGCCCCTGAGGCTGGCATCAGTCGTGATTCGGATTTGGTGTGGATGGCGCAACTTGCGATCCCTCATGACATTTAACCTCAGAGTCCACCACTTGAGGGAGTTTTTAACTGTTGAGAAACTGGGATCACTTGGTGCTGGTTGTGTCTGGACTGGGACCACAGCCTGAGCAAGTGTGCTTGAATGGGCCGCATGTGAACTAGGGCCCAAGGGACTGAATCCGCCAGTGATACTAGAGTCCCAATTAGCTGCATGAAGGAGTGAGTCGGCAGCTGAAGAGCTGTATGAAACTTCTTGAGTAGCTTCAGCAGGTCCCCGAATTTCACTTCAAGGGAAAGGCCTTGTTGGCTTGTGTCATGAAGTCTGCCCCCAGGTGGTTTAACGTCTGGCTTGGAGTTAGGAAACTTTTTCTCCAGTTGATGACAAATCCGTGTGCCGACAGGCACCGGACTACCTCCACCACTGCTTGTACTGCTTGGTCGAGCAGCGGGGCCTTGAGAATATCGTCCAAGTAAGGGAAAAGTTGTAACCCTCGGTTCTGAAGGTGAGCTTTGACCACTACTAGCACCTTGGAGAATGTCCTTGGGGCTGAAGAAAGCCTGAATGGCAGTGTTTTGAATTGGAAGTGCTGCTCTCCAACCTTGAACCCGAGATATTGCCTGTGTAGTTCCTGGATGGGAATATGCAAATAGACATCTTGCAAATTGATGCATGCCAGAAAATCCCCATGGTGCAACTCCCTGATAACTGATGACAAGGTTTCCATCTTGAAGGGTCTGCTGTGGACAAAATGATTCAGGAGATCTAGGACTGGCCTGAATCCCCGATCGTTTTGGCATGATGAAGAATAGATGACCCCCCAACTGATCTCTGTGGGGGAACTGCTCAATAGCCCCTGCTTGAAGAAGGTTTATAATGGCCTGTAACACAGCCTGTCTTTTGGACGGGTTGCCCAAGATAGGGGAGGGCACCACATGAGGTACTAGGGGCTTGGATTAGAATTCTGTTAAGTAACCACTGCTGATGATGTCTAGGACCCATCTGTCAGACATGGGTTGGACTCATTCCTCGAGAAAAAAATGAAAGTCTGCCCCCTACTCCAGGATGGGCCCGGATAGCTTCATTGTGACTTCTTGCTGTTGTTCCCGGTGTCTCTGGTGCCACCACCACCACCTCCACCTCCTCTGGAGTTATGCTGGTTACGCGAGGAGAACCATATTCTTTTTCCAGAGAAATTAAAGAGTTTTGACCCTTGCTGTAACCTCTGCCACAAAAACTGCATCTGGGGCCAGAGGACCACGATTTGCCCCTGCCTCGTGACTGGGGCACATGCACCTTAGCTGTCTCCACAGAGTCCTTCACCACCTCCTTCAGGGCTGAACCAAACAGGAGATTACCTTCATAGGGGGAGTTTGCCAAATGGCTCTTCAAAGTGACATCTGCTTGCCAGGCCCTAAGCCAGAAGTTGTGGCGAGCCAAAGTTTGATAAAACATGGTCCAAGCGGCGCACCTGACCACCTCCTCGGATACGTCTGCTGCATAAGCTGATGCCAAACTCATTATCTGCAGATGATGAATAATAGCCTTGTTCTTCTCTGGGTCCTCAGTGAATTCAAAAGATAATTTTGAGGCCCAAGACAGAGTGGCTTGGGCTGAAAAAAAGATTGGCAGTTGTCACCTTGAGACATGTTGCTGATGCTTGGAAGGCCTTCTTGAGTGAAGTATCCACTTTCCTGTCCACTGGGTCCTGGAATGATTCCCCTCCCTCAGCTGGGATGACCATCTTCTTGGTGAGGTCGAAACCAAAGGGTCAATTCTGAGGCAGTCTAGCCACTTTTCAGATTGTTTCTCATCAAACTTGAGGAGCTTAGAGATCCGCCAGGGCACTGGATAGGTGTGTTCTGGTCTCTGCCATTCCTCTATAGCAAGTCCTCTATGGCTAGAGGAATAGGGAAGGCTGTGGCTGGTTTGGCAGCAGATGCCAGGTGAAAAGGCCCATTTCAGCTGTGCTGGAGCCACTGGTGAAGAATCAAGGTGAATTTCAGCTATGACCTTCTTGATGAAAAGGTTTAGGTCCCCCAGGTCAAAGTTTCTGGATGGGGAGTCATCCAGGTCTGAGGATGTGTCCACTAGCTTCCCCTCTTCTGGAGAAGAAGAACTGGAGTCTGAGGAGCCCAGGGAATGGTCCCTGCAACGCTTCCCCTTGTGGGTGCTCCTAGAGCTGCTCAGAGAAATACAGGTTACTCACCTGTAACAGGAGTTCTAGGAATGGTATATGTTGTTCATCCACACTCATTGGCAGGTATCCTTGCCGCTTTAAATCTTGCCGGAAGGTCTTCAAGCTTGCTCCTCCCACCCACCCGGGTGGTATAACTCTCGGCTCCGCCCCATGACGCCAGATCTGGCCCGCTGGAAGCTCAGGTTGTGCGTCGAAGCCGGGGAGGTCGGGTGGGTCGTGTGGCTGAACAACATATACCATTCCTAGAACTCCTGTTACAGGTGAGTAACCTGTATTTCTAGGGACATGGATATGTTGTTCATCCACACTCATTGGCAGACTCCTAGCAGTTCTCCGGGAGGAGGGAGGCAAGAGCACACCCCAATACTTACTTGGGAAAGAGAGACTGGAGAACCGAGGCCCCAAAACCAGCATCCCGGCGTGACTCAAGGTCGATGTGGTAATGGGTAATAAGGTGTTTGCTGACTTCCAGGTAGCAGCCCTGCAGATTTCCTGGATAGGGACGTCCCTGGAAGCAGCCACCGTTGCAGCAGTATGGCGGGTAGAATGTGCTCTTATCCCTCTGGGAGGCTCCATGCCCGCCAACTTATAGCAGAGATCTATGCAGGAAGTGACCCACCTGCTTATCGTCCGCTTGGCTACAGGTCTGCCAGATGCGGCTTCAGCGTGGGTGACAAACAGCTGGCGAACCTCTCCCAATTTCAGCGTGCGCTCCTTATAATAAGCGGCGCCCTTCTAGAGGTCAGAGTATGGAGCCTATATTGACCTCGAGGTGTGATTGGGGTAGAACACGGCAGAGTCAACACCTGGTTAAGGTGAAACTCCGACACCACCTTCGGAAGGAATTTGGGTGGGGGCGCAGGACAACCTTGTCCCTGTGGAAGACCAGGTAAGGAGACTCGATGGAAAGCGCCTGGAGCTCTCCCATCCTTCTGGCTGACGTGATAGCCACCAAGAAGGCGGTCTTCCACGACAGGTGAGAGAGAGCACACCTGTGTATAGGTTCGAATGGCTTGCCCATGAGCTTTGCCAGTACCAGCAGTAGATCCCACGGAGTGGGGGTTCCCGCACTGAGGAAATGTGATCAAGGCCTTTGAAAAAGCGCCAGACCACCTCTCCTGCGTGCCATCGACTGCTTCCGCCCGCGCCTGCAAGCAGAGATGGCTGCCAGGTGCACCCTTAGGTGCCGACCAAGCCCTTGACTAGAAAGGGACCATAAATAGTCCAAGATGCTTGCCAAGGAACAGGAGGAAGGGTCCAAGCCCTTGCCCTGACACCAAATGGAAAACCTTTTCCATTTGAAGGCATAACATTTTCTGGCGACTCATACAGGACGCCTCAACTACATTGAGGACCTCGTCGGAAGACCCAAGGCCTGGAACTCTAGCCGCTCAGGAACCAGGCCGTCAGGTGCAGGGATTGAAGGTCCGGATGGAACACCTTCCCCTGATTGACTGAGAGCAGGTCCGGGCGAGCTGGAAGCTGCCGCGGAGTCCTGGAGCTGAGACTGAGGAGATCTGGGTACCAGAACTGGCGAGGCCAGTCTGGGGCTATCAGAATCACCTGCGCCTTGTCCCTCCTCGCCTTGAGAAGCACCTTGTGGATCAAGGGAAATGGGGAAAGGCGTAAAGAGGCCTGGGGTCCATTGCCTCGAAGGCATCCCCTGCAGCGAGCCCTGCTGAGGGGCGGGCATGGACAGACTCAGCCGCATTCTCCCTGGAGGCAAACAGGTCCACCTGAGGTGTGCCCCAAAGGGAGAACAGATGCTGTACTACCTCCGGCAGGAGAGACCACTGTGGGATGCAGCCCCTATCCGGCTCAGGGCATCGGCCAGGGTGTTGGAGGCTCCTGCCACGTGAATGGCTAGGAGATCCGCCTCCAGGCTGCCCACAGTGACCAAATGCGGAGACTTCCTTGCATAGAAGCATGGGAGCGCGTCCACGCCCTGGCGGTTTAGATAGTACATGGTCGTGGTATTGTCCGTCTGGACTGGACCACTTGACCCCGGAGGAACGGAGCAAAGGCGGTGAGAGCTAGGCGGACCGCTCGGAGCTCCAGCAGGTTGATGGCAGTCAGGGACTCCGCGGGGACCAGAGGCCATGAGCCCGTGTTCCCAGATGGGCACCCCAACCCATCAGAGAGGCATCGGTCGACAGAGACCGACCGGCTCGGGCGGATTTAACGATGCCCTCCTGCAAATGATCTGGAATGGTCCACCACTGGAGAGCATTCCCACATCCCCTGTGTCACCGACTAAGCTGGTCAAGGGATCGCGCCAGTGACCACTGGCTGGCCAGTCCCCACTGAAGGGACGCATGTTCCAGCGGGCCCAACGGACCACGCTGGTGCAGGCCGCCATGAGACCCAGGAGGCGCAGGAAGTCCCGGGCAGGCGCAGTGCCCAACCAGAAATGATCGGGCAAAGGAGGAAAGAACCTCGGCCCTGTCCGCGGGGAGCGCTCTGGCTCGAAGAGTCGAGCTGCGCCCGATGAATAGAATCACCTGCTTCGGCTCGAGTTCCGACTTGGCCTCGTTGATAAGGAGGCCCAGTTGAGAGCAGACCTGGAGGGCCAGATCTCTGGACCACTCCGCCTCCTTCCTGGAGGGAGCTGCTATCAGCCAGTCGTCCAGGTAAGGGTACACCCGGACCCCTCGGCGCCACAGGAATGCTGTCACCACAGCCATGCATTTGGTGAAGACCCTGGGAGCTGGAGACAAGCCGAAGGGCATGGCTTGGAACTCGAAGAGGGATCCTTCCGCTCGGAAGCGAAGGAATCTCTGGTGAGACGGACGGATAGGGACGTGAAAAAACGCGTCCTGCAAGTCCAGAGAGCAGAACCACACGCCGCGTTCCAAGGATGGTATTATCTGAGCCAGAGTGACCATCCTGAAGGTTCGAGACATGAGAACTTGTTTAGGTCGTGTAGATTAGAATGGGGCCAGCCCCCCGTCCGTTCGAACCAGGAAGTACCTGGACACAAACCCTGGGTCTGAAGGAGGGTCCACCACCTCTCTACCACCTCCTTCTGGAGGAGGAGAGCAATGTCGGCTCGGCGAGCCGCCAGTGAGGCTGGGATCCGAAGCCCCCGAGGGGCGGCTCTGAAGGGTGGTGCCTGCTCAATTCCAGAGGCAGGCCTCTTCCCACCACCTTCAAGACCCACCTGTCCGTGGTAACAGCGGACCAGGCGGAACGGAAGTGCCGGAGCCGTCCCCACGGGGACCTAGGGGAATGGTGACGGGAATGGGGCGACACCCTCAGCCCGTCACTGGGCAGGCTTGGAGGAGGGACCGGCCGAGGGACCTCCTGGGCCCTTTCCTCCCTGCCTCCTGTTAGAGGAAGCCGGCGGCTTGGGTTTGGGATGCCAAGGCCGAGCCTGCTGGCCCTGACGTTGCTGGGCAGGCGGCGCCGGGGCACAAAGGACGAAAGGGCTTAGGCTGTG
Organism: Neoceratodus forsteri; assembly: GCA_016271365.2. Classification (NCBI taxonomy): domain Eukaryota; kingdom Metazoa; phylum Chordata; order Ceratodontiformes; family Ceratodontidae; genus Neoceratodus; species Neoceratodus forsteri. The sequence continues at coordinate 654,739,313 of CM057455.1, read as the reverse complement.
GTTTGGGCCTTTGTCCTTCTGAGCGGAAGAGACCGAGTCAAGGTGGCATTGGACTTCTCGATCCTCTGCAGGTGACCTTCCACCCCAGGGCCGAAGAGGTCAGTCCCAAAAAGGAACATCCGCCAACTTGTGCTGGGTATCGAAGTAAAGGTGGATATCCTCAGCCAAGCCTGCCGGCCTAGCACTCACGGCCGCCACCGATCTGGCACATGAGTCCCCTATATCCAAAGCAGTCTGGAGCTGCTGTTTGGCCACTGCCCTGCCCTGGTCCCGCACCTGCTTAACCGTAGTCTGCAGATCGGCGGGAAGATGAGGATGACCTCATCCAGGGAGCCCAACAGGGCATGAGAAAATGTGCCATGAGGACGGCAGAACTGGCCTGACGGACGAGAGACGCAGCGAGACTTTCGCCCGACATAGTCCAATTTCTTGGACCCTTGTCAGGAGGTTTGTCCACATCCCTGGCGCAGCCGGCGCTACCGAAAACGCTGTCGGTGACCAACCCTCAGCAGAGGGTGTTCAAAACCGGACAAGGAACCGTAGGGACAGATACTTCCTGGCCATCCTGGCCGAAGGCGCAGGGCAGGAAGCAGAGGCGCTGCCAAAGCTCCAGTGCGGACCCACTATGGCCTCGGCCACGGAAAGGCCTCCGTCGGAGAATCCCTGGTCCAGAATCTCCGTGAGGGGATACCTGGCCCGTTTGAAGCGGGTTGAGCTCCATCCCGTAGACTCGAGATGAGCGAAGCAGTCCCTAGGAAGGACGACGGGCTATCGTCCATTGACTGACCTCCTGAAGACTCCAAGTCCAGTCGCTTGGAGAAAAGGAGGAATCATCTTCGGACTCGGAAGAGTCCTCGAAGAGCTGCCTCTGGCCTGAGCCACCTTCACCTGCCGAGGTCGGTCCGGGTGAGGTAACTGACAGCCGATGGGGTAGACCCTTAGCCGACCCGAGAATCCTTGGTGGAGCCCCAATTGGTGGCTGTGGGGCGGAGGTTCCACCGAATCGGTGGAGCAGCTGGTTTGGCCGACAACCGGCCTGGATAGGCTCTCGGATAAGTCGAGGGGTTGTGTCGGCTGTTCGGTGACAGTCACTTAATGGCGGGGAAGGCGGCAGTCGGCTTATTCCCGACCAGGAGGAAACTGTTGCAACATAAGATCCTCGTACCGTCCCGGCGTAATTTCGCGAAGCCTCCCCTCATCCGAGGAGGAGGGCGAGGGCAGCAGCGGCCGCCCGCTTGCTGATGCGAGACCGAGACCGCCTCTGACAGTGGGATCGGCTGGACCGCGAAGAGGTCAGACCGGGAACCGAGAGTCCCGGAATTTCGAGGTCGGTGCGGGAGGTGTCGCCGGAACCGGCACTCCTTCGCTCGGATGGTCCATCCGAGGCTCCGGAACCGAGGCACAGGCGAGCCCACGGGATCCTCAACTCCTCCCGGGGAACCGGGAGAGGGAATCTCGGCTGCTAAAGCGACAGCCGTCAATGGGTGAGAAAATCTCGACTTCATCGGTCGGAGTCTCGGTCAACTGACCTGACGGGGACACCGTGAGGCCAGTGGCCGAAGCCGAGCGGTCGACCGAAGCCGACGGTCGACGGCCCGGGGAGAGGGACCTTTCCCGCTCCCAAGAGCGTCGACGGAGGGACTTACCCTGTCTCTTTTTGGACCGAGAATAAGGTCCAGCAGGCGCAGGCCTTCTCCTTTAGTGGAAGGGACAGACAAAGCTCCTTAAAAGAAGCCGTAGGAAGAACCCAGAAGAGCGGGATAAATACGCGGCGAGGAAGATCGGCCCGCGCCGCCTCCTCTTCGAGCGGCTACCATCCGCTCGAGCTGATCCGCGAAACCCGCCGCGCGGACACCGCCAGACCGGCCTCCTTGGACTTCACCGAGGGAACGCTTCGGGACGGCCCAGTTGCAATCCGGGCACCACGGTCTTCGAGGACGTAGGCCGAGAAAGATGAGCACAGGTCGCCAAGCCTGCGGGTCGTGCTCAAGGCCTAAGCAGTAGACACACGTGGAGTGTGGATCCGTCCGAGACATCTTCTGCCCGCATGGGCATCTCCGAAATCCGGGAGTCGATTTATCCATCGCGGCCGCGAGGGATAGAAGACTGAAGTCTTTTTGCAAAATTTATTTTAAAATCCGCAAACTGAGAAATAGGAACCAGTCACAAACGCAGAGCGTTAAGGAGGGAACCTGAGCTTCCAAGCGGTAAGGAAGATCTGGCGTCATGGGGCGGAGCCGAGAGTTATACCACCCGGGTGGGTGGGAGGAGCAAGCTTGAAGACCTTCCGGCAAGATTTAAAGCGGCAAGGATACCTGCCAATGAGTGTGGATGAACAACATATCCATGTCCCTAGAATTAGATATTTTCTTCCTCTTGTGGCATGAGGAATGCTGATCCACCTCGTCAGAGGATATGCTCCTGTATCAGGATTTCTTTCTTTTATCATAGTGATGTGAGGACAGCTGTCCCTCTTCAGATGAGGATGGGGTTCTCTTTCTTTTTGCCTTCTTGTGACCCTGGAGGTTGCCAGTCGAAGCATTCAGGGTCCAGTGCAAAGGCCCCTATTTAGCTGAGCTGTGAGGTCTGGGGCCAGAGAGGGGGTTGCATACTGATGAGTCTCCCTGGTGGCCGCTGCTCTCTCAGACCTAGTGGCTGCTACTCGCTCAGACCTGTCTGTCTGCTGGCTAGCATTCTGAGCTGAGGCATGGGAGGTCTCAGCCATATCCTTCCCAGTTGCAGATGCTACCTTCTCACATTTTAGGCACAGTGAACCTCCAAACGTGATTAGAAGAGGGGATTTGAAAAGCTGGCATTTTCTGCCCCGGCAGGCTTGTTTGAGGCCATGACTGAAGACGTCTCTAATCCCCTTTGATTCAGCAGAGCTCCCCACCAGAAGGTTTCCTGATAAAGCAGGAGGCTGTCTGGAAGAATGCTGAAGCACCAATGGAACACTGCTGCTGGCCCTTTAAGGGCAAAAAGCTGAGCTGGTTAAACTGCTGCCTTGGCCCTGATTAGTTAATGCTTTCTTGCTCCCTTAGTGCTGGGGGCTGCAGCACAGGTGAGAAGTTCCATTATGTCCTGAGCAGCACTCCTTGTAAACTGTTGCGCTAGTCGATGAGACAGCACTAGAACTTTGATGAACAGCTGTGTTACAGCTGCAGGCCCACCATCGACGAGCGGCTGAAAGAGTCAGGGAGCCGGCTGTCAACGGCAGAAAAAAAGGCACTGCCGTAGACGAGGACAGAATCCTCTTTGTGCAACTGCCAAAAAAACAGCACCCAGCGACAAAATGCACCAGTCAACAAACTCCAAGGCTAAAATGAACACTAGGTTGAGCCCAGAATCGCGGGAAAAACCTCAGTGGTAAAGTGGTGCCAGTCTGTGTAGCTTGCAAGGCTGAGACTGGGACCCATGTAGGAGTGCTCTAAAGTGCTGTTTTTCTTCACCAATCACAATAAGAAATTACATTTTGTGACTTACAGCCTGATATCTTCAGCCCTGCCACGTGGTGACAGAATATCTGCTAGCTAGAAGGCAGAAAGTAAACTGGTGGAAACAGGAAGTGGAGGGCTGGATACCCCCAACTGCAGAGCTTAGTTCCTGCCTGTATATCTGCATCAAGAGGCACATGGAAGCCGGCCCGGTGGCGCTGAGGGTTGAGGCACTGGATGCCACACCTCACGCCACGCTGGCGACCTGGGTTCGGGAATGAGCCCGGGCCGTCGGGGGTCAGCAGGGGAGGGAGGGAAGGACTGAGCGTCCGGAGGACAGCTCTCCTCTCCCGGGAGGCCGGGGGGTGTAGACTCGGTACTCATCTGGCCGCTGGCAGAAGCCAAAGGCACAACAAGTACTCGAGCACAGAATGGGTTGGGAGTGAGGACATCGGTGGGGACGCCTTGACGTCTGGGCGTAGCCACTCCCTCGCAACAAGGAAAAAACACATCGGAGTGCCGAGGGGAAGGAGCGCTGGGTACAGGCCCTAATGACTGCTGCCTGCCTCACCACCAGTGGGGACCCGACGAAAGCTAATTGATCGGGGTGTACGGCCCCCACCTGCAGCCACCTGAGACTTGTAGCCCACGGCTCCATAGGGGTCCCCGGGTTCAAGGTAGGGGGTAATACCCTTAGCGACTCCCGACAAAGCGGGGCTCTGATGTTGAGAGGGAGATAAAATACAATTGCAAAAAAAAAAAAAAAAGAGGTGCATGGAAGCCCAGAGACCAGCTTAGGAGAGAGAACAAGGTTTACAGTGTTCCCCATTCTATAATTTTTTTTACCACCACTCTATATGTTTTACCACCACCCTATATTTTTATTCATTACTGATTTTTTTTTTTTTATAAAATCCTCCAAAATTGTCTTTTATTGTCATCCTTTATGCACTACCACCCCTGTTTCGATAACAGTGCTCTGTGTTTTACTTGAAATCCATTTATGCGTATGTACTGTGCATATAGGAGATCTGGAAAAATAATGCACATTTTGACCTCATCACCACTGCCACCGCCCTATATTTTCAGACACTGGGGAACCCTGGTTTAGCTGCACTTGTGTCTGAAGACCCATCCTAGAGCTCTGGTGCTACCATAGAAGAGCCCGACCCACACACATACCCCCTTCCCGGTCAGAACCCTCCTCGAATCGCCAGAACTTCAATGGAATCATCTACAGCGCTCCCCTGGCCATGCCGTCTGAACACTGATGGACAGCATTTCAGCAAGCATGGCCACAGTGATCTTCATGGTGGCGATGCAATGTGAACGAGCCTTAAATGATCCCTAAATCTTCAGAAGCCAAGCATGGAGCTGCAGGAACCAGAGGTCCAGATTCAGCAGCATGCTGTTGTTCTAGGACAGAAGGCCTAGGTGAAGAGGCAGTAGAAATGGAGCTTCTACTGCCAACTTCCACAGTAGTGGAGACCAGATCTACCTGGGCCACAATGGTGCCACCAGGATTATGCTGTCTGATTCCTGCCATAGCTTGTTCAGGATCCTCTGAATTAAAGGCAGTGGAGGAAAGGTGTAGAGACATCTTCCCTTCCAACAGTGGGACACTGCTTTTTGCCTAAAATGTCCACACACTGGAGGAAACGAGCAAAAAAGCTGCAGTTTTGTGTTGTGTGGGGATGCAAAGAAGTCAGGCTCTGCCTTTCCCACATATCTAGCAACAGTTCAGCTATGATCCAACTCCCATTCATATGGCTGGATCACAGAGTGGTCGAGGTCATTTGCTAGTACAATTAGTGTACCAGCAATATAAACAGCAATGAGTGAAACCTCTCGGATGTTTGCCCAGTCCCAAACCCTCACTGCCTCCCAGGACGAAAGGTATGAGTATGTGCCTTAGTTGTTTAGGTAATACACCACACTCCTGATTGTCAATCTGGACCAAAAGAGGCAACCCCTAAACCTTAGTGGCCAGGGCCTGGAGACATATTCAACTGCTTTCACTTCCAACACTTTTATATGAAGGCCTTGTTCTAGTGGAGACCAGGACCCCTGGATCTGGTGAGGGCCCAGGTTGAGTACTGAACCTCAGACTGGAGATGTCCACAGTAAAGAGCACCTGCTGCTGGGGGTGGAGGAAGGGAGAGAAAAAAAACAAGCATGTGGCCCCTGTCCTGCCACCACAGCAGAGCATCCTGCATGCGATGGCACACAGAAATAAGATGGTCCAGTGGCTGAAAAGTGAGGACTCATTCCATGCAGATGAGTCAGAGGAACCGTAAGTATGGAAGCTGCAGTAGGACCTTGAAGTTGGGCGTTTTACGAGGAACCAAAATGGACTTCCACATTCACCAGTACCCCCAGACTGTCCAGAAATTGTCTGGTGAGGTGCAAAGTATGTTCTACCCTAGTTGCTCTGGCCTCCTTCTGGAAACAGTCATCCAGAGACAGAAAAGACAGTTTCTCCCAGCTCACAGCCACCACAGCTCAACAATGGCAAGCAGTCCCACTCCCATTGAGAGACAGACTTTGCCGGTGGCCACTTAACTGATTTATGGGGTAACTTCGGTGACCCTATCTTTTCCATTGATGACTCCTGTTTCAATCGTGCCCGATTTGCAACTTGGCAGGCACTGCAGTATTCCTGGCCATTTTGTCAAGAAAATGTTTCAAATGTTCTGCCTGATCCTCTGTGTAGCCTGCTTAAAATCCTAACAGATGTTGCAGGGTTTTACATTGTGAGTTGGTCCCAAAGAAATGCAAACCTTGTGGGAATCCTCACAGTACACTGGGTTTCTATAGTGACAATGGTGAAAGAGCACCTTGTTTTGAGACAAACATTACACTAGTGATCAATGCTTCCCAAAAAGTAGATAACAGAAAATAAATTTTGATGCCAAATACTCAGTGACAGGGAAACAACTTCCACTTGTCCAAAATTCACACACTCGAAGCTGGAAGAAAAAAAAAATAAATACAGGAAACAGAGCACCATCTGCAGGTATTATGGCTCTATGGAGATGCCCTTAAAAATGATCTAAACCCCTCCACCCCCCGCGATACCTGCCCCCAGGCCCCACTGTTCTCACGCCCCTAGACCCCTTTTCCCTGTCCAAGTCCCTACTAAGCAAACGTTACATTTTAGGGTATATTTTTGCTGCACCGGTCTCATTTTCTATTGCTCCCTCAACACAGCTTAAGCCATTGTCTCCATCCCCAATTTTTTTTGTTGTTAATTCCCCCTGCCTACTGCCTCTACTGCCCCTCCTGGGCAGTCACTACATCTTTCTTTATTCATGAGGCCCACGACAATGGTGACTTCATCAGAGCTGTATACAATTGACCTTACTAATGCCTTCAACCTGGTCAACCATAAGCTTCTTCTTAAACTCCTTGGCCTGCGTTTGTCACACAACACAGCTGACTGGCTCCACAGCTATCTCAGCAACTGCTCCCAGTGTGTGAAGAAAGAGAAATCCTTGTCCAAAGCTAGGGAGCATTCCACTGTTGTCCCCCCAGGGCTCCATCTTGGGCCCACTCTTATTCGGCCTCTTCAAAAACTCAGCTGCCCCATGCCGGTCAGACTGCCAACGTACTCCTCTATGCCGATGATGCCGTCATCTATTTCAAAAATCCTGGCCTTGACAGCCTCGTCACCGCTTTTCAAAGTAACTTCAGGACACTAGAAAGCTGGTTCTCCAACAACAAACTGGTCCTCAATTCCCAAAAATAAATAAATAAAAACAGATAAATACCATGCTCTTTCTAGGCTCCAACAGAAGAGGAAAGTTATCCGAAACGGCTAGGGACAAAACCTCAAACAGGTGCAGATTCTCAAATCCCTTGGAGTAACTCTGGATGACACCTTATCTTCTGCCTCCCCCCCCCCCAACATGTTGACAATCTGGTGACCATGGTTAACAGAAGCAAGAGTGCCCAGTATTGTAACTGGAACAATCTCACTGGGGATGCTAGGCGCCTTACCGTGCCCTGCTCCATCCTGTCACTTACAGATCATGGCTTCCCTATCTAAGCGGCTGCCTGTGACAGTGCTAAACAGAGTACAGCTATTCTGTAATAAGGTGTCCTGCTTTGTACTTAGTGCAGATAACCGCACTCATAGTTGTACTCTTCACACAGTCACTAACCGGCTACCTTTACCCGGCAGAATAAAGTCCAGACTGGTCTGCTACCCAAACACCCCTGTTTTGACAAACTGCTTCCACACCATCTCCAACAAATACACCACCAGGAACATGACCAGGAATGCCCTTATGGTATACTCAACTTTACTGGCCAAGTGGTCATTTGCTGCTAGGACTGCTAACTGGTTAAACAAACTGCCCGAGACATTTGAATCTCCCCAAGATTAATCAGTTAAGAGAGCTCTGCAGTCCAATGCAATTGCAACTGTGACACTTATTTGGTTTCTCTCTGTACATATCCTGTGACTTTTTATACCCTGGTCTGCATGGATTTTTTCAAAACTGTATGTAACTGTTCTGTCTCAAGTGTTTTGAGCCTAACTCAACTGCATAGCCTCTGGAACTGCTTATTCTTGAAAAACATTTTGTGACTATATTTGATGAGGAAACTAATAAACACATGTGTTCAAAGGTAATCTCCAAAGTTTAATAAATTCATATCCAATGCCTGGCTCATTCTCATTTGTATTTCATCACTGCATATATATTCATTTTTATTTGCACCTTATTAGCAACTTGCATATTATTGTGAGTTTTCTTATTTCTGCATGGTGTCATTGATCACTGCCCCTCCCCACATCTAGTGATCACTGCCCCTCCCCACACCTGGAAACGTGCACTGGCTTAGACTGCCTTTCCTGATCAACAAACTGTAACTAAAATAAAAAATTAATGAACAGAGTGAGTGAAATACCAGTTGTGATTTCAGACTTCTGCCCTTCCTTTATCACTCACCAGTATGGGGATGAAAGAGAGAGGGACCGACTACGGGCTGTTAATTTAGCAACACACGAACCTGCTGCATCCAACTAATGCCTCTTTACAGGCATCTGTGCAAACCAGGATCAAAGGCAGCCTAAAACTAGCTGTATCTGCTCTCAGCTTTAAGTAAACCACTGGATCAAATACCGTCTTCTCCTGAGTAAACAGGCCTCCAAGGTCACAGAGGCTCTCAGGTCATCCTGGAACAAGTAAAGCAGATTTTTGGCATAGACTTGTGAAATGAAACCTGGAGAAATGGTCCGTCTTTCTGACACTTGTGCCCTTCAACCTTTTTCTACAGTACTGAATGGTTCAAAATGCTCTCTATATCACTAGGATAACATGCCCAGGCACCAGTCAGAGAGACGGAGGTCTCAAGCAACAGGAAACATCATTCTTTCCACAACTTAAAAGAAGGCCAAAGCAAGAATTAAAGTATTTTCGGAAGTGCTGACCAAATAAACAGAAGTCCTGGCAATATGACTACAGAATGCAACAATGTCAAGCTTAACATCAGAATGTTTCTTAAATGAATAATTTCCTTTCAAATAAAATAACAGTTCTTTCCCCAACAGCTGGCTGCAGCAGTCTCCACACTATTTTCATATAGTAGAATGCAAGCCATGCACAGATACCAGAGCCCACGGCACAGCACTGGCAAGTTTGGTCAGAGTTCCAGGCAGTTCTACAGTTTCCCAGCCTAGGCTGCAAAAGTACATTTCAGCCCAAACCACACACACTTATTTTTATGATGCACTGAAAACCTTCAAAGAACAAATCCTCACCACGTCTGGGAAAACAACCTGCAGCTGGATAAAGGAGGAATTAACGCACCATGTGCTCTGTGGCTGAAAAATTTAGTTTCCATATTTAGAGAACGGTGCAAGACGCAAGGCCCTCTGATCAAAATGCAGAGATGCATACACACCGTATACATTACTGGCAAGGTGAAGAACCAATGGATTTCAAAGGCAGAGACTTCACTGAAATTTAAACCAAGCCTGACTGCAAAACTGCTTTAAAAGTTGGTTTGGGTGTTGGAAAAATAAACTGCTTTAGTCTTTTGGTCACATGGTCACAAAACCTTTGCTTTCCTGCAAAGATCTGGTCTTCCTTTTATGGAAGCTGCTAACACCTTGTACTGTGTGTGTGTGTGTGTGTGTGTTGCATGCTTTTCCCTTCCAACACCCACAAGAAAGAGAGAGTCAGACTGGAGACAGTATTAATGAAATGATACTCCCCTGAAAGAGAAACATTATCAATAAAGAACCTGTATACGAAAATATTTCTCCGATCATCTGGCAACAAAGTTATTTAAAGCAAACTCACTCTAAGTCTACCTAAATTACGTGTGCACTGCACGGTCGAAATTTTCTGCAATGGAAGAAAAACGTCTGAAATCACCGAAGTTACAATCTGCATTTTTTTTTTTCTCTGAAGAATCAGTGATTTGTCAAAATTTAAATGATGTGTAAAAATAGTTCCACTTGAATACTGTTGGCCACCTTTATTTGAGTCATCCTGGAATGTCAGAGCTCATTTTTAAAAGTAAAAATGAGGACCAAAAATGTACATTGGGCACGTACACGGGGTATCAACCTGGATCACAGACTAGCTACTACATAAACCTAGGCAAAAAAGTGCCGTTTACACATGTTGCAACAGCTCTTCTTTCAGACAGGGCAGGACGATTTACCGTATTAAGGAAGAGTAACTGATTTGTGCGTGAATACACGACATGGAAGCAGAGGTCTCAAAACTGCGTTCATCTGGAAAGCACTACCAACTGGGTTGGATGACTGAAACGTATGAATACTGCATGCATGTATATAATGGGCCTCAGAACGACGAGCAGATCATGTCTTGGTACAGACAGACGTGGGTACTTGGGCATGCCATGCCAAGACCACTTGCTGCCAATTAATTTTTTTTTTTTTTATTATTATTATATTCTCTGTTTATGACCCCTTACTCACCGCTCCGGACCCCGTCTTCAGGGATTCCTAGGCTGTGTGCACTGCCATAGGTCCTCTCCTAGTATCTTCTTTACGGGCCTGTCAGCACTGCCCCCATCCAGTCTCGGTTTGGCCCCCTTGGGCCAGGGAAGAGGGGGCCCCCTCCCCAACAGACCCCTCCAGTCCATTAGTGCGCATCGGGTATGCTACCCAGGCCCTTCCTTAAGCCCTGGTTATGGATTTCTTTTGGGCAGTCAGGTCCCATCTCCAGGAGTCCACTGCGAGGGGTTTCCGTTTTCTGGTGCAGCCCCCCCAGGATGTCAACGCTTGGAGAGCCAAGGGGTGGGGCGCATAACGTGCTGTCATCCCGGTTCCTGGCCTCTTCATGCCAATCTACTGCACCTCCACCCGTGGTCACCCAGGTGGCGGCAGCGCAATGGGACAGGCTTCCCAAAGAAAGACACAAATGAATCATTTCTGATGTGGCAGTTAATCACTTATTCAAAGCACCTCTGTACACTTACTAGTCATGGAAGATTTTTACAAAGAAGAAAATAAAAATTACTACACCATAACCTTGTTATAATCAAGCCAAACTTTACTATTACTAGGCGTTATGCTGAGAAAGACTCCCATTAGAGTCTACTGTTGGGGACACAAGAACAACTTCATTATATGCAGATCTCTATATGGAGGGCTTGGTTGCACGTTAAGGTTTGATGGCTAGTCTGAAAGAGGGAGGTCTGGCTGAAGTCCGGTTGCAGATAAACTAGATCTAGCTTCCATCCTGAGCACTGCAGAGCACCACAGCACTTGTGAATAGAGCAGCAGGCAGTGTGGGAGCAGGGCAGACACCAAGGTCAGAGGACAACAGGAAAACCTGAAACAGGAAGAAATCGAGCAAATAACGTGCAAGGGAAATCAGAAATAAAGCAGGAAAAACAAGCATGATGGACCTAGTGTCCCTCCTGAACTTAGATTATTATGTTGTTAAACAATGGAAGATGCAGGAAAAAACAAGAAACCAGACAATACAAGGAGAACATACAAACATACGAAAATTGTCAGCAGAAACAGGCTGTAATGGTCTATCGAATCTGCTCGAGTGCACAGCTCAGTTAGTTCCCTGGAGCTGCCGCCCCCCTCCTCCCCACTACTCCTGGAGTCATCCCCCATACTGTTCCCTTCCCCTATCAGTTTCCCAGCAGCACCTCCTTCAGTACTAATCCTCCTTTCTTAAATGAAAGATACCCTCTGTACAACCCTGTTTATGTCAAGTACTTGTAGGTTTCAATTATATCCCCCCTCTCCCTTCTACCCTCCAGTGAATACATGTTCAGCACCCTCAGACTCTCGTATGCTCTGTCCTCTATGCTCTTGATCACTTTGGTTGCCCTCCGCTGGACCCCCTCCAACAGTCAGATATCCTTTTTCAGGTAAAGACACCAGAACTGAACACAGTATTCTAGGTGTGGTCTCACCAGTGACCTGTACAGTGGCAGAATAACTTCCTCCCTCCTAGAGGTGAATCCACTAGCAATACACCCAACATTTTATTTCCTTTGGTTGTTGCCTTCCGGCACTGTGCTGTGTGCTTCACATCACCCCCGACCATTACTCCCAGGTCTTTTTCTTCCTCTGATTCTGTCACTTGTATTCCCCCCCAGCCAGTAACTGGCCTTTGGGTTTCTAGCTCCCATGTGCATTTCCTTACATTTCTTAGCACTAAAGCCCAGCTGCTATATACCTGACCATGTCTCCAGCTTAGCCAGGTCCTACCTTAAATCCTGTCTCCCCTCCTCAGTGTCCACCCTCCCACAGAAAGGGGAAATTGTTTAAGCAGGAAGGGCACACTAAGCCAAAGCTGATTTCCAGGTGCAACCTGGGAGCAGAAGGAAGTTAACCGACTTGCTCAAGGTCACACAATATGCAAGTCGGGGCTGTGAGATTCAAACCCCAGTCTCCAGGTTTGCAGCTCAGAGTCCTAAATCAGTGAGCTATAGAGCTTGGTATCATCGGCAAAAAAGGCAGATCTTGCCGTTTACCCCCTCTGCTATGTCACCAATAAATGTGTTGAACAGCTCAGGGAAATAAGAGAAAGTAAAGGCTGAGTAACTAGAAAACAGAAAGACAGATTAGCAAGAGGGAGTCCAGAAATTCACATAAGACAATCAAATGTGGGTTTTGCCCAAGGACCTGAAAGGCTTAGGTTTACAAGGGGACCATGGGAGGTGATCCTCTACCTACACAAGTTCTCGTTTACACTGCACCTGAAGTACCGGTCAAGTTCTGGTCACTGCGGTGCAGAAGAGATTTTGATTAGGGTTCACCACAAGGCCACAAAACTATCAGGTTAGAAGACGAGCTGCAATGAGGGTTACACTGCAGTTAACCCTGGGCATGTGTCTGTACCCAAACAAGGGTACAGTCACTGCCATGCAGCAAATCCCTGTACAAGATGGACCTGAAGTGCTTTCCACCACCACAACAACCTCGATGTTACTCTATGTTGTCCAAGTCACACCGTACCTTTGAGGCAAGTACAGATAAAATGTACGAGGGATGTAGGCCTAAAATATTACAACTACTAAGTACATAAGGGATGGTCTCAATGGGCTAGTTGAGGCTGTTTCGATCTTGAACTCATGTTACAATGTATATTTTAGTCTTATCACTATTGTTTAGAGAAAAAGGTTTTTTTTGTTATCAACTGCTAATCTTATCAAAAGCTAATGTTTCCCACTAGGGAGGCTCAGCTACTCAGCTTGCAAATTTCAGACCAATTTCCAGCCTGTCTGTACTGGCTGGTGTTAAGGAAAGGGTAGCACACACACAGACTGTTGAACATCTTGAAAAATGTGATCTATTACGCATGAATCAACATGGATTCAGACTGAGGCCTGGTCCACACACTGCTTTGGGAACATTCATGAATGTCTAATACAATGCCATGGACACTAGTAAATTACTGGTGCAGTCTTCCTGGATCTGACCAAAGCATTCAACCTTGCTGACCATGACATTCGGATAAGCAGGCTGAAAACAATTTGGATTTGGTCCTTCAGTGGCCAAGTGGGGTTACAAATAATCTTACTAACAGGACTCAAAGGGTAGAAATCAGTGGTGTGTTACCTGGTGAAAACAAATGGTTCACTGAGGTGTACTGCAGGGATCTATACTGGGGTCACTGGTTTTTTAGCCTTTTCATTGATCCCATTTCCAATGTATGGGCTAGAGGTTAGAGTAATGAGCTGTGAATGAGCTTGGTACATCCAGCAGGCAGCCCTGGGTTTGATTCCTACACCTCCACGTGCATACTGTGCGACTCTCAGCAAGTCACTTACCCTCCCCAGTGCTCCCGGGTCACCCCTGAAAACAGGCACTTGTGCCTAGTGGGTCTTACCCGGTTACCAGAGAATTAATAAATAATACAACATGCTAGCATCATACTGTATGCAGACAATGCTGTATTCTAGAATTTTTCTTCAATTAATAATGGCAAATTAGGATATGATTTCAACATAATTCATAATTAGCTGTTATCAAATAAGTTAGTACTGAACAAAATGAATACAAAACCATGTTTTTGGGGAGACTGTAGCCAGGTTGGATAGGAGAGACAAAGATTTGGATATAACCACCGCCAATGGAAATTTTCTGGAACTGGTACCACTGATCAAATATTTAGCAGTCCGTTTAGACTCAACTTTATGATTTAACAAACAAATGGACTAGGTTGCTGCAAAAGCTGCACACACAAACACCTTGGGCAATTATGCAGGCTTAATCAGAGTCTTACAGAAAGAACCAGGGGGGTTGCCATGGCCTCGCAAAAGTTTGTTACTATTACCGGATTTGGGCAGAATGGTTGTGGACAAAGGCCCCTCTTCCATACTGCACAGAGAGGCTGCACTTTTCAAATAAAAACAGGTTGTTTTGCGCTCTCTCTCTCTCTTCGTACATACTACTGCATTATCTCAGAAAAAACCAGATGTGTTACCTTGGGAATTAAATTCTAAAATAGCCCCATTATCCCTACTATGCAATATGATTAACACATTTCTTTATCTTCTGAATGCTCGAGTCTTCATCTTAGAACACAACTTAGGTCTGCTAGCAATCATAACTTAAAATTGCTTTTCAAATACACCTCGGTTCGGCAAAGTTCCCTTTTGTACTGTTCAGTGAGACATGAACAATTTGCCACCTACACTTAAAGAAATTTCACACTATAAACATTTTGCACAAGAACGCAAAGTTTGTTACAAAAAACAAAATATCTGCAAATGTTATAAAAGCTAATTTGTACGTTAGTGTGTACTGTGTGCCTGTTCTTGATAGATGCAGACATTAATTGGAGGTTGCTAGTTACTTCTCATTAAATGATACTGAGCAGCATTCGAGGTAGTTAGGTGCAACTAACAAGACAGCAAGGCAGGAAGTCCAAATCTCCTCCTGTAATCAGTATTCTGGTTGTCAGGTTTTATTTTTCATTATGACCTTACAAACTGTTAGCCTAGAACAAAAGGAAACATCTGTATTAGACGTTTGGAACACCGTCTTGACTGGTGGAGGCGCAGTGAAGAGAAAGCAGGGCGATACTGCTGCCACATGCATGCTTCAATGCCTTTTGCATTTGCCCTGAAGCTGCAATTTTCCTCTGCAGAGCTATGTGGTTTGTTAATGATGTCCACAGAGCATCAACTAAGAAAGAAGTGACATATGCCTTTACAAGACTCTCTCGATATATCCTGTGCTAACACCGCTGTAGCCACAATCTGAAATTGAGGTACACTGACCAACAGCGTCAGGTGATTTGTCATATTTTGGGAGTCCACTTGCTATCTTCCCTACATAACAAAATCTGCCTAGGTGATCTTTTTCAGCAAAAAAAAAAAAAAAAAACATGTACTGGTTCCATGTTCTTAGAGTCTGGCCACAAACATTTAGCTAAGGGGAGACTTTCATTTGTTTCAGTCAAAAGCACATTAGAAGGAAAGCCGTTGTGAAGATGTAGTGTGAGTGACCTACCAAAATGTCCCTGCATTGCTTAATGCTTACCCATCATGGCAACCATCTGTGATCTCCTGTACACAAAGCTATAAGTGACAGTCTGGGAGCCTGAGGCACCCACATAGTAGAACCTGGCCACTACAAAATGATCCCTGCACCACCTTGGATGTAAGGCTTAGTACTCACTGTTCCTCTTTAAAGAACACCAGTTGTGCTCACCACTCTCTTTCTCACTGCAATTTGCTCATTTTTATTTATTTATGTTTATTTTTTATCATCAAGCCCCCCCCCCCAGCAGTTAATACAGGTTACTCACGTGTAACAGGAGTTCTAGGAATGGTATATGTTGTTCATCCACACTGTCTGGCAGGTTCCTTGCCGCTTTAAATCTTGCCGGAAGGTCTTCAAGCTGGCTCCTCCACCCACCGGGTGGTAAAACCCCTGGCTCCACCCATGACGCCAGATCTAGCCTGCTGGAAGCCAGGTTGTGCGTCGAAGCCGGGGAGGTAGGGTGGGTCGTGTGGATGAACAACATATACTATTCCTAGAACTCCTGTTACAGGTGAGTAACATGTATTTCTAGGGACATGGATATGTTGTTCATCCAGATTGTCTGGCAGACTCCTAGCAGTTCTCCGGGAGGAGGGAGGCAAGGCGCACACCCCCTACTTAGGGAATAGAGACTGGAGAACCGAGGCCCCAAAACCAGCATCCTGGCATGACTCAAGGTCGATGTGGTAGTGGGTGATGAAGGTGTGTGCTGACTTCCAGGCAGCAGCCCTGCAGATTTCCTGGATAGGGACATCCCTGGAAGCAGCCACCGATGCAGCGGTATGGCGGGTAGAATGAGCTCTTATCCCTCTGGGAGGCTCCATACCCACCAACCTATAGCAGAGATCTATGCAGGAGGTGACCCACCTGCCTATCGTCCGCTTGGCTGCAGGTCTGCCAGGTGCGGCTTCAGCGTAGGTGACAAACAGCTGGCGAACCTCTCCCCGAACTTCAGCCGTCCGCTCCTTGTAATAAGCTTAGCACTCTTAGGGTCCAAAGTATGGAGCCTATATTCGCCTCCGAGGTGTGATTGGGTAGAACACGCAGAGTCAACACCTGGTTAAGGTGAAATCACACCACCTTCCGGAAGGAATTTCGGTGGGGCGAGGACAACCTTGTCCCTGTGGAAGACCAGATATGAGACTCAATAGAAAGCGCCTGGAGCTCTCCCATCCTTCTGGCTGACTTAATAGCCACCAAGAAGGCGGTCTTCCACGACAGGTGAGAGATGTCACACCTGTGCATCGGTTCGAATGGCTTGCCCATGAGCTTAGTCAATACCAGCAGTAGATCCCACGGAGGTGGAGGTTCTCGCACCGGAGGGGATATGTGATCAAGGCCTTTGAAAAAGCGCCCGACCACCTTCTCCTGCGCCACTGACTGCTTCCCGGCCCGCGCCTGCTAAGCAGAGATGGCTGCCAGGTGCACCTTAAGGGTCGTCGATCGAAGCCCTAGCTGAGAAAGGGACCAAAGGTAGTCCAGTATGCTTGCCAAGGAACAGGAGGAAGGGTCCAGGCCCTTGCCCCGACACCAAATGGAGAATCTCTTCCATTTGAAGGCGTAGCATTTTCTGGTCGACTCCTTACGGGATGCCACAACGACGTTGAGGACCTCGTCGGAAAGACCCAAGGCCTGGAACTCTAGCCGCTCAGGAACCAGGCCGTCAGGTGCAGGGATTGAAGGTCCGGATGGAATACCTTCCCCTGATTGACTGAGATCAGGTCTGGGCGGGCTGGAAGCCACCTTGGGAGCCTGGAGCCGAGACTGGGGAGATCTGGATACCAGAACTGGGGGGCCAGTCTGGGACTACCAGAATCACCTGCGCCTTGTCCCTCCTCGCCTTGAGAAGCACCTTGTGGATCAAGAGAAATGGGGGAAAGGCGCAGAAGAGGCCCGGGGTCCACGGCCTCGAGAAGGCATCCCCCTGCAGCGAGCCCTGCTGAGGGCGGGCATGAAACAGTCTCAGCTTCGCATTCTCCCTGGAGGCAAACAGGTCCACCTGAGGTGTGCCCAAGTGGGAGAAGAGATCTTGTACTACCTCCGGCAGGAGAGACCACTCGTGAGACGCAGCCCCTATCCGGCTTAGGGCATCGGCCAGGGTGTTGGAGGCTCCTGCCACGTGAATGGCGAGGAGATCCGCCTCCAGGCTGCACACGAGAGACCAAATGCGGAGAGCTTCCCTGCACAAAGGCACGGAGCGCGTCCCGCCCTGGCGGTTTAGGTAGTACATGGTCGTGGTATTGTCCATCTGGACCTGAACCACTTGACCCCGTAGAAATGGAGCGAAGGTGGTCAGGGCTAGACGAACCGCTCGAAGCTCCAGCAGGTTGATGTGGCATCGGGACTCCCGAGGGGACCAGAGGCCGTGTGCTCTGTGCTCCCCCAGATGGGCACCCCAACCCATCAGAGAGGCATCGGTCGATAGAGAGACCGTCGGCCGGTGGACAAATGGGATGCCCTCCTGCAGATGTGGACGGAACAGTCCACCACTGGAGAGCATTCCACATCCCTTGGGTCACTGTCACTAGCTGATCCAACAGATCGAAGCGCTGTGACCACTGGCTGGCCAGTCCCCACTGAAGGGGACGCATGTACCAGCGGGCCCAATGGACCACGCTGGTGCAGGCCGCCATGAGGCCCAGGAGGCGTAGGAAGTCCCGGGCAGGGCGCGACTGCCCAACCTGAAATGACTGGGCAAAGGAGGAAAGAACCTCCTGCCCTGTCCGCCGGGAACCGTGCTCTGGCTCGAAGAGAGTCGAGCTCTGCCCCGATGAAATGCATCACCTGCTTCCTGGCACGAGTTCCGACTTGGCCTCGTTGATGAGGAGGCCAGTCAGAGAGCAAACCTGGAGGGCCAGATCTCTGGACCGCTCCACCTCCGCTCTGGAGGGGGCTGCAATCAGCCAGTCGTCCAAGTAGGGGTACACCCGGACCCTTCGGCGCCGCAGGAATGCTATCACCACTGCCATGCACTTGGTGAAGACCCTGGGAACTAGGGAGAGGCTGAAGGGCATGGCCCGGAACTCGTAAAGAGATCCCTCCGCTCTGAAGTGGAGGAATCTCTGATGAGACGGACGGATTGGGACATGAAAGAACGCGTCCTGGAGGTCCAGGGAACAGAACCACACGCCTCGTTCCAAGGATGGGATTATCTGAGCCAGAGTGACCATCCTGAAGGTCCGAGACCTTAGGAACCTGTTCAGGTCATGCAGGTCGAGAATGGGGCGCCAGCCCCCCGTCCATTTTGGGACCAGGAAATACTTGGACACAAACCCCGGGTCCGGGGGAGGATTCGCCACCTTCCTGATCACTCCTTTTTCGAGGAGCAGGGCTATATCGGCTCGGCGGGCCAACAGCGAGGCTGAGGACCCCATGGCCCCCCGAGGGGCGACGGCTTGAAAGGGTGGAGCCTGCTCAAACTCCAGAGGCAGGCCCTTTCCTACCACCTCCAACACCCAGCGGTCCGTGGTGACAGCGGACCAGGCAGAAAGGAAGTGCGGGAGCTGCCCCCATGGGGAACCCAGGGTGGAGTGACGAGGCCGGGACGACACCCTCAACCAGTCACTGGGCAGGCTTGGAGGAGGGACCGCCGAGGACCTCCTGGGCCTTTACCTCCCTGCTTCCTGTTGGAGGAAGCCGCGGGCTTGGGTTTGGGATGCCAAGCGTGAGCCTGCTGGCCCTGGTGCTGGTGCTGTTGGGCCGGACGTGCCGCAGGTGCAGAAGGACGAAAGGGCTTGTGCTGCTGCTGTCGGCAGCCTTTGTCCTTCTGGGTGGAGGTGACCAAGTCCAGAGTGGCACTGGACTTCACGATCCACTGGAGGTGACCTTCCACTCCAGGGCTGAAGAGGTCGGTCCCCAAGAAGGGGACGTCTGCCAACTTGTGCTGGGTATCCGCCCGTAAGGTGGATATCCTCAGCCATGCCTCTAGCATGCAATACCGCGCACGTAGCCGATCTGGCACAGGAGTCCCCTTGTGTCCAGAGCTGTTGGAGTTGCTGCCGCCACCCCCCTACCCTGGTCCCGAACCTGCTGGACCGTGGTCTGCAGGTCGGCCGGGAGATGAGGGATCACCTCATCCAGGGAGCCCATGAGGACGTGGGAGAAGTGTGCCATCAGCACGGCTGGGCTGAGCTGGCCTGGCGGAGGCCAAGGAGGACGAGCGTGATACCTTGCGCCCGCGAGTCCAGCTTTTGGACTCCTTGTCAGGGGCTTGTCCACGCCCCAGCGCTCCCGAACGCCGAAAACGACAGCGGTGACCAACCCTCGGCAGAGGGGTGCTCCGAAAACTCGGGCAAAGAGTCAGTAGGGACCGCATACTTCCTGGCCATCCTGGCCGAGGGCGCAGGACAGGAAGCAGGCCGCTGCCAAAGCTCCAAGGCTGGGCCGACAATGGCCTCAGCCACCGGAAAGGCCTCCGTGGGTGAATCCCCTCGGTCCAGTATCTCCGTCAGGGGATACCTGGCCCGTTTGGATACGGGCTTGAGCTGCAACCTGGTGGACTCCGAAATGAGCCGAAGCAGACCCATAAAGGACGATGGGCTTTCGTCCAGTGACTGGCCCCCGGAGGACTCCAGGTCAATCGGCCTGGAGAACAGGGAGGAGGAGTCGTCGTCTGACTCCGAGGAGTCCGCGAAGAGCTGCCTAGGGCCTGATCCACCATCCACCTGCCAAGGACGGTCAGGAGTGAGGGTGACCGACAACCTGTGGGGCAGGCCTTGACCCGACCGAGAGTCCTTGGTCGGCACCCCCGATTTCGGTTGTGGAGGCGGAGGTTCCACCATAATCGGTGGGGCAGCAGGTTTCAGCCGAACAACCGGCCCAGGCTTGGGCATCTCGACTGCAGCGAGAGGCTGTTTTGGCCGTTCGGGTGACAGCCACTTGACGGCCGGGGAAGGCGTCGGTGTCGAGTTGCTCCCAGACAAAAGTAACTGCTGCCACATCAGTTCCTCGTAGCATCGACACAATTCCTATGAGAAGCCTCTCCCCTTCCGAGGAGGAAGACGGTAGCAGCAGCACGCTGGCCATTACCTCGGGCCGAGACCACTGATGTCGGTGGGATCGGCTGGACCGAGAAGAGGTCCGAGACTGAGACCCTCGGTGTGTCCGAGGACGGGCCTGGGAGGGAGCGGAGGACACCCGCTCTTCCCTCGGCTTGGACACCTTAACCGGGGACTGCTGCACTGAGGACGCAGGCAGATCCTCAGTTTCCACCAGAGGAACCGCGAGGAAGGGTTGTCAGCTTCACCAGTCGACAATCTGTCCGACAGGTCGAGAAAAATCTCGACCGCGTCGACGGGTGTCTCAGCCGGCTGACCTGACGAGGATGCCGTGAAGCCAGTGGCCTTAGCCGCAACCTCGACCGAAGTCGATGGTCGGCTGTCCGGGGAAGGGGACCTCTCCCGCTCCCACGAACGCCGACGATGGGACTTTCCCTTGGAATCCTTATTTTTGGACCGAGAGGAATGTCCTGATGGCCCCTCTCCCTTCGTGGAAAGAGACTGGCAAAACTCCTTGAACGAAGCTGAATACGAGGTACCCAAAGACAGTGGGATAAATGCCGTGACCGAGGAGGAAGCTGATGCGGCCTGGGCCACCTCCTCCTCTAGGGCGATCATCTGCTCGAGCTGCTCAACCGGGCCAGCCGCCGCGGTAACCGCCCCGGGCCTCTTTCGACTTTACCGGCGGATAGCACTTCTCGGGGTGCCCAAGCTTCAACCGGGCAGCGCAGTCCTCCAAGACGTTGGCGGAGAACGAACAGCATGACGAGGGGTCGCGGTCGGTTCTAGGTCGAGGCAGTAGATGCACGTGGAGTGCAGATCTGTCCTGACATCTTCTGCCCACAAGGGCACCGCCGAAAACCGGGAGTCGATTTGTCCATTGCAGCCGTGAGGGAAAAGGAAGACCGAAGTCTTGAAAATTTTAAAACGAGTTTCGGATGAACCGAAGAGTTAGGATCCAGTCTATCATGCAGAGTGTTAAGGAGAGAACCTGAGCTTCCAAGCGGTAAGGAAGATCTGGCATCATGGGGCGGAGCCAAGAGTTTTACCACCTGGGTGGGTGGGAGGAGCCAGCTTGAAGACCTTCCTGCAAGATTTAAAGCCGCAAGGAACCTGCCAGACAGTGTGGATGAACAACATATCCATGTCCCTAGAATTAAACTTTGCAGGACTTCAAAAATCCATTTTGCAGTATTTATTTATTGTCTGTTTGAGGGGGAAGGGACCGTAATTCCTCGGTCAGAGGAGCCAGTCATTCAAAACAGCCCCCCTCTGTTACCAATATATCCCCCTCCCCACATTCTCCAGACTAATGCATCCAAAATGTGAGCGCACATGGGGGCTGAGCTTGCTAGAATCAGGACCAGGCAGCCAGGTCCTCTGACTAAGGAATTACTACCCCTTCTGCTTCTAAAAAACGAACAAATAAAAACCAAAAAATTCTACAAAATGTACTTTGAAGTCCTGCAGAGGTAAGCTGCTACTGGGGACTCTATTAAAGAGACACTGCCAGCATTTGTCTAAATTTTCAGTCCTGCAGGACCAGTGTGCCATTAACAAATGTGCTTACATTCACGATTAGCTCTCAATCTGCCTGGTACTGTTTTATTTAGCCTTTTTTGTTTTAGATGTGCATCCCAATGTCTCTGCACCTTCCTGAGGAAAATAATGTGCCTCTCTCCAAAACGGCCCCCGAAGCTGCCTGTGTAACTGCGCATGCTTGAGGTATGCCTTTTTTTTTTTTTTTTTTTTTTTTAAACTTGTTCTGGAGGTGGGCATGATTCTGTAAATATGAAGTACTACTTATACCTCAAAACGAGCATTGAAACCCTTTCCAGCAAGGGCTTAGAAAATCAAAACCATGACTCTGAGGATGTGCACCATCATCAGGGCTGGTGCACACGCTCAGAGTCATGGTTTCACATTTCTGAGCCCTCAGTGAAAGAGTTTCAATGCTCGCTTTGAGATGCACAAAGCATCAGAATCATGTCTACTTTCAGAACAAGTATTAAAAAAAATACTTCATGGTGCAGCAAAACAAATGGCTTACCTTGTGCATGCACAACTTCACAGTCAGTTCAGGAACAGTGTTGGAGCAAGGCACATCACCTGTTCTCATGGAGGTGCAGAGACATCGGGACGAGGAACTGTGGACGAGCAACAGGTAATAAGCCTGGGTAGTGTGAAAGAATATATTTTTAAAACATGACCAAAAAAACAAATGTACGAGGTAGATTGGGAGCCTTATAAAATGTGAATGTAAGTACACTGCGAATAGCACACTGATCCTTCAGGACCAAAAATCCATACAAAGGCATGACAGCGTCCCTTTAAACACGAAAAATGGTGCTCTTTAATAAGCTACTACACTGTGGCAATATCAATACAGCAGAGTTGCTGTCAGGATCTGAAATCAAGACTACCCAGAGAAGTGGATTCAGCCCACTGTATCTTCCACTCATCACAGAACAGCATTTGGCAATTTATGCAGGCTAACAAGATGCTGTCTTGAGTACCAATTCACTTGCTAGTCTTTATACTTCACAACTAACTCCTTTCTTCTTACACTCTATCCTTGAGCTCCATAAAAATGTTGGGAAAGAGCAGGGATTTAGGTCTCCCTGTGAAGGAGACAGCAGGGATTTAGTGCAACTGCTGTCTCCCTGTGAATGAGACGGCGGGGATTTAGTGCAACCGCCGTCTCCCTGTGAATGAGACGGAGGGGATTTAGTGCAATCACCATCTTCCTGAGAATGAGACACCGGGGATTTAGTGCAACCACCATCTCCCCGAGAATGAGACACCGGGGATTTAGTGCAACCGCCGTCTCCCTGCGACTGAGACACCGGGGATTTAGTGCAACCGCCGTCTCCCTGTGAATGAGACGACTTACCTCATGCCAGCTCTGTGGTTTATTTAGTTTTTATTTACAGTACTAGGTGAGTGCGCTAGACAGTAACAGTTGCCTATTTTCAGGGACGACCTGGGAGAGTACAATATAGGAACAACAACAACATAAAAACAATACAATAAGGGAATAGAATTGGTTTGATAAGAACATGATGTACAGTACAACACTGAAGACAAAAACCTAACAACTGGATTACAGGAACAGATAAGCATGCAATGTGCAAGGCAAAAGCCATACAGATCATTCGCCTATCGGGCATCCAACTGGCTCAACTCTCTTGGCAGCGACATAGCGACCACTCCAACACTCGGCCTCTTCAAGTCCAAGCTGCGCCTCTCACTGTTTGTATCCTGTGATTGCCCATCTTAACATTTCCACCGTTCCAGCTGTACATGCCCCAGCACCCAGCACTTACAAATCAGTCTTTGCACCCCTAGCACCTTACCTGTCATATTCCCTCGACAAGGCCCCCTGGCTGCACTGTCTCCTGCACTCACCCCCCCCCCCATATCTCCACTCCTGCCCTCATCCCCAACCACCTCTTGTACTGCCCTTACCCCATGCACCTCCTTCCCTCCTCGATCTCCACCTCTCCTCCCACCCACCCCCCTCCTTCCCCTTGTCTTGCTCATAGCTCAAGTCTTTGTACTGGTTATTACACGACTGTAAGTCAATGATTATATGCTTGTAACTAAAAATGATGACTTTTGCACACACTGACGTGGAACCTTTGTAAAAGAGCCTCGGCTCAAATGTATTGTAATCCTAGATTGGAAATAAATAAATAAAAATATAATACATATGGCAGAGTGTACAACCAACAAAGTCAGACAGCACAATACATGATCACTATAGCACGGTAGATAAAGGAGTAGCAGAGCAGATAGGGGAAAACACCCCTCAGTAAAGGCCTAAGGGCAGGAACATACTTCAGGCTGGGAGCCTGGTTAGTAGTGCACATGCCGTGTGAAATTAGATACAAGTACAGCACAGTTCAGCACATTCCCAGCTCCTACTGCTCTTCCCAAGCAAGAGATAAAATACCATCTAGCCTGGTGCAACCCGGATATAGAAGCCTGCCACAGGCTGCCATAGGAGTTCAAGTCCAGTGGTCTACTGGATTGAGACCTGGCTTGCAAAACCAGGAAATTCCAGGTTCAAATCTCACTAGATCCAACTCCAGAGTTCCAGTTCACCGAGCTGAAGGACCACACTGGAAAGGAGATGTTGCATCTCAGCTGGGCTATCCTGAGTAAACATTTTGTAAAATAAAACAGTAGCACAGACTGAAAATGTGACCGCAGGATGAAGAGGTTGATGCACCAGTGCTCGCTCAGTTTTCTTCAATAAAAGGAGAGTGAGACTCTTTCTATTTATTGCCTAAATGCTGTCATGTACTCATTTCGGCTAGATGCTGGAAGACAGGTTTATAAGCTGACAGCCAACAATGTGGGGATTAAACAGGCAGCCAGCAATCCTGTTTCCCTGTATAAAGCATGGTTAAACTAGCCACCTTGAAAGGGAACAGACTTGTTTTATAGGTTTCCCCGCGGCACTCTGTAAAAGGGCAGCGAAGCCTGCATGAAGGAGCTTGTTACTGAAGCTTGTGCCAGCACTGGCCGGTGCAGATCAGGAAGGCATGCTGTGAGAGTTGATGAAGTGCAGTGACAAGCAGGCAAAGCCTAACTGTGGCAATCCCAATTTCACAGGGTGGAATGTGCAGTGCCCTCCCCCCCCCAAAAAAACAACACTTCCAGTGATGTGCAAGCCCCTATCCTCACAAAGCCTGCATGTGTTCTCTGCTGGGAACGGTTTTCATTAGGTGTTTAAGTGCTCTGGAACTCCTCGCCACACAGCAGCAGCCTCCTGCTATATAATCATAAAGACAAATGTAAACTCAAAGAAGAGGGAAGGGAAATCTATACATAGCCCTCATTTCTATTGTCTAAAAAAATATTTATAATGCTCATAGATCAGTTAGCAGGGTATACCCAATATTTCAGTGTTACCTTACTTGTAACTTGGGGACAATTCTGTACTTAGAGCACTTACCTGACCACCAAAAACTAAATAAATGAAGTCTCGCCCCTTGCTCTCCCAACCTTGGGATCCCTGAAGGCTCTATTCGAGGCCCCCTACCATTAAGTCGCTGTGCTCCGATCATGACAAACATACACCTCTAAGCAGATGACATCATCATCTACTCCAGACCAGACTCCATCCATGCCAGCAGGATGCTCCAAGTGGTCTCTGGCCGAACTCAGACCTGGATGGATGCAAATATCACCTGAATTACAATTAAAACAGAAGTCATGACATTCAGCAGGGAACACCCAGACGTCACAACCTGTACAAAACAATCATTCATATAATCTGCACCATGGTTAGACTCAAACCTCGATTTCTCAGATTATGAAACTTTCAGGCGGTACATCAAAAACAAGGTGCACTCAACCACATTAGCTCCAGTTTCTGCCCAAATACAAGAAAACTGATTGGCAGACCAGCCCAGCTCCTAGCCTTCAAATAAGGCAGTTTATAAACCGGGTAAGAGAGAACCTGCATCCTGATTGGTAGTAGCCATGTCCTTATCAGCTCATATACCTGGCAACTGGTACTTGTTATGCCAAGCAACATGCAGTGCAGCCACAGATCCATGTGTGCCACTTCAGAAACAACATATTCTGGCATAGTGTTCTAGTACAGTCCCGTTCCTTCCCACGCCCTGAGACAACACCGAAGTCAGTTCCCAAAATGACTATCTGCCTGGTCAAGTAGAATAGAGCATTTATAAGAAAAACACCGACCTCTGCTGCACACAACAGCTAGTGTGCAGACAAGCTATTGGGAGCTACCCCACTGATTTCTCTTCTGTGCAACAGCTTTCTCCTGTCCTTGGTGACGACGGCTGCAACGTGGCCCACCACCCACAGACAGTCATGTGGAAAAAATGCATTCCTAAAATGCATGGTCACTTCAGACCATACAAATCTTTCATTCCCTTTGAAAGACGCTATAAAAGGCAAAAAACACAGAACTCCAATGAAAAACGGTCCTCATTACGGCGGCTGAAGAGGGACATGCTCGTTCCCTCACAAACCGTCCTTCACATTTAAAAAAAATAAAATAAAACACAAACACACACACACACACATTTAGAAGCTCAGCGCATATGTGGGTATGGGGGAGGAGAGACCACTCTGAAGCAGTTCACAGTGTCTACATGACTGGGGCAGTAAACCTGACCACAAGCTTGTGTTTGTGTGTCAGTGACTGACTGGGATAACCTGAGCAGTATGTTGGTAGAGGGCTCTAATGGTGACCCAGAGAAATGCACTGTATTAAAAATACAGGAACTATTTTTAGTGTTATAACTAAAAAAAATAATAGAAATTTAAATACCTGTAGATTTTCTTTCTCTGACTGCTGGTCTCCGGGTTCATCACCTCTGGGAGGTCCTTCCTGGAACCACGCGACAGGCAGGAAGCATACAGACTGCTGTAGGATGGCTATACCCTCCCGCTAGTTTCCCCCAGACATCAGTACTTGTTTAGCATTTGTCCCCTGAAGAAACACATAACTTGGAAACAAAAGAAAGGTTAGTGCAACTTGCAGCCAGAGGCAGACTTTCAGCAATCTGGGAGGGACGGAACCCGGAAACAAGCAGTCTGAAAAAGAACATTTACAGGTATTTAAATTTCTATTTCTCTCTCCTAAAGCTGGTCTCGGGGCTCATCACTTCAGGGATATACTAAAGCAGTACATATCTCCACTTCCTGGGTGGGAGAATGTTCATAGTCCTTTTGGGTCCACCGCTGCCTGGAGGACCCTGCGGTCAAAGGACGCCTCAGCCAGGGCAGAAACATCCAACTTGTAGAACTTTGGGAAGGTATGAATAGATGACCATGTTGCCGCTCTACACAAGTCTGCCAGAGAAGCTTCTCTGAAGTCCACCTAGGACGTAGCCATCGATCGGATTGAGTGAGGCCGCACAGGTCCCAGCAGGTCGATCCTGGCCTTCTGGTAAGCCATGGCGATAGTGGAACGAATCCACCTAGCAATAGAGTCCTTGCACGCTTTCTTACCTATATTTGGGCCTGATGTAAGGATGAATAGACGAAGTCTTACAGACGGAGTCAGCTCTCTTGATGTAAATCTTGAGAGCTCTCCTTGGAGCAAAGCGGTGAAATTCTCTCCCCTTCTCGTTCTTGGGGCGAGGACAGAATGAGGGAAGGTTCAAGACTTGATTGCAGTGAAAAGGAGACATCACTTTTGGTAAAAAGGCGGGATCTGTCCACATAACTACTGAGTCTTGATGAAAGATAGTGTAAAGTTCTTTGGATGACAGGGCTCCTATCTCACTGATGCGGCGGGCTGAGGTGACTGCAGTAAGAAAGACGACCTTCATAGTGAGATGAAGCAAAGATGCCTCTTTTAAAGGCTCAAGGGGGCTTGGTGAGTGCTTTGAGTACCAGGTTGGGCCTCCAAGGTGGAACTACGGGCTTTATTGGAGGACGCTTCAACGCTGCTGTTCTCAGAAATCGAACATGAGGGAGAGCTCCTAAAGATTCGCCCGAGTCCGCCAACAGGAGCACCCCTAAAGCGGATACCTGGACTCTTAAGGTAGCCAGTTGGAGGCCCTTGTTGAAACCCTCCTGAAGGAATTGAAGGATGGTAGGCAGAGACACAGAGTCATCTGGTAGAGAGGTGTCTCGTAACCAGAACAGGAGTTTTCTCCAGATCCTATAATAAACCTTAGAGGATGAGGCCTGCCTGGATTGAATAATCATTTCTATGACAGTGCAGAGAAACCTAACTTCTTGAGGGTTTCCCGCTCAATCTCCACGCTGACAGGGACAGATTGTGAGGACTAGGCCGCAGCACAGGTTCCTGATGAAGCAGGTCTGGGCTTTCTTGGAAAACCAAAGGAGAATGTAGAGACATTTGGACTAATCGAGGAAACCCCAGTCTGCGGGGCCAGCGTAGGCAAACCAGAATCATCTCTGCTTGATCTTGGGCAATCTTGTTCAGTACCCTTGATAAGATCAGAATTGGAGGAAAAGCATACAGAAGATCGAACTGACGCCAGTTGATGGAGAAGGCGTTCTGTGCCATGGCACTCTCGTCCTTGATGAGAGAGCAGAACTGCGGACTTTTGCCATTTTTTTCAGCAGGCGAAAAGATCCATCTGCGGGTGGCCCCACCACGCCATGATGAGTTGGAAGGCACTGCCCTTGAGCTCCCACTCGCCTGGCAGGATGTCCTTTCGACTTAGCCAATCTGCTGTGACATTTTCCTGGCCTAGGATGTATGCGGCCCCTAGACTCCCCAGGTTGTCTTCTGCCCACTGAAAGAGAAGAAGAGTCTCTTGCAGCATCAGAGAGCTCTCTGTGCCTCCCTGGTGGTTGATGTAGGCCATTGTTGTCAGATTGTCCATGAGGATGAAAACGTCCCGGTGGGAAAGCTGTGTCTTGAACTGCTGCAGTGCCAGGCGGACTGCCCGCATCTCCAGCACATTGATGCTGTAGCAAGACTCCACTGTTGACCATTTGCCCTGTGCCGAGAGCTGTTCCGAATGCGACCCCTAGTCCCAGAGACTGGCATTGGTGGGGACTCACCTGGTGAGGGTGTTCCAGTTTGAGACCCCTCAGGATGTTGCCCTGCTGAGTCCACCATATCAGGGAGTCTTACCTGGCGACATACCGGAATCCTCTGATCCATTGTGCCCCTTGATTAGGACCACTGCTGGAGGAGGTCTGACTGGAGAGGTTGCATGTGGACTAGCGCCCAGGGGACAGTCTGCCAGAGAGACCACTGTCCCTATGAGTTGCATGAAGGAGCGGTCCGGCAGTGATTGAGCTGCTTGGAATTTGTAGATGAGTGCCCTCAGTTCCTTGAATTTTGATTCTGTGGGATAAACTTTATTCTGGATTGTGTTGATATTCACCCCCAGAAGACTCAGACTGTGACGGTCGCAGGGAGCTCTTCTGGTTGATTACGAACCCCAGAGAGGAGAGGCACTCAGTGACCTCCATCACTGCCTGGACTGCTTGACCGTACCATGGGGCTTTGATGAGAATGTTGTCCAGGTATGGGAACAGCTGGATCCCTTGCATTCGGAGACGAACGACCACTGTCACCAGGACTTTGGAGAAGACTTTGGGGGCTGCGGACAGGCCGAAGGGCAGCATCATGAATTGAAAATTGTGATCTTACACTTTGAACCTGAGGAATTCCCGGTGTGCCTTCTGGATGGGAATATGCAGATAAGCATCTTGTAAATCTACTGAGGCCAAAAAGTCCCCCTGATGGATTTCTCGGATGATGGAGGGCAGGGTTTCCATCTTGAATGTTCTGTGATGGACAAAACCATTTAGAAACTTGAGATCTAACACTGGCCAGAAACCTCCTGAGCATTTTGGCACTATGAAGAATAGGGAGTACACTCCTCTGTTCCTTTCTGGAATGGGGACTTGTTCGATCACTGCTGCCGGTATAAGATCTGTAATCGCCTGTAGGGTCAACGCCCTTTTTACTGGGTTGCTTGAGACTGGTGAGGGCACTATGTGGGGCAGGGGGGCCAGGTGTCTAACTATGAAGTAACCCTTGCGAACTACATCTAACACCCACTTGTCCATGGTGGCGTGGACCCATTCCTCGAAAAAGCTGGAAAGCCTGCCCCCAACACAGGAATGGATCTGTGAGTCCTCATTGCAATTTTCTGGACTCACCCCCAGCATTTCGGGAGCCTCCCCTGCCACTCCGGAAGCTGCGTTGGCTGTGCGAGGTGAACCAGGATCATCTGCCTGGAGTTGACTTATTCTGACCCCTGGGAGATTCTGGGCACAAAAATTCTGTCTGGATCCTGAAGCAATTCATGTACTAAAGCTACGAGACTGGCTAAGAGATTATTTCAACTCCTCATTCTTGACTAACATTAACTCTCCATCTAAATTCTGGAGGGTAGTTCATGCCCCATTTTCTCCCCTCTCTCCCCCCCCCTCCAGTTCTCAAAACAAATAACTCCCTAGTTTCCGACTCTGGCTCCGTGGCCAATAAATTTAATGCCTACTACACCTCATGCGCCACATCTCTTCTATATTCCTTCCCCCCTTGCCGCCTACTAATTTCAGCCCTTCACCTCAGCCAGTGTCTACTACTCCCTCTTTTCCCTTTTCTACTATCTCCTCTGACAAAGCTCTTAGTGCCCTCCTATCCCTGAACCCCTCTAAAGGCTCCTCACCAGATGAGCTCGATCCTAAACTTCTCTACCTTTCTGCTCCTGTAATTGCTTATCCTACCTCTCCAATCCTTAACCTCTCCTTTATTTCTGCCCGAGAACCCTCATTCTGGAAACATGCTGTAGTCCTTCCTCTCCCCAATGGTGGGGACACATCCACTCCTGGCAACTATCACCCCCTTTCCCTCCTTCCTACCCTTGCCAAACTTCAAGAACATTTAGTTCTCTCTCACTCAACTATCACCCTTCCTCTCCAATTATTTCTTCTTCACCCCCTTCCAATCTGAGTTTCAGAAGAACCACTCAACATCCACCTCCCTCCTCAGGCTTACTGACTCCATCCTTTCAGGGATGGACGATGGCCTGATCACCTCGGCCATCTTTGTTGACCTAGCCAAAGCTTTCAACACTGTTTCTCATCCCCTGCTTCTTGATTTCCTCTCCTCAGCTGGTCTTGTTCAGTCAGCCACTACTGGTTTAAATCCTACCTCACTGGCAGGACCCAATCGGTAAGAATCCTGGATTCCATCTCCCCTCCACTCCCCATCAACACTGGTGTCCCTCAGGGCTCAGTGCTTGGTCCCTTACTCTTCTCCATTTTCCTTAATGATCTTCCCACAGCCTTCTCATCCTCATATATCCACATGTATGCTGATGATACGGTCTTACACAGTTCCGCCAAAAACCCTGCTGCTGTGGAAACCAGCTACAGCATGACTTCAACCAAGTTCAGTTTTGGTTTGCTTCTCACCAGCTTTTTCTAAACACCAAGAAGACAGTCTCAATAACCTTTGGCACCAGACAAGAGACTCTAGGCTCCTGGCCCTACCCACATTCCACACCCTTGATGGGACCATCCTGGAGGCCACCTCCTCATTTAGATATCTGAGGGTTTGGCTGGACCAGCACCTCAACTTCTCTGTGCATATCAATGCTATCCTGAAGAAACTGCACCCCAAGCTTGGTGCTCTGTACAAGAATCATAGTTGCATCCCGCTAACTGCGAGGTGTGAAACTATCCAGAAGATGATACTCCCCATCTTTGACTACTGTGACGTAGTCTATGGTGCTGCTCCCAAATCTTCCCTGACCAAGCTGGACACTAACTCCTTCTGCCGCTTTGCTGTCGACTCCCTTTCCCGCTCCCACCACTGTGAACTCTATCGCTCTCTAACCTTCCTTCCACTATCTCACAAACGTAACTCACACTGTGCCAAACTAACCTGCAAATTCTGGTTCGGAGTGCTCCCATCACTCACACTCTCTCCTCCACCTCCCCCCACCCACACTCAGATCTAATGACGCCCGCACCTTGACGGTCCCTCGCTGCTCCACCCTCTTTGGTCAGACTGGTTTCGCCCATCGCTTCCCTAAAATCTGGAATTCCCTCCTCCCTGAAATACGACACTCCTCTAACTACTCCCTCACCTCTGCCCTACACAATTACCTCTCCCTCAGCTGTTCCTGTTTTAACCCTCCTTAATACCTATCCCCAGTTTCTGCCTTCCTATCCTGACCCACCCCGGCAGGGTTCTCAACATACTTGGGGAGAATCAGAAAATGGCTACCCTTCTCCTCATGTTCAGTTCTTGCCTCTCTCACACTCTTCTCCACCTGCCCTCCTGGGTGACCCATGTGCAGAACCTACCCCGTCCTTTTTACTCCAACAGCACTTGCGTACTACCTCGAGTCTGCTCCTGGTACACTCATACTCTATAATGGTTCTGTTGCATTATTACTGTTTTGTACGTGTATATGTTCTTTTGTTTGATTTGGGACATGTTTTGTAATTTACCCAATGTTCCACTACTGTTTATTGTATAATACCTTGTGTTCCAACTGCTGCACCATCTTACAATGTTGTGTTATTTGTACTACCCACATACTATTGTGACTGATCATCCTTCATAATCCTATGTAACCCCCCCCCCAGGTCTCACCGTGAGACGAGCAACTTGTTCAGTGTGCCCTCCAGGTGAAACACTTCAATAAATAAATAAAACAACAATTACATTTTCTTTAAAAATTAAAAAAAGAGTGGAGTCTTTGTTGTGCCAGTACAAATGAATAAGACAATACAAAAGATAAATTAAAATGAGAATGTATACGACCATTACAAATGTTAACAAAAAAACAAAACAAATGGTAACAATTAGGTGCAAAAGTCAGTAACAATACATTCATATATCTGGCAAAAATGCACTACATTTAGCAGTCTTGTGCCTTTGGTCTACCCCCTTCATTTTGCAGGACAAATTCATTATATTGTATATAATTAATATTTTCCTTTTTTTTTTTTTTTTTTAAGGATTAACGGGCGCACCAAGTATGCATCTGGGTCTCCATTTTTCAATGTCCAATTACTTATGCTCTTATTTTATTAAAGTCAGTGCATAAGAAGCAAAGCCTGATCAGACCCAAAGATAACACAATGCAAACATCTTATTTTGTAGAAGAAAATCAAGCATACAAATTTGAAATTACTGGGCAATTGTAATGCAAGATCTGGGGGACTGTGTGTGTGTATATAGTGGGGGAGCCTTGCTTACTAGCAGTGACCTGTGAACTAGGAGATCCCAATTCCAGACACTTCACCGCCCACTGTTTCAGGCCTCCAATTTTAACATTACAATCCTTACTGATGTTTTCACTTTCTTTAGTTACAATATAGTAAGAACACGTGCTGTGGACTCGGGTGTCAGTGAACGAGCGCTATAAATAAGGCTTGCTTCAACCTAAAAATGGTTTGGTTTGGGGGGGAGGGCGCAGAGAGAACGGTTGTCCTTTTAAGGGATGAGAACCCAGGAATAACACACAATCCAAAGCTGGTGGCTGTCCACACAGACACATTCAAATCAATCACTTTCTAATAAATAATTCATTGTGCTGCAGCACAGAGCCACCCTAAATTAGTGTCCAAGATTTCTAATAGAGGGAGAACCTAGAATTTATGACAGACAAGTGACAAGAGTCCTTGGTTCTGACACAGAGTTATCTACTGCTTACTCCTGAATGGGCGCTGGGGTAGTAATTGAAGCATTCCAGTTACTATCTATAAATCTATCCAGCAGCAGCAATTTGGGATTAACAGCTGAAGTATAATGCTCCCCAAAGGATGACACCACCATCAATTTCTATTCTCGTCCAGTCTTTGTGCTGGGGGTGCCCACTGTCACCATGAGTTTCTGAAAAACTCAAAATACCCTCAGTGGAAGATCCAGAAATGTTACCTCATGTGAGCAAGAGCCAACTTTATTATATACACACACACACACACACACACACCCCTCTCCAGCACAGTTTCACATTTCACAAACAGTCAGATTCTAAAAATTCTGTGTCTGCTGTAAGGGATCAGTTTATAGGAATGAGTGCATAAGTGGAAAAGGACAAACACTGCGCTTTGAAAAACTATGACACAGACTACATTCACAGGTTCCTTTTCTAAAGGGTAGTATTGCTGCCGAGGATCATATTTAGATTGGGGTGCTCCAATAAAATTTTGAAGCAAATGCATCCTGCAATATCAGCTCTTTTTTTTTTTTTTTTTTTTTTTTAAATTCTCCCCTCTCCCATCTCTCTCCCCTCTTCGGGAGACACCTATGGCCTTTGAGCCCTCGCTCACCTACCAGGTGACCGGAGCAGTCCATCCCCCATGGAGCCGTAGCTGTACCCCCCAGGTGGGTACAGGGCGGGGGCTTCACACTCTGAAACATCTATATTCGTCGGGACGCTGTCTCCAGGCCTGGTAGGGGCATTGAAGGTCGGGGCCTGGTGCTCCCGTCTACCGGGAGAGGCTGCGAGGCATTTCCGTTTTCTCCGGACGTGCCATGTCCCCGGCGTCAAGGCACTGGCGCCGATGTCTGTGCGTCGCCCCTCCGTTCGGCATCGTGCCTGTACCTCGGGTCTCCACGGGGCAGACAAAACCGAGCTCTGGCACCCCCCTCCCGGAGAGACGGCCGGTCCCTAGGGCCTCAAGTCTTCTCCCGGCCGACCCTCCAGCTCCTGGGCTCGTTCCCGAACCCAGGTCACTGGCGTCGCAAGCGGAAATCCAACCGCTGGGCCGGCACAGCTCTAATTTCTAATAAAACCCCGGATCTGAGCAATTGTTTTCTACTAGGAGATCCAGCAACATCGAATAAAAAAAAAATTGGGTGAATGAACTGCGCTTGCAAAAGCACAGACCGAACAGTGCCATTTTAAGGACATAAGCCACATTCAAGGAATACCCGTTTGAAAATTCAGTATGTAAATATTTTCAGAATTGTTTAGTAAGGCAATGTCTAAAGTTATAAATCTGAATACAAGATGAGCAGTATTCACTTGTCTGATACTCTAAGGGTTCATGTGGTCTGTATTTTTTTTTTTTTCTGTGTAGCTCCTGTAAATGAACAGTGTTCCAGCAAGCTCACCCAGTGAATAAAAATAAATAAATTACAAAACAGAGAGAACATTTTTGCAGCCATATGTGTGTGTGTGTGTATATAGTGGAGGGAGGAAAACAGTTCCCTGAATGTGGTAGCTCTACTATTGGTGTCTTGATAACATATTAACACACTAAAATAGCAGCAGATTAGGCCCAACGGTCTACTGAGTTTGCTTGTGGACGAGTGCCCTCTAATGGCACTGTTTTAGCACCCCCGTCCCCACAGGGTCCCAGCGCCCGGTGAGGCTTTGGGCCCTCCATCTGTACCTATCCCAGCCTTTTTTTTTTTTTTTTAAACCCCTCTACAGTTCCAACAGCCACCAGTTCCACAGGCAGTGCATTCCAGGGCTTCATAACCCTCTCCGTGAAGTAGTGCCTCCTTGTCTCTCCCTTAGTCTCACACCGACCAGCCTCATCAAGTGCCCCCTGGTGGCCCCTACCTCCCTCAGCTGCAGCACCTCCTCAAGGTTGACCCTATTTATTCCCTTGAGGTACCCAAAGACCTCTATCATATCCCCTCTGTTCCACCTCTCCTCCAGCGAGTACAGGTTGAGCTCCTCTAGTGGCTCCTCATAGGGCCTCAAGTCCCTCTCCAGACCAAACTTTACCATTTTTTCTCTCGGTATAAGAACGGCCACTGACACATGCAGTGTCATGAATTCATCTATCTGAGTTTGAGCAAACTTCCCGAAACAGCCACTGCACGTAAATAATGACATTCAACCACAGATACTGGGTATTATGGCCCTGCCTACAGATTCGGGGGCCATTCCCCAGGACTCAGATAAGGAAGCAAGCCACAATGACATTAGGGGACGTGCCAACAGCAAAGTGCATGGGGAAAACAAAACAAATTACAGGAAGAGAAAAGGCAGTTAGTCTGACAAGAAGTCTCAAGTGGATAAAGCAGGCCTAGCATGTTCAGAATATACCATATTTACGTTTACTACTACATACTGACAAAAAATGTATTTCATTTATTTGAAGAGTTTCACCAGGAAAGGCATACTGAACTGAAATAGCTTGTTTCCAGATGTGTCCCGGGGGGAGGGGGAGCAGGGAGTACACTGAGGATAAAATTACAGAGTGCAGAAATAGAGAGAACTTGTGCATGAAAATGTCACGGGAGTAGCCCCGTGACGCTGGAGGTCGAGGCGTTGGTTGCTACACCTCACGCCACGCCGTCAACCTAGATTCAGGAATGAGCCTGGGCCACCGGGGGTCATCAGGGGTGAGAGAGGATCGAGCAACTAGAGGACTGCTCTCCTTTCGGGGGAGGGAGATTTGTCATCCCACTCACTTACTGCCCTCTGGCGGTGGGGCAGTATGGGTTGGGAGGGCATGCACTAGCATCCTTACATCCGTGGGGAGAGATGGGAGAAAAGGAAAAAGGAGCCATCAGGCTCCATGATGCTGCACCAACACCCGGCCAGCTCCCCATCCCCAATGTCTGGATTTAGCTCTGGGGTGAGGGTAAGCAGCACCCATAACTTGGCCCTGCAGGGGGAATGGGGGAATGAGGGTGCGGGTCAGGAGGCAGTGTGGCGGAGACAGAGTCATTCTGAGGAAGGGACCAGAGCCACCTTCTGGGCTCGGGGGTTCTATAAACCTATATGGAAAATTTCATGGGAGCAGCTGCTGAGGACTCGCATGGAGTGTGCAGCTACACAAGCCTTGCAACCTTATTATAAATGTGGAGAAACTGATGTTAGGGGTTGGACTGCAGACACTTCCAAAACTTCTAGCTTCTATTCAATTTAAAACTGTACCTCTAGGCAGTTTCTTATTTGTTATAAAATCTTGATTAACAAACAAACAAAAAAAGGCAGTAAGTGGTTAAATGCTACAAGGCACAACCATGTACCTTTCCGCTTCTCAACGGCGCCATACTGCGAATGACTCGCATCACAATAAATGACTGCAATACTGTCAGGGGACTGGAACAACTAGCAGGTACACCGGCCCTGGATCAATAACTCCGAGACATTTACTTTGTCTCACATTTAGCACTAAGCAGTTAACATCTAAAATAGCAACTCCGCAACTGCTGCTTGAGAACCGTTCTTACAGGAAGGAATTTAAAAAAAAAAGTTCATAGCACATCCTTCGCCACTTTCCTGTTGCTTTGTTACTTCCCAAATAGCAAATTCTTTTCTCTCTCTCTTTTTTAAATCCATTATATGCCACAGATTTTTAATCTTCCCTACGCCGTCATCTCATATTCAGTATGCAACAAAGCTAAAAGGCCTCTCTGAAAACCTAATGAATATTCCACAGAAAACCTGACATTTGTTGCTGGCAGTGCAATGGGGCTTTTTTATGTTAATACCCGTGGAATTCCAAGGCCCGGTTTTACACAGAAAAGGTCACCAGCAGGCTTCTCGCCTGAGGAACTTTTAACCCTCCCCACTACCTCTCCTCCCAACCCCTCAATCAGCAACCGCACGGTGAACCAAGCAACTTGTAGCTGCCTTTCAAGGGTTAAAGAGAAGCAGCACTCCTCTGCAAACTCTTTATACAAAAGGAGCTGCAGGCTGGGAAATGTTGAGTAAACAGTGGCAAGGTTGAGTAACTCCCAACTTCACCCACTGGCATGGGCTGCTTCATCCATGCTAATCAGGTTGTGCAAGAAAAATGGGCATCTTTCTGCCGAGTGCACTTGCCAGGTCAACGATAAATGAATAAATCCACTGAAAAGTTATGAACCCTCTGCAGCAAAACTAGGTTGTGAGACTAGAGGTTACCAAATTAATTAGCTCTCTTGAAAATAAGCCAGTATTTTGTTTGGCAGACGAAGTGAAATGTATTTTATTTTCAAACTGTATATGTGTTTCATGTATTTTTAAAAAAAACTGGTAACTCGGAAAGGCACACAGACTCAGGCTTGTTTCCAGGTACGAGGGGCCAGACAAACACATTCAGTGCTTAAGTGCAGTCAATGTAAACAAACAGTATACAGGCACACAGGAACTACCAAGTCAAATAAACAGCAATGTACAGTCAATCCTATAGGGAAATTAGGAGTCAAGCAAACATTTACAATCCAAGTGAAAAGTGATACCGAATGTAGTGAGGTCGTGCTGGGCTTTTTTTTATATAGATTTGACTTGACATTTGTCAGAAAGTTACTAATTTGGGTAACCCCAGGCTAACGCTATCAGTTATTTAAATACTAGGAAAGTAAGTACTTGAAGGAAAAAGGAATAACTGGTTATCATGGCTGTGTTGGGGGATGGGGGGGTTGATGTTCCCCACACATTCATGGAGGTGTAATAAAAAGCTAAATCAAGTTAAAAAGTTTACGCCCTTGTCATAACAAAGGAAAAACAGCGATGCTGAAATGGCAGTATAAACTCCTTGTTCCATCACTTTATGACATTTTTTTGGGGGGGGTTAACTGTGCTTGCCCTTGAAGCAGGCACAAACCATTTAGAGAGCACCTTTCCCAATCTAAAAAGCATTTAACAAGGAGCTCCCTTACCTCATTGGGAGCTCCTCCCATGCCATTTTCATGATTTGTTTATTAGCTTTTGTTGACCAGGTAGGTGCATTAGGCAAAAACCCTGCCTATTTTCAAGCACAACCCGGGAGAGTACAACATACAGTTTACAGAAAACAAGCAGCAAATAATACAGGACCAGTCATACCTCTCAACCTCCTACCTTCTAAATCAGGGACACGGCTTAACAAAAATCAGGGACAAAGGACCAAAATCAGCTACATCTTCAAAACTGGAGATATCAACTCAGGAAGCTGGGAGAATAAGAGACTCAGGGCCAAATATTCAAAACTTGGCACCGGGCCTAAATTAACACTGCCCGGCAGGCAAACTTAGCCTGGAGCACAAAGCGAGCTTTAGTCAAAAGGAATAGCCCAGGGCAAACAGCTTCTGAATATAGCATGGAAATGAGGCCAGGCAAACTGGGCTGGGAGTGCAGGGCAAACTTAGCCCTGGAATAAGACAGCTCTGAATATAGCAACCAGGAAGTACAAACCACAACAGCAACACTGTGCTCAGCGATGTGAAGGTAGGTAGAGGTGAACTGTGTGGCCAATGTGCGTGCCAGCAAATATGTGGACACAGTACAGCTGCAGGCAGCAGTGCATGTGAAAGTACAGTGTTCAAAACTGTATAATATTCCCCGAACTGTTTGCGTAGCGCTAACATGTTTGTACGGGTTTAGCGCAGGGCTAAGCAGTTAGCCGGTGCAAACACATTTGCCTGGCGCTAAACTTCGCCATATTCAAAAGTGACATGCAAATGAGCCTACTTAGGTAGCCTCTGGGCAAACATCCAGATTAGCATCTCATTATGCCCTGATTTGCATGCAGTTTGCCCTGGGCCAATGGTTTAGCCCTGTGCTAAACCCGTGCAAATGCGTTAGCACTGTGCAAACAGTTCAGGGAATATTATACAGTTTTGAACACTGTACTTTCACATGCGCTGCTGCCTGCAGCTGTCCTGGGACAACACAGCATAGGCACAGATGGTGGTGGTGCTGCATGCAACTGTCACACTGTAGGTCATGCTACAGTACACAGCAGACACTACAGTAGCACGGGGGCCAGTAGTGTGTGGACACAGCACTGCCTATGGTGTGTAGGGCAGTGCTGATGACTGCACTATACACAGTGACAGGCCCAACGTACAGGTGTTTACTGACAGTGGACATTACTGTTACACTGTTGCGCGACCTACAGATGCTGCACCTCTGGCACGGGATGCTCACAGTGACATATACATGTCCGGCTTTGTGTGCTGTAGCAGTTGCACAGCTGTGCAGTATGTGGCTGGGGGGGGGGCCATAAATTATCAGAAAGACACACTGGTGTTAGGGTATTCCCAATATTGGCCCATGTGCACTGCGTGATGTGTCCCAGCCTTGTGGCCACACCTGGTCTGTGGCACAGCCTGGCCACCTGTACACTCTCCCCTCAACATCCTCCATGCCCACAGTGCTGCATGTATGCTGGTATCTGTTGGTGTCCACAGAAGAGTGGTCCGCAGGTGTGTGCTGTATGGCCACACTGCCATGCTGTCCACTGGCGGTAGGGTCACCACTTACTGCCTGGTATGGCTGGGACTGGTGGCAGATGATGGCATCACTGTGATGCCATCAGTGAGCACCACGTTTCCTCTATGTCTAGCTTTGTCTATGTGCCATATTTGTTAGGGTCGCGCAAACACCACACAAAGCCATAATGTCACGCAAAGCTGATTGCCCAGGGTTAAGACTACATTTTCCTGGGCGGTAATGTACACCGGACTAAGTGTCGTGCTAAGTCGCACAAAACCACTTTGTGCAGCGCTAGTTGCTGAATATAGCATTGCGTCTGTATTCATGTACACACCCACTCAGTTTGCTCCTTGCATACATTATGATTTTGCCCGGCGCTAATGCAGTTTGCGCGTGCTATTTGGCCTTTTGAATATAGCAAACCCGCGCTAATCCCACGCTAAACCTGTGCAAACAGTTTTTGCCCAGCGCAAAGTTTTGAATATCTGGCCCTCAGTATAAAATGCATTTTATAAGGAAGAACAAGTCTGTAACTTTAAAGTCCGACATTATTTTTTGCTTACAACTCCCCCTGTTTGGTCACGGAAACACAATTTTTAGGAGAGACAGAGTAAACTTTTGAGCCAAAATCAGGGACATCCCTGAAAGTCAGGGACAGTTGAGAGGTATGGAACCAGTAGATATCCTCGCAGGAATAGTTGTGGAAACAAAACATACATGTGACAGTGGCCATCCACGCAGGGATGGAAGGAAGCAGGCATGGCAAATTTAAAATTGGGAAATCACATTTGAAAAAGACACTCCAGTCAAGTGAATGGAAGACACCCCCATGCGAAACCTATAATTACATCACAAAACGTTAGAGCTCGGGGCCGGGGGCAGAATAGGAAAGGGATAATGCAGCCAGTCCTCTTGGGCAAATTGCAATCCCTTCCCTTCTTTTGAGGGCTGAATAATTAAAAGTGAAAATGGCATGAAGGAGCTCCTGATGAGGTAAGGGAGCTCCCCGTTTGATGTTTTTTTTAAATGTTAAAAATGTTGAGAAAGGTGCTCTTTAAAGAGGAAGGTTGGAACCTGAAAAGTTAGAGGGTGCACTGCTGTCCTGTGGATGGAGCCTAAACTGAGGTATGCTGTTTGTACAATATAATACTGCAAAATGTTATTTCATTTGGAAATTGTTGACCAAGAAAGGGACACTGAACAGAGGCTTGTTTCCAGGTGCAACCCAAGGGAAGGGAGAGGTGGATACAATATAAAATTATGTATTTACAATAAAGTGCATATACAGACATGTCAAAAACTGGAGTCAGTGCACAAGTGCAAATAAGCACTCAAGGAATTTTGATTACCAGCAGATTTTTTTTTTTTTTTTAATAATTTTTTTTGTTTTGTTTTACTTTACACACAGCAACTTATGCACAATGAAAGACTGGCAGATCTGGGAATCTGGCCTGATGGTTGCCAATGATCATGGATACTTTGTGTGTGTTGACCCAGAGTATAGACTGGAACCAGCATAGAACATTGTGGAAATCTTCCTGGAGCAGACCTTCAACGCCAAGGCAGTGTAAATGACTGTCATCTGCACACATCTGAATATGTGGGTTGGCACACGCTAGTGGGAGGTCGTTAAGGAAGATGGAAAAGAGAATGGGGCCCAGGATGGAGCCTTGCAGGACTCCCGCTTGGATGGGAAGTGGAGGAAACAGGACGCTATCAACCTGCATTGACTATAGATGGCCCATTAGGAAAGAACAGAACCAGTCCACTGCAGGAGCGGAGACACCAGCAGATCTCGGTTTATCCAGGAGAAGTTAGTGGGACACTGAGTCAAAGGCCTTGGCCAGGTCAATAAAGATGACAGCTGTGACGTACCCCTGAGCCATCCCCGAGAAAACAGCATCAGTTACACACAGCAGGGAGGAGACTGTAGAATGATGCTTCCAGAAGCCAGACTGAAATGGGGAGAGAAAGTTGGTGAATGATAGAAGCTAAATTAGTCTAGTGTAGACAAGCTTCTCTTGCAGTTTGGCAAGAGGAGAGGAGAGAAACTGGCTGAAAGGTTCTGGGGGAGAAAGGATCCCCCTTTGTGTAATGGAATACGTTTGGCCAACTTCCAAATTTAAGGGACAGCACTGAGGGAGAAGGAAAGGTTGAGCAGGTGAGTCAGCAGAGATATGAAGTAGTTTTTGAGCCAGACCATCAGGACTGGATTTGCGTAATTTGAGGTAGTACTGGGCGATCAAGGTTTCCTGGGTAGTAACAGAGGGAAGAGGAAACCCTGTAGGGGGAATGGAGGGAAGGGAGCATGAGGAAGAATAGAGATGGTGGGGGGGTTGACTAGAAGGGAGAGCGCAATTAGTGAAACATTTGTTGACGTGAGCAGCAACTGAGGAGGGGTGAGACACTGGTGAATCATTTATGTGAAGGGTCAAAAAGGGAGTGATTAAAAACTTCCAGAACTTAGAGGGGGCACTAAAGTTGTTTTGAAGGTTGGACGGCCTTAGCGCAGGAGTTTGATAGTTCTGTAAAAGACAAAGTCTGGAAAGAAGTGAGATGATCTGAAACAAGCTCAGGCTAGATCTCTCAATTTTAATGGACCAATGATATCTGGGGTAATCCAGGGGTGATGGTGATCTCTGAGCCTGAATTTTCTGAAGGGGCACGCCTGACCCAGACAGAGGAGAACTGAGAGAAGAACACAAAAAGGGCAATGTCAATATCCACAGCAAAGGGTATGGCTGCCCTATCTGCTGCAGCAAGGCCATTCAAGAAGGCAGTGGTGTTGAGCAACCGGAGGTATCTAGTCCAAACGTATTTAGGGAAGGAGGACGGAGACCTGATCTTCCTGACACAGATCATACAGTGGTCACTGAATGTATCTGACAGGATGCCTGCTGCAACAATACAGTGGTGGTGGGAGGAGAGAACCCAGTCCAGGAGGGATGGATTATGAGAGTCGGGTTGAGCCAGGTGGGCTCGATGATTACTTGCATGAGATTAAGTGACTTAATGCTGTGGATGGCTGGCTTGGAGACAGGGGAGTGTGACGGAGTGGAATAGGACCCTGTCCCAGTTAGCGATAAAGTGTTTAAATGCAAGGATCTATTCTATTACTTTCCTGTCTCTTGTCTGTCTAGTTGTGCAACCAAATTTTCCTGTGAGATCTAGGATTTGATCACCCAGACAGTCTTGCAATTATTTGCCTCTCCTCATCTCTCAGTCTACCCTTGCTGTTTGTCTTTTCCTCCCTTGCATATCTGCTAATATAAAAATATATGCAAATCACTGTGTGGAAATGTAACCGATATTGGGATCCCTTTGTTTAGAAATTATATAGTGTTAATTTTTGAAATGTATATCATTATAGTTTGAGATGATTGTAAAAAGCTATTGGAAAATCAAGAGGTTACCCAAGTGTAAGTTTTAAGCCTTTTGCAGAAGAGCTGTGGAAAAGGGGCCTCAGCTCAGGCACATTGTGTTGTAGCAGCACCTGCCTGAAACATACAAAAACACTTTGGAAGAAACAGGATGCTTGTTAAGAACAGGGGTTGGAAGGACTTACAAGGGAGCTGAGCTGCAACTGCTTGAAAGAGAAAAGGGACACACAGAGACTGAAGGAAATCTATGATGGCTTTCCTATTTTATTTTGCCTTTGTAAATAGTTATACTGAACAATTTTATTTTTTTATGTTACTGCTAGTACAAATAAATATTTTTGGTGAATTCTACAACTGCTCCTGGTTTTCCTATGCTTCCTGACCTGTGCCTCGATGACAGGGAGAGCCAACCGACACTAGGCTGGCTTGGAGGCAGGGGAGAGCCAACGAACACTGAAATCACGTAACAGGTTAAGTTCACCAGAGGAGGAAAGTGAGTTGATGGAGAAAAGGGAGTCAACCAGGAAGGAGGAGGTATTTTTGGTAAGGTATAGAGTACCCCAATGAAGATGGGCACTTTAAAGAGCATGCACTTTTGCTCACAATGAAATGTAAGGGATAAAGTTACTTGGAGAGAGAATGCAAACCACACTGACCTCTCACTCATTCACACAATGTCACGTAAGGTATAAAGATACTAAAAGAGAAATCCACTACAATGTCACCCGCCCTCTGTCACACTATGCACACAATGCAAGGTAAAAAGGTTACTCAATGTAAGAGTGCACATCCACAATGCAACGTATGGAGATTACCCAACGTGAGAATGACCACCCACTGTCCTCTCGCTCACAATGCAATGTTAGAAGGTTACTTAAGAGACAGTTAATGTGTTTACATTATTTGGCATACTCAGTATTTCTCAGTAAGTATTCCATTCATGTAAATGTCAGTATTAACACCTTGGAGACAGAGTCCTGTCAGATTTCAGAAGCTATTCAGGGTTGGAACGCATCAGTGCTAAGACGAGAGCCCTCCAATGAACATCAGGTACTGCAGGAAGTGGTGTTGGTAGCTCTGTTGGGGGCATGCTCCCCTTGGTTAAAAATAACCATACTGACACCCCAGCATGATGCATGCTTAGTCATTTATTCATTTTTTTCAGTTGTTTAACCA
Organism: Neoceratodus forsteri; assembly: GCA_016271365.2. Lineage (NCBI taxonomy): Eukaryota > Metazoa > Chordata > Ceratodontiformes > Ceratodontidae > Neoceratodus > Neoceratodus forsteri. The sequence continues at coordinate 654,694,730 of CM057455.1, read as the reverse complement.
GGAGTAGCACACTAAACTGAAAGCTTTCCTGGGAGCACAGGGAAGTTAAGTGACTTGCTCAGGATCACACAGTATTTAAGTGGAAGCTGTGGGATTCAACCCCCAGGTCGGGTCTGCTGGATGTCACTAGATTTGCAGCTCAGAGCCTTAAACCACTGTGCTATACTGCTAAAGACACATTGAACTGATAGCTCATTTCCAGGTGTGTGTGTGTGTGTGTGTGTGTGTGTTGGGGGGGGGGAGATGAGTATGGGGGATAATACAGGAACAGAAAAGATAACACAGTAATTTCAGCATTACAAAAATAACTGGCATATACAAGCAATAGAGTACATCGAAAGGAGAATAATCATAAACACAGTAAGGCAAAACAATACATCAAGCTACACTGGTAGATAAAAAAAATAAACTGAGTTTGGATAAGAGGAAATTGCCACTAGAGGAATAAAATGGGGTGCAAAATGGTCAGGGCATTATGAGTATGGGGGAAGAGAGCAAAAAGGTAAGAGGTCATGGACAGCTGCAGGTGACAGTATAAAAGTCACAAAGTATTAAAGACTTAAGGGAGAAGAGAGAAAAATCAAAGTAGATTGACAGGAGGAGGCTGGACCATAGATTAGGTAAGTGATATGAATAGGCACCTTGACCAACATTAGATTTCTTAAGCGGAATAGGAAGGGCAGGGGAAACAGAGCTGAGTGCAAGAGAGGGTCCAGTCTGCAAGGGAGTATTTAGGAGCTCCACTGTGAACTATGTCACCATACCTGAAAACAGGGAGAACCATCTTTAAAACAATCTCACAGTGGACAGGAAGCAGTATACTAGCTTTGTTCCTGTAGAGCGCACCAAGCTTGGGATGGAATTTACGGTGTACAGCATCAATGTGTACCGATAAATCAAGAAGATTGCCCAGCCAGACCCTGAGGTTCTTAAAGGACGATACATCCTCAATCGCAGCACCAAAAATGGTGCGAAATAAATTGACTGTGCTGGGCGCTGTGACAACCCACCCACCTCTCTGGGCTGGAACAGCTTTTAGAGAGGTGTCTGTCCTTGGGTATTTGCTGCCACCAGCTGGGTTCACCCAGCACCAACCTCCCAAGTTTACAAAACTGGGTAGTCAAACGTGCAATTGTACGGATCAAAGTCTGGTAGTGTGTCTCTCTCTGATGGCGGAAGCTAAACAGTTTACCTCAGCCAGTGGAAACCATGTATTACCTTAAAAAATGACATCACAGTCACAACTGTTAAGTAAAAAGCTATTTATTTACTCAACAGAAAGTGAAAAGAAGCATTACAGGATATCTATGTTCAACACAAGTGAATAGCACTTTTACAGGAAAAGTAAACAAAATGTTTTTAAATAACAGATGACAAAACAGAAAAAGGCTATTACTGAGATATGCTAGTATCAATCTTACCCTTCCGTATTCTTCCAGAAACACTGGATCCTCGGCTATCTGCCAGCTCCCACAGACATAGCTGGAAAGGTAGGCCCCAGGCTTAGTTGTTGGACAGTTTCTTCCCTCTACTCCAAGAGTAACTCTCGACTCGCTGTCTTTCAGTATTATATTCTCTCTTGAGAATAGGCAATTCTCGTTCCCCCTTTGAATGCACCAACCATCTACTGTGTATGTATTTAATTGTCTCAGTCAGACTGAACACTTATCAGTGACCAATTATATTCCTTTTTTAACCGTAAGTTTATATTTGAGTGAACCAATCCCGTTAAACTGCGAGTCTGTGGCTGTGTCCATTCCATTGGTCCCCGTCTCCGATATTTTTGGTTCAGCTCTTATCTAGATGCTAGTAGACAATGGAATCCCACTCTGTGTGTGTGCTTTTTTTTGTTTTGTTTTTTTGTTTTTTTCAGACTGCTAAAAAAAATGCCAACTGGAGAATCCAAACCATTATAACTCCTTCCTTCCATTTCTGTCACAGGCACTAAGTGTCATGGAAACTGACTTATTTATTTTTTTGACATTGAAGGACAGTTGATTTGACTCGAACCAGCGTTGGATATACTCAAAATTAAGCTACAGCTGGACAGTAAGGTCATGCAAAGAGGCGCTAGATGCAAAGAGTACTATATCATCAGCATACATATGAATGGTGCAGAGAAACAGGCAGAGAGATCATTCAAGAATATGCAAAATAGAATGGGGCAGCACATACCCTTGAGAGACTTCTTAACACATGGGAGGGGATACAGAATGACCAATCCAGACAGCATGTCTGGGCAGCTGTCGAAGGTGCAGCCTCTTGAATGAGGATGATGCATTAAACCAAGGTCCTGTTGGTTGTTCAGGTGGACATTAAAGAGCACCCCCACTACTGTCTTACTTGGTTAGGAGTCAAACAGTCCTTGTCCTGTAATTTTTTTTTTTTTTTTTGGTGAACGTTTTTGGGGGGTGACAATTTTGAACCAGCTGCCTGATCCCTTCTTCTTCCTGGTACTGAGAAGCAAGCTCTGCCCCTGGGAGACCCCCACACTACAGCATTTTGTGAGGTAATTGATTGCAGGGCATGGGGGCACAATACACTGAGATGAAAGGGGGTAGATTTAAATTTTATTTCCTTCCTATTTTAGAGGTCAACTGGGGTCAAATCAAAGCCAACGGACAACAAACAATGTTCTTGTTTGCAGACCAGTGGCTTTGATTTAACCCCAGTGGATCTCTGAAATATAAAAATTTAGAATCCTCCCCTATTCATGTCAATGTACTGAGCCCTCACCCTCTACAATTACCTCACAAAATTTCAGAGCGCAGGGGTGGCACAGGGGCATAGTTTGTTCTCGTAGCACCAGGAAAGGCAAGGGATTGGGCAGCAGGCTCAGAATTATGATCCCCCTTCAAAAACTGACATGTATAAAATTACAGGATAAGGACTGTTTGACTACTAGCGAGTTACGGCAATAATGGGGGCTTGGGAAGGTTTTCCAAAATGAGCCCAATTGTTGCTCTTTGGTGCCCTAGCCAATTTTCCCCATTCACTTAAAATTACATACAAAAGATAAAGAACGAATGAACAGCAGCTTAGCCGGCCTGGTGGCGTGGAGGACTGAGGCATCAATGCCTTTCCTCCTGCCATGACGGTGACCTGTGTTCGCGGGTCTCCGGGAATCGGACGGGGGAGAGACAGGATCGACCATCCAAAGGACAACGCTCCTCTCCCTGGGAGGGGTGGGATTGGTGATCATTTCCTTGACACCTAGCAGTGGGTGGGTGTTGGCACGCTGGACCCGCACATCGGGGGGCAAAGGTAGAGAGAGAATGCCTGGCGTGCAGCATGCAGAAACCTGTGCTGCTCGGCCACTAGTGTGCAGCCGCAGTAGCCTGCATACACTCGGGGCTGGGGAAGAGCAGGAACCACAACAGAGAAAAAAAAAACACTGCCACCAATAAAGGAATCCCAGTTGGGGAACCAGATCGGCCTGCCACGAAGCCCCAGGCAATGTGGGGGCACACAAATAAACACACACATAAAAAAAAAAAAAAAAAAGAAAGAAAGAACAGCAGCTTAAACTGGTTCAGTATTGATCTTCTATCTGTATCTCCTCCCCCATGAAGTATTTCTTAGCCCTCCTTTCCCAGTCCTCAAAAATTAAATACATTACATATATATTCCAAATAATATCATGACATCATTCTTAGCCAATCAGAATTTTATTTCTAAACATTCCAGGCACTCTTTTCCGTAAGAGGGTGTGTCATGGCTAATAACAGTTCTAACATTCTTAAGTTCCCAGTTCTGTTAGCATAGTACATTTCACTCACAGGAGTTTCTCCAATTTTCCGCAAAGTAAATCATACGAACATACAAAGAAGCCAGCAGAAGAAGGCCATTTGGTCCATCAAGTCTGCTTGTATTGCAGGGTCCATAGCTTGAGATAATGTCTCTGCCCTCCCTCCCCACACCTCCCATCCTCTCTACCCATGATCCTTACCTTCCCCCTATGCCTAGCCCAGCCTCTCGTAAAGCTGCCCACTGTCTTCAACGAGATGACCTCTTGTGGCAGCGCATTCCAAGTGTCCATCACCCTCTCTGTGAAGTGCTTCCTGACCTCCCTCCTAAACCTCCCACCCTCCAGCTGTGCCCCCTTGTGTTATGGTTGCCACTCAGCTTAAAGAAACTCTCCTTATCGACCCTATTTATTCCTTTCAAGTACTTGAAGGTCCCAATCATGTCCTCTCTCTCTCTCTCTCTCTCTCTCTCTCTCCAGTCTTCCAGGGAGTACACGTTCGGTGCCCTCAATCTCTCCTCGTATGCCTTACCCTGCTGATCTGCTATCTATGTAGCCCTCCTCTGGACCTTTTTAAAACCAAAAATATTTAACATGATTAAAATATGTTCCTTTGTACAGTTCCTGTGCCTCTTATGGTTATAATATTTCCTTAAAGCCCTTCATGTGACAGAACTCTGTTCAGCTTTGCTTCTCAGTTCTCTCACCTAAAGAACCCAAGACTGCACCATTATACCCGTTAGAAACACAGTAAAAAGTGCATATAAGCATATAATACTGCCATTTATACACGTGTGACAACTGCATATATATTATACTAGTGCCATATAAAAACACAGTATTCAGAACTTATTCCAAATACTCAGGATTCTGAATACAGCAGTGTTTCAAATACTAAGGCCATGCAGTGAGAGAGTGAATGATACAGGCGGGCGGGGGTAATTCTCTGAGTAGCCTTGTCCTCACACTGCATTCTGCACATCTGTAGGACTTAGCAAACATGATGATCAGCAACGCCCAACATCTTCCCCTCCATTCCAAGCCCAGAGGACATATACCGGTGTAACACTGAAAATGCTAATCTTACAACAACTTGTCTGTACACAACAACAACATTTCCACAAAGTCCATGTTCCAGAAAAATACACAGCCATTCCACACTCAATGTATAAACCTACTGTCTCTTGTTTGACCTTGTTGCCGGATGCACTTAAATGTAACACTACTCGTGATTGTCTGTTGTTTATGAATGTAATTGTACCTTATAATCTCCCGGATCGCACCTGAAAATAGGCACCTGTTGTCTAGTGTGCTCACCCGGTTAACAAATGCAAATCAATAAACGTACAAGGGAGTCGAGGCCTGTCAAGTGCAAACAGGGAAAAACCAGGTCCCATGTTAGTCTGTGTCAGAACTCCACTTGCAAAGAATACGCAACTCCAGTCATCACCCTACCGCCAACTGAGGTCACTGTAACATGAAGCAGACAAGAATGAAGCAGCTGTGTTAGGTTTCTGTTATCCATACAGGGTGTGCTCTGCAGTTTCTTTAGTTGTTTTTTTGTTAATCAGGCAAGGAAACTAGACAACGGATTGCCTATTTATAGGTACGACCCAGGAGAGTACAAAGGGTGGCATATAACTTATGTTGCCAGTGTACTTTCCAGTCAACAAAACAAAGAAAGGGCTGGTCTATAGTATAGTCTGTTATTTGTTATGCTGCAAGAGCTAAAGCAGATTGCTACAAATGCTGAGCTTATAGGCTGAAAGCCATGGCCTGCTGCAGTGGTACGATCGTACCCAACTAGAGTTTAAAGCAGCGGCATTTATTAGCAAAAATAAAAAATTTATCATAATTTTTTTTATAGCAGAAATGTATTTCTGACATTCTTAGATTTATCATCACAGTATTTTTTTTAATTCCTTCAGATATTCTCGGGTGGTTGGACGTACTCGGCCTGCGGCCTCGTGCCCAACCACCCGAGGCGCAACGATATCCCACACCCTGTCGTGCCTTACTGCTTAATTATGAACAGGAGATCGTAAATGGAGGAAGTTGATTGGCCGAGAGGTTTTTGAAGCCGTGATTATATCGGGCTACATCATCATGGCTTCAGAAAACCTCGGGTCACCAGTCTCCTCACACTCCCGAAATCACATCCGCACCTGTTCCTTCAGTTCCCACACAAACACCCCGTGTCCCTGCCACTACAAAGGAATGTAGTAGATTTCATAGCAGCCTCAGTTAGCTGAAATGTACTGCCACACCACAACCCGCTATTTCTTTTAAAATGAAGCGCTTGCCGCTTCTACGTGCGAATTTGCCATCTCGCTCTCTCCTCAGAGGCGCACGCTTGCTCAACCAACCGCCCGTTTTCCACACACAGTAGCGCTTGGAAAACTTTTTTTTTTTTTTTAATATAACTCAAAACTCCTGTGTACACCATCCGCTGCAAGGTAAATAATGACAACTAGCAACTTAACGATCAGTTGAAAAGACCGGAAGTCTCCCTGCTACTCAGTCGGCTCCATTTCAGTCCGTCTTCTGTCCCCTTCTCGTGGTTTGCATTACAAAATCCTGTCTACAGTATTTAAGAACAAAAATAAAAACACACACAGTTTCCCTGGCTCCTGACCACAGTATACAGGGCTGGTACAGTCTTATTTCACAGCTACACCTCCTCCACAAACATCCGTTACAGTTACAGCAGCGTCACCTGCTGCCCAGACCCTTCCAGGAACTATTTTCTTGAAAGGTAGTCATCCAGCACCCCAAAAACCGCATTTTCACAAGGTTATGAATATGGTTTTATTTTTTATTTATTTATTTATTTATTTTTTTATGGAAAACATTTTTTGGAGCCAGTTCATAATACCAATAAGTAACTCCAGGGTGTGGTATATCATGGGACATCATCACTTCTCGGACAGTTGGACACACTCGGCCTGCGGCCTTGTGCCCAACCACCCGAGGCGCGACGATATCCCATGATATACCACACCATGTCGTGCCTTATTGCTTAATTATACAAAGGCAGGGACATTTTTGAGAACCGGATCGGTCAGTGTGCCCCTGGGACCAGTGATGTTATCTGACAATAACATCACTGTATTAAGTCCAGGCACACAAATGACCACCTCACAGCAGACTGTTTCCATAAATAAACTGTCATGACTAACCCCCCCCACTCAAATTCCATCCCTCGCTCCTCCAGCTAACGATACGACACCATACTTTGGCATACAGATTCATTTAATTAAATAAATGGCCACTGCAGGTGGCCAGTTTCACAGTTCCAGCCTCCGCTACAACAGGTGTTCATTCCTCAGCTGCTGTTAGTTTCTCCCAAAAACCACTTGCAGTGGCTCTTTCGCAAACTAGTAAAACTGCTTTTTTAAAAGAAAAGGAAAAAAAAAAGAAAAAAAATGCCTACCAGTAATTTAGTTGGTCATTCTGATCGATGTCAACTTACCGAGCGTAGCGGGAAACCGGAAGTCTCCACCCAGCTCCTTTCAAGGTCATCAACTTTTCGGCATTTTAATGAGAGAAAAAATACACACACACCCACCCCAACCCCTTCACCTGCTCCCAGGGCAGGCAGCAGGACCGAGGAAAGGTTACCACAGAAAGAGAAGTGTGCGTGTGTGTGTGTGTTGGGGTGGGGGGGGTTACAACAAGTCCACCGTATTGGTAGCAGCACCACCTACTGTGCTAAACAATATAGCAGCACTATTCTTCTGCTGTGTATGCCTACCCAGTAAAAAAATGTATTAAACAATTTTACTCCGTTTTTTAAATGGTTATTACAATAGGAGCCATTGTATAATAGCAATAAAGCACTCCAGGGATGTGTGTTATTGTGTAATAACGTCATTTCTCGGATGTCAAAGCGTTATGTTATTACACAGTAACACAAACCCGGTTGTGCCTTATTGCTTAAGTATAGCACTGTACCAAAAGATACATTTTTAAATAGCGTTCATGATACAGAAGAAGGAACTTTTTTTAAAAAAGTTTCAAAATCCTGTATCATCAATTCAGAAATAAAAGAAAAATGGGTATACTGATTTTTTATTTGGCCAGAAAAACATTATTGCTGAAAAAAGTACAACGTGATTAACAAATACTGCTGCTTTAAGGAGGCAGGAAATTTGTGCCCATTTGCACTCTTGCTGGTCTCGTGGCAATACCCAAACTGCCTTGGTTTAAAATTGGAAGATTGTCTCATTCACTCTTTTGTTTAATCAATGGAAGATTTATCATTAGATGACCAGTAACCTTTAACCCCGTAAAAGGAAAGGGTGAAGGTCTGCAGCCATTCAAGAAATAAAACAAGACCACCCCCTTTAGACCTTATAAAAACAGAAACTGATCATCTCTCATTTAAAATTCAGCCCACTTCTTTTTAAATATTACCGCAGCCAGTGGTGCTAAATCCTACGATTCCAACCACAAAAACAGCTCATCTCCCCATTCTAAACAAGTGATTTTTGCACCTCACACAACCCAGCACACATGCCCATAATGGCTGATGAATGGCAACTAAGAGTCCGCTTGGCTAAACATCCTATTCTGAATGCATCCATCTGTGCATATAGACATTAATGCACACCTCTGTAAAAGCATGCAAAACGTCCAGCTACCAAGGAACACATCACAGCAGTGGCAATGTGACAGCTGCCTTATTAACAGCCTCTGTACACAATGCAGGAAAACTTCCTGCTCGCTTTTTGTTCTCTGTGTTTCCCTTCCAGGGATCTGCGAGGAAGGGGAAGCAGACTCGGGAACAGCTCTATTGTCATTAATGAATTGACCCAGTCATCCTGTTAACAGCCCGTTTAATTGTACAGTATCATTCACTCGAGAACTCCACCCACAATAATGTAATAACAACCTCACTACACCATCCCAGTGGAATTGCTACTGTGCTCAGCTTTCCAACTGCTTCACTCACCAGTCCTTCCAGCTGAAACCCTACCCACCAGCCTTTTAAAACCCAGAGACTTGAGATATGGTAGGTGTTTTATGCAAGGCAGCAATACAAGCAGATTTCAGTTTCAGTAAACCTACTAATATAAGAGATGGGAAACTATTATGCAAACCCAGGTTTTTTTTTTGCCTTATGACTGCTGCTACTGTATAAAACTACAATGATTTGTTATAGACTGTTCTGCCTTTAACTGACCAGCACAGATGCTGTACGTCGGGAAGGCAGCATGGTCAAATGATTCAAGCAGCAAGTTCTGAACCATGAGCTCAGAGAATTAAATTCTACCACAGCTACTACTGATTCCCCATGCAACCTTGGACCAGTCACTTGACCTCGCTGTGCTCGAGACCAAACCATTTAAAAGTTAGGTACAAAGGTACAAGTAAGATCGCACAGGTCTCTTGGGTCTGTCTCTAATGGTGAAAATGGTTATTGTACTTAACTGCATTATTTCATGTTTCCAATTTGAAAACAACTGTTGAGAGAGGTTTTCACCCCTTCTAAGGAACAATGCAGAACCAAGGACACCAATTAACCAGTTTTTAATCTCAACTGAAGCGGGGACAAAGTAATCAGACTGACTGTTGCCTAATTGGCAGCTGCATACTTCCACTAAAAAGGGCCCAGCAGAACCGGTCTAATTACTTTGGTAGTGGAAGGACGGGGGTATTTTTAGAAATGCTGCCAGAAGTAAAGACAAAAGGTCTTAGCTAATGTCTGATTTGTTTACCAAGGAAGGTGTCCTTTTGTGTGAACACAGAGCTGGCTTAGCGTAGTACAGTCAGGGGCCCCACAGGGCTTCAAACCATGCCTATTTTTCAATGTCTCTTAAAGTAAAAGGTATTTAAATCTGTTGTGAAAACCTCCTTGACTCCACTGCAAAGGTCATGGCTTGACTCAAAGGCAGAAGTTACTGGCGGGGTACCGCAGGGTTCCGTACTGGGACCAGTCCTTTTTTAATGTCTTTATAAGTGACACTGCAGAGGAACTGGATGGAAAAGTATGTCTCTTTGCAGACGACACAAAGATCTGCAACAGGGTTGATACACCAGATGGAGTGGAAAGGATGAGAAGGGACTTGGCAAGGTTGGAGGAATGGTCAAATGTATGGCAGCTCAGATTCAGTGCAAAGAAATGCAAGGTAATGCACCTGGGAAACAAAAACCCACGGGAAGAGTACACAATGGGGGGTGAGATACTGACAACAGTAAAATTGGAAAGGGACCTGGGGGTAATTATATCAGATGACCTAAAGGTGGGCAAGCAATGCGAGAAGGCAGTAAGGAAGGCTGGGGGGGATACTGGGATGCACAGGGAGAGGCATCAATAGTAGAAAACAGGAAGTTGTTATCCCTCTGCACAGACAGTTGGTGAGACCCCATCTGGAGTACTGTGTGCAGTTCTGGAGATGCCATCTCCGCAAAGACAGAGTGGAGGCTGTCCAGAGGAGGGCAACCAAAATGGTGCAGGGTCTGCACCAGAAGACATACGAAGAAAGATTAAAGGAGTTTAAATATGTATACCCTTGAGGAAAGAAGGGAGAGAGGGGACATGATAGAAACTTTCAAGTACCTCAAGGGAATCAACAAAGTCCAAGAGGGTAGCATCTTTCAGAAAAAGAGATGTGCAAGAACAAGGGGGCACAATTTGAAGATAGAGGGGGGACGGCTCAGAGGTAATGTGAGGAAGTATTTTTTCACGGAGAGGGTTGTGAATGCATGGAACAGCCTCCCTGAGGAGGTCGTAGAGTCAAAAACAGTGGGGGAATTCAAGAATGCATGGGACAGACATAAGGCAGTCCTAGTGGGGGGTAGGAGGAAGTAAGCTGTTGGTTAACTAGGATCTGCAGCGTAGCCGTTAGGTAGGAAAATGGGCAGACTAGGTGGGCCAAGCGGTCCTTATCTGCCGTCAAATTCTATGTTTCTATCCTGGAATGTTGTGATATTTTAGTACTAAAGCCTACAGTTTTACTGTACTAGTCAATGTTATTGCTGCTCTCTGCAGTCCTTATATTCTTGTCTCGTGCTGGCCATGAAACTTTTCAAGGCATAGTAAGTGCCCTGCTGTTTTCTGTAGTTTAAAGTATATTTTATTCTTTGTTGATCAGGTAAGGCCCGCTAGGCACAGGTGTCTGTTTTCAGGGGCAACCCGGGAGCACTGCGGAAGATAAGTGACTTTCTCAGAGTTACACAGTATGCAAGTGGAGGTTGTGGGAATCAAACCCAGGTCTGTCTAATGGATGCACCAAGCTCATTCACAGCTCGTTACTCTAACCTCTAGGCTATACTGCAGCTAGCAGACAGACACCACTGGAGCACATTCCTCAGGCGGACTGCATCTGGCTAAGCCAGCAGCCAATCCCACTACGCATTTCTGGTAAGGGGCAGGGCAAGAAAAATGGAGGCACAGACAGATGAAACCACTGCAGGCCCACCACATCCAATGCTGGATCCACACCTCCATCCTATGGGGAAAACACCAGTCTTCCCTTCCACCGGGGGTGGTCAGATGTCCACAAGGAAGAAATGCTGAAGGAGCTGAAGGCACACACGGCCCTGGGGGTAAGCCCGGGAGGGGGGGGGGCAGCACAGCAGTGGGCTGCAGGTGGTCCCAATGGATTGGCCAGCAGGATTTCAGGCAGGATGGGATCAGGGCAATTGGTAGTAGGTGGAAGGAGACTCCAGTCTGGCCCAAAGTATAGAGGAAAAAAAAATGTTAAAATACAGACTTCATAAGACATGTTTTAGAACTGAGAGTATAGATTCTGCTGGCTTGTGCAGGTATGCAACAACTCCCATGATGCCCTGCATGACTGGGGTCATAACATTTGCAATGGAGACAAACAGGTTTTCACACCAGGGCAAAACAAAGTGAAGCAACCTCATTTATATTTAAATAAGGATGAAATTAGGGGGATGCAAGAGAGGGAATCATTGTTCATGCCTACACAGGTATAAAGAAATGGGTTGACGGGTCTTTCCCTTTAAATCAAGCATTCAGCTAGGTTATTGTGACTGTAGGGCTAATTAGCACCCCCCTCTGCATTACTTAAAACAAAATAAAAATGTAATTTAAACTGCTCTCCCACAGTCCTGTATGGAAAACACTGCAGCACACTATACAGTGACATCACTGCTGCCAGGGAGATTAGTGTCACAGGGCATCCTGGGAGACATGTTGCTTTGGGACTTAAATTGCAGATTACATTGTAAAGTAAATCCACATATGGATGTACATTTACAAAAAAAAAAAAAAATCAGAAATCTCATTCAGGACTGACATCAGATAGGTTAATATTTCCTGTGTTTTATTTTCAAAAGGTGTGGTGCTATTTTTAAACGTTAAACATTTACCGAAACATTTTTCTCATAAACTGACAAAACAGAATGAACACAGTTAATAGTACAGTTTATGAAACCTATACCATATGAGGAATAATGTATGGGCGACCATACACAACAAGCCTGTGCTTCCATTTAGGGTTTGAGATAGCTTATGGACCTCGAGAGCAAACCTTGAGAGGTCCATGCTGTTATGTCAACCCTGAGATGGAAACACAAGGCAAGTTGTGCATGGTCGCCGATATTTTATTACAGTATATGGTTTTAAAATTTTTATTGTACAGAATAAAAAAGGCCATTTAAACTGGGGCTAACTTTGATTAAGCAATGGGGAGAATGTTATGTGAGGGGATTACGTGCCTTGTATTTTTATCTGGTACTTATGGGCTGGCAAGAAACACAAACTCAGAATAACTCTGCAGAAAAGGACTGGTTGGACTATCTAGTCTTCCCTATTTTCCCCTGCCTATTACTACACCCTGGCTCCTATTTTAGTTGTTGTTTAACCAGTTATAGCACACTAAGCTGAAAGCTTTTTTACAGGAGTGACCTGGGAGTACAAGGAGGTTAAGTGACTTGCTCAGGGTCACACAGTATGCAAGTGGAAGCTGTGGGATTCAAACCCAGGTCTGGTCTTCTGGATGTCACCAGATTTGCAGCTCAGAGCCTTAGACCACTGCACTATACTGCCTCCTATATTTGGTCACAGGTGTCTTTCCCTCCTCCCTTTTCTCTACCCATTATGCCCATATGCTTATCCCATGCATGCTCGAAGCTCTCCACTGTCTTTGCCCCGCCACCTCTTCTGGCAGGTTGCTCCAGGCATCCACCAACCTTTCTGTGAAGTAACAGTTCCTCATATTCTTCTTAACTTCCCACCCTCAAGCTTCACAGTATGCCCTTGTGTTCTAGTGTTCCTTCTCCTCTGAAAGAGACACCCTTCCTACACCTTGTTTACCCCTGTAAGGTACTTATAGGTCTCAATCATGTCCCCTCAAAGTCTCCTCTCCTCCAGGGAGTACACACAGCTCCTGCAGCCTCTTCTCGTATGGTTTCTCATGCAACCCCTGCACCATTTGGGTGGCCCTTATCTGGACCACTTCTACCCTGTCAATGTCCTTGCAGAGGTGAGCCTCCCAAACTGGACACAGTTCTCCAGGTGAAGTCTCACTAGTGAGCAATATGGTGGCAACACCCCCTCCCTATGCACCTCTGTATCCAGCTAGCCATACTAACATACTAAAATGCCAGCAGAATAGGCCTAACGGTCTTTCATGTCAGCTCATTTGGTCAGCCCCCACCCTGGGAGCTGACCTTGCAGCCCCTCTCGCCTTCTCTGGCTTCTCCCTTCCCAGTTTCGGATATTCTCGCTGCACTGGATTTGGCTTCCAGAACCCTTCCCCTGTACCTATCCCAATGCCACCTACTGCCTTATCACATTGCCTGCTACTTTGAAAATCACCAGATTGGATTACCCCAAAGTTCCTCTCCTGTTTGGTGACTAAGTACCCTTCCAATCTTATACACAGCCCCCTGGGTTTTCCCACCCCAGGTGCATGACTTTGCACTTTTAGGCACTGAAACCCAGCAGTGGCCATAACCTGGACCACTCCTCTAGTTTCCGCAAATCCCTTTGCATTCTCTCCACCCTCTCCGAAGTGTCCAACTCACTGCAGATTTGTGTGTCATCAGCAGAGAAACATATCTTCCCCATCAGTTCCTCAGCAATGTCACTTATGAGGACACTGAAGAGGACGGGACCCAGTACCAATCCCTGTGGTACTCCACTAGTCACTGTTCAGTCCCTAGAGTGACTACCATTTACCACCACACTCTGCTTCCTATCCTTCAAATCAGATGAATCCCCAACTTACCACTTTCTCCCCAACCCCCAGGTTGCTACAGTCTCCTGTGTGGTACATCGTCAAAGGCCTCACTGAAGTCCAAATAGGCCATATCCACTGCCCTGATCCACCTCCCTAGTTACCAAGTCAAAGAAATCCATGAGATGTGTTTGACATGCCCCCCATGCTGCTGGTGGGCATGCACCTCATTTGCTCCAGGTAATCCATCGGTCTCTCCTTCAGCAGGGTTTCCATTAATTTCCCCACCCCGATGTGAAACTGACTGGTCTGTAACTGCTAGCCTCCTCCCTGCTGCCGCTCTTATACACAGGGACCACACTGGCCCTCAAGTCCTCTGGAACTACCCCCTCTCCAATTAGGTGCTGAATTGTGTTGCCAGAGGGGCGGCTAGCACCATGCTAAGTTCTTCTAGTCCCCTTGGGTGGATCCCATGTGGCCCCAACACTGTGTTCCTTTATTGCTTTCAATCCCTGGCAGACTCTTCCAAAAATGGACTGTGTCCACAACCCCTCACAAGAGATCTCAAAAGATGTAACATTTTAAAAATCACTATCCACCTGCCTGTCCCTACTCGCAGGCAGAACAGCAGTATATATATATTTTTTTAATCAGTCGTGTAGCCACAGATGGTAATGGGCCACCGGCAAGATCATTAGTAAACCTCAGTCTTGTTGCAGCCTTTACCGACAAGATGCAAGTTTGTTTTATGGAACGGAGGAGCAAAGGAAAGCATTGGAAGTTAGTGCAAGGAGGAATACATCTGCTATTGATAATGGAACGTGCTCAACTTTTAGAACGTGCACAACAGCTTTTGAGAAGGACTATTTCCATACCTAATAAGGGCTAACCATATACTATCAAAATGATACAGGGTTGTACTGAACTGTGTACTCATACATGAACAAAGACAAAACTGTAGTGCTGCAATCCTATTCGTAAAATAAATCTAACACAGAAAGTAATGCAACAACAATGACCACTAATCATCCTCCTATTTCAAATAATGATACCGATTATATCTAATGAAACTTGCCAATGAAGAAAATTATAGTGCTAAAGAGTCAACTGTGATACTGGACCACGCCTATGTTCTGCAATACCAAGCTCCAATACGAAAACAACTATGATCAGCCTCCAATTCTGGTCACTTAAAAAAAGAAATATGGCAGTAGGTTGGCCCGGTGGCACAGAGGGTTGAGGCGCTGGATGCCTTTACCTTGTGCCATGCCGCAGACCCAAGTCGTTGCAGAGCTGGCACGGGGGTAGAAGAGGGGAGATGTGGGCAGAATTAAGCAGCCGAATGCAGGTAACAGCTCTCCTCTCACAGGGTGGTTGCTGCCCCCCCAATAATTCCGCTCCCACCGGGTGGAGGTACAGTGGTTAGCGTAGGCAGGAGAAGGCGGCAGTGCAGCGGGAGGGCACCCATGATCTGCATGTGTCTCCACACACACACGCCAGGGGCATGGGGAGAAAATGGGGGGGGCAAAATCTATATAGAAAAGAAAATATGGCAGTAGTCGTAATACTGCTACTAAAGTATGTCTGCTAAAAAACACATAAGGAGAGTAAGGAAACAAGTTCCCATATTCATATACAATTTTCTGGCTGGGATGGAAACATAAGGCATGGTCTTTAGGGAAATTCTGTCACAAATTAATCTGACAAGGTCTGCCCTTGGGACTAACCTAATATGCATGCTGTAGCACTAGAAATGTGTCAATTCTGCTTCCATACCCACTCCCTATTACAGGGATACACAACAGCTAGAGAGCAGACCTCCAAGAGCAGGCAGCTCAGCCTCATCTTAGGATTTGGTATTCTAAAGCGATTTGCTGAGCTGCAGACAGATCAGCAAGTTGGCAGCTTTAACATGCGTCAACGCCTCCCGAGGGACTGGGCTTCAACACCGCTGCATTACAAGACTGACGGGGCCCCGCCTTTTTGGCTTCTCGGCTGATGTCCAAACACAGATGGTGAACAACCTTAGAGATTCAGTGCAAAAGGCCCAGTCTGAATAAGAAAGTCGCAACTTATTTTTATTCAGGGACCAGTCTACATTAGTAGCCAATTAACCAAAAAGTTTACTTTGTTTCCTAGGTGCACTGGAAACTCAAGCCTGATAATTGGCGGAAAAGCTGGCCAGCCACTCCACAGGACGGCTCCTTCTGCCATTATTTCCAGATTGCGGAATGGCTGCTAATTAGCGTGGATATTGTAGCACATACAATTTCTGACTAGCTAATTAGCTAGCTAATCTCAGTAAATCCCTGTCAGTTGTCCTTGCTTATTAATGTAAGGAGCTCACAAAATAGCTAAAATCAATTTTACCCCTCCCCCACACAATATAATCTAGCAAGATTCAACTGTACTAATTACTGCAAGAGTTTCCACTACCTCAGCGTTGCAAAAAAAAAAAATCAATGACTAATTCACTCAGCTGCAAGGTCACAAACCGCCCTAATGTGGCATGCTAAGATGAACTGAGCCTCAGCAAAGATACGCTCAACTTCTTTTATCTTTGATGACCCATATGGAATTTCAGTTTTTTGCCCAATGTCAGAATTACAGATGGCAGGGGTCACGCCCTCAATATTTTGTAACAAAACAACCAGTGTTTACCTAAGGTCATTACTCATCAGAGCCGTCTAAAGCATATGTTTGGCAACTTTAAAGTCTGGGAACTGACCGAGGCCATGTGAGGACCAGGATTAATTAACTGAGCAAAATCAAGTGGTGCTCAAGTTACTTTTCTCCTGCTCAATGGCTTCCACCAATCCAGGCCCACCAAATGCCTGTAGCAACCACGTCAACAGCTTGAGGCAAGATCTCAGAAGACCGACAGGTAAATTAATAAAAAAGCCCACCTTTACCTGCCTTTCAGAGTGCAGCAGTGGCAATTCTGAGACACATGGGCCAATTTTGATGGTTTAGCAGCAGTTAAAGTGCAGGTTTCTTTGAAAATTCTGCGCCCCAAAACATAATGCAGCTTAACTGGGCAATAAAATGCCTGAGCTCCAGGCGATGCTAACTGAGGGAGCAGTGGATGTGGCAGCGGTCACTGAGACTTGGGCCACTGCAAGACATGACTGGGACCTGAACCTGGAGGGATACACTATGTTCAGGAAGGACAGGGGGGAGGGAAGGGGAGGAGGGATAGCAATGATAGTCAAAAACTGCATTGGCATAGGGAGTAGAGGAGGCGGAGGGAACCGTGGGCGATTTGGGTCACCTTGATAACAAGGGGGCAAGAGGTAAAAATAGGAGTGGTGTATAGACCCCTGCCCTGACGGAGGAGCTGGAGGACAGTCTGGTGGCAGATGTTGGAGACACTGCAGACTGGGCAGAGGAGACGGTGGTGGTGTTGGGGACTTAAACATGCCAGGAACAGACTGGGAGACTATGACATCCTCTGCGACCAGGAACAGAGGTTGTTGGATGTCTTTCAAGGCGTTCCTAACTCAGCAGGTGAGAACCACCAGGGAGGCACGGGTACTGGATGTGGTCCTGGCAGACAGTGACCAGATTGGGGGCCTGGAGGTAAGGACCCATTGGCGGGAGTGACCATGCCACGGTCTGGTTCTGCCTGGACCTAGGAGGGGTAGAAGGCTGCACAAAGACGGAAGTAACCGACTTCAGGGGGGCGGATTTTAAGGAAATGGGAAGGATCCTTAAGGAGCATTTGATGGGATTGGGTCAGACATGGACGCTGATAGTAGGTGGAAATCATCAGGAGAGGGGTGCAGAATGCTACCAGCACCTGTGCAAGAGTAAGACAAAATGCGGTAGGGCCCAAAAACCCTGTTGGTGGACCAGGGAGGTCCAGGAGGTGGAAAGGGAAAGAAAGCCAGCTTCTATAAGCAATTCAAGTGCTCAAGGAGTGAAAGGGATTGAGGGGAGTACGAGCTGATGGCTAGAAGGGCCACTAGAGTGGTGAGGGCGGCTAAGGCAAGGAAGGAGCAGAACCTGGCCAGGGAAATTAGGAGAGGGAACAAGGGGTTCTTTAGATACATTGGGGAACAACGAAGGGTGAAGGGGCAGATTAGCAGGATTAAATCAGGGGAGAGATGGGCACAAGACCCGGGGGAGCAGGCTGAGGTACTAAATGAGTACTTCACCTCAGTTTTCACCAGGGAAAATGGGGGTGCTGCATCATACATGGGAGGAGACAGAGATACTGAGGAGGGGGACCCTACCGATCGGCAGGTCTGGGAGAGGGGAGGCATCACTGGCAGGTGGGGGAGGGCTAAGCAGGAGAAGGGTACGAGGTGGAAATCACAGCAGAGAGGTGAGGGAAGCCCTCAGCTCCCTTAAGACGGAGAAAGCACCGGGCCGGATAAATTACATCCCAGAGTGCTGAAGGAACTTGCAGATGTCCTGGCAAACCCCTGGCAGAGCTTTTCACCATCTCTGAGGACAGGGTGGTGCCCCAAGACTGGAAGGTGGCGCATATAGTGCCCATCCACAAGGGGGGATCAAGGGAGGTGGCAGGGAACACAGGCCTGTCAGCCTGACCTCGTGGTGGGCAAGGTGATGGAGGGCATTGTCAAGGAGAGGCTAGGGGGACCTGGATAAGTCAGGGTGCCTGGACGATAGACAGCATGGATTCATCCCAGGAAATCGTGGTCAGACAAACCTGGTGAGTTCTATGACTGGGTGACAAGTGCCTTGGACCTGGGTAGACCAGTGGATGTCCTCTTTCTAGACTTCAGCAAGGCATTTGACTCTGTTCCTCACGTGGGCCTGTTGGATAAGCTGGGAGAAATGGGGGTGGGGAACCAGATGATCAGATGGATAGGCAATGGCTCCAGGACTGGACCCAGAGGTCGTAGTTGGGGATAGTCTCACCCCAAGGAGGGTCAATAGTGGGGTCCCACAGGGATCAGTCCTTGGGCCCCTTCTGTTCAACGCCTACGTATCTGACATAAGGACAGGAATCAGGAGTGAGATGAGTCTCTTTGCAGATGACTCGAAACTGGGGGCGGTGGTGGATGGGGAGGAGGGAGGGTGGCTCACAGGGGACCTGGAGGCTCTGGAAAGATGGTCTAGAAAGTGGAAGCTGAGGTTCAATGCAGGAAATGCAAGGTACTCCACCTGGGGCCAGAAACCCAGGTCAAGTGTACACCCTGGGGAATGCTACAAGTCTCGATGGCTGAGAGGGACCTGGGGTTGTGGTGGATGTCAAGATGAACAACTCTGAGACTTGTAGGAGGGCAGCAGCCAAGGCCAACAGGATGCTGGGATGCATCGCTAGGGGATCACCTCCAGAAGGAGGAAGTGATACTCCTCTGTATAACTGCTTGGTGAGGCCGCACCTTGAGTACTGCGTGCAGTTTTGGAGGCCACACTTAAAGCAGGACATTAACCTCCTGGAGAGGGTCCAGAGGAGGCAACCAAAATGATTTGGGGATTGGGGACAGGACCTATGAGGAGAGGCTCGAAGAGCTAAATATGTACACATTGGAAGAGAGAGGGGCGCGGGGACATGATAGAGGTCTTTAGGTACATGAAGAGGGTAAATAGGGGAGGAAAAGTGGGGTGCTTGAAGGAAGGAGGAGGGGCCACTAGAGGGCATGGCTGGAAGCTGGAGGGGGAAGATTCAGGGAGAAAGGAGGAGGTGCTACTTCACTGAGAGGGTGGTGGAGCCATGGAATGCACTGCCTAGGGGGCTGGTGGAGGCAGAGACAGTGGAGGGGTTCAAGAGGGGGTGGGACAGGTACAGGGGAAGGGTTCTGGAAGCAAAATCCAATGCAGCAAGAATATCCGGAACTGGGAAGGGAGAAGCCAGAGAAGGCGAGGGGGACAGCAAGGTCAGCACCCAGGTTGGGGACTGACCAAACGAGCAGACACAAAAGACCGTTAGGCCTATTCTGCTGGCATTTTAGTATGTTAGTATGTTAACTGGCCCAGAGTGTAATTCAGTATAAAGTTTAGTTCTGCTGCCAGTGCTTTACCATTTTATGATGTCAAGTTCAGGTAGAGTGCACAGGCACACTCCACAGAGTACAATAGGGGCTTTTTTTTTTTTTTTTTTAAACTGCCTTTTAGTATAATTTAGAGTTCTGATGACAAGCAAGACCACCCCTCACCTCCTTGTTAGTTGAGCGGTGGCCTTTCTTTGTCATAATCGGAACTCTAAATTATACAAAAAAGCAGTTCAGAAATGTCCTTGCTGTATTCTGTGGAGCACACCCCTGCACGCTCTCCCTGAACCAATATCATAAAACGTGGCAGCACTGGGGCATGTCTCTGAATGTGGAAGTGGAAGGGATCAGACTCTCTGCTCCACGGAAAACAAAATACAATCCCCTCCCTCCCTAAATACTGGCAGCAGAAAATTACAATTTATACTGAATTATGTTTGGGGCCAGGTAAACTGCATTCAGGGATCCAGATAAGATTTAGGACTGGGAAGTATTTACTGCTAGCTACTTCAGCCTGGTAGTATTTTCATCTAAATGGTGTAATGCTAGTCTCGAACCCATGCCTCTAAACCAAGTCTCAAACCCACTGAGCACCTGCAGCCACTGCCTCTCTCTAACTGGTGCTGCCACAGAGTTTGAGATACCTTCCTGATGCTACATAATGTTCTGGCCTTATTTATAACATGTCAACTTCCAACAACCCTTCTGACCAGCAAGTTATCAGCTTCTGATACCGACTCCTGTACTGCAGTCCCAAATGATGCCCTTTTCTGTCTCCACCTCATAAGTTCCACTCTTTTAGTGCGTAGCGCAGGGGCTGCTAGCAGTGCATATTGCATGCATAACAAATATACTTTAAATATGCAGGGCGGGAAATAAATTCTTAAAATCAGAAAGTGGTAGTAAATAGGCCAAAAATGGGAGTAAAATACTCCCTTACTCCCCTTATCTGTTCCCCTGACTGCATTATATGTTTTGGGAGGCTGAATTTTCCAGGAGTACAAACCTGCTCGGTGGGGGGGGTGCAGTTCACAGTCTAAAGGATGAACACTCCACTCTCTTCTTCAGGGTGGGAGTCCTGTGCTTCTCGTGGAATGGCTGCTCCCTGGTGTTCAGGGGGAGGGGAGCCATTCTGCAAGGAACCCCTCTTTGGTGGCTTCTTCCAACAATGGCAAGTGCAAGGGTTAATTGGTGGACGTGCACAAAAGTGACACAACCAAAGCTTCCTGCTTGCCCACCTCTGGGGTGGCAGATGATGGGGAAGGACATGGGGGAGAAAACAGAAATATCAAAAACAATGTAAAAAAACAAACATCCGGAGCCTATCTGTACAGGTAAATAATTCCTTAGCTCTCCATGGCACTTCAGCCCTATTTTTTTTTTTTTCAGCAGAGTTCCTGGGCTTTTACAGCTGCATTTGTCCATTCTTGTAAGTAAGTAAAATGTATTTCTTTCAAGCGCCCTTCCCAAGCTCAGGGCACTTTTACAACAATTCAAAGCCACTTTAAAAACACTACACAAAACAATAAATGCAGCAGTCATAAATAACACCCCCTTACTACGTCCCAGCAAATGCTTGGGTAAAAAGGAAAGTCTGTAGCTGTTTTTTTTTTTTTTTTTTAAACTTTCCACAGTCAGGCAATCTCGTATCTGACGAGGTAGAGAATTCCACAGGGTCGGTGCCATAAAGGCAAAAGATCTACCTCCAAACATCTTTAGACGTACCCTGGGTATCTCTAGCAATCCCTCGTCAGAGGAGCGAAGAGAACGGGTAGCACAGTAAGGCATCAAGAGATCTTTCAGGTAGTGAGGTCCCAAATCATGTAGGGCCTTAAAGGTCAGCAATCCGCCACTGTATTGGCAGCCAGTGCAGATCACGCAGCACAGGTGTCATATGGCTAGATCTTGAAACTCCCATCCACAACCTGGCTGTCACGTTCTGCGCAAGCTGCAAGTGGCGGATATCCACCCCCTGGCGGCCCTAGATAGAGGGCATTGCAGTAATCAAAATGGCTGGTGACAAAGGCGTGGACCAGGGTCGGAAGATCTTCAGGTGGGACCAAGTGTTTCACCCGGGCAATGTTCCTCAGATGGAAAAAGGCAGATTTGAATATGGCCGACACCTGCGCCTTCATAGTCAGGCCTTCGTCAAATATCACTCCTAGGTTATGAACTTGGCCAGAGGCCAGAAGCGGGGCTCCCCCAAGATGTAAACCTGAGGGTTTCCCAGTCCAAGCCCATGTTGTCCTCCCTCCAGGATCCACAACCAATACCTCGGTTTTCTCTGAATTCAACCTAAGCCAACTAACACTCATCCAATCCTGAATCTCTAGGAGGCAGTTATTAAATACTGCGATGGAATCAGACTCCCGTTCAGGCATAAAGGATAGGTAGAGCTGAGAATCATCAGCATAACAATGAAAACTCAGCCCATACCACCTTATAATGTTCCCCAATGGAAGCATATACACCTCGAATAACATAAGGGACAGCACCGACCCCTGCAGTACCCCACAGGGCAGCCAATGAGGGGCCGAGATGTAAATTCTGGAGACCACTCTCTGAAAACTGCCCTCCAGAAAAGAAAGATCGAAACAAACTGTGGACTGCTCCCCTCAGACCACAAAAAAAACCACAGGCGGTTGAGCAGTACCCCATGATCTACAGTGTCAAATGCTTCTGAGAGATCCAGGAGAACCAAGATTGAATAGGTCCTCCTATCTCTTGCCATCAGGAGATCATTCAATACCCAAACAAGAGCCGTCTCTGTACTATGCCTTTTCCTGAAGCCGGATTGGAGAGGGTCATAGATATTGTGGCTGGACAAATGATCCTCTGGTTGCAGAGCGACCACCTTCTCAATAACCTTCCCTACAAAGGGGAGGTTAGAGGCCGGTCTGTAATTTGCTGGGTAGTCGGAGTCAAGAGAGGGTTTTTCCAAAAGAGGTCATACTACCGCCTCCTTTAAGGGATGCAGGAAGATCCCTCTCTCTAATGACACCACCAGCCAGGCCTATGCCCATAGCATCTACACACACCACCACCAGGTGAGTAGGGCCTGGATCCAACTTACACTACGTAGGTTGCAGAGTTTGGATGATCCTCACTATATCTATTACTGCTGGTAGGCTAAAGGTGGACCAGGACAACCGGGCATTAGTACCACCCGACTGACCAGTGCAAGGTCCAATGGAAGGGCGCTGGCAGATCTCATCCCTGATGGTGGATTCCTCGTCAGCAAAGAATTTTGCAAATTCCTCGCACTGTACCTGTGATAACGCTCTACCAGTGTGAAGACAGACTGGATTGCACAGTCTGTCCACCGTCCGGAAGAGCAGGGATGGTCTGTTCTTTGCTGCAGCAATTTCCCTGGACAGGAACTCTGCCTTCTTATGGGAAATTGCTGATTGGTAGAGCTTATAATGTTCTAACAATTCAAGTCTATCCACCTCCAGTTGAGTTTTCTGCCAGCGTCTTTCCAATCTTTGTCCCTTCCTCTTCAACTCGCGGACCTCCCCATCAAACCAGGGAGCCCCAAAATGAAGAGTACGGGGACAAACACAAATTGGAGCAATGACATCCAGGGCCTCAACTACAGCCCTATTACAGGCTTGGGACATGACGTGTCAGAATGCGCTCCTGCCTTTGGTTGAGATAAGAATATGATGTCACTGATGGCATACTAAAATGCCCGCAGAATAGGCCTAATGGTCTTTCGTGTCTGCTTATTTGGTCACCCCAACCCTGGGAGCTGACCTTGCTGCCCCCCCCCCCTCTGGCTTCTCCCTTCCCAGTCCCGGATATTCTCGCTGCACT
This sequence comes from Neoceratodus forsteri, assembly GCA_016271365.2. Taxonomy (NCBI): domain Eukaryota; kingdom Metazoa; phylum Chordata; order Ceratodontiformes; family Ceratodontidae; genus Neoceratodus; species Neoceratodus forsteri. Next base: position 654,671,052 of record CM057455.1, on the reverse strand, counting down.
GGTTTTTGCTTCCAGAACCCTTCCCTTGTACCTGTCCCACCCCCTCTTGAACCCCTCTACCGTTTCTGCCTCCACCAGCCCCCTGGGCAGCGCATTCCATGGCTACACCACCCTCTCAGTGAAGCAGCAACTCCTCCTTTCTCCCCTGAATCTCCCCCCCTCCAGCTTCCACACATGCCCTCTAGTTGCCCTCCCCTCCTTCCTTTGGAGCATCCTGACTGCTCCTCCCCTATTTACCCCCTTCATGTACCTGAAGACCTTTATCATGATCCCCCGGTCCTTTCTCTCTACCAATGTGTACATATTTAGCTCTTCGAGCCTCTCCCCATAGGTCCTATCCCCCAAGCCCCAAATCATTTTGGTTGCCCTCCTCTGGACCCTCCAGGAGTTCAATGTCTCTCTTTAAATCTGGCCTCCAAAACTGCATGCAGTACTCGAGGTGCGGCCTCACCAAGCAGTAGTTACAGTGGGAGTAACACTTCACTCCTTCTGGAGGCGAGCCCCCTAACGATGCATCCAAGCATCCTGTTGGCCTTTGCCACTGCCCTCCTACAAGTCTCCGAGTTGTTCATCTTGACAACGACAACCACCACCACCACCACCACCACCACCACCCCAAGTCCCTCTCAGCCATCGAGACTTGTAGCATTCCTCCCCCCCCACCCAGGTGTACACTTGGCCCGGGTTTCTGGCTCCCAGGTGCAGTACCTTGCATTTCCCTGCATCACATGCTTAGCATAGAGGAGGCGCTTCAGCTTCAACATGAGAAACGGAGCGCCCCCCCCCAAATTTATATTGCTCCATATTTTTATCTTCATATCGTGCCAGACACCCCTCTCCTTCAGCCTCACAGTGCCTCCCTCTGCACGCCATACTCCCCCCTCACTGCCACAGAGGATCCTCTGCAGACCTCCAGCCTGAGCTACATCCCATGGGCTAGCTGTCACTGCCAGGGGTTTTAATATGGTCTGTGAAGGACCCCGTTCTTTTTTTTGCTGCCACCAGTTTGCCCGATTGTCCTTACCAGGGTCCTCCTTGGCTCAGAGGAGGAGGAGGAACGGACAAGCTGGGATGCCTGGCTTGAGGAGCCCTCCATGATGCACCGACATGTGTTTGGGGGACCAGCAGAAGTCATCATCCAGCATGCTGATGTAGCACTGCTGCCATTTCTCCTCCCTGCCCATGTGCTAGTTTGTACACACTTGTGGCTGGCCTGGGGAGCAACAAAGGCACCTACACCATGCCACCACCAGGACTTGACACTCTAAGGGTGCCTCAAACCCCCCAAAAAAAAACACTCCAAGCCACTCTCTGTTCCAGACACACAGGCTTGCAGCATAACCCGGGTCACTGGTGTGCCAGCATGATCCCCCAATCGCTCTGCCACCAGAGAGCCATCTGCAAAATACAGGTTACTCACCTGTAACAGGAGTTCTAGGAATGGCATATGTTGTTCATCCACACTGTCTGGCAGGTTCCTTGCCGCTTTAAAATCCTGCCGGAAGGTCTTCAAGCTGGCTCCTCCCACCCACCGGGTGGTAAAACTCTCGGCTCCGCCCCATGACGCCAGATCTGGCCCGCTGGAAGCTCAGGTTGTGCGTCGAGCCGAGGAGAGAGTCAGATGAACAACATATACCATTCCTAGAACTCCTGTTACAGGTGAGTAACCTGTATTTATAGGGACATGGATATGTTGTTCATCCACACTGTCTGGCAGACTCCTAGCAGTTCTCTGGGAGGAGGGAGGCAAGGCGCACACGCCCTACTTAGGGAATAAAGACTGAAGAACCGAGGCCCCAAAACCAGCATCCCGGCGTGACTCAAGGTCGATGTGGTAATGGGTAATAAAGGTGTGTGCCGACTTCCAGGTAGCAGCCCTGCAGATTTCCTGGATAGGGACGTCCCTGGAAGCAGACACCGATGCAGCAGTATGACGGGTAGAATGAGCTCTTATCCCTCTGGGAGGCTCCATGCCCGCCAACTTATAGCAGAGATCTATGCAGGAGGTGACCCACCTGCCTATCGTCCGCTTGGCTGCAGGTCTGCCAGATGCGGCTTCAGCAGAGGTGACAAACAGCTGGCGAACCTCTCCTCACCTAGCCATGCGCCTTTATAATAAGCGAGCGCCTCTAGGGTCCAAAGTATGGAGCTCTATTCTGCCTCCGAGGTGTGATTGGGGTAGAACACCGGCAGAGTCAACACCTGGTTAAGGTGAAACTCCGACACCACCTTCGGAAGGAATTTCGGTTGGGGGCGCAGGACAACCTTGTCCCTGTGGAAGACCAGGTAAGGAGACTCAATGCAGAGCGCCTGGAGTTCTCCCATCCTTCTGGCTGACGTGATAGCCACCAAGAAGGCGGTCTTCCACGACAGGTGAGAGAGTTCACACCTGTGCACTGGTTCGAATGGCTTGCCCATGAGCTTTGCCAGTACCAGCAGTAAATCCCACGGAGGTGGAGGTTCTCGCACCGGAGGGGAAATGTGATCAAGGCCTTTGAAAAAGCGCCAGACCACCTTCTCCTGCGCCACCGACTGCTCCCCGGCCCGCTCCCGGTAAGCAGAGATGGCTGCCAGGTGCACCTTTAGGGTCGTCGACCTAAGCCCTTGACTAGAAAGGGACCATAAATAGTCCAAAATGCTTGCCAAGGAACAGGAGGACGGGTCCAAGCCCTTACCCTGACACCAAATGGAAAACCTCTTCCATTTGAAGGCATAGCATTTCCTGGTCGACTCCTTACGGGACGCCTCAACAACATTGAGGACCTCGTCGGAAAGACCCAAGGCCTGGAACTCTAGCCGCTCAGGAACCAGGCCGTCAGGTGCAGGGATTGAAGGTCCGGATGGAACACCTTCCCCTGACTGACTGAGAGCAGGTCCCAGCGAGCTGGAAGCTGCCTCGGGAGCCTGGAGCTGAGGCTGAGGAGATCTGGGTACCAGAACTGGCGGGGCCAGTCTGGGGCTATCAGACTCACCTGCGCCTTGTCCTTCCTTGTCTTGAGAAGCACCTTGTGAATCAAGGGAAATGGGGGAAAGGCGTAAAAGAGGCCCGGGGTCCACAGCCTCGAGAAGGCATCCCCCTGCAGCGAGCCCTGCTGAGGGGGGCGGGCATGAAACAGCCTCAGCTTAGCATTCTCCCTGGAGGCAAACAGGTCCACCTGAGGTGTGCCCCAGTGGGAGAACAGATCTTGTACTACCTCTGGCAGGAGAGACCACTGTGAGATGCAGCCCCTATCCGGCTCAGGGCATCGGCCAGGGTGTGGAGGCTCCTGCCACATGAATAGCTAGGAGATCCGCCTCCAGGCTGCGCAGTGACCAAATGCGGAGAGCTTCCTTGCATAGAAGCATGGAGTGCGCCCTGCCCTGGCGGTTCAGGTAGTACATGGTCGTGGTATTGTCCGTCTGGACTCGGACCACTTGACCCCAGAGAAAGCGGGCAAAGGCGGCGAGCCTGTGCGGACCGCCTGAGCTCCAGCAGGTTGATGTGGCATCGACTCCGCAGGGACCAGAGGCCGCACTCGGTGTTCCCCAGATGGGCACCTAACCCATCAGAGAGGCATCGGTCGATAGAGAGACATTCGCCACGGGGCGGACAAACGGGATGCCCTCCTGCAGATGGGATGGAACGGTCCACCACTGGAGAGCGTTCCACATCTCCTGGGTCACTATCACTAGCTGGTCCAATGGATCACAGCGTTGTGACCACCGGCTGGCCAGTCCCCACTGAAGGGGGCGCATGTGCCAGCGTGCCCAACGGACCACGCTGGTACAGGCCGCCATGAGACCCAGGAGGCGCAGGAAGTCCCGGGCAGGGCGCGATTGCCCAACCAGAAATGACTGGGCAAAGGAGGTAAGAACCTCGGCCCTGTCTGCCGGGAGCCGTGCTCTGGCTCGAAGAGAGTCGAGCTCTGCCCCGATGAACAGTATCACCTGCTTCAGCTCGAGTTCCGACTTGGCCTCATTGATGAGAAGGCCGACTTGAGAGCAAACCTGGAGGGCCAGATCTCTGGACCGCTCCACCTCCTGTCTGGAGGGGGCTGCTATCAGCCAATCGTCCAGGTAAGGGTACACCCGGACCCCTCGGCGCAGCAGGAATGCTGTCACCACTGCCATGCATTTGGTGAAGACCCTGGGAGCTGGAGATAAGCTGAAGGGCATGGCTTGGAACTCTAATAAGAGGGATCCCTCCGCTCGAAAGCGGAGGAATCTCCGATGTGATGGACGGATAGGGACGTGAAAGAACGCGTCCTGTAGGTCCAGAGAGCAGAACCACACGCCGTGTTCCAGAGATGGTATTATCTGCACCAGAGTGACCATTCTGAAGGTCCGAGACCTTAGGAACTTATTCAGGTCGTGTAGGTCGAGAATGGGGCGCCAGCCCCCCGTCCGTTTCGGAACCAGGAAATACCTGGACACGAACCCCGGGTCTAAAGGGGGGTCCTCTACCTCCGTGATCACCTCCTTTTGGAGGAGGAGAGCGATGTCGGCTCGACGAGCCGCCAGTGAGGCTGCGGACCCCGAGGCGCGACGGCTCTGAAGGGCAGGGCCTGCTCGAATTCTAGAGGTAGGCCTTTTCCCACCACCTCCAGTACCCACCTGTCCGTGGTAACAGCGGACCAGGCGGAAAGGAAGTGTCTGAGCCATCCCCCCACGGGGGGAACCAGGGGTGAGGTGACAGGGATAGGGGCGACACCCCTCAGCCCGTCACTGGGCAGGCTTGGAGGAGGGACCGCCGAGACCTCCTGGGCCTTTACCTCCCTGCTTCCTGTTGGAGGAAGCCGACGGCTTGGGTTTGGGATGCCAAGCTCGAGCCTGCTGGCCCTGACGTTGCTGGGCCGGGCGAGCAGGGGCGCAGAAGGACGAAAGGGCTTAGGCTGTGGCTTGCGGCCTTTGTCCTTCTGAGCGGAAGAGACCGAGTCCAAGGTAGCATTGGACTTCTCGATCCTCTGCAGGTGACCTTCCACCCCAGGGCCGAAGAGGTCAGTCCCCAAAAAGGGAACATCCGCCAACTTGTGCTGGGTATCCGAGGTAAAGGTGGATATCCTCAGCCAAGCCCGACGACGCATGGCCACTGCAGCCGCCACAGACCTGGCACATGAGTCCCTGATGTCTAAAGCAGTCTGGAGCTGCTGTTTGGCCACTGCCCTGTCCTGGTCCCGCACCTGCCTGACCGTAGTCTGCAGATCCGCGGGAAGATGAGGGACAACCTCATCCAGGGAGCCCAACAGGGCGTGAGAAAAATGTGCCATGAGGACGGCCGAACTGGCCTGACGAAGGCAGAGAGAGGACGCAGCATAGACTTTTCGCCCGGCATAATCCAATTTCTTGGATTCCTTGTCGGGAGGTTTGTCCACATCCCTGGCATTCCCAGCACGCCGGAAAATGCTGTCGGTAACCAACCCCTCGGCCGAGGGGTGTTCCAAAAACCGACAGGGAACCGGTAGGGACCGCATACTTCCTGGCCATTCTGGCCGAAGGCGCAGGGCAGGAAGCAGAACGCTGCCAAAGTTCCAAGGCCGGACCCACTATGGCTTCGGCCACCGGAAAGGCCTCCGTAGGAGAATCCCCTCGGTCCAGAATCTCCGTGAGGGGATACCTGGCCTGTTTAGAAACGGGTTCGAGCTTCATCCCGGTGGACTCCGAGATGAGTCGAAGCAACCCTAAGAAGGACGAAGGGCTATCGTCCACTGACTGCCCTCCCGAGGACTCCAAGTCCATGCGCTTGGAGAAGAGGGAGGAACCATCATCGGACTCAGAAGAGTCCTCAAAGAGCTGCCTCGGGCCTGAGCCACCCTCCACCTGCCGAGGTTTATCGGGAGTGAGGGTGACAGACAGCCTATGGGGCAAACCCAAGGCCGACCGAGAATTTTTGGTCGGAGCCCCAACTAATGGCTGTGGAGGCGGAGGTTCCACCAGAATCGGTGGGGCAGCTGGAATTGGCCGAACAACCGGCCTGGGAACAGGCTCCTCGACTACAACGAGGGTTGTTTCGCTGCCCGTGACAGCCACTTAATGGCCGGGGAAGACGACTGGGTCAGCTTATTCCCAGTCAAAAGGAGCTGTTGCCACATGAGTTCCTCGTACCTCCGACGCAACTTGCGCCGAAGCCTCCCCTCGTCCGAGGAAGAGCGGCAGCGCTGCTTGCCGCAGTGCCGAGACCGAGACCACCTATGGCGGCGGGATCGGTTGGACCGCAAGGATGTCCGAGACCGAGACTGAGAGTCTCGACTAGGCCGAGGAAGGCGAGGAGAAGTGTCGGAAATCGGCACTCCCTCGGACGATCCCACCGAAGGCTCCGGAACCGGAGGCACAGACGAGCCGACGGGATCCTCAACTCCCACCGGGGGGAACTGGGGAGAGGGGATTCTCAGCTTCTCCAGCTAACAACCCGCCTAAGGTCGAGAAAATTCTTGACCGCCGACGGGAGTATCGGCCAACTGGCCTGATCGGGACACCGTGAAGCCAGTGGTCGAAGCGAGGGGTCTAATCAAGTCGACAAGAAGGGGGGGATCTTTCCCGCTCCCAAGAGCGTCGACGGAGAGACTTACTTTTGCTCTTTTTGCACCTGGAAAAAGGTCCCGAAGAAGTTGGACCCTCACCTTTCGTCGAGAGGGTCAGACAAAGCTCCTTAAAAGAAGCCGAGTACGAGGTACCAAGAGAGAGCGGGACAAATGCCGCAGCCGAGGTAGAAGCGGCCCGCGCCACCTCCTCTTCGAGGGCGATCATCTGCTCGAGCTGATCCGCCAAGCCTGCCGCCACGGACACCGCCAACCGGGCCTCTTTAGATTTCACCGGTGGAATTCTTTTCTCGGGGCGCCCCAGTTGTAATCGGGCAGCACGGTCTTCAAGGACGTAGGCCGAAAAGAAGAGCACAAGTCACAGGCTCGCGGTCGTAAGCGCAAGGCCCAGGCAGTAGACGCACGTGGAGTGCGGATCCGTCCAGACATCTTCTGCCCATAAGGGCACCTCCGAAACCGGAGTCGACGGTCCATCGCAGCCGAGAGGAGAAGAAGACCAAGTCTTTTTAGCAAAAACTTTTGATTTCGAACTTCTAAGAATTAGGAACCAGTCTTAAATCGCAGAGCGTTAAGCAGGGAACCTGAGCTTCCAAGCAGTAAGGAAGATCTGGCGTCATGGGGTGGAGCCGAGAGTTTTACCACCCGGGTGGGTGGGAGGAGCCAACTTGAAGACCTTCCGGCAAGATTTAAAGCGGCAAGGAATCTGCCAGACAGTGTGGATGAACAACATATCCATGTCCCTAGAACTGTATATTTGGATTAATAAAAAATACAAAGAACAATGAATTCTGCATCACTACAGATGTTCTGCAGTGGAATGCAAGCTCTGTGAAAGATTCCATGGCCATGGAATCACAGAATTCCAGAGGCCTTGCTCATAGGCAACCATTTTTTCTAAACCTATAATTATGTACAAGATAGGGCCAGCAAAATGACCAGTGGTATGGGTGAAGACCAGCTATGAGGAGAGACTGGAGACCGTTAACTTATTTTAAGTACAAAAAGCTGAGCATTCCAAAAAAGTAAAGTTAAATATATCTTATTGTGTGCAAATAGCTACGGTTATTTAACTGTAGACAAGTTTCGACAAATATCCAGTTCTCTGTGTATACTAGGCAAGCCATCCTAGAGGCAAGATTGAAAGAGGTTGCAAAGTCTGGGCTCAGGATGACATCATGATGAAGTCCAAGACTATTTAATAGGACACCCAACATATTTTGGTCTGCTCACATTTTTGAACCCTAGTCGAAGTGCAACACTGTGGGCAAGAGGAAATAAACAAGCCATAATATTTAGTCAAGTATGTCATTAAGGGGTTTCCAGGAACAGCGGTTGAGACCCCTATGATGTCCTCTGCAACCCCTAAGAACCCCCTAAAATAAAGCTTTTCCGATGGATGTCAAATTCGCATCGTACAGAAGCTTTGTGACCACTAGGACGCTGCCAAACTGGATATCTGCAAAGCCCTACAATTCTGGCACAGTGAAGTCCCTGCTTTCATATATTGTAAAAAACGGACGTCAAAATGGCATGTCAATCAGTCCCATAACTATTTGGTAATCAGCGATTTAAAGCACCAGAAACTAAATGTCCCTTACCGCCCAATAGGGGCTGGCTACCGAGCAGACACGAAAGACTGTCAGGCCTATTCTGTTGGCTTGTAGTATGTTAGTATATAAATGTGTTCCTAATGTGACCTATAAAGCACAAATAGAATAGGGTTCAGTGAGCACCTCTGTTATGGAAGGTTCGCTGCATGCTCTCTGAACAGTCCTCCAACCCTGCAGGCACTATACCTAAAGCCTATTAGCTTTATGGGACAAAACAAACAAAAAAACTAACCACCACCTAATATACAATGGCAACAGTCTGAGCAACTGCATATTTATGAATCCCTGTTGGCCTGGTGCATTTCCTAGTCCTGTTTATGTATAATGTTTTAGTATGCCTAGTTTATCACATATTCTTTCAGTCTCCTGGGTCGTGCCTGAAAATAGCCATTTTGTCTAGCACACATACCTGGTCAACAGAAAATAAATATTTTTTCCATTGTATAATTCAGCATGTAAAGCGGCAGCAGTAATAAAGTACTACTACGATAATCGATAATCGTACACTCGGAAGCTCAAGAGATCACTGGAGTTGCATGCTTTAATGCAGCAGGGCATCACTGGCTGTCAAACATTCCCTAGGCAGCAGGGGCAGAGAGGGCAAAGTCCTTGCTGCAGTAGAGGTTGCCACGGACAGAGCAGCATGGGTACCCTGAACGCAAGACCAAGGGGCTGAAAACAGCCTAGCACTCCAAACTGTTCGGTACTTAGAGAAGACTTCTGCTGCACAGTTTATTTTTATAAACAAATTTCACCCAGCTATTTACTTTTAATTTCAGTTATTTTTTGCAGGGGGTTACAATAAACACTTCCCAACGTGAAAGAAGTATTACAAAGGAACTAGTATGTTTATCTAGGGCATCACAGTGTGTGGCTAATGTTTCCTCAGTGGCTGCTTCAAAACCAACTCCAATGCCGTAAAAAACTAAATCTCTGTTTACTGGTTCTAACCAGGGTCAGTCCAAAACGGAGACCTTTAAGGTGTATGCTAATGAAGTCCACTTTGGAACTGTGAACACAATGAAATACTTTTGATAATGATTCTGCATTTCATACACCTGTTTCTAAACTTTCTTGTAAAATACTATGTAAAGTCAAGTCAAATTTATTGCAGGAATTACTCCATTGAGCAGGCTCATTCACAAGGAGGTCCTGAAAGAATATACATGGTCTCTCACTGCAAACAGCACTTAGTCTACAATGCATTAATAACTACCATGCTTCAACTATGCAGACCAAATTTATGGGAGTTAGAAACCAGGAGATTCCTACAGAGACCATTGTTGTTACCAAATAAAGCAAGCAGAATCATACTTGTATGCAGAATAAGAACATCCAGTAAATACATACTGTATTAAACCAACTAGGCTGACAACCACAAAATATAACGAGGAACATATATCTAGCATTTATGATGTACATAAGTCTGAATGGTTTAGCACCTGGATTACTTAGAAAAGTTCCAACCCCTATCCACTTGCTCCTCCTGAAGATCTAGCAGCAGTATAAATCACAATCGATACATCCCTAAAGTTAGAGCTAATTAGGGAAACACATCATTTCTGTATGCAGGCCTTGTACTGTGCCACTTGCTCCCCACCGATTTTAGAACAGCTCCAAGCTTTGCTGCTTTTAAAAAGAATCATCGCAAAAACAAAACACATGGAATCAGAAAACATATATAATTACACCTGGAAACCTAAAATACTTGTGTAATTGTATCTGTGTGAAAAATATACTGTGATCTGTAATCAAATATTGTCTGTATAACTGCTGGCCACCTTGGGCAGAACACAGTCAACAAGCCTCCAGGTTTAAACTGTCTAGTAAAGTTCATGAAACAGTGTTTTCAAATAAATACTTGTTACACAGGGACATCAAAAATTCATCAGCAGTGATGTCAACTGGGCCACCACCTACATTTGTAGCACATCGAGAAATCAGGAGGGTACCATTTGATGTGGAATATTTTCAAGTGCCACAGGGACACATCTAGGGAACAATGAACTGTAATCAACTGTAACATGGCATATAAAACTGGAACAAAATTAAGCATTCAGATAGGAGGAAAGACACCATGTGGTACAGCAATAACCATGTAAACTTGTGTGAAGTGAAACATTTAGAAGAAATTTGCTCATTTAAACCCAATCCAGCTTTAGCCGAGGCAGGAGGATGAGGTTTGTGTGTAAACAGGGGAAGCAGTAGTCCAGAAGGGGGGGCAAGGTACCCTTGGTAAAAGCAAGCCTTACTTCTGGGTTCACAAGTTCCTTAAACCAAAAACTGACCCCCGTTTCTGGTTCACAAATTGGACTGTGAGCCTGATATTTATTTGTTTTACCAGGTCGGCGTATTGAGTGGACTACCGCTCAATTCCAGATGAATGGATATGGGTCGAGAAGGTAAAAGAGGGGTCTAAGGTGACTCCCAGATATTGGAAGGCAGTCACTTTCTCAAGGGAAATGCTGTCTAGAGACATGATGTGAAGTGGGTTAGCGTCATCTGCCCACTTGCTAATCTGGGTTTCTACCTTAAACAACATGAATTTGGCCTTCTTGGCGCGGACTAGGAAACTATTACTGCACTCTCCTCCCACCCAGGACACATCTTGAAATGAAATATATAGCTCAGTATGTTTTTATGTATTAAACTCATGAAATAAGATACTTGGCTAAAATGAAGATAAACACCACTTTAGCGAATAAACTTTGAAAATAAATCCCATTACTGTGGGGATAACACATTTACCTCCATAAGTGGTATGGCCTTCATGACTAATTTGCGACTTCACCACTCTTGAGCTTTGGGTCTTATTGCTCACAAGTGGAAACAAAAGCGTTATTCTGCAACCCATAATGTATTCCCATTTTATATGCCACAGTAGTGAACAAGCTGGGTAAATTAATCATGATATTTAAATATTTTTTATTTTCACTTAGAACAGATTATTTCTACTTAGAATCTGGAAATGAAACACAGAACAAAGGGTCAGAGAGAGAGCAGAAAAACACTATTAGATGCATTACATATAGTGTGGTATATATCAAATACATATTATACAATGAGCATAAAAATAAATGGCACACCTTGCATTCTGATTGGCTGGCTGGCACCTTCCAGCTGTGGTAAATCCTAGCATCACCCCATGGAAAAAGGTGCCAGCCGCATCACAAACCCACTGTCAAATCACTCCTTCCCTGGCAAACCCAAAACTGGCAATCCCCGCTAAAGCACAAAGAGAAACCGGAACAAAAGAAGCACTGTAATTTTTGCACCCAAGGTAAACGCTGGGTTGCTGTACAGCAAGAGTGCTGGGACGAAAAAAAGTTAAACTACCTGCACAGTTACAAGATATACAATTAAAAAAATACCTGCAGTTATACGTCTGTCCCCAACCACTACCAGTCAGATTTCTCCCGTATACTTTTAACTCACTAGCAAGACGTCTGTCAGTTGCTTTCACTCTGCCGCAAAGTTTTTTTGTTTTGCTTAATAAAATCTACACCCAAGCCTCCAAATTGTCCTTCAGAGACACCGCTGCCCCCGATTATATCCACTGAGTCCTTGCAGCGGCAGCAACATCACAAAAAAAAAAAAAAGAGGAAGATAATTCCACCCCCACCCCCGTCACTCAGATACTTTCAGCCTAAACCCGAAGCACAATGTCACGTACATTAGCCAGTTACCGCTCGCACACACCCAAAACCAAACAGCAATTCATAAACAAAGAACCAAGTCTCACTTGCAGGTGTACTAACAAAAAAAAAACAAAAAAAAACTGAAGACTCTCTAATAGGGTAATTCGGAGGCTCGGTAACTGGCTTTGCGAGACTGTCAGGAAAACTGACAGGACGATTTTCACGAGGCATTTAAATAGGTACATTTGCCATCTTTTCCTGAGCCCTATCAATGATGTTACAACGAATGAGCTGAAAAATACCCTCTACATCATCACAATTGAAAAACCCAGTCTTTAAAGTGGGGGGGGGGAATTAAACCACTAAACCCTCTCTGTAGGGGTGGGGAACAGCACCATTTCTCTGCATACTAACTGGAACTATTTTTCTGGCGCAACAATTAATTCAATATATATTAAAAAAAACACAGTATTTTTCATTAATTTTTTCCTACAGAAAGTGAAGGGGCCATTGTATAATTGCTAATATGCCACTTATGAAGGTTAGGGATGCTTAGGATGATTCATCGCCAGATGTTCACCGGCCGTGCTCGTGATCAAACACACCAGGCGGGTAAATCCTGGCATCACCAACACCCTCTCGTGGTATACTGCTTAAATGGACTGCAGTAGAATAACACCATCTGTCTCTTAACGAGTGGCAAGGTGCTCATAACCAACTCCTTGCTGTGCCGCTCATGAATTCTGGGGCCTCCACTCACTAGGGGAGATACACTAGTTATATAAGTCACCGTGCATGCTCAGAGTCGCAGCTTGCAATTTCAAACATACTCTGCAAGTATAGTTTTGAAATGGGATAAAAAAAAAAGAAGTCCTCTGAAAGCTGACAGTGTCCCTTTTTAGAGGTTTATTTTTTCCAAATCTGTTACTCAGTACCAGTAAACTAATCACAGCAGCCTTCATTCCTGATAGAAGCCAGCAGTCAAAAAACAGGTCACGTCAAGCCCTGGGAAGCTGACTTATAGGAATCCAGTTGGCACAAAAGAGGGATCAGATTCCATAGCCAGCCATCCACTGCGGGTAGGGAGAGAACAGAATCACTGCTTATTTGCATACAGCTCACTAATTTAAAGGGTGGTCAAGTTAAACAAGGTTCCTCAGCTGCTATTTGTGCTGTAGGGTATTTTTCTTTGTTAAGTAAGGCACCAAACCTCCTCCCCCACCTCCCAATAAACACCAACAATAACATCTACAATTTCTTTATTTTCATGCGAGCGTTTACAAAGGGGGAAAACAAATTACTGTTTTAGTATTATCCCTCTACTGTTCAGTTCTTTCACGTAAACAATGTTAAATCACAGGGCTTTTTGTCCAAACAGTGTTTTTTTTGTCAAAGACCTTTTTAGGCCAAAAAAAAAAAAAAAAAAGGATAGCGTCTCTTGTAGGCATACAACTCTGTTTCTTTGTGATATATAAATGAATGCCAATGTAAGGAACTCTCCTCACTCAGCTGTTATGGGACATGCATCACAACGAAAGTGACCACACACTGAGATAATGGCACTTACTGTCCCCAGTACCCTTCATTGAAATGGGGCCTCTGTCTAACTAGATCAAAGCTTGCCTGCTGGGGAGAGCAGAGAGAGCTCGAACTAGAAAGCAGGCATCTTCCAGTGCCTTATCTATTCCTGATCCTAATCAGCTGGCTGAAGGCACACATTCCCAGCACAGCCTAATGAACAATTCAATACTGTAACACGCAACCCTTTTAGCAAAGCGTCTTCCTTTCCAAAGCAGACAGCAATGTGTCGGATGCATCAGTATTTATCAGAACATGACAATTCCTTCGGCATACAAAAACCATGTGTGGGTACATATAGCCAGTGCCAAGAAAAGAGGGCAACAGCCCACTGTACACACCATTTTTGAGGAAATACTCAGGTCATGATCAGAATATACACATCTATCTTTCTCTTTCTCTCTCCATACATGTAATTTATGTGTATCTATTACATGTGCGTACATATATATATATACATACACACACACACACACACACACACGTATGTATAATAAATATACACACTACATATATATATATATATATATATATATATATATATACACACACACGCACACACACACAATTTATATATATATATACATATGTATATATATGATACACATACACATATATATATATATATATATATATATATATATACACACACACACACACACACACACACACACACACACACAAACATACATATACATATATCATATAGAAAGAAAGAGATATATAATAGTGGCACGGTCGTGCCACTATAGTTAGGGTTGAGCGGCCAGTTACATACTAAAGTGAAAAGTTTGGACATTAACTTTGGACCCGTTCAATGGATTTGCCTGAAATTTGGTACACGCATTGGAGCACACTAGATCTCTTGATTTGCCAAATTGCGTTTGTGTCAGAGTGCTGGTCTTCGTGTACAAAAGCACTGAAAAATGCAAAATTATCCATTTTTGTAGGCCTGTTTTGGCATTGTTAATGTGGTCCTGCATGGTTGCCATGTGGTGTGCCGCTCTGCAAGATGGCTCGTTTAAAAGAGCTTTGGTGGCTGAATATGGCGCTTTTTGTTTGGTGAAAAAATACTAAGGCATCCAAAAGTTATGGCACTTTTAAGTTCCCACTATAAGTCAATGGGAAAATTTATATGAATATCTTGCGATCAAAGAATGGGGGTTCTGGCCGTCTGGTCTCGCCTGGCGATCAAAGAATTTGCAGCCTCACAGTTCAAGAATCTTTGTTCCCGAGGAATTTTCAAAATTCTTTGACTGTGAGGTCTGCCATCTTGTTTTCAGATTTCCAATCACACAAACACAAATATCTCGGCTCAGGGGTCACTTCTGAAGTAAAACTTCAGTGGGTTTTACTCAGGGGACCCCGATCTATTGAGCCATGGCTTTGGTTCCATCCAAAAATCGGTCAAAAAACAGAGTTATAAGCTTTTAAAATCTTAATTCTCGGCTCGCTAACTATCTTTGATCGCGAGCCTGCAAATTCTTTGATTGTGATCGTGCATCGTGACCTAAAACACTAATATATCAGCTCAGGGGTGGGCTAGGTACACAAATGAGGGCTTGTTTTGCTCAGGAGGGTCCGTTCTGTTGAACCATGCCACAGGTTTGGTTCAAATTGGTGAATAAATTGCGTTTCACCATTTTTTATTCTTTGATCATGAGGCTGCAAATTCTTTGATTGTGAGATTCTTTGATCGCGATCTTGCATCGTGAGTGAGGGATGAGATGGCTGAATTTAAAAATCAATTTTCTCAACCCATGGGTGCCCTAGGAAGTCAAATGAGGGTGGGTTTTACTAAGGGGGCTTCGTTCTGTCGAACCATGGTGGTGGTTGTTTACTGCAATTGCTCCTATTTTTTGATTCATTACATTTTTTATTCTTTGTTCGTGAGCCTGCAAATTCTTTGATCGTGAGGCTGCAAATTCTTTGATCGTGAGATTCTTTGGTCGTGATCTTGCATCGCGAGCGAGGGACAAGATGGCCAGATTTTTTATAATGGAATAGATAGGGAAATTTTGCTAATCTTTGACATTGAATATCTCAGAAATGGTTTGGTCTTTTTACCTGAAATTTGAAGGGAAGAAAGGCAACATCCCACAAATGTGCCTTTTAGTGGAATGGTCAAAAAATATTACAGTGTGGCAAAGTTATGGCACTACGAAGCTGGCACTCCCCCCCCCCCATAGGATAACATTATGTTGTCCACCATGTTACAGGAATTCTTTGCCGCTCTGCAGGAAAATAATGGTTTGGTCTTTTGGGCTGAAATTTGGAGGGAAGAAAGCCAACATCCTACAAATGTGCCTTTTGGTGGTTTGGAGAAAAAATTACAGGTGTGCAAGTGACAGCACTCAGATTTAACAGTTTTCCCATAGGATAACATTATGGTGTCCGTTATGTCTTTTAGGGCCCGTAGATTCAGAAACCGTGCGAGATATGGACTTTGTCAAAAAAATGCTTAGCCCCCCAAATGGGTGCTAAGCAGAAAACTAGCCAACTAATATACCCCCCCCTTTTGTCTCCGTACCCTGTCACCTAATCAAGCCAGGAAATACTTATCTAAATTTCTGGCCAAGTCCCAACATAGTAATGACTCCCTGGATTAAAGCTCTCACTTGATGAAGTTCTCTCTCCACTAACCAAAATCCTTAAATTTCTCCACGTCAGCCAATTCCCATCACCATGGAAGCAAGCTGTTATAACCCCCATCCTGAAAAGTAGTGATAATACCTCCCCCAATAACTATAGACCCATCTCCTTATTGCCCCCTCTCTTGAAGGGATTAGAGAAAATTGTAGCCAATCAACTCACACACTACCTTTCCGAACACAATCTCCTTTGTCCCAAGCAACATGGCTTTAGGAGGGGCCATGGTACAATGGCCACCCTCGTAGAGTACACCTCTTACATAAACCAAGCCCTCAACCATGGGCATGTTGGTTCGCTCTATATTGACCTCACCAAGGCATTCGACATGGTCAATCAGGCCTTGCTCCTTCACTACCTACCTGCCCTGGGCCTCTCCCAAGTGACAATATCCTGGCTCGCGGACTACATGCGTCAAAACTGGTTCCACTCTGACTGCTGCCCTGTCCTCTCTGGTGTCCCACAAGGCTATTACCCAGCCCCCTCTTTAGCTTATTTCTTAACTCATTACCAAACGCCTGTACATGTAAAATTCTTATACACTAACGATGCTGTCATTTTCAGCAGTCACCAACACCCCCTCTCCCTCCAGCACACTCCAGAACAACTTCATGAAAGCCAAATCCTGGTTTGGGGACTACAGACTTGTGCATAATCACAAAAAAACAAAAACAATGATTTTCGCCCACCACCAGAGTTCTGGCTCTGGATCAACCCTTACCATTGTCAATTTACTGGGTGACCCACTAGGAACAGGTTAACACTTTTAAATACTTGGGCATAACACTAGACACATCCCTCTCCTTCCATATAAATATTCAACTCCTATCCACCTCTCTCAACAACCAGTTAGGTCTCCTCTACTGCCTCAAGCATCGTCTCCCCCCAGAAGCCATCCGTTTGGCGATGTCCTCCTCTGTACTCTTCCTTATGGACTACGGCACTGTAATATACGGCTCCGCGGATCAGACTGCCTTAAGCTGCCTCAAAATCACCCTAAACAAAGCATGCCATCCGAACACGGGCTGTGACAGATACCCCCATACCCGTGACTTATATAGGCATTCCCAGTGGCTAAATTTCAATGGGAGACTTAAATATCACACCTGTCTCCTAGCCAAGAAAATCCTACTCAACCTTGTGCACCTCCCCGGGGCTCCATCCACTCATCCAGCCGGCCCCTCCAAACAGACCCACCAGAAGTACTGCTAAGTCCCTCATAGCTGTCCCCCATTGAAGGACCTCCCTGAGCCAAAGGGCCCTTCTATATCGGGCCCCTAAATGGCTCAATGAGCTTCCCACCTTCATCTTTCTTGAACCCAAGCTAGGCCCCTTCAAGACCCACCTCAAAAATCAGCTCCTTGTGTTCGTAACCTGTGACTGCCCTAGTCCCCCAACCTCTACCCCTTAGCCCACACTGTACCTCCATACTGAGACCACTGTGGTCCCTCTTACTTTCCATTACTGACACTGTATTTACTCGCACTTCATCTAACGTTGGGTCTGGCTTATGACCCTAAGAATTTTGCTTAACTCTGGGCTTGTGCTGCCTTATACTGTGTTTTTTACTTTTAGTTTGACTAACTCCTATGTACATATGTTATCTTCTGTAACTAGCTATGTTTCCTATATATTTTTGACATGGAACCTTTGCAAAGGAGTCCATGACTCAAAGGTGTATTTCTGATTATTGTAAAATAAAATAAATAAAATGCATTCTATATATAAATAAAATATACTATAAATAGTCTGGCACTGCTTTTCTCCCAACACTCCCTACACCCTAACCAAACAGTTCCACTCTAGTCAACAGCAGGCAATTACAGTTTCTTCCTCCCCGTCCCTCAAGCACCAGACTCACAGCCCCCAAAACCAGACAATGGTTACAAAATCACAGTACACAAATAAAAGGGACAGCACAATAATTCTTCAGTCTCGCCCTCAGAGTGATTCCCAGCTCACTCAACCAGTTCATGAACACACATGGCAGCCGTTTTACACAGTCTAAGGGAACTATCTTCAGAGCATCAGCCGCAAGTTCCTGCACCATTTACCACAGGCTCATTCAGCTTCGGTGCACACATCTGCAGCACCCAACATGAAGCTTTACAAGGTGTAAGGGGCAGCTGCAACAACCACTAGCAATCAGCATCATTCACAGTCGTAAAACTGGTCATGTACCACCTCTAAATACACAGCTATTGCAAAGCCCAAAAACACTTCCAGACTTTGATCCCAATAGGAACTTGCCTGGTACGCAAACCAGCCCTAAAACTTTTCAGGGAAAGTTAGCTGAACAAACCCCTATGGAAGTCAGAAACCATGCAACCTTGGAACACGAACACACACACACTCACTCATTCCTGGGCTGTGCTCAAGGAGAATAAACAGTCTTTATTACATGATGACTGTTTTAATTAACACACCAGTATTTCACATTTGTTGTTCCTAAAGAACAAAAAATATTCCCAAATCTCATAATGAGCGAGGCTGCTCTTGAGTACTTAACACAACTAAAGAGCATCAATGTGTTTTAAACAAACCAGCCAACAGGTAGAAGAT